>CM054382.1:57195000-59595000 GCA_028858755.1 Ara ararauna
GAGGGATACTCTTGAGGCTGCCTTCAGGTTGCCAAGTGGAACACTGAAATAAAAGATTTCTGTGATAATGTTCTCTGAAATACCTGCTAGCTTCATGTGTTGGAATTGATAGACAAGAGATTAGCAGCCCCCAAGTGAGACTGACATAATGGTGTGAAAAGAAGGGATTAGGTGTGATGGGAGCTGATCAACCTTTTGGTACTGAATGCATCTGCCCAGGAGGAGTGCACCACAGTCAAGAGAGAATCATGCTGTGAGCGTGGAAGATTAAAAAGAAGGTAGAAGACTGCATACAAATCCAAGTAGCATCTCTTCTTTTTGTTTAGACTGGTCTTCCAGGAAAAAAATATTTTGTTACCTCCAAAATATTCTCTCTGTTGCTTATCCTAATGAGGCTCTGGCCCAGTCTGTGTGGACAACTGAAATCTAGTCTCATGACTTGTCTTAACTTTGCAGCTTCCCTAACCTTACTTAATGTTTTCTGATTATTGTCACTGTCCTGGACCTAAGAGTTGGTAGCACAGTCATAGAACTGTATTTTTTGCTATTACAGGCTGGGATTCCTGCCCAAAGAGATTCCATGATTCTTTTTTTCTGTCATATTTTTATCCTGGTAAACATGTACAGAGCCACTTCCCTGCCCATGCATCTTAATCCATCATTCCTGAAAAATAGATACTGACAACACTATCCCCTAGGTTTTCCTCCTGTGGAAGGTGTGTGGGATGCCCATTACAGAGGACGGTTATTTGATGCCAAATATACTTCTGTTTTGTTTTTTTAGGCTTCTAGAATTAATGTGGAAGCACTTGCAAGTTCTGTTTTGCTTCAGTACTGCACATGGCAGGTAACTGGAATTCTAGGCAGATTAATTTTCATTTTCCCTTATTTTCCTGTTATATCATTTATTTGCCCTTGGCTTTTTCAGCCCTTTTTTGCCCCCTACATTTCTGAGGCTCCAGAGACTTACCTTGATATGAATACCTGAATCTATGAAGGCAGAAGCCTGTTAGGTATGAAAGAAACCACAGATAGAGATTTTCAGACAGTACATTGGACTTAATTTCCCACTTTTTCCATTGAAATTAATGGAACTTTGTGCAGCGAGGTCCCTATGTTGTTTTGAAATACTATCTTTTTTGTCAGTCATTTGCTTTATCAGTTTCATATCCTGTTCATAAGCTCTCTAGGACTGAACAGAAATTGGCAAAACTTGAAATACTAAGACTAAAAAGAAGGTTTAGCACTCTTCAGTAGGTATCTTACTAATAATTCTTTCCAGGTTTTACAGTACAGGTTCCTAGAGTCAGCACACATTTAAATGCTCTGGTTACATCTGCATTTAATATTAAACTTAGGTAGAGAGGCTTATAAATATTCAATTAGAATATTGGGAAAATGAAAAGAATATTTTAGTCATCTATAATGTCTATTGATTTTTAAATAACCAGGCATAACGTCTATTGATTTTAATTTTTTGTCAAGCAAGTTGTACATTGCAATTTAAGCAGACCAGGCATAAATGCTGGCTAGCTTCTCACAGCTTCAGGTGGGGGTGGCAGTGTGATTAGACTTACTTTACCTCCAGCTGAAAAATATTCCAACAGCATGTTAAAGCAATGCACTTTCCCAGGGGCTCATCTCCTCGTAAGACAGCAGACTTACTACATCTGAAAAACTGCTTTTGCTCTGAAGGCATGTATTTTTTTGGCCAGATCTCTGATAGTTCTTGTCTCTGCATGAGCCATCTCAGTATTTTTCTTAGATAAATGTCAAGCTGATGTTATAGTTTGTTTCGAAGATAAATACTTGTATGAAAGTAAATGATGGGCAGAAAAAAAATCAGTCTAATTCACTATTGAAGAAGATAGTGGTGAATTAATAACAGTGGAAAAACCCCCACGAATGTTACCTGTGACTTGCGTTTTTTAATCATATAAGTGAGAAAAGACCATTTAAGGTGTTAAGTCTGTCACTTAGCATATATGTAAATCTGCAGTAACCCTAGAAGCTGCACTGGGATTACGTATGTCACTTAAGTCCCCCTATCCAGTCATCTGTAATTTCTGAACCAGATGGTGGTTTTGCTTTCTGATGTTAAAATTATAAATTCAGCAAAGTCTGCATTAAAAATAAACCCTCAAATCCTAAAAGTTTCTGCCTGAAGATGTGTCTGTCCTCTTACGTAAACTGAAATGCTTAAAATGCGGTGGTGAATTTGGCGTAATGTTTTAGCCCCAAGAATAGGATCTAAGTGGAACCCAATTTAAAATGGAAAGATGGAATCACCATCTTTCCCTTTCCTCCCTTCTAAGTTTGTGAGAAATTGAAACTACGTTAAAAGCTTTGAACTTGTTGCAGTCAGAATATGTTGGAACTATTTTATCAATTTCTAAACTGTTTTATTGACATGAAAAATATCGTTTATCACAGACTATAGAGGAGAATGAACAAACTTAATTCAGTTTTTCTGTATGCAGGGAATAATTTTACAGGAACACTTTAATTCTTTTAATAATCCTTGTTTCTGGCTGCTGAAGTTGCACTTCCCTCATGAGAATTTGGTGAGCACCAGTACAGTGCTGTAGCACTGGCTGAGAGAAAACATTAATGTCTGAATATGGATTAATGACTTAAACACCTAATAAAAAAATAAAACAAGGATTTTCTTATGGAGAAGACAACTTACACCAAAGAGCATATAGGTAGGGGGTTGCTATTAGTTAAATCTAGGGTGTTTCTTTGCAAGCCATTTAGGCTACTTCTTCACAGATGGTCAGTGATCTTTTATCTTTTTATAATTTGTAGTTTGGTCCCTCTCAAAAGTGCAGAATGTGCAAACTCTCATAAGAATTTCTTTCTCATTGGAGAGCATCACAGAAGTTAAGTGTTACAACATCTGCAACAAATATCCTTTCTGTAAAATGTCTTCTAACATCTATGGAAAGGACGCCAAAATTGTAAATTCTACTTTGAGAAAAGCTATTGAATCGGGGTTGATTGTTAGTGGAGTGAGACAGGCAAAAGAAGATTGGAACCACATTTAAAAAACAACAGTGAGAAAGCTTGTACAGAGGTTTTTAGGTGCTTGCACCACTTCTGTGCTTAATAGTTTTGATGTCCTAAAAATTTGCCTGTTGTGTGGTTTACACTTTACATGCTGCTTCTCCTTTCCAGTATCTGTAACTTTTGTGGGTTTTGTAAAGTTTGTCAGAGAGACGTGGACTTTGGTGTTCTAGTTCTCCTATTTTACGTTAAAGACTTCGAGTTAAAAATACTGTATTAAAGGTTTTTGATTCCCAGAAGTCATTGTGAGCTGAATGCTTTAACCATGCATGGAATTGAACCAGCAAGTGTGAACAAGGTCATTGATTAGACTAGTTGTTGTGAGATCTCTCAGGTTCAGGAAGAGCCCCTTCCCAAATCCTCTCTGGGGGACTCATCAATGATAATTTCTGATGAATTTGCATATCATTCACCAACTTCAGAAATTTCTTCTGTACCCATAAGAACAAATTGGAATATACCTCAAAATCTGCCTCTGAAGCCAACACCTGAATGGAAAAAACCTTGAAGTTTCTTCCAAAAGGTGTAGAGGATGAAAAGAACTGTGTGCTTGATGGTAGGGAAGAATAATGATGATACAGACAGTCCTGAGTACTTGAGATGCTTTTCCTGGTGTTGAAGTCAGTGTTTGTTCTAATTTGAAGTATGGTAAAGGACAGAAGACAGAAGTTTTAGAGATTGATTAATATCTTTTGTCTTTGTATATTTTCAAGAGAGTTCATATTTGTAATTTAAACACAACAGAAAGAAAATCTTAGCCAGAACATGTCCTTGTAATAGAATCAGCTGTTTCTGTCAGTCCATTACAGAGCACACTAATCGCCCATCAGTACTAAAAGGCATTAGGCACAGTCTGCAGTTTCTCAAATCTGTGCTTTGGGAGTGAGTGCCTGTATTTTACCAGTACTTTAATTGGGGATGAATTTTCCTTTACTCTGAAACAGATCTCTTGGCACCAAGTAAGTCTGAATTATCCAACTGCATTAAATGTAAGGTTGTTCAGAAATAAATCTATGAAAGATTTAGATGGTGTCACATGCTTTTTCATATGAGAAATCTTAGTGATCCAAAAACCTTAGTTCACTTGACATTTGGGTGATTTATGATGTACCTGAAGGACAGGACTGGATGTGGCTCTTTAAAAACATGCCCAGGAATGAGGTCAGTCAGTGCTTATGTTGTCTTTCATTTTGAAAGCAATAGATGTTGCTTTCTTGAGATATGTTCTGCTTCCTCTCTAAGCCTGAAGACTGTTTTGCATACACCAGTGTAAAACTCTCGCCACACTTGCTCTGTACATTAATCTTGGGTTTGGCCTAGCACCACTTTCCCATGTGGATTCCACCTCAGAGCACTCTCACATGTCAACATGGCAGGCAGTGTTGTTCCCTTGAAATTAAGGTAGTCCAAGATTATAATTCTGAAATTAGGGTAAGGTTGGTGGTTATTACAGTTATAAATTGCCCAAATTGTGAGGACCGTTTAATTGCCCCCCTTTTTGTGTGTGTGTCTTTATGGTTAGTTTAAATAAGCAAATAACATACCTGTTTGAAAGTTCGTGTGAAGGAGATGATAGGAGAGCATGTTTCAATTTAACGTTTGTTTTTCACTGAAAATACTGTTTTCCAGAACTAATTATAAAAAGTGAGTTGTAGAAATACTTTGTGTTATAACCCTGAAATGAGTCACGCTAAGTGTGACTTGCATCCCTTGTTTTTCGAGGGACGAATGTCTTCCTGTACACATAATACAAATGTAAACTTTCTGTGGTTATTTGCCTTTGTTGTAAAAAATATTTATTGTCTGGGAATGAAGCAACAGAGCCGTTTCTTTCATCACTTCTGTCAAGGTTTTACATTTCAGTTTGGCTGCCGTTTGGAGCCCAGCAGTCATAAGCAGTATCAGAGGCCATTCACTTTTGAAGCCAAAAAGAGAAGTTCAGATTCTGGTGTCTGCTTACAAAGATGTAAATCCTGGCTGGCATCTGCGTATTCCACGTTTTCACATGGTGCTCAGCATGTGGATTTCTTCATTAACTGGATAATGGCCTTTAAGTCTTCCTTTGCAAAAAACAATGAGAAACCCCTTTGCCTGTCCTTCCTTCCCTGCTCGGGTTGGGCAGCAGTGATTTGAGAGGGGTAAGCTGAAGTGCCTCGTGTAGATTAGCTAAGCAATGAAAAATTACATCTCCTTGTTCTGTAAATAATGTCCAGTCAGAGGAGATGTAATTAACTGCAGAACTTAATGGATGCCTCGTGAGGTTACAGATGCTATCAGTCATAAGCTAGATGAAGGGAAGGGAGCTTTATACGCTTGGAATTCCTTTTAGGACTAATTACTAAATATCTTTAAAATTGATTGCTTATGCTTTCAATCTCTGAGAGTGTTTTCACATGACGTATGTGGAATAGACTTGCTGCAGCTTTAGGGGAGGATGGGAGACACCTCCACTGTTGAGGCTTTTTGAGGAACTAGAAGGTTCCTCTTCCCTAGAACTTTCTCTCAGACCCGTGTTGTTGGGCAACTCGGATTTATTTCAGGGGTTCCCAAGCCATCCAGGGAGACTGGTCTGACACAGATTTTCTTCTTACCTAAATTAGTTCACAATTATAATGATGAAATTCTGTCGATGTGTCAAAAGTCTTAGCCTAACAATTGCAGAGCAATTGGAGACATGCAGTGTGCCTCTCAAAAGCAACCACCAGAACTTAATTTCTGCCTCTGCTTCCAAATACTTTACGAGTTGGGGGTCGGTGAGAAACCAACCTGACAGAATAAACAGAACCCTGTGGACCTTTGGACTGTTGCGAGGTACCTGCTGCTGCTGATAATATTGAGCTGACCAAGTACCTTTCCTTTGTTCAACTACAATGCTGGACATTGTCTCCAACAATACATTCCAATACATATTGACCCAAACTCACCAAAATGATGCTGGATTTGATTATTCAGTTTAAAATTCAATAAAGGCTGACTAAAGAGTTTTATAAATAAAATGGGTGGTCAGGTAGCCTCGATGTCAGCTGTCAGTTCTTTTAGGAGCAACCTTTTAAGGAGTAGATGTGTGTATAGGAGAAATGACAACTGACTTAATCATAGATTAATATTAGTGCAAGCCAACAAGGGAGAGAATCAACCAGGATTTGTTTATTTGTCATGCTCTTGGCATTTTTAGCAGCTGTGACAGTTTCCTTGTGATTGTTGCATGCCCAGTCTTGAAGGAATTTTTGGTGCAAGTCAAGGCAGAGTCATCTGAAGAGCGGTTTCTAACAATAGCGCTCCAGCTGCAGTCCTGTGTGTCTCCACGATGACTCCGTTTGCTGCGTTCTCCAGAATTCTGTAGAACGTGACCTTTTGACTTACATTTCTGAAACCGGGGCAGTCTGCTAAAATGGAAGAGAATGTTGAACAGTTGCCCCCATTATTTTGCCTGACTGTTCAGTGCTGGGCAGGCTTTTTGACGCGTGGGGTGGATCAGTAATGTGCTTCATGGCCTTGAAAAACCAGAATTAAGTAATGCGCAAGATGAATGAGCTGTCTAAGCTGTGTGCTTTATTCCTCTCAATATTCCCTCTCCCTTAGGCTAATCTGTGCAAAAATATAATACATGTAAGGAAGATTTGGACCATTCATTAAGGGTGTTATTGCTCAGGTTTTGAAGTATAACCTGCCTTTTATTTACAGAGAACTGCCATGCATCTTGCTGCTTATTTCATTGATCCACATGCACCTTTTGGGTAGCTGTTATTGTTCATTTCAGGGAATAAGTTATCATAATGGTCTTTGGAAGCCACTCTGCTGTTGGAATTTATGAGTTGTCTGTTACAAGAGTAAATTCTCATTTTTCCTTCTGTTCTGTTCTTTCTGTGCTGCTGCACCACATCTAGGACTCTGTGTTGGAAGATTCAAGCTGTATTCTTTAGATATTCCTGCAAATGAAACGACATCTTCAGAACATCATCTTTTGTGTGCTACCTATGGTTCAAGTATGTTTGGCAAGTGTATTTGAAGAGGGCTGCTGCTGCAGGGGTTTTTCTTTCAGCCCTGAGGAAAAACCCAAATTAGTACATTAGTTTGCTGATGTCTAAGGGTTGACCAGCTGAGTTAGTGTACCTCCTGTTCTTGATGTGGCCAGGGCTCCCAGAGGTTGTTTTTAATTTCCAGAAACCATTCACCGTTTAACCTCATGTGAAGAGCTTGGAATCAAGTATGAAACCAGCTATTTTCTTCACTATGAAAAGAAAGAGACTGCTGCTTGACTGATAGCATGAAATTAGAGTGACCCTGGGCTCTTGATCCCAAAAACCCCAGAGATAGGAATGAATTCCGGGGAGGAAATGAGACTTGGAGAATTGCAAGTCATTTCATTGCTCTGGCTAGCGAGGGATGTGCATGTACCACCCTGCCCTTGGCTGCAGACACCTACTCCTTGCCTAATCTGTATCTCAGCTGTGGCAGCTGGCTTAGTCCTGGGGTTGGGTAACTCTCCATTCATCCACTTGGGAATGTGGTTTGCATGCATCGGTTTGATTGTCACCTGCCTATCCAAGCCATGATGTGTAGCTCCAGTGGTGTTTGTTACCACAGGTGGGTTGATTCAGTTTGGCCTATGGTGTACTGTGTAATGTCATATTTTGGGCTTGAAAACATGATGTAATGTTCAAAATATGGAGTAGACATTTCAGCTTCCTAAAATACATATATGTGGGAGTGGGCACTGAAACTATTCTGAGGAAAGCGGGAATTCTTGTCTGTTTTGAGATGTATTCTGGAATTATTTTAGGTCAAGTAACCAATATCCTAAATCTTATGGAAAGCCCTGAGGTTAAGTGATATAAAAGGTTACTGGGCAACTTGGGGAGGCATATATTCTTGACAGGTTAATGCACAGATGTGACCTGGATCCTTAGCTTCGCCTGCAAAGGATGAACATTGTGTTTTCCAGATGGGAGGGAAAATAATTTGCTGTGTTTGAGAATTTTGCTTGGAGTTTAAAGGGCTTTCAGCTTTATTTTCTTCTGCAGTAATATAAATGAAATAAATCCAAAGGATTTATTTAATTTTTTTGCTGACTAATATGGGATTTCTAAGCTAAAGAGAAGTGAGAGTCCAGAAGATGCTAAATACATTAAATGCATCATTGGGTGATTCATGACCTGTGGGCTTGAAGACTGATACAAACTGATTATTTAGAAAAATAGGGTTGCCTCTTGGTTAACCAGCTGAGGTTTCTTTCCCCATTTGGATTTATATGTTAATGTACTTTGCAAATTACATTTTTACTGACATGTAATTTGTGTTGAGGTAGAGAACTAATCCAAGTAGTACATGTAATTTGCTTTGAACTTGTAATATGTTTAGGGTAACACAGAGTGAACAGGTATACCTTTAACTCTTCTAGTGCTACACACACATTGTCCTGAAGGTTCTAGCACCTTGTCACCATGAAAGTGAGACGAGATTCCTTAGGAAAGGGCAGTTCCAGGCAGCTTGGCTGGTACTGGGAATGTGGGAAGGTGCACTGGGTCTGAGCTATCCATGGCAATTCAGGATTTGTGTGATTGCGGGCCTAAATTCTGCACAGTGTGGAGGAAGGTCTGGGAATTAAACTCAGTGTCCTCTCAATATTTTGAATGGTGTTTGCAAGAGCTTGGGTATGCATTTTCTGTATTTTAAGCATCTCTGTAGCTAAGCAGATGATCTAACAGTATGATCCTGAATTTAGTGTCTGAAGAGCCAGTAAGTTATAAAAAATATCTGTAGCATTTACATAGGTTAAGCTGACATTCAATACAGATACGGTTTTAGTGGTGGTATTTAAAATCCTTTGCTGATGAGTTTGGGAAACAAGTTCAGATGTGATAATTTCCAGAGAGAGAAATTAAGAAGTACCATTTTTAATCACCAGAGAAGAAAATGTATTTTTCTTGACAGATTCTGATAGGAGACAGAGAAGCTTAATGTGGGGTGGATAGTTCTTTTTTTTTAATCACCATGAAAAATTCCTTCCTGTTAATCTGATGGATGGATTACAGTTTGTCCTTGCATGGCCAGGTTGTATTTTCCATCAGAAGTGGAGATTCCAACCCTCATTATATCATTTCTGTAATGCAAATGGTTATGTGTAGAAAGAGATTTAATTAATCCCCTGCTGGTTGGTAGCATACCCTAAAGCCAAACAGAGCCAGCAAAGGAAAAGTAGTAAAACACGAGTGCATGGTACCAGGTCAGTGACCGTCAGTGGAGTTTCATCATCTGTGAAATATTAACTTATTAACTGAGGTGTATTTACTGTTGCAGCTGTAAAAATATTTGTCTGTTGTCCCAACCGGTGTGACAGTGAGCTACCTCGCAAGAGAGCCAAGGTCAAAGGCAGTCTCAGGAATCGTGCTGTCTGCTCTGGCAGCGATATGCAACATCCTGAGTGTAGCGATGGCTCTCACTTTCATTTGAGAGGACTAGGTTTAAGCTGCCGTCAGTGCAGACTCCAGCATCCAACTTCGCCTGTGGGTCTGTGCCATATGTGCAGCTACATATTCAAGGACAAATTGCAAGACTGAGAGAAAGTGACAATTTTGAGTGATGGGCTCCTGGTTACTTGACACTTTTATAATGTAATATTATCTGTTTAAAAGATATGGGCTGTATTGTAGGTCAATGAACAAATAGATTTCCAGACTTCCATTTCATATTGTGTGCCTATATGTGTGCAAAAAGCCAGCACTCTTACTGCTGCCTGAAACACTTCTGTTTTCAGATGCAGTTTCTGTACATAAAAGATGACAATAGAATAAATTTTCAGTATCTGTGAGCTAAACAATATATTATGTAAACAGAAAAGTGGTCCTTAAAATGACTAATGTATCTTCTCTTCGGGCTTCCTTGCTGCCTCAGAAATGATAGTGAGGATCCAGTCCTGTTGTGAAACCTGAATCGTAGCATGTTACAGTGTCCAACTGATTTTATATCTGCATAGGCTGAGATGACAAAATTGAAAGGAAACAAATAGAAGGAACTTTTGAAGGAGGGTGTTTGAACCAGCTTTGTGTAGGCTCCACGACGCTGAGTTTCTTTCCCAAGGTTCAGTTTTTAACTAGTTGTCTGAAAATCTGCCGCTTCTTTTGTCATGTAGGGATCAAGTTGCGTGTTTAATAATTATGCCTTGAAATATGGAACTGATGCAAAAAATCAACTTTCAGAACAATCTGTTCATGTCAGTTCAGTACTTCAAGATTTAATGCGCTTCTTATTTTTTAGGGTCTGTGAAAGAAGTAGTTTCTGCTTCTGGAAGTTCTGTATGAATAACGTGCAGAAGTGTTTTAAAATATTCTTATGCCATTTATTACTTCCTATAAATCCGGTGTAAAAGTAAGCCTGTCGTTTGAGGGTTATGGTGACCTAGAGAGCAGGTGGCATGGAGGCTGGCTGAAGTAATAATGGTAATATATATAGGTACTGGCAACACAAGTGCTCGGGGAGGCAGATGTGCTGCTGAAAGAGGCAGTCTGAATCTTGCATGTTCATGTGTTGCTCTCATCAGAATGGGGGGGGTGTCTTGAATGAAGAATGTCCTTTAGGGTAAACTAGCATATTTACTTAAAGGATTTCAGCTGCACCCTGTAAATAGTGTTTCAGACCAAGTAGTCACAGCTCAGTACTCTTTTATTAGTAACCTTACCTCTTAAAATGTATTTTCTTTTTTCAGGGCGTGTGGATATATAGTGCCAAGCTCCTTTCTGGAGTTGGTGAAAACCAGGCAGATAACATCACGTCCTTCATCATTTGCTATCTAAAATGTTTACTGTAAAACTGATGGAGTTTTACCTTTAAAGGGTACTTGTGAAATGCCATTGAACCTCAGTGTTTCCCATAATTATCTGATCAGTGCTTTGACATTGCCCCAGCATTTTTAAACGTAAGCTCTCGGTTGGTCCCATCACACACATTAAAGCGTGAAGCCATCTTAAGGCCCAGCCGAGTCTCCACCCTGTGAGTGTATCCCTATCTCTGGGAAGCATTTTCATTGTCTGCAGTGTTCCCTGGAGGTGTGCAGTGTTCTCCTGACAGTGGAAATCCTCAAACAGGTACCCTGAAGTAGGTCACCCATGCTGTCTGCAGTCTGCTCCTTCCTTGCTTCCGTCTCCAGGCGTTTTCTTTCTTCTTCTTCCCTGGGGTGTAGCTTTTTTAGGCACTGATGATTCAGGAAAAGCAAAGCTCATAATTACACTGCTCACATTATTGTAGCTTCCAGCCTCAATGCTTTTGTACTGGCTTCACCATTCCTGGCCTGGTTTGGAGGATGATAGGAAGTGCTGTTTGCAGCCATGCTGTGGCAAGATGGAAAAGGGCGAATAGGGTGCAGGTCTGGTGTTTCTCCATAGGACAGGAAAAGTGCTGCAGGAGTTGGGGCAGGGTTTGATGTACAGCTCACAGGGTTTTTCAAGGGGATTTTAAGACTAACACAAGATGAAGCAGAGTGGAACAACAGGTATAAAAATTGATTGCTTTGATTGTGCTCTTTGTTGTCAAGACCACAAAGATATTAAATTTGAACTGCTGCTATCGATTCCACAGCTGCTCTGTGTTTGTCAGGGTGGAGGTGCAGAATGAAACCGATTGCTACATGGATAGAGTAATATTTCAGGTGTATCGAGATGTCATCTGCTAGCACTTTTCTCCTTCCTGATGTGGAAACTCAGTTGATCACAGATTTCAAGGGATGATTTCAGGAACAAAGCCCAAGTGAGTCCTTCTTTAACCTTGCATGCAGTGAATCCTGAATTAGCTACATTATAGGAAGTATTAACGGTAATGTTATTGTGCAAGTAAAACAAACGTACAATAGAGGAACAGAAAAGGTTTGTCCACTCCTGTTACTGGACCACGATTCCTGTGGTGTATGTCTGTAAGTCACAGTTACCTGACCTGTGCTTTTCAGTGGCTTTTCAGCCCTAATGACTAGAGCGAAGCTTGTAAAACTGAATCCTAAAAGCTCAAAAAAATAGAAGGTATAGAGATGTAAAGGTCACTGTTTCCCTTTTTCATCCGTGCTGTTAAATTCCAGAGCTTTGTACATCCGGTCTGAAACTTCTTGGGGCTGACTGTGTTGGAATAAACAGAAATATGCTGTTTGAATCAAAGTACCCACTGCTAAGCACCTTTGTTATAAGGATAAATGAAATACATCTGCTGAGACAGTGTAAGAGATACGTATATATACAGATGCAAAGAGAGTAATATATAATAGCTATATCTTACCTATATATCCATTTGCAGTGGCAAAAAGCTGTCACTGCTACATAGACTTCACAGTTGGAAACTAATTCTTTCTAACAAACGGGAGTGGAAGAAGCACCTTTTTAGACTATAAACCACACAACCTGTTATAGATGCTAATGATTTATTATCTTCCATACTTGAAATGTTTTGATTAGATCTTGACAAGTTTGTCTGATGACAGGAATTTATTGCGTGATGCTGTAAGCTGTCAGGCTTGTGAGAATTCACACATGGAATTTGCTCAGTGCTGTTCCAGTGCAAGGAAATTTCAAAGGGTAGAGAATTTCGAAATAGTGACAGCATGGTTAGGATTTAATGATGTTTTAATATTTTCTTTTAAGTTCTCGTGGCTGTAACTTTTTGGTATCTTGGAAAAATTTTGCTAATGACCACTGTGTAGCAGGCCATTGGCAGGTTGTCATTCACACTGTTAATCATGTCAGTCAGCACATCACCATCACTAAATACGGAAAAGAGATCGCTTGATATTATGGATTTGTCGTATTGACTATTGTCAATGTTCGGGGGGCGGGACCAGGGCTAAAGGGGGCCGGGCCAGGACCAAGGGGCAGGGCCGGATGCGGGGCCAGTATCGGCAGCGGCGGCTGGCGGGCGGCGGCTGCCACCTAGTGGCGCCCTGCGGAAGCGCAGGGCGGGTGTATGGGGGAAGCGGTGACGCGCTGAGATGGACGTTGAAACCCGCACCCAGGGAGGGTTGATGCGTCGCGGTGCTGTGTGCATCACTGCCGGTGCCTTGTGCGTGCTCGTGGTCTGTGTGATTGAACAAAAACCGTAAAAATTTCCGGCCCTCCTCTGCTTTTGCTGCTTGGGTGCAGAACGCTGCTTTGAAGTGGTTGCTGATTTCATTAGCCTTGGATTTCTTTTTGTGATAATATGTAAACTAGCTTGAATAAATAAATTACTAATTAGTTCCACGTTATTGAATTATTTTATTTAATGTAATCTTGTTATATTTAATATTATTAAAATAAATAAAATAATGACATCTTAAAGTAATGTATGCATGTAAAAAAAGCAACACCAAAAGCCACTCTGTGGCATTATTTTTTCCTTCTGATGAGAGGATTGGAATATTGGGTACCACAGCTCTGGAAGGGGTTCAGGTACAGTGCTGATGAGGGATGTAGAATAGAATTAATTATCACTTTATCTGTGTTTAGGCATGAATTTCAGTTATTTTTTCTCTGTTGAGTGCTTATGACTTTGAGACTGCAAAGGCAATGATTATTCAGGCAAAATGAGTTATTTTTATACCGTGGACTTCCGTGCTATAGTGTGCAGGCTCACATTTTCGCTCTGTGCCCAGCTATACACTGAGCGTGCGATCAGAAAGGCCAGCTTGCTCTTAATTTTGCTTCAGCCCTTTACTGATAAGTAAATGAGTAATATATAATAACAAGTGAAATTCACTCAAGGTTTCCATTCTTTGTTTTTGTTTCAGAAGGAGCTCAGCCTCCCCAGAAGAGGAAGCTTGTAAGTAGAATTGTTCTTTATTCATCACTTGGTTTGTTTTGCATGTACATAGCTGTTCAGTTGTGGAAATTGTTTAAATGGGCAGATACTCTTGTTTTGTCTGTTAGCGTTTTCAAGGATCTGTCAGGCACTTGGAGGCAGCTAGCTTGAAGCCTCTGTTCATTTCCTTAAGTGTAGTAGGAAAAGCAGTAGTAGTGTAAGCTTACTTCTAATTACCAGCTTGAGCTGATCCTGATACAGAAGTAGCTGCGGTGTTGAGTGTTGCTTGCGCAGACGTTGCTGAAGCGAATCCACAGAAGTCACTGATTATTTATGTGATATGGACAACTTTGATGACTGCTGTTCAAACAGTCTGTTGACAGAGGTCTGAGTACACAGCTCCTGGGCCATGCAGGTCAGGTGTTTGTGGAGCAGTCAGTTTGATGGAGATATTTCGACAGCGTGGCAATGGGTGGGCAAAGTAGGCTTTTAAAAACGCGTTTTAAACAAAAAGCATTTCTTTAATACTTTGTGATATTTAAAGGCATTTAGTGAACTAACTTGTGTTTCAATGGTATTGTGACGGCTTAGCTTCTGCTGTGCTTACAGATTTATGGTGGAAGAAACTGTGTGTTCTTGATTGCATTATATAAAGGAGAAAGCTCTTGTACTGCTTGCTATTGCATTATGATTTTAAATTGTTTCCCAAAGCTTGTGGACTGCAGACAGGAAGCTGACAGAAGCGTGTAACCTTTCTTCCTCAGGTTTCTGGTTCTAATGAGAGATTATTTCCAGTCGTTCAATGTAAGCTATCCCCTTTGTGTAAGAACCAGTGTTTAGAAAATGCTGTGTAGTGCCAGTGATTCAGGTCTGAACAATACAAGGGATCAAAAGGCCTTTTTTTAATATGGGGCATGACCAGACCCTTTTGTTTAGTTCATATGACAGGGGTGAAGCAGCCAGGGAATTATTTAAAGAACATGAAACACTGGCTGATTACTTTTTTTTAACCAGCATGCCTTAAAGGCTGACTTAACTGTATGTGGTAGGTTTTTACGAGGGGTGGTGGTCAAGATTCGAAGGTCATGAAGGTTCGTTGAACAAATGCTGCAGCAGCGAGTTATCAGTGAGTTTTTGGTTTAATGTAACTCTTACCTATTTGTGTATCAAACTTCTGGAACTGAAATTGAGGATGCCAGAGATATTCCCTTCCTTTGTTCAAGCGTGGAGGTGGGTATGACACAAAACCATTCTTGTGTTCACATTTAAAATATCTGAGATACAAATAGCTTCAAATGCTTTATTTAGTAGTAACTAAACCAAATAACGGAATGTTCTATATTGACGTAGCACCTTCAGTTTTCATTACTTCACTTCAGTTTTCTTCCACAAGTGAGTGCCTTTCAGGACATCATTATGTGAAGAAATTCAGCAACCTGTGTCAGGAAGATCCTGACTATAAATTTTAAGCGTCAGGTTGCAGCTGTTAGTGAGACTGAAAACCTATGGACAATTGAGAAGTCTTCGGTTAGTTGCCTGTGTTATCTAGCTGGTTATTTGAGTGCAGTTTCTGGAAGTACAGATTACGTAGTTAAGTCTACCAAGTGATTTCTGGTTGTTTGAAAAGTTTAACTATTTAAGCAGTCAGTAGTACGTGGTGGCCTCTGTATATTTGTGTTGATGCCATACTGTTAAGCATATGGGTCTTGTGGAGCTGATGTACATGATTTACATATCCCAGTATCAGAGTTTTTTGCTTGATTTAAAAAAAACCACTGTTAGTCTTGGAATGAGGAATTAGAGGAATTTATATCAAGAAATGGAACAATTATAATATGTGTGTGTGTACATATGTAAAAAATACACATATAATATGTAGAAATTTGGTCAGCCATTCTGTCAAAAAGGTTAGCCTAATGCTGCGCACTTATAAATACAGACTGTAGGCAGTTCTCGGTTCTTCTGGAGGCTTTTCCTCTGCTTGGATCAACTGAACAGTGAACCTCATAAGCAAAACTAAATTCTGAAGATAAATGTTCTGAAAGGCTGTTGTTCTGTAGCTAATGAGTAGGGTTGTTTATGGATGTAGCTAAGTCCTGATTCATCGACTGTCATTCATTGACCTTTGTTCACTGACAGAAGCAGAAGCAGGAATTGACAGAAGGATGCAGTACCTGGCTTGGAGCCAGAAACCCTCAAGAGGTGCATCCATTTTCTGCACAAACTCCAGCCTTTGTAGCAGTTCAGTAGCAATTGCATTATATAGAAATACACGGCCATGCAGCATTTGTCTGTGTGCTAGTCTGGAGGCTTGGATGCCTCTACTCCTGTAAAAAGATTTTATTTGGGGAGGAAACAAGTATTTTCCATCCAGACTGAAGCAGAATGAGCACTTGATTATTGCTGCTTGCTAGGCGATTGCTTTGGTTGATTGTTGAGTTAGAAAGGTTTCACGCTGTGGACTAGCTATGATACTTGTCATTGCTACATGTAGAAGGTCAAGCTCTTCCTGACAATGCTTCTTTTTCTTCACTTGACTCTCATTGCTGCATATTTGCCTGGGTCAGTATTAGTAGTTGCTATTTTTCTGTAGGAATTGATTGTAGGCACGACAACAGCAGTTGATATGCTTGTTTGTACTAAGGAAAAAGAGTAGAGTCTCTTTGGCCAGAGAGCATGAGGAATTTTGTCACCTAAAGAAGGTCTTGGATAGAGGCTGAAGAGAATGGGTGGTGAAATGGAGCCTGTAAAGTCTATTCATTAGCAATTCCGCTTCCATATTAGTGGAAGGGAACACAAGCACAATGTAAATGATGGCTTTGGCCTTGAAGATCTTGTAGTCTAATTGTGAAATAATCAGCACAGAGCAAGCAGGCATGTTAAACAGATGGGGGAATTGTATGCATGGTGACATTAAGAGGAATGCCTGATTATTTAGATATCATTTTGTTATTAATGTGCTTAAAATGTGTCTGTTTCTGTTAGGGGGATTATATGTAATACACTGAAGGAAAGTATACTCAGCTGAGTTGCAGGCTACTAAGAGGTTGAATAATATAAGCCTGAGAACAGGAACAAGGAGTTATCTTCTGTCTCTGGTGTGGTTCAATAATCAGAGTTCAAAGTTTTCCTTTAATAAATAATACATATAAATGTATTGGTTATGTTTTCCCCATGCTTTGTTCACAAAAAGTAATTACCATTCATGAATATTTTCTTTAATTTCAAATAGTGAATGTGAAGTGATAGACCCAAACTTTGATCTCCATCCTATTAGTGGAAGTGGTTTAATTATTTCCAGTGATTTCCCAGTTCTGTTCTTTGGTGCTCTCTTTGCACAGAGATTGTTTTTTTGTATTGTTGGCTGCAGCTTTCAAATGATTTTGATGTGCACCTGCACTTGAAGCACACTAGAGACATTCCAGACTTGAAAGGACAAAGGTGGGATCTGCACAGCAAGATGGGGGTCGTGATGAAGTGCTCATGTGCATTCATGTGTATAACAGCAACTCGGCATCCAAGAGACCAGGCTGTAAACTGCAGATTTTCATTGCGGCTTCAGGATGCAACACCGTCTTCTCTCGGTTGCCTCCTCAGATAATCAGCAGTCACTATATCAAGTTGGGGTTGTGTTTGAGCCATCTGGTTTCTTGTTCAGTACCCCATTTTTAATAAATTCAGTTGTTTATAACATGAACTTTACTGACCCGTTCAGCTTCTTATGAGAAATGTGGGTTTACGTTTGACATCCACATGGTTTCCTAGGCAGGGTTACTAGCCTGGGTGGCTGTGATTTTTGTACTATCTGAACACAAAATTTTCAAGAAGAAAAGATTTCTCTCCTACATTATATCTAAATTTGAAATGAGTAATTTCCGCCGCAAACTAAATTTGCTAAACCAGTTTCTGATTTCAGATGCAAGTTATTTTTGTTAATTCTTACCTGCTATCAACCATCTGTATCGAATGTACTTTTAAAGCCTGTGTATGGATGGAGGAAGAACATGGAGACATAAGAAACATGAGAAATAATTGTAATTCAGAATATATTCAGTAAAATACACATTTAAATAAATCAAATATTATAGACTGCTCTTTTGAAGGTGATAGGTGCTGATAAGAAATGGTATTTATCTCAAATTTTTATGTCTATCTTCATGAAATGTGGTAAGCAATTTAATAGTGCTTGCTAAAGACATGAGCAAGGCTTTTATGGTAGTCTTTATTCTTTCTAATCTCTCTTGTAAGACAATTTATGTCCATTGTGGGGCTCTTTTTCTGTCTTTCTCTCCCTCCTCTGCCCTTCCCTTCTACTTGCAAACCTCTGAAGCTTCTTAGTTTCTACAGCCTTAGACATTTCATAGGGTGTTTCGTTAAACAAGTCTTCCATTATAATTTGTTAAAACTTATCCCCAGTTTCTTGACAGTAAAATAACACGCAAACACACCAAAGAATTTCTTTGTGAGAATATGCTGCATACCAGCTTGTATCTGTTTCTACTTGTCTTATTTTAGAGCTCGGAAACAGCAGCAGGTTTGATGGCAGGAAAAAAAGAATTCTGGCCTTTGGTGCTGGTTTCTGTCTTTGTCTTGCCATGCTCAGGTGCTGTGGGAATTTCCTGTATATCTGCAGAGAAATGGAGTATATCATTCCATTTCTGTTCTTCTTGGTGGATAAGCACTTCTGCTGGGGATCTACAGATGCCATTTCCCTGCCAGGAGCAAGTGGAGAAGCCAATGTGCTGGAAATGGAGAAAAAAGCGGTTCTGAAAAAGGAGTGGGGAGTTTTGCTTCTTTCTGACTCTGTTTGGTCTTGGATCTGGAAACAGACTAAGAAATAATGCCTCTCTTCAGTGCTTTCTGCTTGTGAAACTTTGTATGGATGGGGAGAGAAAGAGGTGGTGTTTTCTGACCACCCCATCCTTTTCTGAGCTGCGTAGAAGCTGCGTAGAAGCAGCCTACAAGCAGTAGATCAAAAATAACCAGGCATTCTTAAACTGATATGTGGGGCTGGCTCTGGGGGTGGAACGTGCGGAATTATTCCTGCAGGTCTCCGTAGGAGTGTTGCTATTTGTATATTAGGCTTTAAAAATAATTTGAAAGCATCGTTTCTGTAAAAGAAGTGATATAGTGGATAAGGGGTATTTTAGTGTTCTGTATATAGCATCATCTCAAAGACAAAGGATTTATGGAGGTTTTCATCAATGACTTAAAAGTAAGAAAAGTCTTTTTTTCAGTTTTTACTATCAAGTTTCCATTACTTAATCCAGGTTCACATTTAACAAGTATGAAATTGTACATGACATACCAAATTTGTACCTTTTGTGGCTTGCTGTGCTTTCTTACTCTGAAAGCATGGCATGGGGTTGGGGGGCAGAGTTTAGGGGCTCTGGTTGTCTAAGGAACAGCCACCCTGGGCACTCTGGCCTTTGCTTTTGGGACTGGCAGGTTCTTCTCCGGGTGGGACATGGTTTTTGAGAGATTGAGATCTTGTAGTATGGGGTACTCCTGCTGTGGTTTGAATCATGGGAGAATCTGAAGATACATACCCTCCAGGATATATCCTTTAGGGATGAAGATATGAAGATATATCATCCAGGAAAGAATCTGAAGATATATCTGGAGTTGTAATCTGGAATTTACTTAGTTGATGAGTACTTGCTCATGAGAATAGCAGTCTACCAGCCTAAATACAATCTTTAACACTTTAAAGTCTATAAGATAAATATGTTATGAATTATTTTTGGGAAGCTACCTTCTTTCAAAAGTGTTGGGCATTATTTTGGGGCTCTTTATTAATAGCTGAAATTGATTGAAATTGCTTGAAACTGATTGAAATTACCATTTGCTAGCGAAAGTGCAAGACTTGCACTGTACGAGGGAATGTTGTCTCCTAATGAAGGTGTCCCCCCGCCTCCCTCCTCCTTCCTTCAGCATTTGGCTCCCCAGGCTGCTGCAATTGCTGTTGCTGTTTTCAGTGGGAGAATCCATAAAGTTTGTAGCAGAAGCACAGCTTTGGAGTTACAGGAAAGTGTTTTAAGGCTCAAGTTGTGTGTGTTCTTAAGGGGATTGATTACTGAAGAAGGGCTGGTTCACGTGTTCCCCCGGTCGGGAACAGCTGCTCTTTGCACCGCTGATGACTCTGCAAGGGCTTTGGCGGGGAGCAGTGACTCTATTCCTATCGCAGTGTGAGTTTTCAAGCTGCCATGTGAGATTTCTGCCAGAATCCTTTCAAGTGTGCCATCGCTCCCTTTGGCTTTGCGCTTTCCTTTTGATTTGGTGCGAGCGACTGTTCCTGCTCCTTGAAGCCCAGGAGAAGTTTGTTGCTGATTTGCTGTGTGCTCGGCCAGGGTGGGTCTGGGCTATATCGCTGGCTGTGTGACAGGTCAGATGGCCAGTTTTTGCCTTGGACTCTTCTGTGCCTTCCTGTCGTACTCGTGGGCTTTGTTTCCTTTCCTTGTGTGCTATGAATAGACTTGTGGAAGATTTTTCTCTTCTTTTTCTTTTAAAATAATTAGGTTTTTGACATGAGCCGTGTGATAAATCTGGATCATTACTGAACTCCTGAGGTCTCTCTGACATTGGGGGTATATGAAGAGCTTGGAACTGCACTGATTGTTCTGTGCTCTGTGTTGGAGTGATAACGGTGGGCTCTCCTTCCTGGCTCTAAGCCTCTTATATGCTGGGAAGAAACATAGTGTATCAGCACAATGATGAAGCGGAGGAAACAGAGGCTTGGAGCCCCATCGCTGCGGATCCAGTAAGGACTGTTGTGAAAAATAAATTGCACATAAACGTTTCAAATTGAAGCGATGAAGGAAAAAGCAAGTCAGAATTTTCTGTTTGTTAGAAGTTTCTTTATCTGTGATGCTTATTTTGGCTGTACACGAAATTTGAGTTGGAAGCTTTACTGTTTTACTTTTGTGTGACATTTACCGCAAAGTATAGGCAGAACAGAGCAATATATAGATGTTTTTAAATGGGGTACATTGTGGTTAGGGTTTGTACCAAACGTTAATCAATATAGTAACTGTATGTTTGTAACTGTCTTTCTCGTTTTATCACTGGTCAGATTTAACAAGTACTTTTAATAATCTGCCAGGAAGCTGTCACAGGGCTCAAATCTCCAGGATTTGCTACCTTTACTATCATTTAAGAATGTTATTGAGAACTCTTAGATTTGGAGCAAATAATCTTTACTTACATTGCCACATGTGTTTCTACAAACGAAATTTAAACAAGCATTTACTTTTAAATGCTAGTGTCCTTTTAAAATGTTTGGAGATCTACTAATGAAAACTGCTATTTGTGAAGTTAGTCATTAGATTTATTATTTCCATTAGGTAAAATTAAGGAAATTGTATGTTTAATACTAAGTTTGTAAGTAGAGGAGGTTAAATGAATCTGTTACATAGTGAAGGGAGGAGCAGGGTGTGAGGCATGCTTAACCTTTTCTGCCTGTGGACTCTAAAGCTCATCAGCTGTTTAAGCAGAGGTTGCTGGTGGAGAGGATTTCCAATATCCAAAGGTTACTTACTGATGAGTATTTGGATTCATTAGGAAATTTAAAGCGAGAAACGCTGACAAACATGCTTGACTTCAGGACTTTCAGTGTAAAATGTCTGAATACTAAACAAAAGCTGAACCACTCCCCAGCTGTCTCTTTTGCTCACTTCTATGTTTAAATATAGTAAATAGGAACTTTTTTCAGCCCTCAGTCAAAATCAGAGTTAGAGTTGTAAGCATACAGTGGCAATAGTGTGTAAGTAGTTTGAAACTAGTGTAACAAGTTTCGAATACATAAGCACACTTTACAGTGCCAGTATTTGTATATTAGCTTTTACTTTATTTCTAGTGCAGGACATCTCATCGTGTATAGCTCAATAAAGTAGGTGTTAGAACCTCATTTTTGTGTTTATGTTAAAGTCTGTTTGCAGCTTTTTGGAAAGCAGCTACTTTGAGGAATTTTCTATGCTCTCTGTGTATATGGGTGCGTGTTGGCTGCTAACCCTGCAATACACTATAGTGCACAGAACCAAGCACAGAGCTGGGGATCAGTGTCCTCAGCTGTAATCCGGACACTGCAGTGGACGTGCTGTGGACAAGGCACTTAACCTCTTTGTGCCTCAGTTTCCCCATTGCTAAAATTAGGATAAAGCTATTTTGCAGTGCTGCTTTCAGGCTTACATAGTTGTTGTTCTAAAACCCTTGTCAGTGCTAACTGTTATTTCCTAGTTAATGGTTTGTGTAATTTGTGTTTTCACAGTGGAATATTTCTGTTGTTGCCACAGTGTGGTGTGGAACTGTGGCTCCCAAATTGTTAAGGCTGTGGGATAAATGGTCAATGTCTGTATGGGTTGCCATTATCAATTTGTTATTTTTTCTCAATTAAAAGTTTTACATTAAGGATTTGCATTAAATGATGTGTATTCCAGAAAGCCTGGGAATCAGTACAAAAAAAAGGATTTGGCTAATTCCAGCTTGGAAGATTTTCATAGTGGAAAAATAATGTTGAATAGATACTAAATTGGCAGAAAAATACGTTTTGGTTTGGATGATAATCGGAAGGATGACTTTTGACCACTTAGTTCATTGCATTTGTTAAGAAGATACAACTTACATTTTGGAAGTATCTCGCTTTTTTTTTTTAATTGAATCAGAAGATGTGATATTGACCCTGATTTATGTTTTTTTTCCAACTGCGGTACCTTGTCAGAATCTCCTCTACTTTGTACTCCCACTGCCGAGGAAATGATGTTCATCAGCACATGTTCTCTCCTACATCTGCTCCAGGTCTGCAGCACCTTAAATTCCCAGTTAGTGCTGACTGTGCACTTGTTACTTCTCCTCTAGTATTTTTCCTGAACTCACAGCCCCACAGCAATCCATCTAGTCCATGCTACAGCCATCCTTTTCAGTGGAGGTAAGGAGAGGTATCGACTAGGAATTTCTAACCGCTTGGTGTTTGTGTGACCATTTATGAACTTACGAAAGATAAAGTGAATTAGGGAATGGGAACCTTTCTACCTGTGTGTGCATGTAAATTCCTGGTTGTACCCTGTGCTCGCTTCCAAGTACATGTGCAGCTTGTACCATGCAGCAAAAGAACCCTCACAGGCATGGCTGTTGTCAAGAAAACCAACTTAAAAGTAAACTGGGATAGAGTGTCCTAAAAAAGCCCTGCCTAGAATTGTGGGTACTGCACTCTGTAAATCCACATTGGCTTCTTAGAGAAGCTAGCAGGTTGAAGTCTCTGTCTCCAAACACAGTGTCTACAAAGGACAGTGAGTAAAATCAAGCCTGTTGTATGCAGGCTTAACTTTGGAATACAAGATTTTGTAAAGCAAAGCAACTTCAAACCAGCTCAGTTTCTATTAAAGTGTTTGAGAGCTTGACTGATGTATTCTTCCTGCAGGATTAGCTCTTCCTCCATATGTGCTGCAATGGAACGTGCTTGGCCATCAGCGGCCCCAGTGGAAACCTTCAGCTTTGTCCCTAGGGGGAAACTTCACCTAGTGAGATAGTCACGGACCAAGGCTAAACCAAGCTAGAGATCTTTGTGTGTGCAGTTATGAAATTGGAGCTTGAAGATACCTACTTAAAACTTGAGCCAGCATAGCCATCAGAGGGCTGGTTTTGAAGTTCACATGCTGCAGTGTGGATGTAGCTGGTCAAATTTCAGTTACTCATCAGGTGGTAATGCAATAGCCCCTGGATCTAGACTGTTATTTCAGAGGAAGACTGCTCTTGCTGGCCGGCTCTGGTACGAGTAACCGCAAAATGTGAAGTTGAGCTATTTTAGGCATCTGTCCCTCTAATGGGCAGTAACATATATCACATGTGTTGAGTGGAAATCAGGTTGTCAGCGAAAGAAAGGGATGTAACATGTGTCTCTATTTATTGTGCACTGCCATGATGGGAGGTGCTTGCCCAGTGTCCTTGCTGCTTTCCCTGCACGTTGGGCAACACTTAGGGAAAATTCTTAATAGGATATTCATCACGGCAGCGCTTGCAGTGAGGTGAAGGGCAGTGGCCAGAGAGCAGTCTCCTAACATTTTAATGTCATTGTCATCAAAGTAATTTTAAATACGTGTTTGTTATTTAAGGGCGGGTACTGGGTAATGTTCCTTTACAACAGGGTGATTAAATGCGATTAAATGCTGTTTAGCTTTGGGGCTAATTGACAGACTGGTAAGTAGCAATTAAGTATCAAAATTAGGTTACTGTTAAAGTCAGTTGAGAGCTGTTCTTTTTCGATTATTGATTAGTTTCAAAAGCTTTTTTGGTACTGCTTTTTTTTTCTCTGGAATCCTTCAATCTTCAGGCTTTTGACATAGGTCCATGTATATTTTTCTCTTTAAGAATGGTTCATATAAAAGTCTTAGTGTCAGATTATATTCCACTGTTACTATGGACTCTTCCTGCTGATATGTTTTTCACATATGGGGACCTTCCAGCCATCTGCTCTCTAAATACTGAATGGTTGATGATTTACAGATACATGGCTCTGTGTAAGAGCTTAGGTCCACTAGAATAACTTTTTATTTTTGTCCTTGTTGCTTTCACCTGTGCAGCTCTTGATCCTGTTTTATCCAGTCTTTCTTTGTTGTAGTTTTATTTACTTGGTTACAGTGCCAGTGACAGCCATTCCTGCTTGCTTAGAGCAAAGGTTCATCTTGGCAAGTTACTGCTATCGTTGATCTACTCAGCTTAACACCCTCAGGTTAGCCAAGCAGTGGTTGATTTCCATGGATATGCAAGTGCTACTAGGAACTGGTGGAAAAATTGAATAGAAAAACTTATGCCTTACTTTTAACAATTTCTCACTTTTTACTTCTGGTCTACTGCATTTGCAAGAATCTGTGTTGCTTGTATTTCGTGATGTTGATATTTTTATGTGGACAACGTTGATGCATCTTGGGACAAATCTGCATGGAAGTCCGTGGCTTGTGAAAGAATTAATCTAAGAATGCAGATATTTTATACGTAACCTTTGAACAGTTGAAAAGAATGCAAACCTTTCAAAAGAGCAAAAGGAAATGTGAAGTGGCAGCATTACAATAATAAATCTGATAGCAGGTGAAATAAGACTGCTATAGTTGATGCAACTGTGGGTTGGAATTAAGGTCATGTATCTTTAGGAAGAAAAGAGAATGGTGTCCAAAATGAAACTGAAGTATTGAGTCTCAGATTTGGGATCTGGCTTGCACTCTTCTGGGGGAAGCAGGGAAGTCAAATTACTGAAGGAGAAAATGAGGCCATGATTCACAGCTGGTCCTGTTTATGAGTTGGCAAGTCCTTTGTACACCCATATTTGTCCTTTAATCAAAATATGATTTACAGCATTTCTTGATATCAGGTTGCTTAAAAGATGTCATGAATTAATTGTTCTAACTTGGAAGTAATAGGCTTGAGATTAAAGACCATGCATTTCCCCCATTTCAAAAAAGCATTACACTCCTTGTGACACCTTTGGCAAGATACAAGCTGGAAATGGATTAATTTGTTTGTGATAACAGGATGTAAGTGTTCAAGTGCCGTATTTCTGGCATCTCTGGGTGCTGCAGGTGAGGTGAAGGCTCAATGGAAATTTGCTTTCTCCTGACATATCAAAGAGAAGAGTTGGGTTCAGCTGCATTATTCAATGATTTTTCTCACGCTATTTTGATTTAATGAATTCATGCTAGTTGTGGGACCTGTTCTAATAGGTTTATGTGCTAGAGATTACTTCTATAAGACTGTTTTCCCTTGGATGTTCTAGTTTTAATAAAGCCTATTGATAATAGCTATTCATTTTTTATAGCTTTGCAGAATACTTTCATGGATTTTTTTTTTTCCAAAACCTGGTCATTGTCTCTAATGTGATGGTGGTCAGATCCTTGCTGTCTTATTTAAGTGAAACACAATGGGAAACCTAATGTTGCTCCAGAAGACTTAGTGTTCGAGCACAGTACATAATTACTTGATCGGTGTGTAATTACAATGTTATGTGCTTTATATAATTAGGATTTTATGGACATCTGTGATATCATTTAAGAATATATGAATTTATTTACATAAAAAGCCTATTCTAGGAAACAAGTATTTAATCAATAAGTGTGGTAAGTAACAAGAATTAGATGTAAACGTTCAGCAAATATACTGGGAGAGTTGCCTGTTAAAGCCTTTTTTGTATAAGCTGTTGCAGTGGATGAGGGGAGACCTATATTTAGAGCTATGGCTTGTTTGGGTGTCTGAGTGTGGTTCCATGTGCAGTGTCCTCAGCGAGTCTGCTCTCTTGGGTTTTGAAGGCTACACATATTTCACAGCAGCAGGGCAGCACCTGTAGATGGGAGAAGTTCCATATTTTTAGGGAAGATAAAAAAGCATTTCAGAATTCGACTTAATGAGGGTCTTTATACTTTTATTTTGAAATACCCAAACGCTTGTCAAGAGTTGCCAATAGTTTCCTATCTCTACTTAAATTTCCTTTTAGTTTAAAGTCACTTGATACAGGTCTTTAGAGTTTATTTTAGTTAGAATTTTGTATTTGACAAATGTCAGAGGATTAATGAAGAGGACTATATTCAGCTTGAATGACATTTGGAAATTGTTCTGGGTTTGCAGCAAGTGATACCCTCCTGGTTTAGTGCTTGGTTTGGTACAGGTTCTGCTTTCTTAAATGTGCTAAATAATTGGTCAGAGTTGACTGCAAGACAGTATAATGTCACTTTTGAAAACAGAGTAGATAAGCGATTCAGGAATAATGAGTAACAGAACAACTTTGTGAATATATCATTATGCAAAATGTGAAATGGTGAATTTTGAGTAGGTAATCTTTTGGCAACTGAATTGTAATCTACATCTCACATTGAATGAATGAATGAGTTTCCCTGAATTAATTTCTTTTTTAATGGAAATTTTTCTTTTTATTCCTTTTCTTTTCTACCAGTTATTATTCTTGGGAATAGTTTTTCCCCTCAAGGGAAAGGAGACTACAAGGGAGGGACATATTGGTGATACCTAAAACTTGGCAAGCTCAGGTGTCTCTTTGTTTTTCTTATGCTGATCAGAAACTGTCCATTTGCTTGCCACGTGGTTGGAAATACTGAGGCATTGTGGTCTGAATGTTGTAATTTTTTCACGTCAAGGCATTGTGTAAATGCTGAAATCCCTATGTTCTGCCTGGAGCTGCAGTAGCAGAAGAGTTAAACCCTTCAGTTTGGAGCTTGAGGTGTGAATTCTTGTCTCTCTGGCTCACCATTTGGCTGCCCTCAGTGGGACCACTTGTAAAGTATAACCTGGTAGTTTGCCCTGGGAAATTGGAGGCTCCCAAAGGGGAGTATGTACTTGTGACTTGAGAAGTCGGAGGGCTTTAGTGTTTGCTAGCCATTTCGCCTGTAGTCCAAGTGTCCTGTAACTGGTTTTCTGTTTAATTGCTTTTGAAGGCTGTGATCTGCTGGTAAATGAGCTGACTCATTTACTACTCCTACCCTGTTCAAAGAGTTTGGGATGGCTGGGACAAGCTACCAACTTTTAGTAGGAACAAAAAGCTTAGAAGGTTCTTAAGAGGCTGTAGTAAATATTGAAGCTTTTCTTTTTCTGTCCTTACCCTCAAATATCAGTGATTTCCTCAGATGATAGTAGTGTGCTCAGTTCTGTGCAAAAACCTTCCTTCCATATAGTTTCTCCCTCAAAGGCCTTTCGATCTTGAACATGGATACAGAAGCAACCCCTGTGTTGAAAGATTCCTGGCAAGGGAATAATTCTGAGAAAGGAATATATATTCTTAACCAGGCTGTCATGTGTGTGTTATTGTTGATGGAAAGTCTCATGCATCTTCCGGAATTTGTTTTTAATTGTACTATGAGGCAGCCATGTGCTATTTTTAGTTTTGACTTGGAAAATAGGTGAGTGTGCAGACAGGCCTGTTGACATCCCGTACTGAAACGCTAATAGCAGAGATGCAGTCATAGCGAGTACTTAGTGCCAACTTAATGGACTTTGAGCTGGGGAGAAGCAGAGATTGGGTGACACAGCAGCTTGCCTTAGCACGGGACTGTTCCTACCTATGAGCAGGAGATATCTGTTTTCTTAAACAATTGCTGTTTGAAGCCATGAGTTGCAATTTCTAATGTAGACAGATAAACCATTTAGTGAATCAATAGTACTCTCAAAGCTTAAGGAAAGTTCAGAATGTAGAGAAGATTTCAGGGTACCATTGCAGCAGTTTCTAAAATTGTATTCCATTTCAGCTGTGTATTGCTAACCTGCGCTATGTTGAATTTTTGTATCAATTTTAAGCTCTTGTTTATATATTGAAAACTGTACCACGCCAGAAGGCCTGCAACAGAGCTTTACTTGTGTACTGTATCCTTGCGTGCTCTTTTCTACAGGCTGCATCTGTTCTCCCCTTTGCTTCAATGTCTCTATTCCCGGTTTTGTTCATTCATCTCAGATTTGCTTGTTCTAGTCCTCCAAGTGCTTCCTCCCCCTCGTTTACCTCCTAAAATTTTGCTGCTTTGGCTAGTGGTTATTATTCTGTCATTCAATCCCTTGTGTGGTACTTGAGAGCATAATCTTCTAACCTAGTTTACATTACACTGTCATTATGAATTATTAATGTTCTAAAATAAAATCTTCAAACAGTAATCTTTGCTGTGGTGAAAGAGCTCTGTGTGCTTTTGTTTTCCTTCCTGTCCTTTGCTTTCTTTAGACCTCCAGGTCTTTAGAGCAGGGATGTTATTGATCCAGCCATCTGGGAAAGACTTGCTGTGCAGTGAGAGTCAACTTGTCACATCTCTGGGCTGATGAGATAGGCATTTATTTATATAAACACACAAAAAATAAGTTGTGGAAGTAATACTTTTGAGTCTATTAGAAGACTTGGCTGTACAAGTTAGAAGTGATAATGAAAATTTGGGTTATAGCTTGCCTGGAAGATGAATATTATTTTTTTGTGTGCTCTCTTTATTGTTCCAGTTTTTGTTCCTATGAGTCTCAGTTTTATTTGTGAAGAGAAGAGAAATTTAAAACAACAACAGAACAGGTCAGGTTATAATTCTCAGCAAGTTTTTAGGGCAAAAGGGTTCAACCAAAAGAAATATGGTAAAAAATCCCTATCAGCTTTCCTCCACACTTCATTTTAATGCAGCCGTTCATCCATTCTGCTTCTGAGAAGTTGGAAGATTCCAAAATCATTAAATGTCCAGTTTCCAAGTGAATCAACACACAAATATTGACCTGAAGTATTCCTTTTAAAGTCACAAGCATCTGCATTGCCCTTGCAGAGAACCTGCAATTCCTTTGAACAAAATGGAGTTGATTACAGCTGCATTCATCTTTGACATAGAGGAACAGCCCATGGGGACGTGTTCCAGCCTGCACCTCATGGTTTAGTGTGCGCAGCCTCCTCTAATATCAAGATGGATCATAAAACTGTGACCTGTCGCTTCTGCAACTCTCCCCTTCCTACTCAGAATAAGGGCAGCTGCAGGCTACACCACAGAACACCACAGTCTGTTTTTTACATACTGTTGTTGTAAGTGTTTGGTATTGTAAAAAGTACTTTATTTATTCATTTTGCAAGTCTGATTTTCTCTGCGGAAAGTAAGTTCTTTGGGCAAGCAGGTGGTGTTGCATGCGTGACTTGTGTGTTTGTTTCCTAGTTTGTGTGTTCTACCAAATAATTTAACGAGCTACAAGTACTTGCTTTTATTACTAGTTGCAGTTTTATAGAAGCCTAAATTTGGTTTTGTAAGAAAATGTTTAAAAAATTGCATAAATTTTGTTTGAATTTTGTTTAAATTTAAATGTTTTGCCCCCTAACCTATAAAATTTGTAGAGTGCTCAATTTGCTAATCACAGCTTGGAAGATAAGAAAGTAAAGTGAGTAGAAGATGAACATTCCCATTTCTGAACGTTTTTTCTTTGTATCTGAGGTGGTTTAAAGATCGCTGTTGAGGTGGGCTATGTGAGTCATTTTAAAAATGAGCATTTCTGGTATATATTTTTGTTTCTAGCTATATTATTTTTGCGCCGTTTTTAACGTGTTGCCTTAGAGTGTAGTGAGATTTAACATTTTAAACTTTTAAACTCTGTTATTAGTATTTTAAAATGTATTTATCTCTGGAAGTTGTAGAAATCAGGAAAAGTTCCATACGTGTCTATTCTGTACTTAATTTCAAATCAGAGAATTCAGTTTGGGCCAGTTTGTCTTCATTTATTAAATTGGCTTCTGTGTTCTAGACCTCCCTACTCCTATGTATAGGAGGACATACATGTTAGAAGTCATATATAAAGTAAATTTCTTTGTTAGGAAAGCTTCTAAATATTATGTATATTTTAGGATACATTACTTTTGTAATGCATCACCTTTGTGGGTTTCTCAGAATTACTGTAAAACAGTTTATAGAGGTGTATCAATCTGTACTGTTACAAAAATCAGTCATCCAGGCTTGTTTTCATGTTCAGTCTATCTTGTCCATTATATTTTCTGAGGCTCACAACCTTGAGTAGTTTGTTTGCCTGTTGGTTGATGCTATAACATCTTTCCTAGACTTTAAGATAAAAAGCTAAGCTTCTGCTGTGAAAATTCATATTATTCCAAAGGAATAAGTAAAGTAGAGACCAATTTCTGTTAAAAAATCACTGCCAAATTACAATGCAATTCTGCCTTTAAAATTGGATGGACTTTTAATCTTTCTTTTGTAGTGTCCCAGCACTCATGATGTTTCCCAAGCATGGTTTTGATTTCTCATGTCTCTTCTGTGCCATGGCTTATTTTGTAAAGCCTATTCTTATCTCATGCTCTAACTTCATTAAGAATTTATGCTTGAAAATGTAAAATTCATCCTCTTAGTCTGTTCATTACATTAGCATTGCCCTTGCTCCCAGAATAACTCTTCTTAGCCAACATTCTACAAAATAAGCTTTTTGTCTCAGAAAAGCTGTGGCAAATGCAAGGGCTTTACAATAAATATCCTTAACATTTCAGCTGAGCCTAAGTGTGTTAATAAAGAAATGGGGGAACAAGCTGGGAAGTGGAAGGTCCAGCGCTGGAGGTTCAGATTGGAGCAAACAGCCTAAATTATACCTGGAAACACATCAGATGCCGAAGCTTATTTAAGAGTTCAGGCTTGATTTGCTCTTCTGGGTAACATGCTGTCAAGCAGGTAAAGGCACTCCCAGTTCACTGATGACCACACGTAGCCCCAAGCCTGGAGGCACCCTATTCAGCCTTGGTACTGTGTCTGCGCAGATTGCTGCCGTGGGATGGGTATGGGAAATTTGCTGTCTTGTATGGATGAGGGACACCGTTTTTGCTGTTGTGAGCTAGTAGTTGTGTTCTGGGTAGCAAAAGGCCCTCTAATTCACCCAGATAAATACAGCTCCATTCCCTCTTTGCTGTTTTTATTCATTTAACCTTAATTACTTGTGTGCTATTGTGGTTTAGTTGTAACCATCCGCTGGTAGTTACTCTTCAGTATTCAACCCTTGCAAAGACACAAAGTGTCTCTTACTTTGTCATTTAAACTCCACGCTGCAGTTTTCCTGTAAAACAAGAGGGTAATAACGCCTGCTTTTTCAAATCTGCTGTGCTGCAGCAGTCTTGTTGGAATGGCTTATGGATAATGTCTATCAAGTGCCATGTGTTCTTTGGACTATATACAAAACCCCTGTTAGGGAGGATTTAACGATAGTCTTGTCTTGTTACTCAGTGCAGGGAGCAGATGTGGAAGAACTCTGCAAAGAACTGAAGTTGATGAAGTGCTGTACTTCTCAATGGAGAGGCTGATGCTGGTTGGAGTGTCAGGCGAAGAGACTAAGATATCTTCCTGATTGCAAATGCTGTTGCACAGTAAATTAACGTTGTATTAAAGGTTAGAAAGTTTTAAGTGCCTTGCGATAAATAATACATGATAAAGATGATGAAATGCTATGGTGGCAACAAGAGGCTCAATCTGGGTTTTCCTTTGGGTAGATTTCAGTTGGTGAAGAGGAGGGAAGATCTTTGGATCAGGGTGTCGAGGTTATAGCAGCTCTCTTGTGTTTCTCACAAGTGTTACTGAGTGTTTTCAAGAATATTTCAGATAAAATGTTAGATTTCTGTCTAAACATAAAGTGGCATTTTCAGAACTGATGTTCAGTATTGTTATTTTTCAAATAGCATTTCTCATTTTTTATGGCATTGAATCACAATTGAGGTTGCGTTTGATTAAATCAGACAACTGACATTTGAATAACTCGTGGAGACAACAGGGCTTGGGAAAGAATGCAAGTTCTAGTAACTTATTTAATGAGCATAATTGACCTTTCCAAGGCATCTGAGCCCAATCATCAATTTTGTGAGCTTGAAATTGTTTAGTTTATGTTCTGTTGAAGTTGCCAAGCATCTTACTAGTGCTGTTTTTGAAGAATAGTATTGTATGGAATAATAGCATACAAATAAGTGATATTGTTGTCAATAGAAATACAAACAAAGAATCTTATAAATGCTGTTAGGATTTTGGGCACGATTAACTTTGTATTTTAGCAGTGCTTGCTTCTTATCACTATTTGGTAGTGTTTTCATTAGAAAATATTGATTGTGATGATAGAACTATAGTTAACATCCTCTATATCTGAGTCCAATTTTGTAAGAGTTGTTTTAGGACTATTAAATCAGAGCAGTTGCTTATGATTAAGCTCTGCAGTGGTACTGTAGTGAATTAGATAATGTTTCAGGCTATCCATAATGATGGCAACCCCTGTTAGTTCAAGAACTGTGCCGGATTAAAGTTACATGAGAAGCTGGCAGCTTTAATTCAGGTATATGTATGCAGTGCCTGATAGCTGGTTCAGTAAATGTTTCTGATCCGTTGAATCATTAACTAGTGCAGATACTAGATGTTCACTGCATGGGAAATACATACCAGAGGCAGGTGTGGTTGTTCTTCACCTCCCAAAAATTTGAACATCAGGTCTTAGTTTAATCTCATATAATGTGTTTTTGGAAGCCACGTTATAATGAGATAGCAATTGAAATCTGTGTGAACCAGTATAGTAGAAGAGTCTGTATGGTTCTTCAGTATTGGCTTGGTGATTTCTGGAGGTGGGGTGTTTTCTGCCAAGAAGGAAAGAAATCAAGATTGTATAACCCAGCAAATAACAACAGAAAAATGAATCTTAAAGATATATTCAACTTAATTTTTCTGGCAGACTGTTACATATCTTGAGATTGCATTCTGCTCAGACACTCTGTTCATTTGCTCAGACACTCTTCGTTTGCGTAGGTCACTCTTCAAATAATAATGATGCCCCAAATAGCTGAACACACATCGTCCGTGTAATTTTCTCTTAAAGGAACCCTCCTTTTTTTTAGAAGCATATAGGAAGAACAGTTTTTCCTTTCTTTATATTGAAAGACCAAAGTTTTCTGCTAGAGTTTTTACATGTTGCACAGATTTAACTGTGTTGTTAATGATATAGAGCAGGTATCTCTTCAGTTCATGTGCATTAACTTATGTTTACTTATAGTAGAATAATTTTTGGGGCATGTTTAGTATACCATTAAATGTTTAAAATAAATCTGATTTTCTATTTCTAGAGAAAGAATGTATCTTCTCTTTAATGGTCCCTCTAGACAATTTAGCTCTGCTAGTAAAGCAGTTTTAGTGTCTGAATATTTCTAGTGAATCATTAGTGGTTTGAGGCTATTCAGAAAAGTTGTATGAATATTACAGAAAGTGAAGTCTGAAAGTCTCAGGTATTTATGTGACACTTGGTATGATGTAGCTATTCGAGTGACTGAATAATTAGGAAGAGGTAAGTCTTTTCCAGTTAGTATTTTAGCTGGCTTCCATTGTAAGCTTTCCTTTACCGTAATGTGACTCAGGAAATTATCTTCGTTTGAAAACTACTGGATTACTACACGTTTTATTCTCATTGAAATATTTAAATATAGTCAAGAATATTTTATGTGAACTTCTCTTGATATGTTGTCAATTCAAAATGTGGTTGATCACAAGAATTTTAAATTTTGGGTTATTCTTTTTCAAAAGATATTCTTCTGCCCATGGAAGGGGGTTGGAATTAGATGATCTTTTCAACTCAAACTGTTCTGTGATTGAAAAGGACCTCAATGATCTCCTTGGTATGAACTCAAACTTCACAGGAAGTTCAGCTTACTTATAAAATGCCAAGTTTTATTTAAAAGAAGATTGTCTTGTGCCAAGTGAATTTATTTAATGATAAATGTAGCTGCTATGAAAGAAGCCCAAAAAGTAGTGGGTTTTGCGTGGACTGTTTGCCTAATTGCATTCTCATTGAATGTCAGGCTTAATTAATGTCCTGCTTTGGTAATGGTGAAGACGAGAAATTGGTGAAGTCGTTCACATTGGCTATTTGTAACTGTCCAGTGGATGCAGTGTCATTAGGAGGATCCTGGAAACTACACTTTTGGTCGGCAGAGGATACTTTATCATTGCAGAAGCTGCTGAAATGTTCTGCAGGTGGTCTTTTCCTAGGACAAGTTGGGCATGATGTGGAGAGGGTGCATTAGGGAGATTGATGGAGACTGAATATCCTGAAAGGCAAGTAGAAGAATTTTATAAGGAAAGAGGTTTCTTCAGGCTTGGAACGCCTCAAGATCAAGAATTCGAAGATACATATTAATGTTTTTATGAGTTAAAAATAGAAAACTCATCTCGTAACCTATTTGCGTGAGTGTGATGTTTTTCTTAACATGCTTTTTTGATATGCAAAAGGCTGTATTTTTAAACTAATGAGAAGTTTCTGGTCCTAATTTTGCAAAAATGTTTTGCTTATGCAGTGACAGTAATATAGTTCCACAGAAGGATTTCATTTGTCATTGTAGATGTGAGAATCCTTACGCTGCGTACATTTGTTGCAACTGAAGTGAATTCTGCAAATGTTGACGTTGTCGCGTTTTAAGACATGCCATATTTATAAAAGATGTTTGACAGTTTCATTGTGTTCCTCTGGGTTTGTAGCAAAACCACTGCCTCTCCAATTATGGTGTCTTCACGTATTTTTGGGTTCTCTGAATTTTTCTGTGGTTGATGTTTGGGGATGGTCCCAAAATGAGCTCTTTGCAGATGCTGATTTGCCAGATAAGATTTTGCTACTGACATGTGGAATGGGCTTTTCGAAAAGCAGGAATATCAAGTGTTAAAGGAATTCCTGCTGTTTGTGTGAACCAGGGTTATATAATTCCCAAAGTGCTTTTTGCAGTTCTTGGATAAGTGCTCTGCAGGACCACGTTAAATCAGTGGATGCACAGGTTGCCAGTGATAACAAACACTCCATTCCCTTGCCCTGCTTTGGGTGCCCTGTGCCCCAGAAGAACGACAGAGGATGGACAGGGTTTCACTGGGTTAACGCTGCAGTAGAGCAGTCACTCACTGATGCCAATGAAGTGTGTTCTCCTAAAATGGCTTCTCCTTTTTGTGTCCTTCCTGTAAGGGACGTGAAAGAGCTGGTGCTGAGTATAGTGATGTTATGAATCATATGCCTTCAACTGCTGAGTTTTCCATCACTTTTGAAAAAAAAAAACCCCAAAATTAATATGAGCACAGGTGTTTAGCTGGTTGTAATCTTCTTTGCTAACTATAAGCATTCAGGAATTAATTTTTATTGTGATGGTTTTATTTTGTTAGGTAACTAAGTACTTTTTTTCCCCCATTATTGGTCGGGAATGTGAATCTGTCAGCTAAACATGATTTATTTAAACATGTAAATCTGAGTATACCTGTTCAAAACCATAGTTTATTGGAATTGGAAGGTCACATAAAGGCTAAAATGCTGTTCCTCAGTTCTGCACTTCATTGGCATAGGTTGTTATGTGGCTACAAAAATGAATGTGTTTGTTCTTTCTCATCAGTCGTAGACGGTGGTAGAGTTTTGTCTGGTTGTGCTCTAAATTAACTTTGTGAAATCAAACCAAAATGTGATTTAGATTCATTTGATACAAATGTTTAAAAGCACTAGAAGGGATGGTTGTGTTGAGCAGAGAGTTGGTTCCCGTAGCACTCAAAATCACATTTCCCTGCTTTAAAGCTCAGATGAAAGGGCATGCTTTGCTGAATCAGATACTATGATTCTTGATAAATGTATGTATTTAAAATGTTCCATTATTTAATGGCGAGTTAGGAAGACCATCTAATTCTTTCATGTGATTCAGTGGAAAGCTAAAGGCAGCCTACTGGGATTTCTTTCTCCCAGACATTTATGTGTGTTTTAAGGGCTGTATTGTGCATGGAAAGCAGTGCCAGCTGTTGATTGTCATCTTTCTCATGTCTGTGATAAAAAGCCACTCAAGAAGGCTGAAATATGAGAACGTCATTAGCTTTCCTACTGGCAGAAGGGCTTAAAAAGCCACAATAGAAAGAAAATAGATTGCATATTGAAATAAAAAAAGAATAAAGGAAAGAAAAGGCAGCTACAGTGAGGTTTTGTTTAGACCCTGGAAAAAGCAAAAACATGGCAAGGAATTTCTACAGGCACCAAGAGGGGAAAGTGAACTTGTGGCTGATGTGCAAGGGTGTGTGTGTGGGAGCCCTCTGATGTGCATCACACGAGTTGCGTTTTGTTGCCAGAATTCAGCCGGTTGAGTTGTTTTGTAGGCACCGAATGCTAGGTAGGAGTTCGTGTTTACTGTGACTGACGTGTGTGTGGTGTGGCTGACTTCAGGACGAGAATGGATTTCTGTTTTTAAACTGATCTTAAGTGGCATTGTAATATTGTCAGCTGCTTCTTTTTATCTCCTCCCAACTGCTCCACCTGCCCCCCCCCCCCCCCCCCCCCCCCCCAATCCACTTGGTTTACTTAAGGTAAAAGGGGATTTCTTTAAAGATGGGACATCAGTTAAAAGCAAAATCAGCCAAATGCCCCTGATATTCCTCATGTCATTAGGAAGCAGAAGGGCCACCATTTCAAAATAAAACCAGGAGCTAGACAGCTGGTGGTACTCTCTGTGCAGGCACAGCTTAAACCCTGTGTGCTATTCAGGATTGCAGACAGAGCCCGGTTATGGTTTTGCTTGAAAATTCTTGTGTTTGTAATTGGATGAGCACAGAGAGATGTATGTAAAGTGTGTACACTGTATATACAACAAACTCCAGTTTTAAAGTGTCTATATTAGGAAAGGAATAAATATCTCATTTTGCACTGCCTCCTAAGGTGGAGGGAGGGAGGCAGGGATGGAGCTGAGAGAAAACAGAGGCAGTGGAAACAGCAGCAATATGTACGCTTGCCTGCCTGCCTCACGTTAATGGAACAGCTTGCAAGGTCTACAGGGAATTTGCATTGGCTCTGTCACTGGTATTATTTAGTTCCTTATTTATTGCTAGTGGCTTGATTGTGCTGTATTTTCCCAGCAATGAAAGCTTTTAAAGATCATGTCTGACTCCTTTTGGACAGTGCTGTCCAATTTCTCTCTGCCTGCTACCAGCATGTTGAGACGATCCAAAAGGTAATCTAAGGATTTTGTCAGTAATTCTTATGATGTTTTTCTAAGCTACTTGTTTTAATACTGTTTAGGCTTGCTTTCGTCTTTTTTTCAACAGATTAAATCGTATTTCTAGTGTATTAGGTACAATTTCTCAATTTCTTAATGATTTGTGATTGTATTCATTGTAAAAATCATACTGTGCAGATCCACACTTCATTCTTTTTAAGGGATGTATTTAAATGCATTGTTCTGCACTTCTCAGAGTATGTGAATGTGATAAGGGTGGGTTTTTTCTACAGAATGATGGATAGATGCTTTACTGAGAACCAGCTGCTTTCGTATTCAAAGCAGCAAAACAGTATTATGATGAAATAGGCAGCACAAGGCAGGGCTTGCAAATATTTTGACTTAGAGCACTTACAGTCATCTTAGAGATATGCATAACCTTACATTTTAAATAATTCTTAATACGTTTAACACTTTTTAATTGGAGATGTAAATATGTTAATGTAATAGTTAATAGGATGAGTGTTTGTATTCGTGCTACTCTCCGGATTTTGATAAAATCACATTGAAGTGTGTAAACTAATGAATGGTATCAGAGCTGATGCAGTACAGTGGTGTCCTTTCAAGACTGGGATATATCACCGTAATTATTGCTCATCAGGTGCTCTGTGGAGCTTAACGTATGTAGCCTGAAACTTACTGATGAGTATGGTAGGTAGTTAATCCCAACTAAAGCAATATATTTAGGTTTGTGAGTAAACAGTTGCAGCTAGTATCAGAATTTCTCAGCAGTGGATTTGATACAGTTAGAAATCTATGTAAGACTCAGAATATAATATTTGACTTCATTTTTAGTGTGAATTTTATTCATCAGCTATCAGAAATTATATTAATCTTTTTGAGGATTGCATCTTCTCCAGAGTAATGTAATGGAGGGCTCTCTGTTTCCTGCTATCATTCCACGTTTGTGGTTTAAATTATATCAAAGTTGTCTTCTGTGCTGACAATGTGTTTCAGAAATTTTACCAGTAATGGAGAAAGATTCTGTAAATAAAATTAGATCTTAGTTGTAGAGAATTGCGTCAGAGATGTTGCTCTCTTCGAATATAAGTTTTGTTGCCCTTAGCCTGTTCTTTAAAGGAAAAGCTCCTTGAGATTTGGGTTGTGTGTTGCTCTCTGCTCGCAGCTCTATCTTTCACACTCATTGAGCACTTGCAGCAGTGGTTTGATGGAAGAATAGAACTGGCAGAGATAAAGCTCAGCATTTCCTTACAGATTTCTTGAACTTGGCTGGGGAGAGAAAAGGGGGGGCAGTTGCTGTCCTGTGCCTCCATTTCCAAAGAATGAGGTAGGTAGGGCTTGGCTTTCAAGTGCTTCTTGGATGCCAACTGGTTAGCATGGAAGCAGCATGGTGTAATGAGACTTGGCTCACTGAGAGAACAAGGTGAGATGGGCAGAGCCTGGAGGAGTGAAGAAGTTGGGTTGATACAGGTAAGGGAAGGGGGGCTTTGGTGAAGGCGGACGCTGTTCTATAAGAAAATAACCTGTGTTAGACCTGCAGCTCACGGAGCAACTCATTTATTGCTCCTGCTTGCAGAACTTTGTTTTTCTAAAGCTCGCTCCGTTCTAGATGTATTCAGTGTGCACAAAGGTAGTATTTTGTGTGAATTCAACAGTCATGGGCTTCCATACAGAGTGGACACCTGCAGAGTTTCCCATAACAAGAATAAAGCATCTTTATTTTTCAATACCTTTTTAGTGTGCCACTTTGAATATAAAATTGGGCATCAAGGGCAGAAGCAATATGCGAAATTCTAACAAGGGTTCAGGTGCAATATTTTGCCAGAAAGCTCCTACTCAATATTTACAATTCCATTTATTTGCTAGTAGTTGAAGTACAAAAAGAAAGAAATTGATCTGTAAATCTGCTGCGCATCTTAATGGAAGAGACATGAGTTTTTATTGATTTAATCCCATAAATGACTATTTCAAAATGATCAAACAGCTCTATGAGGATTCATAGCAGAGAGAGCTGCACAAAGTCATGTGGTAGAAACCCTATTCCACAGCCTTCAGTTAGCCTTAGAGATGAAATATTTGAGCGTGTGTGACAGTTTGCTGGGAATATCACCCTCTGCTGCGCTCCACTGGCGCTCTGTAAGCTCTTTGCCTACCATCTTGGGGGAGATGGATAGGCAGATTGGGCTGGTCTTACATTTATTGTGATAAATCAGCTAGTTCATGCGGCATACTGTTGTATTGTGCATCTTGCAAGGCATTGGTTCTGAAACCATGTCTACACACGCATGTAGAGGCTTCGCTCCCAAGAGTATCTGGGCTATGAGAGTGGTTACTGTAGCTCTAGTGTGTTGCAGTGCTGGGACCTGGGTGTTTCTGTGTGTTCTCATGGCATATGGGCACTTGGAGTCAAGTACCATATGTATTTTAATTGGCCCTCTTTCAAAGTGTCACGTTCACTTCTTAAGAAACTTCTTACTTTTAAAAATGATGATTGCAATTTACGTTTCTTCTTTAACATTGCACTCTTGGGTGGGCATTTTTAGCGGCAGAGAATTTTTTGCTGTGTCAAATATTTGATCCAGTTTTCCTCTATCTCTTTGTAAAATTTCTATATGGCCCTACTGCATTTGTGATAGCTTGTGTGCTCTTAATTCTGGGCTTTGCCACCTTTGATTTCTCTTAGTTCTTAATTTGTTTTTGCACTGCTAGAATGGGTTATTAGTGGTATTCTGACTAATGTGCAATGGCAAATTCCGCCGTAATGATGGCTTCTGACACACACTAAAAAACCTAAAGGGCTTCATTCCCATATGGCTTTTGCTACATTAGGAGGCAAATGGGAAGGATTCCTCTTTCCCCTTGCAATGTTTTGTTGAAATGAGCTCTCTCGTGCAGCTGGTGGGATTCTCACCGCAGCTAATGGTACTGTAAAAGTGAACCATCTGCTCCTCCGGTCAAAGTGGCTGGTTTGTTTCTTCTTGGGTGTATTCCCAGAAGGCTAGAGAAAGTCAAGAGCAAACTGTAAATACGTGCATTTGTCATGGGAGGGGTGGCATAAACATTAATCAGATTTACCTGTCAGACTGGCTCTGTATAAATATTTATGATTTTAAACTATAGAAGAAATATGAGAATTTCTTGGTTCAAAGGGCACAGGGGGTTGGCATTCTGGTATCAGCTCTACTGAGGCATTATGTATTGCAGTTGCATTGTGGAAAGATAAAGCATAATTCTGTCATATTTAAATTAAAGGCCTCTGTTTTCAAGTCCTTCTGTTCCTTTGCGCTTTGGGCGTATCTTGAATGTAGTTTTGCAACTTGGTATTTACAGCAGTGTAGAATTGTGCGAGTGGGTGTTCATTGGTCTTGAAAAACTGACTTGGAATGATGATTTCTAATGTTTCCTCATCTTTTTGAGCAGTTTAATCCTGTCTGGGTGGGACAGACTGGGGCTGTGGATTTTAACAATTTCACTTTTGTTCAGTGACTTTCTTTTTGAGAAGTTAAGACAGGGGAGATTGTGTATGGAAGTGACTTGAAAGATAACTCTAGGGGATGACAAAGGTGGATTTCTGTTAGGAATGATGTGCTGGGTTTGTGTCCACAATTGCCATTGATCCTTTAATTGTCTTTTCTCATTTCCTTTCGGTGAAAGGGCATCAGTAATGCAGTAGTTTGCTATTTTGTTAAAATCACAGGAATTAACTACCCTTAAAGTGTAAAAGAATCTTTAAGTAGCACGGCGCCTCTAAAATCTGAGATTCAGATGTATCTGAGATACAATGGAAATCATTGTAGTTCATTATGAACAGTTTTTTGGTAACTAAGTAAAATGCTTTATTATTAAAGTACTCACAAACAATAAGAGAAACCACCTTTCACTTTGACGTAAACAAATGAGTGCTAAATAAGAGGTGGCCAGGAACACGTAATGAGGCTTTCTGATAGCACTTGTGTATTCATAACCATAACAAGACTGTATGAGTCCGTACATATCCCTTCAAATGTGTTTCTTTTAAGGCTGATTCATCTAGATTGACATTAAAAGCTGTGTGTGTCCACAAAAGCCACCTCCTCCATATATACATTGTCACTTTGAAGAAAAAACAATTAGTTTAATGCTAGCAGGGCACTTTTTTGTGGTAACATAAAGCTAGTCTTAAAAATACGAGTCTGTGCTGTAATTAAGTTTAAAGTGGCAGCTGTCATGCCACACGTTTCCTTGCCTGAATGAGTAAAATAAGAAATGTTTCCCTTATACTGGGAAGGTTGTAAGAGGCCTGGAAATTTGATGCTTTTGATAATATTTAGCTGCATTTTTTTTTACCTAGTTCAGCATATTAAATGGCCTCCTGACATTTCTAATTAGAGAGGAAATTTCATTCAAATTACTTGTGCCAGTATTTCAATAAGGCCTTAGGAAAAAAACCACTGTTTGAGGGGGGATAGAAAAATTCTACCTTATCTAATGAAAAGCTCTTTATGAGAATAGTCTTTTGGATTGCCTGAAAATGTAATGGGTATTTTGCTCACTAATGGATGAGTTTTGTGGAGGGATCCAGACTACCCTCCATTATGTGATATAGGTGCTACTTAAATGCAGTGAAAGAACTGGTTTGCCATGAATGGAAGAACGGTCCTCCTGATACCCAAAATAAGTGTCATGATTCAGGGAATACACCTGGATTCTTTGTAATTTCATGTTTATTTGGAATTCTGTCTGTGTAAATCAGACTTTAAATTGGTTTTGAATACTCTTGGCTGTTTCCCTGCTAGTCTAAAACCCAAAGTGTCCTACAGGGTTAACACTGAAGTTTGAAGCTTGAAAGCTCTTTGTTCAGATGGAAAGTCTCATGTATGAACACTTGGCTGTTGCTCAGGACAAACCAGTTTTTCAAGTCAGAACTTTTGTGAAGAGGAAACTGAACATCACAAAGATCATGGAGGATTTCCTGAATTATTTGGATGCTTCTTGTGAAGGAGGCTGCTGAATAGAAAACAATTTTACACTGATGTTTTAAGTGAACAAAATGAAATACTTGGTAAAGAGGCTGGTTTCAGAAGAGGTAGGAGAAGGGAGATTTTGATCATCGCAGAAGACACTCAGATCAGATCAGTGCTACTGTGGAAAGTAAGACAGAAAAAGTACATACAGGCATGTGTTTTGCCTGGAAATGTGCAGTTCTTGTGTTTAATTGAAGTTGACACATTTGGGTTTTCAAATCCTAACAAAGTCTGTACATCTGCTTATTTCAACTGTTGTTTGTCTGACAAGTGAGTTTTAAATCCGCAGCGCCCATCCACTTAAAGCTCTGGGATGGACTTGTAGATGTATCTGGTTCTTTGGAACCTTTGCCTGTGCTGTGCCACTTCTCTTTGCAGGTCCTTGTTCATCTTTGTAAGGTCGTGTGAGGAACAAATCAAGTGAGATGTTCTCCGGTATACTTGAGATTCCTGTTATTTTAATAGCAGCTGGATGCTGATGTTAACAAGGAGTTGCACATCTTAGGACAAAATGCTTTTTATATGAAGCAGACCTTATTTAAGGAACTGAGAGAAATGGTGTATGACATCAGCTTCCATCAGCATGCACCTACCTGGAGGACTATTACTTAGTTTTAGATTGGATGCTGAACAGTTAGTATTGACGCCCCTCTCAGTTACCATATTGAGAAAGTATACATTAGTTCAAAACATTAAGGAAAATAAGCTTGAAGTGATTTAATTCTACATTTGTAGCTAATTATCAGATATTCCCTGAATAGTTTTTCTCAGTCCATACCCAATTTTTTTTCCTATTATTTAAAGGACTACAGAGTAATACCGAAGTGCTCTTTAGGGCAGACTTGTAGATAAAATAATAAGCACTTCAGTAGCAAAATCTTATCATTTATTCCAAGCCTCTTACCAGTTCAGGTTTGAAGCCTATTCTGGCATGCTTGCTTTTGGTACTGTGTTGGCTAAAAGTGGAAGGATCCAGAGAACTGGGATTCAGAAGGAGAATGCTTTTAAGTCCTGTGCAGGGGAGTCCTTGTGCCAGCAGTGAAATCCAAGCCACCTGATACCAGCCTCTCTTGGCTATCGATTTAGGCAATGCTGTGCCGTAGGTTGGACATGTTTTGAGATTGTAAGCTAAATTAATCATGATCTTTTCCACAAAAATACCTCAAGTCTGAGGAATTGGCATTCGACTGATATTTTATTTGGAGACAAAGCTTAGTCATGTATTGAAAATCTAAGCAAATGTTATGCTTATATAGCAGTACGATGCTTGCATTAGTCTTCCCATTACCATTACTGCCTGCTGTGTTTCACAATTAATAGAAGATGCAAATGTCACTTTATGTGTTTTTTGTGATGCTGAAGATGCTGCCAGTGAGCATGTACTAGAAGAGAGACACCGGGACCCAAAGAGATGTGAGCCTTTGTTGAGGGAAATGTTCCGCAAGAACATATGAGAACAGTCCTTCCCTGGATCTTTGATGAAGAAGGAAGATAGCTTGAATTCTGCAGTGGCATTTGAAATTACTTCTTTTCAATGTATTGTGTGTTTTCCTGTCCTTTAATTTTGTTCCAGTCTTGATTGCACAGTAAATTAGTATGTTACAATTAGCAGACTTAATTTAAGCATGATTGCTGTGGAATTTGAAAACCTGACTTTCTGTGTTTGCATTTATCTTCCTCTGTGTCTTCATTCCCGTACTTTCTGCAGCTTTCATGGGTCTCATTTGGTTTCATGTTGACCTTGTCAGTTTCGGACTTTGTGGGGGAACAGAACTTGTACAGCAGAAAAAGTGGGACATGATAATACCCGGCTCCCAGAAATGCAGTTTACAACAATCTTTTACTTATACAGATATAAGCTAATTTAATTTAACAGTCCTATCTTTCCCTACTTGGTTGCAGAAAATTCGGGCCGTGTTTGCCTGTGTTTGTGAGTCTGTGCTAAAGTTTGTTACACATAATTTGTAAAAATAATACTTGTTTCTAGTTTTTTAATTATGAATAAGAATCATAAAATGGTTTGGGTTGGAAAGGATCTTAAGACCACCCAGTTCCAACCCACTGCCATGGGCAGGGACACCTCACACTAGACCGTGTTGCCCAAGGCCCATCCAACCTGGCCTTGAACACTGCCAGGGATGGAGCATTTACTACTTCTCTGGGCAACCCATTCCAGTGCCTCACCACCTGCACAGTAAATAACTTCTTCCTTATAGCTAACCTAAATCTCCCATTCAAACTTAAACATGTTTTAAGTTTGAACCTGTTCCCCCTTGTCCTATCAGTACAGTCCCTAATAAAGAGTCCCTCTCCAGCATACTTGTAGGCTCCCTTCAGATACTGGAAGGCTGCTCTGAGGTCTCCATGCAGCCTTCTCCAGGCTGAACAGCCCCAACTTTCTCATCCTATCTTCATACGGGAGGTGCTCCAGTCCCCTGATCATCCTCATGGCCCTCCTCTGGACTTGTTCCAACAGTTCCAAGTCCTTTTTATGTTGAGGACACCAGAACCGCACACAGTACACAGCAGATGGGGTCTCACAAGGGCAGAGTAGAGGGGCAGGATCACCTCCTTCGACCTGCTGGGCATGCTCCTTTTGACGCAGCCCAGGACATGGTTGGCTTTCTGGGCTGTGAGCACACACTGCTGGGTCGTGTTACGTTTCTCATGGACCAGCAAGTCCTTCTCTGTAGACTCCCACAGTAACGTCCTCCGTCACAGTTCTCCCTTTGAGCCTGACACACAAGCTCTCTGTTGGCTCATCATGCTTACCCAGGCAAAGTTGCCTACTCTCTAGCCTATCATTGACATAAATAGTGCCACAGGAGCCATGATGCCAGTGATATCATATCCTCGTAGACATGCACACATCTCTAATTCCTCTTGTTTATTCGCCATGTTGTGCACATTTGCAAAGAGGTACCTGAGCTGAGCTCCGAATAAATCTAACTCATTGGCTGGAGTACCTCTGCATTACTCTTGAGTGTGCATTACAGGTGCTGGCATCCGACTGGTAGGTTAATAAGTACATGGAGCATTCAAAAAGCTTTTAGTGGTTTCTTCATTTGAGTTCTGATCCAATTTTAGAAGAGGTACATTTATTAAATACCTGCTTTTTTATTAACTGTTTAAATTATGGCTCCCTGATTTTCTAGGGTTTAGTTTTTTCCTGGTTTCTTTTATGATTCCTTTTTGTCATCATTGCCACCATCCATTTATTTTTGATACATTCATGTATTTGTACTTACTGCTTTCCACCACCTTACTCTGAGTGGAATGGATTTTGTTTTTAATCTTCAGCCTTCTTGAGTAGAATAGCTGCTAACAGCCAACGCGAGGGTACTTTCTTAGGTGATGGCAGAACTGCTTGACCCTTTGGCACGTACTGCATCAAGCTTTAACTCTCAGCTCATGGCTTTTAATGGTTGTGTTTTTCTTCAGCCTGTGTTTATGAATGATTGTTTCAGCTTCTTGCTGTTGAAGTTTCAGAACTCCCTGGGTGTATCTCTTTGTAGTACATGTTTGTATAGGTAGTACCTGGAACAGCCATCCTCGTATGAAAAATTGATAGCTATTGGATAACGAACATTTGGCTCAGAAAGCAAGTAAGCTTTACACAAAAGAATGAGGTTTGACATGTGATCAGGCTTGATTGTTCCAGAAACTTACCCTTGCTGGAGATCTGAGGGCTGTTCTTTGTGCCAGGGGAGGATCTGCACCCTGGGCTCCCCCGCTTCTGCTGCCTTCTGTGGTTTCGTTGCTCCATGAACTTGAAATGCCTTCTACAGGCATATTTTTTTTATTATGTTAAAGTAGGCTGCTTATTTGAGCTGATGCACGCTGCAGCGTAGGTATCTAATGTGCTGTTGTAGTAATTTTTGCATGTCTCTTAAGTTTGTTGGTTTTATCTGAGACAATAGTTTATTGGCAGACTTGCCTCTGCCAATGAGCAAGGACCAAATAACTGAATACTTGATTTACAGCAATGTGATGTATCTCTCTATGCATCAATTTATACCAGTTTTACTTGCTACACTGAGCATTTCCAGTGCCCACAGAACTCCACCTCCTGTCTGGCAACTTCTTTGACGTTTAGAGCCCGTTCTTATCTAGGAATCATTTTCCCTTTCTGCCACCCAACAAGGGTATTGATTAGAAGGGTCCAAAGCAGTGTTTCTTTTTGCAGAGCTGAAGGGAACAAACTGAGCAGTACGTGTGCTCTTTCAGTATCTGTTTTGGACTAAAGCAGCAGGCTGGCATGCACAGCTCACCTTTATCTTGCTTTGGTGTAGGGGCAGGCTCTGCTCAGCCCCCGTTGAGTGCAGCCAGGCAAAGTGCTGCCTGTTCCTTTCTAAGACAGCTTAGTCCTGGACAAATGTCAAAAGTTTTGTAGCTTATTGCTGAGATGGTGGTTTTGTTAAGCCTGGGTATTTTCCTAGTATGTCCACCAGACCATTATCAGCCTACCTTAGCACCACGTGCATTGCCTGTGGTTTTTAGAGGTCTTTTTGAGGATTTCCCTCCCATGTTTGTGTGTGCAAACATAATGAGCAGTGAGTTGTTTTCAGTGCTTCTGTTTGAAGGCCTTTGGAGATGGAATGTTTGTGCGTACATACACAGGTTTTAATAGTTCCACAAGAAAGTTGTTTTGCCCTTCTTGGAATGTAAGCGAACCTTTCTTTATTGAACTGTCTTTAGAAGTAACCTGGCCTTACTAAGATATGTTGCCAGGTTGATGTTGATTTGTTGGGTTTTGTTCATTTGGTTTGGTTTGTTGTTTTGTAGGAAGTTGCTAAGAGTTGGGAAAGATTACTGCTTTAGAATGGGGAAGGTCTTGTATAATGATGACACAATGTACACTCTTACCTTCTAGTTCAGAAGCAAAAGTATAAATTTAAAGTGTCGTAGTAAGGTTAGGCAGATTGAGACTGATTTTCTGGATGTATCTCATTATCTATTTGCTTTTCTATAGGGGATGAACTTGTGAATTGTTTACCGAGTGGATACTGACCTCTTCAGTAGGGTTGTTACTGTCCATAGTTGGAAAGGTATCACCAACAGGGTAAAATCTTGTCCAGGGCAGCTGAGGAGAGCACAGGGCCTATCTGCCTCTTCCAAACAACAGTTTGGGAATGGGCGGTTCCAGTAGTGGGGAGTCCTCAGTGCAAACCAGTGGTGCTGCTGGCTGACGGATAGGTAGATTGGCTTTCCACCTGTGGACTAAGTATATTCAGCTTGGGGTCTGCTGAACCAGTACTTCTACGTTGCCTTTTTTGGAGGGAGGGCAGCATTAGGAGACATATATAAACCACATATATTTAATCTCTTAACTTCCCGTGCCCTGTCTGTACTAGCGTTTCCTTAGAGTAGCGTCTGTACTGGCATTTGCCCTATCTGGCAATAACTTAAGACTGGTTAGACATGATGATTTGTTTGAACTAGAAAAGCAGCTTTTTGACTTCATCAAGTTGTGAAAAATCTGTGTAGTTACCAAGGCATTGTTGGCACATCATATTTATGAGCTCCTATATAATTTATTGAAAAGTTTCAGGCTGGGAATCATCACTAGAAAATAAACTCTGGATGTTGTTTTTATAGGGAAAAGATTACCTTTTGATTTGATTATTTGACACAGGAAAAGTGTAGATTTGTGTCACCCACGTGTATTGATTTTGTTGGTCTAACTGTCCGAGTATCTGTCTTTAAAATTTGGCAAATGAATCAACTGTAAACATCTTAGTCCTATTTACATTCGTAATGCTCCCACCCTGGTTAATACTCTACAGCACAACTGTGTGAAAATATGTGCTCTGTGCAGGAAAGGCGACTCCATTAACACAGTCTGATTTGGAGATTATTTCAATGTATTGTTAGAATAACTTTTAAATTAGATACGTAGTTTATCCTCACACTGAGCTTTGAAACTCCAATTAACTGATAAAAGACCTAATTTGTAATATTTTTTAATACTTGAACTGTGAAAATGCTCTGAAACAAAGTGAAGAGAACTGCTCACATTGTGTGACACAAAGCAACTGAGTGACACTTCATATTATGTGATGCAAGATTTCTATTAAATGTGCTCACTTTTGAATTTTAAGAAACTTGTTTCTTTTCATTTTCTGTTTGTATGCTTCGTTTTCTGCATGCAGACTTTGGGTTTGTTAAATTACACACCTGTATGTCATTGTAAGCTACACGGTTAAAGGATTTGAAACAATATAAAATCACTTTGTCGTTTCATTTTTGAATTTGTTTGCTGGAATGGGATAAAGCATCTTCCGTGAGAATTGCCGAGTAGAGATTTATTTAAAAGCAGTTATGCTACGAAAAGCTTTTAATAATAGAGTTTGATGAAATGGGAAATGAAAGTATGCACTTATGCTTAGTTTTCATTAAATCATCCCTTCACACTCTGTGATGTAACTTCATGGCAGTATAATGCATAACGCAACTGAAGTAGGAGATAGTTATGCCTGAGGAGGTTGGTGTGTTTTCTCTTATTAAATATGGCCTATATTTATTCTGAGGCGTCCTTTCCATAATCAGAGATATATACTTTTTTTCTTACTGTTTTTCTTTTCTTATAAGAGTAGATAGGTTTGGAATGTATTTGGGAGGGGGAATATTTCAGAATAAATTGGCTTGATTTAGTTGAGAATGGCTGTGCCAGTCATCATAATTTGTTGTGACACTTCATTTTGTTTGGCTTTGCAGAGTTGTTTCTATGTTGTTAATAATGCAAAAGGTCTGCAGTATACAGCATGGTGTAAGCAGGTGTGCACCAGCCTCAAACATTAGGCAAATTAGACATAAATTTGGTGTTAACTGGCAATTTTAGCCTTTTCTTTTGTAATTTCTTAGCTTGCAGTGATGCTGCTTCTCGAATTTGAGCTCTAAATGAAGCAGAAAGGTTTCTCTAATATATGGCTTGTTTTCGATGAAGCCGAAATGGTCTTTCGTGCAGTAAGTTAATTGCTAAGTACCAAGATGTTAATTTTCCTTCAAAGAACCAGTCTACATTTAACTTACCACGTTTTCTGCACCTTGCATTGTTTGACTCCGTGTTCATTTCAGTTAACATGTTTGTTAGCATGTTGAAATGTGTGGCTCCATGTTTTTTACCTCCTCTTGCTCTCTTTGGACAGCCATACAGGAGCGCAGCCCACACTTCACAAGTTGACTTGCATCTTTCATTCCATGCTCCTTGTCTTGCGGAATTCACATCTTTCCACAGTCATCTTCACAGTGACTGATTTACTGGTACCAGCATGAGGCATGAGATCGCCCCTTAATGCCTTACTTTACTATGGAGGGTAAAGGCTTCAATGGTATAGGCAGGACTTTTCTCTTGTTCCATGGCAAAGTGAAGTCTTTTTCACTTTCCAAGACTTTCTTATACCTCATAGATGATTGTGCAAGATTTCTTCCTCTGAAACAGCTCGTGCATTGCACGTATCTGGATGAATATGAAACAGGCATTACAAAAAAGGAGGGAGGGGGATAAAGCTGTTCATTCCACATGGAACAGACACCCTCGAGCACAGAGTGAGTCTGCAGCAACCTGGTACAACTGTCACCTACAGCAAACCAGAAGACTTGGAGCAAAGTGTCCCATTATAAAAAAATACTTAAACTTGTCCAGTTTTTGTCCTCTAGTGAGGTTCTAAACAGAGGGCAAATTTGAGATGCCCCATGGGGTGGTGTCAGATGCTTTGCACAAGTCCAGGTGCCTCAGGTTGGCAGAAGTGCCTTCATGCCTCTCAGAAGAGAGTTGCCTGCTATTATTACTCAGTGCCTTTTCTTGGTTGCACTGGCTGTCATACGGGGAGCAGACTGGGCTGCCAGGCTCCAGCATCTCTGGTGATGTGACAGGTCTTTCCTCTCCAGTCTGCAGAGTGGTGAAATGGTTCTGCAAGGGCATCTCAGGCCTCGGGGGAGGTCTTATGCTCTTACTGGTCCTTGCCCTCGCAAGCTTCTGTTCTTCTGCATTATTGGCCCTTCTCTGTGTGCTGCTGGGGGAGTTTTTGGCTGTTTGGCCATGTGCTGTGGGTCCCCTGCAGGTTGTGCTTGGAACCAGCTATCCAACCCCTTCTCAGCCTCACTGAAGTTGGGCAGCTCCTCCCCATCTCCTGCAGCTTGGCCACTGGCCGCAAGAGATCCTCTGCTTTGTAGGCAGGTTTGCTGTCCATCCCTGCCCCAGGAGATAGGACTGGGAACTTCCTACAGCCCGAGGTGTGCAGCTTGGGCTTCCATCCTTCAAGTCTTTAGGGAGCGTAACTGTATTTCCTTAGGATAAAATAAGTGTTTATTGTAGGAATGTGCAAACTACCAAACCTACACTATGAATAATAGCACTTTTGTCTCCAGTTATTCTAGGATGAATAACTTTTAAACTATTCTTGAACATGAAGAAAAAAATAATCGGTTGAACCAGATGCTTACTTATTCTTATCTATTTTAGCGAACTAATTATCCCTGTTGTTGGTAGTGCTAAAGCTTACAAAATTGCTTCCATCTTTGAATTACTATAATTAAGACAATAACTTCCACATCTAGTTAACATTGCTGTGCAGCTGCTGCATTCATTGACATGCAGATTTTGCATTTTGTAAATTTTCTGCCTTTGTGATTAAAAATTTTAAATACTTATTTTCATTTCCAAAATGTCTGTTTCTCATAAAGACGTCTTTGTAAAGCAAATCAACTGAAACCAAACTCCTGTAACATCAGAGGAGGATCTAGTGGAGTTTGGTTAGGTGATAGTATGTTTTAGGAAGATAGATAACCACAGATAGCTTTTGTAGGTGTGATCACTCTGAATTTTGGATCCCATTTCACAGGGATTTGGGTCCCTGAATTAAATGTCAAATCTGGAACAAGTCTGATGTCGGACTTAAGAAATGTTGGAATGTTTGAAGGAGTTATTGGTTGATGCAAGAGTTAATCCCGCACAGTAACAACCTGAGGTTGTTTACAAAACTAGAACTCTGTAATTAAAAATCACTAATATGAATGAAACAAAATAATGGTTACTAACCAAAATGTGATTTAAGCTCTACTTTTTCTGTACGTCTTATTAGTTCACGTTGATTTCTATCAAAGTCTATTTTGATAGAAGACTCGTACAGTCGGTGCTAATCTTGTTTATTTGTATATTTAGCAGCTTCAATGAGAATTTTTACAAGGCCTCTAAATTTAGATAGATTTTAAGAAGCTTCCTTGTCACTGTTCGTTTCTTAATAACCAGCAACACTATGAAATTAGTTGATAGTGGTTGCTGGTTATTTATTTTGAAATTGTTTTTCTGTGGCCCTTCCCTTCATTACATGAAAGCCTCATGGACGTTAATCAGTTTTGCTCAGCGAGTTAGAGACGTCCCCAGAGTAAACTGCTAAAATAAAGAATCAAATACTGATTTATGCTGGGCCTGAAACATTGATTTCTTTTTCAAACTGAAAATACATATGAAACAAGGTGTACTAATGGGGCTCGTTTTAGAGGCTGATGTTGAATTATCTGTGGGCGCATAGGAGAAGGTTTGTTAGGGTGTAGTTGAAGAGGACGCGGGCTGCGTGCAGCTCGCAGGTACGATACCAAATGTTCTCATAAGTAGTGCTGGCTCAAGGGCACATTTCAGGGAGTCCAAAACCAGTGTCCAGTTACAAGACCCAAGTCCAATGTCTTGCAGTGTTCAGTTTCAAGAATGCATTGGGAACACTTCAATACATGTCACAAATGTTATTTTTACTGCAGGCAGAGAAATTAACTCTAGAAATAGGAAAAGCTCTATTGCTGTAGTGATGGCAAAGGCATTGTTTCAAATATTTTGATATAAACCATCCATTTTGCTAAACGTGTTCAGAATTAAATCAAGTTTCTCTTGTCTTCTTACAGATCTCTCTACCCAGGTTTGGTAGCATGGGTGCTTGGTGCCCTTGGTAGCGCAGGGGGTTTCAGGATCGCAGTGGGGGGATTTGCATCTTGACAGCCCGGGAGCTCGACCTTGCAGTCTGGGCGGTATAGAAACTCTGTGCTTTTAAAATCATATTTCACCTAAACTGGAAGACCTGGAGGGGATTTGATCTCTGAAATTATGAAGTGGGATCTGAATAAAAAAGGTTAACAAGACCCATACCAAATTGCGAGAGGAAAGGAGGGTCAGGGTTAGGCTTGCCTTGCATTTAATGAAAATAGCAAAACGTTGGCTTATAAGCAACTAATAATGCTTGGAATCTCTCTGGACAGGTTAATAACTTTTTTTCTAGTTAAAATACTCAGAGATGTATAGGTAACCTTTTCCCTTTCTACTTTCTCCTTCTACTTCTGTTCTCTTATGCCGATTGAAGTATTTTTAGGGTAAGGAAACATAGGATATTGTTCAGAGAATTTGTGAACTGTAATAAACAATAATTAATGCAATTTATAGGGTTAATAGCCTTGCAGCTCAGTATTGAGCCCAATACTGTCTGTTTGGCTAAAGCGTATCTTCTAGGAAATAGTTTTTTCTTCATTTGAACTGTTTCTGCCAACACTTAAATTGACTAGTTTGAATTTCTTTGGCACAAAGCCCTGGTTAAAGCCAGCTTTTCTTCTTTCATATTTAGCTGCTCTTCTTTAGGAGGTGCTCAAATGCTGTCATAGTGACTTCTTGGGGGAGGTCACCCAACTGAAGTCTTTGTGTTGCCTCTTCCCTTTCCCCCTTTTTTTGTATTTTAGCGACTACCAACCGGAGCTTCATCTCTTTGTTCTATGGTTTCTCAGGGATTTCAAGATCTAAAGGTTTTGTGTATATATCCAGAGAGCTCTCCTCAGCCAGTAGAGAGTGTGATTATATTTGTATATTTTTCTTGTCATAAAACGTTGATTGAAGAAATGAGAAATTCAGTTTTTAGCCTCTCTGTTTAAGCTTTGCCTTATTGCCAACACACATGGTTCATAGAAGTGGCTAAAGAGGCCTAAATGATGTTCCCCCATCCCAGATGAGACATCCAGGGAAGCTGAAACTTATCCAATTTTGAGGGTGTAAAGAGAATAATGTTTTATTCCTAACTTGGGGCTAGGCTTTCGCTCCAAGCCGTTCCCTCCTTTGGGTACATTTGTGGAAACCTGACCTATTTTAATGGGTCTCAGCTGTGCTTGCTCTCAAGCCACTTAACCCTTTCTCTTTTGGTTCCTTATCTTTGCAAATACAGCAGAGAAAATGGGTTTGTAAAACTCAGTTCAATTTGGCAAACGTGGGCAAGCAGTTAAAAAACTTGAGTTTGGGACAGTTCACGTGTTGTGATTTAAATATACTGAGTTTCCATAGCCAGCGCCAGATATCGCTGTGGTATAGTGTATTTCAGGAACTGTCTTCAGCAAACGGATACGACCAGAGAGGATGGAGCTCTGCTTTCTCATTGTACCGGTGTTTTATATTGAGCAAGATCTTAAAGTCTTACGTTATAATTTGTATTAAAATACCCAGGGCTTCTTTATTTCTTACATAGTAATATATATTATATCAGAATACTCAGGACTTTCATATTGCGTGAAATATTTTCTGGTAATATAATCATAATGATTATGTGGTATTAATGTAGAATTGAGTATTCTGGTTTTTTCCAACAATTACTGAAATAGAGTAACTGGAAACATACTAAAAAAATTCCATGAACTGAGATTTTGAGCTTCTTAAAATCAGGCTGTTAGTTTTTCCATACAATATACACAATGGCAATCAGTTTTTGGATGGGCTATTGTTGAATAATACATGAATGTAAATGGAGATTGTATGGAATCAGTTGGATAATTTTGAGGAATGTTTTAAGTACACTAAAGAGCCTGAATAGCAGTTAATGGTGCTTCAGCTTTATTACTGTTTATTACAGTTGGCAGTTCAGTTGCATTTTTTCCTGCATTGAGTTCTCTGGTTTCCTATAGAACAGCAATAAAAAAGCTTACAAATAAGAACAGTCAGATGCACTGTATCCTGTGGCAGAAGAATAGTTTTGCGTTGAATTGTAGTTCTTGGCAGTCTGAGCGTGTTTATTGTTGGGCAGCTCCAGAAGATCAGCTGGTGCAGGAAGGACTGGGGCAGGCGTCAGGAGCTGGAGCTCTGCAAGCAAATAGGCTTTGCATGTGTCTGCAGTAACCTAGCGGGGAGCTTCGTGGGATGCCTCCAGAGCTGGGCTAGTGAGCTCCTGATTGAGCCTCAGCTCAGCCTTCTCTTCTCCTACCTATTCTCCCACTCCCTGCCAAGACAAATATGATTTTAGTTGCCTGTTTTGAGAACTGCTGAAGTAAGCAGATACGTTTCTGCCATCTAGAATGCAAGTTAGAGGCCCAATAAATAAATGTACATAGCTTTAGTACTTAGTTGTGAGATTTCCCTAGGAACTTGGACTGTTTATTGCGTTTAAACAACAGAAGAAGTGGTGATCAGAAAGTGATTTAAATATCTAGTTGTTCTTGTTCACAGCTCCCATGGTTTAAAGGTCTTTCATTTGCCCGTCGCAATTACTTTTATCATCTTTAGAGCTAGATGTTTGTGACTAGCAATCACAGGCTGGAAAGCAAATGGAGGAATGCATTGTTCTCTTTGTTTGGCTAAGTTCTGAAACTCAAGTGGGGAAAAACCCCATTCTGAACCGCTCCATACCAAAGTATTGCTTGCTTTGCTAGAACAAAGTCATGGCAGTGAGAGGAGCTGGTTCAGCAGAGGGCTTGTCTGAAACTTGCTTTGCAGAGCTTTCTATTGCTGTGTTCACAAAGACTCTTGAATCTCAGGTTTTCAGTTTTATTGGTAATCCTGCTCCTCTGCTGAATTGTGCCAACAATTTGTAATTTTAACTCTACCCTAAGGAATATGCTCTGGTTTCTCACAGTAATAGCCAATAATTGTAACAAATTTATCTGCTAAGTTAGACATTGGTAGGAATGTGTGAAGCACTCTGGGGTATTTCACAGTTTTCTGCTTTTTGTGGGATTTGTAGAGCATGAGTTGCACAAATTTGGTGAATTTGTTGTCTGCTATCTCTAGCGGCCTGTGCAGCATGAGTTAGAGTGTTTATGTTGCTTCCAGCATATTGAAACACTTACTGATGACAGAGCGCCATTTGTCCCTGTATGCTTCCTTCTTTGCAGGGTCGCTACCAACCTAAACACTGGGAGATTCCTCCTTAGCTGAAAGATGTTCTGCAGGACCTGCCTTCAGGTGCTTTTGTCCATCTGACCACACCTGATAGTTTCTCTTTCTTTCTTTCAGCTGTCGGACAAGCAACAGAAAGAGTTTGATTGTAACATCCAGCACATCTCCAACTCTCCCGCGACCACATTCCCCTCTTCATGGGCATGCAGGTAACTTCTTAGGACTGCTTTACCTGGACATCATTAGGAAGAATGTCAGTGTTCATTGTAGTGAGTTTGACTCTATTGATACTGTATGTCAAAGTATGCTCTTTGAAACTTTATCTGACTGTAGGTGTTTGCCTTTTCTAGCTTGTAAGAGGGTCCCTAGTTTCAAAGGAAATGTTGTATGTCCTCATCTGCTTTGTGCTTTCTAGTTTGCTGCCGTATCCATTCTCTTTCTGGGGACTCAGTCCTCTAGCATCCTGCAAAAGAACCTGTGATGGAGAATGAAGTAAAATAAAATTAAATAAATGCATATAACTAAATATCTTGTTTTGAGTCTTCTAACACGGTTAACTGGTGCCTTTGATTTAACTGCAGTTCTCACAAGTAGAAACATCCTGCCTGCTTCTGTTTTCCTCCAGCAGTCTATCAGCTGTGCAGTGTGCCATCTTATGGTCTCTACCTGCTACTTAAAGCATCATGAGATGTTTAGGATTCTTTTCTTTTTTTACATTACTGCCAGTTCTACCGTGGGAGCAACTGGGAAATGCTCATTTCAGAGCAAATGGGCAATTGCTTGTTAGTCATGAAGGTACAGTGTGTGGAGAAGTTCTTTCTATAGAATAAAGACTAATAGTTCAGCCTACAATAACTACAGATTTTCAGACAGGATCATGCATGCGGATTGAACAGCTTGCCTGAACAGCATGTTCCCTTGTTTTTATTGCTAAAGAAGGTAGGTGATGTGTGACTACTTTGTTTTTGATATTTCAAAGTGCCAGCAAAGATGGTTGGGCTTCAGGTATGGCCCTAACAGGCTCCAGTCAGTAGTGTGAAACAGGTGGAGCATTTGTGGCATGTCACCCACAGTGGAGCCTGTCTGGAAGCACATCACTGTGTCATGTAAGAGAAGTAACTGTTATTTCATTGTAATCAGACTTTTCCTCCTCCTACATGGCAGTATGTTCTGTAAATACTTTCCGGAGATGGAAGCTAAGGAAATGCTGAGAAAGAACAGCAAATTCGGAGTAGCTCAGCTAGAAGGAACCATCGGCTTCTGTTTGCAGAGCATTGCAGCTTGAGAAGCGACATCCAGCCTGTTGAAAGGAAAAGAAGACCAAAGTTGTTCAGGGACACCCATTAAAGCCTCAACCACCCTAAGCTTTCATAAAAATCTGTCATATTTGCTCGGGATGCTTTAAAGAAAGCCCAGTCATGGAAGGCTACGAAGTGACCTTAATGGCATTGTTCTTTTTAAATGGCCTGTGATTTTTCAAATGAAAATGTTAACAAAATCTTAGAACTGGTGTATTAAAACCATTTGAGTTTTGCTTCAGAATCTCAGATAAAATGCAGGGCTAAACATTTGCACAGGGAATCCCTTTCGCTTCAAATTCCCTTGGTTCTGTTGTATGTGATTATGATAGGGATAGCTTTGTAAAATTTGGTTTCAACAAGGCTATTTCTTGGTAGAGATTCTACTCTGAGTTACACTGTGCTCTTTACTTTGTTCTTAGAGTTGATATATATGTTGGATTTACCAAATTCTAAATTAGCTGTACAAGCCTTTAACTGAACTGATGGAGAAGGATGCTCCTCAGAATATGAAAGAGGTGTCCTTGCTTGGCACATTACAACAAGGTGTTGACATGATCATTGCTTAGAAAACAAATGCAGAAATGTACACAGTAGAAAGATTTATCTTGTCTTTTCTTTTGATTTGCTTTTGTTATCTGTTTAGTTCAGACATGAAAAATCACTCTTAGTGGTTTCGATGCTGTCTCAGGCTTTACAAGCTTACAGTATGAAGTATGACTGTGTTCTAGAAACAAGAGTAACACTAATCAGTGGTATCCCATCTTTCCTCTGCAGTAATTGTCAAATATTTCCATTTTTGTTCTGATGTTGCTTATGGGATTTAAAACTATTAATTAAAAGCACATCCTTTGTGACTTCCAAGAGTAGCCAGTAGAGCATAGGAAGATAAATTGCGTGTAATTTGAGTTCTCTACCAGTTCTATATTTAGGAGTCTTCCCTGGGAAAATTAATTTATTCAAGAGACAAAAGTAGATGGAATTTAGAGTAGAGTCACAAATATTTTCTTAAGAAATACCATATCTGAGATGTGAATCTGAGAACAGGCTGTGATATTTGTTTAGTATTTGAACAGAATCTATCAATCTGTTTGTTCAGGCACATACACTGGTAAGTTAGTAAGAAATGCTGGAGCCTTTCCCTGGCTTCTTTTCTCTTGTCTTCTTAATGCCCATTCTGAGCCTCTGTTATGAATCAAAGGAGCAGCAAGCATGCAGAGAAATCAGAGAGGCTTTCTAAAATGTTTCCATTCAGAAACCACTCTGAAATCAAGTGCTGTGTGGCACTAGCCTAAGGAGTTATTCTTCTGTATGTAATGTAAAACTCAGTGGGTGTGATATTGTGCAGCTGATTGTCTGTCAGGCAAACCTACCTCCTAGTGAACAGTAATCCAGGTAGATACTCTCTAAAACAGCATCCAGGAAATTTCTTATCCTATAAAATTTAAAGGAAAAGTGATACTTCAAAGATCTCAACATTTGAGATGAAAGTACATCCAAACAATTACAACTCTGCCATGAAATCACTTCTGATTCAAGAACGCTTAATGGATTTGAAGTGTGCTAATTCAGTTTTCAAACTGCATGAAATGAGGTTTTCCAAAATGATCTGGGACCTTGGTATGGAGAGCCGCAGCTTGTTGATTTTGTGGGAAAGTCACTCTGCTTATTTAGTCTGCCCGACTTGGAAGTGCCCAGTTTTAGGAACACAGGTTTGAAAATTATCCTTTTATTCTGAATTATGTTTCTTTCAAAATCAGAGGAAAAATACGTACACATGTATGTGTTCCTTACATTTGTTTGTATTTCCTTGAATCCATTCTTTTAAATCTGGAAATTACAGAGAGGTTCCATTGTGGGGGTGTATACTAAGTTACCATTAGATTGTATTTTAAAATGAAAAGCTTAAAATCAGTCAAAGAAGCAGCATCATTTTTACAAGAGATGAAAAAGAGAGATGAAAAAAATAGATGAAATATATAGATGAAAGAGAGAAATATAGAGATGAAAGAGATAGGTTCTTACAGCTGGATAACTGAAGTTCAGGCTATTTTAAAGTTTACTTTCCACAACTGTAAATAGCCAGGTTGCTTGCTGGCTTCTAGTGGAGATGCTGGTTACTGCTGGCGCCTTTGTCCTACTCCCATCTGTAATAGCAGGTGGAGGGAGCTGTTCACAGGCAGCGCTGTGGTACCAAATTAAATGATTCTGCTCTTACACTGCAAGTTCAGTTCCACGCTCTGGCAGAAGAATGGCTGTTACTAAGACCTTTATTTATTGATTATTTTTAGATTGGGAAGGTGTTGTCCTAGTTATCAAAGCATCAACATTTCATGTGTGATCCTCAGATGGTGTAAGAGTGCCATGGCATGCACTATATATGGGGCAGGTGGTACACGGGGTGCTTAAAATATTTGGTCATTTTGAGATTTGTGTTACTAGAAAACAGCTAATTTTGTAGCATGCTGTAAGGTCTTTAGCTCCTTGTATAAATATTCAGCAAATAACGTCCTACCCAGAAGATCACAACATCTTTGTCTTTTGTATTTGTATTGGGCCACGAGGATGATTCAGGGGGCTGAAGCACCTCCTGTATGAAGACAGGCTGAGAAAGTTGGGGCTGTTCAGCCTGGAGATATGAAGCTGCGTGGAGACCTCAGTGCAGGCTTCCAGTATCTGAAGGGGGCCTACAAGGATGCTGGGAGGGACTCTTTATCAGTGACCGTAGCGATAGGAAAAGGGGTGATGGATTTGAACTTAAACGGGGAGTTCAGGTTAGCTATAAGGCAGAAGTTCTTTACTGTGAGGGTGGTGAGGCACTGGAATGGGTTACCCAGAGAAGCTGTGAATGCTCCATCCCTGGCAGTGTTCGAGGCCAGGATGGACAGAGCCTTTGGTGACATGGTCTAGTGTGAGGCATCCCTGCCCATGGCAGGGGGTTGGAACTGGATGGTCTTAAGGTCCTTTCCAACCCAAACCATTCTATGATACTTTTTATATTTTTTTTACAAATCTCAGAAGCAGGTTTTACAAAATGGTTCTAGTGTGAGGTTTTGGAATCATTACCTATCTCATGAGTGTCATGTTTGCAGATGATAGCTGAGACTATCACCTATTTATTGCCCTTCAGGTCCGGTTTTGTATTTTGAGGGTGGCAGATGTACAGAGGCTTTGGCTGCATCCTTCTTCCTGTGTCCGGAAAATGTAGAGGCTCATGCCTGAATTATTAACGTTCATGTAACTGTGTTGATTTACCTAATGGGCAATCATTCGGTGTAACAGCCTCCCTTGAGACAGTCATTTCAGGTTCAGTAGTAGCCAACTATAACCCTTGAAGCAACAGGGGAATTTACCTTTGCTAACAGAATAAATAGGGTTTCGATCAGTCTTGCTGAATAAGTCCATTGCACTAAGGCTTCTCTTATTAAAATTCCTTCAAGAGCAGATGCAGCAGTAGGGGAAATTTTAGGGAAAGCGGTAATTCCCCTTCTCCCTGTTGTTGCTTTAAAAGCTTCACCCAGACTTGAATTGAATAGAAAACTAATTGCTTTTCATTTTAAAACTAGAAGCATCTCACTGGGGATCTAATTAAAATTCCAGTGTCTGAAAGGAAATATGCCATATAAATCTGAAAAAGTAGTTGCTTAAACATGAGTAGTATCTTCTTACCAAATTGTGCAGGCTCAGAAGAGTGCGGACAGCCACATGCTTTATTTCAAAATATAGAAACTCTGATTACCCAGTTTGCTCAGTTACTCTGAAATCCTATTTTGGTTGTAATCTGGAAAGTTTACAGGAGATGGATGGAGATATAAAAAGGCAGTGACATTTCATTGCTTGTTTATAACAGGATTGGGCAATGGGCTTGATGCAGTAGTTTGTCGGCAGTGAAGCTCGAAAATGGGAAGGCCAAGGTTCCCACCAAAACTGGCAGTCTTCCTTGCTTTGTTACGTCTGCATAACCATGGAAAGGCATCAGTCCTGCTGCATTTCATCCTCATCTAAAATGTTTCCTCAGCTTTCTGCTAGCAAGTAAATGGTGACCCTAACCCTACTTATGTGCTGCTACCAGGACATGTCTGTTTATGCACCACTGAGTTGTTCTCTTTGTGGCTGTTGCAGCCTTCATCCATCTTTCTTGTAAGCTTGCAGACTGTCACCACCAGCCTTCTCTTAATTCAAAAGCAGCATAATGTCTCTGTTTTTGCACTGTGACTGTAGGAATTAAAATGAGTCAATAAATGAAGCACTAAAAAATTTATCAAGTTACTGATTTCTGATCACTCGCTCCCCTTTCCACTTGGGATGTACCGGGTTAAATGGTATCCAGTTTTGGGTGAAGACTTGCACTGTGTTATATTATACTGTGAACTCGTTGTTAATTCTTAACAATATAAAAGAAAACCTACCCAAAAGAAAACAAACCTGTTGCTCAAAGCCTTTGTTTTTAATTTAGTTTGCTCTTGATGAAGCAGATTGTGGAATGGTCTGGAATTCACTTACCTCTCCAGTTCTCTCATCACCCCTTGACACATGTTAGATCAGCCTGGGGCTGCTTTAATCTCAGCCTGCTGCTATTTTCCCCTCATAGACTTGTAGAGCAGATGGAGTTTGCAGGCCTGTGCTGTGCTGGGGCCATCCTCACACCCCAGAAGGTATCAGCTTGTTCTCCCTCTCCTCCCTGCCTGCCCAGGCATGTATGCCAGGTGCGCACACACCTTGCTCACAGGAAGTTGTGGAAAGATGCTGCTGCAGATTTTTGTGAACCATTTGCATAGATGACGTGTGAATGAATGTTACCTTCAACTGAGCACAGTGCTTATATGCCATTTCCGCTAAGCGTAGCAGTTAAGATGTATTAGTAACTTGGGTTGAAATTAATGCGCCTTAATTCTACAGTGCTGGATGGGACTGTAATCTCACAAACAGTCCAGGGTTGGGGGCAAGCTGGGTACCTGGTACTTCTTCTGAAACAGAGACAAGTCTTCTTCATATGAGCCATCACTGGAGTTTAAAATAAATCAGTTTTATGTAGGATATAAATTTGAAAACATTTCTGATGACCACAGTTGCAGAATACCTTGCAGTATATTGCTTATCCAGTAACTATGTAGTTTTCCTGCTCTTATTTTAATGTTATTTTACTGTCTGTGCACAACAAAAATTGCTGTTGGCATATATTTGCCCTGTACAGTTTCTCTTTTGTGCTTGTATTAACGATCTGAAAGAGCAAACCACTTAAGAATATCCCTGATAGAAAGCACGCTCGCTGACATGAAGCTTCTAATTCATCCATCAATTTCAAAGGTTTCTGCAGTTAGTCTGTAAATGAGCCTGGCTTTCAGAAGAGCTTTCTGTGAAATGGTTGCTTTTTGCTTTGCAATAAAATACATTGCAATGTGCCACTTCCCAGCCATATGCTTACGCATCATATGACAAAGCCCAGAGAAAATATTCTTCTGCCAAGAGAAAACCAAGTGTTATTTTATCCTTGCTGAATGAATTCACTGGAACGTTCATTTTCATGGCAGAAGTTTTCTTTCAGAAAAGCGGTAGTTAAGGTGAATGCTGATACATTATAGCCTGATGATCTTACATGCGTCTAGTCCTTATATTATCATGTGCAGTTCCTTTGGTATGTCCTTTTTTTTCTCAGTGAATTTTGCATTCAGCCTTGACATAACATTGTGAAGAGATACTTTCTTCGTATTTATTAGTCCCGAAACTCTCACCAATGACATTTCTAACTCAGGTTTCTCATTGAGAAGTGCTAGGAAAAGCATATATGTAGAAATTACTGCAAAGTATTAAAAGACTGTATTGTGTATGAGTGATACGTTACTCATCTGAAAGTAAGAAAGAAAGTGTACACCTGAGTTTGTTTTAAAAGGAAGGAAAGTACTGATGCATCCGTATCAGAACAGTTCTTTCACAAACTAATGCTCAAATGATCACAGACTCAGAGCTCCATGTTTTCAGTTATTTGTCACAGCTTGCAGTTCGTAGTCTTTCTGCACAGTGAAAACTTAACTCCATTTGTTGCAAGTGTGAATTAAATGGGGTTTGGGTGTTTTGTTTTTGTTTCCCACTTTCTCAAACAGGAAGCAGCCCTTTGGACAGTCCCAGGAACTTCTCTCCAAATGCACCTGCTCACTTTTCCTTTGTTCCTGCCCGAAGGTAAGGCAGGATCTATTCTCTTTGGCAAATAGTCTATGTACTTGTCATGGTTCTCCTACGAAGGAGAAAAATGACTGCTGCTGCTGAACCCATGACAATGCTTTTATTTAGAAATGGCCTATGGATTGGAAGTTTCTTGATTGTGTTTTACTTTCTCTGTTTCCAATTTTATTTTATTCTTTTTGGTTTAGGTCTTGGCAGCGCCCAGAATGTATTAGGTGCTTTTCAGACCTAGAAGAAGATAGAAGTAAATTAAGTAGTCAGTATTCCCTAGGGAGGAGACAGCCTTCTCCCAGAAGGATGACATGTCAGGCATGTGAGATGACAAATTGTTTAGTCATAATGGCATTAAACCCAGTTATGTTTGGAATAATCTTATCTTAGTTGTAGTCCTGGATGATGTTGTTACTGAATAACTGAGGTGTATTCAGAATATACTGATCTTTGCTATGTCAGCACAAAGATGCAAACGTACCTAAACTTAGGCATGCACAACTGTGTGTGCATTCATCTGCTGGCTTCTGACTGGTAGTAACTTTATAGTTTTCCCTACTGTCTTGGGCATTGGTGTCAAGAGTACATTATTGCTCTAAGGAGGAAAATAGCTGGTGATTGAAATTCTGAGTCTGCAAGAGTGTCTAGAAGAGCAGCAGCATCGAGAGATCTGAATGTGAAGCTATCATCTATCCTGCAGCGAATGCTAGACAAATGCCGGTCACGCTGTATATCAAACTGATGGAAAGAAAGCTGATACTGCAGTGATGAATTTAGTGTAAGGAATAGGATAGAAAGAATAGAAGCAGCTGGGAGAAGCATGAATGTTGTATCCCAGCAGGTAGGGAGAAATGGATAATGCGACAGAAAGTTAGATTTTTGTGGAGAAATAATGGGCAGGAAAAAAGAGAGATCCCAAGTGGGGTTTGGGCATAGCAGCAGGATTGTTAGACTCACGTGTGGGGAAAGTATTCTGGATTTGCTAAACTCTGCCTCTGCTGGGAAAAAAACCCAATCTATGTTAAAACGATCTGAGAATGGGAAATGTGTGATCATCCAGAGTGGAAGTAGGTTTTCCGAAAATGACGGATTTAGCTTGAGGAGTAGTTAGAAGAATGACAGGTCTCAAGACTTCAAAGGAGAATAAAGAGTTAGGATTCGATGAAATAAGGTGCATGCTTTATCTGAACAGCAGGTAAATCCTGGAGCATTTCTCCATGGTGGTGATTTGCTAGAAGACCTGGTGTCCTTGAATACTGGTTGAAGTAGACTTTGGTCTTCAGGTCTTACATAAGAAAAAACTTGGAAAAAATAAGAAAACTCACATTTCACACGTGTGAACCAGGACAGACAGGACATGTATTTTTCCAGTTGCTTCAGAGGGAAAAATCAGTGGTTTACCTGCTGGTAAAACAATTCAAATGGACTCACGGCACCCGTCTTTATTTTTAAAGAGATATCTGAGCTTGGTCTGGGTGTATTTTAATTTCTATTAAAATCAACTGAGTTATTGCCAGTTTTCACAGTATCTGGAGTTGTGGACCCTGGAACACAGGAGGAAAGTTGTAGCTGAAACCATCGTCAAACTTGACGTAATTTTTCAACATACTGTTTCAACTTGATTTTTCAGTATCTTTGCCTTTTAAAATTTCAAGCAGCCAATAGAGGTTTTAATACTAAAACTCTGAAGGATGCCCTTTCACACTTCTTCACCTTTTAAATCTAATTTTTAAAAGAAAGGGATGAATAAAGGTTAAGTCTGTTCCATTGGATACTGTGGTTCATTTTACAGGATGCCTGTCACTGAAAAGAACACTTAAGCACAGCTTGTTTTAGAACCTTGCTTCTGCTTTCTGCTTGCATTACACCCTGAATAGCTATGCCAGCAATACCAATATGTATTTATTAGATTATCACGTAGTGGTATTAGAGTAACTTCTGTATGATGATATTAAATAATTGCAGTGTTGGTGCTCTGTTACCACAGACAAATGGATATTCCACTGTATGCTGATCAGTGTTGGGTGGGTTTAAAGAGGTGGTTCATACCTGATTTCCTTCTGTTGCCAACATGGAAATGATTTGTTGATGATTTTCTGCATTTTAGATTTTGTATAATTTCTTTATTTATTACTCAGTTTCGATATAATTTGTGAATTTAATTCTTTCATTATAGCCCTGGAACGAGTTGATTCTTGGGACAGAGTAGGAAAACCATTTGGGAGACTCATTTTATTGTAAAGCAAATTTCACTACAGCATACTGCAAGATTGTCCATAGTTTCATGAAATCCCTTGCTAGACACCCTTTCAGTGACTGTGTCATAGCCACAAAGTTAGCATGATCAGGAGTGCTGTTTGAATAAAGAAATATATGGTTAATTCTGGCCATATTCACTGAAACTGGTCTTAGTAGAACAGCAGTAACAGAAGATGAAGTTTCTTTCAGAAATCATGTGTATCTTTTATTTCTCTCTCTCTCACTATCATTGTACAATTTCTTCCATACAGCCACGGACACAGAGCAGACAGGTAATGTGTATTGTATTGCTGCTGCTTGTGTGTGTGTATGAACTATGCTTCTGTGCAGCTGAGCCTGTGTCCCTAACGACTTTGTGCTGTAATAACCCCATTTAGGCATTCAGCTTCTACTCTGTGGTAATCAAAACAGGCTTAAAATGATAAACAGGTGGTGCTCTAGAGAAGATGTGTTATTCTTCTAGCGCCTTCTTGTTTTGAAATTGATCTACTGTTCATTACATAGCATTTAGCTGCCATAAAAATACCTCCTTAATTAACTAATTAAAATGCCATTTTAGAGGCCAGATTTGTTGCTCACATGTTTTTATTGTACTAGCAGAGGGAGTATAATAAATAAAATTAAAGACCTAAAAATTCTTTCCAAGTATCTTTTCTTGAAGCAGCATTGTACAAGGTCTCTAAAAATACGCATATTCACAAAACACCGCAGTAACTTTGAAATGCTTTGCATAAATGAAGGAGGAGTTTCCTTGTAAAGTCTTTTTCCCATTGCCTTTGATTTGGAAGATTTCTACTCTTATCCCACTTCCTTCTGCTAGACTAGAGCTGATATGCCTTGTCCTGGCTGCTTAGCACATTGCTTGCCTAGATTGCATCAGCAGAAAATAGCCCAAGCATGAAGAGGTATCCTCTAATTTTCTAACTGAGAAAGATTTCTTTTTTCTTTAAACTTTGTCAAAATGAAAGTTCTGTTGTAATTTCAATACGCAATTTAGGCAAGTCAGTAAAACAGGGATTAGGCTTCCCTTTTGCAAAAATTCAGTGACTTATTTGAGACAGTAGCATACTGGCTTGCTTTGGGATTGAGGGTCCCAGTTGACCTAAATGTATGTTTCAAGAAGCTGAATGAAGACCAGTGAACTTTGGCATTCACTCACTGACCACATCACGCAGTGACTGTAACGCTGGTATTTGTTAGTTTTCAGGGTTAAGAAAAGAATTTTATTTCTCTTGGAATTTTTTGAGATTGATCTTTTACATGTAATTGTCTTGCCAAAGAAATCGTCACCTGTGGCTAAATGGGGTTTAGATATAACATATGCATGCGGTAGGAATCTGTGTTACAGCTTGGTTATCTTTTTTTAAATGCATGAAGCATGAGTCTTTTTTAAAACTCCTTTGACATGAAATTCTTTCAGTGATGTAAAACAGTGAGTTGATTTCCCTCCTATTCTAAGATAGATGGCAAGGAGCAGCGGTGTGTATCAGTGCCTGATAGTAAAAGGAACTAGAGCTGTAAAAAATAGAAACAGGCTTTTATGCCTGGATGTGCACTGGACTTATTTCTAAGGATGAGGCTTCATGGGTGTGGATAGTGAGATGAGAAATATTACTGTGAGGATGGTAACAGTTGAATTTTTTAGAAGCACTAAACACTATTTCAGACCTGTACCAAACATCCTATTTATAAGGCACTTGCAAATGTACTGTAACCACATGTACCAAAAAACCCGCCAAACCTTTCAAAGCTAGAGTGATGAACTGTTCTGATTTATCAGTAACTGGTTATAAGGTGAAGATTATCTGTTGTAATAAAAGAAACAAGCCAATGGAAATGGATGTGAGGAAGAGACTTCTTTAACAACCATCCCATTGTACCACAGGACACATTTGTCCATTATAGGACACAAAATGTGTGCAAGACTGAAATGAAACCAGAGGCAGAAAAAGAGCAGTGAAACTGAGCTGAATGTAGTTCAGTGTCCATCCTCACCAAGGCAGGTTTTGTGGGGAGTAGAGGGTTTCAGAGAGCTCGTTACTGATGCTTCTCAAAGCAGTTGTGTAGTTTCGACACTGGTAGAACAAGGCCTTTTCAGCAATATCTCTCTGATGTTCTGGCTGTTTTCCCTAAGCATCATGTTTCTTTGGCTACCATAGGGAAATAACTACTAGTGTTATATTGACTGGAGGAGAAAGAGACCCTAGGTGAGATCTCTTTGATTTCTTTCTCCTCTGTATTTCACGAGGACACCTTGGCTCTGTTCAGATCTGCTGTAGCGGATTTAATCCACCGTGTCAGGTTATGTGCTAGGCCGGATGCCTTCTGACTAAGTATACAAATGAATCCACTTTCAGTTGATTCTTAATCTAATCTGACTTCTCCCCATCAATTTTAAACTTTAATTGTGTTAAGCATGACTGTCTTTTTCAAATAAGTTTGAAATGCTCTGATTTCATCTGTCTGGTTTAGAAATCCCAATTTTTGCACAACTGGTAACGTTTGCAAAGCATCTACTTAATGCTGGAATCTGATGCACATTTGCTTTATCCTTTCCAAGGTCACTTACTTTTGCTTTTAAAAACTTGCCCTAGCTGGTTTCTCTCAAAGGTCATTGTAAATGGGGCACTTGATTTATCTCAATAACTTGAGCCTTTAATAAAAATGTGAGGTCAAGAGATTTGGAGCGGGAAAATGTTAATTTCCCCCAAGATGGAGCCACAATATATCCCTGACAGTAATTTCCCTTACTTCTTTTCTCCAGAACGGATGGGCGCCGCTGGTCCTTGGCCTCCCTTCCTTCATCTGGATATGGAACAAACACTCCCAGTTCAACAGTTTCAGTAAGTGACACAGACTTCTCCAAGCAATTCAGTTTGTACAAATACACCCTAACAAACCAGCTTCTGAGTCTTTACTAAAATATCTGATCTTCATTTTTTTGCTAACATTATTTAATACACTAATTATTTTTTAAAATTGTTTTAATTATTGGTTCTGCTGCTTTTTCCTCCATTTCCCAGCTCCTATCATCTTGCACTTTGCCTTTAGCATTGGTGAAATCCCAGTGCAGCACTTGGCTCGACTGACCAGTTGAGAGGCACAAGGTCTCAGAAGTGGCAGGACTCTTAAGAGATAGTACATAATTACTAGCCAGCTCTTAGCTTTTTTTGTAATTGGGAAATTAAATTCTTGTCTGCTTTCAGGTTCTTAGTATGAAAACCACTGCTATCAGGCTAGCAGAAAGGCAACTGATAATAAACCTCTGTTACTCAGCTCCAAGAATTTGAACCTCCTAATAAAGCTTTTCAATTCTTACACGTCATTAGAGAGGCTGGCTGCAGTTTGCTTGAGTTCTGTACTCTCAGAAGACAAGTATGTCATTACTGCCAGGAATGTAGCAGCACCCTGTTAACCCTTTTAACTCTCAGATACTTCATACAATGAATTTTGTTCTTTAGTTTGTGTGTACTAGATGTTACGGTTATCCACACAACAACATTGCAAAGCCAAGTATAGGAACATTGGAACTGTTAGGGCTGCCTATACTGTCTTAATGAAACACTCTTTTGTATGTGTGTTATGGTGAGTGTCTTCAACTGTGTGGTCACATATCACTGCCTCTTTCCATAATATTTCTACTGATATCTTGCTTTATATTTAGAATATGCTCCTAATTGTAATACTTACATTAATTGGGACTCAATACAATACGTTATGCAAATCTTACACTGAATGCAGTATCATTGTTCTCCTTGTGAGAACAATGTTCTGTTCTATTAAGTTAATCTATAAAGTTTCTAGTGCCTCTCAAACACAAATTTATCATCACAGTTCCTTAGGAGCCAAGTATTAAATTCAGTCTAGATAGCAAGAGAAGAAATTGTGGTCTAAAGTTTCCTGTTAGTATAAATTGGTATGATTAAAATTTGATTTTGCAATATTACTGTCATCTCTATAGCTTCATATGTTCAGACACATTTGCACAGACTCTAGCTTACACAGTTTCCACAATTTGTTATCTTTTGCCCTTCAAGACAGTTGGGGTTTTGATGGTTTTGGATTTGTTCGGGAGGTTTTTTTGCTCCTGTTAGAAGGAACCAAAAAAAGCATTCAGTCTCCTGTGGGAGAAGTCTACAGGCAGTGGAAATCTGTAGATTCTGCTTTATTTTTTCCTTCCAAATGAGGGATGACACTTAAAAAATACACGTTTATCCTTGTCATACACATCATGAAGACCAGATATATATCATCAAACCAACACTGAAAAAGCTGGAGAAGACCTTCTTTCAAGTTAGGTAAATGTAGAACAGTCACTTGAATGGGCCAATATACAGTTACATCTCATCTTCTACCCATTTTCTAGATGGAAAGTAACATATAAGCTACTATAATATTAGCTTAAATTTTTTACTTGAGACGAGTTGGCTAATTCTGCATCTGCAATTAAGACACCAGAGGATGTTCGGATTAGTCTGCTGCAAATATTGAATACAGGGATGTAATTACTTAAACATCAATACTTCAGAAAGGTTTCACTTTGCTTTCACACTATTCATTGAAAGGTTGTATGCCTTAAGATTGCTAGAGAAGCCCTTGGCAGAAGAAAGTCCATTTCTCATCATCTTTATCTTCAGGTGTTTATCTTCAGGGCTTTCTTTAATTGTACCCTGGAATGACAAACATTGTGATCTGATTGCCTTTAAGGAGAGAAAGTGGAGGGAGGATTTTGCTTGGTAACCCATGAGTTGACTAGCACTGCTTTCCCATGGATTTTGCTGTTGAGAGAGATAAAGTTTGTAATGCTTTTTCTAGACTGTCAGTTTCGATTTTTTTCTAATGCCAGTAACTATGTGCTAACTTCCCTTAATGTGGTAGGTTTAGTTTAAATTTGTTTTGAGTAAGATGTGTATTTGTAGTGCCAGAACTTGAGTACCTGCTAATGCAGGTTTGTAACACTGTCTTTAGTAGTTCCTGCTCTGTTGGGATAAGCAGTGTGCACAGCAGAATAGCTGTGAGCAAAGGGGCTGTCAAATACCCAGCCTCTTCATCTTGGCTTCAGTGTGGATTAGGCCAGTGTAAGATGATACGCATTCCATATTATGGTCGCTGTGTGGACACTGTGCTGGAGATGATTTCCCAACATGAGACCTGCCTGAAGGAAAACTTATGAAGTGGCAGCTTCCAGTTCCAGCCACACTTTGGAGTTCATGCATGTCCCAAGGCTTTCAAGGGAGTTCTTTTCTGTAAAAACCTCTGTGCAGTGCAGAGGGAGTAGGTCTGGGCTCTGGAGCCAATCCAGTTACATTTTTATTAAAGAATATGTTCTTTAGGTTTGTAAGTTCTCACATTCAGATCTCCATCTCAGTCCTGGCTAGAATTCTTCAGGATCTGCAGCAATCTGATTAGTTCTAAGTCATTTCAAGTGTAGCTGTTGCCTTGATAAATTTGGATGTACCTTGTTTAGGTGTTTTCAGAGTATTTCCTCTTTGCTGCCAATGTTACAAAAATGCAGGACTCAGTGAAAAGCCTTGTCAGCATTTGGCTTTCATTGCTTGGCCATACTTCTTAGCTTTCTTTTCCAAAAGCCGTCAACAGCAAATAGTCTAGTGAAGCACGCTAGCCAAGTTAAAGCTTGCCATACATTTTGTATAATGTATAATTACCTGGTACCAATACTTCTGGTGCTAGGATACAGTCCTTTCCAGTTTGAGGGAGAGTCATTGTAGCAAAAGGAAACATTTTTCCACGTTTTTCCTTATCAGATCGATAAGGAGCCTTGGAACTTAGATTAGGATGATGTTTTTAGTAAGGCCCATTGGCGTTACTCAGTGCTACTCTGGTTATTCAGCACTTTTTTTCCTTCCTTTGCTTTTAAAGATGATCTTTAATTTGTCTTTACATAATGTATTGTGTTACTTCTGTAAAATGGAAAGGGGCATTGAAAAATCACACAAGAAAAAAACGCATTTGCTAGTTGACCTACAGCTTTTTCCCCCGAAACATCCAACGTTTGATGTTATTAAAACTTCCCACAAATATTTGTTTTAATCTCAGGTTTCTTGAGGTTCCAAGAATTAAAGCAGTTTTATGTTGTATCATTATCACAGGACATGTGTCATATTTAGAGATAAATAAGCTGTTTTAACTGTATAACAAGAGAGTCTGTTAATCTTACAACTCTGCAAAGTCAGGTACCTACATGTTGTTACTGTCTTTTTCCTTAGAGAAGAAGCCTGATGGGTAAAGGAAGGGAGAAATAAAATCCTGACTGTTTACAATAGCAATTTCCAATGAGAGCCAATAATCAGCAAAAACTCTCACGTCTACACAGCTCCATAGCATTCTGCATGCCAGTGAAACTCCTGAGCTAAGAGAGCATGAGGGAAAAGGAAAGAAAGTTGCTCACCACTCCAGGAACCTCCTTGTCTTTTCCAGAGTAGCATTGGTACTCATGTGCCTTCCTTTCTTTCTTCTCATAGTAAATTACTTGCATGATCAGATTAACAGTTCCAGAATCAGATGCAATGGTTCCTTAGCCTTGTCTCAAAAGTTTTCCTGATCTCACCAGCTCTGTCTTTGTATGGAAGGGTTGGATTAGCCTAATGAGAACAATAAAAAGAGGCACCTGGTCTGATAAATAGCTTTCTTTTCCGCTGGAGTGTGCAGTGTCCTGCAGAATCCGTTCCTCTTCCATTCATTAGCTGACCCCTATGCATGCGTTTAGTGCATTTCTTTTCTGTATTTTTTTCTGTACTCAGTCATCATGCTCATCTCAGGAGAAGCTGCACCAGCTGCCCTTTCAGCCCACGGCAGATGAACTTCATTTCCTGACAAAGCATTTCAGCACTGAGAGCATCACTGATGAGGAAGGACGCCATTCTCCAGCCTTGAGGCCTCGATCTCGCAGTCTCAGGTGAGCTTCAGGTTGTTTGTTGAATTTTTAAGATATTGGACTCTCATATTGCATTTTTGCGTGTGCTTTCAGATCTAAGAAAAGTCATTGTAGTTTTGTTACATAGTTTTGAAACATGTAAGTCATCTCACCTGATCAGAAAGGGTATAAATTTTTTACATTTGATGCTGAAGGTTTGGGTCGCAAAATGGTTGGCAGAGTCTGCTTTCGTATCTTCACAATAACTCTATGAAAACATGGTCCACAAGCGTCTCGGGCTAAATCTATAGGATAGATTCCCTTTAGTGAAGTTTCATCTCAGAATTTGGCTGCATGAATGTAAGGAAGTGGTTACGGTCACTGTTAATAACTTTTCCAGCAGTGCTTCTGAAGGGTTATGAAAACTAGAGTAGGTCAAGTCAAAGCCTTAAATGGAATTGCACCCAAGAGGAATTTTGTAATAGTGCTGAAAACATTTCTCCTGCATTAGCAGTTGAATAATTTTTATGGTTGCTTTGGAGAACTGGTTATTCAACAATAGCTTTCCAGGGGTTATTTCCTTGCGCAGCTCATTTTTCCGTACTTAAAACCAGAAGCAACTAGAACCTCATCTTTCACAGTATTACAGAATGAATGAGGTTGGAAAGGATCTCTGGAGGTCATCTTGTCCAAACCCCTGCTTAAGCAGATTGCCCAGGACCATGTCCAATGGCTTTTGAATATCTCCAAGGACAGAGATTCTACGACCTCTCTGGGCAATCTTTCTTGCAAGCCTCAACAACTTTGTGGAATAAATCCACAAACATTTAATATCATGGCAAAAGCCTTAAGCTTTGCTATGCATTTAGTGGGGGACCAAGTGAGTGGAATTCTAGAAGTGTGTACCTCTAGACACAGCGTCTTGTGAAAGAAAAAGGATTTATACAAGTAGAGGACAAGGAGATGAGGTCTCCCTTCTCATCTGAGGTTGTCAGAGGTGGATCTCACCTTTGAATTAATGGACAGGATTTAGAAACTTTGGCAGCTGGAAATACTGAATCAATGCGTCCAGCTCAGGGCCTAGGCCAGGGTTTGTGATAGAAGGATGTGAAACAGGCCAAGATAACAAAAATCCTCCATGGTGAGTATTATGTCATGGCAGAGCTGACCTTTCATGACTATTTGTAATTATTTGTATGTTCTAAACTTCAGTGCAGGCTACATGGTAACTGCATATGGATCTACTAAGTGTAGTTACACAGTAATCTACAGGAGCAGGTAAGTACTGTAGGTAGTAGCCCACTTAGCCTGTGATCTCTGCGAATTGCCAAGTACTAAGACTAGTTATATGATTTGTACTAAGTCTTTTTGAACAATAGTCCTACTTCAGACCTGCTGCACTCTTTAATGCTATTGCTGAGTAGCGTAACTGCAGTAGCACTAATTCTTTATAGATAAGACAGCTACTGTAGGTAGACAACACTTCACTAAAGTAATTACTGTCCTTTCTAACACAGACATTTTACTGTTGCCATAATGAAGCATGAGACACTCTTGTTAATGCAAGAATGATATAAGCAATAAAATGCAGAGCCCAATTTTATTTTTTTCCTTTTTAATATGGATTATCAGCTTGCTGGAATTTTACCTTTGTGAGCCAATTTAAAAGCAGAGTTATCATGGAGTGGGTTTATAATTTGTGACGAGACTAGATTAATTCAGTGTGTCATACAGCTATGATTAATCTTCCTCCTCTCTTGAATGCTTTCTGTAGCTCTCTCTGGTTTTCAGTGTGATAATGGCCAACCTTATTAGTATGCCAGAGATTAGAATGAAGTAATTTAATCTTTTTAAGCTTACTGTGCCTGATTTGTTTTTCATTTTGCTTATTGCTAGTACTGTGGCGCTGTGTGGCTCTAAAGCACCCTTGCCACTCCCAAGCATTCATGCTGGCCCTTGCACCTCAAAGGAAAATTGATGTCAATCTGACCAATTGAAGCAGGGTTTGCAGGAGTAAATACCCTTTTTGACAGAGGGGTGTGTGTCCGTGTAAACAAGCAAGTACTGAAATATGTGAAAACCAGACCTTATTCGCTGCACAGATTGCTTTTTTGTTTGCCCACATGATAAAGTTGGCTCACTTGCTGAGAGGATATTTTTACATACTTCAAAAATGAAAAAATAAAATCTGAGCTGTTAATTAGTTCAAAGTTAAGCAGGAATTTTCTAAAAATGTAGTATTTCCATAAGCATTTAATGGGCTTGTTTGATCAGCTGTAATGGGAAGCAGATGAACAAAATACATCAGGTGTTTTTCTTAATTGGCAGTCATAGTGTTGTATTTAAAAGATGGTCTGATATTTATGGCTGACTGTTAACATGTATTCATTTTTCATCCTTTATGACTGCAAGCTTACATCTCTCTTTAAAGAGTGGAACTGGTATTTTGAGATGTCACTGTCAAATGCTTGGACTGTTGTTTTTGAGGGTCTCCTTTTCAGAAGTATCAGATGATCCCTTTGTGCTTCTGGATAGAGAAGATTGTTGCCTAGATGTAACTTCTGAAAAAACCTACTTCTTTGACTAGAAATTTACTATTTTCTTGTACCTAGCTGCAAATGTTCTGTTCATGCAGAGCAGTTTTAATGGTCAGAGTGGATGGAAGAAGTAACATTGGAGGGATAGCACTGGTGGATGTACACTGACAAGTTGATAGCACCTTTGGTGATTGAGGTGTCTGCTAGTGAGGCCTGAAGATACTCTAAATTCTATACCAAAGAAGTGGCACTTTTTTCCAGCTGCTCTCCTATGCAGGGGGAAGGAGGTAGCCTGAAACCAGCACTGGAATCCGAAAGTGTGACATGCTTATAAAGCTAGTTGCTAAAGCCAGAAGACCGTTCTCTCACCTATCTGCAGTAGATCCAGTACTTACATGCTAAACAAAAGAACATATTTCTATGTGACCCACCTGTTTTGGTGCTTACAGGGTGTCTTCAGTGGAAGAGAGTATTTCTTTATTACCTGCAGATGTGGTTCCTAAATATGAGCTCTTGACTGTTCTCTTTTTCTTGTGTGTGTGATGCAGCCTTCAATTCCTCCAAGTTATTGAGCACTAGAGATGCCCAGGCTACATTCACTTCATTTAGAACAGTCCTGGGCTTACCCTGGAAAAGATCTTTTCTTCCAGGAGTGAAATGCATGGAGAGTGAATTCTTGCACCAAACTTTGCATCATTACTCTTTTTTTTCAGTGGCGAGATGCTGCCCTCCCATCTTTTCCCAGTTCTCTTTACTTGACATTTTGCTAACACATGGGAATGCATGGAGAATGTCAGAGATAAAAGTAGAGTTAACTAGTAATGGCTTCTTCAGGAGCTGCCTTTGTGCAGTCACTCAGCCCACCAATCTGCCCATTTTTCTTGATCTCTTTTTCTATTTCAGCATAATGTTGTCTAGGGAGAAAAGGGTTGAAAATTGTAGCAGTGAATTTTTATGTAGTTGAAATAGATGAGATCATCCTTAATCAAATATGCTCCTTCATCTCTTTGCTGGGTAGTGCTTTTTAAATGCAGTCCTCCAACCTGACTTTTGAAATACTAGGTCCTGCCATTAATATACAGAGACAATCCTTAGAAAATACCAGTTGCCAAAATAGGTGTCTGACAAAAGGATACCCCAGATGGGAAGAAGGTGTTGTGGAACCGCACCAGTGGCCCCCATAGTCCATTTTTATCTTAAAAATTGATCCTGCAGGTTGTGGAGCTCTCTTGCCTCACTGCATTTAAGCATCAGCTTTAACCGCTTGAGGAACCTTGGTGGTTTCATCACTTCACGCTGCTGCTTTTGGAAGGCGCTGTCTGCCCCAAGCTGCAGAGAAGCAGGCAGTGTTCCCTGCTGAACGGGGATTCACCCAGCCATGGGTTTGCCAGAGGAGAATAGTTTTATATTCTGAAGCACAAGGCATCTGTTGCTTATGGAAATACTTTCTAACTGCATTACAGATAACAGTGGTCTCAGTTTTCTCTCTCAAGACAATGAGTTCTATGAACTTGATTTAAAAAAGTTCTTCAAAGTGATTGCTTGTGCATTTATTCCTTTCTGGTTTCACTCACCATCTTTATGGTTTTCTGTTGACAGGAAAACTGGGTATTCTTAGTTGCCCTGTGTACTGCTCATGACTTTCACTTTCTAGTGTTTTGTGTCTAAAGCACTGTCAGTCTCTGCTGGCATGCATAAAACCCCCCGAAATACTGGAAAGAGCTAGTTGCAGCCCCTGCATTAGTCTGTAAGACAAATTCATTGGTCGTTACTTTCAAAGAGATTGTGATTGAAATGTATTCACTTTCCCATAATGTTGTCACCTATATATGCTTACAGATTTATTGTTTGCTAATTTATTATTTATATTTACGGATATTTAGAAAATCCCATACTTAGTTTGTCACTAGGAGCAGCATTCATAAGAACGTTACTCCTAGTATAAAGAAGGGCTGAACTGGAAAACAGTTCCCTGATATAAAAGCAATCACAAATAGTGTTTGTCTGCTGATTAAATGTAGCTGAAGCTCAGTGCTATTAAAAATTAATTAAAGAAATCAAAAAGTATGTAAAACTCAGATTTCTTTTCAAAGTGCTTGATGAGAAAGCCTGGTTTCTGTTTCACTATTTGCCTGCCTCAGATCCCCCTTTTTCTAGCAGCACTAGAATAACTGCTTAGTGTGGACTTCCTGCGTTCTTTGGTTACGATTATGCAGGAAGGGGGGAGCCTTTATATAAAGACTGAAAAATAATCTAAAGTTATGTTTAATTTTATATAAAGGCTGAAAAATAAGCTAAGGTTACATTTAATTTTCTACATGGTTTCCTTCATTGTATAGGTTGCTGTAATTCTGTGGGAAACTGTATTTCACTATTACTGTGCATGTTGCATAAACTCTGTTCAGCAGATCCTGCTCTGCTGAGTTCAGTTCTCGTTTGGTCATTGTCCTTTCCAGAAACAGGATTAGGCCCCAAGGTCTGGTTGTGGTCTGTACGAAGCACTGAGCCGTATTTGTTCTGAATTTTGATGGACTTTTTGGTGTAGATTGTCCATATTTGCTTCTTCTTCATTGTCTTCTTTTTCTGACTTACTTCTAGTATTAATTAATTTGAATGAGGTCAAAGATTTATATATTTTTTTCTTGGGGGAAGAGGAAAGCCGGTACTCTGTCCACCTTCAGCAGAAGGCTTAACTTAGTTTCTACTTCATATGACTTTGGCTCTCTAGTTTTAAAATTCCTTATTTGTGGAGATCAAAAAATTAAGCCTATGGTTTTAATTTTCCTATGGACACTGAATTTGGTCACATGCTGTAAATACATCCTGATTAAACCTTTACGTACAGTCTGGAAGCAGTGGGGAGCACAGTGCTTTTAGCTCCTCTGCTTTTTCCTAATACAGCTGTCACAGTGAAGGAAAAATTAGGTATTCATAAACACCTCAGTTCTATTTAGTCACAGTTAAACTAGGTTTTGTAAGATTTAAGTTATTACTATAAATGCTGCTCCTTGAAATAGCTGTCTATAAGATATTTTCACTCTCTGGCATCAGATAAAGACACATGAGTTTTGACAAGTTGAAGGGTAGAGACCTTTGTGGGAGATAGATGTCACTGAAAGTATATCACCACATCATTTCCTAAAGTGGAGGGAGGGTGAAGAAGGGGAAAAGAGAGAGTAGTTTTTCATTCTGCTGTTAAGCTTAAGGAGACGGATATTATTCTTCTAATGTCTGCTCCGCTGAAATGAAAAACACACTGACAGTAATAATTTCTTCGACCTACCTATCTACACCCAGAGAGGCAGCCTGCTTTGTATCTTAAAATGTTATGCACATGCACAGTATGTGTCCTCTGTTTTAGAGAAAATAATCTGTTCCTTTGTGAGGCTTGAAATGGTTGTCTGGTTTAGTCCTGTGGTGGTAGATAGATCATAGAATCATAGAATAGTTGGGGTTGGAAAGGACCTTAAGATCATCAAGTTCCAGCCCCCCTGCCATGGGCAGGAGCACCTCACGCTAAAATGTGACACATAGATGTGTGAAGCTTTGCATATGAAAAGCGTTCATGCCAATAAAATGTATTAAAATTTCCTTACATGGCATTCAGTTACCTGCCCAGATTTAGTTATCAGTCCTGGTTTCTTTCTCACCTGGTTGTGTCTCAAAGGTGCTGTAAAGCAGTCAGCAGTGCCCGGCCACTCGCCTTTGGTTAGTTAGTATCCATCTAATTATTTCTGTAGATTCCCAGGCTAAGGATCAATATGAAAAATTATGGTGCAGTATATTATGATGCAGTCTTGCTATAGTCAGCTAGACTTAATTCGACCTGTTATACTGGGCAGATTTACTTAGAATGACAATTTAAACCTCGATCCTAGGTTTTATCCAGAGTTCTTTGGATGCTCTGTTGTTTTAGGTTGCAAAAAGTGGCGTTAATCAACTTCCAAAACTGCCAGCGCCCAAGGAACATGAAAGGATCAGAAGTGTTTACTTTACTGCCTATCCCTAGACTCTACTTTGTTTCAGAATCATAAAAACCAAACCCAGACCCAATAAACTCCCGTAGCATTGTGGCTCTCCTTAAGGAAACACTACATCTCCTGGCAGGACAGCTTAAGTAGCATGATTTCTGCAGAGCTCTTAATTTCCTGTATCCATACAAATAAAAGCAAAAGGCAAAACTCCTCATGTTTTATTGTAGCCCTAAGACAGCAAATACTTAAGCATGCACAGATTTTAGTAGGACTACTTTTAATGTTAAAATGAGATATGCATGTGCCCCTGTATTTCTGTAGTTAGTATCAAAGGGCTAAATATATCCTTGTAATTTATACCTCGCTTAAATCACACAGAGAAATAATACATTATATAAAAATAAATTCTTCAATAACTGTATTTGCCAAGTTCTTCAGCTCCATATGGACTGCCAGTAAACAAGTGTCCTGTGTCTGCATCAGATGGTTTGGTCTGGGAGAAAAAAGGATAAAGATAGCAGGCTAGATGTGGGAGAGAATTTGTTTGCAAGTCTGGAATCTAAATGTTCTTCTATTCTTTTTATTATGTCATTACATCTGAATAAAAATGTAAATTTCCTTTTTAAAGAAAATTCTCCTTGCTTAAAATTCGCAATGTACCAAGTGAAGGGATAGATTTTCTTCAGAAGAAGTTGATGAAAATGTGGTTTTACCTGGTATTCAAAGCATCCAAATCAGTTTTTCTCCATTAATGTAAGGATTCAGTGAGAGATTTAATCTGAAATGAATTTTCCCAAGCTGAGGGGTAAACCTGAATAAAAACAAGACACAATGTAATTTATGGAATTCCAGTACCAGGCATGAAGAGGGATTGGTATTGCTATATGCTGTGAGCCAGTGAGTTAAATTTTCTTTGAATTATAAATATATGTTCCCAAAAGAATGTTCTTTCCCTTAAATAGGTTAGCAGCAAGGTAGTAGCTGTAATTCATTCCAAGTTTAAAATGCATTCATTCCATTTAGAGATTCACTTCATTCGTCACAAGAAAGTTTAAAATGTTTGAACTCATTCAAGACAAAATCGTATTTTTTGGCATAGAGGAAATATTTTTAGCAATATGTAGTACTCCTAAAATCATAAAGACAACAATCTTGTAAGGTGCCAAATAATTGAGGCCGTTGCTTGTCTTGATCATTAAAACAAGGTAACTGGAGAAGTGAGATGCTGTAGGCGATCCTATAGTGAGGGATTATCTGCATTACCTCACTCCAGCTGTCCTCAGTGGCAGCATGAGTCAGAGCACTGCATACCATCAGATGTGATGAAATAAGATGCAACTCTGCTTTAGAAAACCCACCCAAACAGTAATATAAATGCAGTTTGTCAAGATTTAGTGTCCTGGGGTTTTTTTGGTGTGCCTTGAAGTTGCTGGCTAACCTATGCATACGTGTGTATGCATCTGTGGTGTAACATGCCTCAAGGGAGTGCAGTTTTCATGGAGATATTCTGTTCCTATTGCTGGTGGTATTTATATATAAGATTTAGCTGAATAGCACTGCTCATGCATCCTTTCTGTAGTGTGGTATCGTTCAGACAAAGGAAAGCAAGTCATCCCAAGTTCCTCGTTTCAGTTTACTCCCTTCTAGCACTGGAGACTCTAGAGATAACAGTGATTTCTTTCTGAGCAGGGCTGCTACTACTGCCACGGAGGGCAGTAAGAAGAGAACAAGGGAAATATCAGCTGTACCTACAACAAATGCACTGGGGTTTTGTGTGCTGCTTGTATGTTAGGGTTTGCATTCAGTGAAAATAGGTGAGTTTCTGCTTGAGTTCATGTGAAGCCAGGAAAGATAGCAGCTTTCAGATACTGTAGACTGCCACTGCTTGCTAGGATTTTCCCTGAATTTAAGCATCTGCCCATTACCAAAGTAAAAGCTTTGGGAGGGCTGCAGTCAGTGTGGCAGCATTATGACCATCAGTGGATTTTGGAGGGGTTTGATGTGATATCTATAAATGATAATGTGCTTTCTTTTCTCCTCTAGCCCGGGTCGCTCCCCAATTTCCTTTGACAGTGAAATAATAATGATGAATCATGTGTACAAAGAAAGGTTTCCAAAGGTAAAGAATCACTTTTTCAATACTGCATTCCATGAACTTGTGACCAAGCTCAGAATTAACGTAGTGCTTGTTGGAGAAGGAGCCCAGCTCCTACATCTCATTTCCAAGCAGCACAGTTTGCTGAGAGTTTGAAGCTGCTTTCTCTGCTTCATATGTTAATTCTGTAGTAGAAGAAACAGATTGAATGGAGAGATTCAAATGGAAAGGGTGAAAAGCTTTATGGTTTTGTGTATGTATTTCATATTTACTAGATTTCTTGTGTCTTTTAATAGGATGACAAATGCTCACAAGAGTAAGGAGAAGGGCCATACTTTGGCTTTCCATGTTTTTTCAACTAATCCATGTTTTTTTATTTAAATTTTAAATCACATCAAGGCTGGAAGACGGAGGTTTTGTTTATTTTCATGTATACTTTAAAAAGCTATTTTAAAAAGTCATTTCAAAATAATTGTAATAACGTTCTCTCAGATTTCCCTATATAACTGCTTTGAATTTGCTGTATACTGATCCAAACGTCTTTGGTTTTGGTGGACTTTCCATTTACATATTGGAAATGCAGGGTTTTCTTTTAAAATTAGTCCAAATTATACTGGAGGTTTTGGTAATAATGAAGTTTGCCCCTGGGCCTCTTGGTACTAGAGAAGCAATGAAGATGGATTTGGATTTTAGAAAGTCGATCCCAATTCAGTTACATTGAAATGTGCTGAAGTGATCTGCAGTCAAAATAAGCATGGGGTTTCTGAAAAAAGCTGAATATTGAAGTCTGTAAAATCAAGCATTGAAAGTAGCATCTCATTGCAGTGAGTGTAGAAGATTGACATCTCACTGAAATGGGTTTAGAAGATCATGTATCCCACAGCTGTCGATACAGCCATTCCTTCCTGTTCCTGTACCAAGAGGAAAAATAGATGTTTCTCTGGAGACAGGATATCAGGGCTTATAGTGATAGAAATGTGTCTATTGCTTGGGGCAATGATTTTTAGCTCCTCTGGTCTAGTCTAAAAGGTCTGAAAGCTGCTCCATATCATATGTCCTTACTCTGGGGACCCAGAGAGGAATTACAACCTCAGCACCGAGATATTTTTATGGTCATTTGCATTTTCAGAAAGTGTGTTCTGATTAATGTTTGTTGTTTGCTCACGTGCGCATAACTTTTGCCTAGGGGATGCTATTTAAATTCTCAGCAAAATGCTATTGTATTTTGGAATATTTTTAAAGCCTCTTGTGTTTTGGAATTGCAAGTATGTTACTGTAGCACCCGATTTGTTTATGTTTTGAAGTCCTGGGACAGTAAAATTTCAGACTAATTTCTCTTTATTCTGTACTCTTAGGCCACGGCACAGATGGAAGAGCGGCTGGCTGAGTTTATTGCCTCTAATGCTCCAGAGAACGTGCTGCAATTAGCAGATGGGGTCCTAAGTTTCATTCATCATCAAGTTATTGAACTGGCCAGAGATTGCCTAGATAAATCACGTGAAGGTCTTATTACTTCTCGGTACTTTTATGAGCTGCAGGAAAACTTGGAGAAACTTCTCCAGGATGTAAGTGCTCTCTGGAAAGTGGAATATATTATTTTGATTGAAACTTTAAATAATAGCCAGAGCTTTGATTTTAGGAGAGACAGTGTGGGTTCTGGGGGAAGGGCAGTGGGTGGAGATGTCAGGAGACCTGAGTCGTTCCAATCTGCTGTTGATTTGCCACAGGCAGATGTGAGTAAATCACTTCACCTGTGTGCTTAGTTTGTACGAGTTAAATATGCGTATGAGTAAGTCAAAGGAAGTCTTTACCATTTATGAAAATTGAGTTCATCCAGATGAAGGAAATTACTGAACTTTTCTTTCATGTGCTTCAAACCTCTGAATGACTTATTAATTACAATAGTGCCTTCAAGGAGTGAAAACACCATAGTTTGTAGTGTTGCTATAAATTTTTCATAAAAGGTTTTCTTGAGCTCAACTTAATGCGGTTGTGGGGTTTGTAGTACTTCAATGTGTTGTGTGGTGTTCAAAGCATATGAAAATACACAAGGGGGCACAATTTTAATGCATGCTCAGTGAGCTTCAGCTGCTCATTAAAAATTGCTCTTTTCCTTTAAAATGAAAACACCATTAAATTAAAAGTTATCTCTCAGAATTTATGTTATAGCTGTTGTGAAGAGTCAGTGCTATTACCAGTTGCTGGGTCCTGACCTCCATTTGGGAATGTCTCCTTAATCCTCTACTTTGATTTAAGCGGATAGCAAGCTGAAAACACGGGATTTATAAAGGTTGCAGTCTCAGATAACAGAGACACCTAGAAACAGAACACATCAAATACTTACTTTTCTGTGATGCTTTTTAATCTATTTGGTTGGAAAGGACCTTAAGATCATCCAGTTCCACCCCCCCTGCCATGGGCAGGGACACCTCCCACTAAACCATGCCACCCAAGACTATGTCCAACCCAGCCTTGAACACCGCCAGCGATGGAGCATTCGCATCTTCCCTGGGCAGCCCATTCCAGTGCCTCACCACCCTTACAGTAAAGAATTTCTTCCTTGTATCCAGTCTAAACTTCCCCTGTTTAAGTTTGAACCCGTTACCACTTGTCCTGTCACTACAGTCCCTAATGAAGAATCCCTCCCCAGCATCCCTATATTTTATGATTCTATGATTTGGTGTAGGTGTATTTATATGTCATTGATCAGTTTGCCAACCCACTGGCATGAATCTGTGCCCCTTTGCCACCCTTTTCAGACATTAGAAAATGGCAGGTGAATGAAAATACTATATTAATACATAATTATTGTATTGAAAAACTTTGTGAAACTTCAGAATCTTCGCATTTATCAGCTAAAATCTCTGGCTACCCTATTTATATGAGTTTGGCTGCAATTTCCCTGCTATTTGGTATGTGTGGGAGAAAAATGACTGATGTTTAGTTTTGTGGTGTTCTGCCTGGATGGGGAAAGTGATTTTGGCAGATCAAGAGAGGTAGGGAATATCTTTCGAGGCCTTGTATGGTTGTCTAACTATGGGATATCAGTAACCACTGTGGATGCATTTAATAGTAAAATACGTGTTTCCTTGTAAAATTGGTGTTCTTTAGGTGCTGTGCAAGAATTTGACCATTGATGCCACCGTTCAGTGCTGGAGAAACTGCATCTTGTCAAAGAAACTGTTCAGTATTTGCAGTCTTTAGGAGAGATGAAGGTGTTTCTGGCGTTGCAAGTGGCAGTGTAGCCTTCCTGGGCAGAATAAACATCACCCAGCCCAGCTGCGGCTGGCAGAGGCATGTGAGCAACCCTGCATGTATGAGGCAGGCAGTGTAAAGAGGAGATGGGGGTATGCAGCCAGATAAGTATGTGTCAGTGAGTGCACCTTATATCTCCAGAGCCTGGAAGCAGGGTGTTTGCATGCATCAGCTATGAAATAAGAGGTTAGGCCTCTTTGGGTGGTGGTTTTAAAGTTGGAAAGATTTCACTTGAAGTGGGTATGTGTGCTCAGCAAAATAGCTTATATTTCAAGGGGTGCAAGGGGGCTACAGGGTGTTTAACTGCTTTTGGTAGCAGATACTTGGAGCTTGAAATTCTCCCGGACTTTCCTTCTCTGTGTGTGGACAATGATTTCTCATACTATAAGGAATTAAGAGAGCAATAAATTGAGTCTAGCCACTTCTGGGGTGTACTTCCAGGCCTGTGTTCTGTCCTATAGACATTAATCAGGATCTTTGAGGAGGTTTGGGTCAGATAAATGTGCTTGTTCCTTTCCTCTGCTTTCTCAGAACAAATCCTCAAAACACACTTCTTAAATGTCGTTTTCCCCTTGATCCTACATGTGTTACATTGCTACTCCTAAGCATGGGGAAGGATGACATTGAACTGTTCGGTTGATACGTTGGAGGGAAGGAATGCCATCCAGAGGGACCTTGACACGCTTACGAGGTGGGCTGATGCCAACCTGATGAAGTTTAACCATGCCAAGTGCAAGGTGCTCCACCTGGGTCGGAGCAATCCCAGGCACAGCTACAGCTTGGGCAGAGAAGAGATTCAGAGCAGTCCTGCAGAGAAGGACTTGGGGGTGTTGGTCGATGAGAAAATGAACATGAGGCGGCTGCAGTGTGCGCTCGCAGCCCAGAAAGCCAACCATATCCTGGGCTGCATCAAAAGGAGCATGACCAGGAGGTCAAGGGAGGTGATCCTGCCCCTCTACTCTGCTCTTGTGAGACCTCAGTTGAAGTATTGTGTGCAGTTCTGGTGTCCTCAACATAAAAAGGACTTGGAACTATTGGAACAAGTCCAGAGGAGGGCCACAAGTATGATAAGGGGACTGGAGCACCTCCCATATGAAGATAGGCTGAGAAAGTTGGGGCTGTTCAGCCTGGAGAAGAGAAGGCTGCATGGAGACCTCATAGCATCCTTCCAGTGTCTGAAGGGGGCCTATAGAGATGCTGGGGATGGACTCTTCATGAGGGACTGTAGTGATAGGACAAGGGGTAACGGGTTCAAACTTAAACAGGGAAAGTTTAGATTGGATATGAGGAAGAAATTCTTTACTGTGAGGGTGGTGAGGCACTGGAATGGGTTACCCAGGGAAATTGTGAACGCTCCATTCCTGGCGGTGTTCAAGGCTGGGTTGGACATAGCCTTGGGTGGCATGGTTTAGTGTGAGGTGTCCCTGCCTATGTCCGGGGGGTTGGAACTTGATGATCTTAAGGTCCTTTCCAACCCTAACTATTCTATGATTCTAAGATACAGTAGTCATCTCTGGGCTTGTTTAGGAACAGATGTTCAGGACTTTCTTTGACCTCTTTCTCCTTGACTTCTGCAGAGTGGGGCTGAGAGAAGGGTCAGCTCTAAATTTGAACTGATTTACTTTAGGAAGTAAAGTGGGCAAGAGACAATTAAAGGGACAGCTTAGAGACAAGGGAGGCAGAACTGGCTGGGAAGGAAGAAGACAAGGAAACTAAAGACAGCAGAGGAATGTCAAGGGCTTCATTCTGTATCTTTCTTATTTGTTTTTTATGTGCTATCATAGTTCCTTGGCTTTTCAATATTTTAATATTTAAAAGCTACTTGGTTTCCCCTGCTTGCCAGTCTGTGCTCTGCCCTCCAGACTGCATTCTGAAAGGAAGTAAGTGGCACATTTCATTCTAAATATATAGAAATTGGTGGGAATATTTCTTTTGGAGAACTCACCTGTAACACAGGAAGTTTGGAGTCGAGTTTAGATGAATCTAAATTTGAGGGTCTTTGCTTAGCTTGTAAAGTATCACACAGAGTTACCTACTATATAAATAATGCCAACTGGAAGCTTATCAAAAAAGCTCTTCCACTTGGGTATTTGTATGGTCTGTGCAGTAGGATATATAGTTTTATTGTATATTTTTATAACATACAGAAAGACTGGGAAGATGGTTTATTGGTGAATAATGAGGTTATCAAGTGGCAGGAATATCCACAGACTTTCATGCAGTTTTACTGTGAAAGAATGGATTCTTTTGACATTCTTTTTTTTAAGGGGACAGTTCTGACATGTGCTAACAAACTAAACTTGCACAGTATTTCAAACCATAGAAAAGAAACCTGATACAGAATGTTGGAGTTTGAGTCTACTTTATATTGTAAGAATATAACTATACAACAGAGTAATTGGGTATGTAAATAATGAGCTGTTTATATATACCAAACCAGAATGCTTTAAAAAGTTTTTAGGTCCTGGCTTTTGTAATAAAATGCCAACAAATCTCGTTAGTTATGGCAAATGAGATCTTCTCCCTTGTTTGGAGCATGAAATAATGTATTTTAGCCAGAAAAAAACTATTGCTTATTGCATCATTGAAATTATCCTGAAGTAAAAATGAATGTAAGAGATTTTTTTATTTTGGAAGACATGAACTTGCGTGTGGCACTTCATACTTGAAGTAAAAATATTGAAAAATACGATGAAACACTTATAAAAAAGAATATGTGACATTCAGTTCTTCATCTTTATCTGTTACCATGGGGGGTGGACATAGAGGATGGGCTAGGATCTCAGGTCACTGGGGAGAGAAAAATTGTTATAGTCAGTTATTACTTGGCTGAATTAACAAGATAAAACTGGCCAAAAGAAGTTTAAAGGCTTTTGCATAGGTGTAGCCAGTTGGTAAGGAAGGTGAAGGATTACAGGTGTTCCTGTGTATGGGACAGAAGGAACAGGGAAAAGTATTAGTATTAGACTGTGGTGACTGATGCTGCACATTGGCAAATGGATATTCTGATTGGGATTGCTGTCTTAATATGAGCCTGAGTGTAAATTTATTGGTTCTTGGCATTGCAGGTCTATTGTTTTGGTTTCCATCAGTATATTAGCTTAATTACAGCATTGTGACTTGCATATCCCGGTTATTGGTCCTGCTGAACCCCAGGGGAGGACAGTGATTTTAATTTCATGCCCCAGTAGCTACAGTTAGTGACGGATGGGTCTTTCAGATAAGGGAATCGGTTTGTAAATTACCCGTTGCTACCTCCTGTACACATGTCACTGGCAATGTGTGCACAGGAATGGCATCAGCCTCTACCCACAGCCCCTATAGCTTCTCCCTCCTCCCCCTGGGAGGCGGGAGGGGAGGAAACCCTGAAATGCCACCAGCAACCTTCAGACAAGTGTGTCGTCACTGGAAAGCGCTGATGAGATGGCATGCCTCATGCCAAGGCACATGGAAGCTGCAGGCAGTGCTTGGCTATATAACCCTCTGATTTCCACATATTGTCCTTGGGGCAGATTGCACACAAGATGTCTGTAGGGATGTCCAGGCTGTCCTGTGCGAGAAGGAGACAAGAAGAGGCAGTTTTGCTGAGGATCTTGGAAGAGCAGCGCTGTGCAGAGATGATGGCTGAGTGGCTCTTACAAGTTGTGTTCGATTTTTTATCCTTTTGCTTTTCTGTATCATTTGGCAGTCATGGTCTGGCTTTTCCTTTCCAAAACAGGCACCTGATGAAATTAGTTACAGTTTCCAATTATTTTGCCTAAATTGTCATAGATGAGAAAAGGAGAAAACAAAAGGACTTGATTTAGAAGATTGTTTAACAGTACAAATGGATGCAAACTGATGAATGATTGATATTTTTTGTGTAATATAATTTATGTAGGGGGGGAAAAGGACTTTGCAGTTGCATGGCTCATTTTTCAGGTAATACAAAGTTGTTGATGTTATTTATTCATTTCAACACAGCTAACCCCTGGTGATCTGGAATGGCTTTTCAAATACGAAAGCATTAATTTCTCTGTAGAATTCATATTTTAACTTCGGAGTTTGCATAATGTATTAGGGGACGCAGAGTGAATACTGATCACCTTCATTTTGATTATTTTCTATTTTATAATTAGAAAAGAGCTTTCAGTTAGGAAAAAAATTTGCAACTTACTTCAGTGCTTTTTAAGGCTCTATAGCCAGGAAGCATCTCAGATACTGCTTTTAGATAATGAACTAGCAGGTCCATTGTTTTCTTCAAGGTTAAAATTCTAGCCCTGGCTTGTTAGTGCTGAAGGAGACAATTCAGAATTTCTTATTCTGACCTGTGTCACAATGAGAAATAATAAATTTCTGAATTTGATTTTGTTTGGTAACAAAATGTCAGGCATATTTTATGTAAAATGCTGCCTGTATGTTTCTAGCTTTGAATTTCTGCTTCCTTGTGTTTTTACTGGTCTTTTAGGTGATCTCTGGTGATTTGAATTCTCACCCACATATGTCTTTTTCTTAGATGGTGCTAATGAACAATGCGAAATGAACCTGTAGTTTAGTGCTGCTTGCATCCTTTGGTAAAATATTGTTCCTAGAAGCATCTGGCTCTTTGCCAGCATGGAATCATTGTCTGAGCTCTGGACTTTAGATCTGTGGCTGTGCTAAAGCCTAATTTTTAGACCTTTGGGAATAAATAGCTGTACTGTGTTTCAGTTTTTACGTATCATTGGAACCATCTTTTTATCACCCTGCAATGAAATACTATTTTATTTGAACTTCAGCACTCATAATGTAACAATAGGGCGCTTGAGCAAAAGAAGAGTAATTTAGGGGGGGTTGTTGTTTGTTTGTTTGGGGGGGATTAATTTAATTATCTCTTTAGTGTGTATTGTTTTAAGAAGATACCTCACACAGAAGCATACCTTGAAACTGAGCCTTGAATTTATACTGAAATCTGGTGAAGCAAAGGAAGTGGACAAGAATAAATTCTCTGAGATAGGTTTCTATATGCTCCTTGTTTTTCTTGTCTGCTTGGTCCTACATACAATATGTAGTTATTATGTGTTATGTTGTACATATAAGATGTACAATATAATATGTAGCTGATCAGCAGGATTTATACAATTAAATAAAGAGAAATACAGTTAGTTTCTCTTGATGATGAACAGAAGTGGTTCGAATTCTGTTTGTAAAGTAAAGCTGAAAGTAAAGTCTGGAAATATATGAGGCTGTTAGTAAGTATCTAGATGTCAGTATTCTGTGGAAGGCAGAATTGAAAAAAACCCAGGATTCCTCTTTTCATTTTTAAAAATGCAATAAAAACACGTCCTGTGTAATATAATTGATAGGTGGTATAATGCAGATACAGCTTTTGAAATCTCTCTTGCATGGTAAAAGGAGTCAGTTCAATGGAAAAGCTGTATGTAGCTTGGCATCCTTGAATGAGACAAGATCATTGCCTGCCCTGACTTTGTCATGCCTTTGCTTCTGAATTACTGTTACTGAGCTGGTGATTGCTCTGCATTCAGTATCTGAGGTATAAAATTGAAGGGTTCACTGCTAGGGCCATAATGCGATGTTCTCTCCACAGGCCCACGAGCGATCCGAGAGCTCCGAGGTTGCCTTCGTTACTCAACTTGTGAAGAAGCTGATGATTATCATTGCACGACCAGCTCGGCTGCTTGAGTGCCTGGTAAGTTTGCTCCTCAGGAGAGTGCATGTATGACCTAAAGAGTGTGGGGTGTGTTTGGGCATACAAGGAGCACAAAGCCTTCATAGAGAGCTTTAAACTCTCATAAAAACATTAATGAAAAATAAATCTGTATTATTTAAAAAGGAAATACTAGGTGTCTTTTGCATTAATATAGAAGTATCTTTCCAATGGACTGTCTGTTGCAACAGCAGCTAAATTGTATTTTAGTATAAAATTTATGGCTGAGGGACCAGATGTAGCAATTGACATCATTTCATGCTACTTGCTGCCACTTGATTTTCCTCTTGTTAGTAGCTACAGCAAAGAGCCTGTAAATGTATAGTGTGCATAAGATGCCTAGAGAGCTATGCTAAGAAAGTACTATCACTAGGGAAGAAGTTCGTTTCCATTATATAAATGGTGTTTGAGTTCTTGGACTGAATCCCTTTGCTGTAGACCCAGCAATTGCAGAGAAACCTGGTGTGAGGTTTTCCAGCTGTGAACACACAGAGGGATAGGCCAGCAAGAGATCCAAGCAGATTTGTAAGCCAGGGCTTGAAATCCTATGTGGTGTTATTGGAATACATGGGAAAGCAGCTCTCGTTGCTTTTTTGACTTACTCTGGCTAATAAGCATGTATTTTATTTTTTATTTAATTCTCAAAAATGGTGAAGTGTTTAGGCCATCTCAATGACATAGGCCACTGTGTCCTGAAGCCCTGCCACTCAAAATACATGTTGTGTAGGTACAGTGGAGTAGCAGCCTGAATGTGTATTCTTGCTGTGATGCCACAGCAAGGGAGTTACTATAAACCTTGAGTATCATAGAATCATAGAATGGTTGGGGTTGGAAGGGACCTTTAAAGATCATCTAGTTCCAGTACCCCTGCCATGGGCAGGGATACCTTCCACTAAACCAGGTTGCTCAAGGCCCCTTTCAGCCTGGCCTTGAACAGTGGAAAGATGTGATTTGGCCTCTGGTGTACACAGCGTTGTGGTGGTTATTGGTTATAGGACTCAATTCTGTGATTGTATTGCAAAGGTATGTTGAAAAATTTTGGTGAGAGCATAGGGAAGAGTCACAAAAAGTTGTTGGAGTGTGGGAGAAGGTGTCTCAAACCTACAGTAAAACTTAGGAAATGACAGGATCAGATTCCCTGGTGTGTCAAAGCACACTATCTGATGGTTCTTTTTGGACAGAAGAATGACAGAGAAGCCACATCTGTTGAGATATCAGAGAAGTTGGCAAACTTACGAATCTGTAGCTTGATCTATGATTCTATGATCTGAGGCACGTTGAAGACAGTGTGTCCATGGACAGCCTTTAGCACTTGAGTCACTAGGGGGTAAATGTGTTTTGCAGAGCGTTCTTAGACAAAGTAGACAAGAGTGGTCCAATGTTTCTGATGATACCAGCTTTTAAAAACACCTGCAGAAGTACTGAGAACCAGTAGACTTTGGAGGGTTCTCTTGCATCAGATGGATTGCTCTGCTGTGAACCCTGTGGTGCAGGGAGGACCACTGTCAGTCAGGAAGTACAACCAGAATATGACCATCTATCCTGTACAGACAGCAAGATAGATGCCTATGCTTACTTATTCAAGAAGTCTCCGTTAGATTGAAAATCCTAGGCAAACCTCCATTTAAACTGGGGATTCTTTGGCTTTCAAAACTATTTTTGTGATTTAGATGAGTTTAGCAACTCCAGTTATTTTCCAGTACTTCTTTGAAATCCTTTTTTGGAAGTAAAAACAATGAAGAAATGAAATAAATTTAAGCTTATTGGGTTTGTATTTGCTGTGTTAATCATTGTCATTTATGATTGTATACGCCGTGTTAGTAACACATCATCTAGGAAAACATAAGACTTACTGAAGTTTTACTAAGCAAACAGTTCCAAACTCAAGCCAGCTTTTAGCTGCAAATCAATACATCTCCAAGTTCCTCCAGTATCTTCTGCACCTGATGTTCTGCAAAGTGAGTGGGAGCAGGTGGAATCAGTAAAGTCACTGATATGTGAGTAATGAACTCCAAAGCATGTAGTGACAACCTTGACAATGAAGTGGCTAGACTTGAAAGTATAAAAATATTTTGATCTGTATATTAGTGTTTCCTGGGTTTTTTTAACCTGCGTTGCCTTCCTAGCATGTTTTTCCCCAAAACATATATTGTATTCTGTTGACATGAAGAATTGAATATTGATGTTCCTTTTATGATATAAAGAACAAGAAATTCAGTAGAGGGTAATCAACCATTTAAATAGCTTGACGACTACATCGTCATCCTCCTTGGATGGATAAGGAGCTGCTGAGGAAAATTCAAAGGAAAAAAGAGGCTTATAAAAGGTGGAAGCAAGGACAGGCGGCCTGGGAAGAGCACATGGATGTTGTCTGGGAAGCTAGGGATCAGGTTAGGAAAGCTAAGGTCCACTTAGAATTAAACTTGGCTAGGGATGTTAAAGACAACAGGAAGGGATTCTATAGGTACATAGCGAATAGAAGACAGACTAGGGACAACGTAGGCCCCCTCTGGAAGCTATTGGGAGAACTGGCTACCCTGGATTTGGAGAATGCTGAGGTTCTTAATGACTTCTTTGCCTCGGTCTTCATTGGCAAATTCTCTGACCACACCACCCAAGTCTTGGAAGGCAGACACAGGGACTGTGAGAAGGAAGACCCTGGGCCCACTGTAGGAGAGGATCTGGTTCGAAACAATCTTAAGAACCTGAATATACACAAGTCCATGGGACCTGATGAAATCCATCCGCAGGTCCTGAAGGAGCTGGCAAATGAAGTTGCTAAGCCACTGTCCATCATATTTGAAAAATCATGGCAGTCAGGTGAAGTTCCCGATGACTGGAAAAAGGGAAATATAACCCCATTTTCAAGAAGGGGAAAATGGATGAGCCGGGGAGCTACAGACCAGTCAGCCTCACCTCTGTGACTGGCAAAATCTTGGAGCAGATTCTCCTGGAAGGCATGCTGAGGCACATGAAAAACAACAAGGTGCTTGGTGACAGCCAGCATGGCTTCACTAAGGGGAAATCCTGCCTGACCAATCTGGTGGCCTTCTATGATGGGGCTATGGAACTGATGGACAGGGGTAGAGCAGTTGATGTCACCTACCTGGACTTGTGCAAAGCGTTGGACACTGTCTCACATGACATCCTTGTCTCTAAGTTGGAGAGGCATCAATTTGGTAGGTGGACCACTCGGTGGATAAAGAAGTGGCTGGATGGCCTCATGCAAAGAGTTGTGGTCAATGGCTCAATGTCCATCTGGAGACCAGTAATGAGTAGTGAGGGATCAGTGCTGGGACCAATCTTGTTCAACATCTTTGTCGGTGACATGGACAGTGGGATTGAGTGCGCCCTCAGCAAGTTTGCCCATGACACCAAGCTGTGTGGTTCTGTTGATACATTGGAGGGAAGGGACGCCATCCAGAGGGACCTTGACACGCTTGTGAGGTGGGCTGATGCCAACCTGATGAAGTTCAACCATGCCAAGTGCAAGGTCCTCCACCTGGGTCAGAGCAATCCCAGGCACAGCTACAGCTTGGGCAGAGAAGAGATTCAGAGCAGCACTGCGGAGAAGGACTTGGGGGCGTTGGTTGATGAGAAAATGAACATGAGCCAGCTGCAGTGTGCACTTGCAGCCCAGAAAGCCAACCGTATCCTGGGCTGCATCAAAAGGAGTGTGACCAGCAGGTCGACGGAGGTGATCCTGCCCCTCTACTCTGCTCTTGTGAGACCTCACTTGAAGTATTGTGTGCAGTTCTGGTGTCCTCAACATCAAAAGGACATGGAACTATTGGAACAAGTCCAGAGGAGGGCCACGAAGATGACCAGGGGACTGGAGCACCTCCCGTATGAAGATAGGCTGAGAAAGTTGGGGCTGTTCAGCCTGGAGAAGGCTGCATGGAGACCTCATAGCAGCCTTCCAGTATCTGAAGGGGCCTATAGGGATGCTGGGGATGGACTGTTCATTGGGGACTGTAGTGATAGGACAGCAGGTAACGGGTTCAAACGTAAAGAGGGGAAGTTTAGATTGGATATGAGGAAGAAATTCTTTACTGTGAGGGTGGTGAGGCACTGGAATGGGTTGCCCAAGGAAGTTGTGAATGCTCCATCACTGGCGGTGTTCAAGGGTGGGTTGGACAGAGCCTTGGGTGACATGGTTAGTGTGAGGTGTCTGTGCCCATGGCAGGGGGTTGGAACTTGATGATCTTAAGGTCCTTTCCAACCCAAACCATTCTGTGATTCTACGTGTCATTTTGTTTGTTTCACATACTTCTTTTGCAGCTTAACCTTTAGTTTCAATTGTTTGTGAATTCGTAAACAGTTTTAGTAACAAAGCTCATCTGTATTTCTTCCTTACAAGTTAAGTAACTGATCACATAGGCGGTGGTTGTAATGGTTGTGATTGGTGTAATAGGGATGAAGGCATTTAAATATTAAACATTAGTTATTTGGCTTCAGTCTTTTTATTACCTCTTGGACTGTGAAATGTTCATTTACGGGCTGTGAATCTCTGGAGCTTCAAGAAAATAATAATGTTTTGTGTGTCACTGAAACCATCTTTGGGAAAAAGTATGTAATTTATTCTTTTTTCCAGTTTATTTTTCCATAGTGCCTGCCTCCGTTTAGTGGCTTTCATTCCTCTATATTCAAATGATTGAATAAATCTGCTCAAAAGAGAACAGAACTGGAATTTATTTAATTTCTTAATTTTTTATATGCTTGAATTTTTTGTCACCAGACTTTTTTCTTCTGTCCTTTACTCACCAATAAATGATCTCCAGTTCCATAGAAGACTATGCCTTCCTGTTCACCTGTATCATATTATTTTCCTGTATCATATATATTACTTTATTATAATACATATATATATTATATGTGTGTATATATATGGTGACAGCATGTATATATTGCTTAGAGCAGTCAAGATGTGTGTCTTTTCTCTGTCTAACCATTCATATGTCTTTTTTTATCATCACAATCTCTAATTTCTCTTTCTTGTTTACAGTCCTGTGCTCTCTTTTCTCTTATGCTGCTGGCCACACTCAGACCAGTTCTGCCCTGATGCCCTCACAGCTGTATGCTCTAACTTCCTCTTTTGTCCTCCCATTTCACTAGAACATTTCTGAAGAGTCTTGACAAAGCTGCTCATTGCTGCCAACCACTTGTCTTCTATTTCCAAGTGTATCTGTTAGTCTAGTGAAAGAGATCACGCCTTGTTATAGCCTTTTCTTTGCCTTTAGAGATCACAGACACCAATACTGAGTTGATAAGATCATCTTCTATTGAATAGTACACGAAATACTGCTGCAGTATTTTTCTCATAGAAAGTGAAGTCTTCACTGCTGATGAAATAGCAATTGCTATTTTATTAATCATTTTATTAGCAGTTGCTAAGTTCGGGTCAGTTACAGGATTGTGTGGGTGTATGGTTTGATCAGAAGTGGCATTTGAAAGCAGGAGAGGTTTATATTGGCTTAACTCACCTGTCAGATGGAGGTGGCAGAAGAACGCACTTCAGTCCTCATCACAGACCTTTTCCTGGCACACCTCAATGTGACAAAATCAGGAGGTGTGTCCACACCGATGCTTATGTTGGCATGGCATTATTTTGCAGTAGTCCATTATAGGTTCATAAAAATCCCTACAGCCCTTTTCCTGTTTTGATTTGCAGATTGAGCCAGTGAACATCCAGCAGGCTGCAAATGTCTGCCATTTTTGCAGAGCAGAATGAAATGCATTGACTCACTTGTTGTAACTGCAAATGTTTTGTAACACTGCTGAGCCCAGAATTAACTTTGGATGTTTCTGAGGAGTCTTCTATATGGGGGAAGAAACTTTTGTAATTGTAAAGCTGAGTCATTTACCTCTCTCTGCTTTTCTCACCACCTTCCTCTAGGAGTTTGATCCTGAAGAGTTCTACCATTTGTTAGAAGCTGCAGAAGGCCATGCCAAGGAAGGGCAAGGAATTAAATGTGACATTCCTCGTTATATTATCAGCCAGCTGGGACTCACCAGGGATCCCTTGGAGGGTGAGAACTCTCGTTTTGTACTCTCCAAACTGCTGAAGGGATAACCAGATATCCTGATCACTGCATAGCTGAAGGAGGCTTTTGTTTTATTGGTTTAATTTCTAGGCCATTTTTCCTTATTTTCCTGTTTGCTGTCAAATTCTAGACTGTCCTTTCCAGCCCCATGTCTCAAAGGAATATTGCTGGGCTAATGATCGCACATCAATAGTGACAGTCCTTTACTTACGATGTTAATAGTGTCTCCCTGTGTTATAGTATTATAGCTGAAACAATGTTAGAAAATGGCTTTATGATTTAACTGTTTTCTCTGTGCTGTTGGACGGTAAAAGTAAATCTACCCGTTACTTTAATGATCTGCCTCCCTGCTGGTGGCCTGTTTGGAAAGTATCCTATCATCTCATTTTGTTGTCCTCTCTGGGAAAAGTATATTTGTTGTGATTTTCCAGAAGAAACCAGGACTAGTGCAAATTTTTAGGTGGAGATAATGTTGTATTTTTACGTCTTCCATAGCAATGAAACTAAAGAGAGTACTGCTTTAGAAGAGAGTAACAGCTTTTCTGCTAGGTGCCAGAATTCCATATGGTAAATTGAATACGCTGTAAATGTACAGAGGCCCAAAAGATCCTACCTTTGGGATTTGTGAGTTGATATTTCTGCCTGGCACTTTGCTAATCTTCTGACAAGTTTTAGGAGCATGCATAGCTTGCTCAGCAACAATAGAAAGTGTGGCAGAAACTGGAGGTTACTGTGGAATATTTCAGTGATTGAACTGTACTTTTTATTTTCTCTGGAGAGCATAATTTTAGCATAAGTTAGTCGTCTGGATAGGACTAGTTTAACTTCTGTGGTGTTTACCGGAATGACAGTGACAGGTTGGCTTCAAGTGAAGAGCTCTTCAGGAAAATTTGTACCGGAGATTGCTAAATGCAATTTAAGAGCATTTGTTGAAATCTGACATTAAAGGGAAATTTCCTTTGATCCCTGTCATGGGAGAGAACCTTTCCATCATTAATTCCCCCTACTAAAGTCAAATTTTCTTTAGAAATGTGTGGAGATGTCAAGGTGCCTTATTTCCTTTCTGTAAGGAGGGCACCCAGAAATGTCAGTGATGTCTGTTCAGAGACTAGTAGTTACTGTAGGATTTGGGTTTGCAAAGTTTATAGCATCTCCTAAGGCAGCTGAGTAGCCTAAACTGACTTTCTCCTAGTGTGCTGCTGCTCAGCGTTTTGCAGAATCAGGCACATTTCACGCAGGGAGGTTGTTTGAAGTGTAAGGCGTTTTCTTTTCAGGAGTACAGAGATGCCACCAGGCTATACGCAGACATACATGCATGGAATAGCTTTTAATATTAACTAGACAGCAGTTTCCCCAAACATACATTTATTGCTTTTACTTATTAGAGGAACCATCTCGAATAAGTCAGGCTGAAATTAGAGCAATTAATTATATTCATCTTTATACAAAATACTGCCTGCAGCTTCTACAATGTTAAAGGTTATCACTGTATAATTGGGGTGACTTTTTACAGAGGGGAAGAATGTCCTTCATCATCTACAAGCACCTCTTAAAATCCTGTTTGTCTTGTATAAACAAAGAGAATAGTGTTTGATTGAGATCATTAGGAATAATCTTTCCTCTTTCTTTTCAGAAATGGCCCAGCTGAATAGCTATGACAGCCCAGACACTCCTGAGACAGATGATTCAGTCGAGGTAAAGCAGTAATACTCACTCTGTCTAGCACATTGGTTTTTTTTATCTCTGGAAAGAAGCAGTCTGCAATAAAGAATTAATTATAATGCAGAGTAATTTTAATTAAAAAAAACCCCAAGTGCTGACATTTAAAAGAACATGTTAAAACACTCATAAAAATGTGGAAATCTCTATACTGCGGTGATGAAACGCTTCGAAGTTCCAAACAGGCATTATCATCAAGTTTTGCTGATGTTTTCTTTGAGTTGCAAACAAAAAACATCTGGAGAACTTCTTTGTAGCTGCATTTGTAATATGTGATGGGTTTTGAAGGGAGTTGACTTTAATAACAGACAATTGGAAAAATTTAATTGTGTAACCTCTAAGTTTCAAGGATCCTTAGTTGTTTATTGTCTTTTAAAATATAATGTTGAGGAAAGGCCTGAATCTTATTGTCCACTGACTTTTGGTGCTAATAACTTGTGAGATAATCTGCAAGGGTCCTGGAGATACACACAGAGATACATCCAGATGTTTAGATATGGGTTGAGATTGGGTGAATGCTGCTTAAAGAAGAAAAGCACAAAAAGGTGATGTATAGAATTAAGTAATTCCTGCTCCTGATTTCCATTTTCTTCTTTCCCCAGAGCCGTGGGGCCTCTGTCCAGTCAAAGAAAACTCCATCTGAAGAAGAGTTTGAAACTATTAAACTGATCAGTAATGGTGCTTATGGGTAAGGCTTTTACACTTTGCTTCAGAAGAAAATATTATTGTCCTACCCAGCAAAGGGCAATAGCAGTGTTTTGTGAATGATTGATTTTTGTTGGGTCCAAAGCATAAATGAATTTTTCTTGGGTCTTAAACAGATCCCACACTTCTGATGTCTTCTTGCATTCTTCTGGGAGGTACCATTTCTTGTATGTTCTCAGGGTTTCTTAGACAGTAGCCCCTGTACCTGGACGTAGTTCCTGGCTGTGAAGTCCTTATATTGTGTTGAACTGACTCACAGCTTCCAGCTCAGGAACTTGTGTAAAAATTAGTTGCCCTACATTAAAGATTTCAGAGTATGGTATTCCTAATCCTTCTGTGGTGCAAGTTTTCTGAAGCCCTTCCAGGCTGTATCCTTAAGCTTGTTTTTCCAGGAGCTGTTTCTGCAATGTTTCTTTATGGTAGGTAGGTAAGGTACAGGCACTTCAGTTCCTTAGCTTGAGGTGATGGAAACCTTTTCCCTAAACATTGTCTCTAGTAAAAATATTTTTACTTACTTTATTGTGAGATCCTTAAGTAATAGTAAAAAAAATGGAGTTCCATGGTCTGAGAAAATAATTTTGCACCAATTTCCTTATTGCTTATTAAGCCAGTCTGCCTTTCCTTTCATGCTGTTTGGTTAAGTCCTGTCTTTTGTATTTGGTTAAAGGCTCAATGAGTGAGGGTAAAATTCTGTAGTTGCAAATATTATTGATGTTTCATTGAAACAGCAAGAATATTGAGAAAGAAATAGCTTGTGCTTTTCTGTTCTTCCGTGTGTTCAGATTTTATATGTAACGTGGCTGTTCATAAGCACTTCAAATACTAAAATTACGTTGGGGCAAATCTGCTCTGAGAAATAATGCAGTAAAAATGCCATTAGATTTTATTATCCATTGAAGAACCCAAAACTAGGTTGATTGGTTAAAATTTTAACTGCTCATACAAACCTGTCCCGAATTTTAAAGATGGCTCTTTGACTTTGCAGTTCATAAATCCTTACCAGGGAAATCATTAGGCTGTAACTGAAAAGCGGTGATATTCAGTAGGTCATAACAGCAAAAGCTGAGCATGTGCTTGAGTGTTTTGTTGAAGTGGGTACTTAGTTAACAGCAGCTCATTTTTTTTTGAAGTTATATGTGAGAAAAGTGGAAGCGTATTTTTTAGTCAGTGAAGACACAATGGAGCTTGTCGAAGAGCCATATTGTTGGGCAAGAAGATTCTCTGTCTCTTCAGTGGTATTTCTGCACAGACCCCATTAAATGTAACGTGGCTTAAAAGAGGGGAGAGAAGTGGTTGTTTTGCTGTTACTCGTGTCTGTCTTTATCCTGGGTGTATTTTATAGTCAGCTGCTGGTAGGACACAATATCATGTTAAATGTAATATACTCTGGAGAAAAGGAAACAAGTACTGATTTAATAAGGCAGGCAAACTGGATGAAAATTTTATTTGCAAACTGTATTATTAAAGTGCAGGAATCTAATGATCTGCAAATGATAGAAATGCAACAGATACTTTACTGAAGGAAATCCCTGGTGACGGTGTTGAGTCAAATTAATTTTATGGAGCTGGGAAAGAAATCGTGCCGATTCCATACAATTTGGACCATTTTTTTAAGTGGAATGATGACTGTGGTGTTGAAAATCACATGCCTCTGCAATGCTGCTTAAGGAAGTTTGTGACATTTGTGTCTGAAATACCTCATTAGTCATATCAGCAAAAATGCTGCTTAGTTCAAGAAGACAGAGTAGCTTCTGGAAGGAAGCATAACAGGGTTCCTTCTTTTCAGGGGGAGCTTGGCACTGACATGGAGTCTCAGATAAGTCTGTCAGGATCTATCCAAAGCAGTGACCATCACTGTTTAAAAAAAAACCCAAATAAAACCAACCAACCAACCAACAAGCAAGCAAAAAAATAACCCAACCACAAACAAGTTTGAACTGAAAATGGAACTTTTCTTCTTGGTATGTGGTTTTCTAGAGCCGTGTATCTGGTGCGACACAAGACCACTCGTCAACGTTTTGCCATGAAGAAGATCAACAAACAGAACCTGATTTTGAGGAACCAGATCCAGCAGGCTTTTGTGGAGAGAGATATCTTGACTTTTGCTGAGAACCCCTTTGTGGTCAGCATGTTCTGCTCCTTTGAGACCAAGCGCCACCTGTGCATGGTTATGGAGTATGTGGAAGGTATGGTTGTCTCTATATGCACCTGCAAAGGGACCTGGGTCAGCCCTGCAGTTGCAGGGGAAGTTGCGATGCCCTTTCAGGCAGGAGTGTATAGATTGCTTCAGACTGAGCCAGTGAAATGACTCATTCTACCACCAGTACAGTTTAGGATAAGGAGATACTCCATTTGTGAATCTCTTTGTCTGATACAACATGATTGCAGTGCAGCTGAGGAAACATAAAGCTACAATGCTGGGGTCAGAAGTAAGTATGGACTTTACAGTCCTCACTGGAAAGAAACCCTCTGTCTTTCCAGTGGAATGGTAAGGCTAGATCCATAGCATGTTTGCTTGGTGTTGCAGCTATAAAAAAGGCAGTTAAGAAGCATTGCCAGGCAACATAGCTTTTATTCTTGAGCAGCCTTATTTAAATTACAGTGCTGTTTTATCCTGGGTTATTTTGTTTGTTTTGCTTATTCTTTGGAATATTATCTGATTTTATTTTATCTCTGTATCTTATTGTAAGCAATGTATTTCCACTGGTGGATAGGATTAATTTCTTACGCCTGCCTTGCTTGGCTGAATGTTTATGAGATATGAGCTTATAGTTATTGTATCAGTGCTCTTTCAGATAAATTAGTGGAATGAAAACAGATGTACTGGCATAAAAAAATCTTAATATGGATTTCTATTTGTAAGTAGAGATGAAGGTCAAATGAAATGTGTGGGCAATGTTCCTTCAGAAGCTTGAATCAGGCACCCACAGACTTATTTGCATGACTCTCACTGTGTTCAAAGGCTAGGCTGCCTCCCCATGCATAGGAAGAGCCAATTAGTAGTTGTAGAGGTGTTTACTTACTATTTTAAGAAGCTTGTATATCAGAAGTAGTATGGGTCTCAGTGGTGGGAAGCAAAGGAATTTACAGAGAGGCCAGACAGTCATGAACTGATCTTTCTTCAAGGCTTGCTTAATGGTTTGGAAATGGCATCTGTGCAGTTCTTGAGTTCCAACATACATGGATCTAGATTTTCTTAAGATTTTAATATTTATGTATGAAACTCAAGACAGAATGTGCAGAGACCTTTAGAATTCAGGCTAAGAGAATTGAGATTGAGCCTCATAACTGTTCTTTCACTGTGCCATTATGTTCAACTTTTTTCTTAGGAGGTGATTGTGCCACACTTCTCAAGAACATTGGTGCACTACCTGTTGATATGGCGAGGATGTATTTTGCTGAGACTGTTCTGGCACTGGAGTACCTACACAATTATGGAATTGTTCACCGTGACCTGAAACCTGATAAGTAAGTCTTTGGCTCTTCAGAATCTGGAGGGAGAGACAGTTCTTTAAGGTCTTTCTCCGTAGGCAAGAGGGCATGGGGGCTAGAGATAATAGAGGTCTTCAGTGGCACCTGACATGTAGGAGATTTTATGGAGTCTCTTGTTACTGATGTAGAACCAGATAGACACAGAGAAAGGGTGGGAAGAATGTCTTCAGGTACTATTTCAAAGCTGTCGCTACACTAATGAAATTATGGCAGAAGGTGTAGGTCTGATTTCTAGTGCCTTGGCTGCCCTATAGTTAATAGGAGGTTCCTTCCAGGTGTTTGATGGGGATTTAACGCTGAGAACTTGCTTAGCGTTATCCTGTGTTCTTTTTTTAAATTGCTTTTGGGGAAACCATTATTGAAAGTTGGATTATTTTGCTGCTTCTCTTTCTTCTAGTCTCCTGATAACTTCCATGGGTCACATTAAACTAACAGATTTTGGACTGTCTAAAATTGGGTTAATGAGTCTTACAACTAATCTTTACGAGGGACACATTGAGAAGGATACCAGGGAATTCCTGGACAAGCAGGTAAGCTGAAAAATTTTGTCTGTTGATGTGGGATCACATGCATGATTCTCTTGGGTCAGAATGGGATTTTATAGCACTCCCTCTCTGCCTTGATGCTGTGCTCTGTTGTAGAGTAGGAGGAAAAGACACAAGTCTATTCTCATGTTTGTGCATAAATTGGCATCTTTTGGTATTTCAACTTCACGTTTTGGAGTGATGCACTTCAGCCTAGTTTAGGATATTGAAAGTGTGGCCCAGGCAGCAGTGCAGGTGTGAACAGACATTGGTTTAGAGGCATAACGCAGATTTTGCTGGAAGGTTGTTCCACGGTCTCCCCCTTCTGGTGCTTAGAGAGTTCATGGCGAGTTCCTGTATGTTTCTTGTGATTTCATCTGATGGCTTAAACATTGGGTTTTATCCCCATGATATTTACTAAGGGTCATTTTTCTCCTTAGTCTTCATTTTGCTAGGGTTAAACAGCAAAATCGTTCTTGGTAACAAGATAGATTTTCCTTTGATGAATGAACAGCACTTCTGTGCACCTCCTTCAGCTTGAGTTGCTATTTTCCGGCCATAGTTGGCAGGAGCTGTAGTGTTCTGAATGCAGGCTCGCCATGCTTTGTATAATGGTATTAAAAAATACTTCCCTCTTCTGAAAATACCTCAGCTGAATTTTCTTTTTTAGCTGCGCCAAGTATTAATTCATCGTCATCCTGTGATATTTTTGCCTTTGCTTCTGAGTAATTATGTTTTTTTCTAGCAGAACTTCTTTGGTCACAAGATCATGGTCTGCACTTTGCAGTGTTACAACTATATTGTTGCTGCTTCTCAGACTCAGGCAATTTAGACCTTCCAATATGATTTCCTTAGCCTTTGTCTCTGCCAGAGGTAACTCCCAAGTTTAAATGCTGGAGTGTGTAATCATGCTGTGCTGCTAATCCTGCATCTGTGAAACTAGGTTCTGCTAGCACAGAGATGCGAGAGGTTTGTCAAAACTGAGTTCCTTATAGCTGTAGCTGTGCCAGTAGACATCCATCAAGCAGACAGACCTATACACACAGAATGTGCATTTTTCCCATATGCTTTACCGTATGTGCACCAAAAAACTCCTTAGCTGGCATGTCCATATGAGGAACATTTAATAGTATGTGATATCATTTATGTGTAGGTAATGTGCTCCTCAAATACAGACTCTTGCTCCATGGAAGGTAGTTCACAGCATAAAGTGGTTCGTGGCAGAGCATTAATAACTTCCTTGTAATGCTCTAAGCGGGGAAACAAAAAAGACAAGAATAAACCTTGATGTGAATTTGGCAGTTTTTAAGTTAATTGCTTTCTTGTGTTTCTCTTGAGGTCTGTGGTACTCCAGAATACATTGCACCAGAAGTGATCCTGCGCCAGGGCTATGGGAAGCCGGTGGACTGGTGGGCCATGGGAGTTATCCTGTATGAGTTTCTAGTTGGCTGCGTTCCCTTCTTCGGGGACACACCTGAAGAACTGTTTGGACAAGTGATTAGTGGTATGTTTCTGTTCTGTCTCTGGTGGGGTTTCAAAATGTGCTGTGAAGTAAAACCTTGAAAATACCAAGGATCCACAGTTTAGTCAGAAAGGACTAGGTATAAAATAATGGCTTTTAATTTTGAAACATTATCTTTCTGTGTCAAAGTAGCGTCTGTCTGATTTCAGCTATCGAGAGTTGTTGAGTTGCTTAATGTCTTGCTAGATAGCTCTTTCATTGTGCATGGTGTGGGAGCCATGCAGATGCTTCTGGGATTGAGGAAAAGTATTTGAGGATGTTTTCTGTTCCGTCTTTTAATTTAAATGATGGAGAGTATGAAAGGAGCCGCCACCAACTGGTCTAATTCAGCCTGATTTGGGTTATTTCTTCTCTAGGTGCAAATGTCAGTCAATTAGTAATTGTTGTATAGGTGAAATAAAAAGGAAGTTCTAAGCAAAACACATTGAAGCTGTTGTACTCAGTACCTTCACATCTTTTGGCTTTTTAAACCTATCTCCTGCTTGGAGTTGGACAAATGATTGCTTTGTGTTCTCTCAGTGAATACGCCAGTGAAAACATTTCCTATTGGGAATGCTTTCTGAAACAGTAAATTTTTAACACACTTGGCAAATGTCCTTTGTAAAAAGCAAATTTCAGCAAAGAACTAAATATGATGCATGGAATTGTTACCTATGAATTGTTCTCTGTTCCAAGTATAACAAGCTTGGAATGTGCAGGCACAAGATACAGCCACAGTATTGTCAGTGTCTTTGTTTATGGATCGTCATGGAAGTCCCATTTCATACTTTATTAATAGAGTTCTTACTGCTTTTTTTCTCCACTAGCACTGCTTTGATTGACAGCAGCTTTAGCTGACGCTGAATTTTATGCATTTTGGAAAATGTCAATGCTTGAATTATATTAAGTATGCAAGCTGCTGAATTCAGGGTATTTGCGATGCTGGGGCAGTACTTGAACACTGCGTTTTGAGATACAGGGTTGTGAATGGTTATTCAAATCAGTCATGAAGCTGGTAGAAAATGTCAAGTCTCTTTTTGTTTCCAGATGAAATTGCCTGGCCAGAAGGTGATGATGCACTGCCACCAGATGCTCAGGACCTCATTTCTAAGCTGCTTCGCCAAAATCCTTTGGAAAGAATGGGAACAGGTAGGAACCTTGTGCATAGGAAAGTATTACCCAGAAGGAGGAAAAGAATCACCTTGGCAGCCTTGCATACCCACCCATGCTGAAAAACGCTCATCTAGAACTGGAAAACCGTTTGTACTGGGTTCAATGAATCTTGTGTGATGAAGCTCTGAGAATTAGTGTAGACTGTACATGAGTCAGACAGATATTACTGTCTTGTTTGGCAAACAAGAAAGGGGCACCATCAGCTTGGCAATATAACTGCTCAATTTTGTGCTGTTCTTTTAAAGTCTTGAGGGTTGTTGTCTCCATTTGAACAGTGTATAATCAGATCTCTTTGAAGTTCTCTTTGACTTGGGGCTTAATCCCCTCCATGGATGTGAATTCCTGGGTGTAATGAAATAAATGAAAACTTTCTCATTCCTAGAGGCCTGTACCGTGGAATTCTCCAAACATACAGAAAAGTCTGATAATCACTTTGGCAAAGTCAGATGTGCGCATCAATCTTTCTGTATGTTAATGTCAGATTTACAAGCTAACACTTCTCATTTGCTGGTGGTGAGTTACCAAAAATAATCTGTAGCTGCACTCTTGTTTTAAAACAGTTCGTGCAACTCTGTGGCTTCACAGCACAGGTTGTCTGTTCTGTTGATTTGTTTAATTTGATTTCATGTTAGATTTTCAATTGGAAACTACACTTTAAGGATAAAATAAAAACTCAGATGTATCGCAGTTCCAACAGGCGCATGTATTCAGCAGACTTAACACATGTGCACACAAGGGTGCCGAGTAGGTCATGAATTAATAATGATATCAGATGGTTTTCACATGCTGTTCTTTACTTCAAATCCACGTACTTGAAGGATGTTGCTGTCATGGAAAAGATGTAGAGTTTCTTGCCTTATGAAATGAGTTGATGGACTGATTTTTTGATTCCTTATATACCTGTAATGCTGAGACTGCTGTTCCACTTGGCATCTTGTAGCGCCACTGGCACTCAGCAAACCTTTTATCTCTTTTCCTCTGCTATAGTCTTTTTTTAAAAAGAAAGTAGCATGTTTTATGAATATTAATTTCATTTAAAAAAAAAAAGCATGTGCTAGTAGACAGATAATCCCTAGTTTTCCCTTCTGGGTACCCTGGCTTCTGAGCTTAATATCAAAAGGTACTGATTCAGGAAGATAGGTGAGCCCCTGCCTTGTTTTAAGCACATGAATTGAGTTTATTCACGACAGTGGAGCCACTCATGCTAAGTGCTTTCTGAGTCTGCTCGTTATTCAGCTATGAACAAGATGGTATTTAGAGCTTGGAAATTTTAAATTAAGATGTTAATTAGTTCTTAATCTTGCACTTGTGTGGAATGTAACAGCAGATGCTGTTTTCCAGCCAGTTTACTCATGTATTGACATTAAACAAGAAGAGGAGGTGGGAAGGAGGAAATCTTGTTCAGATTTTATCCTATATCACCACTTTGGTAAAAGGATAAGTTGTGACTCAAAATTCTTGGAAAATGGACTCCAGGTACTTAATTGTACTTGGGTACATTCTTTTAGGCTCTTGATATTTTTAGGGTTTGTTTTGTCTCATTATGCAAATGCTGAAAGAAATACTCTGCAATGAAAGATGCTTTATTTCAGGTAGTGCCTTTGAAGTGAAACAGCATCGGTTCTTTAAAGATTTGGACTGGAATGGATTACTTCGACAGAAAGCTGAATTCATCCCACAGTTGGAATCTGAGGATGACACAAGCTATTTTGACAGTAAGAGTAAAGATTCAGCCTCAATGGCATCCTGGGTTTTGTGCATATTTCATTTTTGGTATTATTAGAGATAAGCCATTGGTAGAAATGGAATGAAACCCTTGATGGAAGTTACTTTTGTAGGTTTCTGCTCAATGCCAGGTAAGGTTTCTTTGAAAGCAAAGGAATTTTAAATGAAAAAATGCTGCTGCTGAAGTCAGTTGGCTTTTCACTGGTGCCTGTGGTCCTGCCAGCCTTGGCCCTGCAGTGAGAGGTGCTGCAGTTGTTATGCTGGGTTTCTTACGATACTTCCAAAGCATTTGGTAAATGCAACTTTCTTGAGCTTTTGAGCAGTATTATCTATCCCTAGTGGCTGTTGTCAGCCAATGTTATTTAAATAAAACAAACAAGCCCTAACCCTTGCAGACAAGTATGTAGGGAAAATTCTTATTTGAAGTAGTTTCAATTATTTTCACTGCAAGTGTATCACCTTATTTTAGTCTGACTAACTCTAATGAGATATGAAGTGAAGTGCCTGTCTGGTGTATATAAATGTCTGGGAACTGCTGTGGTATCCATGCTATGTAGGATTCCTGGTATTTCCAGATAAGCACCAGACAGTCAGTGCTCTTGGGAGAGGAGGGAGGAGTGTCATGTGAGGGATGGAGAGGTCTCTGTGCCCAGAGCCTCTGTTCCCCAGCTTTCCTCATTTGACTTTGGGAGCTGAGCAGGTGGAAAGGGCTTGGGCTTGTCACTGGTCAAGGCAGGGGTCTCTCCCCAACTCCAGCTGCAGCAGAGAATGATACTGGGCTATTTAGGTTCCCTGAACGATGGAGACTTCTGCCTTACTTCAGTGGAATCTCTTCCATCCTTCTCCTAGGGCCATGGGACTGGCTAACTCCATGTGAAGCACATCTGCGCTCTGCTCCTGTGCTGTGCTAAGGGAGACAGGGGGAAAGCAGCCTGCCTTCAAGTCCTCTGCTGCCACACTGCAGGAGCAATGATCCTTTTAGATAGTGCTCTTCCAGTTGGGGAATAGGTTTTCTAGGTTTGGGGCAGGATGGAGAGAAAGATAATTTGATAAATCTCCATATACGTGCTGTAGAGAGCAATTCGAGTCAAGTTGTGCAGAGGGGCTGAGGTGTTTTTTGCATGGTTTGAGGTTGTATTGGTACCACATACATGTAGGAACCAAGGTGATGGTGTGTTCGCACCACTAACTGGACTTACTGAACACTGAAACTTGAGCTGTGGTCGCTGCATTGGGTCAGTCATTGGGAGAAGCACAGTGCAGCAACTGTGAGTGGATCCTGCTGAATAAAAGCACCACGTAATGTTCAGCGGTGCAAATCACTGGGTCTGTCAAGTAGGAGCGATGGCAAACTCCCCAGGTACCCGGGCATGCTCAGCAGGTTATCAGGGTGACTTTGATGTGAGTCCTTTATGAAGGCTGGAATTCTGACATTAGGGAGTATCTCACACCGACACTGATAACAGTTGATGTTGCTGTTATAAACCCTAATGCATAAAAATTTAGAATTTACAGAAGTAGCTTTCTGGCTGATAACGGTGCAGCAGATTTGGCTCAGTATAGCTATCAGCCTTCTGTAGCCAAACTTATTAACACCCACCCCTCAAAATCCAATGTGGCTTGCTTAGAAACCCACTGCTGCAAATCTCAACGCACAAAATCTCTTTTAGGAGGCACTTTAGATTTTTGCATTAGAAAATAGCTTTGCATCTTGGCTGCTTGCCTGTTTTCTTTAACAAAATCTAATCCTTTTTCTAGTTGTAGGACAGAGATGAGGAAATATTTTAGGGGGTAAATATTTTTATTTTGTTAAAGAAAGCTTGGTTGCAGGACAGACTTTGTGCAGTCAAAAAGCTGTCTATTGGAAATCGGGACAGTGAATTGTTGCAGTGTTTCCTTCCATATGATTGTTTGCGGCAGAGAAGAAATAGCCCTGCCACAAAGGGTCTGCAGGATTAGACACCTGCTGGGTACCAGCTGCTTTTAGAATCTAATACAGCTGATGATACAAGATAAATTCAGTAGCAAGGAGGTATTCTGCACTGCTGACTACAGAATGAGCAAAACTGGCTGGGTATGTCTCGCTATTAAGGAAAATACCCTCCGTGGTATATGTCAAAGTTCTTGGTAAACAGACAAGTAGGAATGCTTGATGTGTGAGTGTTACCACCAGTCCTTGCTGATGACATGTGCCATGCCTTGGTCACAGCCCGTTCAGAACGGTACCAACACCTGGATTCGGAAGAAGAGGAGGACACTAATGATGATGATCATGTGGAAATTCGGCAGTTTTCCTCATGCTCGCCGAGATTCAGCAAGGTAGGAGCATGCTGACTTGTTGGAAGAGAGGAACACAGCTTCATTGCTTCATATGAGGTAGATTTTAGTCATACAGTTGCTATGTTTGGGGTTTGCACAGTGTTTAATATACACTGAGGAAAGAAAAAACTGTATATATTGTTTATTCTGTGATAGTCTGTGGCCTATTAGAAGGTGAGTACCAGAATAATTGGAGAATAAGGTTTTGTATTTCTTCATGTTTCACTAATATGCAGGGTACTGCAGAGATCTCTTCTGTCTCTGGTACAGTTTGATGTTTTTCCTAATGACTTGGATGCTGGCTTAGGTAGTATCCAAAGTTTATTTTCCTTGAACAGTGTCATTCTGAAAGGGTCTTCCCGTAGGTAACAAGATAGTATTAGGATGAAAATTGATTCTGGCATTTTGGAATAAGAGCCACCAAGAGATTGCATGTGGTAAGAGCACAGGTGAAGCTTGCACCTCTGCTATCATTTATTATCTCAAATACAGCCTGACAAACAAAAGGTGAGGTGACAGTTTGAAAGAGAAGGATCTGGGCATATAGTGTATCCTGAGTTAGATGTGCCAACTTATTGAAGCAAAAAAGGCAGTTGCCATACTGGGAGAGCATGAATATTTTCTGCAAGGGAAATGGAGAAATCTTTTCCATCTGCTTAGCAGTAGGAGGGCCACATCTGGGGTACTCTGTCCTGTTCTGGGCAGTGTTCTTGAAAATAAACAGGGACCAGTAAAAGAGAGGCCAGAGGAAAGCAACAAGAATGATCCGAGATCTACAAAACATAAAACCTAATGTGTTTCCAAATACATAACTGCTAGAATGAAAGTACATTGGTCTTCCTGTTCTACACAGACCTGATATGAAATGATGGGCACAAAGGATGTACAGGATAGCCTATAAGAAGTCATTTCCAATGTGGAACAAAAAAATAAGCCTGATGTGGGTTGTCTGGGAAATTTGGAGCATTTCCATCTCTGGCAGCCTTTAAGAACAGGTTAGAGAAGCATCTGTCAGGTGTTAGAAGGGAGATGGCTCTGCTTTGAGGTGAGGAAATGGACAGGAAGCCCTGAGGAGGTCCCCTCGAGCCATGCTTTGTGGGTTCAGGTCTCTCACTCTTACTCAGGTGGTTGGAAGTAAAAAGCTGGAATTCTGGACAGTTCAGAGTAGTACAACTCCACTGTTAGCTTGGATAAAATAAAGTATGTTTGGGGAGGGGCAGAAGCGAGAAGAAACGCTGTTTTGAGATCAGGTCACTCTATGAATTGTCTTTTCCCCTTCTTAATGACATGGGAGTAGGAATTTTACTTAGGACATCTGAAAGATATTTCAGGTTGTCATAGAATCAAGACAGTTCCTCCAGACTTCCACCACTGAAATCAGATTTTGAAGCACCAGTTTGTTCTTCTTTGTCCTCAGCTGGGCTGCAGTGGTTTAAGTAACAGTTACCATTAACTTTATGGAGTTGCTCCTGATTTGCATCACCAAAAGTATGTTCAAAATTGGACCTGAGGATTAGCTGGGGTTTTGAAAAAGTTGTAGTGAGTACGTAAGGGTTTCTTTTTTCCTGCCTTTTCTCACCATGAGTATTATTCATCTGCTAGACTGAAGCTTTTCTTTAGGGTTCAGTGTTTCTGCCACAAAGAGAAAAAGTTCACTTTTAATGAATTTATTCTAAAACCTGGGAAATTATACAGCATTTGTAATGTGGGAGGCATAAAAGGCTCATTATATTTTGAAATTCTTGTCTGACAATTCAGCCATATGATTTATTAATAGTTATCTTGTTGATGCTCTGAATTTTTAATAACATTATTTTCATTAATCTCTTCTTATGTAAATTAGGTCCACAGTCAAGTGTAGTTTTAAAAGGATGGATTTTTTTTGCTTAATCATTTAATTATTTAAAGACGGCTGTAAAACCAAGAAAGACACTTTCATTAAGCTGTCAGCATTATAGTAGATTCCTTGAGGAGGACAGGACTTTTTTGTTCTGAAATAAGCTTGGGGCAATGCTGATAGACTGATGATAATGAAAGGGGGTCATGAGCATGATGCCTATTACCGAATTGAATTTGTGCAGCAAGATTTCAAGTTCCAGATGCCAGCCTTCAAGGCTTGTGGAGCCTACTTTAGCAATATCTCCTCTTAAGTTTGAGAATGGTTAAAAACTAAAATCGAGTAGTTTCAAAATGTCTTAGTATTTCTGTGGTGTGCTGGGCTGTTTTCAGGGGAGAGGTGTTGGATGCTCTTGTAGAAAAGCATGTTCAGTGTTTCTGAAGTTCACCTTTTTCCTTTCCTCCTTGGCACACTTTGAGCATGTCCCATCTGCACTGTGTTATTTAGTTGAAGAACATTGCCAAGTTCATGCCTTCGGGGAATATCTTCCATTTTGAGAAGAGATTATGCCCCTTCATCAGAAAAGGCCAAGTAGGTTTGTTTTCTCTGTATAGAAGGATCTTTTGCTGTATGCAGGTGTACAGCAGCATGGAACGTCTTTCCATCCATGAAGAGAGGAAGACTCCGCCACCAACTAAACGGAGTCTGAGTGAAGAAAAAGATGACAGACTGGACAGCCTTGGTGGCTTGAAGAGCCGAGACCGCAGCTGGGTGATTGGGTCACCTGAAATGTAAGTTCTGTAGAACCAAGTCTTCTGGTTTCTCATAGCATCTGAGCTGTGCCAAAACTTTCTATGACCAGTGTTAGGTCAGGAATGCTTCATATGGTGTATTTCCACAGATGAAGCCGGGAATAAATGGCTGAAAATCATAGAATGGTTTGGGTTGAAAGAGGCTTTTAAAGATCAGGTAGTCCAACCCCTCTGCCATGGGCAGGGTCACCTTCCACTAGACCAGGTTGCTCAAAGCCTCATACAACCTGGCCTTGAATGTTTCCAGGGATGTGGCATATCTCTGGGCAACCTGTGCAAGTGTTTCACCATCCTTGTCATAAAATCAATGCTTAGAAGTGATATGGTACTTAAATGTATTTTGTTAAATACTAACATCTCCTAAATTTATGTCAAATACTTTGAATGAATATCAAGGGATTATAACCTTAAGTAAGGCTTTAATCTGTGGAACAGCTAGTTACATCAGAGATGTCCCAACAGCGTTTGTTTCTTACACATCAGTGAATCCACAGTATGGTGTGGCCAGACTTTTACCATTTGTCACTAATGAGAGAAAATATTAGGAAAGTCCAAAGTTTCTAAAGCTCAGAATATCCACAGCCCTCTTGTGTTCTAGTAAAAAAAGTCAGTAAAATATATTAATAGCCAGACTTTGGATATCCCCCATGTTTCTAGCATTCCTGCAATGATTGTCAACCTTTCCTTAAAAGATGGTTGTGTCCCATTTTGTGTAACTGCTGATTGGAGTTACAAGATTAAATAAAAAGGAAAAAAAAAGAAAAAAAGAAAGAAGTTATAGATTACACTCTTAACTCACGTGCATCCTGCATCAGCCCTTCTTGCTTCACATTCACAGCCGCTTTGAAAGAAAAAGCCATCTAATTCCCAAAAGAACACGGACAATGATTTGCATTTTGTAATTGTAGTTTTTATAATCTTTATTATCATCTTCATTGAACTGTACTTTTCTTTGGTATTAGTCCTTCCTCTCTTAGAAGCTTAACAATGGAACATATTGGAAATCTAAACTCAGGTGGTGCCCCAATTCGGTGCTATTTTAAGTCCTAATGATGTGGCTCGGTCTCCTAACTTCACCCTAAATTGGCTCCACCTTTGTGAGTTGGATCTGTGTGCTATTCTCACTCTTTAAAGTTCATTATCCTCCTAACTTAATTGAGAGGCTCGGTCTTGGTTTTCCCCTTAGATTACGTAAGCGCTTGTCTATGTCTGAATCCTCACACACGGAGAGTGACTCCAGCCCACCCCTGACTGTCCGCCGGCGCTGCTCAGGGCTTCTTGATATGCCTCGTTTTGCCATCTCCACTGAGGACGAGGGAACTGTTCTCAAAAGACCACAGTCCGAGGGGATGCTCTTATCCACCGTGCAGTCACGGGAAGGGCTGCCAGTGCCCATTCCAGAACAGCCTGTGGAGCAGGAGCTGCAGCTGGAAGGTGATGCTGGACCCCCCACCCCCTCCACGGCTGTCAGCAGCGCCTCGACGTTGACAGGTATGTGTTTGGTGTGATGGTGTTGTGGTCCCCAAGAAAGCCCTCTTAGCTTTCAGACGTGCACTGTAAAACTGTGGATCTGGATGGTAGATGATGTAAATGTCTCTTGCAAAGTGTTTTTTTTAGTATAGTTTTGTGGATGTGCTTGACTTTAAAATAACATCAGTGGTTTAATCTCCTCAAAATTACATCTTATATTTCAGTCCTGGCGCTTCAAATTATTAAGGTTTTCTCATGCTTGAGACCCATATGATCTATGCCTCCTTACAACCACTGTGTGCCTACCTCAGGCAGCATTATTTTAAGCATTCATCAGAGCAGGTCGCTGCTGAGTTGGAGCTGGAGAATATGGGTATCAACCACATTAACAGACCCCTGTTTCCTGTGGTTTTATTTATCAAAAACTTTTGGAGTAGAGACTTGGAATTTGCTGGGCTGTGAGGATTGTGTCAGGGATGTGCTGCTTGCTGTCTCAGCCAAATATCCCAAAATTGAGCCAAGTTGCAGGCTTAAAACAGGGCATCCTAAGTTTAGTGGAGTGGGTCTTAGAAGCCAGTTTTTGACTTCTCAGAAACTTTGACTGTCCTGGGCCGTTCTCCAGCACTTGGCTGAGCTGGACCTTCCATGCAATGGTGCCCTGGGCTGCTGCAGTGCAGGGCTGGGCTCTGGGTGCTGGAGTGTCCCCGGATTGTGCCAATTTCAGGGCACCAGGAAGGCAAAGGACAAAACTGCCCATTTCTGAGAACAGAGGAACAGCTGGGAATTGGTGGGAAGCAGTAAGGATGAAAAAAAAAAAGCCAATTTGGACCAATGGAAGAGATCGGAGAAGTTGAATAGAAGGTTGGCAGGTTGGTTCACAACCCAGAAAGCCAACCGTATTCTGGGCTGCATCAAAAGAAGTGTGACCAGCAGGTTGAAGAAGGTGATCCTGCCCCTCTACTCTGCTCTCGTGAGATCCAACTTAGAGTATTGTGTGCAGTTCTGGTGTCCTCAACATAAAAAGGACATGGAACTGTTGGAACAAGTCCAGAGGAGGCCACGAGGATGATCAGGGGACTGGAGCACCTCCCATATGAAGATAGGCTGAGAAAGTTGGGGCTGTTCAGCCTGGAGAAGAGAAGGCTGTGTGGAGACCTCATAGTGTCTGAAGGGGGCCTATAAGGATGCTGGGGAGGGACTCTTCATCAAGGATTATAGTGATAGGACAAGGGGAATGGGTTCAAACCTAAACAGGGGAGATTTAGGTTAGCTATAGGAGGAAGTTCTTTACTGTAAGGGTGGTGAGGCACTGGAATGGGTTGCCCAGAGGAATGGTAAATGCTCCACCCCTGGCAGTGTTCAAGGCCAGGTTGGACAGAGCCTTGGGTGGCATAGTCTAGCGTGAGGTGTCCCTCCCCATGGCAGGGGTTGGAACTGGATGATCTTAGGTCCTTTCCAACCCAAACCATTTTATGATTCTATGATTATATTTGAGAAAGAAGGCATATTTAGGGGAAGAACTAGATTGTAGTGTTAAAGAACAAGGATTAGCTGGGTAAGAGAATAAGAAACAAGTTGGTGGATGGACCTGAGAACAAGCAGGCAAAGCAATTGTGGATGCATTGAGGATGGAAAGGAGACAAAATGGGTACTGGACAAGGAGTCAGAATGGCAGCAAGACTGAACAAGGACAAAGTGAAGGGCACTGGGCAGATGTGGTGGTGAATTGATAGCAGAAGGTGGAAATGCCTTAGGGGAAATTCACCTCCAGACTAAAGCCAAACAACCCCACATCTCATTCCTCTTCTGCCATCCAGTCTGTGGAATTCCTTTGAAATTGTCCCATTTTCCGCTTTGACTCATCCTTCCAGAACAGGCCCAGTGCTGCCATCACGTACTCCATTAACCTGTGTGAGGAGGCGTAGGGGTGAAGGAAGTAAGCTACCACATTCTTGGATGACCTAGGTGCCATAAGGGAGCCTTAGTTTATCAATTTCATACTAAAAGACCAGAAACATCCTACTAAAAATTGCGAGAACACCTTAATTACAAATACAAGTATCTACAAGTTGAAATAGGCAAAAAACAAAGCTTCCCTGGGCAGCTGCTCCCCTGGTCCTAATGCATTAGAGCAGTCTTTAATCTGGGATTCAGGGATACCATTGCTTCAGTGTCCCCAGTCTGCAGTTAAGTCAGAGGCAGCGAACTGCAAGAAAGGAATTTAATGCCTGTCACTCTCAAAGTGCTCTGCTGTTGGTTATCACAGCCTTTTCACACGCAGCCTCTGCTTCTGGGTTCCTCGTTGTCTGGGAGCCTTATTTGAAGCTCTGTGGCTGTTAAATGTGGAACAGGCATCTCGTACTGAGGTCTATGGGAATGGTGCTTTGAATTTTTGTTTTCATGGTACTTCCTGCTTGACTTAGTATGCAGAGCAGTGATGCCCACTTAAATAACAATGATCAATGTTTTGTTCTGTCCTCATTGCTCAAAATGTGGCCCTAAGGCTTTATTTATTGCACGCTGCTTAAAATTTGCTTTTGAAGACAGAATGATTAATTTCCCTTGTGGACTTGCTGTGATGCTCATCACTTTCATTTCTGGGCACCTTGTAAATTCTAATTAATGTATTTTCACAGAGCCCCTTGAAGGCATCAGATGAGGAACTGAAGCACTGAGCTTGAGTACAGCACCCTCAGCCCCCAGCATCTGCTATTGTTACATGCCCAGTCTGATTTTCAAGATTATTTTACATTTTATATATAATTATAGCAGGTTAAGTAATTTAAGACTAAATTGCAATGGTGCACAGAAGGGGGCAAATTAAGGTTGTCTTTGCAATCCACATTTTTATTTTCCCTGATTTTAGTACTTTAGTATTCTCTTAAAATGGATTTTTTTATGTGCAGCTCCAGTAGAACCTGGCTCTTCTACTACAGGCAGTTTTAACTTAAAGATTGACAGTTCTTGCAGGTTGTAAAACTATAGAGCACTTCCCATAAAGCTGTTTTCATCTGTGAACGATCCCATTGAAACGACTTGCCTGCAGAACTGCGCCACAGCTTTAGGATTCATGTAACTGCTACTCAGCAACGTGATTTCATTAGCGAGCTTTTCCAACAGAACAGAAGCTGCTAATTTTCTGTATTCAGAATAACACCATTTCTGTAAATAAAAATTCAAGCCCCGGGGTTTCTTCTTAGGAAAATTTACTCTTGGACTTCATGTAAACATGACTTTGATTTAATGTATTTTGCCTGTAGGGGAATAGACTGTTAGGAATTCCCTGTGGTTCTAATCTGTTTTAATTTAAACTGTAGCTGGGAGCACTGCAGATTTCTCTGATCCACGAGCTCGCAGTAATAGCAATGAAGGCCCAGACTTTACCACTCCAAAAGCCATCAGCGATTTGGCAGTGCGGCGGGCACGACACAGGTTGCTCTCTGGGGAATCAGGGGAGAAACGTACCTCAAGACCTATCAATAAAGTGATTAAATCAGCATCCGCTACTGCCTTGTCTCTCCTGATTCCCTCAGGTAAGGAATGCCTCGGGTGAGGCATTGTCAGAATCTGCAAGCACTGAACAAAAGGTGTGCAGACAGAGCCTCCCCATTTGCTCTTCTGGAATAATGCTCTCACTGGCAGGAGGAGAGAGAACTAACTTTTACGATCGGTTTAATGTTTACTACTCAGCAGGATAATGAGTACTGCTTTGCCAAAGACAGGAGCGTTGTGTGTGTGGTCTGACTGCAGCTTCTGCAAATGGCAATTGGGCCTTATTCTCTCCCTAGTTTTGTTTAAATTGGCTCCTAGCTGGTCTCTAGACAATGGTGCAGCAAGGAGGTATAGAGACATGGAACAGTTTTAACCCTCAAAGTACTATTTTTGGGGAGTCACATGCTAACTGCAGCTCTGTGTGGGAACTGAAGGTGTCTGCTGCATTCATGCACCAGGAAGTTTCAGTAACTCCAGGTAACTTGTTTGAGATCAAGTGTTTAAGAATTCAGTACTGTGAGTGACTCACAAAGTGAGTCATTGCTGAATGGCTTACCTTGTTGGCGCGGCTCTGTCTCCAAGCAGAGCCCGATCTTGACAATTCCTAATGTCAGGTGGTAATTCTAGTGAGCCCAACCATGCCAAGCTATGGCAGACCGGTTCAGCAGGAGGCTCTCTCCCCACAAGGACTTTGTCCCTTTTTTCAGAGGCTAAGACCATGCTGTATTTCCAGGGCTGTACCTGTTCCTGCCTAGGTGGGAAGAGGGAATTACAGCTTGTCCATGAGTGCCAACCCAGCAGAACCTGCTGGCAGAGCAGCACCTTGCCCTCTCAGATGGGGAGCTGGAGGCAGGTATGCGACTGCTTCTTGGCACTGTCATGGTGATGCACATTACATTTCTTGTGGTTTGCGCACTGGTTGCTCTTCGAACTACAAACTCCCTCATGAAAATCTCTAAAATGTGGATTTCATCACCCAGTAGAGGTTCCTCCAGAGCTGCTGTCATCTGCCAGGTAAATATGTGCTGGGCAATTCAGCAGGTGTTTCTTAACGGATTAGAGATTACCTTTTACAGCTGCATTTAATATTCCTGCTCTTTGAGTTTATTTTACTGACGTTGACCAGCTTCACTTTAAAATAAGAGTTCTGTATTTGCTTTGTATTTTTAAAAGTGGATGTTGTTCCACGAGCAAGCAGGGTCAGGTAGTTCAGGGGGATTGAAACTGGATGATCTTAAGGTCCTTTCCAACCCTAACTATTCTATGATTCTATGATAGCCCAGCCCTTGGCTGTTCAGTTGGGAAACACACTCTAAAATACACTTGTGGTGTTTTTTCAGTAACAGAGTCCCTGCAGTAGCTGATTTTTTTAGAGCAGTGAATTTAAAACGCTGTCAAAACTACGTAGATGTAGTCGTTGTCTGACTGCCTACTGATTTCTTGTGTGAATACTAACTGATTTTGATTCATCTCAGTGCCAACATATAACTTGCACCAAGATCTAGAGACTACCTGATCTTTTGGAGAAGGATAATATGTCATAACGTTGAAAAGGAGGTGTTCCAGGATTGTGCCTAGAGCAAATATTTATGATGGGTCGGAAATCCCTGAAAGAGAAGTAAACACTGTGACCCAACCGTAAGCCTAGGCAAGCAGTGCTGCTGTATTAAATACACACCTCCAAAGGGGCTTTTTGGGAACACTGTTGATTTTCATATTTCAAAGCATGAATTAATTGAAGCTGCAGGCAAACCCAGCTCTGGTGAAGACCAGCAGCTTGAAGAGCACTGGGAGAGGTGTTTTCTTAGCTGTTCTCTAACAAGAATTTTCTCTCTTTTGGAGGCTTGCTTTCCTAATTTTTGCTCACCTTTGTGTCATCACTGTAGATCACCACACGTGTTCTCCATTGGCCAGTCCAATGTCACCTCATTCTCTATCCTCCAACCCATCTTCGAGGGACTCCTCACCCAGCCGTGACTTTTCTCCTGCTATCGCAAACTTGAAACCACCAATCATCATCCATCGGGCTGGAAAGAAATATGGTTTCACTCTCCGTGCCATTCGCGTCTATATGGGTGACAGTGATATCTACACTGTGCATCACATGGTCTGGGTATGTCTCTGCTTCTCTAAAAAGAGTACCCTCGGGGCCAGCAATGCATTTAGCCAGGGGTGTGGGATTTATCTTTGTAAGTTGCATTTTGACACCCTATTTTCTTTTTGGGGTGGGAGAAACCCTTCCAAAACAAATAATAACTTTGGGTTTTACATGTCTCAGTTTTCAAGCCCATCACAGCACCACAGCAACCTTTCTTTCCTTCTTTCTTCCCTGGTTACATGAATCCACCTTCTTTCACCTGTAGCACATACTTTAAAGCATGTTTCTGTGTACATACCCTCTTTCTCCTAATTGGGGTTGTTGCATGAGGGCCGCTCATGGCTAATTTATTCAGACCTATGTTGGTGACTGTAGCCAGCTTCTGATCACTTTGGTCTGCTGGGGTTTTCCAAGCAGTCGCTTGGAATTGATTACAAGCCTTAAAACATCACTGTTGCTATGTTGATTGCCTAGGGATTCAGCTCTTGGCTTAGTGTTGTGCTGTCTGAAAGGTCTGGTTTCCATGTCCGTATCTCTTCCTTCCCGTTAAGTCTGGTACTTGATCTCTGTGTTCCTTTTTTGTTAACCTGTATGACTTCTAGGAAGGATCCACTCCCCGAAGCAGTGTTATTTATATTGTGTAGTTAGGGAGAATGGAGTCAGGGTAGAGGTTATTCATTCTTCTACTTGTATCTCTGTGGTCGTTAGACAATTCGGACTTCATATGCTTTGATCATTATTTAACACTCATTCTTACCTAGAAAGTAATTGAAGCTGCATTTTTCCCTTGCTTCTCTCTGCTCTCATAGAAAAATGCCGAGTTTACCAAGATACTGATTTCTAGTCTTTCTGGCTAGAGGGAGAGTTGTAGTATTCTCAAGCATATCTGTCTCCTCACTGTAAAGAAGGCTTACCCTTCTGAACAGTGATGGGGAAAGACAGGGTGTTCATGGGGGAAAAGATATGATCTTGAACAGGTTAATAAAGGATAGAAAGTGGAAAAAGAAGCACTATTTGGGATGAGATGCAAACCCTAAACACCTGGCACAGAGTCTTATTTAAAGACTGTTGGCTGCCTTGGGTTCCAGTGTGTCCATGGAAGGATGCTGGATTTGAGATGGCAGAGGAATTGAAAAAGATCGAATGCTTGTCTGGATGTCAAAAGTATCTAGTTAATGTTCCCGAGTGCTGACAATTTTTGGAAGTGTGTTAAGCCTTTTGCTTTGAGAGGAGCTGGTCTCTTGGTCAGCTTAACCATCCTGGATGGATGGACTGGGAGAAGACTGGCAGGGTGCTGGGGGAGGAGTGGAAGAGCACAGATTTTTGTGCTTGGTTGTGCCAGTCTGTGGTTTCTGCAGCAGAGATGAGATGGATGGACTTTGAGTCTGATCTGGTCAGCAGTCTTGTACATTCCTCTTCTCAAATCAGTCATCCCTTTCTTGTTGCCAGCACGTGGAGGAAGGTGGCCCAGCGCATGAAGCAGGTCTACGTGAAGGGGATTTAATAACCCACGTCAATGGGGAGCCGGTCAATGGACTGGTGCACACAGAAGTGGTGGAGCTGATTCTGAAGGTAGGGACTCAGCACTGTTATATCCTGGAAAAAATGAGCCAGCTTGTTTAAAACATTGTAGGTGTCTAATTGGCATTGTCTGAAATACAAGTATGTACGCAGCACCTACTGGTATTTAAAAGCAGCTTTGTAATGGTTGGTCTTAAAATTACCAATTTAAATTACTCATGGTTTGATACCTTCTCTGAGCTGTATCCATTTACAGAAATAAAACCCAAAGGTTTGGACTGTTCCAAAAGACAGAAGTCTTCAGGATTGCAAATAGAGGAGCAGTAAAAAATATCTTATGAGGATTAATTTTTTCCTTTTTTTTCCTTTTTTTTTAAGATGAGACAAGCCAGGCTCTGTGTTGCAGATTCAGCATGATAGATGCCTGATATGCTCACATCTGCCGTCAGTCAGGGCACTGGGAATAGGACTGGTGACAGAATATCACTTTGTTCAAGTTTCCAAGTATTACAAGTATTAAATTGAGGCAGTTGGGATCTCAATGGGAGAGGTCAGATGCTGTGTTCTGTCTGCTCTGGGAAGCTTTACCTACCAGCTGGGGTCTGAGCTAATCATTTGTGAAAGCCTAACTAAAGAGGGCTCTCTCAGCAATTCCTTAATAAATGATAGCTGGAAATGCAAAGGGGAAAATGGAGTTTGACAGAGGATTACAAAATGGCAGGCAGCAGTAAACTAGCAGCCTACCTGCTTAGCCTGCAGATCTGCTTCAAACAGCAATGTTTTAAGCGATGCCTTTGTGTCTTGTTTCTGACAGAGTGGAAATAAAGTGTCCATCTCCACCACACCATTTGAGAACACATCCATCAAAGTTGGTCCAGCCCGAAAAGCCAGCTACAAATCCAAGATGGCTCGTAGGAACAAGAAGAGCAAAACTAAGGATGGTCAGGAGAGGTTCGTTTTGATGTTTCTCCTTGAAAATTAAGTGGTAACCAGCATAATGTAAGAGAGATCTTGTCAAATCAATTTTGAGATAATATATATCAGCAGATACATCTACCGGTTCTTTTTATTTTCTTTTTCGCTTTAATTATACCATAAAACTGACTGAACTATGCCAATAAAGGTAAATAAATCATTTGGGCTTGTAAACAACTTCTGAATGCTCTTCCACAGTAAGAAGAAGAGTTCTTTGCTGAGGAAGATCACTAAACAAGCATCACTGCTTCACACTAGCCGGAGTTTATCTTCACTAAACCGTTCTCTGTCTTCTGGAGAAAGTGTGCCTGGCTCTCCAACTCACAACCTGTCTCCCCGGTCACCAACGCAGAGTTACAGATCCACTCCCGAGTCTGTGCACTCAGGTAAAGAAGGAGACAAAGCAAACCAAACCCAAAACATCCCCGCAGACAGATAAACCTTGGAGAAGATTTGTGCTTATTGATTCATTTTTGAAGTAAAATACACAGCAGCAGGTAGTAGGTCTGTTTGTGAAGTGAAACAACAGCTGTGATGTCGATTACCTTAAGGATGGATGTATTCTTTTTCATTGATTCCCTTAAAAATGAAAATCCATACATCCTTTTAGGAATGCATTTGCTGTACTGCAGCATCCTTTCACCATCCCTTCACTTTGATGCAAATGTCTATTGTAAGCTGCAGTGTTTTTGTAGCAGTTTGACACATTTTCTGTATTAGTTCAGAGGAAAGGAATCAAAACAATGTGGCAAAATCGTATTTGAAAATTGAATCAGCTGATGGAATAAAGAGATCTGTGGCGAGAACAGCATTGAAGCACTTGGTTTATCTGCTTAGAGGAATTTTTTCCAGGAAAAACATCCTGGAAGCAGAGTGTTTCTTACTATATCCTGGTGTTGTGTGACAATGATGGGATTTTTCCATCAGAAGCCATGCAATATTACCTTGTAATATTACAGCAGTGCTTTGTGGTAATGTGGCATTTTGTCTCGATTTTGTGTGTCTTATTTTCAATAACTTGTTTTAGTGGTCAAATATATATTAATGTTCTTAGTCTTTTTTTTTTTTCTCTCTCTCCTCTCTTTTAAGTTGGTGGCAATTCTTCGCAGAGCAGCTCTCCCAGTTCCAGCGTTCCCAATTCTCCAGCCAGCTCTGGACACATCCGCCCCAGCTCCCTGCATGGACTAGCACCAAAGCTTCAAAGGCAGTACAGATCTCCGAGGCGTAAATCTGCGGGAAACATCCCTCTGTCACCACTAGCTCACACTCCATCACCAACCCCACAGTCCACATCGCCGCAGCGCTCCCCATCTCCTTTACCAGGACACTCAGTTGGCAGCTCCAGTATTATTCAGTCTTTTCCAGTAAAACTGCACTCTTCTCCACCACTGGTGAGGCAGATTTCTCGCCCCAAAAGTGCTGAGCCCCCCAGGTCTCCTTTGCTAAAGAGAGTTCAGTCGGCCGAGAAACTGGCTGCCTCGCTGTCCTCTTCTGAGAAGAAGCTGGCTTCCTCACGTAAGCATAGCTTGGACATCTCGCACTCTGAATTTAAGAAGGAGATGCTACAGAGGGATCCGAGCCTCCAGAGCTTACAAGAATCTGCGAATGAAACAACAGGCGGCAAACTTGGGCTAGCGGAAAAAGGGATGTTGCAGAAGCCGGGTTCACGGAAGTTGGGTGCTATCCGACAGGACAGGGTGGAGAGGAGGGAGTCTCTGCAAAAGCAAGAGGCCATCAGAGAAGTAGATTCTTCTGAAGATGAAACGGATGATGGTTCAGAAGATAGTCAGGATGGGAGAAGACTCGACAAGCCCCCTGACAGTGGAGACCAAGGCTCGGATTCTTTTAATGAGGATAATAAGTTTTCATCTAAATTGGAAAGCAAGGATAGTATTGAAGACGATGCCTTTCTACCTGAAGACCCAAAAGGTACAGAAGATTCACAGAAGGGAAATAATCAACAAGCCAAGCCTGTTTCAGAGCCACTGCAGATCACTGTGCACCCTTCCCCATCAGGGGTCCTCCCAAGAACTTCTCCAGAAAAAATAGCTTATTCAGAAAAGCCATTACTAAGATCAGAAACAGCTGCAAAGGAACAAAAATTGCCAGAAAACAAAACTTTTGAGTGTTTTGGTCCAAAAGACAAGTCTTCTGAAGCAATCAAAGACCTAGGGAGAACTACAAGTACTCAAAAACCAATAGATCAGACGGAACGTGTGCAGTGCCCATCTATCAAACTCCTGGAACTTGAAGAAGGTGGCTCTTCAGGGGCCTCATGTAGTAAGCTTGATCAGAAAGACCCTTTGCTAACAGAAAGCAGCCAGAAAAAACAGGACTCTAAACCTCTGCTGGCACTTTCTTCGTGGTGCACGGCAAGCGTGAGCAGTCCTCCTTCAGTAAGCCCCATGAGCAGCAGTGAGAAGAATCGCAAGGAGACCCTTCAGCCTGCAGAACAGCACAGCCCCTCGTTTCTGTCTCCTAGAAGCACGAGTGAGGTGCCCCAAAAAAGTCCTTGTGCTGAAAAGCAGCCCAGCTTGTCCCGGGCAGAGAGTGCTCCAATCGCCAGCAAAACCAGCCCAGCAGGTCCTGTATCCTCCACGCTCCTCATCCCTGGTGCTATCGAAAGAGCTCTCTCTGTGTCTCAGTTAGTGCCGCTAGCTCAGAGTGTGTTGGGCCCTTTGAAGCTCAGTATGTCTGGTTCTGGAGAGGTGGAAAAGGGAAAGGATTTCCTCCATTTGGGTGCCTCCTGTAAAGAAGAGAGGGATTTGAAACAAAAAAGACAGGAAACTTCACAAGCAGGAGCGTGTCAAGAGAAAGCCAAACTATCTAGCACAGACAGTCTGACTGCGAGGAGCGGATCCTGCGCAGAGTCGCTACACTCAGCCAAGCCCTGGGAGGCAACGTGTCCCGTGGTGGCAAAAAAAGAGGCGACTTTTTGTAGTACTGCAGCGCCTGAAGTGTTGGGAGGTAGCTGCAAAATCACTCCATCGAAAGAGCTGTCTCACGCTCTTGGACAAGCAGCTCTGAGAGCCTCTCCTCTGCCAGATGGCAGCACGAGGCCCTCAAAAGAAGGGGCTCTGGTGCAAGCGAAAAGCAAAGAGGTTGGAAACCAGTTAAAAATACAAGACTTTCCCCTGTCACATGATGATGCTGTAAAGAAAACATAGCAGCATCCCTGGTACTAGTGGACTGGAGCATTCTGCGTTCAAAATAGAGACTGCATGTTTGAATTTTGTAATATACACTAATATAAAATAGAACTTGTGTACATCTATTTTTGGGAGGGTTTTTTTCATACTGTTTTTTGTGTTTTTTCATCCTTGCTATTCTATTTTTGTACACAGTTAACGCTTGCCGTTTGAGGTCTCTTTAGAACAGGGTATCTTTAAAGCAGGGCTTAAGAAACAGTTTGGTTTATTTACTTTTTCCCCTTCCAGACCTTTTGTTTTGCCTGAGTTTAGGGCCTGTTGTGCTCTTCCCTCTAATCCCACACTTATTTGAGATCCCAAAAGTTCTGAGTACAAAAAAGGCAGCTTACTTTTCAATTTCTGCGTTTCAATCTTCTCTTTGAAATGCCATTGAAATTCACAAATTTCGAGTTTGTTCTTTGAATTTACAATCTGATGTCCTTGGACAAGGAGAAGAAACTACTCTCGTCCCCAAGTTATTCTGGAGCTACAAACCCTCTTCGGTGCAAGTGAGAGCTCTTTGTCACCATGTGCGTCACAGTCCTTAGAGGATCCAGAGGCAAGGGACTTGCCTGGAGGGGTCAGACACAGAGAGGTCCGTGTCTGTTCTTTAAACCCAGTAAAAGTAGTTTTCAATGGAATTACCCAAAAGAGAAATCTCCAATCCGTATGCTGTTTGGGGGGGGATTGTTTTTACTTATCATTTGTGAGACCCCTGGCAACTTCTCCCTCTGTTTTTGTAATTTTAGTGATGTTTTCTCTTTCTTTCTCTGGCTTCAATTCACAACTTGCCCTGCCTCGGAATAAATGATCCCAGGAAAAGGGTGCATTGTAAGTTGGTTTTAAAGTAGAGAACTCTGTAGTCGCATGTTCTCCAGTATGTGTCAGGCAAAGTTATCTCGATGATAAATGACCTTTGGAGACTTTTCCTTCTCTTGGTGAGTCTGAATAGGTAGGGATTTTAAGGTGTTCCTTAACATTTCTGAATTGGGGCTTGGGAAACTTGCTGAGTTTTCCGAATCTGCCCGTTTTAAAACAAAAGAATCCTCTGAAGAGTTCGGATTCCTCACGTTCTGTGGACAAGCTGCAAGCAGACTTCAAAACACATGTGGTATTTTAAGATTTCAGCTTTGATAGCTAGATCATTTCCACTGCTGAGGTCACTTTCCATTAAGAAAATTACTCTCTGCTCTTAGGTTTAGACATTGCTTTGCTTTAAGTGTGACCAACTCTGGATAACGGTGCTCTTTGCTGAGGATTAGATCAATAATCATACACCAATAAACATGTCGAGTGGTGATACCTGTAGCACTGTAAAGCCATTTCTTCATCCAGTTAAAGGTTCCTCTCAATGAACACTCCCATCATTTGTCCCAGATTGTGCTCAGCTTTTATTCTAGTCTTGTCTGAGTGTATCTCCCTGCGGATCACCCGCAAGGTCTAGTATCCTGCTCACTGGCTTATGCTGTTAGAAGCAGAATGACTGTGCAACGGTATTTCAAGCTAAAACCTGCCTCTGTTGGTCTGATTCCATTACACCGCTGCCTTCTTTACTGTCTTGGCTTTTTCTGAACTTGAAGTTTTGATTTGCTTTCCCCTAAGTGCAAATACGTTTTTATATAGGAATATATTTCCTCCAACTCTTTGAACTTGATTTCAGCTCAATCCACAAATCACAAAAATCTCTGGAATCTCACCCTGCTTCTTTCTGTATAACTGTTGTTTTCCCCCTCGCCCCATTATATACTTGATTTTGGCTGCTTGGGTTTCATTTCTGGACCAAGTTTTGGTTTGGGCTTTTCTTTTTTTAACATGTTTAAAAGAGTGTTTACTCTGTGTGTCTGTGAACATGTATGGTGTTGTTAATACACTAACCAAAGCCTCAACGCTCCCAGATAACACGTTAATAAATCTTGCTGTGACGGTATTGAGAGCGGAGCCTGCTGTGCTGTCTCTTTGCTCTTTTCCCTGGATTCATAGGCTACTCGTATACACTTGGTTTGCAGTAATAATCACACTATCTCCACTGCCTTGTCAGGGTCCTGGCTGTCTTCAGCCTCTCAAAGCACTCTTGTTGATGAGCATCATTCTGTGCTGATTCGGAGCAATGGCACGTCAGGAACAGGCTTGGCAGGATATGGTACTTACCTGGCTGGTTTTCAGCCTGGTGGCTTGATCTGCTTAAAAAATTGCTGAGAATCAAGGTCTGATCAGCAGTGCAGTACAGGGTAGAATGGACAGGAGTAGTGAGAAATTGATTCAGCATCCTGAGCCTGTGGTAATTATGAAGACAAGTCTCAAGCTTATGTCCTGACCTCGGCGAGGTTGGAGGTCTCTGTGTAAATCAGTGAGCCTAGAGTTGTGTGAGGGCATGGTCTGACCTGGATGCTCCCTGGTTGCGGGTCCCCTCTTCTCCTTGCAGTGACACAGCTTCTCCTGTTGAGCATCCACAAAGGGCTCTGCATTTTAAGAACCTAATGGGAAAACCACCCGCTGCTCCTAGGAGAGAGGGCTGGGTAGCCTGACTCATCCTATGAGGGATGAGGGACTGAAGGTACCAGCTGTATTAACTGCTCACTGCCTCCCTTTGCAGGTGGTGGTTCCAGTGCTGAATTGCAGAGTTATCCTTTCTTACACATAAAAAGAGGAGTTGGAAATCTTGCCGTGTCACAGCTTTTGCTGCTGTTGCCTGAACTGGCCCAAGAAGAGGTGAGGTGTGTGTTTTGTCACCTCTTTTGTAGCTACGGTACAGAAAGTGATGGGTGCAATTTAAAAAACCACGGGTTTTTGGAAGCGAAAGCCGAATAGCATTGCCAGGAGAGCACCCTAGTGAAGCCACATGTCCCCTGCTCCTGGTCAGTCCTGCAGTTCCCCTTGGTGTACCAGATTCCACCTTCTGTCAAACTTACGTGGAGCGCCTTGGCAAAAAGTCACTTTCTGTGAGATTCTGATAATAAACCAGGTAGATACACCAAGACTCATTCCTTGTTCTGCTAAGATGTGCTGAAACACCTCAAATAAGCTTGTAAAAAATGTTGGGTGGGAGATGTTGGAACAGCTGAGTGAGATGAGTGAGAATGTGTTCCCCAGGGCAGGATCGGACACGTGGTACCCAAGCAAAGCATTCAGCAAGACAAGAACTCGGCCTCTGTAGATAACCCTCAGACAGGCGGGAGGTGGAAGCTGTGTGTGGTGTGTCTGATGAAGGAGCCGTGCATGTAACCATCCCAATACGCTGCTTTCCTGCTTCGTTTCTCTCTTCCCTTCTGTCGGCTTGGCTCTCCTGCTCCTCATGTGTGCTGGGGTGACAGCATCAAAGCTGGCTCCAACCACTGCAGCTCCTCTCTGCTCCTTCATCCAGCTGCCACATTCCTGCCCGGAGCCTCATTTCAGTGTTACTTTTCCCTTTGTCTCTTACTGTTGCAAACTAAGAGAAATGGATGATATTTATTGTAAATATTAGACTTTAGCATTGTAACGGCCACTCCTGGATCTGGATGTCAGAGGCCTTTGGCTGCTAATGTACTAAGGAGCGCTTGCTGGGAAAGGGGTGGGAGTGACCAGTGGTTTTGGTTGCCACACTTGCATTAAGGTGTGATTTGGAGTATTTTAACTACTATTATTTCTTTCTTCGGAAGAGGGCAGGATAAAGTCTTTCTCTGGTTTTCTCTTACTGGATGTGAAGGATAATTCTGTACTTCTCGTGGAAGATTGGACCGAAGTGTGTGTTCCCCTTGTGTTCGACGACCATATCCAGGTGGCTGGGAGAGCACCTCCTGAGCTGGGCTCCGCCAAGCTGTGTCACTCAGCACTTAGCTAGATAAGAGGAAGTGTGGAATTTCTGTGTTTTTAGAAACTTGAACAATTGCCACATAATAGCGGTGCAATAATTTTTATTCATGTTGTACCTGCATGTCGGTGTTCGAATCCTCCTCCAAAATAAAGGATTTTGGGGTTTTGGGGGGTTTTTTTACATAAGTTCACACTCGTGTCTGTCTCTTGTTGGGTTTCCCTTCGATCTCCTGCAGTGCTGGGGGTGCCTTCAGCATTAACTGACTGCTGGATGGGGCAGAGTACAGCCTGTAGGGTGTCTGCGTATGGGAGGTATTGAAGTAAATCTGCCAGGCTGTTTGGGATTTTGTGCTTCGGATGTATGGATAAGCCAAAGCTTTCCACTCTGAAACTCAAGCCCAGAATTCACCATCCCAGAAGGCCAATCGTATCTTGGGCTGCATCCAAAGGAGCGTGACCAGAAGGCTGAGGGAGGTGATTCTGTCCCTCTGCTCTGCTCTGATGAGACCCCAGTCTGCAGTACTGCATCCAGCTCTGTGGCCACCAACATCGGGAAGACCTGGACCTGTTGGGGGGGGGGGGGTCCAGAGGAGGCCACAAAAATGGTCAGAGGAATGGAGCACCTCTCCTGTGAGGAAAGGCTAAGAGAGTTGGGGTTGTTCAGCTTGGAGAGGAGAAAGGTCCATGGAGACCTTATCACAGTCTTTCAGTACTTAAAGGGGGCCTATGAGAAAGATGGGGAAAGACTTCAGCAGGGCCTGTTGCAACAGGATGAGGGGTGATGGCTTTAAACTAAGAGGAGATTCAGGCTGGACAAGGAAGAAATTCCTTACAATGAGGGTGGTAAACACTGGCACAGGCTGCCCAGAGAGGTGGTGGATGCCCCATCCCTGGAGACATTCAAGGCCAGGCTGGATGTGGTTCTGGGCAACCTGATCTGGTTGAACACATCCCTGCTCACTGCAGGGGGATGGATTAGATGGGCTTTGATGGTCCCTTCCAGCCCAAACTGTTCTGTGGTACTCCACTGTGACCAGCCGTGTCCTGCGTCCCTGCTAATGCAGGGTCCTGATGGTCAGCCCTGACTAGAGGGGTAAAAACTTACAAGACATGAAACTTAGCTGAGCCACAGAGGAAAGCAGCGGGATGGAGGATGTGACTGACCGCAGCTGAACGCAGTAGCTGAGGGGTGTATGAGCCATGTGCACACAACAAACTCTAAAGGGCAGCAGCTGCCAGTGGCACAGGTATGGCTTTGGCTCGGATTAGCCAAGCGCCACAAGGCAGCAGGAGCTACACAGCCCCCCATGTGTACCCAGTTGTTAGGCTGTCTTGATAATACACCCCGCAAACCTTTCCAGAAACAGCCCTTTGCTGTTACCATCTGCAGGTGTGCGCTCTCGCATGGAGAAGCCTTCAAAGGCTCGTTCCTGTCCTTGGAAATAAAGAGCTGCGGAGACGCTCGTGTCTGAGGGAATTGGACTCAGCCTCATTTGCTGCTGCTGATGCTCAAAATATCCCTTGTCTCCGTGCTCCGGAGGAGCTGCCGAGCATCAGGGATGAAGCACAGCTCCATCCACGGGAGATTTGCAGTGCTCTGCCCGCAGCCTCCCGCCGCACCGCTGGTCGTCATTGCTGACGTTGGCTCATGGAGGAGCAGCGCAATGCTCCTGCCCGCACAGAGAGGGGTGCGCGGCTCAGAGGGATGGGAGCGGGGAGTGCGCAGCCAAAGGGTGCTGCTGTCACGTCTGCTGCCTTGAGCAAAACGGCCTTTCTGTGGCACAGCTCCTGTGGTCACCGATGGGTTCAGTGCAGGGACGTGGTGCAGAGCAAGGGTTGGCTCTGCCCCACTGACCAAGTCCGTTGACACAGGGGGCCAGGAGCATCGCTTTGGTCCTGCTCCTTAGGCGCAATCAATCAGAGATGTGGCAACGAGAGCATTTCAGATTACATCTTCATGGGAACATCCCAATGTTCTCCTTTTTAGCCCTGGCTGAAGTTTACTGGCTGAGGTTTAATTAGGGGGAAGCTGAAAGTCCGCAGCCCTCCCGTGGATGTTCCCCCAATCAGAAATAAACTGCTCTTAATGCGCGGTGGTTTATTCTTCCAGAGGATTAAGCTGCAACAAATAAGGGACATTTTCCCCCTGGCTGATGACGCGCACATGGGCAGCTCAGTGTGCTTCAGTGCTGAGGTTTGAGTCCTTCCCCCGGGATCAGAGCATGCGAGCCAGACCCTGGGAGAGATCCCACGGCCCGCAGCCGGGCTGCCTGCAGTTTACCTGGGATTTGAGACAGGAACTGGGGGGAAAGCCAAAGCGATCCACACAGGTGCTTGGCTGCTGCTGTTGAGAGCATTTTCCAAATGGAAACCGCGGCTGGAATTGCTGTCGGATGCACTAAATGGTGACATGACCCCACCAAAACCCGGCATCAGCAGCAGCAGTGCTTGCTGCGCCCTGTGAACAGGGGGAACTGGGGCTTGTCACCAATGCAAAGCACTTTCCCCCTTTTTGGGGCCTTTTAATAACAATAATAGATGGTGTGTAGCGCAGGAGGGCTGCGAGTGGGGGCTGCCCCGGCAGGGGGAAAAGCTCATCCCATGGGAGGTTTTGCAGCAGCATCCATCAGGGTCCGGCTGAGCGAGGGGCACGTCCCTGAAGCAGGGAGGATTTGTTCTGTGCTGGTGAACTGGGTGATGCTCCTGTGAGCTGATGGCTCTGATTTCGCATGGGTTCAGGTGAGATCAGACCGGCTCAGGCAGTTTCCCCACAGCCAGGCTGCCAGAAGAGCAACTCATATGATTTCAGACCCCAGCCCAGGTGCTGGGTGCAGTTAAGAGAGGTGCTGGGTTGCATGCTGTCCCAGGGGTGTCATGGGTATCACCCTGGACTTGTCCTTCCCACTTGGACATATTCAGCTCACCAGGGTTAAAACCACTGTACAACCCCATTAAAACCCATTGTTTCCCTTCCATCCAGAGATCCCCGGAGCAGGAGCATGGTCCTAATTGCTCAGGGTATTTACCGTGGCTGATGGCTCCTCCATCCCTCCTGCTGCCAGTCCTTAGGGACATGAGGATCCCTGTCTGTGAGGTGGCCCATCTGGGGCTTTCCGGCTGGGAAATCCTGCTTACAGGGAGCAAAGCAAGAGGTTTTGGTGCAGTGGAGGGATGCTGCAAGCTCCAGTGGGGGCATCCATCTGGACACAGCAAGGAATGGGACTGAAGAAGGACCTGGGCATTTCATGTGCTGTCACCCTGCGTGTCCCTGCCTGCGCCTGCTGTGGAGCCGGGACACGCACCGAGCGCAGGGGCTGAGATTTGGGGTGATGTGCAGATGTCCCCACACAGTTTAACCCATCGTGTCTGGCTCTGCTGTGCAGCCCGATTCCCCCTGCCCACGGGAGCCCCCAGGGCTGGCCCGCAGCCACCCCCCCATCCTACCCCCATCACGTGCCACTGGGCTTTATATTTTAAACGCTGATTAGGGCTGACCTCATATTTCAGAGCTTACTTCATAGTCACTAATGAGGGATTAGGAATGTTAAGCTAATTAGCAATCAGCAAATGAGGCCTCAGTCTTCTCAGCCTGACGCGCTGTCAATGAACGAGTTATTTGATGATCGCTGTAAACCCGCTCAAACAGGCCGCCTAATGCTGATGGGCAGCAGGGAACCGGGGCGAGCCGCAGCGAGGCCATGGGAGCCCATGGCCCTGAATGGCCCCGGCCACTCTCCTCAGGCTCGAGAGCACAGGAAACCTGCCCCTGGAGTCAAGGGATGTAAATAAAACATCACATTGGGGGGTTCCCCCAGCTGGGATTTACTGAGCGATGGAGTTTGGCCTGCCCAGCCTCGCTGTCCTGGGACACGCCACCTTAGGAGGAGTTTGGCCATCCCTGGACGCTGCTCAGCTCCGTTGTGCTCAGGAATCCCATGGGAGCATCAGGGCTTGGAGCCCGTGATGAGCCTTTGGGGCATGTTAGTTCTCGGCTCATGGGCAAGCGTTGCAGCTGCGTTTTGTGGTGCTGCCCCGTAACAAACAGCCTACAGCTTCATCCAAGGGGAACAGAGGTGGGAGCTGGTGGGGATTGGGCTGGCAGGGAGGTACAAGGAAGGTGCTCACTCTCTATTAACTCTTTGTGTTAGTGCTGATCCAGGAGGGCATAAGGGCTGGGGGGGCTCCTGGGCTCTGTCCTGCTGTTTCTCCACTGTTTTCAGTGTATTCAAACCCCAAGGAGGTCCATCTCCGCACCTGATGACAGCCCATGGGGACAGGGGGCTCAGCCATGTGCCAGGGACATGCTCCTGCTGTGCTAAGAGCAGTGGGGGAATGAGGGAAGGGGAATGAGGGATGGGATGGGGACCAGTGGCATTGCTGCCAGGACAGTGCTGCCACGGAGGGATGGGTCGTCAAAGATTTTGTGCTGGGTGATGCCAAAATGGGCTGTTTGTAACCCTGGATATGGGGGTCAGGGTGGTGCAAGGGCTTGTGGATGGGTCTGGGGCAGGGACTGGGCAGGGGTGCTCCTATTGCTCATCAAACCCCATTTTCCTGCTTTTCTGGGGGAAAAACAGCTTCCTCCTCCCTTGCAGCCAGTGCGAGCAGAGGTTCCCTTCCTGAGGGCTCAGCACTGGCCAGGAGAAGGGGCCATGGTCCTCCCCTGCCCCTGCATCCCTCGATGGGCAGCACCAGCCAGGGATGGATCCATCCCCCCCTTCCCCATGTGCCACCCCAGCCTGGCAGCCTGGGAGCTAAAAATAAGCGGAGCAGAGGGGATAACCGGGCGCCTAAATATATCCCTGCTTTAATTAGCGCCAGGCGACTGCCTCCCAGTCACGTCCGTCTGCCCGCTAATCCCACTGAGCTGTGCCCGCGTCAGAGGGCTCCCCCGAGCAGCCTTCCCCAGCTCCGGCCGCGGAGCACCCGCACACCGGGTGGCTGATTCACACTGACCCTAACCAGGGCATCAGTGTGAGGATGGGCTGACGGGGATGGCCCGGGAGAGATCTCACCTAGGAGTATCCCTGGCTCTCCCTGGGGAGCCTACAATCCGGAGAGGGACATTTTACAGGGGCCAGTGGTGACAGAACAAAAGGGAATGCCTTTAAAGTGACAGAGGCAGATCTAACTTAGACATCAGGAATAAATTCTTCCCTGTGAGGGTGCTGAGGCACTGGCACAGGTGGCAGATGTGGCTGCCCCATCCCTGGCAGTGTTCAAGGCCAATCTGCTTTAGAGGATGGTGACCCTGCCCATGGCAGGGGGTTGGAACTGGATGAGCTTTAAGGTCCCTTCCAACCCAACCCATTCTGTGATTCTATGAATATCTAACCCATTGTAGCTGCACCAAGCTCTCTGGTCCTTCAGTGGCAATCGGGTGAAAGCCTGAGTTGCGCCACAGATCCTGCTGATGGTTTTAGCATCCTCCTCTTACATTTCTGATACATGCATATATAAACACACGTATTTCTGGTTTGCCCCTTTGCAAGGGCAACGTGTGCCAGCAGGGAAGGATGAAGGGAAGGATGGGATAAACCCAGGGGCCTGGTGGCTGCAAACTCCTCTCTGCTCAGCATCCAGCTCCCTCTCCTTTACTAAAAGGCCAGATTCCCCCCGAGCTGGCTCCTGCGATGCTCTGCACACAGCACAGTGCGGGGGCAGCATCCCAGAGGGATTTCCCTTTGGATCCTTCGAAGCGTCTGGCCAAGCCGCCCCCATTGCTGTCAGCGAGGACACAGGTCTTGCTGGGCTGGGAATGAGCCTGGGCTTTGCAGTGACAACCCCTGTTAATCCCAGAGGAGAAGGTCTCTGGGAAAGGTGCTGCCCTCCCAGGTCACTGGCAGCAGAAGGCTGCGTTCCCAGTTAAACGGACCTGGCTCGCTGCCTTTAATCTCCCAGCCTGAGCCGGAGCCTTGGGACCGAGCCAGGAGCCAACCCTCTAAGCTGGCTTTCTGCAGCATCTGTCTCCCCAGTGGGCTCCTGAGCTTTGGGGCTAAATCCTGACACATCAGGCACAACCCATGGGGCCTGCACACCTTCTCCTGCTTCCTGCCTCAGTTTCCCCTCAGCAGTGATGTCCTGGTGGGATGCTGTGCCCTGGATCTCCTTGCTTTGCTGGATGTAGGATGCTCCCCATGGGCTGCTGGACTGGCTCGGGAAGGGAGCAGTGCTGGGGGGGGGGGGGGGGGGGGGCACAGCCCCACATCTGCTGCAGATGTTTGCTGGTGGAACATGCAGCGCCCAGCAGCACTGACCTGGGGTCAGCTGCCCGTGGTGGTGCTGGGCTGGGACTGGCTGTGGGGCTCTGCAGGAGCCGCTTTGCCAAGAGGAAAGTTTTGCAGACAGGATGTAAAATTCCATGTTTTCCTTTCTTCCATGGGAAAACCTTGTGTGGTGAGGAACTGGGGTGTTTGGATTCTCCTGCCGGGAAGGGAAAGCATCAAAATGAGCAGGGGGATGCTGCTAGCTAGCTAGAATCCCTAACCCTTCCCAGAGCTGGGTGCTGCGACCAGCCCTTGTCCCAGCTCTAGGTGCTACCTATCAACTGGGAACCAGCGCTTGCCCCTGCCTGCGGCTCCTATGCTGCCTGCAGCCCCTGCTGTTTCCACACTGTGCCCTCCTGTGTTTTGGGTCCAGATCATGGGTGGCAGCTGCCAGGAAGGTTGTGTTGATCCCAGTGTCTCTCCAGAGGGCCTGGGTTGACTTTGGGGAAGGGCTGCCTCAGCCCCAGGCTTTCCCAGTTACTGCTGGGGGAGAGAAAGGGGAAGAGAGCTTTGTAAAGGAGCGGGGATGGGGCTCTGCCTTTGCTTCCAACAGGGAAGGGATGGATCCAGTGCCCTGAAGAGATGGATGTTGCAGGAGCTCACTAATAAAAACTGCAGGAGCAGCATTCCTGGGAGGAGGCAGCTTCCAGGGATTGCCATCGCCATGCAGCATTGACCCGGCTCCCTCCCAGCGCCTTGCCCTGCCCCTCGGCTGGGATTTGTTGGCTCCATGGGCAGATGCCTGAGGCGGGACCTCGCTCCCTGCGCGGGCTCCCGCTCACCTCCTGGCTCCGCAGGGGATGTTTGAACCGCCCCAATCGGTCCCCACGAAGAACAAACCCGAGCGGAGCGCGGGCGCCTTCTGCAAACGGGGCTGCAGCAGAAGCCCATTTCCTGCCCGTCCCTGTCCTCCGGCAGCCGCGGCTGCTCCGCTGGAGCTGGAAAGGTGGGGATTGGAATGGACTCGTGTGGGTTTCCAGCCCCAGGTTCGCTGCTGCGGCATCGCGAGCTGCTCCTCAGCGAGTCCGAAGGCAAATGGGCTCCTGTTGCCTCGCTCCTGCTCTCACCTCTCATTATAGAAGCTGATGCAGGTGCTGGAGGCAGCTCGTTAATCCTGGAGCTGTCATTAATAAGGGTTGTGGGTGCCATCGGGTTTGCATGGGAGATGCAGGTTCCCATGGTGGTGGGGGATGCTCCGCCGGGGTGGAGGGACCAAGCTGCTCTCCAGCACTGCCCCTTTCCCTGTCTCTCCATTAAAAAGGTGAGGAAATTCAGGGGACAAGGAAGGGCACAGGGCTGATGGTGCCTACCGCCATGTTCCCCCCAGCCCCCCATGTCCATGCTCCGTCCTGCCTGGTTGGGTTAGCCATGAAGTGCTTCGTGCCAGGAGGACTTCCCCCTCTCATCTCTTTCCTGGGTCTTCAGCTGGATGTGATGCCGCTCAGCAGAAAGCCATGGGGCCACAGGAAGGAAAACTTCACTTGGGGATGTAAGCCTTGAAACCCAAGGAAATGGTGTTGGAGCAGCCAAGCCGCTGCCCTGCCTGCACCGTGCTCCTGGACCAGGCTGGGAGGCACAGGCAGCCCACCCAGCTGTTCTGCAACTGGATGGAGACCCCACTTTTCCTCTTCCCCAGGAAAACCCCCAGCCACCAGAGCCAGGCCAGGACTGCCCATGCAGCCAGATGCTTTCTGGTTTTATGGCAATCCCCATTGAGCGCCCAGGGGAACCCCTCCCGCTCATGGAGCACTCATGTTTCATCCTTGTGCTGGATGTGATATCCCAGTGATTGGGAGACGTGGATTTTGAGGTCTTTTGGCTTTGGCAGTGTGCGCTGGTGTGAGGTAACAGAGCTGCGATGGCTCCTTGTTCTGCCTGTTGGGCCGTCCTGTGCAGGGGAAGGACATGCTCACACATGTGCAGGCATGCCCCAAACTCAGGGCACTCTGGCCCATCCTGCCCCAAATCCTACTTCCTGTCCTGTGGACAGCTCAAGGGATGAATCCCAGAACTTTCAGGGCAGGCAGTGCGGGATACAGGGTGACAATGCTTCTTTGTGTTCTATTTGCTGGATGGGACATCTGCTGCTCAGGGAGAGAGGAATGAGCCCCAGATACTGTTAAAGCTCATGGGGAGGGATGCAGGGATGTTACCTGAGGATGCTTGGGGATGTAATGGCAGAGGCAGTAATGCCCTGTGGCACCTGCAGCCCTCTCTCGCGTCCCACCACCTCAGGGCTTCTGCAGCCTCCTGGTCCATGGCACAGCTGGGACCCATGGCACTTCCCAGTGTGAGGACAAGTGACATATTTGCATTCAGGGAATACCCACCGCTCCTCCCAGCCAGCTGGCGAGGTGCATCCTCCATGTCCTATGCTTCATGGGTGCCAACCTGTCGCTTGTCAGGGGGAAAAGCCCCGTTCCCCAGCATGGGGCTGGCTCCCATGGGCTGCTGCGGTTTGGGGTTCCCTGATACTCTTCCCACCGTTGGTGGTGGAGGAGCATCTCCTTCCCTTCCCCAGCCACTGCCAATGGCACAGCAGGGTCTCAACTGGATCTCTGTGCAGGGAATGGGGGGACACCTTTTTCATCCACAGGTGCTCCCCTGGGAAGCAAAATGCTGCAGGAGCAGCAGGGCCCAGGTTTGGCCGGTGATGGATTCCTGACAGCCCAGGGCACACCGGCCTCACTCGTCATCTGATCTGTGAGAGGGTCCTGTCCAAAGGCAACATCCATCAGAAGGCGGCTACAGGAGCGCTAGGAGGAGGAGGAGGAGGAGGAAGAAGAGAAGGAGCAGGAAAAGGAGGGGGGGTAACTTTAATCCCAGGGCAGTGGTGACCTCACAGGGCTGACTCCATTTCTCCATCCCACCCATCTCCTCCAATCCCTGCACTGGAGGCTGGAGGCAGTGAAAGCGTGTTTCCTGCTGCCTAAAAATACTTGGGATGTGGGCAGCAGGCAGGGAGGGTTGGCCGGCCTGCCCTGGGGGGGAGTCACACATAACCCATGCTGTGTCCGTGTACGGGCTTGTGGGGACCATCCATGGTGCTGCAGGAAGGGAGAGCTTGGATCTGGGCATGGCTTCAGCAGGGATGGGGGGGGGGGGCATCCTCTCCCTCTGCATCTGGGGTATGAGAGTGTATTTTAGACAGAAATGTCTACATTTCATTTAAAACATATAAAAGAGACAGAAAAACTGGTTGGAAATCCATCAGGTTTGAGGCTGGTAAGGAGGAATATGCCTGTCCTCATCATCTGGGGGCTCTGGAAGGTCCCCTGAGCGTGTAAGCTCACAGCTCCTCTGGAAGGGGCATGGTTTGGGAAGAATCCATGGAGCTGTTTGGGTTTTCCACTCTGAGTAAGGCTGGGATTTACCAGGTGGGTTCAGAAACCAACCTCTGAGCTGAAAATGACGGTGATGGACACCTGAGCTTGCAGTGAGCCCCCGGTAAAGGGATTTCTCTCCCTTGGGTGCAAAGGACAGGTGCTGAGTCCTCAGAGGGGCTGTGGCACTTACATACCATGATGCTGCACCCAAAATCCTTGCAGCAGGGGCAGATGAAGCGGGGGTTTGATGGGTGAAGGGGCTGTGCATCACTGGAGCCATGCGTCACCTGTACCTTGCTCCCAGCAAGAGGTTTTCCTTCCCGGAGCAGCAAAAAGTTTCTCCTAGAAACTATGAACACTCACAGAAATCACGCCTTGAAGTGGGATGAAAAGAACCAAGAGCAACACAGAAAAGGAAAGAAAAACCCCAAGAACCTGCCCCGTGCCCGGGATCAAAGCAAGGTGCTGTTTGGAAGCCCTCGCACAGAAATATTCCCTGTTTCCTTGGCCAAGCGCTGCCGTGAAAAGCTGCTTTGTTCCTGGGGCCTCAGCCTCCCATTTCTCCCCGCGGAATTCCAGGGGCAGGGGGCAAGTGCCGGGGACCAGCCCAGCTCTGACTCAGCGGCAGAGCTTTGATGGGTGCCCAGGGGCAGGATGAGGAAGCACTGCCGCTCCTCTCCCTGGCCACGCGCCCGCCCACCTCCAAGGGCAGGTATGAGCTACCCAGAGCTATTTATTCCATGAATGATGTGCGTCCAAGTGCCCTTACATTCCTGCTCACCTCCTCTTCCGCCCGGATTCCTGTCTTCTCCACACCTCTTCCCAAACTTTAGGCCAAAGTTACAGTTTTTGTTTTTCTTCTCTTTTTTTTAGCTATTTCTGTGGTCCCGGCCTATTTCATAAGATGCACCTGGAATTTCCCCCCAACATCTGCTTCTAAGTACAGGGGCTCATCTTTTCTGCAGGGCTGGGGACAGCCAGGTTTGGCCAAAGTTCTCTTTGCCAGAGTTAAGGAGAAGTGGGGTTCCTCCATCTCCTCAGTCTCAAATCTCCAGGATCCCACATATCCAGGTCCTGCATCCTGAGGTTCTACATCCCCAGCGCTCACCCTGAGGGTCTGAGGCTGACTTCAGTCCCTTTAACTCTGAAGGGCCTCACATCAGGCCAGTTTTAATCCCACCCAGGTCTCGGAGGTGGTCACACTGCCTGGATTTGATGGATCTGATGTGGGCTGGGAAGGGTGGCTTTGGCCACAGCCCAGCCCGGGAAGCTCGGCCGGGCTCAGCGCATGGGGAAAGCTGCCCAGAACAGGCTGGCCCTGTGCAGAAATGGGAACCTGTGTTGCTGATGAAAAGTGCTTTCTTTAGGTAGGATGTTTGTGTTTCCTTTGGCAGAGCGGCTGCAGGAGCACTCCCAGCACCTGCACCGGGCCGGCTGGCCCTGCTCCTGGTACACCCATCCAGTCCCTTCCCTTGAAAGTGGAAGGGAAGGGAAAAGGGTTGGGAAGTGCTCCAGTGCCGGTTCTGCTTGAAGCAGGCTTGTGGCTAGTGAGTGCCTTGTCTGGGCAAAGACCTGTGACAGCAGCCTGAAAAGCTGGGACCTCTCTATTCACGCTTCTCTCCGGAGAAGCCCATGCAGGAGCCCAGGGAGAGGCTTATCTTTATAATGAATGCCCATTTATCTGCTCCCATGGGATGAAGGGGCACATGCTCCATCTGGGACTTGCCTTCGCTGACCCCTGCGCCACTGTGACAGTTAATGCTCCTCTTCCTGCTCCTTATCCCCCTTCTGGGAACTGGCCCCTGGATTGCTCTGGTTTGCATCAGGGCTGGGAAGTGGAGCCAGCTGGGCCTGAGGCATGGGGCTGGAGGCTGCCTGTCCTCCTCCTCCTCCCTCTCTGCTCTAAGGCTGGGAGAATGGCTTGAGTTTAGCAGTGATGGGGAAAGGCTCTGCAGCCCTTTCTCCCCTTCTCCACCATGTTTTCTGCCCCAAGGAGCACAAAGACCTCATGCAGAGGGTGCCACAGCAGCTTGTCCCCATCCATTGCTTCTCCACAAAGCCAATTTGATTTCCCCAGGGAGAACATTTTGTCATTAGAAAGTGAAGATCTCATGAAAATTCAGGGAGAAAATAGGAGCCAGTGAAGCAGTTTATCTCAGTGAGGGTGAGACCTCATTCTTCGAACCTCTCTGGTTCTATCTCTGTTGAGATTCTATCAGTAGAGAAAGGCCAACACTGATTTGGGACTGTACCTGTTGAAACAAAGTCGTTGTGTTGGGTTTTTTCCCCTTGAAAGTATTGTCCAGAGTCAGATTTTGTATTTGACGTTTTGCTCCAATTTGGATGAAACCTGGTGAGTGAGATGACGAGATTTCCCCTGAAACAGAGATGCTGAATCCATGGCCAACCCTAATTCACCAATTTACTTGAAAGCTGCTGGCCCCTGCTCCAAGCTTGGACTTGATGTTCCAAGAGAAGGAAAAGCTACATGTCATGAATTGTTGGGAGCAATTATGGAGAATATTCCTTCATCCTCCTTGTGCCTCCCTGATTGTGCATCCTTGGGGTCCTGCTCCTTCTCAGGCACCTTTCCACCCACCCAGACCCGATTGCAGTGGGAACTGATGTGAGAAGCAGCTGCACTGGCTGCATTTCCATGACCAGCTGCTTCATTAATGGCAGATGAATCTCCCATGCATAAACCCCACATACTGGAACAGGATGGAGGGGACAGGCCACCATGCCTCTTACAGTTTCTATAAGGAACAAGGCACTATGCAGCCCACCTGAACTGCCTCACCATATATTTATGAATGTCTGTGGTACTTCAAGCTACAACTCGTAGTTATGCTGCTCCAGCTGCCCAGCAACAAGGTGCCTATTAAACTATGAGACTAAAATCAGTCTATTTTAAGAGCTGAAACCAAGGAGAAGTGGAGCAGCTTAGTTGCTGCAGCAAGCCCCCGGCCTTCAAACCATCACTGATGCCTTATATCATGGCATTTTGGCTGGCAGAGGATGGGCTTTTGGAGAGGGGTTGGGATATTTTTACCCCACGGGGAAGATCTCCCCATGAATCTCCACTAAAACCATCTCCTGCCTGCCCTGGGGGGGAACAGGAAGCCCATGGAAGCATCCCAGGGATTGCTGTCTATCCATCCCACATCCCTGCCGTGTGGTACCATGCCTGAGACTGCTAGGATATCGCCTGCCCCCGGGAAGGGTCCTGTGTTGATGGGTGAAGCCAGGGGACTTGCAGGAAGCTCCATGGCATGGCTGAGGATGGAAAAATCCCGAGGATCTGCCCTTTCTCCGAGCAGACATCTGAGCTGGGAGGTGTTTTTCTTTCCATCCAGTCAGCACAGCTGCTTGGAAATTTCCTACGCCGGCTCCCAGCTGTAATGTTTTCATAACGAAATGAACTGTCTGGCAAAGCCCTGAAAAATGATTCTCCAATTAGTGACTGACATCTTCCCTGTAACCCTACCTCACCAGCCTTCATTAAAAAGAAATAGATTAAATAATAGTAGAAAAGAGCCAGTCCCTTGGCAGCATCCTCCCAGCTTCTCACCCATGTTTCCCCTTTACTCTCCTCCCGCTTACGAACCCAGAGGTGCTGATGTGGTGGACATCAATCCGCAGTGCCCATGGCTCATCCATTGGGAGCCATATGGCTCCTGCTGCCTCTGGGTGCTATTTCTGGGCTGGCCACATCCCTCCAGCGCTGAGCACCATCCCGGCAGGCAGAGGGGCCTGACCTCGGGGTGGTTTAACGTGGGGGATCATCCTTGGTCAACATAAAGGTCAACACCTGAGTAGGCTCTCAGGGTCCACTTGGATGCCCCCCACTCCCCAGCATCACGACCGGGGGCTTTCCAGACCTTTTTGGTGCTCCAGGCCTGCAGGTCACTGATGGCAGGAACGCTGACTCAGCAGCCAAAAAGGCTTACCTGGCACAATGAGAAAATGCTGGCACAGCATTTTGTTGTAAATGGTCAACTGAGCAGGTTGGAAGAACGTTGCTCAGCAGTCTGCAAAAACGTCCACTCATTGGGTTGCAAAAGCACTGAGCCATTTGCAGCCCCAGCCAGCCAAGCCATGCATAGACCAGGCCTCCCCTGCCCTGCCTGTCCAAGGATGCTGGTGCAGCATCCCATCTCACTCCCAAGGTTGAGGGCTGAAGCAGCCCAGGTTTGCCCTTGCCAGTCCTCAAGATTGTCCAAGCCGAAGCCCCGGCCCTTTGGCTGGCCACCCTCAGGCTGTCCTATGCAACTTGAACTTCTCTTCAGGAGCTCCCAAGACCTCAAATGGAAAACGCAGAACATGCACACAGAGATGTGTCTGTGTGGTAATCCCCCTCCCCGAGCTCCCATGGCTGTGGGAGCTGTGTGGTCACAGCCCAGGGCTGTGCTGTTGCATTGCCCAGAACTCAGCTGTGCATCACTGCAGCACTGGGAGCATGCTATGACGCTCCTGCTAACACCTCCAGTTGAAATTGAGGAGGATCAGCACCACCACCCACAGACTCACTGATTTTTCAGTGGCCCCAATGACCGGGTGCTCATGGTGCTGGGAAACCAAACAATGATTTCCCACACTCCTGCAAAAGCAAGGATCTAAACCAATGCATCCAGATAAGCTGGGCCCTTCACAAGGCCACTCCAGCCCCCCCTCCCCTTCCCAACACCAGAAGCAGCATCCCCAAACATGGTTTTCCCTGGTGGCAGAGGAGGCAATGAGGCATGCAAGAATGCTGCTGATGGCTCTTGCTCTCTCTAAAAATGCTGTAAAAGGAACAGAGGAAAGGCTCCATTAAGGAGCTACATGCTACATGTGCTACACGTAGCCCTCCCTTGCCTTGGCCCCAGGAGGGTTTTGGGGCCTGGCTGCTTCAGCTACTGCTTACAGCAAGTTGGATCACTACAAGACTCCTTAAAGCCTCTATTAAAGAAGGTGCTCATGGCCTCACAGCTAACACCACGAGAGCCCGACCACGCTGCAGTTCCGGATTTATTAGAAACAGCCGTCAGTACATCCTTCTAAAACATTACATGTCAATGTGCTTTATTGCAACTTTTTATTGCATTTTTTGATCGAGAGCAAGTAGGCCCAGGATGCGTAGTGTCTGGGATTTAAAAGCCCAACCATCTAGTAAAAGAAAGTACAGCAAAATTGTAACACACCTGGTGACAAGTACAGTGTTGCATTACTGAGCTAGAAACTACAGGATGACTTGTCTGAAAACACTAACATACAATTGGTTTCCTTATGAAGCAGTTTGATTCTTGCCTTTAAAAGTTAAACTACATGAATTCCTTTTTTTTTTTATTTTTTCTTTTTTTTCTCCTTTTTTTTCTGACTACACCATAAACGACAGAAGAACAGGTTTTACACAAATAACAAACAAGAGTACCAAAGTTACATGCTGGAATTCATCTGGAAAACAAAATAATTCGATAGCTTCTGGAGAAGCAGGTTCTTAACCGATGCAGTTTCCCTTAAAGAAAATAGAAGTCAAAGAAAAGCAGAAACATTAATGCAAAGGTTATACAAAGGAGTGTGCTGTTATTTCAGCCCTTGATACAAGATCAAACACCCACTCATGCTTTACACTGAACCACACCTTATACGAAGGGTCCACTCACAAAGGGACACGTACCAACACCACCCATTGCACATCAGCTCTGGACAGGGGGATCTGGGGGGCTACCGAAACGTGCAAATGCTCCCTGCACTGCGCATGAGAGCAAGAGGGTTTCTTTTGCTAAGCCTTCGCTTGGACCAAAGCTGAATGCTTTGTCTCAGCAGGTAACACCTCAATTCAATTGGGTTTACAAATAAAGTAGGACACCCCCACCCAAGGAAATCCAGAGTTCAGCATTTCAGAAGCACATATGCAAGATGAACACAATAAACTCCTTTTCATTTGACAAAAACATACCCGATTCTGCCTCAACACATGGCAGAATGTGCTAACAGTGAATTTTGTTTTATTTTTAAGGGGCAGTGCCACTTACAGCTAATGCATATAAATGTGTACGTGAATACATTTTACATATACCTATATACATACAGTACATATACACACGCGCACACGCACACACACACAGATGATGCAGACCATTACAATCCCGTGGTGCAATAAACAGCCAGATATACAAAATTAACAGGTTTCATCAAACATATCTTTGCTGGATGTAGAAGTCACTCACGAAAACAAAACAGATCAAAACCCCAAGCAGCCAACCAAACATGAACCCCCACCGTAGCCAATGCAGACCCAGAGGCAGCTTGTGGCTGGCCCCAGCATCCTGCAACTTCCCTGAAGCAATGAGACTGATGCTGGGGGGTGGTATTCACCCTTGGAGCCTTTTTTTGTCTTTGGATGCAATCATGGTTCCAAACAATCCTAAGCCTCTTGGCTAAAACCACTTGGAAAGCGCACGGATACAGCACTGCTGAATACAGTGTTGGCCAATGCTGATCTCGCAGGAGCAATCCCAAGGGAAGGTGGCGGAAGGGGGCATCAAATTAAAGCTGCTTTCTCTAATACAGGTTGATCAAAGAGGTGTTTTTTCTATCAAAAAGGGCCCATTCTCACTTTTTTTTTGCCTCTGAAGCTCACATGATACTTTTTAAAGGCAAATTTTAGAACAAATGCTGAGTCTCGTCTTAAAATACATTAAAAGTCTATGCCAATAGCAATTAAAAAAATGCAAATTCTGCATTAATTGTATGGAGCTAGCCCCAAAGACCAGCACTTCAAGCACTGTCATCATCTGAACAGTTAACAGGCTAAAGCTCCCTATCTGCCCCTGTGAACAAACAGGAAGGAATTGAAAAGATTTCAAGAGAGACTTTTTTTCCCCCCCTTCCCATTTGGTGGAAAATATTTCTGCCCACAGAATGCATGATTCACAAAAATGTTGGACAAACTTCATTTAACCCCATCCAAAGCTACTCCTCACACAGTACTTAACTAGCCAAGCTGCTTCATGAACAGGTCCATGTTTATCTGGGCTAGTAACTTGGTTCCCTTCTCCTGGCTGCACACATTGTGCCAAGGGAAATGAGGGGATCAGCAATGCAAGTTCCCTTCTGATACAGAAAGAGGAGTAACTCTTAAGGACTTCTACTAATTTCCTAACCATCTCCTTGCACGCACATTTAAGGAGAGTACAACTGATTATTCCAAAGGGAAGGGTCTGATTTGGCATCTCCTCTTTCTTTTGTGGTTCAAGGCAGAGGTCCTACTTCATAGTCTTTCTACTGCTCCATCAAACTACAACCAGAGGGATGCTGACCCTTCCTCTTCATTAAAGCTGAATTTGAGCAAGCCTAACCCTCATCCTCTCACAGCATCTTTGTTCTTCAGGAATGTTATTTTGATTTTGCTGTTCCAAAAGCAGAGGTTGCAAATCAACATTAAGAAAACTACACTTAAGAAAACCTGATTTTAAATATAGTCTAAACAAAACAACCCCCAACCCATCATAGTGCTTTGTAAAACTGCATTTTGAACCTGTCTCTCACCCCTCCGGAGTCACAAGCAGTACCTGTTTCATGTCTGCACAATGCAGCAAGCATACAAGACTCACTAACATTTCAGATTTTTATTCCCTGTTAGTGTAACAAAAGTAAAAAATAAACAGACATTCAAAAACAGAAGCAAGATTGTTCAAGTACCAAAGAAGGGGCTTTTCCAAACTTACAAGGTGTGACACTCCTATAGCAATTCTGCTGTTTTAAATAGCCACAACCTTCAATTACTGACATAGTGCCACCTAAGCCTGCAGGGAGGCCAGGATTTGGGACAACCAAGACCCTCCTCCTTCCCCTGTCCTCCCCAAAACAGCACTAAATGTCAACATCAATTTCCACAGTCCCTATTACAGTTGCCTGGCTCTGTGAAGGTCAAACTGATTTTTGCCCTGCTGTGACTAGAATTCAGGTATGATTAAATACAAGCTCTTTTCCTGGGAATGGCTTTTGGTTGTGGAAGTCTTGCTTACACTAGTGTCAGTGAGAAAAGAATCAGGCCCATCACATTAAAAGGAAAACTTTTTGACCATCTGCCACATCAAGAGAGATGGGTGTGGAAAGAGCATTTTATTTTTGGCATAAGACAGAGGGGTGTGCTGGATACAACTCTAGATTGCAAATACCAATGGTGCAAAGCAGAGACCCAATCTGCTGCTGCTGACAACCAAAGAAACCCCAAAATACAACCCCAAATCTAGAGCACTCCATTATCGGAAGGTGGACAACCATATATTATTGCTCCACATAGCAGTGAAGCGTGTTCCCAGATATCCCTCTGTTTCTAGGTTGGTTCTTCCCAAGATTACTTGTAACCAAGAAGAAAACTAGTGGAAAAAGATTTGTAACTTACTAACTTCAAAAACATGGCACTGGTGGCTGATGCAATGGGGCCAATGGCAACTGTGGAAGTAGACCTGATTTCCATCCATACAGATACAAAATACTGAATCACCCCTGATCCCTGCAAATATACTTCAAAACAGATTAGAAGAAACTGTGCATATTTGAGTTTCAACACCCCCCACCCCATTTAACACTGTGCAAAAAGTTATTTAACTCTACATATATATTTAATACAATATGGATCAATGAGATCAGTACTCTTCTAACTGCAGTCTGGTAACAGACAGCTGCTACAACAGTGAGACTATTTCCCCTTTCCTCTGGACATTTTCTCTCTTAAAATGAAAGCCTTCTCACATCTTACTGTTTTAAAAGAGCTTGAGTTCTTGTGTGTTGTCTTTATGTCCACATTTCCTGTATTTGCTTTAGGTTTAGTAGCTGCTTCTCCTAGTAGGGTCTAATCCTGCAGCTCACAAGCCTATTTCTGATTTCTCAGTCACGCAAGTGTAGAGCAGCTCCTGGAAGCCATGGGGCTTCTCACAGCTCTAACTCTACTGAACAAACAGAAGTAGGCTGAGCACAGAGTGCAACAGGACCAAACCCCTACCCCATGGATCACACAAGCTACATATGTCAGCTAGTTTTACCCCCATTTCCACTTGCTCTGCAAGTGCAAAATGGCTGCAGAAAATCTGTGCAATAGCACGAGAGTCAAAGGGGAACAATCGGAGCAGCTGGAACTTTAGGGCCTAAAACCAAATACAGAGAGAGAGAGCAACAAAACACAGCCTCAGAGAGACTCCTGAGGGTAATAGAGCCAAATAGGAGGAACATGGGCTTAAGTCTGCCCATAGCCCTGATCTGAAGGTTTGGGCAAAGCAGAATTTCAAAGAATGCTTCAAGATGGCTTATTGGCTCTGAGAGCATCATTCACAGCAAATACATCACCTGTGATCAGCAGAGAGATCTCGGAGAGCGAGGGGCCAAGAATCCCAACTCACTCACACCACTATAAAGTGAAGCTACCTTCATGGACGCCAGTGGAATTACACTGTATTTATCTTGGCAGAGATGGGGCCGAAGCCTGGCCCAAGACCTCACAAGATCAGTTAGATTCCACAATGGGGGAACTTCAAACAGCCCCGCTCTGCTATCCTGCTGCTGTCAGTGCTGCGAGGGTGTGCCAGGATTTATGAGCCTGAAAGCAGACCTGTGTTTGTTTAAAACAAAACCAAACCCTACCTAGAAACGGGGCAGATGTGAAACTTCAGCCAGGTTGTCTCTGTCACAAAAGCAGGGATCAGAAATAAGTGTCCCATCAGCCTCAAATGTTCACACTGCAAATAAGAGGAGAGCCCAGACAGACCACAAGGGCAGAGAAAACAGACACTCCTCTTGCACAGGTTTTTCCACAGGCATGAGGCACCTGGCTATCATTTGTGCCTTTGAACTGATTTTCCTCATCAGGCATTTGGACTCAGCCCAGCACCAAGGGAACACGAGATGCATAAGAGGTGTGAGAATGACAGTTTTACAGCTACCAGATTAGAACTGCAAATTATCCAAGAGGTAGGGCAAGTTTCTTTAAAAAGAAAAATTTCCATGTCCATATACCACTGAGGAATCCATTCAAGATTTTCACTAAGAGCAAAGGCTGTGGTCTCAATTTTCCTTTTCTTGGGAAAGTGGTAGAGAAGGGCACACAAACAGATATGGGTCACTTTGACAAAGCAGCTTGAATGAGTTTTCTTCTTCTCCTATAAAGTTTTGGTTAAGTTTTGTAGTGTTTCATGTAATTAGAAAAGTGGCATCTACAGAATTCTTTGCCTGAAGATCGCAAATCTGGCTGATTAGAAAGTGCCTGGGATGAGTCAGGGTTATTAGTGCAAAAAAACATCTCACAGGCATACCAGGCAACCAGACTACCCTTCCTGCAGCGGCTGCCAGTGCTCCAGCCTTGTCACTTCCAGCTTGCAAAGTCACAGCATTCAGAGAAATAATACTTCTAGTGTAAACATTAAGCATCAACAAGCTGCCCAGGCATTATAGAAAAGCAAACCCACCACATTTGGACAGGAAATCAGTCCCAGGGTCAGAAATAGGTCTACAGCATCCTCAGACCTGCATGACTGTCTGCTTCCTGTCCTGCACAATGGGTGCACTGCAAAGGAACCGCTTCCAGCAATAGGAACAAAAGTAACCTTCAAGGTTGCACACTGAACAATTACTTTGCCAGTTGTGTTGTGATGCCAAGTGGTTTGGTTTGCCAAACTTAGCTCTTTTTCATTTTAGAAGTGTAAGGAATGGAAATAAGCTGCTTTGTATACTTTCAAGTGAGGGGATTTATTGGATGGTTGTGGTACTTGAAGAAGCCCAGGACTACTCCCTCCAGTATCTGACAGCAGCCCTTGTGTCAAAGGATGGCACCAGGCATCCAGTAACTGAGGAGTACAGCTCTCTTCCTGTGTTTTGCATACTGTCCAGTAACTACAAGGGAATTTAGATTATACCAGTGTAAAATCTTGCTTGGCTGCAGTGGTGGGAGAGTTCAGGACCTAGCTTTCAAACAATAAATTAGAAGAGATCTATTAGCATGTTCACTTCTGTGCAACTGGAAATGACCATGACACCGCATGAAAGAATTTGGAGCAATAAGCCATCCAGAAGCATTCAATTGCACCTACCTCTTTATACCAAAATCAAGCGTTACAAGAGTCTGTCATTGTTCAGCAAGAGAACTGCAACAGGTGAGTGCAAGCTTCATTCTGGTTTACATTCTGAAGCACAGTATCATTAAAAACTGAAAACAGAATCCCAAGCTGAGGAATGGGAGGAAAAGGGGGCGAAGAAAGAGGAGAGTAAGCAATTACATCAGATCAGACAAATCTAGTGTTTTGAAGCCACACAATGTTTAGCTTTTCCTTTTATTTGTTTCAAGTTTTGGTGTAGAGAGTATGTGCAGATGCTAATGCAACCTTCCCTGTAAGTAATCAATCTAGCAACGAACAAAGTTTTGGTGTGTTCAGTTTGGTTATAAACATTTCCTTTAAGTGAAGACCTGTAGTGCCATTGAAACCAAAACTTTGTTACTGTTGGCAAAAAAATAAAGCAACTTTTCTTTACAAGCATTTTTCCACTTAAATTAAAAGCCTGAAGCTTTCCCATAATTCCTTTGGTCTTCTCTCACCAAATTCCATGCTACCTCAAGACAAGCCCTCTTTTGGAAGTTCGGCTGAATCGCACTGAAGCTGCTAAAATTAACAGAGAAGAATTGCTGTGGTAGAGTTTCCCCCTAGCTTCTTGGGAGTTTAAGACTGAAAGACATTACTGATGCCCCAAACAGAGGCTTCAAATTGTCTCTACAAGAACAAGAGAAAACAAAATCCGATTAGAAGTTCCACTGAAGGTTCCACTGAAGGTGCCTGGCAAAAAATTATCTCCATAAAACGATGTTTTGCTTCCAGTATTTTTGTATGCATTGTGTTGAGTTTATTCCCCTCATAAGGAAACAAAAGTATCAGTGTAAAAGCACAGCTGAGCTTTTAAGGTAGCACCAGGACACCTACACCCAAGTTGTCATCTTGTTGCTGCTAGGCCTCTTTTTGATTCACATTCACAGAATCACTTCTTGTGCAAAACAAGCAGTCTAAGGAGAAAGAATGCCCTCCAAGTTCTAATAAAAATTGTAGAAAAGAATCCAAGATAGCCAACACTTTCCTCCTCCCCAGAATTTACCTGCAGAGAGAGGGGGGCATCTGTGCGTAGACAGGATAGGCAAGCCTAACATTTAGGGAATCATTGTGTTGGACAAGGGATGTCTGCTGGTAATGAAGAACCAAATCCTTAAGTGTGCTGTACAGGTTATACGGTTCTGCAAACCCATAACCTCTTGGAGTGCTGTAAATCACACAGTGTTTCACTTCTCCATCAGCTCTGCAAGGAAAAGAAACAGGAGTTAAACATCAAAGGACAAACCCAAAGTGACAGTCTATTAACAATTAACTAACACAGCAACCCTGCCAGTCACTAAATTACATAATGGAGGACCCAGTGGATGCAAGTAGAGGAGATTAATATAGTCTGTGAAGAAACAGTGCTTCAGGGCATGCGATTAAACACTCTTGCATAATAATCCACATAAGAGGCCTCTTCTATTCCAGCAGTACAGTTTCCTAGTGCATTGTTCTCCAAATGTTTGTTGGAAAAAAAAAAGTCAAGAGCTCAACTAAGAAGATAAGCACCTAAACTCAGCCATGACTTTGAGCTCAACTTATCTGGATACCTTTCCACTAAGTGAAGCAGCCAAAGCCCACAAATTCCTAGGGCCAAAAGAGTATTTCACGAAATGCAGCACTAGGCTTCAGTGTGCATTTTTTTAATGTAAAGCATGGCATGAGTTCAAGTTGGTTCTTTATCTGAAGTCATAGCGTCTGAGTCCCTAACTTGGCAAAGCAGCTACTGCTAGAAAAAACTTATGTGCCAGAAAGTTGGAGTATTATGTTATCCCTGTACTGGAGCCTATTATAATCCAAGTCACATGTAGGAACAGGTTACATTATGCCAGCCCTTTCCTAGCTTGCGGTACAACACCAACCAAGCAAAAGCATCTGATGAGTCCATCACTTCAGTGACAGTGACAAACAGGATCTTGAACATAGCAAATACTACAATCTTTAGTTACTTTGAGGTCATATACCTTCACATATTCATTTCTCGGACTTGCTTTCAGAAGCAATTAACCTCATGTGAAATAAATCGGTGAAAGCCATTTTGCACTCCAGAGCAGGCTTGAAGGATCTTTAGATAATGGAATCAGAATATTTCTGACCTCCATTACACCAGCATAAAATGAAGAGAAACACAAGAAAACAATGCAAGGCTGTGTGAATGTCATAAAAAATACAGCTCACAATGTCTCCTCTGAAGCTTCACTGCTACCTTAAACATACAAGATCTACAGTTGGGCATGTCTGAAAATGAGAACAGAAGATACTACAGCTTTACAGCCCCATTTATCTTCTTCCCATGTGTTCCTTGTCAGGGAAAAATATGGGAGAATTTGGCCTTAATTTATGTGAGACTGTAGAGCTTCAAGTTGGGATACTTCAGAATTTTGTACTAGCTACTGTGGTGAATGCAGAGACTTCTAGGACTACAGTTATTGTACATTCAAAGCACATTTTTTTGCAACAAAGCTTTTACCATGCTAGTCTTCCTGCAAACACTCAACACATTCCAATGGGTAGGCCTAGGCTATGCCTGGTGTTTGCCCTCCAAAATAAAGAGCTGTGGTGGAGATTTATGAATTGTGTAGTTAGAACAAAAAGGAAAATAGACTTACACCACAGAACAAGCATAACATCCTTTCTTGCTACTCTCACGAATTAGAAATGCTCCATCAGGCTTCCCACAGAGCAAGTCTTCTGCTTGGATACGGTTGAGATCTCCAACAAACCAAGTTTTCTCATCATGATGTGGCAGGTTTTCATCTTCTTCATTCACAAAGTATGTGCTGAAGCAGAAATAAAATTTGTTAACTTAACCAGCGGTCAGTAAAGGAGTTAATAAACAGAGTGATTTATTTCTGCAGAAGTCATTCAAATAAATACCAGAAGATACCCAAACTAGGAGGTCAGACTCCTAATGGACAGATATTAAAGGCTTCAACTACAAACTTGATTGCTCCAACTTTGTTTCATCCTCTAGGTTTCAGCAAAGTTGCTGCCTCATATCACAAAGTTCCCCCCAAGAATTTCTCCCTTTTTCTGCAGTTCTTTTTTCTACAGTCCTTTACTAAGAGGACTCAGGTTTTGTATTACTGATCCCCACAACAGAAAACGCTTATTAGTGGAACACTTCTCAATAAAATCATATGTATAGTGACACTTACTCATCAATATTTTCATTTTTGATCCCCAGCCAGTCGTTTATTCTCTTCTGTCTCACCCCTTTGTGATTGAGCCATCTGCCAGAAGAAGAAAGTATTAATATATTACTTTAGAGTACATGTATGGTTGTTTGGTTTTTTTACTGAGCAAGCTGAAGCTTAGACACAAGATAACACAACAAAACAGTCTGGGGCTTGGTTTGTTCTCCAGCAGCAAAAGCTGTAAGAAAGATCATAGATCCCATAAAAGCACTTCCTTGCATCATAGAGTCATACAATCGTTAGGTTTGGAAAGGACCTTAAGATCATCTCGTTCCAACCCCCCTGCCAGGGGCAGGGACACCTCACACTAAACCATGCCACCCAAGGCTCTGTCCAACCTGGCCTTGAACACTGCCAGCAATGGAGCATTCATAGCTTCCCTGGGTAACCCATTCCAGTGCCTCACCCTCCTCACAGTAAAGAACTTCTTCCTTATATCCAATCTAAACTTCGCCTTTTCAAGTTTGAACCTGTTACCCCTTGTCCTCTCACTACAGTCCCTCATGAAGAGTCCCTCCCCAGCATCCCTATAGGCCCCCTCCAGATACTGGAAGGCTGCTATGAGGTCTCCACACAGCCTTCTCTTCTCCAGGATGAACAGCCCCAACTTTCTCAGCCTATCTTCATACGGGAGGTGCTCCAGTTCCCTGATCATCCTCGTGGCCTCCTCTGGACTTGTTCCAAGAGTTCCACGTCCTTTTATGTTGAGGACACCAGAACTGCACACAATACTCCAAGTGAGGTCCCACAAGAGCAGAGTAGAGGGGCAGGATCACCTCCCTCGACCTGCTGGTCATGCTCCTTTTGATGCAGCCCAGGATACGGTTGGCTTTCTGGGCTGGAAGCGCACACTGCCGGCTCACGTTAAGTTTCTCATCGACCAACACCCCCAGTTCTAGTGCACTGACTCCAGCCCAAAGACTTCAGGATCTGGATGAAAGGAGTGTCAGTAAAACCAAGGGTGGGTATGAGCAACAGCTGCCACACCCAGCTCAAAAAACACTAACCTCTGTTGCATTAGGAGGCAGTGGTTCAATTTATAACTCATTTATCTTAAATGTTGTATTTACAAGAGTTATAGAATGTGCACCTAGCTGTGGCAGGCTCTTGAAATCCCTAATGAAGTCATGAAAAGGCCAACCAATTGCTCAGACATCCCATGCCAGAACACAGCACCTTAGCACACACAGAACTTTGGTTATGAAAAGATAATTAAATTCCCATTATACCAGTGGAAACAGTCATTGATCCGGTTCATCAGAAACACTCTTCTGAGGCACAGGTCAAGCTTACTCACACAAGATACTGATCTCTGATTTTGCGGAGCTGAATTAAATCAGGCTTGATACTATTCATTTTCTTATCAGTCTCCCTGTTGTCCAGAGCTTGTTTCTTCAAATCTTGTTCCAGGCGCATTTTACTATCATGGATCTCACCCAGGCGTGATTTTAGTTTTTCATAGTTCATCATGATCCTGCAAAGAAGTGTAATATTGAGAGTTGAAACCAGTCTAGAAGGACTGACCCTTAACAGGAGCACTTATATAACAGTATCACAAAAGCTACCACAATAGCAACCCCTCCTATTGACTGCCTCATCTTAACATGAGAATTACTGTAACAGTACCAGAAAAGACCTCTTGCCAGAAGGCCTACAACTTTTTTACATAGTTTGAACCTTCCATTTACCTTAATGTATTTTCTTCTGGCAGAGATGCAGGAACAAATTATCTCTAGGAAGGTAACCTAGAACAGATTCCTCCTTCACTGTCAGATTCACTTCTTGTTTATCAATTGTGCAATTCCACCATAGGTACAAGTACTAGCAAGACTTCAAATGCAGACTTCAATTACTGATCAAGAGCTACCAGGAAGTAATGCTGCCTGTCTCTTTATTCAAGGTAAGTTTGCAGGTTTGGTACAATTCAGGAAAATCACGTATTTCCCCTGTTAATCGATCTTTAGCCAGAATGTAGCACCACACTCACGTAACAAGATTGTTATAGGTGACTGTTTTCAGTCTGAAAATCTCCTTAAGGTTACCTTATCATGATGCATAAAGCACTGTGTCAAGTTACGCATTATACCTGGCATCTCTTCAAAGACCCAGACACATACATCTTTTCCTGCTAGTATCTTCATAGAAGGGCAATTTCAAATGAGGCCCTTAATGAATGTCTGTTAGATGACCACTAAACACTAACAAGTAGTGACAATTGAATACTGATCTTCTTTGGAAGTGATTAAAACTGACTATGGCCCATAAGATTTACCAGATCTATATACATTTCAGTTTCCAAGTAAAGGTTTTCTGGAATTATATTCTGAGCAAATCCAAATAGAAGTGGGATAAGCAAATTAAATCATTATTTCCTGATCTTTTCCTGGTCCTCATCACAGTAGCTTGATTTACTAAAGTCAAGACAGAATAATCCAGAGATCTTCCACCTCTTCTATCTACAATGCAATTCATCAACAGAACAGGGCTTTATTGAAGGTCCAGACACCTTGGGGGAAGGTCTCAGAGAAAAGACTGAGTTTATAAAGTGATTTATATGATACAATATTAATAAAAATTTCATGGGAGTGCCAATGGGGACACTTGCTCTTCCTTATAAACAAGTACAACTTGAGAGCCTACCGTTCGATTTCTTTGTCGTTCCCCTCCCTGCGAAACCGCTCAATATATTCTTTGCTGTATCGCTCTTGTGAGTGGCACTGTTCCTCAAATATCTTAATAGTTTCATTAAATGCTTCAATTGCGGTCCTCTTCATCTGAATTTCCTATGTGAGGAAAGAGTCCATCATTTGTTCATGCAAGAATGAGGCAATACACAACGCAAGACTCAATTACGCTCCCTAAAATTGACTGAGATGAACTTCCCCCACCCCCAAGTCAAAACATGATTGATCAGTTAAATTTAGCCAAATGTCCAAGCAGAGTCAGGGAAATACAGGGAAGACTTACTCCCTGTAAGTCTATCCTCCTCCCCCACATGATGCTCACCATTAGGCTGCAAACCCCTCAAATATTTTAGTCATATTTTCCATCTTAGCTTGCAGGAAGACTGCCAGCAAACCTCCTCCCCATGTATGAACTACTTATTTTACAAGAAGCAGTCCAAATACTGTATTCACACTTCCTTAACTCATAATATCTGGTAACTGATTTGAACACATCTTTATACAAAACCTGGACAAGCCCCTCTACAATTCTCACTACAGCATACACAGCTGGAAATACTCAGCAGCCAAGGAAGAAGTTTGCAGTGCAAAGCTTGCAGGTGACGGCCTTCACCACACCACTCTACCTTACACTGCAAAGTTCAGCTCCTCTTTCTTGCTGCCACACACCATACCTCTAGGACTACTGACAACAACTAATATTCACTGAAACCACCTTGCTCTATTCCACAATTCACTAGGTTTTTTTCCCCCCTCACATTTTCTGACCTTGGACTGCCTTTATTAGCTGTAACAGGTTAAAATAATTTTCTTTACTTTTTAAGCAACAAGAAACAGACTCTACAGATAGCTAAAGCAGAACCAACCTGTGATGTTCTAGTATATTCTTCATACAATTTGTCATACTCTTTACTCTTCTCCTGATACTGAGCATGGTATTCTTGAAGCTTTTTACCTACTGCATCTATATTATCTTCTTTCACCAACTGATCCTGTGTGATACAAAAAGCCATTAAGAAGTCCTCAAGCAAAGCAGCTTTTCCTTCAGAGTATTCATTTGTCCATTTATGCACATTTGCATCTTACATTAGCATAATTTTTATAATCAAGATTTCTACAGAACACAACCACTGCATCTAAAATCCCCCTTTCTCCATGCAAGTAGTTCCATGGTTTACAGACAGTAGGAACTGAAATTATGGGACATGAAGAACTATGCCAAATTACTGTGTTTCCAAAAGCACACTACAGTTTAGCTCTAGGATGGCTAACCCCTATTGGAGAAAGGAAAAATAAATTCCTTGGAATCTGAAGTTAAAAAATCAGACTAGCCATTATTATGAGCAAACTGAGCTCAAATATGGACACTCACTTTTTTCAGTTAAAAATAAATCACACTTCAAACACAGAAACCAACATTATATACACATTTGCAACTTTCTTCCTGTCTGCACTAGTAGTTTTTCGGGCCTGATGAAGATCTTACCTGCTGGTACCGGGACACTGGATACATCAACTTCACATCAAGCTTCGGGTTATACTGAGCAAGAGACTCATTGCGGTAATGGTTGATCAGTTCCACAACTGAATTAAACGTCAGCGGATCAGAAAAGCCATATTTTCCATCCCGATGGTAGATCTTTATCAGTTTGTTGTTGCCACCCTTCCTGTAAAGTGGCACAGCCATTTAGAGGTTTTATTCCTATCCCTCTTCAACACTAAGGCTGCTAAGAAAGACACCAGTGAAATTCCTGGGCAAGTGGCTTTGACATTGTACACTACATAATGATTCTTTACATACTAGCAAATATTAGGTAGTTTAAGAGTCAATACACACAGAATTATGATCAGATATTATTTGAACAGGAGCAAAGCTCAAAGTAAATCTCTTCATATGTGTTCATTCTGAAACCAGCTTATGGTATTTAAGACCTAGCATTGCCATAAGTTTGCAAGGGAAAAGAAGTATGTTGAAGGCTAAATAGAGGAGCCATACGAAAACCCAAACCCACAATTTCCTGCAATTTGGGGTCACTAATAGTATACAACTGAATATACATTAATACAGTGATTAACAAGACTTGAGTTATGGTTGCTAATACAGGATACACAAACCTAAACAAAACCCTCTGAGGATTACAAGATGGTTGTGAGTTCAGGACTTTACATGATCCAGATTTGTACATTCTAGTGGTTTCCAAAAATATAGTGCTTATTTCTTCCTTTTTCTAGCCAGCAGACTATTTAGACAATATCCTGTCCTTTCTGCACTCTCAATTTTGGTTCCCAAAAAATCTGCATTCAGCAAAATAACCAAATCATGCCAAACCTAGAGAGCACAAGCTGTGAACTTCAAGGTCAAAGGCAAAGTAGAATTTAAACTACACTCTTGGGGTCAAACCTGTCATTAGACAACAGAATTTCACGGCAAGATCAAATATCTACTGTATTGTAGTAACTCCCAAAGGTGCGCTACAGCAGCAGTGGCTTATGCACCTTGCCTATTTGCCTCTAACAACCAGTTCTGGGAGTCTGGCAGAGGGAAGTGGCTGGACAGGCTGGGCAAGGCACCAGCAGCTAGTCACATGAGGTCTGCTGCCTAACTGCACTAGACAGAGCTGGGGCAGCTCTGGGAAATCTGCCACTTGCAGACAATTTTAATGAAGAAGGCAACATGGCTCCAGTTCAATATGTCATAGAATCACAGAATGGTTTTGACTGGAAGGGACCGTACAGATCATCTAGTTACAACCCCCTTTTTACAAAGACACTGTGTTCAATTCTCCAGAGCTGCTTGCTGATGAGATATTCAACACACTCACTTTAATCAAAGACCTAGTTTATAAATACCTTTTACCTTGGCAATTCTGAAACTATGAAGCACTGCTGAGTAGCTCTCCTCCCTGAGTTCCATCTAATCTACACAGAGATCATTACAGTAGTATTTGGTGAGGGACAGGATTCAATGCACAGAAGAGAACCAACTATCAGACCTGGCTATTTATTTGTTCATTCTGTGATCTGCAGTTCCTTTGGGAACATCTCTCAACTTGAGCCATGTCAGCTTTACACAGCCACTGCTGTCACTGGCATAGCAACTAAGTACTCAGGGGTTTCCTATGTGGACTACAACTGCTCCATGCTTACCGTAATGTCAGGGTGTAGTCTCCCTGCATCTTGGTTGATGCATCACGCACCAGGAATGTCCCATCTGGCATGTCTCGTAATTTGTCATTTACTTCTTCCCTGGAGAATGGAAAGAAAGGTAAAATTACAAGTGCTAAGGACATGATCATAGAATGGTTTGGGTTAGAAAAGACCTTAAAGATCACCTAGCTCCAAAACCCCTGCCACAGGCGGGGACACTTTCCACTAGACCAGGCTGTTAAAATTTCCATCCAACCTGGCCTTGACAACTGCCAAGGATGTGATCATCTTTGCCACAGGTATCAGTACTGGAGGCAGGAACACCAGCATGCATAAAGAGTTCAGTCTTCAAAATATCAGGCAATTCTCTTCCACACTCAGGCTCTCCAGTCTTTTAGGCCATCTAAAACAAGTCTGAACTTGTGTAGTTAAACTAAAAAATAGCAGCTGCAGTCAACTGCCACTTAGGAAGAAGTCTCTGTTTAAGCAACAGTAGCAGCTGTGTCTCAGAGTTCACAACCTTTCCCTGTAATCTGCTCAGGTTTTAAAGTCCATACTGGAAACAGGTGCCCTTTGAGAAGCCACTCCTGACCTCTTAAGAAATGGTCTCTAGCATCATAGCTCAGAGATGTCTAGAGTTTAGCACAGTTTTAGTCTCAAGAGACTCATTATTGGCTTAACTCTGATCTTATTTACAGTAGTTTCAAACCACTACAACCTTGCTAGCTTCAGTGCAACTTTTCCTTATTTACAACTGAAGCAAAAGGATACTCAGTCCAGAACTTTAAGCCAAATGAAGAAATAGTTTAGTGAAAGTGAGTACCAGCAAGCATTAAGAAAATTATTTCAGCTGAAAAGTAAAGTGTCTTGCCAGGTTTAACTATTTCACTCAGAGTCTATATCCCACTTTCATAAATAGCTCCCTACAGGATTAGAGGCACTAAGCAAATTCGAATACAATCATTTGGCAACTAGTTTATCTGGTAGCCTCAGCATTATCTAAGTGAGGTAGGAAGCCTACTTGCATCTTACAAAGAAAAATCAACAGCAGCTTTTTTGTTCAAATACTAAGGAACTGAAGTATTCTTACAAAACAGTCTTAGCTTTGATTCAGCTACTTGAAAACCATTCCGTTCATAAAACTGACTCCTGATAATCATCATGTGCATATTCACTTACTCCTCTCAGAATATTTTACACATTGGCCACAGTTAACTCAAACAGCTTTCACCTTTTTGAATGGATAGATATGCTCTAAGGGCTTGAGCTTATGTCCATGAGTTGCACCCTGGAGCTCATGACAACATTTTCAGCACAAGTTCTTGACTGAAGAAGACATGGCTCCTGCCCTGACAGCTTGATGCAGTCCGTACCTGCTGGCTGTCAAATTAGGGTTGTAAATAATTCTATCTTTACATGCGTGTGTATCACATTTTAATTTAATAAAGCCACCCCAATGTGATTTGTACTGCATTAGCTCCTGCCATCACGTGCACTGTTAATTGAGGAACAAATCCAGAGTCAATAAACTGATACCAATATTGAGCAGTTTTAAACAAACCCTGCCTAGTGGGGTTTGGGATCAAGTTTTGTCACTTTACTGCGATTTAGAATTAATTTCTACCAGAAAAATATCACTGCTGAGGCCCTTCAAAAGCAAGATCTAAGCAGGTTTGCTTTATAAAGATAAGGGCGATACAATAAGGATATGAAAACTTTATTTCCCTTCTCAGAACGTCAATGAACTGCTGTGGCAAACATGTTCTTCTTGCCTCTATCTGGCAAAGTGTTTCAAAGCATTATGTGCACAAGTTTGAGCCATTCCTGATCACATTCCCAGCATGCTCATGTTTTCCATTACAGGTCCAAATGTAGACTCTTCAGAAGTGCCTTGAGAGAAAGGGATAACTGGACACTTCAGTTCTTTTATGCAATTAAGTATATGAAACCTGGCACTTCATTTTCTGAACTTTTCCCAAGCCATCTATTTTCACAAGCTCATCGAAAAGGGTTTTCTTAAGAGGTAAATCTTATTTGCTATGCATCTGTATCAATTGCTCAGTATAGCTGGTGATGGTTAGCATTTGTAAGGGCTATTTTTAAACCAACATGTAATAGAAATTAATACTCATGCAAATTTAACCAAATGTTAAAGAAACCAAAAATAAGAATGAAACTCTTTATTCTGAGAAAGCCTCCTATGGAAATTTTGCTGAACTGCATGCATCCCAGAGTTGTATGCTTACAAACCCTTATTAGCTAACATATTCAGAAGCACTTTTCTTTTGAATTAACTAATTTTCTCTATTTTAAAGACTCTGTGTATCTGGAGAAACTTACAAACCCGGAATAAATGTCACCAAGACTGGTAATATCTGCACCACAACAGTAACAACTTAAGCACAAGCCCTGAATCCAATCAAATATTTTCATTTAGGTGCTTTATCAAGTATTAGTCCTGAAGCATCTCCCTCCTGTAAAATGCTGCCTGAAATGGCATGTTCTTTTTCCTCTTTAACAGGCGTATTCTTTTTTTAATGACATATTCATGTATTTTAATATATTTTAGTAATATTGCTTACCTTGAAATGTCCCCCCAGTACCACTCTGCTTCCTGCAGAGAGAAACTGGAATTGTCCTTTATTCCATTTGTATTGACTGGAGTCATTGGTTTGGGGGGCTTTGGAGGAAGAGCTGAAAATGAAGAACAGATTAAAGAAAGGTAAACAGGGGAAAAGAATCACTAAACTGTTAATAAAATGACAGTGAAAAGGCAAGAGAAAATATGCATCTTGGATTTCAAGCTCCCTCAAAACAAACAGAATTTGTAATTTTTAAAGAATTTTGAAATCAACAGCCGCACTGTGATCCCAGATTTCCTAGTACTCAAACTAAACATGTATTTGAGGGAAGAAAAAGGAGTGGAATATGAGAAAACATGAGTTTTTGTTAAAAGGAAGACTGTCTCAGGCATGACTATGCAGGCAATCACCGCCTAGAACTCCAAAGTTACAAAGGTGTGTTGTGTTTGAAAGCCACAGCCTGGAGAACACTATGCACCACTATGAAAAAAATCCTGTTGCTCAGGTGTCACCACTCCTTATGGCAACCTGGAAGAGCAAACGGGTGGACTCTTCTTCAGAGGGAAAAATGCAAGCAAGAGAAGTGATAGCTGGGCAGTGGCAGGCCCATCATAGACCCAAGGTTCACACTTCATACTAGATGTGTCATTTAGGCTCCTGTAGGAACAAAAGCTATGGCTCTCAATGCCACCAGACATGAGTGATAAAGGAAGGGGAAAGGGGACATTTGGTGCAGGCATTTAGTAATGACCTCTTTACATAGCTGAAGTGTTTATCACAGGAAAGGTGATGTTACAAATCTCTAAAAGACCAGCAGAACTACACATCTGTAGGCCTGGTGCATACCTGCCCAGAACTCCCCTATTCTGAATTCAAGACAAACAGGCTTTTATTTCAGTTCTCAAAATAGGTTACACAATGCAAGGGAATACAATGCACTGAAGCTCTTTCTGTTTGGCAAATTTTTGCTCAAACAACTTCATAATGGTCTTGAACATAAGCCCTGTATCAGAAGTAATTCAGCAGCCACAGGCATGCTCATGTATTGGTAGAGACTTGTCTGTCAGCAGAAATGGCACTATTTTCTTTGAGAAAGATGTCTAAAGTGCTCTCCCCTGCTTTGCAGAGGGTGGATGCTTCATCAAGAACACTACCACTGAAACTGAGTATTTTGCAGGCATTTCATGAGACAGCATTTTATAGGGACAGGTCACATCTGAATTCAGAGTAAGAAAGCAACTACACACATTGATTTGCTACTAGCACATTTTTAAGTCAGACCCTGAACATCTGTGCTCCAGCCCTGTGCCCTAGCCATCAGATTACACAAGCATCAGCAAACAGGCCTGACACACTGACAACAGCCATCTTTCAGATGCACATGATCCCAGTATACAGGAAGAAATTCAAATAAAGGGAGCAGAAAGAAGATTTTGATCTCTACCTCCAGTGTGGAATGGCTTAATGCTGAGAGGTGTGCTACTTGGCACCATCCATCTGCTCACCTCCGAGACACACCTCCCACATTAAAGAAGAGAAAACAGTGTTCCAACTGCAGTTCCAAATACCATCTCATGTTGAATATCCAACACAGTAACTTCACTGTTCTCTTACAAACCAGTAGATACTTTAATCGAGCCAATCTAAACTAAATCTGAACCTTGACCCAGACGTTTGCACCCTGGGGTTGCTGATCAAACACCTGATTCAGATAGCAGCATTCATTCTGCAGGAATGAGCATTAAACCGTAGCATACAGGTTCTTTTTATGGGGTGAGCTGGGAACTTTCAGGTGCACACATATCTAGTGAGGCAATAACAGGCCTTGTTATAAAACGAAGGTGAAAACCTTCGGATTCAGTGAAGTAGCTTCCTGGTTAGCAGGCTTCGGTTATTCCTAGCTCAACTACTACAAGCTGTTTGTATAGCACCTAAGAATTTGTACAAGGCACCATCGAGAGTATGACAGTTGTAACCTTAGCTCGAAGCTCCCAGCCCCATCCTATTTTGTGGAGACAGAAGAGCATATATCTAGGCTAAGCCTGTACAGTCAGTTGTACTTACTGTGCTCTACCTCCCCCATTCAATGTTCCTGAATTTTCTAGAAAATGTCTTCATGTCCTCCCTCCTCCCCACCTCATATCTGGACTCTGCTACCCTCCATACAACAGGACAGATGCAGTGGTTCTGAGTCTCATCAGTGCCTGCACATGGCAGTAAATCTGAGTTCAGAAAACCTACAGAAGTTCTGATCTACTCCAGAATCTTGCTAAATCCGAGTCATCAACAAGCACATACAACAGTGTGGAGAATTCTTAGAAAGCTGTACGAGCACTAGCAATTATTTCACTGGGTCTTGCAAGTTCAGGCTTGGACCTGTCAAATACTTAAAGGTATTTTACAGTGTAAAAGCCTGTTTTACAATGGTAATAGGGGCTTTCTAGAAGAGCCTTTCAAGTATTCCCTAGAATACTTGAATACTTCTCTAGCCCTCCTTGTAAGATTAAGTCTTGCTCCTTTATAGACTTTGGAATGATTTAGCAGCTTTGTTAGGGCTCACTCCAAAGCACTGGGCACAGAAAAGCAAACTAACAAAGGCCAGAAAGGTAAGGAACAGGAGTCTGGCATACAGAGAGCACTAGACATTACACCAAGTGTCTTTACTATAGATGAGGTTTTCTTCTTCTTTCCCTTAATAGGTAGGTATCAGTTCTCACTATCAGAGTTTTGTCTGCAGAACTTCCTTCTGCATGAGAAAACTGGAAGGAAATTCTTCCAGGGAGAAGAATAAGGCTTGGACTAGTTCCTGTAAAACCTGACTCATGGAAGCCAGTCCTTTTCACAATAGACTTTTGAAAAATGCTTTATAATAGCTTGCAGATTTTAAAAATACAAAAGTATTTGGAAGGGTGGATCCTGTTTCCAGAAAGCTATGGACCCAAGTCCTTACTTTCAATACTTTAAGCTCTTTGAGTCATAATAGATTTTCCCCTGTACTGGATACAGAACCAGGCCCCGGCTATTGCTTCACCCACTTCATTGTTTCTTGGGTTGCCTTTCAGGCTATATGACTGTAGCCTCTACAAATGGAAAACTGAGCACAAAGGTAGTTTAAACCCCACAGCCCAAAACCTGTGATGATAAAAGCTGAGCATCTTGTAAAACAATGGCAAGTCTACAGTAACAGAGCACCCTATCCACCCTATTTCCACCTTACTGCTGCTCTCGTAACACTGGCCCAATGGATTGCTACATGAGGCATCCTAAAATAGTTTTTACTAGTACTTAGACAGTCCTAGCCACCCTGCTAGGAGAAACCCTGTGATATCTTTATGTGATGCTACAGAGAGCCTTAAAGACTCTAGAGACTTTTATTTAAATTCAAAAAATATCCAGTTTTGATGAACATTACAGAGCTAAAATCCTACAGTAAAAAAAAAAGCTGGCTTGAAGTCAACAGAAACGCTTTCAAGAACAGCCGTGTTTCTTTCCATGTCACTGGGTCCAATTCTGATCTAGCCACAGGCACAATCTTACTTTATCTCAGAACAAGCTCTGATTAGAGTGAACGATCTTCATGGTTTCTTGCCTCTTTTTTCCTGGGAGAGAAAGAACATTGATCACAAGTGATTAACAGCACAATGGACCTATCTGTTCTAATAAAGAACTTGCTGTTAGCATTGGATACACAAGCATTTTTCCCCTACCACATCTCTAGGACAGCTTTACAGCACAAATCTTTCCAAAACCCAAGAGACAACAGCTCAGCTGGACCTTTTCAATTCCACATGAGTGCATTCCCAAAATCAGGTTCAGCCTTCAGTGACCGCCTGGCACACAGTGACGACAGCAGACTGGCTCTCCCTCATGCACTAGTGGACATCCCTGCTTTTTCTTTCTTTAGCAACTCTAGTCCCCTCTTCCTAGCTTCCCCAAGCAGCCTAGCTTGAGCTAAATCCCAATCCCTGATCAGTGTCACTTAGAAGGGCAGAAATAAGAAAAGGAGCTGGTGATGGAGTGGAGGCAACAGCAGCCAATGCGGGCTGGACCCTGGATCGGATGTTGCTGACGTCAGGGCCTGGAAGGCTGCTGTGCCGGCTCCAGCAGGTAACTTCAGCTGAGCTGCTCTGCAGAGCACAGCGCAGGTCCTCAGAGAGAAAAGCCTATTGATTAAGCTTTGCCAAGGTAATTTTTTTTGATGCTTTCTTGACTGCATAGAATTGCTTTTTAGAAAGGCTATTCAACATTTATTTGACTTGATTCCCTGAAATTCAAACCACCTCCAACACCAAGACAACCAAGAAAGCTGTCAAGTGCTGAAGTTTAGCACCATTGTATTTTTTTTAAAAGTCTCTTATATAAAATAGTAGCCTACATTAATCCTGAGTTTAACTTTGGCAAAGTACACCATGACATCTATGAAACAGGCAGTTTCCCCAGTCAGGTTTTTGAATGAAAAACTTCAGAAGTTTACATGATCTAAGAGCCACTGAGCCCTATGCATGAAGGTTTCCAACGGCATTAACTCAAATGGAATGAAAAGAGATGAATGTCTTGGGTCTCCAAGTGCTACATCCACACAACATCCAGTCAAGCAGCCCAAACTTCTCTGGCTGTAGTATTTATGTACATGATAAACCTGCCAGTTAATTCAGCTCTAATCTGCAGTTTTAAGGGAGGTGCCACTTAATCCCAAGAATGGCACCATAAGTTCCTACTTCTAGTATTTTTCAAGAGCTGCAGGCTAGATATTAAAAACACAGCAGGTTTAAACTGTTAAAATAATCATAACTACCAAGTATTTTGATGAGAAAATTTTAATTCGCTCAGCACTTCCATGAGCTTGTTTACAACCTTCTTCGTGATGGTCTCAGTCTACACTCCTTCCACATTGTGACAAGCAGAAAACAGATCAGAGGATTTCCAAGACAGTTACCCAGCTTCAAAAAGGCTGATGTACAGTAGATACCCTACAAACTGTAATATAAAGCTCTAGAAAGTGTCATTTTCATTAAATGGAAACATGCAAGTAATCCACAGTGAGGCCAGCTAACATTGTAATAACACTCCTTAAGGACAGAAGCATTTCCCCTTTGGAGGTATAGATGAAGACTTGGAATGAAATTGTAGGCTAGCTTTCTAAAAAATAAAAAAAGTCTCGCAATCTTTAACTGCTCTCTACAGTCTTACTCAATTTCTCACTTTTCTCAATTTCTGTAACAGTTTTAAGGCAAAGCCTCAAAATCTTTCCCTCCCTTAATAGTCCTATACTTTTCCCTGCTGCACAAGACCCCCTCAAGACATCTGAGAAAAAAGCATACGCTGAACAAAGGTGCTTTTTGCACCCCATTCCCATGACACTGTGTACCTGCTGTGCAAGCGAGACCAGTGAGACACCACGCTTTCAGAGAGACCCTCCACCGGACAGAGAAGAGCGTCGTCATACACACCTGCTGACAGCTGTTCATTCCTCACCACTGGCAGGTGAGTGATCTTGGCAGCTCCACATCTCAGCTCCTCAGTTCTCTTGCCAAGACCCCTTTTGCAAAGCACTGAGCACCAGTGCCCTTCAAAACTGCCCTTCCTCAAAGGGCAGCTAGCACGCACCAAGAGCTCCTCAAGGGACGCGGAAGGGAGCTACTCGATCACATTATTGCTGGCCACAGAACCTCAGGCATGCTCACATTTTTGCTCTCCTCCCCCAAAACAGGCAAGATGCCAAAGAGTAAGACATATTCAAAGAATTGAAGTCTTTCAATATCTCATTACAGAAAACAGCAGACAAGTTGGCAGGAATCCAGGCAGGCTTCCAATGAAAACACTCCCATTATAGCTTTGCTTGTGTTTCTATGAACTTTCATAAAAACCAACACCTTTAAGAAATATTTCAGTTTTGATTAATTGGCTTTTTTTGATAAAGATCTGTTTTGTTTGAGAACTCCCCAGATATCCTGTCCTCTCCCAGCAACTGTTTAAGCTCTTACAGCCTGCCAGACTTCTGCTGCACTGTTCTTCACAAGCATCCACAGCTACTGCGCAGGTTAAAGATCATCTGCCTCAGGACACCTGCAGAATCATGGACAACAGTGTGTGAAGAAGAGCTGGCTCAAATTCAGAATTCTTTGGGGCATTATACAAGTACCCCTCAACTACTTTGCAAAGCTTCTTACTTCATAGGCTGAGACAGAAAAAATGGAAAATGCTCACTGCCAGATAAATGACACCGGCATCTTTGACTTCTGTATCACAAGGTAACATAGCATCTCCTCTTCATTCCAGCCTCTGTGCTAAGTTGTGAAGCCAGAAAACTTCAACTTCCCAATTATTTTCACTGCTTGATGAAAAACAGTTTTCCTTTCAACCCAGACCCCAGTGCAACAGCTGCCAAGCTACAGCAGTGTCAGAGGTTCCATGATCATCAGGGCCAAGACGTCTGTTCCAAAGTTAACATGAGGAGGATAAAAAGGATAAACCCTCTTTTACCTACTAAGCATAATTAGCACACTATTAATAAGCTGGATACATTTTAGAACTTTTGCCATACTTCATCGCTCAAAGATTGTCACTACCCAGCATCACATGCTCAGCTCGCTTCAGGAAGGAATAGCTTTATCTCCCAGCCAGCAGGCCCAGGCTTTTACCACATTTTTGGATGAAAGTTCACAGTAGACCTTTTATAGTCCATGAAAATCTGAAATATTCTATAAGAATAACTGTAATTTATAGTATCCAATGGCAGGTCACGAATGCTACGCAATAAAAGTAAATGTAAAATGCAAGGAGCAAGTAGATTCTCCTTTTCGCTTACTAACTAAAACGGTTCCTCATCTGCCTTCACGGAAGAAATATTGCAACATGTTTTCTACCCCTTCACAGGTAGAGCCTTCAGGTAGCTATTAAAAAATACTCTTTGGTCAACACATGGAAATAGATTCCGGATAAAAGTATGGAAAACACAAAATTCAGCATAAACAGAGCTGCAGTAATTGGGAATGAAGAACTAATTTTTCATTGTGGAAGACAGAGTGAAGTCGCACACTGTGGCTAGGAGACTGACCAAAGCCAAAATAAAAAGCCTTTTAAAATGAAAATAGCCCAGGGCTGTTTTCCCCAGATATTTCAAAGACTAACCATTCACCTAGGCGTCAGGTACAAACCTCATAGAAGAACCAATTCACAGAAATAATTGACACTACTGAGAAGTTTGCTGCACATGAGCTTACTTAAAAATAATACAGCTGTAAATACATATGACGCTGCTCTAAGCAGCATTTTACTTCAGCTTACCACTAAATCTGATCTTTCAGAGCAGTATGTAAAATTGTTCTTCATACAGTACCTGGCCTTGCGTGATGCCAAACTATTTTCTTGTTACCAAAGTAGAAATATTTCAACACCGCCTAAATTGCTAACAGAGATCCATCTAAATCAAGATCAAAAGGTGCATTTCAAATCAACACTCTAGAAGAATTGTGAAGGTAGGAAAGCATTCAGAGGAAAACTCTTTTTTTTTGTCATGCATCATCTTTTCTAAGAACCCTGATCTTGAAGGACATTCCATGAGGCAGAAGAGCCAATCCATGCAGTCCTAAACAGCACCCTCAAGTAGAAGTTGAGATTCAGAGCAAGCATGGAGTAGCCTCAGACTACACAGCCACTGCACATGGTGAGATCTCAAGGTGTAACAAAAGAAATGGATCCAATCTCCTCACTCAAGTACACTATAATCTTCAGAATATTTTAATGAAATCCATTCCACAGCAGCACTTTCACTTCTTCCACTGTCAAAAAACTTATCAGTGAGACTGTACTCTACCCTTCAAAATAGAAAGGATCTTCAACATTGATCTCATTGATTCAAGCTTTCTTGTATCCTTCAAGAGACTACATTTGGAGACAGGAGATGAATCAGAGTAAAGATGCCACAAGCACCGAAGACTTCTAATTCGACACTTGGGAGCAGCTCTTCAGAGGGCAAACAATCTAGATTCCTATAACATCCCCAAGATGACTATACAGGGTAGTAAAGCAGGAGACTGGGAAATTCAACTCCAACATACAAATTCAGGTTCTAACAGACAACAGAACTTACATGCACAATATTGCCACTGAACTTCTCATCCATCTCACCTTTAAAATATTTTCCTAGGGCAGGTGTTGGAGTGTAAATCCTACTGCCCACACTCGAAGAAAAACACACCCTAAAAGTGGGCTGTGCCCGCTCACTACAGCAGTTTTTCCTGTAATTCTGTTGCAGCAGCTCTAGTTTTGGGTTTTAATTGTTTAGGGATAAGGACTGATGTTTTTTTGATTTGTCCAAACCTACAAATTTTTGTGCTGAAAAACATGATGTTTTTCAACTCTTTTCTAAATAATATCTGATTTAAGAAGTAACATTCCTAAGAACTATCATTAAAACAAAACAAAAAAAAAAAACCCAAAACAAAATATTTTTCCAGCTCACAGAAACTGGTAGAGACTCTGGGTGAATGTTAGAAGCAGTTACAGGTTGAAGCAGTTGAAGTGTTTCATCTCCTTTTTCAAAGAACACTGGATGGAAGGTTCTTATAGAACTCCCTGTATATAGCCACTGTTCTTCAGAAGAACTAGAAGAACTTGACATACTGAAATATATTCACTGAAATACTGTGAAGTCTTTGTCTTTTGAGTGGAGGACACAGCAAAGATGAAGGACAATGAAAATATCTTCTAAAGAAGTAACATCCAATCACATTGTTTGGGGGCTCAGCATTAGCTCATATGCTGTAGTTTAGACTATGTGGAGAAGCTCATTCTTGCTTACCCCTTGTGCAGATTTTAACCTGTCAGAAGAAATGAGATAAAAAGCAGAAGAAAACAAAACAAAAAAAACCCCAAACCAAACCCCAAAAGCTCCTCCCTCCCCCCCCCCACCCCATTTCCATAGGGCATTTAGTACACGAGCAGAGACGGTACTTAGAGCATTACTCAGCAACCTACTTTACAGAAATGAGTTTCCAAAAATCCAGCTAGAATAGACCTCTTGCTTTAGCAGGGCCAAAGTTTTACAGCAACCTGTTTCAACAGAGTTAACAGTCTTTTTGACAATAATAAAGCCTCAGCTTTAAAACATACAGGGAATGCTGATAAAAGTGTTCTTCATGCTGCTGTTTCTAGTGTTCTCTAGCTCTCTGCCCAAAAAGTGACTCACTAAACAACCAACATGGGATGATGTAAGGCACCCAACTGCTTTTAGTACTGGGCACAGAAGTGCATGACCAGCTATGCCTCTCTGTTTTCCCAATCTGTAGAGCAAAGATAAGACCAAATAGCTTCATTCTGGAGTGAGATACCATGCAGGCAATGGCAAAGACAGAAGACAACTCTGCTGCTGGGGAAAACAATAATCCCCAATGGAAACTCCAAGAAGAGCCTTCTACTTTTAAACAAGTGAGGTAGAAGGAAGCAACACAGTGATTAATTCCTGTCAGGTACAGGCATCATACAATGCACAATACCGTTCAGAACAATTGCACAAATAACGTTTGCTGCAGGTTTTGCCTTCAAACATCCGTGAAGAGCTTAGTTTGTTCTCAGAACATTCTCCCATGTTCTAGTTTGCATAAACCTACAGCTTTACAAAAACAGAGCTGAACAACTCCCTCCAGCAAGCTTTCCCTGCCCAACTATTTCTACATCATCTGAAAGCATATTGATATATAAAAATGTCAGCCTTTTAAAGCAGGCTCTCCCATCGCAAGCAAAACATCATTTCACTTTATATTAATGCTATTTTTTGTGTTCATGTATTTAATTGAAAGCTGATGAGTGATATTCTTTAACAGTTAGAGCCATCAAAATGAAAACCAAATGCTAGGAATGCAAAAGCAAGCCTGAAAATGCAATCAGAAATAAAAAGTGATTACAGCAGTCTTGAAATGAAAAGGCCAACAGAGAAATCTAGGTGTAACAAGAACAGAATACAAGCATTTCACATCACTGTTGTCATAGGAGCTGAGACTCAAAGTCAAAGCATTTCCCATGATATGCAGAATGCAAGCGACTGAGCCTTATTTATTCCCTGCTCTACCTCAAAACAGTCTGCACAAACTTCCCTTCTGTAAGAAGGAAACTCTCCACCCCCAGCATCTGCTGTTTTAAAATCATTATCTTCAGCAAGACTGAAATTTGCAATGAAGACAGTTGCTGCTACAGTGCTGCTGTCTTGACTGCGTGCAGGAGCACAACTACACGTTTTTAAGATGTGTAGGAGAAGAACTTTGATCAGCTCCTGGAGTCAGCCCAGATAAAGCTGAAGGACAATACTGACAATGCTGTTAAAATTTGCATCTGTTCTCCCACTGGAAAACTAGTCAGGCATAGACATGCGGTGTTCACCTACATCTGGCCACTGCATACCACAAACCCCATTTGAGAAGCCACAGTCAGTTTCCACTATAACATTGATAACGATACAGCACGACTGGTATCTGAATAAATGCTGCCCTTGAGATCCAAACCCTGTGTTTTCCAAATTACAATTATAGTATCACTCCCCTAAAACAAGGGTTGTCAAATTATATATGAGTAGAAAATAGAAACTATAATGAATAAATCCACTTTTTCCCTTCAATGCTTGTCTCCCTCATACAATGGCAGTACTGCCTTTGCAAAGCAGCCTATAGATTACTGCTGCTCTCCTAATTATTAAAAGATTTTGTACCACCAGCATTTTCACAGTTGGTCCCAGCACAAGGCAAGGAAGAGCAGTGTTCTGGAAAAAGATGGCTGGATCAAGTAATAAATGTAGTTGGTCATATTTGGGCCTAACAGGACAAACACTCACTCTATTATCTTCCCACAGAGACAGCCCATTCTGCACTAGTAAGACTACTTCTAAACTTGTGGTTTTCTTCATAACCCACACAATGAAAGTAACCTCTAAACTGTCGTTGAGCCAAATATCTTTGCTGACATCTGTATCTCAAATCCCAGCAGAACACTCTTAACTGATTTTCATCCAACTGTGACAAAATGTATTCAGTGATTACACATTTTATCATCAGCACAACGGATAATATATCGTACATCTACAGAGGGAAAGACATTACTTAGCCCTATTAATTAGGAGCAAGAAAACACAAAGGTAGTAATGCTTTTTTGGTGCTCTAGTAACTTTTGCAGTCTATTCCACATCCTCCATTCAAAACTTGACTTCTGGCAGTAACAACTTTTTTTCAGATCAGAACGGATGTTGTTAAATAAAAACTAAATTCAATCCAGTAACCTTTTCCCTTGTCTTTACAGACATCAAGACCCACAGCAGGAGCACATGCAAGTGAACCCTGACAGCCAGTTTCATAATGCCAGAACCACCATATGATGCTGCTATGGCCATAATACTCTAAATTAATCCAGGTCATAAAGTTTAGAAACTACTATGTTAGTAATATGCAATTGATGGTTCCAGTTTTGTCTTTAGACAAAAAGTTATTGAGTTGCAACTAGTATATTTGCCACATATAGATCCTACCTTATGCCAGTGATACATTTTATTATGTATTTATACATGCAAGCAGAAGGAAAAAGCATTAGGTAACAGAAGTCACCCCGCTGTTTGTCACTGCTGTTGCTCCTGTATTAGTTGTACTGCTCTAAGGCATGCTTTCCAAGGCTGTCAGAACTGAATCCCTAGTTCCACTGCTCTATTTAGGAAAACTGTCCCACTCCTATGTTTAGGATGGATTAAAAGCTACCGATCCCTTGTTGCCCCCCTCTGCTGGAGTTGGAGAAAACTCATGTGTGAGCTCATGCCGGAGAAAACTCATGTAATTGACTTCATTACTACTTTTGAACTTTTGAGCAAGCCTTCTAGCAGAAAGGCTTCAGGACCTGCTCTGAACATCCATTTGCACCTACAACCCTGGACAGAAAGCACGAGCACACTGATAAGCTGGTGCAGGTGCACTGAAGCCTGACAGAAGCTACGGCTGCGCTGCAGGCTGCCTGCCATCACAGGATTTTATTTCTGCATTATTATTGGGCCATGCTAAGGTGGGTATTGAGACAGCCTGCCAAGATAAATTAAAGAGCTACTGGCCCTTAACAAGAAACAGTATCCCCATCCTTGACTTAGAGGTTACGGGTGACACCATGCATTATGTTCATCTTGCTTTTGTCTTCTGCCTCAAGTTTAGATGCACTAAAATGTAATCACCAACAGTCATGCGTGATTTGAGCCACTTGGCTCCCAGTTATCAGTCGATGCTGAGCACTGCAGCATAAAGCTGAACCAAGGATCTCCTCACGCAAGTTCTGTGAACAAAAGAGCGCGCTGCCTCCTTTGGCAGAGGGGACACTCGCTGCATATTGTTAGTTTGTGTGCTGCTGAGAAAACATATTGCCACCATTCAGCTGCTCAGGAACTCCAGACACAGCGGAGGGGAATGCTACACTGAAAACCTTCACAAATTTTTGTTGGAACCAGGCCAAATGGAGTTGTGGCTGTTACCGGGTGCAAATACAGTGACTTTATCCCAAGGCATGCCGAGTGTTTAAGCGTTCCAAAGAAATTCCTCCAAGCTCCCCTTAGGGATGACCTATCATCCCAGACAAGAAAACACTTTCCTACCCCACCACCTCTGGATGAGTTAGAAGCAGGCCACCTCTGCCACATGCTCCCTCCTTTCCCCTGCAGTTTAAAAGTTATAGTTCTACAAAATCAGGACATACCCATGGGATTCACCTCATGCATCATTACCAGCTCTGGCTTTTCTAGTTGAAAAATATGAAAGATGAAGTTAGTGAGCACTTCAGAGACCAGCATGTAACATTAAGACCTTTTGATAACTGGTGTTTGGACCGTGCAAAGCCCCGATCGCTGACAATAGGGCTCCAGTGATGGAAATATTGCCATCATCAATGACAGAAATGCTGCTTCTTAATGTAAACTTAGTTAGGCTGCACAGCTGAATTCCTGCAGAAATACTGGAAAGTTGTTTTCTGACCAGTTCAGTCAGGCCAGCCCTTTCAGCAGCCTCCTTGCATTGAGCCATTCAAGGGGCTTTAGTTTTTCTAATAAACCCCCCCACACCAATTGTTTGAAGTCACCTACAATGGAGCTTGGGTTTTTGTTCACTTGATGCAGGCGAATACAAATACTAACCTCCTGAATAGTTAAAAGCATTTACAGGAAAGCTATCCTTTGAAATTCACAGTAGCAAACAGATTTCACTGAACTTCATGCTTTCAGGAATAACATCTAAAAATAGGCAGCATCAGCTATGCAAGAATTCAGTGTGTAGTGGCCAGTATCGTGCGTCTGAGAGATCTGTCCAATTTTTGAAGTGTCAGTTACCAAGGGAAGTGAGTACAGGTCTTTGAGATCCAAAAATCTCAGGATGATCACCTCCTCCTCTTTTAATTAAAGTACCACATACCTACGGAGAGGAAAAAAAAGAGCTCACTGCACTGAAACAAAGGGACTAAACCACACTTGGAGATACAAGCCACAATTCAAGCACAGATTGAAAAGCGCATTTTGAAAGTCTAGCAGTACATGCCACACAGAAGATATCACTCAGAAGTAATTATTTGCTACCAATTTCTCTGCCACCTATGATTTTGGGTGCATATTTTACTGTAGTTTCTTGGCTGTGCAGATCAGAGATCAGAGAACATAAAGGCCCTTCAATCCTCTTACTGCTCTCACCCTGTTAGACTCTTACAGGTAGAGATATGGTTTCACCACCAGTACCCATTTCTGCTGTAATTTATTACCAAAGACTCAACCTCTTCTCCTTCTAAGCCTTCCCCCTCACTCTTCAGGCACAAAAGAAACTTTGTCCCATCTGAAAACTCTCGGCAAACACATTTCTACATTTTCGGCACTGGCAGTCCATTAAATAAATAAAAAGTTGTATTAAACCCTTTTGAACAAGGTTATTAAGCATTATCAAAGTAACAGTGCCTCCAGGGATGGATTCCAGCCTGTTCCCAGGTCTTACTCCCCCAGCACCAAGACCCAGCAACAACACACACCTCATCTGTCAATGCTGGAAGAGAGCTGGCGAGAAAAGAGGCTCGGAGACTGTAAAAGCGATTAAACTGGAACTGAATAGAGGTAGGTAAATCACTACCATCAAAGTGTTACAGGCGCATAAAGGCACACAGGTGAAGAGGCTAATAAAACCTCTTCTCTAGCAGCGAATACAGCCGAAATATACGGTTTTCAATAAAGGCTTGAAAAAAATAAAAGAGACTCGGAAGAGGGGCTGCGAGCAGCTCCCCTCCTCCTGCCTCCATCCACCTCCCAAAATGCACCACAAATCACAGTTATCCTCCCACCGCCCCCAAAAAATACCCCAATATTAAAATACTTTCACCCAGCAGCCTGCGGGTTTAAGTCCCTGGAAAGTTCATGCAAAGTTTAACTACAGATTATTTGTATTTTTCCCTTGCCCTCTGCAGATTCCCCCCCTCCTCCTTCAAATGGGAAAAGTCTGCAAGGAGGAAGGGCAGGGGAGGGAAGGCAGGAATGAAAGGCAGCCCCGACCCCGCTGCGAAGGGTGCCGGGGCAGGCACGCAGGCTCCGGCTCCCTACCTGGAGGATCCATCTCAATGTAAAAGATCAGCTCAGTGGAATAGGGCATCATCACTTCCCTCCAGTCCGGGTCATCGCGGTCCATATCCCACACTGTGTTGTACATCGCGACAGCCGAGTCCCGGCAGGTTTACAAATAAGAGGTTGGCTCTATCGGCTTTTAATGGAGAGGGAGGGGAAAAAAGGGGAGGAAAAAAAGCCGAAAAGAATCCACCCCGCTCTAAAATAATACTTTTAGGGGGGAAAAAAAAAAAAAGAGAAAAAAACCACGCAAAATTCAACTTAATTAAAAACCCTACCACACAAGCCACCTCAGCAGCTGCCCTGCAGGAACTAAGCTAGGTAGTTATATATATATAAAATATACGTAGAGAGAGTGCTTTTTGTTTAAAAAGACACCTTTCCACAGAAAAGCCACTTTCCCGAAACCTCTCTAAAAATCGCCATATTCAGGGTCTTTTTTAAAACACCGGGCTGAAAGCAAAACAAAACCCCCTCAACAAAAGCCGCGGGGTGGGGGGAGTGGGAGATGTGAAGAAGCGGGTAAAAAGGGGCGATTTCAGTCTCTGGATGAATTCATTCCGCCGGCTGAGGAGGAAGAGAAAGGAGCGGGCGGCGGGCAACAATAACGGCGGGCGTAGAGCCCGAGCGGGGCGGGCGGCGCTGGGGGCCGCTGGGGTCGGCTCAGCGCTGGGCGGGCAGCCCGCGGCGTGTCCCGCCGTGCCCAGCTGTGGGCCCGGCGCAGCGCAGGCGGGAGCCGCGGCCCCGGGCGGGTGCAGCGGGCGGCAAAGCCGGGCTCGGAGCGGCGCGTCCGGCCCCGCTAGGCTTCATTTTAAGAGGCTCTGAGGGGCCCAACCGTCGCCAACCGCCTCTTGCCGAGGACGAGGCCACGCCCCCAACCCGGCGCCGCGGGGGCGGGGCTTCGCGCCGGCGTTTTAACCCCTTCCAGAACAACGGGGTTGGGGGGGGGTGGGTGTGAGTGTGTGAGTGGGCGCTTCCACGAAGCCAGAGGAGGGGGTGGGCAAAAAACCTCACCCCTCTTCCTGCCTGCATGACACGCCCACAAAGGAAAGCTTGGCGTAAAAATACAAATCTTATTTCCCAGCTTTTCTAACTTTTACCCAGCTCCCGTTCTCCGCTGCGGCCGTTTCTCCCGCCGCTTTTTCCTAGCCCTCCTCCTCCCCCGTTCTGAGGAGCGCAGGGGCGGTGGTAGGTCCCCCGGCTGGCCGGCCGCCGAGGGGCCGCCGCCGCGGAGCACGCGCGGGGGGGGGAAGCCGAGCCCAGTTGCCAGAGCGGCCGTCTTTGTCTGAGGGAGCAGCGAGCGCCGCGATTGGCAGAGGGCTCCGGACAGCCCACCCAATCAGCTGGCGGGGAAGCCGGCCGGCTCGATGGCGATTGGCTGGGAGCCGCAGTTACTAAGCGGGACAAAGGAAGGCGAGCGTTGAGGCGGAGAGAGGGCGAGGGGCTGAGGGGGTGCGCGGGTGCCCCGGTACCGCGTCCCGACCGAGCAGAGCCCCCGTCACAACCGGACCCAGTGCTGCCGCTGGGGAGATGCCCCTGCCCACACCGACGAGGGGTGCACACCCCCACCCCCCCCGGCCGGTGCCCCTCAGCTCCGGGCCTATCTTCTAACCCCTGCTTTGGGGTCTGTGGGAGCGGGCCGCGGCTCAGGCCCAGCAAGCCATTTGCAGGTAGAGTCCCCGTGTCCGGCTGGGGCTCAGGCGGGCTGACCTCACCGCGCTGCCCGCAGCTGCTGTCAGACACACGGGCTGTCCTCCCTGCCTTGCTTTTGCGGGTCCTTGCCATCCCACTTAGCAACCTGAGTGACGGTATCATAACCAGAGTGTGACCCTCGGGAAACGGAATGCTCGTTCTAGAAATGTGACCAAGGGGAAAATAAAAGCAGAAGGAAAGGCACCAAACCATGTGGCAGCTTCTGACAAGCTTTGGGGTAAATTTGAGCTGCAAACAAACCCAAAACTGAGCCTCAGGCTGCTTGCTAGCCACATCCCGATGGCAGCTAGAGCCCGCAGCCCACAAGCACCGGCGGGAGGGAGAACTGCAGCCAGCTCGACAGTCAGCCTTGGTCTTAGCGCAGGGAAGCATCCTTAAAGAAAGGCAAAATGACAGTTGTTGAGAAATTCAGGAAAAGCCCTTTCTGGAGACTTCCAGCCAGTGTCGCAGGCACAAGGGCATGCGAGCACCTTGATCTGCTGTGGAGATGTCAGGGAACGTTAGAAAACTCAGCGCTGAAGTTGCCCGCTTTATTTGTACTTTAAAAGCATGGAAGAGTAAGCTATGAATAATTTCTCCTGCTTTAGCACTGAGTAGACAGCTTCTGAAAGTGTACTCCTGGCTTCAGTGAACCGGAGGGTGACTGCAACACTTAGTAACTGAAAGGTTCTACCCAAAGTAAGAGTACGTGGGAAGAGGATCTGAAGTTTGCTGATGTATCACAACTTTCGTGGCAAGCAATTGGGAGCAGCACTGCTCCAGTAACAGAGTTCCTCGAGGGACGGACAGCTGCAGAGGAGCACAGGGCTTTGATTCAAGCAGCTCCCTGGGTATAAATTCATTTTATACCCACATCCACAAACTGATGAATCCACAATAACCAGATCAGAGTACTTTTTTTTTTTTTTTCATTGTTAAAATAAGTATCTTGGGCTGATACAACATATCAGCTTGAGTTTGCTCCAAGCAAAATGTGCTCCTTGGAAGCACACCCCTCTCCCCCCTTGAAGTCTAAGTTTGTTCCATGAGTACAAAACACTGATAGTGTGTGTGGCAGGGTTGCTCTGCAGCCCACAAGGGTTGGGTCGTGGGTACAGGTAGAGGTGGAGGTGCCAACACTGCCTTGCAGCTCCTGTAGACCCTGCTGACCCTACTGCAACCCCCAGACTTAGATCAGCAGCTCTGGGGAGGGGAAGGAGGATGCAGGCTTGGGTTGAAATTCATTTTCCCCCTTCCTGCACCTCATTATAAGTTCCACCCACATAAGACCTAATTACTTGGCTTTTATGCTGGCAAAGTGGATTTCATCCTTGCTGTTTCCCATGGTGGTTGCCTTCATTTTCATGGCAGCACTGATGGTTACAGCTTATTGATGTTTTCACTTTAGTGATTTAAAGCAGAATACATTTTGTTATTAGTGCTGGTTTCTCTCATTGCTGCTTTAATCAAAGATGCAATTTAAGGCAAAGGATTGTGTGTAATGGTAAACAGTAGGATAATGCCTTGAGAGAACAGAATATTAATGTGTTTTTATTTCTCAAAACTCTGCTTATAATATATCCAGGATTACTTGGCTCCCAGCATGCACACATGGGGTGCTCCCTTCCTTGCTACAGTGCCTGCCTTGCAATAGGGGTGAGCGGTTGTGTTCTGCGGGGAGAGAGGGAGGCACTTACACACTACAAAATCCCCTCTGCCCGTGCATCCCTCCTTTATGGGTGCAAAATCTAAGCATCCAGCATCATGGCAGTGCCCTTGGAGAACAGATGCTTGAGGTCTGGCCAGGCACTAGATCACTCCGAATTGGGAAAAGCCACATTCAAACACTGAAATGAAATAATGGTGATAATGACAACATTTGAGCAGGGGCCACAGTGCTCAAGAGAGGGTCCTGGTGCCCCACACTATGTCTGACAGGCAAGTAGTGAGCACAGCGTCTGCTGCCTCCCTGACATCCCTGAGTCGATGGCCATGCGTTTGCTCGCTTTCATTTCCTTGGATCTGACAATTTGCATTTCAAGGGAAGATTAAATATTGAAGTTTTGAGCCCTTCCATGTGCTTCAGGAGGAGCCGAGTGGACCCGTGCTGGAACAGCCTGAACACAGAAAAGCCATTTGTGCCAAACTGCTTGGTTTCCTCTTTGCCGAGCCATGATAATGTGATATCCGACAGCTGAATGTAGGCCACAACAGGCTTTTATAGTTGGAGGGGTGGAGGAGGGAGGGGTGCCGAGTCCACAGCACTGCCAGCCAAACACACTAAAATGATGAGGATTTTTTGGGGCAGGATGGAGACTCCTGGCCACTCATGAGATCCAAAATTTAGCTTCACCTTTAGCACAAGCTCAGGGCCTGCTGGAAGAGAGCTTGTAGAAGGCAGAGCTATGTTCCTGTTGGACGACTCCCTGGCCAGCAGTAAATACAATATGGAATTACTAGCCCTGTGCTGGACAGACACTGGGATTTGTGGGGTATCTGCTGTAATTGGTGGCCAGCTTCCCATGGGGGCAGCTGCATCTTGCAAGTAAAAGCATGAGATCAACCAGTCGTGGCAGTTTGGTTTAGTTAATGGATTACTCCTGCATGTTTCTCACCTCCGGGTGTTGAGGTGACAAGGGAGGGCAGGAGGGTTGGCTGCTTTGGCTCAGACACTGCACTGGGGTCTCAGAGCACTGCAAGCTAAACCTGGGGCTTGCTGGCAGGGGAAGAGGTGGTGGGAAAAGCAGAGGTTCTACCTGAACCAGCATAGTGCTGGCAGCATGGGGACAGTGCAAGCACCATCTTCTCCTTTGAACTATATAATCTGAGCCCTGAAAATACCCAGAGACTGCAAAGCATTTCCCACCAGATTTAGAGTATTAACCCCTGTGGGGGTGAAGTAGCAGTAGTTTCCCTCTCTGCACCCTTCTGCACCCTCATGTGAAATGATATGAGTGTTTTTAGCAAGGACTGCGCTTCCTCCTCTCTGCTTTAGATTCATTTTATGTCCTATGAGGCAGCAAAGCAGTCGCCTTGCTCCACCCCAGATGCGGATGCATTTCTGTGGTGGGGAAAAACTCTGGCAAGTGTGCCTGAGTCGGGTGCTTTGGTTTGAAAATTATACATTGCATTAAAAATCTGTATTAAAGAATAATATGCGGTCTGCAAAAACATTCAAATGAAACACTCCAGTGTTAGGAAGTGTCTTATTTACAGCTGTCAGAGCAGCTTGTGCCCTCGTCCCTTCCGTGTCCACACGACAAAGCAAGAAGTGTTGAAACAGGGGCTCACGTAAAGGTTGTAGCACAATGCATGCGCACAGTAGTTGAGCTTGTGAGGAATCATACATTAGGCATTTCCTAACTTAAAAGCACTTGGCTTTGCATTGTAAACAACATTCTTTTAACATAGGAAACAGCATTAAGAAAAGAAAAAGATCATTTAGATAAATGTCTACAGCGGAGGTTATTGCAGCTGGACCTGAGGTATTCCTCAGCAAGCTTTGGACTGGCCTTTCCTCACTGCTCCAGAGGTTTTTACCCCCAGAACTGCAGGAGTAACAGTCGGGGCTGGAAGTGGAAAGCCGAGAGGAGGTGTGCGTGGCTTTTGCAGCCAGGCAGCGTGTGCCAACCCCATTGGTGTCTGGGGGGGCACATGTCTGTGCCGAAGGGCGCCCAGGGATGGGTGTGCAAGGGGGTAGGCAACCAGGGGGGTGAGGGAAAGGACATACTGCGCTGAGCTGAGCTGAGTTGCTGCTTTGGCAGACAGCGCCAGGCCAGCTCTTTAGAAAGTTCACGTTCAGTTATTGTTTTGACAGGCTGCCAGAGTTTTCCTGAGGAATGCAGGCAACAGAAGGGAAATGGCGATTTTCAAACTTCTCTCTTTTCTTTTCTTTTCTTTCCTTTCTTTTTTTTTTTTTTTTTTTTTTTTTTTTTTTTTTTTTAATAACTCAGCCAAACCAGAATGGAATTTCATGGGAAAAACGAAAGGTACATCTCTAGCCTCGGGGCATCATCGCTGCCAAATTTCAGAGCCTGGCTGTGAACAATGGAGGTGTCAGAGCATCCCCGATCCCCGAAGCAGCACACGCTTGCACTCACATGTGCTCACACACACACTGGGAGCATCTTCTCTGAGGGTGAGTGCTCCCACTGTACACCCAACACCCCCAAGACTGACATCAGCCTATAGCCCTTAAAACCAAGCATGTCCATGGTGTAAAGGCAGAGACAAAGCCAGTTTGCAGCTGATTAAAGTTTTGCAGCTTGTCCTTGCGAGGATGCTGAGGTGCTCTCCCCACCCCAAACCCAACCTGCAGCCATGGGGGGGACCCCTTCTCCCCACACACCCTTCACTGTGTCATCCCAGAGCCACAGGGTATTCTTTTGCAGGTTTTCCTACCCCTAGGAAGGGCAGGAGGTTCCAAGCTCCCCTCCTCCTCCTCCTCCTCCATGGAGCAGCAGAGCAGCCAGTGAGCCAGGCTCCGGTGCTGCGGCACCCTGGGGTCTGCAGGGCTATGGAACTGGGCTGGGGAGCTGCCAGTTACCTTATATTTTCCAGTACACTAATTTCTCTTGTCATCTTGCCAGTGACAAAGAGAGAGAGTTAAACAGAGCAATCCATTAAAGAAGCAGCCTGACAGATCGACTGTTAAGGGTTTCAGCGATCCCCATTTACAATGGCTTGAAAAAAACTTTGCCTCAAGCAGCTCCAATTACAGAATTATCGGACCACACTCCAGTCCCTTTGTGCACTTCACATCTCTGTCATCATTCCAGGCCTCTCTCTACTTAGTCGCTTGGAAATGGTGAGCAAAATGGAAGGAGACTTGTAACAAGTTCAGAGAAATCAGAGCAGGGGGTGAAGAGAGAACAAAAAGCCACCCCCCAGTTCTAATGTCCTGAACCAGGGCATTTTTGTAATGTAACACTCTACAGGAATCTAAAATATTTTTCACTTCCTCTATTCATTGCTTTAATGCACTGGAACTACTTGCTCAGATTTTATATTTTTTTACCCAAGGAATGCACAATAACCACTCTGTAAATTCCTCAGGTCTGATTTTAAGAGGAACTGTAGAACTTTATTCATGGAGGAAAGAAATAATCCCAATACCTTTGTGCAATAACTTGTTCTTTTTAATAACCATAGCAGTGTATGCTTTGATCACAGCCAGTGATGCAAGGGGCAGGAAGAGGAAATCAACAGAATGTCTAGGAAAAGCAAGGTCTCATCTCTGCTTTGCTGCCATCCCACTTGCTGACCTTCAGGCTGAATTGCCAGCACTGGTTTGAAGGTGGCACCATTCCCGGTAGGAGTAGTTCTGGGAAAGCCCAGATGAGTGGTCACTTTTGCAAATGCAAAGCTTGAGCTCTATAGATTTGTTGTTATTATGAGACAATAACCCCCAACACAATAGTTTTCCTGCCCTAGGATGCAAAGCTGAAGGGTTTCCTAACCCTTCACCCTTGGCTCGAGCCAGGCATTGTCACCCATGATGACGTGGCTACATGACAATGGTCTTTATGCCCCCAACCAGATGTCACCTCCAGCAAACTCTCCCATTCCTGGCTCTCAAACTTTTACCATCCCATAGCTAGTGTTATTCTAGCATTAATACCCTCCTATATCTATAACACATTACCCCACAGCAAGGAAACACTCTCCTTTTCTCACAGAGATTATCTAGTTTCACAGGGAGGAGAAGTGAGTGAAGCTGTCCAATGTGCTGCTTAGGGGCAGGTTGAGATCAAGCTTTGGTGCTAGTGTATGAGTGAATGCTGACTTCACTCTAGCCCTAAACAGAAGGAAGTTTCTCATGGGTGAGTCCCGTTGTCTCTGTCTCTTTCCCTGGGATGCAGTGGAACTGACCCGTTGCTTTTCAAGTCCAGATGCAAAGGCATCCTTACTCAGAGCTCTGCTCAGCCACAGTAAGAAACTCCCACCCAAGGTTTTGGGTGGAGATGGAAAGTGGGAGAAAAAAAACCCATAACAACCCAGGATGCTCTTAGGGGTATTGAAAAGTCCATCTTATTTCTTACTAATCACTTAGGCCAAAAATTCAAACGTCGGCAGCACGTTGGCTGGGGTTGTTTTCCTAGTAGTTATCCACATGCAATTCATGCCTTGGAAAAAGACCCATTTACCATCATGCATTGTTGCTTAGCTACACGCACTTTCCCTCTAAGTTTTCCCAAATGGAAACATGGCTCTATTTGCTTTGGAGATAATTTTCCCTGGCTTTCTTTGCTTTACAGTAAATAAGCACAAGAAGAACAGCCTCTGAACACTAAGCAGGGAAATAAAACAAACAGCACTGTGTAGGATAATAGTTTAAAAACCAGCACATGAACGTGATGCCTTCCTTGTCCAGCCAAGGTGATGGGCAGGGAGGGCTTGAGCAAAGCCAACTTGTACATCAGCTTTAATACCTGTTTCCTCTGTCCTTTGCATTAAGGTTCTTTCCCTCATGAAGATTTCCAAACCCAAAGGGAGAATTCTATTGAATAATGCTGGGTTCCCAAGAGAAGAACATAAATTCCCTGGGGCACAGATGGGACTTCAGGACACTGATAACTCACTCTGTGTCTCTGCTGCCATGCCATGTGGAGTCCTAGGCATCCTCTAGAAACATGCAGGAAGACACCTCCCTCATATCTGCAAACCACCACATCACTTTGCACCACTAGATGAGACTTTATCACCATCTCACAGGACTTATTAAGTCCTGGCTGCAGTAGCATAGCTGTCAGTGGGCACATGCTGACAGATCAGCCACCACGGCATGAAGTTCATCTTCCCAGCACACCAGGTAAATCCTTTGCCCATTTGCTTCAAGCTTGAGCCAACCAGTGCCTATCCTGCACAGATGTCCTCCAAACATGCAACAAATCCAGAGCATTTGGAAGGCATCAGCTTTTCCTGTTTGCGCACAGAGGGACCGCGCCGCACTTGTGTGGCTGGTCTCCTGCCTCCCAGGAGCATTGGTCTATCTAAGCATGTGCCTTAGGGCTCAGCTGTGCCAGCACGGTGCTTGAGTCCAGGATTTCCAGATGTCCATCAGTTCTATTCCTCAAGGTTCAGACAAAACATGCAACATAGAATCATAGAATCATAGAATAGTTAGAGTTGGAAAGGACCTTAAGATCATCTCGTTCCAACCCCACTGCAAGGGACAGGGACACCTCACACTAAACCATGCCACCCAAGGCTATGTCCAATCCAGCCTTGAACACTGCCAGCAATGGAGCATTCACAACTTCCCTGGGTAACCCATTCCAGTGCCTCAGCACCCTCACAGTAAAGAATTTCTTCCTCATATCCAGTCTAAACTTCCCCTGTTTGAGTTTGAACCCGTTACCCCTTGTCCTCTCACTACAGTTCCTCATGAAGAGTCCCTCCCCAGCATCCCTATAGGTCCCCTTTAGATACTGGAAGGCTGCTATGAGGTCTCCATGCAGCCTTCTCTTCTCCAGGCTGAACAGCCCCAACTTTTTCAGCCATCTTCATATGGGAGGTGTTCCACTTTCCTGATCATCCTCGTGGCCCTCCTTTGGACTTGTTCCAACAGTTCCATGTCCTTTTTATGTTGAGGACACCAGAACTGCACACAATACTCCAAGTGAAGTCTCACAAGAGCAGAGTAGAGGGGCAGGATCACCTCCCTCGACCGGCTGGTTAGGCTCCTTTTGATGCAGCCCAGGATACGGTTGGCTTTCTGGGCTGGAAGCGCCCACTGCAGTCGGCTCATATTCATTTTCTCATCAACCAAAACCCCCAAGTCCTTCTCTGCAGGACTGCTTCGAATCTCTTCTCTGCAGGACTGCTTTGAATCTCTTCTCTGCCCAACTTGTAGCTGTGCCTGGGATTGCTCCGACCCAGGTGGAGGACCTTACACTTGTCATGGTTAAACTTCATCAGGTTGGCATCAGCCCATCTCACAAGTGTGCCAAGGTCCCTCTGGAACATCATCAGGTTTTATTAAGGACAAAGCTTTTTTTGGGTAAAAAGGTAGCTGGGTCTCTCTCACAACATGTAGGTTGGTAGAGACCAAAGTGTAAACCCTTTTGTTTTTCAGTGCCATCAGCACACACAGCACATGAGCTCTTTGCAGAGTGTAGGCAAAGCTGGAAGCTGCCAGAGCGCTGGGTGCCTGCAGCACCCAGGAGTGGGACATGGGTGAGCACTCACCTTGCCTTCTGCTGACAAAGCATAGCATGCGTATTGTCTCCGAAAAGAAATAGGGGAGAGACAAAGTAAATAGTGTGATACTGATTACCAGGTCCACTTACTGGTCTAAGGTTTAATACAACAGTTTCAAAGCCAAGAATCTGCCAAAACTTGAGGGGGGATATTGTACCTATGCAAATCCTGGCCAGTGGGTTAACGCATCCCAGACACTGCACGCTCTCTGAGAGCTGGCAGCACCTGAAGAAGCCACTCTTACTGCCCCACTGTCTGGAAGCTCTTATCTTACTTTAACCAAATGTACACAATATAACTTTGGTTTAGGTGATACCTCCCAGATGAACAGTCTTTTAAAAGGGCTTTGAGGAATTAAATGAGAGAGAACAGTAGAAGGGGGAGAGGTAGGGAATGAGAAAAAGGCTTGCTTCTGCACCACAGGAGGCAAAGTTGGTGGATACTAAAACCACTAAAGAAGGAGCTAGGAGCAGAAATAAATGGGTTACCAGGCTCCCTGCCACCAGAGGTACCCGGAGGCAGTGGCTTGGTCCCAGAGTGAGCATCCACTTCAACATCTCCCTTTTCTCTGCAGCAAGGATGGGGATGCTGTCACCTTCGGATGCTGTCTGAGTCTGTGGCATTCCAGCTAACCTGCTCCCACCTCCACACACACTGAGCTCATCTTCCTCATCCTCATGGCATAGTCCCATGGCCCTGGTTTCCTGCAGTGGGCAGGTTTCAGCACAGAGGTTTTGGGGAGCTCAGCAGGTGATGGGATCAGCCAGTGCTCTCTCCTTCCCTCTGCCATTGCATTCCTGCTTCTTACACTCCCCTTTGGTCTCTGCAGTTGATGGGGAGATGCCATGTCCCCTCTTGCCTTGGGAAAAGGGTGGAAACCTGCTCTTAAGAAGGTTATCTCCTACCTGGAGCCATCGGCTCCTGCTGTGGGCAGTGGCAGGGAACAGGGCATGGCTGGTGCAGAAGGCAATGGGAGGACCAGCACAGTCATGCTTATAGAATAGAATCACAGAATCATAGGATGGTTTGGGTTGAAAGGGACCTTAAAGCTCATCCAGTTCCAATCCCCTACCGTGGGCAGGGACACCTTCCTCTAGCCCAGATTGTTCCAAGCCCTATCCAATCTGGCCTTGAACACTGCCAGGCATGGGGCAGCCACAGCTTCTCTGGATGACCTGTGCCTGTGACTTACCACCCTTATAGTAAAGAATTTCTTCCTAATTCTAATCCAAATCTGCCCTCTTTCAGTTTAAAACCCCCTTGTCCTATCACTATATGCCCTTATGTGACCACAGAGCTCAGTGCCAACATGCTGTTGGAGGGAAGGTAGCAAGGATGCCTGAGAGCTGCATCTAACACTCTGGCTCACTACAGGCTGGGTGCCTGCCTTAGGTCCTGGAGCTGAATCAGGCCAAGGGCGCTTTTTAAGAATGGAAATTCCTCTGGGTTTATTGTCTTTGAAAGCCTGGAAATGCCTGTTGCTCAGAGGAACGGCAGCAGGCAGGATAAGGGTCTGGCAGTACTTCCCCTTTGCCCCATGTCCTTCTTGGGTACCCTTTGGGGCCCAGCCCTGCTGGCACCCAGTGCCCCCCATAGTTGGCTTGGAGTTGGCCCTGTGAAAACCAAACATCAAAAGGGCTCTTTCAGCAAGGGCTATTTCCACATCAAATGCCTACCTCCAGTCCTGAGCCACTGGGGAGAGAGCTCTTCATAAAAGGAGAAGGAAGATTAATATTATTTTTCAAAAGTATAATGGGAGGTTTCCACTCCCTGAGCACTTCGGAGTTGTTTTTTGCACAAAGCCAGAATAATTCCAACCCCAAAGGAGAGAGAAACAGAAAAACACATTGGAGAGGGTTACAAATGCCTGAAAAAATGGTTGGTCTGAATAGAGACATTCATGTCACTGTGACTTTGGGGGCTAGAGGAGTCTGCCTCTGGGAGACCCTGGCTTTCCCATCGTGTCCTCCATCCTCACTCTCCATGGAAAGAGAAGCGGCATGAATCATAGCCAGCGACTGGCCGGCATTGTGCCTGGACTGCGGCACTGCTCTGCCTTGGAAAGGCACCTGCGGCCTCAACATCTTCCTCTTAAAAACATGCCATAGCATCTCGGGGGAACCACATCCCAGCAGCCTTGTCGGCGAGTTTCTGCTCCGTGAACATGAGCCGTTGGGCCAGACGGGTGTATAAACAATTATTTGATCACTTCCACTGCAGGAACCAACTTGAAAAATAGCTCCGATTCACAAGCTTGCAGCCTGGTCCTGAAAAACCAGACTAGGAGCAAGCTCCCACCCTGGAAAATCCCTTGCCTGTGTCTGTTGTGCATCCTTTCCCGTGCTGGGAAGGGTTGAGCTGGCAGTGGCATGTGCTGGGGCAATGTCCCCAGGCTGCTGGGTCAGCATCTGGGAGGTGATCTGTCCCTGGGCAACTTAGTGCCTTGCTTGCTTTCTGCTTCTTGGCCATTCAAGAGATGGGGCTGAATCTCTCGCCAGCGTGTACCTCACCTTCCCCTGGGCTTGGGGTGGAAATGTGAAGTGAGATGTGGGACAGTCCTGTAGTGTCAAGCCTCAATGTCACTGGTGACATGGGTGACATGAGAACCTCAGTGGTTTTCATTTAGCAAGCGGGTAGGGAGAACATCCTGGTGGGTAAGGGAGAATAAAATGCAAAACATGGTCCTGAGGGCTCAGAGAAGCTCTTCTGGTTTAGCCAGATCTTGCCTTTTCCCTATGCTTGGAGATACCCATCCATTGAGAAGGCTGGAGCAGGCATCTTCACCATGTAAATCCCACTTAACCCCTCAAAGAAATGTTTTAGTTGGACTTCAGGTTCATCTGCTGGGCTCCAAAAGGGCAAAGATTTCACATTCACCCAAGAAAGCAGAAAAATCCTCCAGTCCCTCCACTGGAGATTGATGGGAGGGCAGCAACGGGAGAAAGAAGCAGGAAGAGGGTGGCCGAGCAGTGGTTTGTGGGACCAAGTCAGCCCCAGCATCCTTCCTCGATGGCTTCCCTGCACACAGAGAGCCAAAGCAGAGGAGTGACAGCAGACACAACTCCTCTCCCTGCGACACCTTCTGCCTCCGGGAAGGTGGGGAAAGCCCTGGGAAAGAGGCTTCTTGCCGATGACGGGTGCTGACGCGCGGTGGGTCAGTGCTGGGAAAGCCGAAAGGCGCGCTGGAAACGGGAGACGCCTGCGGCAGATGACTGTGCCAGTAGGATACAGCCAGGTTGCTGCCTGCGGGGCTTCAAATGCTCTGCCCAAAACAACTTACTCAGATTTACTGTAAGCGGCAGCCAGGCCATCTATAGCTTGTGGTGAACATACCAGCCCTGCCTGCAGAAAGCGCTGCGGAAGCCAAGCTGGACCCTTGCCCGGCAGGCTGGAGGAAGGGAGCAAGGGGGACGCTCCACGGCGCTGCCTGTCCTGGCCCCTGGCCCACGGGAACAGCATTTCCCAGAGGTTGCTGCTGACTGGAGAAGGCGCTGGAATTCGGTGGGCTGCTTGTTAGGGAGGCAGCAGGAGAGGAATACAAGTGGTGAAGCAGGGGTGGGCTCCTCGGTGCGTGTAACACACATACACGTGCGCATGCAGATGTGCACACACACTGGACCCCCTCCTGATATAGCCCCTTCTGCCTGCAAGCTTGCTGCTCTCCATACACAGGTCCTGATGGCGCAGAGTGTCTTCCCACCTCATAGCCTTGAAACACAACTGTTTGCCTCTGATCAGAGCCTCCCAGTCTGTGTGCCAGATGCCTTGGGAAATACTCATCTAGGGCTAGGTGTGGGAAGAGTAGCTGTAAGGCAGATGCTGCTGCAGGGATAGGATGCTCTGGTAAGGCCATGAAGCTCGTGATTAGGGATGGCTAATTTTCCACTCAGATCAGGGCTAGGTCACTGTGAATTCAGGGCTGCCAGTGAGGAAGGAAACCTGTCAGGCTCTTCTGACCTGTGGTCCAGCAATGGCCCTCCTTTCCCTTCCGCTCCCACAGCATGCAGCGCTGCTGGTTTCCAAGGGGAAATTCAGGAGGGTTTTCCCCTGAGGAAGGGGCTTTGAGGGAGCCAGTGGCTGGTGAGGATGGTAAAGGAGAGCCACAGTTTCTGATATTCAGAGGCTGTGCGGGTTAAGACAGAAGGGTCTCACTGCTGCACATGGACACCACTACTTAGCCCTGTGCCAGGCAGCAGCTAATGAAGTGTGGCAGAGACAGGACCCCTGTGCTTCAGCTAGGAAGGCAACAGACCCAAGAGGACATATCTTCACAACCCAAAACATCTGATGACCAAATCACCCTTTCCTGTTCTCCATCCACAATCCCCATCCCACCATGGAGCTGGCTGCAGACTGTCCTCGTGTACCTGGTGGCATTTCTGGAGCAAACCCACCGCAGGGGGCAAATGTAGAAGGTGGCCTTGAAGCCTGCCTAGATGCCTTCAAGGTACTAGGGGCACATTTGACATAGGATATCAAGTGATTTCTGGATGCTGGCATGCAGGAGGCCAGAGCACACAACTGGAGGGGACCCCACCTGCCACCCCAGCCCTATGAATGCAGTCCCCACTGAGACCCCACGACCAGATCAACTCATTGCTACAAGACACACCCCAAGGGGCAGCAAACCTCTCAGTGGGGCTGGGACCCACTGGGGGTCAATGTGCTCCCCTGTTGCAGTCAGGTCCATTGTCTGGCTTCCCCATTGTTGCTGGCTGCAGGTCCCAGTGCCAAGTCTGGAAACACACGAGGTGGATTCTGTCTTGCCAGGCGCTTTCTGCCACCCAGCATAACGCTCAATGACGATGCTGTGAACATTAACCCTGGATCAGTGGTTACAAGCTGCTGTGATGCCCCGGGGAGCCCCCCAGTCTCCCATACTGGTTCCACTGCAGGGAAAGCCCCAGCCACAGCAGAAACCACTTGAGCAGCAAAGCAAAGGCACGCAGAGCCTGGGAACCCCCCTGCTGCACCCTGCTTCCAGCCTTTGTGCGAGGATCCGGGGCGGTGGTGGTGGCACAGTGGTGGCCATTGTGTCACCCTTGCACCCCTCCGTGCCCTAGGAGGTGCTGCCGGATGGAAAGGGACCATGCGAGGTCTGGCCAAGAGAACACGTTGTCCCCTCCAGCACAGCCATGCCGGCAGGGAAGTTTCCGATACTACCGCGTTCCCAGAAGCCAGGGGAGGTTCCAGCCTGGGCTCTGCTGTCCCAGCTCACGCTTCCTTCCCGGCTCAGCCTGCAGACCTGGCACTTGGGGCTTAGCACTAGCAGGGTTAGACTGAGGGTGGGCAGCCCTTTGGGCCAGGCCCTGTGGAGCAGAGCTGGGATCCTGCCAGTGCTGGTGGCTGCTCCAGCCCTTCTCCTGGCCCCTATCCCAGCAGGGCCATCTTCACTGTCAGATTGCACCGGCTGCAGGCTGCCACAGAGCCGCATGTGCTGGCTGAGCTGCCAGAGCCATGTGCTGCCTGACACTGTGATGTCCACCATGTCCCCCTGTCCCAAAGCATCCCACTGGAATCCCGTAATGAGGCACTGCAGCCTCCGGCAGTGGTGGGGGTCACTGTGCCATGGGGTGCCATAGGGGCCAGGGGCTGGGAGTTTTGTCTCTCCCCTTTCTGGCATGGAGGTGAAGCATCGTGCAAAGGAATACACCTTAAGGGATGGATCCTGCTTGAAGGGCTGGATCCTGCAAGGGAATACTCCTAAAGGGATGGATCCTGCTTGCAGGGCTGGATCCTGCAAGGGAATACTCCTAAAGGGAAGAATCCTGCTTACAGGGCTGGATCCTGCAAGGGAATACTCCTAAAGGGATGGATCCTGCTTGCAGGGCTGGATCCTGCAAGGGAAAGGATGGATCCTGCTTGCGTGCAACCACCATGCTAGTGCCCACCAGCAGGCATCAGTGTGGTCTGAGGACTGATGGGCCTGATACAGCACAGGAACTGGTGGGTGTGAGTGCTCTGGTGTGGGGGAACCAGGGGACACCAGCCAGGGGTGCAGAAGAGGGTGGCTGTATCCTGTAGCAGCCTCCCCCTGCCTGCCCCAGCCACCCAGCGCCGGTTGTGGATGTTTTGTGTTCTGCAATGAATCCAGCTGAATACAAGCGGGGCTGTGCCTGCAGGTGGCTGCTCCAGAGCTCAACTTCTGCTCTGTGAGTTTTAATCACAGAATAGTTTGGGTCGGAAAGTACCTTAAGGTCATCCAGTTCCAACCCCCTGCCATGGGCAGGGACACCTCACACTAGGCCATGTCACCCAAAGCTCAACCTGGCCTTGGACATTGCCATGGATGGAGCTTTTACCACTTTCCTGGGCAACCCATTCCAGTGCTTCACCGCCCTTACAGTAAAGGACTTCTTCCTTATATCCAGTCTAAACTTTCCCTGTTTTTCTCACAAATGCCCCAATTTTTGCTCTGTGCAGGCTCTGATTTTGAAGCCACCAGCACTGAGCTCCTACGGACTGAGGGGCTCCCAGTGCCTGCCCCTCTCCTGCCTGTGGGACTGGCTTGACAGAACAAATTGAGTCTGATTGTGACCCACACAGCCCTGCAGAACCAGCCTGGCCTTAAACTCTCTCCTCTGTAGGAAGAGTTCAAGCCTTCCAGTAAAATCTGGGAAGGAGTTAGCAAGTGTATGTGGCAGGTGGATTAGAGGCAGAGGTAAATGCTTCTGCTAAGTGTAATCTGGCTGGTTAAAAGCTCAGCTCAGTCCCTTTCCCAGCATTGTCCTTGCTTCTTGTAAATATAGTAAACACGTCTGCAAACAGGGATTGTTCCTTTTGCCTATTTAAAGCCCCAAGAGTGTGGGGTGAGCCTATCACCCTTCTCCTCTCCCCAGGGTGTCATTAGGGTTTATTGCCACCCTGCTGGTGCCCTCCTCTCCAGGATGGGGTTGGTGCTGGCAGCCTCTGATCCTGCAGGTGCAGCAGGAGAGGGATTACAGCTCATGGGGCTGCAGGTCAGGCCAGGTGAAGGCAGCAGAAGTTCTTGGTGTTGGGGAAATTGGGCTGGGGGCAGAGCCAGGGCCCTCTTTCACCATACAAGCCAGGGGTTCCTTCACTTCTATGCCCTGGGGAGTCCCCCTGGGTGAGGTGGAGTTGGGGGAGAGATGGGGACTGGGAGGCTGGGGCTTACTGTGAGTCATATAGGGACCCAAAGCAGAAATGAATATCATAACTATATAAAAATAAGTAACAGTTACCCGAGTCTTTCTAAAACTCCCTATTCAGGAGGTGGCATAAAGGCAGGAGAAGGAGTGAGGCAGCTCCTCCTGTGGCCCTCCCTGCCCTGGCCCTCCCTCCTTATGACAAGAGCATCCCTGGGGGACCTGTGCCCACCATCACCTGCAGGTGACAGAGTACTCCCTGGGCAAGGCTAACGAGCACCCACATGCTGGCCCCAGGAGCTTGTATATGCCCTGGAGAGGGTCCCTTGTCCTCAGGGCTGGAGTGTGCTCAGATGACCTCTCACTGGGGATTATGGCCAGCGTGAGAGGCTCTTACGGGGAACATGAGGCAGGCAGAAATGGGGTTTACCAGAGATTAAGGTATTTTTCATGCATTTAAACTAGTCATCAGGAACCCAGAGCTATCTAGGAGTCAGCGACCTGGAGCACAGCACCCAGGGGGCAGGGGAGAGGTGTGGGGAGAAGCTAATACCTGCCCTTGTTCCACCCTACGGCTTGCAGGGGGCAGGGGGAAGATGCTCACAGAGGCTTGAAAGCCCACAGTGCTCCAGGGATAGCTTGTGAACCCCAATTTGGGGAGAGAAGAACATGTGCTGCACAACCCCATTGAGATGCACGCTGGCAGAGGAAAGGATGGAGTGTTTGAGGGGGACAGCAGCAAGTGCCAGGGGTACAGCAAAGCCCTGTGCCCTCTCTGGGGCCAGGACAGAGTGGTGCATCCCAGGAGGCACGAGTTGCTGGGTGGCTCCAGGATCTTGTTAACCTTAATCCTCCCTTGGATTAATGCTCAGGGGAGCTGGGGACACCATTTAAACCTGCAGGATCTCTCGCTTTGAGTGCTTCACTGCAGTGGGGCTAGGGGGGACAGAGGGCACAAGGAGAGGGGCAGGTGGTCCTGTAGCCTAATCTGACATGTGGCCTTGGATTTTGTGGGCACGTTCCTGGGCTCTGCCCTTCCTGGGAGCAAGTGGATGGGCAGCGTGATGCCCAGCTGCATGATAGGGTCATATCAGGTGAGCAGTGTTGCTCCAGGAGGGTGCTGCTGGGTCTGGCTATGCAGGGTCACTGTGGGTCAGAGCAGCCGGGCGGAAAGTGTCTGCTCTTGGAAAGATGCTCTTCTGGGGGAATGTCTGCCTGGGATGAAGGTTCTGGGGTGAAATCCTTCTCTCGGTCTGAGCTGGTTGAGAAAGTTGGGGCTGTTCAGCCTGGAGAAGAGAAGGCTGCATGGAGACCTCATAGCAGCCTTCCAGTATCTGAAGGGGACCTATAGGGATGCTGGGGAGGGACTCTTCATTAGGGACTGTAGTGACAGGACAAGGGGTAATGGGTTAAAACTTAAATAGGGGAAGTTTGGGTTAGAGATAAGGAAGAAGTTCTTTACTGTGAGGGTGCTGAGGCACTGGAATGGGTTACCCAGGGAAGTTGTGAATGCTCCACCCCTGGCAGGGTTCAAGGTCAGGTTGGGTAGAGCCTTGGGTGACATGGTTTAGTATGAGGTGTCCCTGCCCATGGCAGAGGGGTTAGAACTGGATGATCTTAAGGTCCTTTCCAACCCAAACCTTTCTGTGATTCTTTGGTTTCCACGGGGCTGACCTTTCAGCCTGGCAGTGTGAGGATGCTCAGATCCTACCCACACAGATCCCACGCTGACCCCAGCCCCTAGCAAAGGACACAGCATTAGGAGCCACCCTCTTCTGCAGCCAACAGCCATGCTATGGGGCTTGCAAGACCACTCAGGGGCAGAGCAGCCTGGCTGGCATCCAAACCACCCATCCGCAGAGCATCCCCAGCTCTATCTCCCCACCAAAGGAGGTACCAAGAGCCCCATGCAACCCCCTGTGATGCCCCATCCCAGCCTGCCGGGAACCCCAAGCCAGGTCCCCAGCCCCTGCTGAGCTGCAGTTGCCACCTTCTCCCTTAGAGGATGTTCCTATCCCTCGGCAGCCAGAGTGCAGCTCCCTCTTGGTAATCCCCTGGTGTGTCAGGCAGCACAACCACCAGCATCCCCTGGACCCCAAGCATCAGTTACATCTCCTTCACCCCTCTGCAAGCTTGGATCCTCATGGGAATCTTCTGCTTCATGCCTAATCCAGCCCATGGCTTCATGCTCTGTGGCTGGCACAACCCAAACCTGCCACCTGCCCCAGGAAGGTGCCACAGGACATTGTCACCCATCAAACAAGGCCAGTGTCACCTTGGGTGCCTTGGGGTGGCCTTGCAGGGGCTGTGGGTGCCATGTGCCTGTCCCTGGGGCAGTGTGGAAGAACGGGATGTGCTGTTCTAAGTGGCATCTTAACTAGATCTGATCCAGCCTTGCAAAGCCACAGCGCCTTCAATTCCCTTAGCTCTCCAAATCTGCTACTGTGCATCTAAGCGGATTATTTTAAATACCCCATGATGGACTGCTTCTTTGTAATATAATCCAGCCTTGTGTGTCCCATTCCCCTCCTATTTGCTGTGATTTAGCAGCAGCTGTGACAGCTAGAAACTTCCCCAGCTTCTCTTGCTCCCTAGGAAACATCCCCTGTGACAGCCCCTTCCACAGCATCCTGCTCTGACCCATATGGCCGGATCCTGAGGTTGCTCCGTTACATGCACCCTCAGCATGGAGCCTTTCTTGTCTTGGGATGAGCTGTGGCCATAGGATATGCTGCCCCAGAGCTGCTTCATCTATACCCAGAGCTGAGTCCCTGCGTTGGCATTGCCCCACATCTTGGGGCCAGATCCTTGCAGAATCTGGCTGCTTCCACCCAGATAAGAGCCATGCAGGGGCCCTTTTGGGTGGGTTTTGACAGTTTTCAGGCCTCTTGCTCAAGCTGTCTCTGACACCTCAGCCCTGCCATGAAGTCAGGCAAGAGAGCAAGCATCCTGCCTCCTGCTCCTGCTAGAGAGGGCATCTGGGGAGGAAGAGGCCGGCACGGAGCCCACCCAACCCCACTCTCGGCAGCGGCAAAGAAGCCGCCACTATTCCGAGTGCTTCCCTTTGGGGCTTGTCTGATTAATGAGGGCTTGTTATTTCCAAACTGTTTGAAATCATGTTTATTTTATCTGCCGCCGGATTCCTCTGACTCAGGGCTCATCGTTAACTGCCAAAGATGAGTGACAGATCCCGCTAATTACAGCTAATGATGGCCTTAAAGGAGCTCTGTGCGTGCACGTGTGTTTGTGTGCACACATGCCAAGGGCCATTTATAATTTAAAGTGGGGAGAGTCGTTAGCATAAACCGTGCCGGGATTAATTGCAGAGAGCGGCCTCTCCAGGGAGGATGCTCACCGAGAGGTTGTGGTTTCAAGCGCTGGATGCTGAGGATGGTACAGGCTGCCTGGGCAGTGGCAGCGTGGTCCCAAGCTGGGTGTCAGCCTTGGGGACACCAAATCAGAGCTACCACATAGGAAATGTTTGGTGCAGAGTCACTGAGCAACCAGTGGGGACAAGGGGGGGCCTTTACAGGTAGCACAGGGATGACCAGCTCAGAGCCATGCAGGGCTATGGGAGCTGACATCCACCCCTTGGCAGAGTTCTGGGGGGTTCTTTTCCAGTTGGAAGAAGCACTGTGCCCAAAATACCCAGTTCTGCCCCAGCTTCCATGGGAACAGGCAGTGAGAGCACTGGGAAATGTTTTCTGTGGCCTCTCTGTGGACAAAGTACTGCAGGAGCATAACCCCTTACTAGACACTGGGGACCTCACCTGCAGACTGGGGCTAGACTGCCTTGGGAAGAGAGCTCTCCCCACTTCAGACCATGGGCAGTCCATCCCTGGTGTTGCCTTCTTTGCTTTTACCTTTCTCCCCAGGAGGGAAAGAGGGAGGATGGAGATGAAAAGGCTTTACCCACCCTTGGGCAGCTACAGGAGCTCATGGGCAGGCAGGCAGCAGCTCAGGCAGAGCCCATGGCAGGGCTGATGGGGAACTTCCATGACCGGCACAGCAGGGTTTGTTCCAAACCCTTCCCTACAGCAGCTCTCCACTTGCCCAGGCTGATTTTCACCCCTGCTGCAAAGAGGGCATGCAGGGACAGACTCATGTGTCCCCAGCTCCATTCACTCACCCTTCCTCTCCTCAGGTGTCCAAGCAGTACCCTCATCCGTCTCCTAGCCCTGCTGATGCAGGCCGTAGAGGAAGCATCCAGAAGGAAACCAAAAGCTGTTCCAGATGGCAGAAGGCTCAGCAGAGCAGAACAACTGCTCCCCAGCCCTTATCTTTCTGCAAACCAAATCCACCCTTCTTGGAAAGAAGTAATTCAAGCTCCTTGGCCTTGGCGAGTAGGAAATGCGGAGCACCGGCGCCAGCTCCCTGTCCTGCAAAGTGCTGCTATATCGGTCTCTGCTACGAGAAGGTCTAAATTGGAAGTGATGGCAGCAGCATCAGGATGCCAGGATGGACTCTGGGGCCAGCGTGAAGGGGTTTCAAGGGCTGGATGTGCTCAGTGCACAGGGATGCCTGCCAGCGCAGGACACTGCAGTTCTAATCCTACTAAAAGCTGGGAGGAAACTACTTGGATGAGGGCTGTTGGCTGAAAAGACCTCATTCAGATCAAGCCTGATGGCTTGTGAATTTGTCTTGGATCTTTGGAAATGTTCTGAACCCCAAAACGCTCAGGTTTCTCGTTCTGAAATATTCCAGATGTTTCTGTTTAAGGCTCTTGTAGAAACAGCTGTCAGAGGCTGTAGAGCAGAGCTCCCCTCAGAAATGCGCAGCCATTCGATGGTATGACTGCTCCCAGAATGGCCCAGAGAGGCTGTCTGAGACAGGGCGAGCTTGGGCTAGTGCCTTTTACATGACCAAACCCCTGTCACTGGGAGTTTCAGCCCCTCCAAACCCCATTCACACAGGGGTCCTGGGGGCTTGTGCTCTCCTGACTCTGCTCTTCCTTTGCCATCTTTCTCCCTGCCACCTTGCAAAGCCCTCTCCAGGCCACCTTCCCCATAGGTTTAAATCCCAATGTAGCAGCACTGGGAGGTGACAAGAGAGGTGCTCTGGAGAAGCCATGGGCTGGGAGTCAGAGGCACCAGTGTTGGTGACCTCGGGGACATCAGTCTGGGCAGTCCATGTCTGTGGTACACAGAGCCACACGGCCTGTGGGAGATGGGTGGCTTTGAGATCCCCAAGTGACTTTGGGGTTAGCAGAGCAGAACAGTCTCTCCAAAGCCCAGGTGAGATGATTTTCCCTCTGTGCCACATCCAGAGAGGGTTGGAGGCATCTGAGATGTAGGGTGAGAGACAGGGCAGGCCACCATTAGGGTGTGGGCATCATGCTGTGAGCTGCCTGTTCAGCAGCAGTGCTAAGCCCTCCTCAAATAAGCCTCATGATCACCATCACCCAGCAAAAGAGCCCAATTGCAAAGAAAACAGGGAAGCAGCTGAAAAAATAAAGGCACTGCCATGGCACTGTGCATGCCAGGTTGGAAATTTGGGATGATGCCGAAGCACAGCGCTGGATACTCCTCCAAGGGCATGAAGAACTAAATTGGGATGGAGAAATTAGGGGTGCTAGGGGCCAGTGAAAGAACACTGCTGACAGCACTGGGGACAGGCAGCCAGGACTTGTGGGTCCTCTGGGTACTTGGTAAGAGCAAGGATGCTCAGCAAGGATGCTGCATGAGGTCGAGTGGTCTAAGGCACAGCCCCATGTCTCCAAGGGACAATACAGTGCTAAGCTGCCTGGTGAGATGCCAGCCTCTGTGGGTACCTCAGCTCCTTCACCAACTGCACTCCTTCCCAGATACCAGAAGTATACAAAACGTGAAGAAATCTGCTCAGTGACCACAAAGCATGGCCATGAGCTCCCAAAGCATTTAGTTCCTAAGCCCTGGCCATAAGGCAGTGACTTCTTCAGCTGAAGAATGAATGGAGGTGAACTGGGCAAACACAGCTTTGCTGGAAGAACTGGAAGGTCACCAAGCCTTGAGGTCAGCATAAGAGTCAATGCCAGTGCCTGCCTCCCAAACCTGTGTGTAGTACTGCCAGAGACTGAGAACCCCAAACTCCTTGCACTGCTGCCCTAGGGGTCTGGCTATCTCCAGCATCAGCCGGCCTGGGGGCAGGAGAAGGTCATGGCAGTGAACCCTGCTGTATCTGGCACCTTCTGGGATTAGCTGTGTGGCATCTGCAGCAGCTCCAGTAGTGGCTGGGTAGGAACAGGTACACACAGATAAGGCAACCTGAACCTTGGGGACAGTGAACCAGCTTCATTAATCCCTGTGCATCCAGACGCTGATGAACACGCTATCGTCCCCTTTACCACCCCCAGCAGCTTGTGTGTGGCCATCAGCCCTGGCTCACCAAAGGGCACTGCTGACAGTATGGGGACAGGCAGCCAGGATGGATCCTACCTGTCCACGAGCAATGGAGGCCCATGGATGGTGTGCGGTCATGCAGCCAGGATGGGGACCCAACTGGCATGGGGACACAGGGGGATGCAGGTTGTAAGAGCCCTGGGGTACAGTGATGCTGCAGGGCAGAGGATGACCAGCAGTACCACCCACCTCTGATGGCCTGGACCCCATGGAATCACAGAATGGTTTTGGTTGGAAAGGACCTTAAGATTGTGTCCAACCCCCCTGCCATGGGCAGGGACACCTCACATTAGGCCACGTCACCCAAGGCTCTGTCCAACCTGACCTTGAACACTGCCAGGGATGGAGCATTTACCACTTCTTTGGGCAACCCGTTCCAGTGCCTCACCACCCTTACAGTAAAGAACTTCCTCCTTACATCTAACCCAAACTTCCCCTGTTTAAGCTTGAACCCATCACCCATCCTCATCCCCACATCCCTCCCTAGGCTCTGCCTTTCCCGCTGCAGCAAGCAAGAGAATCCAGCACCATGCGAGCACACCAAGAGAGAGAAGCACCACCATGTCCCAGCCCGCATCCCGCAGGCAGCTCAGGAACGGGTGCAGCGTGGCACTCCCCATCCTGTTAGCTTGAGCATTAAAGCGCCCGCAGCTCAGCAGCCGGGCCTGGCCACGATCTCCACTTCCAGGTAAACAGATGAGGCAAGTGGCTCGCTTTCCTCCCTGGCCACACAGACCCACCATTCAGCCCCGCCGCCCCACACAAACCCCCACTGTTCGGCACAGGGCTCACACTCCCCAAGGGGGGGATACACCGTGGCCGGTGGTTGACACTCAGCCAGGCTGGAGCGGGGCCAGTGGGCACAGAAAGAGCCACTGTGTTTTGGCTGGCTCCTGCTGAGCTGGGGCAGGGGCAAAAAGGGCCCCTTGTGCACAGGACCCGGGGGTGCCCCCATGGATGGGCTGCATCCAGGGTCCAGCAAGACCATGGTGGTGGTCACTCATGGGTCTATGGGGTGGTGGCGAGGAGATGGGGTGAGAGCCCAAAGGGGTAAAGGGGTAGGAAGAAGCAGGTAGGGGAGCTCAGCCAGTGCATCAGTGTGCATCCAAAAGATTTCAAACCCAGACTTAAGAGACAAAAGCAGTGTCGGGTTTTGCCCATGACAGCCAGGGACAGGCTCAAGTGATGGCAGAGGCAGGAGCGGGAGGCAGCTTTCCCTGGGTGTCCTGTGAACATCCTTCCCAGCCAGTGGGAAGGGTGGGCACATTCCAGGCGTGTTCACCCCATGCTCCCACATGGATTCTGCAGGCATAGTTGGCAGGTGACCCACTCCAAGTGTGCCTGTGGCACTTCCTGACAGGACCGAGTCAGGCACTTGCAAGGATGAGACAGGAAGGTACCCGCTCCTGCCCCCCAGGGCTCTTCTCCCCCTCCAACATCCTGATGCTCTCCCCAGGCTTTCTTCAGCCTGGAATGCTCTGGCCATGGTGGGGCTTAGAGGGACCATCCTTTCAGGGACCCTCTCACCAAGCTGAGTGATCCCTGCTTCAGTCATGAGCATCCTCATGGGACCAGGCAGAGAGAGGGGAAAGCAGGAGGCACAACCACAATGCTCCAACATTCCCGCTGTTCCTCCTGCTGCCTCCATCACCCACAAGCAACCATCAGTGCCTTTGCTGCGGACAATGTCTTCCATGCCTGGCACCTTCCTCCCTTGCTGCTCCCCTGTAAAGGTGTCTTTCTTCCCCAGGGAGCACAAGGAAAGCATTTTCCAGCACAGCAGATGAAAATAGATTCACAATCCAATTTTACCCTGGTACCACTTCAGTGATTTTGATGGAGCCTCTCTGGATGGGTGCTGGTTTGAGCCAGAGGACAGCTGTCGCGGCTTCATAGACCAGGGGTTTCTTATCTGTGTCACCTTTGATTACTGTAATTGAAATCTTGCTCTGATCCGAGCTGTGCCCGTACATTCCTGCTGCCTGTGCGGCTCTCGACTGGAGTGGCAAAGTGACATTAATAGACTGTAAAGCCAGGCAAGGCCTGTGAGAGTGTTCCTGCCTGACCTCCCGGACAGCAGCCACCACTCACCCTGGCCCCACACTCAGCCCTGGTGTCCTCCCATGACTCATTTCCCCTCCTGGAAGCACAGATCCTGCCTTTCCCCAGAGCTGCTCATGTGTGTGCAGGCAGCCTGCCCTCTCCCACCCCTTCAGAGCAGAACAGGGATGCTCTCGAGGGATGCAGGGTCCAGGGGTGCCAGTGGGATCATGGAGGGATCAGCTCCCCTTTAGACCACCTGCTCCAGCATGGAATTTCCCATGGTAACATTGCCCTTTCCCAGCACCTCCTGACTAAAAGGGCAGCAAGGTGTTATGCTGCTGCCCATCCACTCCCAGGTGGGCTGCAGGGGACAGAAATGCCACTGCACACCAGAAGATGCTCCTGGCTTCGGTGCCAAGCTGGAAAACCTGCTGTGGCTGGAGGTGTGACTGGCGCTTTGGCACCCTCCCATTGCCATTTGGGAAGCCCAGACAGTGACTGAGGGCAGGAGCCGGGAGGGCACGTGTGCTGGCACACATGCTCCTGCAGTTTGGCTGGCTTGTGACAGCAAAGCTGGTGGCTCCATCCAGGATGGGGAGGGTTTGCTCGGCCAACCCAAGCTCTGGGATCTGCCCTCTGGAGCAGAAAGGGGCATCCCCACTGCAAAGCCCCATCCGGAGAGCCCTGCAAAACTGAAGTGACATACAACGTCCCTGGATCTCCAGGTTTTCTGGGACTGCAGCTTTCATGGCCACACACAGAGCCAGGATCTGGCTGGTGCATCCTGGCACAGCAGCCTGGGCTTGCACCAGTGAGGATCTGATGGAGTCATCCCAAAACTTCCCATGCTGAAAGAACGGGAGGCCGCCCAGACAGCAGGACCCCCCCCAGCATCCCATCACCAGCACGCATAAAGGCTCCCTCCGAATCCCGGCGGACCGAGCAGCAGCACTTCCTCTCCGGCAGTGAAACTCCTGGAGGGTCATGGGCTGGCGGCACACACAATGCTAGGGGTTATCCAGCCTGTTATCAGCCCTGACCATGCAGTGCAGGGAGGAAAAGGGTTTCAATCCCAGCCGAGCCATGTTTCCGTTGGGAGCTGTTCCCGCTGTCACGGGGAGGGCTGGACTGTGCCATGCTTTCAACACTGGGACCGATGGAGCAGGGCTGTGATTGCTATGGGGAGAGACAGGACCATGGGATTGTCACCCTGTATCCCCATGGCATTGCCAGGGCCCTTCCTCATCTCCAAGCAATGCAGTTGCTCCTGCCCCAGCTTTGCCCTGGCCTGGGCATGCCCAACGTGCGGAGCTTGGAGATGGGAAGGGGCCAAAGCCAGTGACCCCCAGGAAAAAAGGGGCTGCCACTGGGGCATGTGGCTGAAACATCCCTTGCTGGATGTCCCCACTCGTAACCATAGGGAGGCACCCCAGATCCCTGGAACACTGGGAGAATGCCTGCCCAAAGCAGTAGTCAACCCAAGAAACCGCATTGGCAAAACCACCTCTGCCAGCCAGGAGGGGAAACTGAGGCATGAGATGCTGAGAGAAGACTCCTACTCCTTTATTCCTAGGCTGCCATGGGACATCCTTCCAGGGGCTGCCCCTTAAAGCTGGCTGGAGAAGGGGAATGCGGTGCAGGGTTACTCCTGGCTCCTCAGCCCAAACCAAAGGGTGGATGCTCACCCCAGCCCTGCTCTCCAGGCCCTGCTGCAGTGAGCAGGGTGCAGGCAGCGGCTGGGCTCGCCACGATCCCTTCCCGCTCCATGATTAATTGAACACAGGCTAAAATTAGCTGTGAGGCAGCACCCCTGGGGTCTCCAGCAGCATCCCACTGCCTGCAAGTGGGTCAGGCAGCAGCTGCCTCCCAGCTGGGGTGCTTGGGGAACCCCATCCTCCGCTGCGGGTGGGAGCATCGCTCCCTGCTCCGCTCTGCTGCCTGTCCTGAAGGCTTTTCCCTCTCTGGATTCACCAGCAGGCTGGGCTGCGCTGTGGCCAGAGGAGCTGGGGAGGCGCAAGTCCGTCTTCTGGGATGGCAGGAGTGCAGATCCCTGTCATGTTCCTTCCTGTGCCTTCAGGGATCTGTTATTTTTAGTGCTCTCCCGATGCCGTGTCGCTAGCTAGGCTCTGGCTCTCTTTCCTTCACCCTTCCCACCCCCCTTCCCCAGTGTTAACTGGTTTTCTCTGTGTTATTTGCAGATTACAGGGGGCAGAATCAGGCACAGGGGATCATTTGGTCACAGCCTCCCCATGCTGCCCTTCACACAGTGGGGTTTGGTTGGGTTTCTTCCCTGGCTGCTTTTAACACCCATTGGCTCCCTATCAGCGATGAAACACCAAGGGGTAATGCAAACCAGAGGCACCGTGGTGTAGCAGAGGACTCGGTGTGTCAGGCCAAGCAGGGGGATGCTCCCATGCAGGCATGGCAGTGCCTGGACATGGTCCCCAGCATCCCATGTCTGACTCCCTTCACATCCAAGGCTGCGACCTCCACCATGGCACATGAGACAGTGACAGCAAGAGATGGGCTTTTCCCATGGATTCAGAAGAAAGCAATCAGGAACAAAGTTAATTAAGAACTTCAAAGCCAGATACTTCTAATTTGGTTTAACAGTGCAGCTCTGCTCAGTGGTGATGCTGTCACAGAGGTGCCTCTTCAAGGCTCAGGCTGGGAAGTGCTCATGAGATGTCATGGATTGTCATCCAGGATCAGCATTGTCACAACCCTCTGGCCTCCATCCCTGTGGAACACTGGGGCGTAGTGTGCTAGCTAAATGCTAGGCATCCAGGGACTGACCCTGCATGGGGCTTGGTTTTGGAGCTACTGGAAGAGTGACTCCATGGGGAGGCTGTGCCTCAGTTTCCTCATGGCATGGGGCTGCCAAACCTGCTCTTTGGGAACGTGTTTTCAAGGCGCTTGGGCTGGGTGCTGGAGCCTGACTCCTACCTGCTGGAATTCTACCACTGCCCATATAAAGTGGTGGTCCAGGGGGACCAGGGGCTGCCTGCCTCCATAGGGTTCAGCAAAGTAGTGGTACCCATCCTGGAGTGAGTAGGGGAACCCAGCACAGCTGGTCCTGTCCCTCCATCCACTGCTCTGAAGAAGGGGGCATCTCCCTTTCCAAATTCTCACTCTTTTCCCCAAAAGGAGCCAAAATCCTCTAATTTCCTCCAGAAACCCATGCCGCAGGACAGCGGTGCTCCTGCCCCCAGCTCTGCTGCCTTTCCCTGCATCCTGCTCCCACTTTGGGGGTTTTTCTGGTGGCGTGTTGGTTGGTGGGGTTTTTGTTCCAAGTTTCTGTGCTGCGTGGCGAGTAAAGGCATCCTGCTGTCTGAGGGCTAACGGCTTGCTGGAGAGATAATAAAGCAAAGGGGAGTAAATTAAAGTGCCTATAAATAGCACCAGGAGAGGAAAAGGAGATGAAGTCATCTTCCTTCAGCTGAGCTAGTATTTGCATCACTTCTTCCCTTCACCTTCCCCTGCCCCCTCATCCCGCTTGGAAAACAGCCTCCCCCAGCTCTGAGGTCCTGCTGTGGGCGGTGTGCCCCCCTAGGTCCCCATGGGGCTGTGGGATGTCCCCCTGCCCCAGCACCAGGGGCATGCTGGAGAGCACAGCAAGGTGGTCTGGATGTGGTCAGTCGGCCCCAGGCTCCACGTCATCTTTGCCAAGGACCTATGACATTGCCCCAGGCAAACCAGTGCATGGACCAGTGCAAACCAGTGCCCCAGCATGACTCCAATGCTGCATCCCATTATCACTAGCAAGAGCATTCAGGAGCCATCACAGCCCCATCGTACACCATTCCTCTTCACAGCCTGAACATGAGCAGCTGCAGAGACCCCCCAAGAGGAGAAGGGATGCCACAAAGTCAACAACAGCAAATTCCCACTATAAGCCCCTCCAGGAACCAGATTTCATAATTTACATCTCTATTCCTGATTGATTTCACATCCATTCACCGTCAGCCCCAGGACACATGGGAGAGATGGGATCCCAGTCCTGTAGGAGCCTCCCTGTGTTTAGCAGCCAGCTTCGGACCTCACCCAAAGCATGACCCTCACTGCCACAGTGGCCACTGTCCCTGTAGCCCCCAGGAAGCCCCCTAAACCCCCCATCTGCCCTCTCACACAAGGTATATTTATGCCTGAGTCAGAATGAGGTCACACCACGGTTTCCTCCGTGTCAGCTACCGACTCCTATTCCTGTGCCATGTGCACACACCCGCCGTGTGTGTTATTGCAGGGTATTTATAGCTATTTTGCATGTACAATTATAAAGCCACAACTCCACACATGCACAGAAATAATCACGGTGCCGGGACGCAAGGGAGCGGGGCCAGGGCGATGGGAGCGGGGCCGGGGCACTGACCCCACCGCTAATAATAATTCTTTGTGCTTTATATATAGCCCCTTTCATCCACAGCTCTCAAAAACGCTTTGCAGGCATTTAATTAAGCTTCCCAACATCCTAATGTGATGACAGTCAAGTAATAATATCCCTGCTTTGAGGTATGAAGAGAAGGGAGGTGGCACGACTTGTCCAAAGTCCCACAGCAAAGCAGCAGGTCCAAGTGCTCTGTGCCCTGCCCCGCACTTGTGGAGTGCCCAATGGGGGAGATTTTGACCCAGAAAGGGGATAAGGACCACAGGATCCTGCCCAGCCCCTCTGCTCAGTTTGGGGTGGTGGCAATAGGTGACAGCACAGGGTCTAGTGGTGGCAGCAGTGACCCCAGGGACCGCCAGGCTGCAGCTGCCCAACATCTGGATCAGCGGGTGGAAGAGGCATATGGATCTTGACAAACTCGTGGGAGAGCCATACAGAAGTTGACAGGTCTGAAAGGGCTGATTTACGAGGAATATTAAGAGTTGTAATCCTGCCTGGCCTGGCCACCCCTCAGGGAGGCAGGGTGATGACAGGGACCCAGATACATCACAGACAGACAGGCTTCACAGGGGCCAGTGCTGACATATCTCTGAGCAGGAGGGCTGGAAGTAGTTTTGCCTCCCAGAGTTCTGGGCAGCTGGTGCAGAGACACAGACGGATCCCAGTGGCTGCCTAGAGATGGGATCCCACAGAGATGATCTCTGTGGTCCTCAAGGCCTCTGGTTTGTGCTACACTGAGCACCCTCCCTACTCTATCCTCCATCCCTGCCTGAATTGATCACTTATCTCCCATCCTTGGAGTGCTGCAGGGGGCACAAGGGGCATGTGCTATGGTTTTGGACACTGATGGGACATGAGATGTCACCAAGCAAGAGGGACATGGCAGAGGATGGTGGCTAGCCAAAGGCTGGAATTTCAACCACCAGGGCAGAAGAGGTGCTGGAGCAAACTCTGGTGTTGGTAATAAAAGGGGTAGAACTGGAGTACAGCGGGGGAAGGCTGCATGGAATCATTAACGACTGCAACAGAAAACACAACCCTGGCTCCTTTCACATGTCTGAAGAGGTGAGGAACAAGGACCCATCCTCATCCCCTCCTTGGGGATGCCCCATGGGGAAGCAGCAGCACGTCCATGGACACAGTGAGGGTCTGCATGCATGAAAACCAGACACAAGTCAAAAATCACAAACCCTGATTTGATCCTGCAGCAAGCACCACCCTGCCATTTTATGGCTGTGGTTTTCCTCCCAGACTTCAGCCAGATCCCTGCTCACTGAAACAAACCACACAGCACCCGAGAGCACCCGCACCTACCGAGACCCCAGAATGGGGGACTGGGACCTGCTTGTACCACACTGAGACCAAAGAGCAGCACTATCGACATTAAGCAAGAAGATAGCCGTGAACCTTCAGAGGGCTGCAAAGAAATGCCCCTAAACCAGTCTCTCTGAGGAGAAAGAAGGAAGGGACATGGGCACAGTGTGCCTGGCCAGGGATCCACCACTGCAGAGATGGTGGACACCTTCCTGCCACTGCATTGGTCACCAGAACAGATCTGTTGCCATCACCTCTCCAAAAATCACTCCCACTGGTGCATCTCTTACCGGGGGCTGCTGGTACCTCCGCTGCCTCGCTGGCCATGATGAGGGACTCAAGGATCCTTGCGCGGAGCTCAGGGCCTGCCTCAGTGCTATGGGGAGAAGAAAGGGGTGGATCTGTGAGGGTGGCAGCAGCTTAGACCCACCGGAGACCCCCACACCCCTGGGACAGGAGCCAGCCACCCCCATGGATCTCCTGTGGGACTGGAGCAATGCTGTACATCCCAGTTCCATGCGCGCCATCAGGCCTGGTCGCTGTGCAAAGAGATGTGATGGCTTAAGGTCCTTTCCAACCCTGACCATGATATGGCAGAGGATCACACATCAGAGATGGGGGCTTCCAGCTCTGGCCTCCCCCTTTGGAAAACTCAGGGCTGAGCTGCTGGCGGGCTCTCACCAAGCAAAACCAACTTGGCTTGGGGCCTGGCTATGGGCACCCTTCCCTCGTCCATCCCACCCCATGCATGGAGGGGCACCTCACCTGCCTGCTGCAGGGCGAAGGAGCAGCTCCCCAAATTGCTCCCCGAGGAGCCGGGGCGAGGGGCGGCTCCGCTGCGTGCCCTGGCAGAGGTGGCAGAAGTGGCAGAGGAGCTGGCGCAGGAGCAGTGCCTGGGGCTGCGGCAGTGCCGGGGGGGCCAGCAGGGCTCTGGCTCGCTGGCCACACTCCTCCAGGCCCGGGGTCTCTGCAATGGAGGGGAAACAGAAGAAGAAAGGTCAGGTCGGGAGGTTGGGGCATCCTGTTGCCTCTCATAGGAGACTGGCGCCTACCAGCACATAGGATGTGACAGGTCTCTACTCCCCAAAGAGCCCCCAGAAACCTGACCTCAACCTCTCCGCTCAAAACCATGACTGTTTCGCAGCCCATCCCTCCCCACAGACAGGCTGTGAGGCACATGGGTACCACAGGGAGTGAAGAGTCCATAGAGGTGATGCCCTGTGGGTATCAGCCACTTCTTGCTATGGGCTGCCAGCCCCATTTACCCACTGACACCACTCCAGATCAGTATAGGGTGACTTCAGCACATTCTCTCTCTCAGCACAGCCAGGGAGGGAGCACAGGGAGCTAAGCTGCTCAGCTGGCAGGGGCTGAATCTAAACACCCCTTACTGCTGCTCCAACAGAGAACAGCAAAAACCCTAACCTGGTGCACAGCAAAGGCCATGGCAAAGGCAGAGCAAAGCAGAGGTGGGGAAATAGGCACCAGCAGGAAGATCTTCCAGATTTAAAGTCTCAGCCCTCCCCTTCAGTAAAAGCAAACTGGGAGGGAAAAGGGGTTTTAGGGGGAAAAAAGCTACATTTGGGTTGACAGCAGCCCTTGCATCCCTCCCAGTGTGGTCTCACATCCCAAGATGCAGCAGCAGGGAGGACTGACTCTTGAATTGCCCATGTGAATAAAAGCAGGCACCTAATGGTGTTGCACATCACAGAGGTGCTACCAGAACCTCTGTCCCAGCTGCCCCGAGCAGCCCTCAGCTCTGCAGTGTTCCCACCAGCATCCCCCCCACATTCCCAGTGCCCTCTGACAGCCTTGGCCGTGGCTCCCCTGTCTTGTGAGCTGTGAGCTCAGCGGCCTGGAACTGTGGTCCTGCCCTGGGCATGGGAAGCAGCTGCTCCGCAGCTCCATCCTCCATCCCTGCCTTGGCCTGGCCCTTTCATCTGAACGGGACAGGCAGGTCCCCAGGGCTGCATTGCCCTCAGCTGGCTTCAAAGCCCGGCTCGGCAGAGGCTGACTCAGCTCCTCATGGCTCTTTGCACCAGGGCTGAGGCTTGGCTGATGCCCAGCCAGCTCCTGGCATCCATCCTTGGGGCTGGGGTGCCCCAGATCTGAAGGGGTCTGTGATCCCCTTCAAAGCAGGTCTGAAACCTGGCTGGGATTGTGGTGGAGTGCATGTGTGCCTCCGTATCCAACAAGCAGTTCCTATCGGATGTTTGGCTTTGCTTCAGGCCACCCCTACCCCAACTGGCTGCTTTTTGTACCCTGGGGATGCTACGGGGGGAAAGTCCACATCCAAATGGGGAATGTGGGGATGTTTTCCATCTCCTTTTGCAGGTGGTCAGCCCACAGCCTGGAGCGGGGCAGGAGGAGCCTGGCTGCAGGGCAGGCTGCCAGCCCCCAGCACCATCTCCTGACAGGCTTGTGCTTCTATTTTCTTCCTAAAGCCCCAGAGAAATCCCCATCGGTTTCGCCTCTGTTCTGCCCCCTCCTCCTCCCCCTGCACCCGTTCCTTGCACTCCAGCACAGGCTGCAGGGAAAGGCGCTTCCCTTTGAAGTCACTTAACGAGGCAACCCAGCTAATTGCTTCCTAATTGCGTTTTTATCCTTGGAAGGGAGGCAGCCTTTGATTTCTCCTCTTGACTGGTGAGGGGAAGGCAGCTCCTCCGTGCCACTGGCCCAGGGGTATTTCTCCTGGCTCTGTGTCTCTGCGCAGGGCAGGGAGGACATGGTGTGAGATATCCCTTTTCTTTTCCATGTATCCCTCCTGCCTCATGGGAGGCCATGGTGTGAGATATCCCTTTTCTTTTCCATGTATCCCTCCTGCCTCATGGGAGGCCATAAAGAGCCTGTGACCTTTTCCCACCAGGACATAGTAGGAAAAAGCCATGCCTGGCCTCTGAAGGTAGCCAAGAATATGATCTGTGCATGGGGAAGTGGTACATGGGGATGGAGGATACTGCATTGACCAACGATGATAGCTGGTTTGAAGGTGGCAGGGGGTTCAGGTCCTATCTAACATGGTGGGCAAGGGCTTTGTGTTTGCTTAGTGATGCCCACAGGGCCTCGGACGGGGAGATGCTGAGCAGCTCTGTGAGGCTGCATTTGAAATGGGTTGTTGTCCAGGCTCCTGTTGGGATGGAGCATGGACTCTGCTGGTGTGGATACCAGCCCTGCCTGCTGATTTGAAAATATATAGTCAAATAAACCCAAACCCCCTTGTCAGTATGGTACATTTACACAGGGGCTGGAAAGCTCGCAGGGACCTACAGGCACTTCCTGACAGCGCTAAGCTGAAAAAGCAGGGAATTTTCTATGCCCATATAAAGCCAAGAGTTAACGAGATTACAGCAAAAAATTCCTAGGAAGCAGAGCCAAACTATTATAATAACGCTTTCTTCTGGGGCCAGCATCACCCAGCCCTGGCAGCTGCCCGGCTGGGCAGGCAGCACCTCCTGCTCTGGGCACTGCACCATACCGCACTGGGAGAGAAGCTGACTGCAGGGCTCCCCTTGCTCCCAAAAGCTGCTGTGCTGCTCTGACACAGGGGATGCTCCCAATGGTCCTTAATGCAGCATCAAGCAGGGGATGGGGTGAGGAGCCATCCTGGAGGTGCATTGGGAAAGATGCTTCACAAAGCATCTTTAGCCACACAAACATTGCAGGCACAGAGGGAGCCCGGCTGTGCTTACCTTGAGCCATGTGGATCAAGTCGCTGTAGAGAGCTGGAGGGATCAGGGGTGATGGGAGCTCCTGGAGGTACCACTTCAGGGCCTCTGCCAGTGTCTGGGCCTCATACAGGTCCATGTCCACAGCCGAGGCATCTGCAGGGAGACACAGCAGGAGCCCTTAGCCCATGGTACTGCTTCTCAGAGCTCTTCCATCCCTGCGAGCTTTCCTCTGGACATGGGTGCTGATTTCTCCACCCATTCCCACCTTTCCCAGGAATGGCAAACAGTGATTTCACTGCCAGAACCCCCAGCAAATATTCCTGTCCAAATTTCCACTCGCCCTGAGTTCCATGTGCCTATGGAAAGCATGAGGCAGCATCTCCATTTTCTGTGAGCTATACATCCAACTATACAAGGGGCTTTTGCCATCCCACCTTGATCCCACTGAAGGATAGCACCCATGGGATGGGCTGAGCAGTTTCCCTAAAGCACCCTCTGGCCATCAGGACCAGGCACCATGTGCCAAGCCTAGCTCTGGAGGAACTTCTTGGAAAATGCATCCATGTACCAGGGTTACACTCCCTGCGTATGTTTATGCATGTTGCTAAAGGCCCACATCACCTCCAGCAAGCCTAAAATGCCCAACCAACATCTATTATGCCAGGTCTGAAAAGCAGCTGCCCTGGTGAAGGATGCTTCGGGAACCTGGGCTCCAGGGACACGAGCCTGGGCTTGGGAGAGGATCAGTGCTCCAAGCAGACATGTCCCATGGTCCAGCAGGAAGCAAAGGGTGGGATGCATCTGTCTGAGCCCCATGGCCAGGCTGGCATGAGGGCATTGCTTCACCAGGGTCCAGGGGGAAGAGCCCTTTCAGCATCCTTTGGTATTGCCTCATGCGTTTGTCTTGGAGGTCTCTCAGCCTGGTTGGGTCAGGAGGTGGCTGCCTGGAGGGTGATGGTTCCTTTAGCAGAGATCTGGAGGTTTCAAAATCTGGCTTTGATTCGAACTGGAGTCATATGCAATGTTTTGAAATTCTCCTCATAGGAGAAATCTTGGGGGGGAGGGGGGTGGGGGGGTGGGAAAATAGAAAGCCCAAGATATTTGGGATTGTTTGGGACGGTTCATTTGTAGGAACCGAATTTCTCACTTCTTCTGAGTTAGAATATTGGAAAAAGAACAGATTTTGCACTTTCTTAATGATGAGGTGTCAGGCCCCAAATGGCCGGGTGTGTTGTGATTGAGATGTTTGCCTTGCCCTGCTCTGAGGCCCCTTCCCCTCCTCTCTTTGTATCTTCACCCCCGAATTCAGCTTTACTGAAGTTGGTGCCATTTGGGAGATGCTCTGTCTTGAGTCTCCAACCATTTCAGCTGACCACGTGTGGCTGTGCTCCCTTCTGGGGTGATAAACCCAAAAGAGCAGGGAAAAGCTGTCTCCTGGGGTATGTCTGGCTGGGCTGGGCTGGGGAGCAGCTCCCTAACTCACAGCAAAGGCTGATTTTGGGCACCTTGGCTTTGATCTCCCCTCCATAGGGCATCTCCACCATGGACCAGGCAGACCTAGAGCCTGCCGGCCACCTCCTCTGCTCAGGAACAAGAAGCCATAGCGGGTCCCTTATGGCCAGTGCCTGCCTTTTGGCTTGGAGACCAGAGAGAAAACAGATTGACCAATGCCCAAAGCGAAGCCTTTAACCGAGCCGTTGGAGACGCTGCCTCATTTCCAGGAGCAAGCACCCGGCTTGCTGGGAGCTGTGCCCGAGACAGATGCCATCATGCTGGGGCGGGAAGCTATCCAGAGTGGTCAAACATGACCCGAGGCAAAGGTGGATGCTGCCTTTCTGGCATCCCCCACTGTCACAGCATCACCCCATGGACCACTCTGCCCCCAGCACCCTCGAGCTGGGCAGGGCTGTGCCAGTGCTCACCTGCTGCAGCCCAGCCGCACTCTGGTCTATGCAGATGCTCCCATCTCCCAGCCAGCCACACTTCTGGACCTTTTCAGCTGGCTGAAAGGATTATTTCTCTTGGGATTTATGGGCCAAGTCCCCATTTTTACTAGCACATGCCCTGGAAAAGTGAGCTGGCAGGTTGGCTCTGGCTGGGCAGGGGAAGGAGAGCAGGGTCGGGGATCCCAAAGGATGCTCCAACCCTTGTTTTGGGCTGAAAGCCTGCAGCACATGGCTGAAAACCGGCGATGCTGCTGGATGGGTTCTCAGTGTCTCATTGCTTGGGCAAGCAGCTGTATTGAAGAGAGCTGCTCCTATCAGCAGGGTGCAAACCTCAAACCCCTTCTCACCCAGGGCAAGCCCGGCTGCTCTGCCCTGCCTGACACAGAGGTGTCTGCAGGGATCTGTCACTTGCCTTAAGGAGGCTGGCTTCGATTGGGAAGAGCAGCCGCAAGCTGTTTCTGCACAGGGAAGGGGCTGCTGCTGGGCACTGGCCCCAGGCAATCAGCCCCAGGCTCCACTACGGCCTAATTAGCTCATTTGCATCATTAGGCACGGGCTTGGGGGCGGTGTTCAAAAGGAAGGCTCAGCCAGTTTCAAAGCAAGACTCAAAAACAACTTTACATCCAGACAGAGACGTGATGGGGAGACTATGGGGAGGCAGGGGCTGGTTGTTGATGGTACCATTTTCCTCAGCATCTTGGCTAGAAATAGCCATTAGCCCATTGCCCACATCCTCCTGGAGTGGCATCCTCCTGCCCCAGCTTCTTCTGGGGCTACTGTGGTGAGCAGGGCTCCCCATTAGGCGGAGAGCACAGTTGGGGTGCTCCAAGCTGCTACCCAGCACAGGCTGTGTCCCAGCAGCTTGGAAAGGTTTGGCTAGCAGCTGGGGAAGGGTTAATCCTGGAGCCTTCCCAGCCAATTATGCCAGCCTGACCCCATGGATGCTGCTCTCCCCTTATCAGAGGGAGATGATAACCAGCTATAAGAAGTTAATGATGCTGCAGGATGAGTCAATGCTTTCCCACTGCTCTCCAGATGTTCCCATCCCTTCCCCAAGGGAATGATGGAGGGATTCCATCTGCCTGCCACAAAGAAGGAAGACACCCCAAAAGCCCAACCTCACCCCCCTACCAACCTCCTCAAGCACACAACCTGCTTGTTCTCCTGCCAGCAGAGCAAGCAAGCAGCTGGGGACCAATGGAGAGCATCCACATCGCATGGGGGATGAAAAGCAGGAATGAATTTGGGGCTGGGGAAAGGGTGCACATGATGACCATCAGCCCAGAGGGAAAAGCAATGGGTGCTCCCAGGCTCTTCCCACCTGGATGTCAGACCCATACCTGTAGCTGACTTAAATCCTGACTTAAATACCCTTTCCAGAGCTTTTAGGTTTAATTGTCAGCTGGTGCTGCAGGGATGTCCTTGTTATCTGGTCCTTCGGGCTTTACCTTCCGATCCGCACGGATGCTACCTGCACAAGGACCTGTACCTCCTCTGGACCTGACCAAGCATTTGAGGCTCCTGGGCAGTGTGGGTTTACTGGGGCACTGTGCACCAAATCAGGGGCTATCTCCCAAACTAGGATTCAGTACCACTGTAACATCCTTCAGCCAGCCCGCTGGTACCTTGTGATGGGGACTGGGCACTGCCAGGACATCCACACCCCCTGCCCATGCACAGCAGCTCCTGGCAGCCCCAAACACCTTTCCAGCTGGGTTTCACCCCGACTTGCACTCAGCCAGGGCAGGGGTGCTGCAATCTCCTTTTCAAGGGTGCCCAGTGAGGCTGCCTTCCCCTGCCTCTGCTTCCCAAAGCCAGTTCCCTTCCTCAGTTTCCCAGCAGCTACGGGAAGGGATGGCAAAATCTCACCCCCCATTCACCCCGCTGGGTTTGGCAGGGATGTGTGTCTGCTGCTGTTTATTTACCCTTCTTTCATCACCACCAAATATAAGAGATGAGCTCATGCCTCTCGCCAGGCTCTGATGACACGGGGTTTATTTCCACTGCAGGTATAAATAAAAAGCAGTGCAGCAGGCACCGGGGCGCCTTGTGTTCGGGAGTAAAGTCATTGTGGTGGGGTTAATAGCCTGGCCAGGGGAAAATAGAGCCCCTGGGGGCCTCACATCCCCTCTGGCATCCCAGGGATGGGGGTAAGCTCCCTCTCTGGGTATCCGTGCTGTGATGATGGGGGGAGCAGCGCGTGGTTGCTCTTCACTCCATCCCAGCCCTTTCTGCCCAGCAGCAGCCCCGGTGAAGCTCCGGGGCCCACCACCACTCGCTAATCCCCATCGAGACCTGACCTAATTCCCGGACATGTGAGCGTGTCTCCAGGCAGACTGCTCTGCGCCGGGGCCCGGATCAAAGCGCGCAGGATGGCAGCGCAGGCACAGCATGCCTGGAGACACCGGCTCCAATCCGCCTCGCGCTGCTGCCGGATTCGCCCCAGCGCCCAGGGATGCAGGCAGCTCCTGGCCGGCCCTGACAACAGTGGAGGCTGTTCATAGTGCTGCCTGTGCATATGGGGAAGGGTCTCAGTATTCACGTCTGCAGCTGGACCCCAGAGTCTGGAGCAGGGCATCCGTTATCCAAAACGTGTGAGGTTTTGGTGCTTTGCTGCCAAACTGAATGGGTTCAGCCCCATCTAAGCCAACAGAGCACCCAAGGAACCATGAAGGTGGGACATTCTGCAGGGTCTCTGTGCCCTATCCCCACCAGAGAGGAGGGATTGGGATGCAGACCATCCCTACCCAGCAGTGGCAGAGCACTGCCAGACACTACCCACAGGACTGCGCAGCCATCCCTATGCCAAGCCTCCCCCAGCTTGGATCTCTGTGCTCCGAAGGGCTTCAGCACCCACCAGCCAACCCACCAGCCAGAGAAGCTCCCAAGTTCAGTGTCAGCCCGGAGAAGGCTGCCCGGCACATGTCAGGGGGAGAGGGGTACAGGCAGGACCCTGAGCAAGCATGGGGTGAGAAGGCATCACCTGTGGGCACCGGAGGTGCTCATAAACCTCTGTCTGCAAGCACCAGGTGGTTTACCTCATCCCCTGTGCTCCAAACAGCCCCTGAACCACACACAGGGGACAGCAGGAGTGCTGGGGGCTGGAAACCATCAGGGTTACCATGTGTCCCTGGCACAATGGGCACAGAGATGCCCACAGCCATGAAGCAGCCAGGCACTGCGGAGAGCTCTGGGTGCAGGTGGGGTGAGTGTTGCACTGCCACTGCCACTTAAAGATGTACTCCCCTTAAAGATGTACTCTCCTCTCTTTCTCCTGCCCATAGCCCCCTCCCCACAGCTGCAGTGGGGCTCCTGCCTGCCTCATCCCCTGCAGTGCTTTGGTGAGTCCCCCCTGGCCCCATTGGGGCCACGGCTTTTCGCTAAATCCCTTTTTCCAGAGCCGCCACATGATGCTGGCTCCCGTGTTCAGCCGTGTCGCATGGCCCCGCGCCTCTCAGGATGTGAGGGTCTGAACCGAGAGCCGAGTGTCCTAAACCGAGTCATTCTCCTCTGGAGCAAGTGTAAGCTGGCTGTGGGCTCATCCACCCTCCAGTCCCTGCTGCACCCGCCAGCTCTGGTGGCATCTCGGTTCACAGACCCCCCGTTATCGATGAGCGCTGTCTTTGCTTTCTTGATTTTTCACCTATAAATATCTTTTCTTGCATTATCCATCAGAAATACCAAGTTCGGTGCACAGGCTGTAGCCACCATCCTGCAAGATGTCACTATCACCGGGACAGGGACAGGCTCAGCCCAGGCTGTAGAGCCACATGGAGCCATGCTGCATCCAAATCCACTGTGCCCAACTCTGCTGCAGCCCCATGAGGATGGAAAACCTTCATCCCAAAGCCTGGGGGATGTTCAGCTTGGGGCCTGCCCCCTCAGGCTTACCCCCCATGCGTAAAGACTCTGGAAGCGCCAGGGATGGTGAAAGGTTTGATAAGCACAACTCAGCCCCAGGGACACAATCCCCAGTGCAACCAGGGTTGCTCTGACCTGCATGGCTCCTTGCCCCCAGAGAAACCTCCTCCTCCCCACCAGAAGTTCAGATGCTCTTTCAGTGTCGAAAACACTCTGTTTTCACCTGCATCTTAAGGTTTAGGAGTTAGAAAAGCAACACGCAGACTCTTACAGCCCCTGCTCCTTCCTTGCACTCTCTAGCACTTTTCTTGCCACCTCTGCCAAACACCAGCATGATTTGGGTATTTGCAGGGAAGCTGAAACCCCCAGTGGGAATCCGGTTTTCCCCTCAGCCGAGACACAGTTCAGTTCAGCCACTGCCAGCCCCAGCTCTGATTTCTTGTTCCCCATGATGGAGCTTGACTTTTGCAGCAGGCTGGGAGAGATGGGGTGCTGCAGGGAAGGATCATCAGGAGTGCAGGAAGAGGAGGAACACAACCCTTGCTTCTGCCATCTCACACATGGGGCATGCGAACTCCCATTTTTTGGCAGAGAAGTTTTACTTCACCAAATGCAATGCAAGGGCCTGTGTGGCCCTTGGTGCCCTCCTGAGAGATGCTCTCCTGTCCCCCCCAGACCACTAGAGACCTGGGGCAGCATCACTGGGTCTCTGGTATGCAGGAGGCTATGGGGATGCAGGCTGCCAAGCCTGTGATCTACCAGGATGCTTGGTCCTATTAGGAACATCATCCCCATCCTATTTGCAGATCATCCTTCTGGGAGGGCTGAGCATCAGCCTCTTTAGCTGAGGTAGTAAATGTGTGACATGTCCTACCCATTCCAGACAGCTCTGAGGAGCTCTGGTTTTGCCCAGCTCAGTGTTCCTGAGCACAAAGGGCAGCCCCCTGATAATAAAAGAGCTTATTTAGGTCCTAGAGGAGATGGGGGGCTTGGGAGCATCAGGCCTCTCTGGGCTGTTGGGGATTTACCAAGCTTTCAAATGGTTTGAAAACCATGATGGCAATTCCCTGCCTGATGCTGTGTCCTGCAATGGGAGATGAAAACCTGGATGGACCCAGCAGCCAGCCCAGGCTCTGGCAAAGCCAGTGGATTTTGCCCCTGGGCTGGGGTTCTCTCCCAAGGCTGAGCAGGAGGATTTCGATAGTGACTGCTGTGGGGCTGCCGGGGAGCCTTGTGCCTGCCGGGGATGCTGCGGGATGAGCAAAGGATCCGTAACTCCTCCGTGCTCGGAAAGCAAAGCACTCTCCTCATGCTGTTGTCACTGCCCCTGCCCAGCCTGGGCACCAGCTCCCAGGGCAGCCGAGACCGCGGGAATTGCTCCGCGGATGCCTTCACCTCCTCAGCCGGCAAATCTGGGCCGGGGGACGAGGCTGCGCTCAAGGACACCCCTTCCGCTGCCTTCCCCGCACAGCAGCAGGGGCTTCTGCAAGGGGAGAGGTGCGGGTGTCGGGTGCACCGTGCCCCACATCACCCCCGGGCGAGCAGCGCTGGGACCCGCAGCACCTCTTCCCCTGCATCCCTCCCTTCTCCGCAGCCCGGGCCCGGCGGGGACTCGTCTCCCGGTGCGCGGGGAAGCGATGAGGTCATGCTGCTTAATATAGCGATTTCATCACAGCCCTTCTCCCCAGCAACACGGCCCGGCTGTCGCCGGCTCCCGGCGCTGGCAGAGCCACCGGCCGGCCCCCCCGCGCCGAGCCGAGCCGAGCCGAGCCGAGCCGGGGTGCCCGGCTCCCGAGGTGCTGTGTCCCAAGGGCAGGCGGGGGGGACACGGTGGCACAACCGGGCCGTGCCTGGAGCCACAGTGCCGCCCTCCGGGCACAGCGGCCTGGAGGAGGGAGATGCTGGACGCAGCCCCCCCCAGCCCAGATTGGAGCGGCACACTGGGTCCGTCACGTCCCCAACACCCCCGTGCCATTCCAGCCGTGAATTGCGGAGCAGGGGTGGGAAGTGGGTTTTCCCTCCTCCCCATCCTGTTCATGCCCATTCTCCTAAAAAATAAGCTTTTTCTTCCCTTTTTCTCAGCCACAAGAGGCTTTCTCTCTGTCCTGTTTTGCAAGCAGGAACCCTAGAGGTTTGCAAAACAAAATATTTTTCTCCCTAAATAAATAATAGAGCTTCTAGTGAAGCGCCCCAGCCCCACACCTGCATCCCCTTTGGCAGCATCACGCTGGGATATTGGGGGAATTGAGGGAGCTTGCATGGAGGCAGGACCTTACAGAGCCGTAATTAGGGCCATAAAAAGGTTGGAGCCAGTAAGCCATCCCTGCTATGAGCAGTTACATGGCTCATCTGGTAGCAGCACTTGCAAACCCTCTTCCCTCCTGGGATATGGGGAGTGATGTGGCTCTGGGACTTACCTGTCAGAAGAGCTTGCTTCAGCTCAGCATCCCCCAGTGAGCTGGGGCCGGGACTGTAGAGCACCTCGCTGTCGAGACCTGAGGAGCAGCCAGGAGAGAGGGGTCAGTCCTGAGCCCCACATCCTCCCCTCCAACACAATGGAAGCGGGCAGGGACTCAGACCACCACCCTCCCTCCCTCTCTCTGCCCAGGGTACCCGGTGTGTAGGGAGAGGTTTGGCTTTAGTGATGCCCTTGGGGCATCTCCGAACATGGACAGAGCGGGTGACGGAGTGTGTGCAGCCATATACGAGCCATGGAAGGACACCAAGGCTGCCCATACCTTGTTTTTCCAGTGCCTCGATGAGCCTGGCCACAGTTGGCAACGTCTGCTCCGGGAGAGTGGGGTGCTCAGTGAGATCTGCCTGCCCAGGGAGCCCTGTGATGGAAAGATGTGGAGAAGGGGCTTCAGAACTCCTGCCTGCAGGAATTCCAGCCTCTTTCCTCAGCTGCACCAGGACAAGATCAAGCTGCTGCTTTGGCACAGCCACAACCAACACTTGGGCTCATGTGTGTCCAATTTTGGAGAGCTTCTCCCTTATTTTATCCTCTTTTTGCAGTAAGAGTCACTGCTGGGGGCTGAGCTGCTTGCTGAGATGCAGAGATCTGCTCTAGCCCATGCCCTGCCCATGGGGAACATCCCACCCTGGGCATGGCCGAAGCCCCTTCCACACCCCTCCTCCTATGGCACCGAGGCTGCCCGTCTCATCACCCACAGCCCTCAGTGCCACCAGGCAGGAGCTGAGGGGCCCGATCCATACCCACCACAGACAAGGCTTCCTGCAGCACTCACCCGCTTGGATTCTCTGGTGTCTACAACAGGGTTAAGCACAAGCCCAAGTAGGCTTCCTATCACTCCAGCTGATAAACCCTTCCTGTGCAGGTTATACCCAATGGAGACCCTGGCAGTGCAGTGCTGGATTTAACACACACCCCCCCCCCCAATCCTTAAAGGTCCTGAGCCCCCAAGGAAGGCAGCAGGCAGGGAAGAGCTGGCAGGGGCTGCCATCGGCTGCAGCACATCAGAGCTGCGTGCTATCGCCGGGGTATGGACGGCATCTGGAAATGCTGATGTGCCAAGAGCCCTTTCCCTGTTTTATGTGGCAAGTGGGTCTGTTCAGCTGGAAATATATAACCCCCCCTATAACTAATTCAATAAAGCCTGAATGTGAGTTTTTCCCCCAGCTACGCACACTCCAGAGCAGCCAACTCCCTTGTTAGGTTCATTCTGTCTTTGGCTTTTGCTATAGGGCAGAAGGCAGGGAGCTCATTTGTGAAGCCAAAAAACCATAACAATTTAAGGAATGAAAAAGACAAAGAAAAAAGGGACTTTGGACAAAAAAAAAAAGCCTTTGACCTTTTGCAAAAACCCAACCTGGCTGCAATGGATCCAGGCTCTGATCTTTGCCATGGTGATGCCCTGGTGCTGCCTGGAGAGCAGGGAGGGATGCAAACCTCTGCTCACCAGTGGCTGATGCAAGCCTAGCAAGAGGGTCCCCTGTGCTGCCCGATGGGGATGTGTGGATGCCTTAGGTGGGAACACGGAAGATTTCAGGGTTTAAAGCAAAGTGTGTGGTTGGGAGCCCATGGAAAATGTCCCCATTGCATGGGTGGATTTTTAATTAGGGAAAACTGGGCTTTGGCCTCCAAGCTGACAGGGAAAAGGTGCTGACTGCAAAAAAATAACTGCCTGTTTCTCCTTACTGGAAACAGCAGGAATGGTCCCAAGTTCACATTGGAGCTTTAGCCCATCCTGTCCCTGCAGAGTGCCAGGCTGGAACCCAGCATCCTGATGCATCACTTTCTCCAACCCTGGGTGAAATGGAGGCGATGCCACGCAGGATAACCGGGCAGGGGCAAAACATCTGAACCCCTTGGAAAGCCGCTGGGACTTGGACTCACTGCAGAGACAGTTCTAGGGTGTTATTTAATGGAAATAAAGACCATTCCTCCTTGCAGAGCCAGCCCTGGCTCCAGGGCACGGCTGGGTGGCGCAGTGTCTCTCTCCCATTCAGGGTTCACCCCATCCCTTCATCCTTCTCAGGGTCCCTGGGTGGCACAGGGGCTTGGTGGGCACTAAGGGCATGCAAGGCAGCACACTGTTGTTGCAGAAGAATAATCGTTTGGGATGGCCAAAGATCCGCGTCCCTCCAAACCTCCATCTGGGAATGGGAAAAATATGGGCAGAATTTTCCGATGCTATTAAAAAATGAAAAAATTCCCTTTTCTGTCAAGAGGACGCTGAGGTTTTCACTCTAAGGGAAACCTCACCAGGCAGGAGCTTTGGGTTTAAACAGACATCAAACGGTGCACGCTGCTTTGTTGCTGCAGAAAGATGTGGTCGTGGGCCATGAGTGTCCCCTGCCAAGCTGCTTGCGCACCCTGGACGGTGGGGCAGGACACAAGGCCATGGCCAGAGCATGTGCTGCAGATGGCAGCACCCTCCTGCTCTGCCCCAAACCCTGGGTCTGGGGGATTTTTCCTATTAACGAAAAAAGGGGGGAAAAAAATCAATCTCAGGTTTACATTTCTAGGGGGTAATCCTGGCCCCAGGCGCACGCAGCTGCACCTTATACATGCGCCAGGCTGTGCTTTGCTGCTGAGGATGTGCTTCAGTCTGTGGGGCATCAAATGCCCCTGGGCACATCTCCCAGCCCCTCAGGGAGGAGCCCATTACCACCCTCTGCATGGGGCAGGCATGACGCAACGGTGATGGACGGCAGGGATGGTAGCAAGGAGGTGGCTTCAAGCTTCTCCCTGGCAAATGGGGCTGGAGAGCCCTTGCATCTGCTCCTGCCTAACCCGAGTTGTCCCCACTGCAGCACCAAGTTTGGTAAGGTTCTGCATGCGAAACAGCCAGGGACAGAGGGTTCTTCATGCACCAGTGAGCTTGACTGGGAGGGAGGTCCAAGCCCCTTGTCTGTCAGGGTAAGCACTCCCAAAATGTGGCCTGCTCCCTCCTGAAAAGGCAGCACATAGCTGCTCACTGATCCTCACCAGCACTGCTGGGACTGTGGCTGCCTCGGTGCACTCTGAGCATGGGTCGTGGAGGAGCACCCGTGTTGCAGTGAGGGGATGCAGAGAGTGGTCCCAGCATCTTTCTTGTGCTGTTGGAGGGGTGTGAGAAGCAGGACCCACATGGCAGCCCCACATGTGGTGAGGGATGGTGTCAGGGAAGGAGCTGCCCCATGCCAGCTGAGTCCTGCTGTGCTCAGCCCAGGGGCGAAGTGGTCTTCACCCTCTTAAATCGTGGTGGCAAAGTGGCCTTGAACCATATATTGGAGGGATATGGACTCCTCATCAGTGGGTGCTCCTCTAAACCCTAGTCCAAGGTACCTCCAATGCCTAGCCAGCATCAGAGGTAAGCCTCTCCAGTTACACATCTATGCCTTGATCCCAATCTGGTTGAGGAGGGTGTCTGAGGCACCAGACCATGAGCTGGTCAGGTTCGGGGCAGCTGTGTCTAAATGTGATGCTGCTCTCCCAAGCTCCAGGTGCACACAGAGCCATTCCTCCTCCATCAAATCCCAGAGAAGGAAAGCACCGTGGCTTTGTGCAACTGGGAGGGGGGTTTCTTTGGGGGTTGGGTTGATTTTTAGCTCAGGTACATTATGCAACTGCTGTGAAATTCCTCCCAGCCCCAGTGCACTTGGCTGCGGTGAGCGGTGAGGGCAGAGCTGGCTGCATGATCCCAGCAGAGAAATGGCCGGAGGTCCCCATGCCGGAAGGGCCCTGCTGAATTTCCCCCCTCCCCAGCACTGTGCCGCAGCCCCCAGGGATGGAGAAGACCTCCAAGAACCAACCCCATTGCTTGCTGAGATCATCCCCTGTCCCAGCTTGCACACAGTGACAGCAAGGCCAGGAGCTGGCTGGGAGCCAGCGCTTGCCCGGGCACTGAGAGCAGCCGGGTTTGGGTGCCGCAGTGATGGGGAGAAGAGCAGTTGGGAAAAGAGATTCCTGAGGACCACCATGGGGCTTTCTGCTCCTTGCTGGGGGACCAAAAGGCTCCTGCACCTTCTCCTGCGCTCTCATAGACACAGACCCCCTTGGGCATAGCCAGCCTGGGATACTGGTGAGGAGCAATCCCTGCAGTGTTTATCTGCAGGGGGTAGCGATACCCTGGGTATGCTTCTGCAGCTGCCTCGATGCACCAGGGCAGATAATTTCCAGGGCAGCTCCTCCTTCTGCGGCTGGATCCCCATCCCGAGGGTGGATCCCCACCAAATGAAAGCACCCACCCGGGCTCCACGCCACCCTCACCATCTTGCGTTGAGCACCCACCCATAGGATCCCACCTTCCTGCTCCCCTAGCACTCACCCCAGGGCGCAGAGGTCCCAGCGGGTGGCTGGGGCAAGGGCCGTGGCCTGGCCTTGGTGTTGGAGGTGACCATACGCGTGGGACCCAGGTACTCCACGTAGGTGCCGGGGAAGTCTCCGCGCTCTTTGGTGCGCTCGTTGAGGCCGTGGAGCCAACCCTGGGGGCTGCGCTCGTCCCCGTCCTTGTAGCTGGGGCTGCTGAGCAGCCCGGCCCTGCTGACCGTCAGCACGTCCCCAGGGCACAGCGCCAGGTCCTCCTCCCGGTCCTTCTGGTACTCGTAGAGTGCCCGGTACTGCAGCCCATCCGAGGAGGCCATGGTGATGCTGTGTGGTGTGGGTCACGCTGCCTGAATCCAACCAGGCATTAAGGCCTGGGGTGCTCACACAGAGCAGGTATGGCAGTGCTGGGGCAGCACTGTGTGGATGAGAGTGTTCCTTCCTCTGCACACGCAAAATAGGAATGCCAGTGTTGGAAAACCTCCGTGTTGGAGCGCGGCTCCTGACACCACCAACCCTGGAATGGCTACGGAGCCACTCCAGTTCCCTGGGCTCAGCAGCGTTGGCTCAGGTGTGGGTAAGGAGCCTTTTCATCACCAGGGCAAACAGAGGGGAACAAGAGAGGCTAATTGGGGTCCAAATGTGCCATCCTCTTCTCAGCCTGGTGTCATCCGCATGGTGCTGGGACCTCTCTCTCTCTGCCAGAGAGAAAGGCAGAGTCTTAGCGACCAAACTGCTGCCTAATCCCCAACCCACCGCCTTATCCCCCCATCCCAGCCTCCGGACACCCGCGAGAGCCCAGTGGCTCGCTCAGCTCCCACTTTCCCAGGGATCTCCCGCCAGCAGGGCTCGGCCACTGCACGCAAGGAAAGTACCGGCAAGAGTCTGGAAAGTAGGGCAAGAGATCACGCCACGGGCTTTTAAAATAGACATATGGGCTGAGAAACCGCCTGCCGCACGCAGCTCCCCTCCGGCAGCTCCAGCCTGGCATTGCTGCACGGAGCCGGCGGATGGAGACGTAGGATTTTGGGGTGGGTTTGGGGTTTTTCCTTCCTCTTTTTTGGTGCATTTATAAATATTCCTCCATGAGATTCATCTTCCCGGGGGGGGGGGGGGGGGAATGCTGTGCTGCTGCCAACCCCCTGTCCCCCAGCTCCCCGCAGGACCCCGGGGAAGAAGGATAGATGGAGGGATGCTGCTGAGCAGCAGCAGCGGAGCCGTCCGTGTGTCCATCCATCCCTCCGTCCACCCGCCTCCCAGAGCTCTCCCCCTGCCCCCTCCAGCCTTACCGGGCTCGGCGGCTCCCGCGGCGGGAGCGGAGAACGGGAGCGGAGCAGAGCCCCGGCCCCGCCGAGCCGCTCTCCGGCGGTGATGTCAGCGTCCCTCCTCCCCGGTAGCCCCGCAGCGCGGCGGGGGGGGGAGCCCGGCTACCGGGGAGGGGGGGAATGGAAGGAGGAGGTGGATGATTTCATCCCCAGATGCAGCATCTGCTCCCAAATTGCCTCCTCTGTGGCTGGAGAACCACAGCTGGGGGGGCTCCATCCATCCTTAGGGATGCTAAATGGGACCAGCACACCATAAACCTCCCCCCCCCTCCTTAGCAGGCAACTCTCCCTGCCCACCCAAAGAGGACCTTATCCTTTAGTCAGGCTAGAAAACACACACAGGACAAGGCAGGAGCTGTCATGGAGAATCCCAGCCCAGGAATTCCTCAATCTCATCCTGAGCATTTAAATGGTCCTCAGACCCAGGGTACGGACTGGATACCACATGAAGCAGCACAAGGTGATGCTGCAGGAGCTCCCGCATCCTTAAACATTAACAAAGCAACAGTTAAATTTAGTGGGGCAGAGAACTTGGAGGGTTCACGTGGAAGGGGCCAAGCTCAGCCACAGCAGGGACACACACAAAGCCAGCCTGTGACAACAGCAGCATGGTCACATGCAGCAAGGGCATCAGTTCTCAGCTCACACCCAGTCCGGGGACACCCATGCTGGGAATGTCTCTGCCCTGAGGTGCTTTGTGCCCCAGTGAGTCTCAGCAGAGCCAGTTACAATGGGGCATGGACAAGATGTCCCAGTATTCAGTTGCTTGTGAGGCACAAAGAGGTTGATGGGATGTTCCCGGAGGTGCAGAGGTGTTTTGGGGTTTCTTTTAATCCTTGCTCACACTGACTTCTCCAAACCAGCAGTTGCTCCTTGTCTTTGCTGTGGGTTGGGCATCCTAAAAATAGATGGTACCTAAAACATGGGCTATGGGAAATGCACACTGGCACGAGGTTCAAGGGAAAGCCCAAGGTGCTGAGTAAGGCTGAGGAAGCTGAGGCCCAGAGGCCAGCAGAGCAACACAGGAGCTGTACAAGCCCTTCCATCCCATAATTTCAGCAAATACCCCTCTCCTTTTCTTGCAACACATGGCCTGGCCATGCAGGGCAGCAGCATCCTGAGGGATCTCACCCCAGATGCATATTGCTGGGCCCCTGCTGATGGCTTTTGGGGACTAAAAGGGCTTTTTCTCTCCCTTGTCCCTTACCTGCTGGCACCATGCTGCCAGGACAGGGTCAGAGCTGGCTGCAAACAGCCAAACACTGCCCTTCCCCAGCTCTGCTTCCCTGCCTGGGGCTGTCCCCATCGTGTCCCTGTGCCCCAGAAGAGGATTAGAGCACGGGAAGCTGGGGGGTGCATCACCACCCGATATTACCACCCATCTTATGATCAATCCCAAAACCAGGCCAGGAATTAATACAGTCCCAGGGCTCTGGGGCAGGGGAACACCACAGCATGACATCCATCATCTCCCTCCCCAATTCGCTGAGTGAGATCCAGCCTTCCTAGCAGCAGATATCTTCCCCTCCTAATGTACCTCAGGGTCCCCAAAGCCAAAGGCACCATCTCTTGCTGGTCCCAAGTTCCATTGTCCCCTCATTCACCCCCAGATGGGGCTGAGCATCACCCCAGCATGGCCACCTCCTGTCCCAGGGCCCCTTTTTATTGCTGGCTTCTAACCATCCCCAGTTCACCCCTTACTCCCCACTCCAGGTTCATTGCAGCAGCAGCATCATTCCCCAGACTCCCCCACGCTGAGCTCATCCCAGTTCACCCCTACACTGCTAATTTAGCCCTCTACCCCACTCCAGCCCAGAGGCGGTGCATCCCTCAGGATGAGCAGAGAGCCCTCAGGAAGCACCCTATGAAGGAGTAAAAGGTGCTTCAGCCCTTCACTGCTATTTATTGTGCATGCAGAGGAGCTGCCTGTCAGGCCCTGATTAGCTACAGATCCTTCCTCGTTTGCTTAATGAGCAGCACTCATCGCAGTGAGAGCTTTGCCTTTGACTTGCCTGGTCTCTGCTTTTCTGAGGTGTGCAGGAGAGAGCATCTTGCATCCCACATTCCCCTTCAATCCTCCCTTTGCTTGTTGTCCATCCAGCCCAGGATGGGGCTTTGGGGGGAGAATGACATAACTCCTTGCTGGGGTCCCTGTGCTCTGCTGCCATTCTCTCCTGGCTGGAGGGACAGCCCTTGGTGGGAGCATCTCCAGGGTCTGCCCAGTGCCATCCCAGCCAACCCCAAGATGTGTTGGTCGCACTCACCGCGTGCTTCCTGGGAAGTTAGCCACACGGCTGTGAATAAAGGGAGCATAAATAGAGTTGTTAATGTGCCCGGCTGGAATAAGTGAGGTTGTGAAGCCCTTCCCAGCTGGAGAAATCAGAGAAACAATGTTTGATTTCAGCTGACATTTCACAGTCGGCTTTTTTGGTTTCATCTCCATTTCTCCCTTCCGGAGAGGGCCACTCTTTGCTTTCTCTTCTCTTTAGGAGCAGCAAAACTCCCTCTCTCTTGGTTTTCTCTCAGGGTGCCCAGGAATGAGCTCTGGCCTCTGTGGGTTTGTTTGAGGAAGAGCCAAATGCTTCTTCAAACAACCTCCCATCGCAGTGCCCACAGGCAGCCGGGAGCTGCTGGCTCCTACATCCCCGCTCTGCCACCACTGCCACACTGCCTGCCTGGGCTGTGGTACCCGCACCTGGGGATGCTGGAAACAGAGCCAAGGAACATAAGGAAAGGCTCGGGGCACTGCCTGGGGCAGGCACTGGGTCTCTTCCCCTCTCTGCAGGGTTGAAGCTTCACAGTGGGGTAGATACATGGAGCAGGTGCTGGCAGAGAGACCGCAGTGCCAGGCAGGGCAACCTGTATGGCACTGGGTACTAATGGTCCCTCAACGCCACCTCCCTGGGCAGTGGGTGTCAACACACCCCAGCACTGCACCCTGACCAGAGCTAGGTCCCACACCTCAATCCATGACGGGAGAAGGTCCTGTCGACTGGGTGAGGCAATGGAGAAGGCTTTGCAGGCCGGCTCTCACTTGCAGCAGCCACCAGAGCATCAGTGCTTGGCATGCGGTTGTCCTGGTGTGACCCTGCAACGCAGCCCTCTGCATTCCCCAACCCAACCCGCTTGGCTTTACAGCAGCTGGTGCCTCGACACGGCCCTTGCTAATGAATTTGGGAGGGATTTTCTGGCCTGAACACATGTGAGAAACAAGGAAATGTTATCTTGGAGGGGTGCAGGCAGGCAGCCAGTGGCAGGGCAGGCACCGGGGTGGGGGGACTCTCTGCAGGGGGTTCATGCAAAGGAAGAAGCTCAGCCTCATACACAGGCAGGGAGATGTCATTGAGCCCCTCTTTAATTGCATTATTAACACACAGCTAGAAACAGCACCATGATTAAAATCAGCTACGTAAGGCACAAGGCTGGATCCTTGCCCTGCGGGACTCACACTGTGGGATGCACCGCTGGGACATACTTGCAGCTCCTATTTATCACCCCTGTATTTATACCCCATGGCACAGATCATGGCACTTGATGGGTCAAATGCTGTGTTTTAGACTCAGGCTGTGGTTTTGCGCACAGCCATGGAAATGGAGAGGATTCCCCCAATGTGAGAGCTGCAGCACAGGGAAATCAGTGTGGCCCCACTACCCGGTCCTTCCCAGGGAAGCTGGAAGAGACATGAGGCAGGAAGCAGAGCTGGCAGCTTTTCCATGAAGAAAAACACGGGGAGAGGTGCTTGGTGCAGATGCTGACACCAGACATGTGCCCAGCATGGGTTAGCAGCTGGCATGGGGACAGAGGACTTTGGGGTGACTGATGACAGCCACTTTCCTGCCCTCAGCCTCCCAGAGCCACACCTGCTGAGGAGGAGCCATGCTACCCATGTCCTGGTGGAAAGCATCCTTGTGCTCCAGGGAAAGGGGTGCTGAGGGCCCAGTCAGGCTGCATGCAGGGATGGGGGCAATGGGGAGGTGGTGGGGCCCTGACAGGCAGGAGGCACATGGGAATGTCACCGGGCTCGTCCTGCTGTGGTCAGTACAAGCCTTCCAGAAGAGCCAGAAAATCCAGCCCTGGCTCCCTAATGGGGCTCAGATGGGTGATGCTGGGGAGCGGCCAAACCCCAGGCTGCGGTGCTGAGTGCTGGAGAGGTGAGTGGAGCAGCCCATAGCTGGTCCTTTGAGTTTCCTTGTGTCTGGGAATGACTGGGAATGAAGCTTACTACTTATGTATTTGCCTCAGAACATTTTTGAGGTGGGGGATTGTGTGCAGGCTGGGATGGGACAATTTCTGGGAGAGGGTCAATATGATGGGGGTCTTGTTTTTCATGGAAGGGAAACAACCCCTTTTGGGAGAGGGATAAAGGCTGAGCCCCTCACTCTGAGCAGCTTCATGGCAACAGCAGATGCACAACTACTGCAGGAAAGGGCTGAGGAGGAAAAGGTTAAAGCCCCTGGCTCTGGCACAAATTGCACTAACACCCAGGGTGCCTGGGAGGGTTGAAGGCTTCCCCAGATACCACGGGGCTTTGGCTGGAGCCCAATGGGGCTGACTTCATCCTGCTGAAATGTATCATTATGGCCAGGCAGGGAATTCACTGTGGGGTTTCGGGGGACCTGGGTGCAGGGTGGAGCAAGCTGAGCATTCAGACCCTGCATTTGCTGGCTGCTGTTGCAGGATGAGGGCTCCCCACCCTCCTGCATCACTCCTTGGTTTGATGACAAGCTGAAGAGACACACTGTGGGTGCTGGGGAGGGGTCCAATATGAGCTCCTGCCCCAAAGACACATTGGATGAGCAAGAACCACCACCATGATCAGTCAGGCCTGGGGATGCAGCATCCCTGCTTGGGTCTCTGTTGCAGCCCTGTTTAACCAGCTCTGTTTCAAAGTGTCTTTCCAAAGAGAATCACTTTTGGCAGCCCTTAGGCAATGGCAGGTCTCTGCTGACCTGCTCCTGTGCTGGCACATGTTATGGCTGTCACTGTCCTCTCCTGCTGTCACCCTGCTGTGTCCCCGCCAGCGAAAATCTACCTCCCTGCGCAACAGTTAGTGACGGCCCATACAACTTTGGCTTTTCCTTTGTGAACTGGCCCTGTGCCCTCCTCTGCCTGCTCCTGGTTTTGCCCAGGGGGCTGGAGATTTGTGTTTTGGTGATCCCTGCCCTAGTGATCCCAAGCTGTGGGGCCAGCAGCACACACACAGCATCAGCCCGGAAAGATAGGGTGACACAGTAGTGGTCCTGCAGGAAAGGATGGCAGAGAGGGGCCAACCCATGGGGCTGCCCATGGCCAGAAAATCCCAAGCCCAGTGCCCAGCACTGCTGCTAAGCGCCTGTGGAGGAGGGCAGTGGGGTGGTGCCTCCACCATGGCTGCAGCATCTGCCATGGGGGGAAGCTCCCCTTCTCCCCCTCTAAATAGATATAATTGCCCCCCAAAGTCATAGAGTCACAGAATGGTTTGTGTTGGAAGGGACCTCAAAGCTCATCCAGTTCCAACCTCCTGCCACGGGCAGGGACACCTTCCACTAGAGCAGGTTGCTCCAAGCCCCGTCCATCCTGGCCTTGAACACTGCCAGGGATGGGGCAGCCACAGCTTCTCTGGGCACCCTGTGCCAGCACCTCAGCACCCTCATGGTAAAGAATTTCTTCCTAATATCCATTATAAATCTCCCCTCTTTCAGTTTAAAGCCATTCCCCTTTGTCCTGTCACTACATGCCCTCGTATAAAGTCCCTCTCCAGCTTTTCTTGCATCCTCCTCAGGCGCTGGAAGGGGGCTACAGCCCCACCTCGAGGATCACGGGGCTGCCAGGTTGGGTCTCAGCTAAGACACAGGCAGGGGTACTTGTCCTCGAGTGTTATCAGCTCGCAACAGCGCTGGGACGAGAACATCGTGTCCGCAACCCCACCGCCGACAGGCCGCGGTGATGGGCGCGGAGCAGCATCCAGCCTCTCTACCTGCATCCCCCAGGTCGGGCCGCTCCGGCGGCAGAGGGCAGCAGGCACCAGGTACCCAGGGACACGCGTGGCTTCATCCCCCCTCCTTCTCCCTCCCTCCCTCCAGGGGGTGGCCCCGTCGGGGCCGGGCTGGACGGGGCGGGGGGGGGGGGAGGGTGGGGGGAATCCAGCGGCGGAGGCGGCCCCGGGGCCGCTCCCTCTTAAAAGGCGTCAGTGCGGTCGGGACGGGGTTCTGGGAGCGGTCTGCGTTCAGGTAAGCTCGGCTCGGCAATTGGGGAGTGCGCCCCGGGGTTCCCCCTCCTCTGCCCCTACGGGGACCGGCCCGGACAGGGGCTGTGGTTGCGGATCCCCCCTGATCACGTCTCTGCTCTCCGCAGGTGCAAAGATGGGGTGCTTCACCTTCATTAAGGTCATGATGATCCTCTTCAACCTGGCCATATTCGTAAGTGCGCCCCAGATGATGTGTCTGCCCTGGGGGTACCCGACCCTGGCGGCTTCCTGCCCCTCGGGAAACCGGGATGAAAGGCTGGGGACTGCGGGAGCGGGTCCTGGGGAGCGCCCTGAGCAGGGCATGGGGCTGGGGAAGCCATCCCCTGTGGGGTCTCCTTCCCCTCCACGTCCCCATACATACAGCCTCTGCTCCCTCCCAGGGCTAAACGATGATGGGGCTCTAAGAGCTACCCTGACTCCGCAAGAGCAACGAAGCAGTCTGGAAGGGGCTGTGGTGGGAAAAAGCCTTAGGAATGGGGATTGTAGAGCCTCCAGGCTCACCCTGGTGAAAAGCTGCTGCCTTGCTGCTCCTTCCAGGACTTGGGAAAGGCAGAGCGGGTGGAGGGCAGGGCTGGGGCTCGCTGGAAGCAGCCCTGAGCTGACCTTGCCTGGGATATGTGAGCCTCTGGGGCTCACTCCATCAGCTGCTCCCCTGTGTAAGTGGGTATCTTCCCTGGATGGAATCTGTGGCAGTGTAATGGTGGCCAGTGGGAACTGGACATGTGGGTCACTCTGGGGCAAGGCAGCGGCCAGTGACGCTGCTGGCTTGGCTGCCTTGAAGAGGGGACACTGTGACACCACAGCTGCGAATGTGCTGGTGGTGGGGTGTGTTTCAGGATACTGACCCATCTGTCCAGCCCAAGTGTGTGGCAGCAACACCCTGAGCTGCTTTCAGTGGCCATAAAGTATTGCTTTTGTATAGCAAGAACTTGCAAAGGGGAGAAATACCTGCACCAGGACCTTCCCCAAATCACACATCTCTGCCTGCCTGGGAGCTGACATTGTCTTTCTCCTCCCAGCTCAGTGGTGGGACCCTGCTAGGAGTTGGCATCTGGGTCACAGTGGACGGACAGTCATTCCTGGATATATTTGGGGCAATTTCCTCCAGCATCCTGCAGGTTGTGAATGTGAGCTACTTCCTCATTGTCATCGGTGCCATCCTACTGGTGATCGGCTTCCTTGGGTGCTGTGGAGCACAGAAGGAGAGCAAATGTCTCCTGATGATGGTATGGACCTGACTTGTCTTCTTATCAAGCCTCACTTGAGCTTGGCCTCTAGTGGGGGAGATCTGAGGGACAGATTGCTCCATGGAGATGTGCTCCATGGATATTCCCATGTGGCAGAAGGCTGGGTGGCCCTTGGAAAGGCAGTGTTGGACCTAAAGTCTGCCCTGGGTGAGGGTGAAAGGAAGCAGAAGCTGGTGTTGAGCAGAGATCTCTTTTGGAGTATGTCTGGAGAGATCAGCCCCGTGCGGAGGGCTGGAGGATCCCAAGGTTGTGCTGCCCATGCCCTGCGGCAGAGCTGAAGGCAATGAGACAGGGATTGAGCCCTGAGGTGGTGTCCTGTGGCCTTGGGAAGCCTGTATTGCTCTGACCTACCTCCCCTTGCTGTATTCCAGTTCTTCGCAGTGGTGCTGATCATCTTCATTGCTGAAGTTGCTGCTGCTGTGGTGGCTCTGGTCTACACAGGTGTTGTGAGTACCATGTCTGAGGCTTGCATTGGGCTAATCTGGGACCCAGTCCTACCCCTTGGGAAAACAGGAGGCACTGGGGCTGGTGGTGCTGCCCATGGATGGAGAAGCTGAGAAGTGGGCACTGCTGCTGGAGGAAGGGATGCTGGACCCTGTTGGCACCAGCTATGTGGGCAAGGTGGGGCAGCCTGGCTGGGGTGAGGGTGTTGTGAACAGGGATTCCCATTGCCCTAAAGAAATGAGGGTTATGGTCCAAGTTTTGGCCTCTTCTTTCTTTCAAATGCCTTAAGCTAGTACCAGCCTTGACACCTCTCCACCTCTGATGGTAGGAGCCACATAGGAGAGGAAGTCCCTAATGCTTCATGCTCAAACTCATCCCCTTATTAAGCACCTGAGAAACCACCTGGGGAGAAAGGTGACTGCCTCATTAGGCGCTGGAGAAGTCAACCGCAGAGCAAACATCATTCCTGGCTCCCTCAGTTGCGCTGCTTATCAGATGACTCACTGGTCATAAGTGGCCTTGGTGCTGTAAAGTACTGGTTAGTGGGAAGGGGCCAAGCTGTCCTCAGGCTGAAGGGATTTTGTGTGACGTGCTCCTGGCTATGCTGGGCCTGGTTGGTCTCCTCCCAATAGCTTGAGACCAGTATGGGGGATCTCAGATCCACGATGCTCCCCAGAACCTTCTCTGATGGTGTTTATCTGCCTCTTCTTCCAGGCAGGGACACTGCTGACGGCTCTGGTGACCCCTCTCCTGAAGGATAAGTACGGGGTGGATAGCAGCTTCACACACATTTGGAATGTCACCATGACGGAGGTGCGCTGAGCCCTGGGGCCCCCGTCTCTGGGTCAGAATGCTCCCAGCATGGCTCGGTGGTGCAAACCTTGGCTTTGGGATGGGCAATTCCCATTCCTGGATGGGAATGGGGATGCCACCATGATCCTGGATGTGCTGAGCTATCACCTCCCATCAGCTTCCCAGGTGCCTGGGACCTACCTGGGAGCCAGTGGTTCCATGGCTGGGGGGAGAGCTGTATATGCTTGAGTATGGGCAAAATCCTTGTCCCAAGAAGGCAATTGAACCCGAGGGTTGAGCTGGGTAATCCCCCCCCATGGGGCAGCGGTGTCCAGACCTGGACACCAGGAGGGAGATCTGTGGGATGCTCTCCCCATCCTTTCCTCTCTCTCCCCCTTAGGTCCATTGCTGTGGCTTGAATAACTACACAGACTTCAATGACTCCGTCTGGTATAAGAACCATGGAACCTACCCTGAGCCCTGCTGTAATAACACACAGCCCTGCACCTACATGGCAGCCGCAGAAAGCAAAGTCACGGTATGGATGCACCAACAGCTCTTCTCTTCTGGCAGAGCCTGGTTTGTGGGGTGCCTTGGCACGGGGCAGGAGGCCTCCCATGCAGCTCCAGCCCCAGCCCGGGACTTGGTGGTCCCATGGGCCTTAAGTCCTGGGGGATGCCTGGTGAAGGCAAGCAAAGATGCTGCCATTGCTCTGGTCCTAAGGGGAGCTCTGTAGCTGGGTGGCATGCCTGGAGCTGAGCATGAATCCAGATACCACTCGGGTTTTCTGTGCAATTTCCCTGCCTTTTCCTCTCCTTTCTCCCCCAATACTGTGGTTTGGCCTGGGAAGTGGCTGAGTTTCCCCTGATATCCCCCGACCATCTCCATACTGGAGAACTGTTCCTCCCTTCCTGGGGCAGCTGTGCTCCAGCAGCTGGGGGATCACCACCTCTTGCTCACCCTCACCTGTGTGTTTGCCTCCTGCAGGGTTGTTTTGATCAGATCTTGGAAGAAATCAGGACCCATGCAGGCGTGGTGGGTGGTGTGGCTGCTGGCATCGCTGCCTTGGAGGTGAGTGCCTGAGCATCATTGCACTGCCTCCTCCTTGTACCTGTGAGTGAGTGGTGGTGCAGGGACCAGCCTGGGTGGTGAGGGGCTGGTGCAGCCCCATGAACCACCATCTGCCCCAGGGTGGCTACTGAGCCTTCTTCCATTCGTACACCCAACTCTTCCTCCTGGAGTGTGCTGGGAATGGATGCTACAGGCTGTGACCCAAACCCATGCTGGGTGGAGGGATGAGACAACACACACTTACGGGTGCTGACTTTCTTCTTGCCACCCCAGATTGCAGCCATGGTGGTTGCCATGTACCTGTACTGCCATCTGGACCAGAAATGACCTCAGGAGGCAAGAGATGATCTGCCCCCACATCGTGCCGGGGTGCTCCCATGGCATGCCATGCTCTCCGGGGGACCCCATCGCTCCCTGGGCCTGATGCTGTCTTGTGCACTGTGATTTTATAGCTGTGTTTTGATCTACTGAGCTGGGATCTGTAGAGTTTGTGTATATTTTTGTACTGTTATGGGACACTGAGTCTGTACATAGCGATTTGGGGCGGGTTTTGAAGGGGGAAAGCTGCTTGGTCTGTTTAGCTGATGCCGGAGAGAGATAAAGCAGTGCAGGGGCTGATCAGGGCTGCTGATCTGGCAGTGGCACAGCGATGCCTTGATAAACCCTTGCAGGCAGGTGCTGTGCCTTTCCCATGCTGTCCCCACTGTGTCCCTAAGTGGGGGCTGCTCCGTGCCCTCCTCATTGCTCCATTGAATCATAGAATCGTTGTAGGTGGTAACTACACTTCCTATGGGGATGTATCTACCCCTACAAACGTTTTCTGTGAGCCCTGACCATGTCGTCACCCAAAAGAGGCACTGGCTGGTCTGTGCCCCTGCCCTGGCATGAAGACAGCCCTGTTGGTCCCTGTCCCTGTGGTGACCGGGGCTGCCCCCCTGTCACATCATGGCTGAACCCTCTCCATGCTGTAAAGAAAAACAATTAAATTGTTCGCCTTGGATACAAACCTGGAGCTGATCCTGGTGCTGCTTCCATGAACAGCCTGTGCCTGGGGAGCACCGCGGGGTCAGGGGCTGCTTTGCCTTCCCCATGCCCAAGAGCCCCATGCAGGCAGCAGAGCGCTGCCCGCAGCCTCCTCACCTGCTCCGGTGCTTGGAAACCAGCAGCCCCGTGTTTGCACAACAGGCGGGAGCGGTGTGGGCTACCATGAGCCTTGCAAAACAGCTCTGCCGTCCACAATAGCCGCTGTCTGCTGAGCAACACGGGTTTAGGGACTGAGCAACACCCTGGCTTGAAAGGCAGGGCTGATTACTGGGGGGGTTTGGCCTGGTGTCCGTGTCCCCATCAGCCCCAGGAGCACCAAATGGGGTGGTACTCCCCCCAACTCCATCTCTGAGCATCTCCATCACCCAGCATTGTCCCACTGTGATTCACCCAGTCCTTCTATGAGGGATGATGGGCAGGTTTCCAGTCCCCTTTTCCCCAGCATCACTCCCTCGTTGCCTTTGGCATCACCCCAACTTGAGCATCCCCTTGCTGTGCCTCAGCTTCTGCATTTCCTAGAATCATAGAATAGTTAGGGTTGGAAAGGACCTTAAGATCATCCAGTTCCAACCCCCTGCTATGGGCAGGGACACCTCACACTAAACCATGCCACCCAAGGCTCTACCCAACCTGGCCTTGAACCGTGCCAGGGGTGGAGCATTCACAACTTCCGTGGGTAACCCATTCCAGTGCCTCACCACCCTTACAGTAAAGAACTCCCTCCTTATATCCAATCTAAACTTCCCCTGTTTAAGTTGGAACCCATCACCCCTTGTCCTGTCGCTACAGTCCCTGATGAAGAGTCCCTTTCCGGGGACTTGCTCATTTCAAATGCAAGGTGGTTTGGGGTGGCTGTTCTGCTTCACCCCCTTTCTGCCATGAGGTTCCCCACCTCCCTGTTGTGGGGCAGGGTGCTGTGCAGCGGTGGCAGTTAAGGACGAGGCGATAGGCAGTGGGGCAGGAGCCCAGTGTGCAAACACTTCTCCCCATGCACTGCCTTGCTCCAGCACCCCCTTATCTGCTCCTGTGCTGGGTACGGGGCTGCACTGGGGCACGGCTGTGGTTCCTCAGGGTCCAGCACCTCGGTGGCACCATCCAGCACCCAGTCAGGGGCAGCGGGGTGGCAGCGGGACAGGCGTGAGTGGCTGCTCCCCACCCTGGCGTGACTCAGCCCTGGGGACATGGGTTCTGGCCCTGCCCCATGGCGAGGTGTGCGGGGAAACTGCTATAAAATGGCTTTCTCTTCCTCCTCCTCCTCACTGGACACGTAAAGAACCTGGTTCTGACCACAAACAGTGACCTCATGGGTGACGTCAAGCCATTTAATCCTCTTTTCCCTCTCTGGGTACGTAGGAGCCCGGTGCTGCCCAAAGCCCTTCCTGGCCATGGTGGCCAGGAGCTGGCTGTCACCGAGCCAGGCACCGCTGGGCACATCTGGCCTGGCCTCATCCCTCTCTGCTCCTTTGTGGGGCTGCCTTGTGAAGCGGGGTCCTGGCAAACACCCTGTGCCATCACCCCAGCAGGGTGCAGTGGGATCGGGGTGATTCCCGGCTGGTCGGAGGCTCCTGGCTTCACACCTCTTCCTGGCCGTGGGGCTTCCCCGCTCAGGGCAGGCCGTTTCTGTGGCACTGCCTTCTGGCAATAGCTGCAACCACAAGCTTGGTTCCTCCCCTCCACCTGCTAGGGAAACCTGAAGGACCAGTTTCTCTTCCCGGATGCAATTCCTCCCCATCACCCTTCCTGGCTCTCAGCTGCCTTGGCAGCCCAAAGGGCAGCAGTGGGGCAGTGGGGGGTAAGCCTGAATGGTGCAGCCTCCCCTGTGCTCCCACTGTATCGCTTCCCTCTGCTTCCCACTGCTCAAGCACCCCCAGAGCTGTTGGGATCCACAGAGGACCCCCATCCCAGCTGGTCCTTCACCAGACCCAGGATGCACCCCAGCCCACCACCCCAAGTGGGTGCCACCAGGCATCGCTGCACCTTATAACCCTTCGATTGCCAGATCCCCCAGACTGACACCCCAAAAAGCTGATCATTGTGCCACTGGAGACCGAGGCTGAAAAGCTCCCAGGTGCACATGGCAGCAAACACAAACTTCCTTATTGCCCCCCCTGAAGGTGTCCTTGGGCTTGAAGTGCCCAGCATGGCAGGGTGTGTGTGCTGGGATGGGGGTTACTCTTTTCCACCCATAACACAGGGTGGGGGACAGCAGGAGGATAAAGTCTCCCTGTGTGGGGACTGCAGGCAAGCGAGCAGCACCCTGCCTCCTGCCAGAGCTGCTGCTGCTGTCTCCTTCCATGCACCCCCTTGTGCACCCCAGTCCATGGGTTGTGCCTTGCCCCATTCCACCATGGGCAATAGCCCCCCTGTGAGAGTGACAATCAGCCTGGCCAGAAACCCTTTGGAATGGGGAGAGCTGGTGGGGGTGAAGGGAAGGGGGGCTGAGCCCTTCTCCTGGGTAGGGTTTGTCCCTATCTTGGCTGAGGAGGTGATGAGGATGGCGTGGAGAGACCCGGTTGTGTGTGGGGTGGCTGGGAGCAGAGATGGGGTCACTCTTAGGATTGGCTCAGTGCTGGTCCTTGTGATCTGCGATTTGCTTTGTGTAGGGAAATGGGCACATGCAGACCCCTGTAGCCACTGGAACAATGCGGCATCTCTGGCCTCGTCCCGTCTGCTGCAGCCCCACGAGTCCACATGTGATGGGGACCAGCCCAGTGACATCATATCGCTCTCCCTGTAGCAGTCTTGGAACACCTCTTTACTGGAAACAGCCACGTTAGGGGCCTATGTGGGGAATTGCCACCTGCTTGGAGATTGGGATGGCTCAAGGGCAAGCTGCTCCCTCAGAAGCCATAAGGAAGGGGCTGGTGTGTGTGCTGGAGGCTGGGTGGATCCGGATCCCCCATCAGCTTCCTGCAGGGCAGCACCCCCATGGGCACATGGTGCAGAAAATGAGGAGCTGGAGCTCTAAAGGGAAGGCAGATACATGACAGATACATGCCTTTCTCCCCGCAGCAGCCCCATGGGGTTGCCTGTACACCCATTGATCTGCCACCATGGGTGCCATGAGCCAGCCAAAGCCCCAGGGGATTTACATGGTGTGTTTTCCACCAGCATTGCCTGTTCTGGGGCGCAATGGGCAAACGCTGTGATTTACGACACGAGCTGCCCTCTCCCTCCTGGGAACTGGTGTTGGTGGGGGGACAGGGTTATCATGAGAGGGAGGAGGAATCACAGCTCTTTGGGTTTGTGCTGATAAGGGGAGTGAATGGGAAGCAAAAGCCAACTCATCCATCACGAGCTGCCCAAGGAGTGCCTGCTCTGTGGGATTTCCCCCCACCCACTATAACAGCCTGGCAATGACGTTCCTGGACCTGGCAGTAGAGGACGTCCTTGAAGGGCATGGGCTGGCCTGGGGGAAGAAAGGAGGGACTGCACCCTTTCCCCAGCACAGCCTTCCTCCCTGGCTTCCCTTCTCCTCCTCCTCCCTGAGATAAACCATCCTGGGTGCCCACCCAGCCCCAAGGATGCTTTCTGGGCAGCTCCATGTCCCGGTTATTTGTTGGGTTATCAGAGGAGGTGTCGGAAGGGCTCTTCAATAGCAGCAGGCAGGAGCTGACATTGAACGTGAGGGGTTAATCATTAACGTGGTGCCAAGCAGGACACAGCGTAATAACCATCACAGGAACCCAGTTGAAGATTAATTTGCCAGTGGGCTTTGCTAGGTGGGGGCACAGGAGGTGGCAGCAGGAGGTGGGGACAGGGATAGGCTGGGCACAGCCAGGACCAAGGGGAGAAGCCAGGCAGAGCCCCTTGGGCACCTTGGTGTTACAGGGCTCTTTATAATGCAGAAGATGCTGCTTGGGGATGAGCACCCTGAGCCGAATGGAGGTGGCCTGGGTACAGCATCACTGCATCCTCCTGCGCAGCGATGGGGACAGGGCCAGCACACCCTAAGCACTGACATCCCTCCATCCCACAGGACCTTAGCTGTTATCCTGGAGGACAGTGGCTGGGGGGTGCTTCCCTCCATCTGTGGGGCACAGAGGGATAGACATGCCATGGGAAGGGCCAGCATGGACTTTGTCGCCCACATCTCAGCCCATCATTGGAGCTCAGGCACTCCATGCCCCTCCAGCACAGAGATCCCCATGGAAAAAGCATAATGCGTAAAAATAACCACGGCCAGAATCCATGCAAAATTCCCCTCCTCCCCCGAGCTCTGGAAAGGTCAAGTTTCGTGCCAAGGCTATTTTGCCTTTGTTTAATTATCAGCTAGCTCCCGGGACACGGAGCAGCCCGGACAGGTTCTCTTTTGTATGGCTGCACAAAGCCAGGAGGCCGGGCTGCGGGGGGCAAGGGAGACCTGGGAACCCACAGCTTAGGCAGTGAGTGCTCAAGCTGGTGCCATATGGGGCTAAGCTTAAGCCATGACACCATGGGAGACGGCAGGTTGGCCTTCCCAGGGAGGGCAGGCGATGCGATAGTTGTCCAGCCAGCTCCTGGACACCAGGGTATGATTCCAGCACCAGTGGACTGAGCTGGGAAGTGAGTAGGACCATTAGAAATGCAGGATGAGGAGTGACTTGGTTCCTCTAACAAGCTCCCCAGGACTAAGCCCTTTTCAGGCAATGAATCTTCACATCACCCCCAGCCACCAGCCTGCCACAGGCACTCCCCTTCAAGGGGGTTAACCTGCTTTTAGCATTATCACCCCATTTCGGGAAGAAAATACTGTAAACACTGGCTCCTGCAGGTGGGCACAAAGTGGTGGGTCTCAAACCTCAGCCCACATCACCCATAGGCATCAGTCACAGCACCCTGGCAGGGGCTCAGCGCTGCAGGGTCTTGCCTCAGCAGGAGGTGGATGTGGATGTGGATGCTGCCAGGAGGTGAGATCCACTTGGCAGTGCCAAGCAAAGCCCCTAGTGCTGGACAGAAAGGCTCTGGCAATGGGCTGTTCCCCCTGAAAGCTGTGCCTGGTCCCAGGGAGGTGGCATCAGCTTAGGAAGAAGCCCAGCCTGGCTGCAGGGAGCAGGAGGCAGCCGGTCTGGGATGCAGGTTACGGCTGGTCCATGCTGGAGGCCGATGCTTTCCCATTGTGGTTTTGTTTGGGTCCTGTAGTCTCTGCCCTAGACGCGGGTGCAGCCCCAGCTCTCCCAGGGCTCCCTGCCTCACAGAGGCAGAAGTTTGGGGTGATCTCCTGGGCTGCCTTCAAAAGTCACCCACACAGGGCTGACGCAGGGGGTTCCAAGGCTTTGTTCTCATGGCAGGACCAAGCCTGCTCCTCGCTTGGCTTCACTTCACCCCTGCCCACACCTATCCCACGGGGAGGAGCAAAGCTGCTGCCCTGCAGGAGTGGTTGTGCTGGAGGTCCCTGCTGCAGCCTTTGCCATCCCTGGCCCCAACTAGGTAGGGTTGAACAGCTCAGGAGCAAGGCAGGGGGCTGGCCCTGATGGGGCATGACCTGAATTGTCAGGTCTCAGCTCCAGCTGTGGGTCCTATGGCAGGGAGCCTGTCTCCTCCAGCTATGACATCCCTTCCTTCTGCTGTGCCCTATGGCAGGGGATTCTTACTGCAAAACTCTATTTCCCTCAAAGGAAAGAAACTCAAACGCACCATGTGGGGCTCAGCCTCCTGGATGGTGGGGAACAAGTGCCAGGGCTGGCTGCTCGCTGCTCCCCATCATAGCACAAGCAGCCACTTCACCCTGCTGCTCCCCAGAGGTACACCAAACCTGGAGCTAAGGGCCACAAGATTCTCTTTCTCAGGGGCACAGCAGTTGGAGGCGCTGGGGTAGCACAGCGGCTGCTTATGCCAAGCAGGTTCTCAGGCAGTTGGTCTGAAGATAGAAGTGATAAAGCCCAAGGAGGAAGAGCTCGCAAACCTGTGCCAGCCAAGTGCTCCGATCCAGCACAGCACGTCTTGGAGGACCTCTGCTGGCACAGCCCTGGGCCACCAGGAGCCCAGGTGACACCAGAGGGCAGGGACCTGAGCCCTGGGCCCTGCAGAGGGGAGGGATGGAACACACGAGGCTCAACAGCTTTGCAATGTTTACTCCTGAAAAAATAATTCAATTCAGAAAGCAGCAAGCCCTGGGATGCCCACGCTCCCAGCCCCACCACAGCCACCACACCAGAGCCCTACCGGGAGAACAGGGAAGGACGGAGAACAGCACCAGTGGGCCTATTGTAGTGTGCGGAGAAGGGGCATCTTGAAGCCCACCAGTCAACTCCTGCTGTTGCTGAGAGCAGGGAGACCCAGCCCCTGGCTGCTGCAGGGGAGCTTGGGTTTAGCCATTCATTATCCATGGGACCACTCTTCCCAGCTCCAGGAGGAGCTAAGAGGAAGCCAAGCCCGAGCCCTGCCAGAGAAGAAGGGAAAGGGGGTGCATTTAGTTTCAGGAAGGAGGGAAACTGGACCTTGGGAACAGAGATGCTGAGGAAAGGGCATCACAGTGGAGAGCTGCAGAAGTCTTCCCAAAGCAGGGTATGGCAAGCAAGCTGCTTTCCCTGGGAAGAAGCCTGTCCCCTTTCCTGTTGTGCTGAAAGGACACGCTCTACCCATGCTGTCAGAGCAGAGCCCCAGCCAACAGCAGTGCTGGTGGTGGCAGAGGACAACGTTGAACCCAGTATCACAGTCTCAAGGTGCCACCCTGCACGCTCCTGTTCACCTCCTGCATCCATCCCTGCTGCTGGGTCACACTCGACCTGTGCTGTGCCCACACAGGCCTCATTTTGGCCACACAGAAGCAGCTGGGTTCACAACTATTCATCCCTATGCTTGGCAAGGGAGGAAGGAAGGAAGGGAACAGAAGATGGCGCTGGGGGACAAGAGACAAACCTCCCATGACTGCCCCTGCGCAGGCTGGGGGCTGTCAGCTCTCCACACTGCTTTCCTGCTAACCTCCCCTTCCCACAAGCAATAAATAAATAAGTTAGTGTAGTGTAGACCCTGATGCTCAGTTCACAGTGAGAAAACGAAGGGGAATAGCCCCCACGACCATAGGGAAAGGGCTGAGCAGCAAATCCTCCTCCCAAGAGCAAGCCAGAGCATAGCACCCCTGCCCAAGGCTGGGGGACCGGGCAGAGGTCTCTTGCTGCATGGATGAGACATACAGGTGTACTGAGCAAGAGGACCAGGGCTGTCCCTAGTAGGGAGACACACATTAGTACCGAGTGGCTGGGGATGGGAGGAGGCTCTGGGGTCCTTCCTAAGGCACAGGAGGGGGAACAGGGACCCCCTCCCTCTGCATGAGGGGTGTACCACAGCAAGAGAGTCAGGTTGCCCATTCCGGCTCACCTCAACGTACCAAGATAAGGATGGGGATTCAGAAGAAACCCCCTCTGCCTTCAGCAAAAGATGGGGATACCTGGCCAGGGAAGAGGGAGAAAGAGGGTACAGTACCACAGGGAAGGACCATCAAGGAGCATCTCTCCCTCCGCAGGAGAGGGTGCGACTGTGTCTGCTCACATCTCACTCTCCAAGGCACTTTCACCCCCTCTCCCACAAGTCGGGGGGCAGGGCTGCTCCCCCAGGGAAGGTGGGTGAGGACAGTCTGAGCCGCAGCACAGAGCCTGGTCCACTTCCATCTACAGCCACCTCCAGCTCCCAGAACTGCAGAGCAAGGAAAGGGGCACCTGACAGCTCCTCGTGCTGGGTATGGGCTGTCCCTTCATTCCCACAGTAAATTCGGATCCTCTTCAGCATTCCTCTTTTGCCTGTGAGCTGGGCTGCACCAGCTGCTGCAGCCCAAGAAGCAAAGTCAGTGTGTGCGGAGATGCCCAACCCAGCACACAGTCTTCCAGGTGCATCCATCGTGCAGGAGACAGAAGAGATGCTGGAAGAGCTCCTCTTCACCTCTGGGCACAGAATCAGCTAGGCAAGAGTTAATAAATAGCACCCAGCTGGTAGGCTGCAGCACTTGCACAGGAGCATGCTGCCTTCTCAGGACTTGGGGACCAAAAGGGGAAGCTGAGACATTTCTTGAGGCCCTGATGCAATTGAGCATCTCCTTCTTCCAGCCTTGCCCAGCCAGGGGGCACAGGGAGCAGCGTTAGTAGTCTGTGTTAAAAAAAGGAAGTTCCTGGGATAGGGGTGGCATATCTACAGGGAGGAATCCCCATTTGCTTTGAGGGAGAGTGGGGAGACCACAACAAGGGACTGGAGGGAACCCCAGATCTCATTTTGCTGCCTGAAGTGGGAGCGTGTGTCCAGTCACCAGCCTCTGAGAGCTGCCTCTGACTCCGAATCTGCACCATGGGGGTCTCTGGCTTCCCCTGGTCCCCTTCACTTCCCCGCTGCCAGTCTCACGTCTGCTCTGCTGCAGCAACTGCTGGCACTGCCACTGCCCCCTCCTCCTTGGCGGGGGGCTCCATGTAGATTGGTGTCACCGATGAGGGCTTCTTGGACCTGCAGGTGAGAAGGCTGGATGGGAGCGGGCAGGGGTGCTGGTCCCTTGCAGGACCCCAGCTCCCAATAGCACTGCTTCCTGGCACGATCTTCCCACTGGGGCATCCTTGGCATGTATCCTGTCCCCTCCCACCACACTGGTTAATAAGGAGGGTGGTATGCCCCAGGATTGGGCTGGGACAGAAGTGGATGATGCAGTGCACTGGACAAGGGACAGAGCCATGAGGATGGGGACATTACCCAGGGTGCTATGCCCTGATACTCACGAGTAGGGGGAGGCAGGGACCCCCACCACGAGGAAGTGGTTCTTCTTGCGGAAGAGCCGCCACAGCCCCTTGTGGTTCCCACGGACGTCCAGGTCCCAGATGTGGAGGCACTGGGATGGTGGGGAGGGAGGAAGAGGCATCAGAGCCTGGGTACAGGCACCAAGGCCAGGGAAAAGCCACCACCACCACCACCCTCACTGAGATACAGCATAGAGGGCTGACCCCCTTAATTGGGGTGGCACAGGGCAGCACCCCATCAGCCACCATCAGTAGCAGGAAATGGGGAACCTGCTCCCATCCCTTCCTTAGGACATCGGGTTCGATCATCGCTTCCAGGAAAGTGATGAGAACTACCAGACAAGCTGCTATCACACACACGGAGGTCATAAGACTTCTCCACTGAGACAAGCATCTGCCCTGGATGACACAGTGCCTTCTGTAAACACCAAGAGCTCCAGCATCACCCACTGACAGCAAGAATCTATTCGCTGAGCTGCACCCATTTCATGGGCAAACCCAAAAACAACAGCCAGATGTCTCCCAGTGATGCCAAGACCAATGCAGGGGTTCAGATGGGCCATGTCAAGGAGCTTACCTTGGCAAGCTGAGTCCAGGTGGTGAAATCTGCTTCCTGCTCCATCTTGATGAACATGACATAGACCCTGCCCTCAGTGTCGGGCACAAAGGAGTCCTCGCAGGGGTTCTTGCTGTGGTCCAAGACCTCAGCCTCACTGCAGACACAGAACAGGGAGTGAGAAGGTATCCCACCTCCTCTCTATCCCCACTGCAGAGTACTTCAGACAGGCAAGCAGCAGCTGGAGCTGCCAGGGCCACCTCCCCTCTTTCTTCTGTCCTGGTTAGTTTACCCCGTGTCTCCCAAGCTTCCTGCAGGCACATACCCCAGGAGCCGATGAATTTCGGTCTCATAGGCATCCTTCCTCAAGCTGTTGGAGGAGGACAGAACACAAAGATAAGAGCAGAATTAGACAGTTTGGTAAGCACGGAACATCCCAAGATGATCCAAATCTAAGACTGACCCAGTGTAACACTAAAAGGCAGGTTGGAACCAATAAATGGAGAGCAGGGACTGCCATGCATCCTGGATGATGTGGCAGCAAAACCATGACCCTTCAACATGTCCATCGGAGCACACCATAGCTGAACCTGAGCTAACAAAAACCACTGCAAAGATTCCCCAGTGAAGGCTGGTGTGCTAGGGCTGGAGCTTATGGCTGTTCTTCCAGAAGGAAGGACACATTCCCAGCACAAGGGGACAAGGGTCAGATCAAGCAACTGTTTCATCCAGATCTCATTCTGACCAGCACTCACCTCTCCACATTTTTAAGCTGGACATTTGGAACCGTGTTGAACTTGTGCTTCTTGAAATAAGCTTCCTGGGAGGAAGAGAAAGGAGAGGTAAGGAAGGAAAATGGGGTTCAGTCAGGAGTCAGCAGTACTTGGAGGTCACCTCAAGCATCCCTGCTACCTGGAAAGGTGACCAAGTCAGAGCTCAGCACCAGGATAAGGCTTGGGGGCTGAGGGAGGTCACTCACATGGAAGTAGCCGTTCATGTTGAGCCCCACGATGCCAAAGTGGTAGGAGCGGGAGATGTCAGGGATGATGCACTCCCGGCCCTTCCGCTGCTCAGGCATCCGCATCCACATGTCCCAGTCCCAGAGCTGGGGAGGAAAAACTGCCACTCAAGCTTGTGGGCATAACTTCGTAGTGTGGCCATCCAGGGACCTTTCTAGCTGCCCACATCAGCTCTAGCCCCTTTGGCTCCAGCCGAACTGGGCTGTTCCAGTCAGGTCTGTGTCTGGTTATTTGCTCCTCATGTTGCTGTCTCTCCCAGATCCATTCTGCTTGGGCATCCTATCCAGTAGAAGCTCAGGGAGAGCCAGGGGCCTTCCAAGAGCTGCACCCCCCAGGATCTGGATGATGAGCAGAGACTGCTGATGAGCAGAGATGGAGATGCATACGAGAGGATCCCTCTAAGGTACTCACCTTCTCAGGGGTTGGCCACTTTGGCTCCAGCTCGTCCTTGTACAGGCTCTTCCGGAGCACCCAGCCCAAGCCTGGCATGGTCTCCACGCGGTACAAGAGCGAGGGGTCCTCAGCTGTGTGCTCATAGCCCTGTGATGTTATGGGAAGCGTTCAGCAGCCTGAATGCACCTCTGCCCCACCAGAAAAGGAGGCATCTTGTTCCATTGAGGCTGTCAGCATGGGGAGCAGGGGACAGCCACTGGGAAGGCTAGGACAGGATGATTTGCAGGGGCACTTCTGAACAGCCCAGGGCTGGGGAGACAGACCCACTTAGGGTGATTGTGGTGGAACACCCTGGTTTAAATTGGAGCTTGGACCCCAGCCTGACATGGGAACAACACAGGGCAGATGTGTTCCTGCTCCACCATCCTTCCCTGACCCACCTGGTCGTTCCAAGCTGAGATGCAGTACAGGCTCTCATCCTCCTCCAGAAGGTGTATGGACTGGCTCAGAAAGCTGAGGAAAGAGTTACCCAGTTCCTGGTCAAACAGCATGGCAGGAATCTGGCCTCTCCTGAGCAGTCAGAGAGCTTGTAGAAAATGCCCTACCCAAACAGGGACCCACAGCTTTACCTGAAGAAGTCAACAGAAATGTCAAGGTCTTCCTCTAGAACCACGGCAAACTTAGCATCCTGTAGGGCAAGGAGAACATGAGAAGGATGGAGAGGAACAGGACACAGCAGCTAGACAGGGCAGAGGTCTCACTCACCGGGAACAAGTTGAAGGTTGCAGTCAGACTGGCTTTGTAGTGCTACAAGAAAAGACAGATTGTCGCCTAGGTTACCATCAACCTGGCACTGATGCAGGGCTAAACCAGCCTCCCTCAAATGCTATCCCAGGTCCCAGGAAATAACTCTTCCAGGGTTTGGGAAAGGTCTCTCACCTGAGAAACTCTGGCATTTTTAATGCTGATGGGAGTGTGCTGGATTCCTGAGAGGCCAAACAGCTCTACGACATCCATTGGCTCCTGCAGTGGGAAAGTACAAAGCTCATCAAATGTGTGGGTCTGGATACACCCTAGAATCATAGAATAGTTTGGGCTGGAAAGGACCTTAAGATCATCAAGTTCCAGCCCCCTGCCATGGGCAGGGACACCTCACACTAAACCATGCCACCCAAGGCTCTGCTCAACCTGCACTTGAACACAGCCAGGAATGGAGTATTCACAACTTCCCTGGGCAACCCATTCCAGTGCCTCACCACCCTCACAGTAAAGAATTTCTTCCTCATATCCAATCTAAACTTCCCCTGTTTAAGTTTGAACCCGTTACCTGCTGTCCTATCACTACAGTCCCCAATGAACAGTCCATCCCCAGCATCCCTATAGGCCCCTTCAGATACTGGAAGGCTGCTATGAGGTCTCCATGCAGCCTTCTCCAGGCTGAACAGCCCCAACTTTCTCAGCCTATCTTCATACAGGAGGTGCTCCAGTCCCCTGATCATCCTCGTGGCCCTCCTTTGGACTTGTTCCAACAGTTCCATGTCCTTTTGATGTTGAGGACACCAGAACTGCACACAATACTCCAAGTGAGGTCTCACAAGAGCAGAGTAGAGGGGCAGGATCACCTCCCTCGACCTGCTGGTCACGCTCCTTTTGATGCAGCCCAGGATACGGTTGGCTTTCTGGGCTGCAAGTGCACACTGCAGCCGGCTCATGTTCATTTCCTCATCAACCAACACCCCCAAGTCCTTCTCCACAGGGCTGCTCTGAATCTCTTCTCTGCCCAACCTGTAGCTGTGCCTGGGATTGCTCCGACCCAGGTGGAGGACCTTGCAGTTGGCATGGTTAAACTTCATCAGGTTGGCATCAGCCCACCTCACAAGTGTGTCAAGGTTCCTCTGGATGGCATTCCTTCCCTCCAGCATATCAACCGCACCACACAGCTTGGTGTCATCGGCAAACTTGCTGAGGGCGCACTCAATCCCACTGTCCATGACACCGACAAAGATGTTGAACAAGACCGGTCCCAACATCGATCCCTGAGGGACATCACTCGTTACTGGTCTCCAGCTGGACATTGAGCCATTGACCATAACTCTTTGCGTGCGGCCGTTCAGCCACTTCTTTATCCTTCGAGTGGTCCACCTATCAAATAGATGTCTCTCCAACTTAGAGACAAAGATGTCATGTAGGACAGTGTCAAACACTCTGCACAAGTCCAGGTAGGTGACATCAACTGCTCTACCCCTGACCATCAGTGCCATAGCCCCATCATAGAAGGCCACCAGATTGGTCAGGCAGGATTTCCCCGTAGTGAAGCCATGCTGGCTGTCACCAAGCACCTTGTTGTTTTTCATGTGCCTCAGCATGCCTTCCAGGAGAATTCGCTCCAAGGTTTTGCCAGGCACAGAGGTGGGACTGACTGGTCTGTAGCTCCCCGGCTCATCCATTTTCCCCTTCTTGAAAATGGGGTTATATTCCCCTTTTTCCAGTCATCGGGAACTTCACCTGACTGCCATGATTTTTCAAATGTGATGGACAGTGGCTTAGCAACTTCATTTGCCAGCTCCTTCAGGACCCGCGGATGGATTTCATCAGGTCCCATGGACTTGTGTACGTTCAGGTTCTTAAGATAGTCTTGAACCAGATCCTCTCCTACAGCGGGCCCAGGGCCTTCATTCTCACAGTCCCTGTGTCTGCCTTCCAAAAGAAGGCATTCTCACAGCTCCTGCATCTGCATCCTCCCCACCCTCTGCCCATGTCAGCTCCCTGGGACAAGAAGAATATGCTTGTGGGATGCCCTACATGTGGCCATCCCTCCTGGGGACAAGTGAGGCTTAAAATGATGCTGTGCTCTTGACCCTGCAACAGGGAACTCACCCAACTCTCTTGACCCTTCAGCCCTAAGCACTGCCATAAGTTTCTGCTGGCCACGATAGTCTGCAAACCCAAAGTTGTATCCAAGAATATCTGAGGAACCAAAATTCCCAGTCCAACACTGACAATGCAGAAAGAAAATGGGTATAGGCAGGAACACATACTAGCTGCTTAATGTCAAGACTGCAGTCAACTTCATTTTCCCTCACAGTTGCCAAGAGACCTATCTGCACTGGGGTTAGAAGTAATCACATTTGGGCTGACATCTCTACCCCAAGAAGGCCTCATCAGTGCCTTCTCTATCCCCTTATTGTCCATCCCACCTTCTAGCCACAACAGAAGGATCTCCCATTGCACCAACTCTTCCCTGGTATCCACCACGGCAGCATGGCTGCCCCCTCATAGCTGAGGGATGCTGCTCCAGTTGCCATGGCAATGGATGCTGCTATCTTTAACCACTCTGATGTGCTGCAGCAAGAGCCTGCATAAACAAAACAGCTCCCCCAGCCCCACAGCCTGGCAGTGGTGGGAGAGCCCTGCAAGGGAACAAGCCTGTTCCCTTCCCCATCTCCATCACAAGGCAACCAGATAGTACCTCATGGGCTGCTGCAAAGATGAGGGCTAGCAAACTCCTGAGACCCACTAAGGTCCCACATGCCTGTACCAGAGCACATCCCATTGCTAGAGCACCAGACTGCAGTGGGATCCTCCAGGGCTTTATAAGGTTGAGCTGACAGGAAGGTCATTGCCCTCTAAAGGGCCAGTTCTCCTTTACCTGGCTTCAGCTTTCATGACCCTTGTGAAAACAGACTGTGTTGGGTCTCTTCGTCTCTCACTGAGTGGAGCTGGACAGGCCCGGCTGGACTGGTTTCCTCCACTTCGTGTGAGGGAGCTGGACACAAGGTGTTACACCCAGACCTGCTCAAAGGGCTGGTGATACTCATCAAATGAGAAAAGGGGATGGGAAGAGCCCAGCAAGACCACCTCATTCCTGTAAACCAGCCCATCTCTGACATTGGGATGTCAATCCTGGGTTTTGGAAAAGGCCAAGGCAGCTTTATCCACACCCATGGCTTGGCTAAGCTGACTGTGCAGGAGAGTGTGAGGAGCAGTGTGACCCACAGCTGGAGGAAGCTCATTGCCTGCCACCCACTGAAGACTGTGCCAGCACCACAAACTCCCAGCTGCAGGACCAAGGACCTGGCTCAGGGACCTCTGAGAATGCTCTCACCTCATAGTACCCATCAATGAAGACTGTGATCATCTGTGGATTGACTCCCTGAGCCGACAGCAAGGAGCGCAGCATCCTAGGGAGAGATCAAGGGGCCTGAGCACAACACAGCCCTAGTGGGCCCAGGCCATTCAGCAGAAGATTATAGATCCCTTGGTACAGGGGAAGTGTGCACAATTAGGAAACAGGACCTATTACCCCAGGGCTCTTCCCTTTCCCATGGTAAAGAACCCTGGGAGCTGTTCAAGCAGGTCTCCCCACGCAACCCTGGGAGGAGGCTGGATTCTGCCAGCAGGACAAAGGGAGACCCTGGGCCATGCCTGGTGGCACAGAGCAGAGCAGCTGTGTTCCCTGGAAGTGCTTACCTGTACAGGTAGTTGGGGCGGTTCCCTGCAATAACAGCTACAGGCACATCAAAGACTTTATTGTCTTTGAGCTGGAAGAGAACAATGTGTTTAAGTGGGGCTGGGGAAGGTCAGGCGAACCTAAATGATCCTATGCCACCGAGAGCAGGATTCATGGGGTAGGGATCAGAAGAGTCCTACCCCTTGGCTCAGGACCACATCAACCAACCAGGACTCCACTTAGCACTGCTGGAGACCCTGCCAGCTTTCCTCCCTCAGCCCGCCTCAGATCCAGCTCCCCAATTGCAGCTTGCATCCACTTGGAGACCTCTGTCCAAACCCTTCATCACTGTGCCAAGGACAGCCCAGTAGGGCAAAGGAACAACCCTTTCCCAGCAATGACCCAACCACATGTATTCTGTATTCACCTTACCTTTCCTAGTGCTAACGGCTTGCCCAGGCTCAGTCTGCACCATTTATCTGGTACTTAAGGACAGGGCTCTGCAACTGAGCTGCAAACACACCTGTCCATCCCCACCCTCCCTGAATACCTTGCCCCTTCACTCACAGGATCAGGGTTGAACTCAATGGGTGTGGGGTCTTTGCAGCTGCAGACACTGCCATAACCTTCTACTTTGCTGCAGAACCTCTTCCTGCGGCGGTTCAACTCTGTGTCAGGCCAATGGCACTCAGCATCTGGAAGCATCAAAGAGAAAACACAGACTGCTCATCCCCATGACCTCACCTTGTGTGCTCCAGGCTGCATTGCCACATGCAAGGCTCCCCCTAAGCTCAGCCATCACTAAGCCTCAACAAGCAACACTTGTTGCTTGTTCATGTCAGATACCAGATATAACCCCAGGAGCCATTCAGAAGCCATCCCCATCATACAGCCTCTCTGAGCAGCAATGGGCCCTGTTCAAGGCCAACAGTCAGAAAAGACTGGTCTAGGCCTGGTTTGGAGAGGTGACAAATGGCCAGACCATGTCCCTGCTTCTCCATCCTCACCTTTCTCAACAACTGTGCCTGGAATTGCCGTGGAAGCCTGATGAAGGGAAGCTGGTCTCATTTTAAAAATTACCATCCCCATCAAAAACACCCTTACATCAATCCTGGGATCTTGCTAACAGACCAACAGCTTTGACTCAAAACCATCAAGAGCAGCAGGCAGGCATCTCCCAGAGATACCTGGCACCATGGAGTAGATATTGCTTCCTACCTTCCACAGATGTCAGATGAACTTCTGTCTTCAGCAGTACAGGGTCACCCCACGTTGATAGCGCAGGCGATTTGGCGTGCTTTTCCCCGTATACTTCCCCTGGAGAAGGGACACAGGGTCAGGACTGTCTGCAAGGGCCCATCCCCCCTGTGTCAGGGCATGAACAAGGGCTGTAGCTCGGGGTGGCAGCTTGGCACCTTTTCCCATTGGCCTGTGGTGAGCTGCTGAAGGGACATGCTCTGTCTCCTTCCCCACCCTCACCCTCAGGAACAGAGTTGCCACTCTCTGACTTGTTCCCTGCTCATACAGCATGTTGGGGATGGGCTGGGTTTGTCTTCACCTGGCTTCTCCCACCATAAGGAGCCACGTACACTCCCCCAGTCTGTGCAAGACTCACCTCCCTTCTTCCCCACAAATGTCCACATATCTCTCCAGCTCAGAAACGGTGCAACTTGGCTCCCCAGGCTTTTCAGGACATTCTTAGCTGTGTCCTTGAGGTGAAAGGAGCCTTCATCCTGGAACAAAACACAACCCTGCAGCTGAGGCCTGGCTCCTGATGCAGAAAAGGAAAGTCTCCTATGAATACAAAAAAGGTACAGAGCCCACTCCTACCCTTGAACCCTTTGAACCAGAAACCTTCAAGAATAGGTTGCTAATGTCTCTGTGCCACTAAACCTAACCGTGGCTTCATCATGACCCACAGGGAGGTCACAGCAGTTGCAGACTTCTGCTTCCTTGAGACCAGATTGTTCTCAAGCAGAGCCATTTGTTCAGCAACACTTCACACAGCTAAACCTGAAACCCTGAAGCAGCACAGTACTGCTCACACAGCCATCTAGATCCAGAAGGGTTCCACCATATCCTTATATTTCCTCATGTCCATTCTCCACCTAACCTTTGTTTATTGCTGCAGGCTCTCACACATCTCACACAACAGCTTTTTGCTCTCCTGCCTTGCTGAGCATACAGCTGTACCTGCAGTAACAATGGGGAGCAAGACGATATAGGAGGTGATCCAGCCAGGGAGGCATAGCCCAATGAGGATGTGACATTTAGCCCTGAGAATGCCTGACAACATTCAGGAGACAACTGCCCAGATAAGCTTTAGGGCACCCTGACTCAAGATGATGTTTTCTTTTGACACTAAGGCCACATACCTTAATGGTGAAGATCAGGATCCGGCCCCGGGCAACCATATTAAGGAAAAGTACCATGGCTTCATCTTCATGGGGAGAATAGGTGTCAAAGACCCTCTTGGCCATCACATGACCCTGTTGGTATTCAAATGTCAGATGCACCTTAAATGGTATATGGGCAGCACATGCAATGTTATGGAAATCCATCCTGGAAGCCTCAGTTCCCAAGTAACACAATGAGTTACTTTTCTGGTATGCCAAGAATTTAGCCCCCAGGCAAGCTCAGCCTCTGGGGCTTCACACAAAACATGAAGTGCAATGAGGTCCACAGGACAGCGCTACACAACCTCACAACTCCTCTCCTGCCCGCTTCCCAAGGACAGCCAGAGAAGCACAAGAGAAACACTGCAGGGACTATTTGGGTGACTGTGTCCTGCTGTGGCAAGTGAAGACAAACAAGCATTTGGGAGTTTCTCTCCTGGCTGCCCTTTGCCTCCTGCACCCAGCAGTTAAAGAGCAAGGACAAACACTGTCCAGTAAGACAGACAAATGCAGACACACAGGGATGCTTTACCGTAGCCTGATTTAAGACGATGACATGAATCCCTCTCCCCTGCTCCCGAGCCTCATCTTCCAGGACCTGCAAGTGGAGAAGTGATGAGAACCATATGCCAAGACCTCTTATCCCTGCCCATTCACCACAGCAGAGCTCCCAGACAAGGAGCAATTCTCTCTGCTGTGACATTTTGTCTTTGCTGATGGCAGTGACGGATGCCAGAATAGAAGGCAACACAGAGCAGCACCTCCAAAATCCTGTCTTGGCCACCACTAAAGTGCTCTCACCACCTGCCGCTTCAGGCTTCACTCATTCAGCAATATCCACCCTCTGCTCAGCCAGCCAGCCAGCACCTATAACTCACTGTTGTCCCATCCACAGCCACATAGACCTTCGACCTGCTGGAGTACACCTCAACATCCAAGACCTTCTTGTTGCTGACAGGGTGCCTAGGGACCTCCACATTCAACATCTCGTCATCTACAGAGGAGAAATGCATATTCTCAATCAGCCAAGGCACCTCTAGCTTGTTCATGCTTGGTGCTAGCGTAGACAAGCCTCCAGAAGGTCATGCCCACCAGGTATCCCAGCCCAATAAACCACAGGTAAGAATGCACAAGGACAGCAGTCAAGGGAAATACAAAATGGCAACAGGTCTGGCCCCAGCTATCCCCACATAGATGTCTGCAGCCAAATGTGCTGAAGCCTTGAGTAGATAGAATGGGAATGGGAATAACCTTTTCTATTAATTTTTCTTAAAACTACATGCACAGACCTGTCTTTTATGCTGTAGCTGGTCAAAAGTTTGCCCCGAATTGAAGAAATTACTTCCCACCCTCCAGTTTTCTTGCTTCCAAAGAAAAGCAAGATGCTGCCCCTCACCATAGTCCTGTGCAGACTCCTCTTCCTCCTCATAAGCAGCTCTCCTGGTGTCCAAGATCAACTTGATGTTCACAATTACCGTCACAAGCAGGAAGAGGACAGCACCTGTCTGCAATGCAGAACACTCTATGTTAGCAGCTTGTAAGTAACATCCCCAAATTCAGCCCAACTCCTTGGCAGAGGCTGCAGGGCACCCCAAGGGATCTTGCAAAGGATCAGAATTATCAGTCATTTCCCCCATTTTCTTCCAGGCAAAGGCAAAGAGAAGGAATTACAGGTGACCAAGTTTTAAGTTGAAACATTTTCATCAGTCGGAAAGCATCAGCTTCTTGATATATGAGAATTAACACACTTCCAACAAATGCCTGCTTCCAGATCTGTGAGCAGATTCCTGTTAGAATATTGCATCAAGGTTGAGGGTCTGTGCATGCAATTCAGAATTGCAGCTCCCACAGTAACCTTAACTTCTGCCTCTTCTGCAGCATCACTACTCTCATCTCTCCCTCTGCAACCAGAGGACGTAGTCACAGGGATAGATGCTGTGTGACTAAAGCAAGGCAAAGGGAAGAAGCTGAGGTCTGACTTGAGGAAACCACACTGTGCCACAGGCTGCAGAAAATAGCCCACAGCCCTACCGTTTGCAGCCATCTTCAAAGCAATCTGCATGGATGCCCACACAGAGGGCGACAGGAAGGTCCAGGGGCTATGGAGCAGTCCATGGGAACCCCTCAACCATCACCACTCCCCATGGCCTTGTTGCTTCCAGACCAAGAGGATGGAGAAGCACCTGTACTTAAACGCACCTTGCTCCTCTCTGGCTCAATTTCAGTCTTTTTCCTGGCATTTGGACCCAGCGTAAAGCAGAAACTACTCCACACTAAAGGGGCCTTTTCTGAGACAGAGTCACACAGGAAGACTTGGACCACAGACATCCCATGCTGGGAAATAATCCACCTGCAGGTGTAAGCTTAAAGTTGCAGGGCTGGCCTGGGATGCAGGACTGAAAGATAAGACCTAGCTGAAGCAACCTGTCTTTACTTTAGGGAGCTTTGTGACCCAAGGCCCAGGTGAAAAGGCGACAGCAGCATGCGGTGGCCGTAGGGCTCCACACAGGGACAAAGCCCCTGCTCAGCACCTACAGCCCTGCCCCAGGGTTGAGGAGCAGTTCTAGCCCAGAGCTCAAAAGCTGCTCTGGACAGTCATACTGCAACGGGAAGCTTTGTCATTGGATTTAAGACACAAAGACCCAAAGCTAACACCGCTGCAGAGCTCCACCAGGCTCCAGGCCAGGAGGGTCCATCTGGCTCACAGCAGAGTCACCACAGAGACCCTAATCTGAGTGCTATGTGCTGCTGACAGATTCATCCATGGCCCAGAACTCTGGCCCCTTGGCCTAGCCATCAGATGGTTTCCAGTTTCAACCAGGCAAGCTCAGGGTCCTACTTTGAGTTTTGAGCACCCCAAGACTCAGCATGGAGTTCACAGCAAACAAGGAAGAAGAGGGGAGAGGTTGGTGGAGGCTGCTCATAGCCTGGGTCCCTGGCAAGGGGATGTAGAGATAGGTCATGGGGGATCTTGAGACTCTTCCCTTGCCCCTCAGCCCCCAACAGCTTGCTGCTTAAAAATCTGGGCCTTTTTCAGCTCTAGGATCCTTGATTCTCTGAGATGTGGCATGGGTTTGAGATCACATACAGTCCTGCCCTTGCTGAGAGGCGCTAACAGGATCCCTGTCCTACCTGGCCAGCTACTACCTCTGCCAAGCAGCCAATTGGGTTCAAGAAGTAACTGAGGAAGAGGAAGATGGAAAACCAGCAATAAGACACATGACAATATAACTGTCTCTATGGCATTTTGGCTTGTTGATCTGCTGTTGACTCAGAAGTATGAGCACCTTCGGGATCTGTGCACAGAAAGCTTTTAAAGAGGCAAGACTAGAGCCTTGGGCTCACAAAGAGGGGGAGACTGCTCCTGGTGGCCAGCAGCAAGGCCACCTTACCAACCTGCCTCCAGCCTGATCAGCACTGGAGACATAGGGCAGCAGCTCTGGTGACCAAGCACTAAGCAAGACCAGCAGCTGAGTCTAGCAAGGCTAGCTTGGTCAGAGCTGCTGATAGAGGCCCAGCTGCTACAGACCTGGCTGCCTCACACCTGCAATTCCGGTTTACGTATTTTAAGCCAAATTTTCATGTGTTTTAAGCCACAGCAGTGACACAAAGGAGAGAGGTGACAGCAGAGAGGCTCTAGCACATTGCCCCCAGCAATGCCTGCCTGAATGACCTGGCCTGTCCCCAACCCCTGAGCACTCTAGGGGACGCAGGACCAAGCCATCTTGTTCCTGAGGGAGCCCTCACGAGCCTTCGTCCTCTCAGGCACATGCAAAACCCTTCCCTGCTCCCTCCCACAGCAACCAACTGCCAGATCTCACAAGCTCTGCTCATCTCAGGAGCAGCCCCGTTTCTGCAGCTTGGTGTTGTGGGGCCAAACCCTTCCTGTCCTTACACGCCCAGGCACCCCCCAGGATAACGACTCTGCTGAGGATTAGCAGTTTTACAGCATAAGCAACCAAGCCTGCAGCTTTCCCAGACGCCAGCTGCCTCTGGAGCATGAGATCCTGTTACTCAGCCATATTTTCTCTGTCCACCTGTTGTGTCTTACACCAGGCTTGATTTGCAAACTAAATGGGGCAAGGATGGTTTCCCACCACAGGCTGAGTCCTACAGCACTTGGCATGGGTTCGGAACCAGAAGGGGAGCATTCAGTCAAGTTTCTAGCTGAAAGCTTCCCAAGGACACCTGGATAACTACATTTCCTGTCACAGCCACCCAACAGGGCCATTTCCAGCAGGAAGCTGCTGCTAGACACGTCAGATTCTTCCATGCATGAGCACAAAATCACTGGAAGTAACATTCTGGGGGACAAGTTATGTCTCCTCAGCATGTTAGGTCACCCAGACTGCCAGCAGGCCTACTTCCATCCACACAGCATCTCCATAAAATCACAAATCCTGCAGATTATCCTTCCTAATCTACTGCAGGCCTGTGTGTGACTCACCTGGCACAGCTTCCGCAGCGCGCGCTGGTTCATCAGCTTGTACTTCCAGGCAAGATACCAGCTCCGCTTCTTGTGGGGCTTGACGGCAGGGTTGGGTTTCCACTCGTCCATAGTCACAGAGGCTGGCACAGCCGTGTGGGGCAGGGGTCAGGACGTGTGCTGCTCCGCTCTCATGTCCATCGGAGCTACCTGCCAGGATGGGATGGGAGCACAGTGAGAGAGGTGAGTGCTTTCAAACCCCCTCCCTAGCAAAGACAGGGCCTGGCACAAGCAGTGACCATGAATGGCACTCACATACCATAAGCAAAAGCCCCGTGGAGCCTCCCCACCTGCAAGCACTCCTAGCTCTTAGAACTATAAGCAGGGTGATGGGAAGCCCTTGAACCCATGGGCCAGTGAGGATTTCTTCTCCAGGCTGCCTCACAGAGGCCACTGCAGTGCAGTGGGACCACTCCCACACTCTGGAAAGGTGGCCAAGAGGCAGCAGCTGGAGACAGACCCCAAACCACCAAGCATCATAACGTCTTCACTGGCGATACCAGCCTGCAGGGTCCCTCGTGAGAAGAAGCATCCTCCCCACTTGCAGTAGGGTGGCTATGAAACAGCACCATCCCCACTACGGTGCTCCCGATAGCATAGACACGGAGCCAGAGCTGAGCCATAATCCCACTGGAGATCCCAGCATCCCTGGGGCAGAGCGGCTGTGCTCAGGTCCAGGCTGTGAGCAACGTGCTGGGCCTGGGGGGGGAGGGATACAGAGGGCTGGAGCACAGACCCCGCCAGCGGGGCCAGGCCCGGTGGGAGCCCCCAGCAGCCGCCCGGAGGGGAGAGGAGGACTGGGGGACCCTGAGAGGAAGAGCGCCGGGAGCCGACGATGCCGGGCGGGCACCGCAGAGAGGCCCAACCACGCGGAGCGGGGGGACCCAGAGCGGCGGGGGGAGAGCCGCGAAGGGGCCTCAAGTGGGGGACGGGAGGAGAGAGCCAGGCGCCGGAGGCCCAAGCGGAGCAGCAACGGGGGAGGGCCCATGCGGGGGGGGGGGGCGGTCCGGACGGGTCCCGCTACTCACAGTCCAAGCGGAGAGACCGAGGCCGGTCCGGTCCGTACCCGACCCGGCGCTGCCGCCGAGCCGCGAACGGGGCCGCGCCGCTTCCGGCGCCGCAGAGCCACGGCGGGGGCGCCAGGGGGCGAGGCCGCCGCTCTCCCCGCCCCTCCGCGCCGCTCTGCGCTGCCCGGCGGACCTCGCTGGTGCGGGCAGGTGGAGGCGGGGGGGGCGTGGCCTGCGCGGCGGGGCGGGGCCGAGGCTCGGTCCCGGGTGACAGCGCTGCCGCCGCCGCCGGCCGAGCCGCATGGAGAGCGGCGGGGAGGCGCTGCCCGCCGACCTGCGGGACCTGGCCACCAAGGTGGGGCGGCGGCCTCCCGCGGGGCTGCTGCGGGGGCTGCGGGCGGACACAGCCCCCGCCCCGCCGGCACCGCCCGCGCCGGCCCGCGGCCCCCGCCTGCCGCTCGCCGAGCGCCTCCGGGCGCTCCGCCTCGATATGGTGAGTCCTGCGGCACCGGGGCGCTGCCTGCCGGCCCCCCCCCCCCCCCCGTAACTGCGCACCCGTGGGTGCCCCCCCGACTGCCCGCTGTGCCCCCGGTGTCTGCCCGTTGCCCCTCGGTAGCTGCCTACCACCCCCTTATTAACTGAGCACCCCCCCCACCCGGAACAGTTGCATCCTCCGGTAACTGCCTGCCACCTCCCGGTAAGTGCCCCCCCTCCCGGGGTAATTCCATCCTTCCCCCCATCCCGGGATAGCTGCATCCCCTCCGGCTAACTGCCTGCCATGCCCCCGCTGACAGCCCCCCAATAGTGCCCCGCGCCCTGCCTGCGTTTTGGGGTGTCCCTTCTTTTCCTCTATGTATTAACAGCCCTTCACCCCGTCTTTCTCTGCTTCCCGATCTTGGATCCCACTTGGGGTCTCACGGACCCCTTCATTCACCGCCGTCCTCCCCCCCTGCTCACCCCAGGCGCTGGCTCCGGTGGGGATAGGAGTGTCCCAGGGATCAGGATTTAGGGCAGGGACCTTCGCCAAGGGCATGGTGGTGGGTCCCCCCACCCCCACGGCTGTCACCCCCTGAGTGACAAGGCAGAAGCATCGCTGGGAGCTTTCCCGGGGTTCGCTTCCTGCGGGGGCTTCTCTGGTGTCTCGTAAAGGGTTGTGCTCCTGCAGCCGCCTTTCCCGGGGATCGTGGGAGTGTCGATGGCAGCTTTCTCCCCTCCCTCTTTCCGTGGAGGGAGCAAATACGGGCGATGCCTGCGCCTCTGGGAAACGTGGCGAGATTGGGCAATGGGTTCAAGTGCTGCTGGGGGAAGGGACTCTCCCACGCGTGCACACACAGGCCGGGTGGGTGGGAATGAGCATCGTTTCCATAGGGAAACCGCCTAAATACACCTGCATCCCTGCCTGCCACCTGGGGCACCACTGCTTTGCCCCATTCCATATTCCATATTCCCCGTTGGTGCTTTCATCCTCCCTTCTCTTTCATCTTCCCCCCACGCCAGCTTCCAGGCTGCACTCTGACCGGAGGAGAAAGGTCTGTGGGCCCTGAGTTGCTCAGAGGAGGAGGAGGAGGAGGAAGCATCCATGGTGTTTGCCCTGCCCAGGTGCAGGCAGGGTCAGCCCCCAGTCTGCAAGGCCTAGGTTTGGCCGTGTGTTATTAACCTTGGCTCAGAAAGCCTTTTCCTTTCTTGGCCCTGGCTCTTGTTGTTGGCTGAAGGAAGCAAGGACACCTCACACCCAGGTCAGCAGCCTGGGAATGGCACCTGGGTGCCCAAAACCCAGTACAGGGCTCCCCCATCTCCCCATCCCCATGAACAAGAACCAAAATCTCCCCTCCCAGCAGCAGAGACCACCAAATCCCAGTGGTCCGTGGAGAAGCTGCCCTGGGAGTGGGTGGGAAGACAACAAATTCCCATACTTGCCTCTTGCTCTGAGGAAGATGTTTCATCCCTAGGGATGAAGGTGCCTGCAGGTTTCTTGTGTGCTGGGGAGGGGAATGGTACCGTATCCCCCCTGGGAGGAGTGTGATGGTTCCCTGTATGGCTGTCCTTGGTACAAGGTTGGTGCTGTGGTGCTGCATCACCACATCTGGAGGGATACAGAGAGCAGCTGGACCTCGGTCTTCTCCCACATTATTCTTTCCTTACTGGAGAGGGGGTTTCTTGGGGTGCAACGGGATGGGTCAGGCTGCCCTAAAGTACCAGCAAATCGATGCTCAACTCTTCCCAGCAAACCATATGGAAGGGGGGAGTGTTTTCCCACCTTCTGCTTTTGGGGTGGCTCCCCGGCATCTCTGACAGCGCTGTCGCAACGATGCAGAGAAAACCAGGGAACCCCCTCATCAGGGTTCCCAGCCTTCCTCCTCCCGCCTCTTCTCCCTGCCAAGGCCAGATGCTTCAGCAGCGTGTGCAGAAAAGTCCATTGTAGGCAGTTTTTGAAACAACTTGCCTAGAAAGGAAGTTTCTGCACTCCAGTGCTGGCTCCTGCCCCAATCCGGGCACATCGCTGCTATTTTTCATGTAAATTCAGCTTGAGGAGCAAGGGGAGGGGATGGCGGATTTGTGTTGGGTCTCTACAAATCATTGCCCTTTTTTTTGTGTCCTCTGGACTGAGAGGCATCACGTGCTAAAATCCTGGCTGGAGTTTTCCCAGGCTCCTTCCTCGGATGCTTTTGTTGCTGCGCTCACTGTGGGACCGGAGATGGGGGGGGTCTCAAGAGACCGGTGGGTCACCCGGGGGCAGGCGTGTGGCTCTGAGGGTACCGGATGCTGGGGACCGAGTGCTGTCCTTAGAAATGATCCTGTGGGGCAACTCTGATTTCCATCCCAGCTTGCTGGTGCTGGGGACAGAGTGTGTTTGTGAACCAGTCTGTGGGCATCCGCAGCTCCCAGGCTGCCGGTACCTGTCCTGCAGTGGGTTTCTCTCCCACCACTGCTGTCTTATTCCCTTTCCTGGCAAAATATTTGTGTCCTGTGCGGGGGAAATCCAGTGGCTTTCGGCAGCCAGTATCACACAGACGGGAATGTCTTGGCACGCAGGGCTTTCCGTTAGGAAAACAGATGTTTCTGCAGCAACTGAAGCTTTGCAAAGGCCTGGAGGGGCAGGAGTCAGTGAGGGAAGTGATGTGATCAGCAGTGACTGTTCCACTCCACCATCCTCCTCTGTTTTGGGAGTGATTTGGACCTCGGGCTCCAGATCCTGTCACGTTGTCACCAGGCTTGATTGGACCCTAGAAAAGGGGAAGTAAATGCATGAAGGGTCCCAGCCAAAACAGCGTGGGGAAGTGCTGGAGGTCCAGATAGACCCCTGCTCAGAGCAATGCCCCTGCTTGGTCTTGCCCTGCCATCAGTCTCCTAGGGCTTGGGGGATGCTCTGGGTTCAGACCTACACCCAGTGCCTCCAGTTCCTTGCTTACTCGTGTCTCCATAGGACACAGTGGCATAAGTGCTCTGGGTTTATTTCCCTGAAGTGGCTGGTGGGTGGTAGGCACCATAAGTCATTGGTTGCAACGGTTGTGTCCCTAAGTCTTGGACAGGATCCCCTGGGATGTTTCCCTGCAGGGTGTTCCCCCATGCCATGCTGTTCATCAAGCAGCCCAGGAGACCTGTGTCCCCTACAGTGGCACCTCTGCCAGGGTGTGCTGGGACTGGCGCTCGCCTTGGTCCCCTCAAACCCCTGTGTTTTCTGTCTCCCCACCAGGCCTACCTGCGAGCAGTCGATGTGAAGATCCTGCAGCAGCTGGTGATGGTGAATGAGGGCATTGAGGCGGTGAAGTGGCTGCTGGAGGAGCGGAGCACACTGACCAGCCGCTGCAGCAGCCTGGCCAGCAGCCAGTACAGCCTGGTGGAGAGCCAGGCAGCCTCGCGGCGGGGCAGCTGGGACAGCCTGCAGGACCCCAATGACCCGCTGGACAGCATCTCTGTTGGTAGCTACCTGGACACGTTGGCTGATGATATGGATGAGTATTCCCAAAATGCAGCCGAAACCGCTGCTGCATCCGCATCGGGCAGAGCCCTGGTCAGGGCAGAGCAGGATTGGGTCAGGATTGACACCGAGAGGGGTCTGGCAAAGCAAGAGAAGGGCAAAGTGGAGCATGAGTGGCCCCACGCGGATGTCTCCCCACCCAGGCTGCCCCAGGATCACCGGTTTGCGAAGGAGACCCAGGTGGCCAACGGGCATTTGGGCCAGCAGCTCTCCTCTGTGGAACCAGGCAGAGACACCAAAGTGCCATCAGGGGCTGGGGAGAGGCTGGGGAAGGGGAACCTGGATGGAAAGGCTCGGAAAGCTGAGGGTGACTTCGAAAACTGCAAACTCAACAGCAAACTGCACTTGGAGTATGATGCCCACTGGCGCTGGCTCCAGTCTCAGGATGATGTGACGTTCTTGTAGCCCATGGCTTCACTCTTACCAGTCCAGCCCTCCCAACTGCTCGCTCTGCTTCACTTGTCTCTGCTTGGGAGAGCTGGGGTGACTGGAGAAGGGAGGACAGGCTGGCTTGCTGGTGCTGCACTGTTCTTCTAACACCCTGTCAGTGTTTGGTGGTGCAGCCCTAAGGGATGGGGTGCTGGCCCTGCAGCAGATTTATGGGAAAGGGGGGATGAGGTGGGTCCCCATGAAGTTAATCCTTTGCCCTGGGGTGGTGCTTGCAGGTGGCTGGTCACTCCTCTGTTGTCCTTCATGCTGGTGGCAGGGAAGGGTTGGTGGAAAAACCTGGTGCAGTGGGACCTCTCCCCTCTAATCCTCAGTCTTCTATCTGCAAAAACTGGGGACCCTTCCTGTAAACTGGCTGCTCAGAGAGGACAGGAGATGCTCCCACACATCCATGGTGGCACCAGCATGCTCAGTGTGAGGTGTGGGGCAAGGCCAGCAGCAGGTCATCCCTGTTGGATGTGCTCATTTCCATTATTGTCTTCAAGGCCAGCGTCCATCCAGGGTAGAGTTGACCTGGGGCACGTGGTGCTTGGCCTCAGCACATGGGGGATGCTGAAACCCTCTTTCCTGTGAGTGAAGCCCTGCCTGGTTTGAATGCCTTCATCCATGCCCTGTGGAGGAAGGATGATGGTGCAGACTTCCCTTCCCGATGTGATTACATGAGAAGGGCAATGTGCTGAGTGGGAGATGGAAATTCAGTTCTCCCAGTTTGTTTCTGGACTGTCTTCCACTACTGGACCATGTCCTGCTGAAACCCTGGGATGTGGCAGTGTACGGGCAGCCTGGCAGAGCCTGTGGGGCTCAGGCTCAGAGAGTGCTTCCTGCTGACACAGTGAGATGGGGGTGATGACTGGGGATTCTCCATCTGTGTGATGAATGGTGTCAGGTCTTTACTCCCTGTCAGCAACCAGAAACATGGGGCTTCTCTGCTGGGGTGAATTTGCGGTGACCCTGCCCCAGAAGCATCTTCTTTGTCCTTTTAGCCTTGGCTTCTGCCTGTGCCTTTTACTGTCCATGCACTATGTCCCCCAGCACACTCCTCGCTGGCTTGTAGAGCATGGCTTGAAGCTGGAGCTGCATGAGAGCTTGGGCAGGCCTGCTGCCTTCATCAGACGATGCAGGAAGGACCTGAGCATCCTGCTTCAAGGAGAGGGGCTCTTCCACATGCGTGGATAAGCCATGGGTGCATGGGTGCTCAGTGCTGTGACAGCTTTGCTCTTCACCCTGATGCTGTTGTTACCCTGCTTGTGTGGGTCACAGCCTGGCCCTTCCCTTACTGGCGTGGTGGGAGGGGGAATACCATCTCCTGATGTCAATGGGAAGCCAAGAGAGAGGGAAGACCTGGCTGTGACTCTCCCTAGATGTGAGATGTGAGCTGGCTGTAGTAGGAAGGTGGTTGTGTGCATGACAGGTTCAGCTTTGTGCCTCTGAAGCAGCACCTTCAGTGGAAACTATACTCCATACTGAGACCCCTGAGCATCCTCACTTCCCCTGCAGATCCTCAGGTCTCAGAGAGCAGAACAACACCCAAAATTCCAGGCGATGGCACTTGCTGAGGACTTGGGGGAATCTCAGTAAACTGGGACCAGGTTGCCCTATGTGAGCATCCCGGCCGCCTGCCCCAGAGCAGCTGTGTTTGGCTTGCCATTGCCCACAAGCAGCTCATGGCTCCCTGTGTAGCTCCACTGCTGCTAAGCCACCATGTCCCCCAAGGCTGGCTGTCCCCCACTTTCCTTCTAGCCTTGCATGGCATGAATCAGCTGAGGGTCCCTGGGGGAGACAGGGTAAGTCCTTCAGCACTGTTAAATCATTCTCATCAAAAAATAGCTGGCTTAATAAATGATAGCGTTTCTCCCAGGCTGCAGTGTCGGTGCTTTGCTGAGCTTATGGGGGTTTATAGGGAAAGGGGAAGGTGAGATGCTGTGGAGCTGCTAGGAGGTTTAACCCCAGTCCTTAAACAGGGACAGACCATGCATCCAGGGATCTGTCCCTTCTCACATCAGGGTGGTGACACATTAAAGTTAAGCTTCCTGCAGCAGTTGGGTACCCGAGGGCATCTGCTGGGAGCAAGGATACTGGTGACACTGGATCTGTGGGAGATGGGGCGTATTTGAGCTCAGCTGATCTATGTCTCCACTTACAAATACCCTTCCTGCCCAGATTTCCAAGGAAGCTCTTTCTAGGTGTTTGCCAGTGCGGTTAGCCATGCTGGGGTCATGTTTGCTTCTGTTTTTCTGCACCTGCAGCCTCCTCCAGCCAGGGCGTGTAGGGGGCCTGGGTATGGGACAGAGACTTCCCTAGCCCAGCATGGGGTGCAAGCAGCCACAGCTCTGATTTGAGGCTGTTGGGATTTGCTCCTGGGTGGATTTTAAAGGGTGGGTCCCTTTAGAACCAGTGGAGTTTGTGGAAACATCAGCCTTTCCAAAGCAAACGCAAGCAGCTTATCCAGCCATGCCATCCCAGCCCAGCATCCGTTCCGTCTCCTGGCTTTGAAACCGTGAGCTTTTGCAGATGGAGAGGTGGGTGCTGGAGCCAGCAGTTTTTGGCAAGATTTCCACATTTTAAGCTGGGCTGAGGTAAAAAATAAAGTAAGGAAACCTTAGAAACAAAATACCCAGCCCATTCCTCTTCCATAGCTGGGCCCAGCCGTCAGGCAGCTCTGTATTGCCTTTGCTGGGGCTCCCCTGGGCATGAACTCTTAAGCCAAGCCTACAGGAGCCTCAGTTGCCCATAGCCCCAGAATCTGGGTATCTGTGCAAATCTCAGCACCTCTGCCTTGCTGCAGGGTGGATGCAGCAATGGGGTGCACAGCACCCACGGGTGAGAAACAGCCTGCAGCATACACCTGGAGCCTCTCCTTGCCCAGGGAGGAGCAGTGCCTGGCCCTGCCTGCTGCTGCCCTTGGGCTGTTCTTGGGCTGTGCAGCTCTGGTGTTAGGTAAGAAAACAAGCAGATAAAGCAGGCAGGATCCCAGCCAGTGCCAGAAAACACCCACCTCTTACAATAAAAACACCATCCAGTCGTCTTTTTTTCTTTTAAAGATATACACAGAGATTAGACTGACTTAACGAGGCAGTAAAACACTTCAATGGCTCCCCTTGCTAGCTATTGAACACTCCCCTGGGTCTTCCCCTCCCCACGTGCAGCTTGGCTCAGAAAGGGCCTATCCCCTGAGTGCTGCAGCCATTTACGCAATTTATGGTAGTTCCTGTGGGGAGGCACCAGGAAAATAACCTTTTTACAGAGGGGAGGAGCCCGGTGCCCATGGCCAAAGCCCCTCACCGTGGCCTTTGGTCTGGCAGCCCTATAGCCCCATACAACCCTATGGGCTGGCTGGTGTGGGATGTGTTGCTGTGGGGTGACCAGGGGAGTGGATGCAGGGGATGTGGGGCTGGATCCTGGCACCGGGACCTTTGTCAGGGCTGGGGCAGGGATGTTCCATGCTGTCCCTTGTATCATTCCCTGTGCATTGCTCAGGGATCAGGTGCTGGGAGGAAACCAGCTGGGGGCTGCTCTAAAATGCACCCTTTGGGCTCTGCTTGAGGCTTGTCTCTGACATCCACTGCTAACACAAGAAGGTAAGAAAAGGTGCAGATGGACCAAGTGTAACCTGGGGCTGACAATGTCTTGCCCACTGCCTTCCCTGGGACGATCACGGGCTGCATTACAGGGTGACCTGCCTGAAAACCAAACCCCTCAAGAGAAAGTGTTCAGCTATAGGGGTGCAATGAAGTGACCCAGTGACACCAGTGGCAATGGGGAGGGTGTCCCATTTGCCCTACGGTTCTCTAATTGCCAGGAGCAGTGCTGCAGGCAGAGCCCTGGGCTTGAGCTGCCTGACCCATTGCAGGCAGCGTGGGGCAGAAGAGGCCAACAAATAGGACAGGAGGGGCTGGTCATGCCCCCAAATCCTGCTCTCAGCTTGCCCTGTTTTGGCTGTGGGGATGTTCTCCTGAGCAAGGCTGAAATGTCGGTGCTGGTGAGAGCCAACTGGTGATCCCCAGGGAGAGACCAATGATGCCAAAACCACCTCCAGATCAGGACAGCATTCAGTCCTGGCACTGGGGACCTGGCACCCAGGCTGGCCCCATCATCCAGCTCTCCTTCTCTCCTGGTTTCACCCAGCCTGCTCCCTATGCCCTGCCCAGGACTCCACTGTACCAGGTTAAACCAGCCCAGTGGAAGGTTCCTGTATCCTGAGTTTTCAGCTGGTTTCCAGTTTTTCCTTCTCATTCCTTCAGGATTACAGATTTCCAAAGGCAGAAACTCCTACAGGTTTTGTGCAAAGAGGAAGAGATGCCCCCCCCCCCCCCCCCCCCCCCCCCGGTGTTCTTTCAGTGTGTGCTCAACCCCTATTACACACTGGAGAAGCCACACCACGCAGGGGATGCTCTGACTGCCCAGCGTGGGAGTGTCTCATGGGAACCTTCTGCCTCCTGTAGTACACCCCGAGTTCCCCCCTGAGTCTGCTCTTGGGTTAGCAGCTGAGTGACCAACAGGCTATTGAACACAGGGACAAAGCTGGAGCACAAGCCAGGAGGAAGCTGAGCCTTTGGGAAATGCCTCCCGGAGCTGTTCCCTGCCTGGCCTTCGCTTTGGATACTAATCCTTTGGCTTTAGAGCTTCCCAGCCCTGCTTGAGAGTGAAAAACAAGCATGACTGCTTGGGGCCTCAGGGGTGTGAAACGGACGGGTGACAAGGACAGGCTCTGGGCTGGGTTCCCTGCCCATGTCACCCTTCCAGCCCAGCCAAAGTGCCAGGAGTCCCCTTCCTCCTCCCTTGGATTGTGGGCACCCACCCTGGCCCATCAGGGTCCCCAGTGTGCCACCTTCTCCTTCCCATTCATGTACCCATCACTTGGCAAGAGTCCCGCCCTTTCCCACTTCCCATGTAGAGTGGGACCTGGGTTCACCCCGCTCAGTGCCACCCCAGGGGTGACACCAGAAGCTGTGTGTGCCCAGATGCGTGTGCTCCTGTCGCCACCTACTGCTGCCTTCTGTTCCCGGTGGGAAGGGGCAGGAAAATAGGAATTGCTCTTTGGAGAAATGAGTATTCTTTCACGATCTTAACTCGGCCTGACCAAGAGGAACCCCCCTGGGTTGTTTTTGTCCCTTCTGCAGTGTGCTTAAAGGGAAAATTGCAGTGAATATGTTGCAGAGAGGCTGTCAGGGAGATGTCAGGATACATCTCCAGTGGGGACAGGATGGGGAGCAGGACCAGAGGGATGCCTTCAAATGGGAGTGAAGCTGCACTGCTTGTAGTCCTCCATGGATGGCGGTAGTCCTGGAGGGGAGATACAACTGGGGCTGCATAGGGGGACAGTGCTGGCCACTGTGACAGGGATGGGAGGTGAAATGTGCCTCTCCCAGGCATCAAACCTCCCATTTTGCATCCCTTCTCCCCAGGCTTGGAATGAAGCAGAGAGGCCAGGCAGTTGCTCCACTCTTCATCCATGTACCTGTCTGGCTGTCCCTCCTCATCAGAGTGCTGTGACTGGCAGAGGGGTGCAACACTTGCGGCCCTCAAACACCTTCTGCAAAGGGGTTTTGAGTCCACAGCTATTCCCAGCCATGATCAGTGCCCTGGGAGAGAGGCAACATTGGGAACTGAAGGATCTGAAGGAGTTTTGGGACAGCAGCCCCTATTGTGAAGGCTGAGTCCTGGGCCTCAGGGTGGGAGGGCACAAGCAGTGTGTGCGGTGGGGATTATGGCTGCTATAAAATGCACCAGCATCTCTCATCCCTGCTCCCTAAGGTGTTTAGGGGAGGAAAGAGGCGCTTAAAGAGCAACCTCCTGCACTAAGGAGGTGCAGGGACTGGAGCAGTCAGAGCAGCCTGGCACCCTCATCAGTCCTCTTCCCCCTTGGCACCCCCCAAACTTCCCCCAGGCAAAGCAGCCCCCAGCATCTCTGCCCTAGGACCTTCTCCCTGAGCCCCTGATGTTGGATGGCCAGACCCTCATACCCTGCTTGGAGGACATGGGGGACAAGGAAAGGGTTGGTGGGGACAGCCCAGCCCCGAGCAGGGGTCCTGGTGGGGAAGAGGAGCAGTTGAGGTTGCTGTACCATCTGCACTGGCCCCCAGACAACTCTTCTTTCCCCATCCTCTCAGTTTTGCTTGCCCATCTGGTCCTATACTGCCACCCCACTAAAGAGGTGCTCTGAGGGTGCTGGAGATGTCCTCCAAAATGCAGGCAGTCCAGGGGTGGGTGCCTGCACTGGAAGCCACTGATGTGTTGGAGGGACAGTGGCTGCTTTCAGCCAAAAGCCACACTCTGCTCCAGTTTCTGAAGGCAAAATGGCTCCATGGCTTCTCATGACTCTGACAGGTTCAGAGCATCCTCAGAGCTCAGCAGTAGTGCTGTGTCTGTTGACAAATCAGGGCAAGGCAGGTGCCAGATGATGGCAGTGATGCAGGGATGGGGTGAGTGTGTGTGTGTGAAGGTGGTGTGTGAAACGGCTGTCCTCTGCTGTTTCCCCTGTCGTGTTGCAGGTTCCAGTGGGGTCACAGCAGAAAAAGCAGCTACAGCCATGGGGTCCTGCACAGCCCCAGCGCCAGCCCGGTTCCCGGTGCTGACCAGTGAGACGCTGTGGCTCAGGAAGACGGTTGGTGGTTTCCCCCTGCCGTAGCATTACCTGAGGCTCGGTTGGTCTGGGGATGGGCACCAGGATCCTTCCTTGCATCCCTGCAACAAACGGGTTTCAAAGGAGGGGTCCTGGCTCCAGGAGGCGCGTGGGCTGAGGGTGATTCCCCACCAGTCTCCTCTCAGCCTTGAGCAGCCCGGTAGATCCCGGTGCCGGTGGCCACAGGAGGGAGCTTGGCTCCTTCCTTCTCCTCCTGCTCGGAGGACAGTGTCCTGGGTGGGTGACAGCCACGCTGGTGCTGGGTGCGAGCTGCTGCTTTGTGCAGGAGCATCTCAGCGGGGTCAGACCGTATCATGTGGGACGCAACAAGCTGCAGGAAGGGAGCAAGGACCCGGGTGGAGTGGAAAGGGCTGCTTCCATCCCAAAGGAAGCCTCATTTCCAGCAGCTGGGTGATGGGTCCTCAGCGCAAATGAGCTGCTGGAGCTGTTGCCTGCAGCTGCGGGGGGACCAGTTGTGCCCGATGAATGTCATGTTCCCATGGCAGGGACCATTCTCTTTGAGAGCAGTGCCAATGCTAGACACATGGCCTCACTGTCCCCCCCCAGCAGTGGGTTACCCCAGTGCCCAGCCTGTATGGGTTGAAAGAGCAGGGAAGCAAGGAAACCAGCTCTCCCATCACGCACAAGCTCCTGTCCCCCAGGAATCTGGACCTTCCCAGCTCCCCCGTCACTGACAGACCCAGGCTCACCCCCCAGCATCCCTCCATGCTGCTGTGGCATTGCTGCCTGGCTTCTCCTTGACAGCGCCACAGCAGGACCTAGCATTACAAACCCAGGGACAAATAAAATAGGAGAAGAATGCTGGTTGGAGCAATGGAGTGTCTGATTGGAAATGGTTAATTACTGAGGGGTGGTGTGCGGTGCTGTAGACTACTGCCCTTGCTTGCTACAAAGCAGACAAAGCCCCAGCATGGGACTGTTGGTAATGGCTCTCATTAAAAGCTATCAGAGCAGGAGGTTGAAAATACATTCATTTTCCCCTAACTGCATTCAGAAGGGGAAAATGATGCTCTGGCTCCCACTGTTAGGGGCGCACTGTGTATCTCAGGCTGGGAAAGGCAGGGCTCGACTCCCTGAAGTCCTGACCGCTTGTCTTTTCCTGGGATCAGATCTCTGGGCCATCATTATAGCCTTTTATTATGGTTAGGAAATATGTGGAGATCAAAGGGATCTTCATAAGGAAGAGGCACTGGGACCAAGGAATGAGGTTGGTCCTGGTGCCTGTGCTCTGCTATACAGAGAAATGATGGATCCTGGTTCAAAAACCCAAGCAGGGAAAGAACTGGCCTTAGAATACCAATTAAACCACCAGGATGCTCCTTTTCCCACTTGGTCTGGGAGGCCACCCCCCACCTCACCTGCTGCTGGCTTCCCCTGAGCCCCTTAAGAAAGGGGAAGCGAGGATCCACCTGGAGTTAGCAATGGAAAGGATGCCTTTGGGCAGAGAGAAGTGGAAAGAAGAGAGAACGGCAGTTCTCTGGCAGGGAAGAGGAAGGCTCCCAGCAGAACTGCAAAGCTAAGGGGAGGAATGATGGCCTGTGCACGTCATCAATGTACAGGGTTGGATTTGGCTCCTACTGACCTTCCAGTGCCTTTCTGCAGCCCCCAGCTCACGCTGCAGCCCCAGCTCCCTGCTGTATCCTGGGCTTCTCCCCAGAAACAGACACCCCCGTTTCTCATGCAGCCTTTTGTTGCCCTTGCCCTTTTCATCATCCATCCCTGTGCTGCAGGGCAGCCGCACTCCAAAGGACCGCCTGGCTGCTCTCTGGCTCATTCCTCTTGCGAGCTTTGTCTGGTGGGTGTATTTTGCATTTGCCTTTCTTTTTTGCTATTCACAGGGAAGAAAGGGAGGTCATGAACCCATGGGCAGACATCAGGGCAGGACTGATGAGCCCGGGAGAAGGGGAATGCCACCCACCCCAGCAAAGTCCTTAGATGCTGGCAAAACCAGGGTGCGAAGGGCTTTGCTCTGTGGTGCCAGCTCTGCCCTTCCCTTCCTCTCTTTGCCCGGTCTTGCATGGTGGCTGCTGCAGTCCCACTGCATCTTCCTGCTGCTCCATCACTCCGCTCCATTCCCGCTGCTCCATCCCGCCTGGCCCAGCCACTGTGCCCATCACGTCTGTTGTGGTAAGTGGCAGGTCTCGCCGATGGCGATGACCACATCCTGGGGCTGGCGGTCCCGGCGCCGTGGCACCTCGGGCATCTCACTCATCTCATTGACGCTGTTGCTGATGCAGTTGACGTCGCTCTTGTTGCTGTTGTCATCTGGGCTGGGGCCAAAGATCCAGTCTGGAGGAGGGAAAAGCACAAAACAAGCTGCTGGTTACTTCTGGCTGTTCCCAGAGTCAAAGCTGGCCGTGAAATCACTGCCTCCCACTACATCTTGCCCTCACTCTGGGAATTTACCATCCCAATCCTGCCCATTCAGCCCCCTTGGATCCCTTGGTACTGGGATCTCTGCTCTTCCCAGCTTCAGGCTGGTTTTCAGGCTGTCTGTTTCTGGAAGCCCTCCTGGCTTAGGCAAATGAAATCACACTGCTAATCCCAAAAATGAAAATGAAGTGCTTCTGAAGTGAAGTGTGCATCTGGGCTCTCTGGCAATGTATTCCCCACAGCAGGTTTCTGCTGTCAAAAACAGAGGGAATGATTAAATAACCTTGTGACATCCAAAAGGGGCTGGAGGCATGGCTGGGGACACTGCTTATCTGCCACTGGAGTGCATCACAGCTACTCTAGGGCTTCAACCCCTCCATGGGCAGCTTTGGGGCTGTACTTCTGACAGAACACCAGAGCACCAGGACATGGCTCTGAGCTGACCCAGCTACTCTGACAACCCTGGGGGTGACCGATCCCACTCCAAAATACAGTGGTCACTGCTGGAACGTGGTATGACCAAGACATCCCTTGCAGCACAAAGCGCTGCGGCTCTGTGGTGTGCTGCTTCCCAAATATCTATTATTTAAAAACCTCGTTGTTTGGGCAGTGAGAGGCCATGCCCAGCCGTGATGGAGACACACTAGTAATGAGCAGATCGAAGCTGGGCCAGTCTAAGTGACAGGGGTGGGCAGTGGAGCACCAAGACCTCTCTGTTTCAGCTCTGTTACCAAAACAAAGCAGAGATGGGTATCAAGAGGCAGACAAAAGTCCTGGCTTGGTTGTTTCTGGGGGACTCCACTTATTCACCAATGGATCCCACACAGGAAATAACATTTCTCTCCTTTGTGACATTTTCTGTCCCCATGGGCATTTCAATCGCAGCTCTTTGGAGTAGGATGCAGGCTGCCTGGCAGAGCAGGGCCAGAGAAACGCAACCACAGTGAGATACTGCCTTTTTCATGGTCGTGGAAAAAAGCTTTGCATCCGAACCAAGGCTGAATGATAGCAAATGTAGGAGTGGACCCCCAGGTGTGGAGGGAGGGGAAGATCTGAAATTTTTGGGTCACCAGTGGTGTCCATACATTGCTGCAGGAGTGATAAGAGAGATGGGAATGACCTGTGGTCCTCCCTGTGCTTGCTGTGTGCACTGCAGGTTAATGCTGGGGCTTTTTTGAAAGCCCCAACACTTCTTTTTTGAAGCAACACCCAAAGTTTTGTCATTTTTCTCCAGCCTGAAGCCATTTGGCCGCATCATTCCCAGGGGGACAGGGCATGGCTTTAGGGGTGATGCTCATGCTGTGGAGTCAGGGTGGGTATCCAGCCCTGCCATAGGGACCAGGCAGAGAGAAGAGGGGTGTTGTACCCCACTGCTGCTGTGGGCTGGCTGGACATGAGTGCAGGTTCCAAGGAGGAAAAGGCTTCCACCACACTGAGCACATGTGATGCGTCCAGAGAGTGACTATTTATTTCTTGTCTTTCCTTTTTTGTTCACCTCCACCACCTCCATCAAGATTTGCTGTTTGTGTGACAGAAAGGGCAGGAGAACCTCCACAGTCCCCACAGCTACCTTGGTGCTGGCAAGAGAGATTGGAGAGCACAGCGAAGACGTGGTCCAAAGGCTTTTGGGGAGGCCTGGATCTGACCCAAGTGCCAACTGGGGCATTTAGCTTTCACTTGCATGGTCCACAATCCCTGGGGTCTCCATTGCAACCCTTCCCTGAGGAAAGCAGCCAAGCCCAGAAGGCTCATTTAGGTCTTTTTCCCTTTATGCCCTCCATTTTGCTTGGATTTACTGGATTTAGAACAAAGCCAAACACTCCACTGGCTGCTTCCTGGCAGCCTGGGCTGGGTCCTTGCTGGTTGGACCCCTCCTCTCCTACCCCTAAGACCTCCTAGGCTCACATGCAGCCGCTTGACATGAGGAGGATCCGGAAGACAATAGCAAGATTGCCTCCTATAAATACTATTAAAGTTCTCAGCTTGCATTCCTTGACGTCAGCCATTAAACTCCAGTGGGAGCAGGGGCTGGTCTGGCAGGGAAGAAGGAGAATATCCTGGAGAAAAAGAGCTGATGGGTACCCAAATATCCTGAGAGCCATTGCATGAGGGCTGCTGCATGTGAGGGGAAGCAAAGAGCACAGCTTTGCATGCCTGTGAGTGAGGGGAGGTGGCATTTGGTGGCCAAGCAATGAAAACCTGGGGGCATTTGCAGGCAGCAGAAGAAGCCAGAGCCAGGCACAGCACCGTGATACCATTATAAAGGGAGAAATGCAGAGGATGGAGCTTTGGGAGAGCAATGTGGGGCTCAGCAAAAGCTATTTCTATGGGAAAAGGGTCAGGGTGCATCATCACCAAAGGGTGACAGGGTGCCGGGGAAGGTGGCTCGTGTGAGGCTGCCACAGTCTAATTCCTAGGTAAGAGTGGGCTGGATTGTACGCGCTAATCCGAACTGCTGCTTCCCTGGGAATTATTTCTGGAGCCTGCTGGATCTAATTACCCAGTAATCTGCAGGAAGATGTAATTAGGCTGTCATTAGAGGGTATTTACTGCGATGCCTTTATGATTTGACTGTGTAAGTAAGGAGTGAAGTAATTACACAATTACACGTTATTTGTGGCCATTTATGGCCTGTAACTTCAGTGTGTTACCATGTGTGGAAGAGGGGAGCGAGGCCCCATGGAGCTGGTGGAGGATCTCCTGCCAGCAGGACCCTGGAGAAACAGCCATAAAGCTGTCAGCACCCTCAACATGCTCCTCCCAGCTTCCCCCCCTAGGTCCTCTCAGCCACAGGCTGAGAAACCAAAGTCTCCAATGGGATATCTGAGGAGGAATGACTGAGAGGAGAGAGGAGACCTGCATGGCTTTGGCCCCATGAGATTAAACCTCACTCTGATGTGGAAGGCTCTATGCAGGGGATGTGATGCACAGCCTTACGTCAGGCACAAGCACGTGTTAGAAACCTTGATAACGCGCCCTGTGGGGGGAGTAATCAGGTAATGGAGGGTAGTGAGGGGCTGGGAGTCAACGGATGGTGGTGACCCTCTCGAGGTAGCTGAAGCCTTTAGCATTGTGGCAGGGATTTCTCTTTCCATCCCTTACATCTGGCAGGGGTCTGCATGAGCAACAGGAAATGGACACAGTTGTCACTGAGAGGAAAATGAAATCCTCTTTTGGAGGAAAGGCACCATTCACGTTCACACAGGCTCCAGCCACAAGGAGCCATGCGTCACATGAAAGAGAGGGACAAAGTTACTTTCTCAGCCAGGCTGGGAGAGCAGCATCTGACCCAGAGGCACCTCTCCCCGCTCACCAGGAGCTGCCAGGGCTCAGCCTGCCTGCTGAGGTCTTGAAAGGCGAGGTGGAAAGTGCTGAGATCGATATGGAGTGATTGATCCAAAGCAGCTGGGGAGAGGAGATAGGGCAGGCTGGGTAAATCAGGACTTGTGAAGTAGAATCTCTCCCTAAATAGCTGAGTGTTGTGGCACAAAGTGCCCCTGCACCTCCCTGGCTCTGCCTGAGTCTTTGACTGCATCCCTGGAAGCAGGATCCTTAGGATGCGCTGTGATTTTGGGGGCAGACAAACACTATTCAGGGCTTCCCAGTTTTCATAGCATGTTTTATCTCCCCTCATACCAGCACCATGAGGGATGATCCTCACCGGGAAACCCCTTACAGTGCAGGGAGTAGCCTCCTGCTGCCTGTGTCCACAGGAGCACAGGGATGCTTCATGCCCAGTCTTACCCAGGCCAGGTCCCCTGCATCCACTGGTGACAGGGTGGGATATCTAAGAGGCACTTCAGCGCCTGGAAAAGAGATGTCCCTAAGAGAAGAGCAGAGGGAGGTGGGAGAAAGGGCTGAAACTTAAATGCAACGCAGTAAGACATTCACACTCCCTACAGAGATGGAAACAAGCAACGGAAGGGGAAACATGTTAGATGAACAACTGAACTCGTGCTCTAGTTTTATTGGCTTTAAATGGAGCTGGGTGTGAAAACAGCTGCTAAAAAAGCCTTTTTCCCAGCCACAGGAGCAGAAGCACCTCTTTCTTTGAAACAGGTCCTGACCCAGCAATCGCCTTGTGCTCTGCAACGAGGCAAGACCAGCTCTGACCAAGTTCAAGGGTATCTCTCATGTGACTCATGTCTCATTGCAGTCTCAGCTGGACACCGTATCTGTCTCATTTGCAGGATGGACTCTGCTTATTCATTAGCAAAATCAGCAGATATCTCCCAGTTTTGTTCTGCTGGAAAATCTCTGTCTGCCTCTGGCAGTAGTAATTTGTTATCAAGAGGTCCCTTTTCCCTCAGGTTCAATGTCTTTCTGAATTAGCTTGCTGTTGGAGTCTGTTCTTACTTCCCTGTTTTGCAGAAATTTCCTAGGTTAGTCATGCTGGCCAAGTCAAAACTGTCCTACACACCAAGCAACATGAGCATGCTGCTTTGCTGACGGACAGGTAAGGACACTGTCACTCTGCAGAGCTGTCATCTGGCATGAAGAGGAAGGGGTGACATGGAAAAGGCATTCAATTATGATATTCTCTTAAAAATAGCTCCTCTGCACCAGTACAACCCTGGATCAAGCCTGCATTTGATCCCAGTCACATCCCTGGGCAGTGTTGCTGCTCTGGAGAGTGGGTTTCAGAAAGGTGGTGACTCAGGTGTGGTACATGGGAGGCAGGGATGCTCCTGGAGTGGTTATTTGCTCTTCACATCCTCCAGCCCATGGAGGCAAAGATGGCCAGAAAGTGAGGAGCCCTGCTTGGTCTCAGCTCAAAAAGACCAGCACTTGCAGAGGAGTAGAGAGGCACAGTGCTCGCCTTAGGGACCTAACAGCCCATCGCTGGACCACGGGATGGCAGGCATGGAAACACCACTGTGGGATGGCTCATCCCCGAGGCCAGCCTTAGTCTGTCCCTGGCAGCATGTGCTAGGAGCAATCCCACTGCTCAGGCTTTGTGCTTCGAAGGTTTGGCTGCAGAAGCAGCTGTCCTGGAGTGGGGCCACTGCTGCCTGCTTTTGGCAGTGCCAGACCACAGTGACCACTTGTCTGGCCAACAGCCGCAGCCTGCAGCTGTGGTGATGCCAGGATGGATGCGGCGATGGGGCATCTGTCTGTTATTACAGTAGCTGGGAGTGTGAATTAACCCACTGGAAGCCATCCTACAGCAGCCACTGCTAGACATCAGCACCCCTAAACAGTGCCTAAAGAACCATAGTGCACCCCCATGCACCCAAAGGGAAACTGGGGCAGGGGCTTAGTGTTAGAGGTAAGTTAGCACCCAGATGGGAAACAGAAGGGAACCTGATGCAGTCTTTTCTTTTCCAGCAGCTTTGGGAGGCAAATGAATCTTAGTCAAACCAGAGCCCAAAGAGAAGATATAAGTCTTCTCTGATGGGCCTGAGACTCAATTTGCACTCCCTGCCATGGGCTGAATTATCCTAAGAGCTCTGTGGTTCTGCGTGGAGCAATTAAAAGTGGATCCTGACTCCCTGCAGGATCACCCAGAAGCTATTTTCAGTAACGCCAAATTCATGCGCAGCTTCTTTGTTCAAGGAGACCATTTCCTATAGAAGCCTGAAATGTGGCGGGTGGAGATAAGGCTGAAAAACAAAAATACAGCTGGTGGGTCAAAAGGGCAAAGAAATGAAAGACCCTGCTCCAAGAATGGCTTAGGGTTTTGAGCTGCCCTGAAGCCATCAACCAGCACAGTCCCACCAGCATCAGCGAGCTTGCCCTGCTGTACCCCATCTTGGATTCATTCCCAAAGGAAAAACTTCCTTGAGGTCTCCTCCGGAGATCAGCAGCTCAGAGGAAACCTCGTCTGAACTGGGTGGCACCAGCAAAGGTCTCTCTGCCAAGCATCAGCTCCCACGCAGACCCGAGTGGTTCCTTGCAGGCAGTGCGATGCTTTCCCGGGGACCACACGCGCTGCGGTCCCCATGGCAACAGCTTTGTTTCCAGACAAACTTTTGGGTTCTTTTTTTTCCCTTTTTCCTCCTTTTTTGGCGTGTTTCAAGAAGGGCAATGTACAGTGAACTGCTGGGGACGGAGGAGGGAGGGCGGGCCCATTCCCAAGGATTGCAGTAATTAGGCGTTCCGTGCGTTGGTGACAGGCTTGTCATTTGCCAAGCCGGCACTTCTCCGCAGCGCCGTCTCTGGCAGTTCTCCAGCGCTCCCGAGTTAAGCCGCTTTCCAAATGCTTCGACCCAATTTGTCTTAACTGGTGGCTGGGTCTGAGCGGCGCTCACGCAGAGCCTTCCCCTCCTGCCTCGCAGGGCTCGCATCCATCCCCAGGCAGAGATGTCCGATGAGTTTTGGGAAAGGCGCAAACCTGAGGCTTTGTTGGCTCCAAGCAAGCAGGAAATCAGAAACCAGGGAGAAATCAGGCTCTCCTTAGCCAAGTCTGTCCAGGAAAAGCTGAAGAGAGGCCTTTTTCAGAGCCCTCTTATCCCTATCCAGGGGGATGAGGACAGACAGCATCCTCACCCTGGCTGGAGGGGATCTCTGCCTTCATCTTCTCCAATAATACATCTTTCCTCTGATGCAGCCTCCCATTTCCTGCTCCTCCCTACCGAATTGGGTATCACAGCTGTGTTCATCTCTCCCCAGGGATGCCTGGACAAGCTCTAATTGAATTTTAAGAAGCAGCTGCAAGAGGTGTCAGTGTCTCAAACACCCATTCAGATTTCACAGGGCAAGAGCTCAGCAGCATCCCGAGAGCCCCTTCACCATCCTGAGCTGAGCCCAGCAACTGTGTCCCCCTTGGTGCATGGAGCTGGTGATGCTTTGACTCCCCCAGTGGTGTCCTACAAGCTGCTGGTGAGGAGTTAAAATCATCCTTGATGTCCCTGAGTGACTGTTCAAAGTAGTGATTAGCTATTCACACTTTAATCTCCCCCAAACACGCTCCAGCCCTTTGGCATCTTATTTCCATCTCTCTGTATCCTTCTAAATATGATTAGTGCAGAAACTCTGTTAGGGGAAGTTGGAGCTGCTGCTGAGTATACAAATTCAGGCATTGTGTTGAGGCAGCTAATAGACCAGTTTCTTATTTACTATTCCTTGGTCCCTCTGTCCTGTCCCTGAAGTAATTTTATGCAAACTCGTTCAAATGGAACCTTCTCTTTAAGGACTGTTTCTTGGCAGTGTTAACACACATGGACTTGTCTGCTTTCCTCCAAGGACTGGCTCATTTTAAGTGCGTAAATGGTGTGAAGACTAGCCTGGAGTGCTAAATAGGACGAGTCAGAGGCAGCCTTTGGCACTGAGGGGTGCTTCTGGAGTTTGCGAAATGCCTTCTTCTCTGTCTGGATGGGGCAGAAGCTCACATCTGGATTTTTGACCCTAACTCAGAGAGATGTCACCTCCACCAGGGCAGAGAGGATGCTCTGTGCCCAGCGAGGGTGTTCAGCTGGGAAAGGGCTTCTCCAAAGTGGCAGAAAGTGGGTAGATATTCCCAGTGCCTGGCCAGCCCTGGGATGGCTGTGGTGCTGTGAAAGGCTGTGGCAGTCCCTTTGTGTCCTGCTGTGGCTTTGCTAGGGAAGGGACACCCCGCTGGCCTCATCCCACACAGAGGCAAATCAAAAGGTGCCCAAGGTCACCAGGGAGCATTGATGCTGAGCATAGCGTGGGCATGGGTGCCTCCAACCATGGTTTCAGCCTCTCTCCCTTCCACATAACATTTATGTGGACTTAGGCTCTGTTTTGCAGTACTCACCCAAGGGGTGTTTTTGAGCACTCACATCCATGCTCTCCTACATCAGATACCCCAGTAATCAGGGAAGGGGTGTCTGCTCCATGGGGCACTGTGACTCGTAGTGGTTTCTAACCTGGCCTGACCTGGTCCTTTGAGCATCTCAGGGCAGGAGTGTGTACAATTTTAGGTGTTGTCCCTTTGTTGGGAAGGCAACGCTGAATCAGATGAGTGGCAGAGCTGGGAGATGTTACAGCCCCAGCAAGATGCTGATTAAGTGTTATATTTAACACTTTAAGATGGTAACCATTCCCTTCTAGCTGGGGCAAAGACAGACTCCTCAGCAGGGGCTCTCTGCTGTTTTCCTGGCTGAGCCTCACGTGAGACCCTAAGCACTGCACCCTGCCAGGAGGTTTGACCTTTCTTGTCCCAGATGCATCCTTCCCATATACCTATGCCCCAAATCCCACCTTCCCATATACCTATGTCCCATATCTGCTGGCCCCTGCTTGGTCATGACCCCCTGCCCAAGGGACTTGGCTTGCCCTCCCATCAGCAAGGCATGGGCGCTGCCTGCAAGGTAGGCAGTGGTTAGAGTTTTGACTGGTGTGTATCTCCTGCATCTCAAGAGCATGGAAATAAAGGGGAATCATGAAGGAACACGTGTATTTTGCTCCATATGAATGTGACCTCCCTCCCACTGCAGAGATGGAGCCTGCAGGGCTGCATTCCTGGCTGGGGGGCAGGCTCAGAGCAAGGGTTGTGCAGAGGGATTTCAGCTCTGTTCCCCTGCAGAGGACATTGCTCCTCAGAGCTTTCAGTGGGGGGTATATACCTCTGCAGGAGCTAGGAGCATAGATCCATTTGTGGATCCCTCCTGGCCCCCCATCTGAGCTGGAAAACTGCCACCAGCTCCCTGCAGCAGGGCCTTATCCCCACAAGGACATGACAAGCTGGCTGTGGGGCCCAAAAGTTACCATGCATTCAGAAGGGAACTGGGCACATTCACACTCCCCAGCACGACCAGCCTGACAAATTATGGGCAAACAGCAAGAGTGCCACTGAGGGCTTGCTGTAAGCAGCCAACACCTCTGCCTGCACCTCTGCCTGCATCTCTGCCTGCCCACAGTGGCTACAGCCAGCAGAGTGTTTGCACTTTTGTCCCCAATGGCAAGGGACCTCGTTCGTCAGCAGCAGGATGGAATGAAGAGCTGGGAAGCCACATCCCATAAAAACATCCACTCTTTGGGCTATCGTTGTTCAGATTTGTTGCACAGCCTGTAATTGGTTGTGCCAGGTGCTGTACAAGGGAGTTAGACTGCTGAGCTGTGTTTCCTGGGAGTTTGTGAATTCTCTGGTGTCTGATCAGGGGTTAGGCTCATATGGCAGTTATTGTTTCACAATGCACTGGCGGGTTGTTCTCCTGTGCTCAGGTATCTGTTGACATGAAACTTTTCATTTTGGAGACTTCTAATCCAAGCTCAGCTGTTTGGCAGCACCAACTTACGCACACACACATTTATACATACATGCACAAGCCTCATCTCTTTAGGAAGGGAGCTGAACCAGAGGATTTTCTCTGGGAAGCTCATCAACACACAGCTCAGCTTGGAGAACCCAGCGCATCAGATAAACTAACACTCCTGTAAATGTGAAAGGGTAAATGTTTGGTCTGAACCCCACCAAATCGAAGGAGAATGACCAGCCAGCATCCCTGGGCTCTGCCCCAGGCTCTTTTTGACCACATGCACACAGCGCGTGATGCCCGCACTCACCTATAAAGTCATGAATGAGGTCCTTGATGAGATGCCCGACAATGGCATACGCCACTGCCACCACCACCAGGGCTGCCATGAGAAGGTAGAGGACAGCCTTGGGCAGAGGGATGGCGTCTCGAGGAGGGGGCTTGTACTCCTTGTATAGCTGGTCATTGTCTGAGTATGAGTACTGGAACAAGTGATCCAGGCCAGCTGTGAAGTTGCTGGAGTTCATGGACTGGCTGTTGGACAGGTAGCTGTCCTGCTCAGGGTCCTGCAGGACACTTACCACAGAGCTGGTGGTGGCTTCCACTTGCTGTACCAAGTTCAGAGTCTTGTTAACGCTGGGAAGGATCTGGGAGAGGAAGGTGCTCCAATCTTTGATGGCACTGATGTTGCAAATGATCATAATTGCAATGGGGAGAGAGGTCTCCAAGCCCAAGAGATTTAAAAGGGAAAGAAAGAGGCGAGAATTGCCGTGCTTACACCAAACCATGTACTGCAAACTGGGCAGAGAAGGTCTTGCTGGAGTACGTTTCTCATTTGCGAATTCTTACATGATCCAGTAAGGATGTACCTGTGGTATACTGGTTCTCAACCCTGGAAATGCCTGCAGCAAACCCCTATAGGCATGAAGTTCTTTGGGAAAAAGTAGGTGCTAGAATGATTTTGAGTGATACCATTTTTGTCCCTCAGCCATCTCCCCCAGATGCTACTCACTGATGAAAACCAGAGAGGCAGGATCCTGTAGGTCTCTTCAGTCATCTGGAAAACAAAGATAAATCACACTTCTCCAGCCTCTTTTCACAGGTGATGGTACTTGGAGAGGCAGAGATCCCCCTTTGCCATCCCTCAGGCTCAGTCTGGGTACCAGCAGGCGCAAGGTGTGCGATGCCGTGCCTCTCCTCTCCCGTAGTGCTGCCTGAAGTGTCCGCAGAGGAGAAATGTATGCTCAAACCCCACAAAGTTCAGCTGCTCGCAGTGTGTGTCAGAGCCGGCAGCAAGCAGCTCCCAGCCGCGCTCTCATCAACTTCTGTCGCCGGCATCTCCTGACTGATTCCTTTAAGAACAAAACCATAGTCAGAGACGATGTCCACAACCAGTGCCTGGTCTCCAAAGGGCAGCCCAGATGAGGAGTGGCTGCTCTCGGGTTTTACCTTGAGGACTTTTGCAAGCGAACAGATCAGCTCTCCTGATGCTCCTGCTTGCTCTATCCAGCGCTCGGCTCCCTACAGACCTCCTTGCAAACAGCAACCGCTCCGGTTCCGCTGCCTGCTGTCTGCGGGGTGTGCGTGCATCCTTGTGTATGCACACTCCTCCTCGTCCTCTTCCTCTCCTGTCCCTTCACCCTGCAGCCCTGCTCGCTCTTCCCAGCCGCCCCGGCTGCCGGCCTCGAGGGGGATTATCCAGCGCCAAAGGGTTGGCTCCACAACTCCCAGGCGCTCTGAAGCCGGCTGCTGATCCCCGGGGAGTTAATCCTTTTGATTCCACAAGACGTGCCTTGATCCGCCCGCTGGATCCTCCCGGTGGAGCTGTGGAGGGGAAGGTGGGGAGCAGCCGGAGCGTGCGTGTGGGTACACGCGTGTGCATGAGCGAGCAGCCGGCGCGTCCCAGACGCAGCCCAGACTCAAGCAGCGCCGAGGACGGATCTGGTGTCCCCTCCGGCGCGACCCCCTGGTCCAGCCCGGCCGCGAGTGCTCAGAACAGCCTTTGTCTGGGAGCTGTGCTGCCGGCAGGCAGAAATCAGATCGCAGGCGCTGCCGGGAGGAAGGCGGACATCATCAATCCCACCGCCCGCATCCCAAGGGAGCGATGCTCCACACGGCCCTGTCCTACCCCCTCCCCTCCCAAGCCAAGTTTTTGGCATCAGCGGGATGCCTGATTTGCAGAAAGCCTGCAGGATTTGGGGCTGAGCTCCCTTGCCATCTCCCCACTCTGGGTAGCTCCCTATGTTAGCTAGTAAGAACCAGCCTGTCCCTGGTCACCTTGATGATGGTTTTAAACTGGTCTGGGTTCCCTACAAATACATTTCATCCGCCTTGGTAATGGGATTTCACTGGGGAGCTGGCTCGGTTTGGAGGCACTGGGACTTTTTTAAAGAGGAGGAAGAAGAAATTTTAGAGAGGGGGAAATTGTCTTTCTGTATTCCGAGGTGAAAATAAATCATAGCTCCATCTTTCACACCCTTCTTTCTTTTTTTGGGGGCAGCTTCCCCATGTACAAAATAGCTGTCATGAAGGCAAGGAAATCACCGCATCAGGCCTGAATGCAGCCAGATGGAGCTTCTGAGAGATAATGGCAAAAGATTAAGTGTGTGTGTTACCAGCAGCAATCCAGCCAACTGCCGGGCGGTTGGAAGGGTATGGGATAAAATGGGAACATCTCTCCCTTACAATGAAATCACCAGGGCTCAGATAGGTGATGGATAGATTGTACAGCCCAGAAGCAAAGAAAAGCTTTTCTGCCCCCCTTGGAGTGTGCATGGACCAGGTCACAGTGATTTCTGTGCCTCAGGACCATTTTGCAGCATCCAAAAACTTCTCACAAGTAGCGGAGCTGTGACTGATTGCAGAAACACATCTGGGCAGCTGCATGAAGACATAATCCTGCAATAGGATATGTTGTGATGTCCCATTGCCCCAGTGTTGTGATCCTTGGGGTTGGAGCTGCTTCTCTGCCTCCAAAGCTTGAAGACGGGATGCTCTGGGGGCCAGGGCAGGAGTCAGGAGCTAAGGGCAAGCAGCTCCTCTCTCAGAGTCTGAGTCCTTCCATGCCAGATTTTATCTTTCCAAGAGGGAAAAAGTGGCAGGATTGATTTTTTATAAGAACTTTTCAATGCTAGGTGGGTTTTGGGCTATATGCAGGGCTCTATGTTGCAGTCTGGCTTTGCCCTGCTCCAGAGACACATCCTTTAGCTGGGGTCCCCAGGAGGAGATGACAACCCCTGGAATATGCCCACTGGTCCTTGGGGACTGAAGCTGCTCTGAAGCTGTATTGTTACTGCAGCTGTTTGGTGTTAGCAGTTGCCATGGCACCAGTGCATCAACCAGAGCGAAAGGGAGAGCGTCTGGTCCAGACTGAACCATCCCTGTGGCTGGCTCTGGGTGCGACCATCCCAGATGTGCTCTCACCACACTGTGCCCCTTTATTCCCAGGAGGGGAAGGACCTGGGTGATTTGGGGCAAAATATTTGCAAAGGGGTGTGTGAGTGGGGAGGTCAATCAGAGGAACCGAGGGCAAAAGGGGATGCTGTGGCTCTGGAGGTCCTGAGGCCATCACCACCTTTAAGTGCTTTAATCAGACATGGGTTAAAGTCCCTGAGGAGCTGGGTCAGGTGCTCTGCCCCATGTGATATGGGTAAAAATACCCCAAACAGAGGAACTCCTAGGTAGCGAGGACCAGCTGAATGAATGGCTAGGGCTGCAAGTAGCAGTCTGCTTCACCACCAACAAACCCGTGGTGACAATAGCCCTTTCCTTCCTGCTGTACCATCATCACACAGGTTTTTTCTCATCTAAACCCAAAGGAAGAGCACAGAGACCTGGCTGACACTTTCCTCTCCCCAGAGCTTTGCACGTGCCGGCCAAAGGAGCCATGGTGCTTGGTTGTTGCTGAGGCTGTCAGGGTTTCACTGACTTTGGGCACCCTTGAAAGCTGGGACGCACAGAGACCTGCTCACAGTGCCTTGGCAGTGTGGATGTTGGTGGCCCTGTCTTGCTCCCCATGGCCAGGAGCTTGCAGCACATCTGGCACAGCTCCGACTCCCACACTTCACACTCGGCTCTTTGGGAAACGCGTGGCTGTGAATCAGCACATCGCGAGATGAAGCAAGCCATCAGTCAGCAGCTCTGCTTGCCTGGGGGCAGCTGGTGGCAGCAGCTCCAGCAGGACGGAGGGCAGCCCACCTCCGTTTCCCAGACCTCCACTGAGCACTTCTGGGAAGAGGCTGGAAAAGCGCTTGGGGGAGCTCTGGGGTCTGCTGCAGGCGCTGAATTCATTAAGGAGGCTTAGGGTAATGCCAAAATATACTCCTCCACCTTTTGCGTTTCCCTGCAGTGACAGTAAAGGTGGCCTCTTTCTTTTCATTAACACCCGTATCAATTCAAAGCGACTAAATAGATGTTTAATTGTTCATTAGACACTCTCTGCATCTCTCATCTGAAAGGGAGGCTTTATTTCCATGATTACAGTTTCCATCCCATTACAGAGGGATAGAATATGGATAAATATAAAAATGTGGATTTTAATATATTTCGTACTCCCTGTTATTAAAAAAATGTTTGCATTTGCAGAGATGGGGGGGAAGATTAAAAGGATTGCCATGGATTTCTCTTTGGGAACAGTGCTAACAGTTTTAGTAAATTGCTTTAAATAAAAATCACAATCTCCACAATTCCACCTAAATGCCATTTGGCAAAGGGGTTGATTGAGGAACAAAATGAATTTCGGAATTAGCTGTTTGTCCTAATACAACCGGACAAGTTAGATTTAGGGATACACACATACCCAACGACACACACAGCTCATGCTGAAGAGCGGTGTTTTGGCTTCTGGGAACAAGAGCAAACGATGTTTTAGTGGGTCAAGAAAGATTTTGCTCCTCAGGATGGATGTTGAGTGTTTGTTTCAGCTGTTTTCTTGTTATTTTATGGCTTACTCTCTGTGTGATTATAGTCAAAGCACTGGTGTTTTGTTCCACAGAGGCAGGATCAAACTGACTAATGCTGGTGTCCATGCAGGGCTGAAAATCCACTCTGACACATCACAAGTGATGCCCTGAGCAGAGTTTGGTTTCTTGTTCATGACTGGGAGCAGATCCGGGGTTTCCACAGGAGCTAAAGCCTGAGGTTGTCCTAAAGCCCATGGACTACACCATGGCTGGAGATATGACCCTGCTCCTGGCTTCACTGCTGGCTGTGTGGCCGTGAATGTGGCAACAACTGTGAGGCACAAGCTGAGCTGTAGGGATGGATAGCAGTGTAGTTTCTCACTGTGAAGTGTGTCATGGCGTGGGAGGGCTTTATGTCTCACTCAGGCCAAGAGCTATCCAATTGGCCACCAACATAATCCGGAGGTGCAGCTCCAGCTGCATGTCCATCCCCATCCACAGTTTTCAGCAAGACATTTGTCTGCCTAAAGATAACTTTTCAGTCTGAAGGATTTTTTGTGTCCCTCTTCAGTGCTGGCTGCTGATACCACACCCCGAATCCCCACCAAAGGTGTTGCTGCGCCTCTTTAGCAGAATAAGAAGCACAAAGATTTACAAGCTCATTTAGAACAAGGTAAAACAGTTTTTACAGGACTTCTTCAAACCATTCCAATTCTATCTCTGCAGGGCGACATCCACATTCATATCCAGACGCCAGCTCGTGGGGGCTGCGCAGCTCATGTCCCAGTCTCTGCAGCCTTCCCATGGAGGAGGCATGCTGACCTTCATTCATCCCTGGACGGGCCAGATGCTCTTCCCTGCCTCCCTGCCTTGCTGTGCACTGGTGTTGCACTACACCCTCAGCAGCGACTTCATTTCCAAGCAAATTCCAGACCTGAACCAAAGTTTTGTCAGCAACCTTCCTGCACAACAAGATATAGGCTTATTCTGGATTTCCATTCCTGGCATTCCTCTTGCCCAGCTACTTCTGCTTGAAAAAAGCCCAAACAAACAAGGAACAGCAGCAGTTTTTAGCAGATGAATCAGAGTGAGCTATCTTTATCTATCTATATATAAAAACACCTTTTAACAAAATGTGTTTTTTTGATACTGTATTATTCATGCTCCCAAAGCTGAAAGAGTTCAGATTATAATAATAAATAACACCATGAACTTGCCATGTTAAGTGCAATGCCTAGGAAGACTCTTCTCTCTCTGCTGTCTCTGGTAAACAAAGCAGGGTTTTAACTCTCTGTGTGAACTGTTTCATGGACAGCTTGGCTTATTCGATGGATTTGAGAGGCTGAAGGCATGCACAAAAATATCAAGCATGAAAACTCTGCTTCATGAAAGAAAGGGGGGTATTTCCCAAGTAAACAAACCCAGGCCAACAGGACTAATTGCAGTGGGGGTGAGGTGGGAAGAGTGAATTACACGTTCGCTTCGCATCCCTGGAAAGCATCGCTTGGCCACGGAACAGGTAAAAATAGCTGAAAAGTATTTCAGGTGTTATCTGTGGGAAAATCCGATACATATGGGCAAAGAAGAACAGGAAAGCTTCATCCTAACAGGTGGGAAAAAAATGGTTTTCCATGTTCCCCCTCCACTCAAAGCTTTGCTATCCTGAAATCCAGTGAGAAAGTGAGCCAGGCTGTTGGCATCCAACACTTCCCAAAGCCTCTCAAAGGGATCTGGAAGGAGAAGCTGGCAGTATCTACATTTTCTATCTTCTCCACCCTCTAAGATGGACACATAGAGTAAAAATAAGAAAGTCACCAGCTGTTTCTTTCAGCCAAAATAGAGAAGAAACTGGCAACCAGCTGCATTTCAGACACTCGGCGCTACTCAGCTCTTCCTCCACACCTGAAACAACAGCATGACTTTCAAGGTGCCCTGCTAGAAGCAGTTCCTTGAGCAAAGACTTTGCAAGGGACACACAGCAGAGCTACAAACTCGTGTGTGTGTTTGGAGGGGAATGATATTCAGAGAGTTTAAAAGGGTAGGACTGAGTGGTCCATCCACTAATGTCTGTCCAGTGCTAATGCCTGGCTCCAAGAGGAAACATTAAATGCCAACCTTCCTGCGTGACAAGAAGTTGTGAAATATAGGCTTATCCTTTATCCAGATAAAGAAACTGAGCAAGGCAAGTAGGAAAACTTACCTGCTTCCCTGAGATACTTCTCTATTGCAGCTAGAGGTACAGAAATACAGACCCCCACAAATGCTAGTTCTCATTCCCCTACAGACACATGCAGGAGTGTGTAGCTCTGCTCTCTATCCCTCGCAATGTCTTTGCTCCAGTGTTTTCTTCTCCCACAGTAGAGCCTGCTTGTACCAGGGCGCCTGTAAAGCCATGCTGGTATTTCAGGTGTGGAGGAGGAGCTGAGTAGGGTTGAGCATGTGAAATGCAGCTGGGTTGCCAGACAGGTTACAAATACCCTCTGTGACTCCTGATTAATCTGCCACAGCATCAGAAAGGTGATGCAGTGCCCTCTTCTGCATTGCAGATTGTGCTCCAACTGTGCCCTTTCCCCACCACCTTTCTTAACCCTTACTTGCTATTTCCCAAGCACTCATTCAGCTTTGCATCACACACTAAACTGCATGCCTGATCCCTACACTATTGCCTGCTTGAGTTGGATCTGCGTCTGAAGACTGCTCTGTACTCACAAGTGGAAAAACTAATCCCTGGAGCCACATCCTGGCTGTCTCTGTAACTCCACATATGCTCACATTAAGCTGATGGCAGAGGGGGGCTGTGATGTTAGCCTGTGTTTGTTTCAAACCAGCAGATGCAGCGTTCTGAATGAAAGCTGGTAACACTCCCTTTCCTGTGCTCCAATGTGTGCAACTGGTGGATCACGGATGAGAACATCCAGCTGCTATAGGAGAACATCCACCCTGCTATATGGGTGCCGGAATGGAGGAAAGATGTGGTCATAGCCCTTCTGGACTGAAAGTTGAATTGGATGATAGCACCACATTGCCCCATTTCGCTAGTCAGGTCAGGCAAGATGAGCCAACTCCTCATGAACTGCAGGAGCCCTGGACTGAGTGACAGGAGCATGAAGGAGCTCTAGCCTGGCCTGAGCTCTGCTGTGTCTCAACAGGGACGTTGCCTCGAGCACCCTGTGGTGCTCCAACCCTAGCAGCAACACTTCTCTTGTCAGCAGCAGACAGTTGTGATTGGCAGTGGCAGCAAGACGCTTGATTACTTTGGGATGGGATAAACTTTGGAGCAGAACTAGCATAAGTCAGAAATATGTATTTAACAAGCACTCTTTTAACCCACCTGCAGCCAGAGGTGTGGTTGCAGCCCTTCCATCTTTTTATGTTGTGATGAAAGTGCTGCATGCTGTATTTTCCAATCTGTCTGCCCGATGATAGCAGAGAGTAGTTTAGCCAGGGAAATGTTCCCTTCTAGGAGCTGAAACCCCAGGAGAAGGCTGAATCAAGACTAAAGGTGACATTCATAATGAACAGGGCATGATTTTGTTGTGTAGGCTGTTAACCACACAGAGTCCTTTGACTCCTGCACTTTACTACTATGAGCATATTAGATGTCCACTAATGTTACATCAGATAGCCCACAGCTCACCAAAGCTCTTGGCTTTCAAAATGTTGATTGCATTGCATGTTCTTCTGGCTAAACATGCTGTTCCACAGATGGAGGTCTCTTCTCAGTGAGGAGCTATGCAGTCAGTTCTTGTCCTTCATTTTCAGGTTATAGCTTTTCCTAGTGAATCCAACTTGAGTGTTCTTCACTGCAGTTGGAGTCCACATCTTGCTCTGTACCATCAAGCACAGAGAGCTTCCTCTTTCCTTCTTCACTGAAGCACTCTGATGGTTTTGATGAAAAGAGCACTCTATAGATTAGTGTAAAAATGACCTTACATGCTTTTTTTCTTTTATCAGAGAATAGAAAATCTAAGCCACATCCACTAGGTCCATTTAGACAAGTCAGGAAGAGCAGGTGAGAGATGGAGCAGCAGCCCTTCTGTTCATGGTGATGCTGAGCTTCAGTGAAATTGAATACACACCTTTTGTCCAGAATGGGACCCTGCTGAAGGTGACCATGGGACCTGACCAGCGAGAGCATAGACACTGAGATTTCTGTCTCAAAACCAGTTCTAAGTGTGGAGTTATGCCCCAAGGAATAACCCTTTCCAAGGAAAGGAAGCTTGATCCTGGCACTCAGAAATCATAGGCCTATAGTTCCCATCCTAGACTGTACCTGTCTTCACTTTTACTCTATGCAACTATTGCCTCCTAATGTCAGTGAAGCAGAAGTCTCCCCTTTAGACAGGTGAATGCACTCTGCTCTTCTGTGCATCTCAGTCTATTCCCAGTCCTGCTTTCTCATACCCAGGGCATGCTGCACACTGACTTTCTGGCCTTAGATTTGTTTTGCTGTCGTGTTTTGCCTGCGCCAGCCTCTAGGCAGAGAGCAGACAAGCAGCCCTTCATCCACCACTGCTGATGATTTATAACACTGTCAACAGCTCTAGGGCTTCCAGTCACTGTATGGGTTAATGGCTGCTACCAGAAGACTCTGCAGTTTTAGGCTTTCTTTAACAAGTGTCCAACATGCACTTGAAATATAAGTGGCTTTGTTTGATTATCCTTTTGTTCAGCTCAGTCCAAGGTCAAAGCCAAGAACAACACAGAGGAGCAATAGTAAAACACACAAAAGCCTTGTGCAAACTTCACTGCAGGGCTCCAAAGAACAAGCATATTTTTATCCTCCCCATGGCTTTCAGCAGGAAGCCAGGAACAGCATCCCTGTATCACAGACAGGGAAGCTGAGGCACACAGCAGCTGAGCACCAGAGCCCAAAGTTATTACAAAAAGAGACTAGATACTCGTTGGTTTCAGTTGACTTTAAGTCACAGAAAGCTAGGTAATACCCAGTTCATTTGCTATAAACAAGCTTTTTTTAAACCAAAACCAAGGCTGTTTCTTTAATGAAGGAAAGAAGCAGAACTGGGATGGAAGGAAGCGTGGCAGAGGAGCTGAGCTGCCGAGCCTGTGCGAGGAGGAAGGGGGAAACAGAGAGATCTCATATCTGAGACCCTAGCATTAATTCATATGTTGATGAATGCCATAAATTAGATTGCAATCAACCTGCATTCTCCAGGGACCTATTCCATGTAACGAGGCAGAACTGTGTCTGTTCCAAATCCAGAGAACTTCTGGAGACTCCGAGCACAGTTCCTTCCTTCCCCACCCTCAATAAATAAATAACGTTGGAAAAGAGGAAGGTATTAAGCTGTGAATGGATTTTAATTGAAGTAACGGTAAATTCATTTCATAATCTTTAATTAGCAGAGATGCTTGCCGGAAATGTAATGAAGAGGAAGCTTGCTCCTTCCTTTGGAAGTCACTGGAAGGTCCCAGCGATGAGGCTGAGAAGGAGCTGTGATCTCTGCAGTCTTCTAAATAACACATGAAGGCCCAGGATGAAGGCACTTGTCTCTTGGGGTGAAGCAGACAGAACAGGCAAAGGGTCTCTAAGCAGATTCAGATCCTGGCTCCAGGCAAACCTCAGTCCAGCTTCTGGCTGCAGCTGGGAATCAAGCAGGAGTAAAATGACTGAAGTCAGATGGTGTTTGGGTTCCATAGTCTGAGTCTGTGGCTCTATCCACCCTTCACAAACACACACAGCCGCTCTCCAGCTCCTGACCTCAGCTTGAATCTCACTGCTTTCTGCAGGCAGTCCTTTTGTTTTACTCAGTCTCCTGGGATGCTATAGATCTCTCCCACCTCCTGTCCCCCACGAACCCTGGCCCAGGGTTCATTCCCTGGTACAACTGGCTTACTGAAGGTGAGCTGGGGAGTTTATCAGCACAGCAAAGAGAGTAGGCAACTGTTGAAACTACTCTTCCTCCTCCAACATGTTCTCTACCGCAGGATGCTTTCTCACCTCAGGGCACTTTCAAAGCCCATCACTTTGGGGACATGACAGGTCACAAGGGATCCTGAGCAAATTCTGGGAGGAAATTATGAGTAGTTGAACTGGAGACACCCAGAGGTCCCTTCCAGCCAATGTGCCTATGAGTCTCTGAAGCTAAATTAGCCTGTCTGGAGCTCCCAGTGAAAAGAAATGGCTATGAGTCATGAGTGGTGATTAAGGACAGCTTTAGGTGCAGAGACTCAGAATAAAATCCTAGTGCTTGCTTCTCTGCTTGTCTTCTCTCTGTTCGTGCTCCACTTCTTGCCTGCGTATGCTGGGTTGAAAGCAAGTTTCCTTTCATGTCAATTCCTAGCAGAGCTGGAGTTGTCCCAGCAAAGGGAATGTGAGCTGGTTCTACTCCTGAAGTCTGCTGACATGTTGCTAAAAAACCCCAATTACTAGGAGAGAAGAGAAAGGAAAGACATTCTGCCCTTCCATGCTGAAAACTGTAGGGTGTAATCGAGAGAGTAAATCTACCTTGGCATATAACTGGGAGGAATTTAGCTTGAATATGAATCCCATGTTGGGTTTGTTAAGTAAGTCATGAGAAAACAAGTCCTCTGGTAATCTGAAAGCACTTTGAAAGGAAGCTATGGGAAGAGTGCTCCCTGTGCCCTGTAATCAAACATGGTCTTCAGACTTGATGCTAAGTATGCATAACACATCTCCCATGCCTCAGTTCCTCCTTGATAAGAAGACAATGGCCCTGAATTGCTGACTGTGTAGCACCTGAGGTGAGTGTGGCTGGAGAGGGGATAGACTTCAGTACCCCATGCCAGCCTCGGACCACTGGTGTGCAAGCACAGGGAGGTACCCCAAAGCTGGGGACTCCAGCAGGTACTCACTTGTGGGTTGCTGTTTGCAGGGTGATCTTGGTTTGGGCTAGCCTTGGAGCACCTCTCATGAGACACAGGAATGGGGTGTTATGGGGATGGGTAGGTCCAGCCTCCCTCATTCCTGTATACAAGCAGAGTGAAGCAAAGCTGTAAAGAGGTGCCTTCCTGGATGCAGCAGGGAGCTCCTGTTTTCTTTCCCCTTCATTAAATACCGTGTTTTCCTCTAATGAAGGGGCCACCCAGAGCAATAATGAAACTCTTCTCACATCTCAGTGTTTCAAATGCCACTTTCCTCCCTGTGCCAAGATGAACCCAGGCTTCAGCAGCTCTGAGGGTGGGTGCCTCGCTGCCTCCTCGCTGTTTCTCTAGCAATATAAAAGCAAAATTAGTTCCCCATCAAGAACTGCAAAGCACCTATGCAGGGGGTTGCTTCATTCATCCCTTCTCCCCCTACATCAATAATGCCTTAATCTCCTTCCCGCTGGGTTCTGCCACGTGCTGTCTTCCTGGAAAAGGGCAGCACTGTGTTCCTGCAGAGCTTTAGCACTGCCTACTCCCCACACAGGCTGCCGTGTCACCATCCATGTGGCCCAGCAGGGAGTCACCACTGGGATTCAGATAAATCTGACTGGTCTGTGCTTTGCCTTAGGTCTTAGTTTTGGATGTGTTTCTATGGGGTATATCCTCACTGGGGTATAGCATCCCTCGGTACCTGGATATCCTGCATTTCCCAGGATCCCCAGGAACATTCATAGTGCTAACGACTGTCCCCTCTTCATGTTAGAGGTCATTAGGTAGAAAGTCCCCTCAAAGCTATGAGCATCCTCACTCCTGTTAAAGGCCCAGCGCTAATGCCTGCCTCCTGTATTCAGAGAATCTGGGAGCTGCAGACAGGTGATGTCCTGCAAAGCAATGTGACCACCCAGAACATGCTTCAGGAGGCAAATGTGCCATGGATCCCATCAGCTCTGGGCATCTGCCCCTTGGATCTTCTTGACTTTGCTCAGGATGCGACAGCCTCTGTGGTGTGAGGATGGGTAGGGGAGGCAGCAGCTCCAGGAGTGACTGTGCAAACACAGTGGATGGCCTGTAAGTGTGTCCTCATCTATCATCAACGTGAAGTTCAATTACAGCCTATTGGGGGTTTCTCAGTTTGCCAGTTAATTAATAAAATCTGCATCGCAGATGAGTTCTATTTACATAAGAGCTGAAGGAGGCAAGTCTTCATCTTATTTAACAGCAGGGAATATTCAGATGTCAGATTAACTCATTGCTTTCAGTGCCAAATTGATATTTACTTGGCTGTGTTTTAAAGATACTCTGAATCTCCTCTTTTCTATTGTGAAAGAGGCAGTAACGGGATCTTCGCTTTCTTGAGCCCTGGCTCTTTTACGGGAACAACTTCCAATAAGCTGCAAAATAGGTTCTGTGTGAAGGTAGGGCTCTCTGGCTAGAACAAGAGGCATTTAAAGGGGCAGTGACAGAGGTGTATCCTATCATGGGCAGTACAGAGCTAGATAGGAAGGATTGCTGCCCTTCCCTCATAACTGGGTGTTTCTGAAAGCAAGCAGGTGGTAGATTTGATACAGCCACAAGCAAGTACTTGTGTTGCCCACCATGTTGTCCCAGGATGCTGTAGAGGCTGACATGAGATCATGAGGAATTTGATAGTGTTGGTGGATGTTAAATGCTGTGAGCAGGGTATGGCCTTTAGCTGATGAAGACCCTTGAACCACAGATCACCAAAATGAGAAGACTGGGTAAGGGACACTTCATATGTGCATGTTTCCCTTGACTTGTATGCAGCCACTGAACAAGCAGGGTGAGCCACTGGTCTAAACCCATAAAGCCATTCTAATTTAGCTGCTAATTTGGAGAAGAGGCAATATAGGTCCCTTTGCTTCTATAGTTGAAGGGATTCAAGCAGATATGTCTGAGAAGGCTGGTATGTAGAGAAGCCTTGAGTCACGACGGCTTTTTATCTGCCTTTGAAGTAGTCATGAGCAACATTTTATGGTAAAGATACTACCATAAAGAGTAACATAACAGAAGAGAGAGCCTCCCTTTGGATATAATTCACATCTGACCTCTTTCTGTTAGTGTCTTAGCACTGTCTTTGTCTGATAAGCTTCTTGGAGGACTGAAGAATTAAGAGGCTGTGGAGGTGCCAAAAGAAATTAGGGAATATGATTGGGAAGGAAACCTGGGAAATGAACCTTGCTTTTTAATCAACGCACCAAGCAAAGCAGGGCTAATCAGCATTAATCAAGCAGAGCACCGTTGTTAGATGGAGGCCCTGATTTAGAATAGGGGGCTCTACTAATGACCCAGCAGAAGCAGGACAGTTTTTCCAGCTAGAATTCCCTTGCCCAAGACAGTGATTGATTTGCTGAACATGTATTGATCTGCTTTCCCAACTGCACAGCAGCTCCAGAGATGAAGTCATTTCTCCTTTTTGCAACACAAGTGCTGGGTGGCCTCCATGGGAAGTGAATCTCACGGCAGCAACCACAAGCCAGGCAATAAAACAGCATCCGGCAGGAACGAGGCATCCTTGTTTTCATTATCCAGCCAGCATGTGGGTGTCTGCCCTATCAGTAGATGTCCTCTTGTAGGCAGAAACGCTGTGAGAGCAGGAATTCCCTTGGAAAGCACCATCACCCCACAGAGATGCCCAGCAAGCTCTGCGGGTGGCATGGGGAAGGCCAAACATAGGGATGCCACAATGCATCCCTAAGCTCAAGTTGAATACCTATACCCTGAGCTATGTTAAACAGTGTGGACAGAAAGGAATGGGGTGTGTGAGTTTGCTTTTAGCGCACACAGTAGAGATTGCCCCAGAGGGGCTGAGTTGACCATGTCTACACTAGAGAGCCAGATCACTGACCCAACAGACCCATTGGTCCATCCTCTCTCATTATTATCATGGTCCCTAGCACTGCTTTGGTCCATGCCAGTTAACACTCTTCTAGTCAGTGACTGGGCATAACTACAGGGACAGGCAGGCCAGAACCTGTTCCCATAGGACAATATGGATGTAGCCACCCAGTTCTGAGGAGAATAGCTTTGGGCTAGGCCCTCAGATGTGCTGTACCACGGCCACTTGCCAGTGATCAGAATCAGGCCTGTTTTATTTGGGTAGCTAGAGCTATTATGGGCTACTATGCTGAATACTGTCTTTCTACAAAGTTGGAACCATTCCCAGATGGAACACGGGTGGAATAGGAAGGACGGGTAGAGAAACTGAGGCAGAAGCCAGTCAAAGGAGCTGCCTGGGATCAGTGGCAGAGGTATCAGCTCAGTTTTCCCAGGACATGTCAGGTCCCTCTTCACACCTAACAGGGACTTCCAAGAGTGGATTTCACTTTCTGAGGTCACATCCCATGCTGGCTTGCAGTGGGTGACATGGGTGCTGCCTCTGCCACACCGACAACTGGCTATTTTTTGTAATTACTGTCCGTGCCATTAAGCCTGGGTATGTGGGTGATAACCTGGAGGCTGAGTGCAGTGGGGAGGTGGAGATGTGCTCTGCTTTCCAGATGAGGCAGCTATACTTTTTGGAGTCCTTGTTCTGTTCCATTAGCCAAATCCTCCCCCTGCCTTTCCATCGCTGATGTTTGAAGTGTCAGGCATGAAAGCAAAGGGAAGTCAATCAGATGTGTGGAGGCCTATTGGAGATAATTGCCAGGCTGTCTCCCAGAGAGTTCTCCCTGCTCAGCTGGGTCAGCTGGGGAGGGGAACATGATAAAAGTGATGCCACTGACTCTGTGATCTTTTCCTCCTCCTGAGCAGAAATGGGCTGAGAAACAGCATCTGAAGAAGCCAAAAAACAGCTGGTCTTGTGAGAGTGGGGCAGATGGGCCCATCGCCTGCCAGAGAGGAAGGGAGGGCTGTGTGGGCAGCACGGGCTGCTGTTAACGTGCTCAGGAGGCTTTGGTGAGGAAGTGATGGAGGAGTCAAATCAGGCTCTTCACAGTGGAGCATAGTGGGAGAATGAGCAGCAATGGATGTCATCTGGAAAAAGAGACATTCAGACTGGTTATATATATATCTATATAGACATAGAGATGATAGATATAGATCTATGGATAGATATAGATTATATAGATTATATAGCTATAGGCACAGATATAGATGTAGATATTGATATAGATATCGATATAGACACAGATATCTCCACCTTCTATGGCACAAGTTCTCAGTACCTGGGGGGACAGAGGGAAATAGGAGGTAGAGAGATTGAAGTTGTAGACCAAAGAAAGCCCTTCCAGAAGTGGGGAGTGGTAAGTACTGAGATGCCTTAGTGTGGAGAAGAGAGTTTATCCATCATTGGAGGTCTCTAGGAACAGACTAGATGCATGTGGATCGGGACCAGCGTGGACAGACTTAATGTGAGCTTGTGTGCCTTCCTGTGTGAGCCTGGGGCTGTAAGGTGACATTCCTGCTCTCCAGTACTGAGCTGGACCATTCTGAAGGATGAACAGGGCTGCTCCTCTGCCCTTCACCTCCATCACTCTCTGGATCTTGGGAGTACCATGCCTTTCTCAACCTCCCATGAACCCCTTTTCAGGTCTGGTGTCACCCTCACGTGTTCTTCCCCCTCCAAGTTAGCACAGTGCCTCCTAGCAGTATCCCCAATGCTTCGTAGGAATCTCCTTTCTAGAAACTGTCCTGGGTGCTTTCTAGGAATTGCTGTCATTTCTTTCCATGAATTTCCCGTTGTGTTTTAGGACTGTTCCAGGACATTTTTCCAGGAATTCCCAGTGTTGATTTCTAGGAGTTTTGTAGGATGCTTTCTAGGAGTTCCCACTTTGCTTTCTCTGAATGTTCCATGATACTTTCTAGAAAAAAAATGCCACATCTTCTCAGAATTTTTGAGAGTTCTTTCTAGGAAAATCCATGTTGCTTTCTGGGAATTACTCAGGTTGCTTTCTAGGAATTTGCCTCTAGACTTCTAGGATTGTTCCCAGGTGCTTTCAGGAATTTCAAGTGTTGCTTTCTAGAAACATTCCTGATGTTTTCTAGGCATTTTCCCAGGAATCTTCCCTTTGTTTTCTAGGAATTTCCCAGGATGCTTTCCAGGAATCTTCCCTTTCCCAGAATTTCTGCTTTGCCTTTTTTGAATTTTTCCAGGATGCTTCCTAGGAATTTCTCAGATTACTTCCAAGGAATATCTCAGTATGATTTTAGGAATTCTCATATTACTTTCTGGGACTTTTTAAGTTGCTTCCTTGGAATTTCCACATTGCTTGCTAGAAATATCCCTTTTTCTTTCCAGGAATGCCCCGTGTTGCTTTCAAGCCATTTCTCATGTTACTTTCTAGGAATGTCCTGAAGTGCTTACCAGAAACTTTGCAAAGGTTTTCTCACAATCTTCTAGGATTCTTTCTTGGAAGAATTATTTGCTTCCTAGGATTTTTATATCACTTTCAGGATTTTGACAGATGCTTTCCAGGAATCCTAGAAACCCCTTTTTGTTGTTTTACTAGACCCCTTTTCCATTCATGCAAGTCTCTTTGAGGCTGATTTCCTAATATTGGCATGGGGAAGTGGTTAAGGTTGCTCCATGGAGGCATCTTTCCTTTCTTTTCCTCTACTGACTTGTATGGAAGTGTGCTTGTTACAGCAGCCCTGGGACCACTTCCTTGCTGTGTTCTTATCGTCACCTTTGTGGCAACCTCAGGCAGGTTTCTTTCTGCCACTGCTGCCCCTGAGCCTCTCTAATTCCCTTCTTGAGTGAACACCAGTCTGCTGCTTGCTCAGGATCTGACCAAGCCTTGAGCCACTTGAAATAACTCCGGTGTCAAAGCACCATTTGCTGAAAGGGTGCTTTTGCCTCCAAGCTGATGTTGTGAAGAGCAGCAATGTCTTCTGCTCTGCCATAGCAATAAAAACAGTGTTGAGGAGGTTTCTCTTCTGCCACAGGAAACAGAGGTGGTTGCTCATCATTCCGGTTGCGTCCAAGCTGCCCAGATAAAGTGATAATAAGGCATGCTGGAGAAGGCACCTGGATCAGCAGTGCGAATGATGTGGAAACCACAGCTCCTGCACAATACAGTCCCATTAATCTCTTAAAGGAGATAATGAAGTTTGTATGTAGTGCCTGGAGATGAAAGATGGGCTGGAGATTTTAAGCCATTACTGCTATGAAAGGCAATAGCAAAAACCAGTGAGGGATCCAGGACTGGTCCTACAGTTTCAAACCTTAGATGTGATGATGATTTATTGAGTGACCTTGGCTGCGACCCTGGCCTCCCATCAGCTTTGGGCCATGACTGCAATAGCAAGGGCAGCCGTGCCTTTCTCTCTCCTTGTCTCTGTGTCAGAAGTGTAGCAGATCTATCAAAGCTGAAAGCTTTTGTGGGTAAAAAAAGAACAGCTTTTACAAATGTCTCAGCTGTAAAAGAGCCCTCAGTTTCTTGAAAAGCCCCACTCTGACAACCAAGATTTTGAGTTTCCTAATTTGAAACACCCTTGTTCTGCAATTTCAGGTGATTATTAACAGCGTGTTCAGAAGCTTCCGAAACAAAACATTCTAATTAGGCCAAACCAGGTGTTTTTATTTTAGTTTAGTTTTTAATTCACAGAAGCTTGAGATTTTGATCCTTCATCCTCAGCCAAAACAGGAGAGGAAAAAAGCAATCTCCAGAAGCTTTGTGAAGTAAACCCTTTACCCGCACTGCTCTCAGCGCTAGCACTTGGAATAAAGGCTCACGTCTTTCATGTCTTTGCCTGTTGGTGGGCTCACTAAACCTCCCTCTCCTCCAGGTAAATAAGAATTGCAGCTCTCAGCCGGGTGTTGTCTTGCAAGAAAATACGCTCAGCTGTGAGCTGGGGAGGCTGAGGCATGGGCACGCATCTCTTTCAGCTGCTGCTGTTGGCAGGTGACATCTCCCAGTGTAGAAGGCAGGTTCGTGGCACTAACGATATTCCGTGACAGGTTCCTAACCTGGATTTCTGCAGTTGGTGGTTGTGGTATTTTCTCTGTGGGGAAAAAAGATGAAAGACTCTATTACCTCTTCTCCCTGAATCTGCGTGTCAAGCTCTCTGTGATGCTCATGCATGAGAGTGCTGAGTCCCAGAGCCCTTTGTCTGAAGCAGGACCAGATGACCTTACGTTGTACTCATCCAAGTGTGCTCAGTGCAGCTCTCGAAGCAAGCACGGCAGATGTAAATATGCAGCTCATTTGAATGCTGAGCCTTCTTTGATGAAGGAAAACACTCAGGCATGTTAAGGGGCAGCTATTTGTTTTCTTCAGCCCCCACTGAATGTCCCAATTAGCTAGAGAGTGTGTGATGGAAGGGCCTTCTGTTGAAGCAATCACACAAGCTCTGCGCTGTCCTGTATTCATCTGCTATGGAGTGGTAAGAGAAGCAGCTCTTTACATGGAGGGAAACTGCCTGGTACTCTGGAGAGAAAGCCTATCAGCTCCAGCATCCTGATAGACACTTGTCTAATGAAAGTCTAGTCTGTAGAGCAGGGCCTGGTACAGAAGATGGCTTGTGCTGGAGTGTTAAGGGAGCTGGGTAACTGCAGCAGGGGACTTTCTAGTTCATTGAGACACTGTTCTTAGCAGTGTAGTGGGATATTCACCGGGGAAGATAAGGTGGGATCATTCCTTGAGCTGGTGAGATTCCATGTGGTATTCAAGGAGGAGATTCAAATAAGACTTTGACTTTATATTGGGCACAATGGGTGGTGTAGCAGGTTTGTCAACATGCCAGACTTCTGCTAAGATCACCCAGAATCTACTTAACGTAATTTGGCATTTCATAACTCTCAAAATTCTCTCCTATGGTTCTCTTAATGGCATGCAAAAACACAGACTTTGCAAGGAAGAAACGAAAAACCCAGCAAGTTAACAACCTTTTAATAAAAATTAGACATGAGGCTTTGTGGCAGAGGGAGGCATTCATTTCCCAGCTTAATATGGAAATAAAGGGCAATCAATCAGCGCCAGTCACACCCACGGTGCAGAGCAAGAAAAGATGGGGCTGATGGTGTGGGGGAAGACACAACAGAAAGAGGCAGCTCTAAATGTTTAATTTTAATGTTTTTCCCCTGTAGCACTTTTTGCCTTTCCTTTTCCAAGTGCCAGAAATCTGGCACTTGCCAGTGGATGTGCTGTGGGGGCTCTGGTGGGCATGTGAGCCTGCAGCTTGTGAGCTAGGAGCTCACACTGAGAGACCTGGGAGTAGGACCCTGCCACAGTAGAAACTAGCGGTCCTCAAGAATCTGGTTCTTCAGCCAAGACTAAACTGCCCCAGCCCTAGAAGCCCTGAGCCCTGCTCTGAGCAGGGATTTCTCCTGGAAGCAGAAATTTGTGTTTCATCAGTTGCCTTCAGACACGTTCAAACATTTGGGATCCTTCTGTGTGGGAACAACTCATGGCTCATGATCACATTTTCAAGCTCTCGTGTCCTCAGAGGCAATCATAGAATCATAGGATAGTTAGGGTTGGAAAGGACCTTAAGATCATCTAGTTCCAACCACACTGCCATGGGCATGGACACCTCACGCTAAACCATGTCACCCAAGGCTATGTCCATCCTGGCCTTGAACACAGCCAGTGATGGAGCATTCACAGCTTCCCTGGGCAACCCATTCCAGTGCCTCACCACCCTTACAGTAAAGAACTTCTTCCTCATATCCAATCTAAACTTCCCCTGTTTAAGTTTGAAGCCGTTACCCCTTGTCCTATCACTACAGTCCCTCATGAAGAGTCCCTCCCCCGCATCCCTATAGGCCCCCTTCAGATACTGGAAGGCTGCTCTGAGGTCTCCACGCAGCCTTCTCTTCTCCAGGTTGAACAGCCCCAACTTTCTCATCCTATCTTCATATGGGAGGTTCTCCAGTCCCCTGATCATCCTTGTGGCCCTCCTCTGGACTTGTTCCAACAGTTCCAAGTCTCTGGGTGTCCCAGAGAGAAGTTTCCAAACCAGATGATAGATTCCAGCAATGCCAGTATGATTGTGCTCTTTCATCTCCATGCTCAGGGTAGCTTTGTAGCCCAGCCAAGGCACAGAGGTGACAGTGCTTAGCAGAAGCTTGACATCAGATTCAGTAATGGGATTATCTGGGGATAAAGAGGAAGAGTGAAGGCGGATGGGAAAGGTGAACATCGGGGCAAGGATGAAGAGGGAAAGAGAGGAATGTGTGCTGTCCAAGGGGAACCTGTCCCCAGGGATTGGCTTTACTTCAAGACAGGACACTTATACTGCTCTCACCCAGCTTCCCACGACTGATGTGGATTTAAACCACAGGCTTCCTCCCTATGATGTGAGCTGCTTAGCAGGGAAATGCTTTGCAACCGGGCCAAAGAAGTATGTGATGCTCTGTTTGTCTCCTAGAGGTTGTGAGATACGTCCAAGGTGTTAGGAGGACACAGTCCTACAGTCCCTTTTCCTCTCTGCCACTGACAGCCCCTGTGACCTCTGGAAAACTCATTTTCTCTTTAATTTGCCTCAATTTCCCTGGTCTGAAAAAAAAGTGCTGATTATTCCACTTTCCCCTGCTTTCCTGCCTGTTTTTTACCAGTTTCCAAGAGGGCCTTTTTGGTAGAAAAAATAAAGACATCTTTTTGACTGTATGACAGTAGCAGGGCAAAGTTTACCTATCCAAAGAGGCCAGGAGGAGGATGACAGGCAGACTGAGCAGAAACAGGTCAGAATTTCAATCTGTGAATGGCTGTGAGTAGCCCTGGAATATTATTTTTCATCCTGTTTCTTAATCCTGGCTATTTGTTCTTCTTCCTGACACAGACCATTATTTCCAGAAATCAGAGTCATTTGATAAGGAATAAAACAGTTTCATCAGACAGGGAAATTCTCCCGAGAGAACGACCAACAGCACAGAAAACAGAGAAACCAACTTGTCAGGTTCAAGCAGGATAAGAGTTATAGGGATCTGGCTCGGAGTCACTTCAGAGGACTTGCTGCTGTGCTTCATGCCTGGCTGCCCAGCTCACATTCAACTTCAAAACCTCCTGCTGCTGCCTGCTAATATCATTGCTTCTGCAGCTTGCATGAAGTCTGGTGCATCAGCTCTGAGCATGAGGAGATCTTTGTGCTAAGGATGATGTTAACTGATGATTACTAATGTTTTTAAGGGGATGGATGCAGGTGAGCTTGTTTCCATTTTGACTTTGTTGACAGCAGACAGATGGTGAGTGAATAGCAACTGGTTGTTGACTGTGACTGTTGTGGAAATATTTAGCTCAGTTGTCCAGGAAGCTTCAGCTGCAGAGCTGATCTCTGCCTTCATTTACACACAAGCAGCCGTTTGGGTCATGCGGGTGAGCAGGATTTGGTGACAACCTGAACCAAGCTGGACCCAGTCTGGTCAGCAATATGGGTGAGGGAACCATGTTTGTCACTTGAAAATTCATTGCTTTTGGTATGAGCTCTGGGTTAGGGTTCAGAGATCCACAAAGCCTACAGATCCAGGGACACTGGGGCTGTAAAAGGCATGCCAAGGGGAGCATTGCACAGCACGAAGACTCCTTCCACCGCATCTCTATAGTGGCAGCTTATATTAGGGTTAGGCTTAGGTTAGGGTTCAGAGATACACAAAGCCTACAGCTCTAGGGGCACTGGGGCTGTAAAAGGCATGCCAAGGGGAGCTTGGCCTAGCACTAACATTGATTCTTCCACAACTTTCCCAGCTGACCCAGGCATTGTGGTGGTGACATAAACCTCATCTCTATGGTGGCAGCTTAAATTAGGGTTAGGTTTAGGGTTAGGGTTTGGAGATTCTCAAAGCCTACTGCTCCAGGGGCACTGGGGCTGCAAAAAGCATGCCAAGGGGAGCATGGCCTAGCAGCATGATTGAATTTATGGAAATTATGGAAAGGGTTTTCACATCACAAGTTCATTTTGATGTAATTTTAATACATTTTTGCAAAGGTGGTGGCTCAATGCGGACTATAAATCTATCCTGACGCTATCCAGAGAGATGCTCCTTCAGCCAAGGTAAAATATAGAACCACAGAATTATAGAATGGTTTGGGTTGGGAAGGACCTTAACATCATCCAGCTCCAATCCCCTGCCATTGGCAGGGATACCTCACACTAGACGATGTCATCCAAGGCTCTGTCCAACCTGGCCTTGAACACTGCCAGGGGTGGAACATTTATCACTTCTTTGGGCAATCTGTGCCAGTGCCTCACCACCCTTACAGTAAAGAACTTCTTCCTTGTATCTAACCTGAACTTCCCCTCTTTAAGTTTAAACCCATCACCCCTTATTCTGTCACTACAGTCCCTGACAAGACTGTACCTGTAAGGAGACAGATACTTCAGATGTAAATATGTGGGAAAGTACAAAATTATACAGGGCTCATTTGAAAATGCTGTACATGTTTAATGGGAAAGCTGACTACATGTGGTCCTAGGAGCTGGGGCATGACGAAGCCTTGAGTGCGTGGAGGATGCTCACCCAGCAGAGGAGCTGTGGTGCAGGAATTAAACAGTCAACAATCCTCAAAGGGGACTTCCAGGGCTCTGACAGTTGGACTTGATGATCTTAAAGGTCTTTTCCAACCTAGCTGATGATTCTACGATCATGTCCAGGCTTTGCTTTACACTCATGATCAAGGACAGAGACCATCTCCCAGCAGTTCCTGGGAGGTCTGGCCTGGTTTGTTGGTCTCAGGATGGTTTGGCTCAGGAAATCTTATGGGGTTGTGTAAATAGGCAAGAAAATCAACGCCACCACAGAAATGGGTCTTTCATGCCTGACCATCACTGTGCTACTGGGGTCTTGTGCTTCCACTCTTTTCTAGTTGGACTGCACAGTCTTGCTGGTGCAATGCAGCCATGTGATGCTAATGCAGCAGCTACCCCCTGGCTCTCACACTCATGCAATGCAAAATATCATCATCTTTCACCTGAAAGGAGGTTATAGCAAGGTGGGTGTTGGTTTCTTCTCCAAAGTAACAAGTGTGGGTGAAGGGATAGAAACAATTAACAAAACGGATTCAGGCATTATTGCCCTGGTCCAGCTTAAGCCCTGGGAATAGTGAAGAAAACACCAGATGCTATTGCCCTGGTCCGGCCTAAGCCTTGGGAATGGTAAAGACAACAATGAAGGGTAAAGGTTGGTTAGCAAAACAAAGCAGACAGTTTGCAAGATAAAGCAGGATGTGCATCTCAAAGACAGACCAAACCATGTTAATATTTGTAACCCTTAGTAGTTTTGCTGAATCCGGATGATAAGGAAGTAAGAGAGTGGAAAGTTACTGCTTAGCACTTTGTAGACTATAAAAGGGATGCGAGACGCGAAATAAAGGATTTCGTTTGTAACCAGAAATGAGGTCAGTGCCTTCTTCTCCACCACAAGCAACAGGACAAGAGGAAATGGCCTCAAGTTTTTTTGACTTGATGATCTTAAAGGTCTCTTCCAACCTAATTGATTCTATAAGTTGTGCCATGGGAGGTTTAGATTGGATATTAGGAAAAATTTCTTCCCCAAAAGGGCTGTCAAGCATTGGAACAGGCTGCCCAGGGTAGTGGTTGAGTCACCATCCCTGAAGGTATTTAAAAGACACATAGATGTGGCATTTGAGGAGGTTTAGTGGTAGACTTGGCAGTGCTATGTTAATGGCTGGACCTGATGATCTTAAGCGTCTTTTCCAACATAAATGATTCTATGACCCTATGACGGGGTTATGTCAGAGGGGCAGTACCTGGTGAGGGGGAGAGATCAAAAGCCTGCCAGTAATTTCTGGAGAGATGCAAACCACAGTAGCACCCTCAGTTATTTGAAGTGCAGAAGAAGGGAAACGTGCTCGGTGCATGAGCAGATATGGCCACAGCAATAGCACCACCTTGAACAGGGCTGTAGGGAGATGAGCACTGAGAAGCAGTGTCTGGAGGCAGCACCATGAGGGGAAGCAGAGACGTTAATTATGGCTGCACAGGAGTGGGCTGCCAGCAGGCGCCTGGTTATGGCAGGGACAGATGGTGGCAGAGATGTAAATCCGGGATGCAGGAAGTGCTGCCAGGCCCTGGAGATGATTAGTCACTTTGTAGGTGGAAGTATGGAGCTGGTGGGATGGCAGTGCACAGCCCTGGGATGGAGTGAGTGGGAAAGCATCCAGTATGTGCCCCTGAGCGTGAGGCAACCATGTAGGATGGCTGAAATGCTGGATGGGCAGGGACTCCACAGCCTCCTGCTTGGAATAGGGCTGCTACTGTTAGAGCAGGGCAGCTGGCTTCTCCCTGCCTGGGGAAGGTGAGGCCGAGGTAAATGAAGAATTAGAGAGCAGAGGTCCAGTGGGAGTGAGAACAAGGGAATGGGAGTCTCAGAGAACAGGGAATCCATGTCTGAAATGACAGGGCATGGGAGGTCAATGGAGTGGAGGGGTGGAGGTCGGTTCTCCTACTACCCAGTAAAAATATGGATGGAAAATGAACGTGGAAGGGGATCATAATTTGAGTCCAATGAACCTGTTCACAGTCTCAGAAGTAATCCTTCCACTTTCATCCCACTGCTCACCCAGCGTGTCTCTGCACAACAAGGAAGACTTTTGATCTGCAGGATGTTTCAGTTATTTGTCTTTATTTTCTGGTTTGCTTGGGGCTTTTTTCTTCAGAAAAGGTTTATTTTTCCTTCCCTGTGGCTCAAAAACTCTCCAAAAAAGTGCATTTTGGGAATACAGTCTTGGGGTGTTTCCAGACCCGCATTGGTTCCCTGCACCATGAAACCAAGGCAGAAGAGGTCCCTTCTGTGGAGGAGGCTGGTCTGTTCCTGCTTCCCGCAGCAATGAGGTGCTGGGGTGTCAGACCTGCTGTGCATGCTGTTCAGCAGCCCTGCTGCCCCTGCAGCAGGCTGTAGGCTAGAAGAGGCTGGAATCTGCAGAACTGCATTAATGCTGCTTGCTGCGATGGGCAGACGGGAGTACAACCATGTACTGTTACTTTTTCAGGTGCTATTTTCTGCCTCTTTTTTCCTTTAGTGCCTCAAAGGACAAGCAATTAAACTGCACAGGGGCAGGATTCCCCTGTAGTACCCATGTTCCCAACTAGTTTTCTAAACACACAACAAGGTGCCTCAGCAGTGGTACGGATCTGGTTGGCCTTTCAAGTTGTAAAGCACACCTTAAATGTCAAGCTGCTGGAAAAAACACACAGAACGTGATTTTTCTCGACTCTATTACATGGGTTTTCTGAGGGATTGTGATGAAAAGGGTGCTTGCCAGAGCAAGGACAGCGAGGAACATAGAGAGATTTGGATGAAGCATAATTAGTATTTGTCTCCCAGTGAAATCTAGTTTGGAGGGATCATTAAGCAAAGAACTAGAGGGTGACATGACCTTTTCATGGCTCTTCATGGCCATTTGAAGATGGTGAGGCATTCACCAACCACAGGGATGGTTCCACACTGCTTTTGATTTAGTTGTGGGAACCTTCTGCAGCAGTGTCTGGGTATAAACTCAACCTAAGCTCAACCCCTGTTGTATGACTGTGAATGGTTCCTGGAGGTGCAGTTAACAACAGGAACTTCTACATAGGCAGTGAATTTACACACCAGAGAAGCTTCCGAAGATCTGCCCTTAAGAGCCACCCCATCATGGTGCTGAGAGATTTGATCTGGCTCTAGGAAAGCAAATAAATCCCAGAGTGCTAGAGATTCATGCTGGGTACCTTTAAGCAGCCAAACCCAAGTCCAAACTGAAGTCCAGTAACAACCATGCACCTGGCTGTGCTGTCAGCACAGGCTTTTGTCACACTCTGGGTGCTGTGAGCCAAAGTCCTTGGTTTGGGGGGCAGTAGAACTGGCGTGAAGTCTGCTTGTGCCACGTCACGATGCTGCAGCCCTGTGGCACTGACACTGGTGAACGTGTGCCTTGCTTCTGGGAACTATCCATGTCCAGCCACAACAGTGTGCATGAAGATCCCTGGGATTGAGAAGAGTGTGGTGAGGGGCAGAGATGTCTGTAGCTGGAATGGCAGACCACCAAAGACTACAGATCCCCAAAATCAGCTCTTTAACCCAAAACAGGCAGTGCATTAATCAGGACAACACAGCGCATGTCCAAGGAACCGTCTTGGGCTCAGGCATTTGGTGTTAACATCCATCTATGTAATGGTGGAAAGGGAGTGGTGTTTCTTGGAAGAGGGACACTGAGCTAGTGACCATGCAGGGAGAAGGGATCGGTCTGACAGCAGGATGATCAGCCAAGGCCACAATCCGTGGACTGAGTCTCATTGTTCCCTGAAGTCCAGACCTCTGTGTGGATGCGCAATTCCAGCCCAATGCAGCCCATTGGCAGAGAAACCCAGTAGAGTCCTGAATGGGCGCGTCAACACACCCAGAGCCACGAGCCTGTACCATCACATGTGGTACTAAGAGGCATGGAGAATCCATGGCCATGGGCCAGCGGAAGCCTGGCTACGGCTCAGACTAAGCAGTGCTTCATTGCCTCAGGAGAGGATCAAGGGGTGACAACGGTGAAAGAGGCCAGCAGGCCAGCTGCACTGCACCAGTGCCTATCCACAGAACCATAATGCAGCTTAGTGATGTGATCCCAAAATAGTCTGCTTGTCCAGCGAGAATCCCTCTCTGGTTTACCCTGTGTTTATTGAAGGAGACACTCATCCCCTCCAGCCCGGCTTCCCCGGTGACCAAATAATCACCTGTCAAGTGGCTTACTCGGTGACAGACAGGAGGAGGGAGCACAGAGCAGTGGGGAATCGTTGCTTGTAGGTGACTTGTAATATCCAAGAGGCAGTGGCAGACAGGAGAGTGATGGGAAGTGTGGGCGCTGGCAGCACATCTGCCAGGAGCTGCCTGTCCTGCAGGCACACTGATGGGCTTTTCAGCACATTCCATCAGGAGGATAACCTGCAATATAGTGTAAAAGGGGAGAGAAGCACCACAGGGTGAAGACCTGTCCAAGGGGGATAGGGGAGAGCAGTGTCCCTGCAGTCAGCGGGGGTTGAAGAGGGTGTTTGAGCTGGGATAAGAAGCGAGCAGCAGGAGCTGGGCTTGATGGGGTCCAGATCATCCTAAATTTTAGCTGGGTGAGGATGGACATTCGGGCAGTGCTTGTGGGCTGGAGTGCACAGCCTCCTCCATGTTTGCATATCTCTGGTGACAGGGGTTAGCAGGAGGGTTTTTTTGTAGAGTATGAAGATCTGTTCATGTACATTTATGTTTCTTGTTAGTGGGACCCTCCTTCCATAGCCAGCAAAAGGCTTGGGATTAGCTTTGTCACACATGGGTTCAGAAGTACCTTTCTTCCTGTGCTCCTTTGGAGCTTTGGTTCAGTCTGCAGGTCCTGATGGCTTTGAGGATCTTGCAGTCTGAGTCCGGTTCTGAACTACAAGCGCAGTGCAACCTGCTGTTCCCAGAGACTGTACCTGCTTCTGCTGTCTGTAGCCTCAGCAGTGAGGTATGAAGTGAGAGGACTGTGAATATCAAAGTTCCCTAGGTATTCCCTAGATAGATGCTTCATTTGTTGTTTGTACCATGCTCCAACTCAGCAGATATGAGGTGTGTTTTGTCCATACACACTGTGCAAAATATGGCCCACCAGGAGCATCCTGAACATTGGCTTCTAACACAGCTGAGAGGTGGTGTTATCCTGAATCCCCAAACCCGGTGTTTCATTTCAAACAGTGCCTAAACCATGAAAAATCTCCAGTTACTCATTGCCATGGCTTCCTGTGGAAGGAATTCACCTGGCAACTGTCAGCACAACCAATCCTATTGATGAATTCTTCCAGAAATGTCCCCCCCTCCTTCTTTCTTAAATGAACACCTCAATTTCTGCCATGACCTTGGGAGATGATGGTCTTAATTTGTTTCTTTTTCACTTCCCAACCATCCAGGGAAAGATGCTCAGATTTCAGGGCTGAATGTATCCGGGAAATTAATTTTCTATTTCATTACCCTACTCAACACCTCTGAGAAGGTACAATAAGAAGTGAATTCTTCCCTCCCTTTTATTGCTGGTTGGCAGTAAGCTATTAACAGAAAAAGATCTGGAAACGCCCCTTGCTGCCTTAGATTTATTTTTACTTGTCTCTCTGGGCCTGATTTATCACTTGGCCTCAGCTGGAGCTGTCAATGGACCTGTCATCAGTGCCTTGCTCCACTCCCCCTGCTCGGAGAGGGCCACCTCTGCTCCCAGCTTGCTTTCCTTTAGGAGCAGCCCTGCTCTTGCTGCTCTCTGACACCCAGCCTGCTTTTGTTTCCAGCTGAATTGTGATTGGCAATTGCACAAATATAAACGTTAACATGTGTATTTACTGAGGAGATTAAGTGTCCCTCCACCTCCTTTTTTTGCTTGCTTCTATCTCATTGCCAGATACAGCTTGAGTTAAGCCCATTTTGCCAGATAAATGGGTGCTGTCCTGCCCCTCCCCTGGGAGCAGGAGCTGGACTTTGACCCCAAAGCTCATAATCCTGCTTTGGGAGCTGAAAGAATAAGTGAGGTTTTATCTCCCTCCTGAGTCAAGTGTGGGACAGGGCCAACCTGATGGATCACTTTGTTCGTGGTGTGATGGGAACGGGTGTTCGCAGCACATGAAAGCATCCCAAAACTGCAGAGGTTACAACTCCCAACCTTCCTGCTTGCTCCACTGAGCCTTAAATTGGGAACAAAGAGAGCAGCTGGGGCTTGTTCATTCCCACATAACCTCCCCAAGGCTATGGAGCTCTATGCTGAAATGAAGCGCTGTGTGCCCCCTAAGGCAGAGGAAACATGTTATGGGCTGGCCCTTACAGCTTTTGCTCAAATCGACTCTGCTTGGCAGCCTCATCGCTGCTTCCTCTGTCCCAGAGCTTGGTAAGCTTAAAGGAGTTAGTGCCATGCTGTGCTTTTAGGAGAGAGGTAATTGAGAGACATATCCTCCTCTTCTACCCGAGGTAATCACTTCCTTTGTTCCCACCCCTCAGTGCTCTCAGGTATGATTGTGATCAGGGATTCTATGCTCAAAACCCTTTGGGTCAAGTCTCCAGTTTCCCACTATCCCAGGCAGCCCTCTCTATTTCCATACTCCAAACCTAAAAGGTCATTTTTTCTTAACTAAAGCTTCCCAAATGGTCCCCTGCATGAAATGCAAACTGAGCTGGTCCCAGCCTAGAGGTTCTCCTTGTGCATTGGTACCAGTGTAAGAGAGCTGCTTCTGTCTGTGTCCCACTGATACTGTTTCTGGAGGTTTCTCTGTTCTCCAGTCAGTGAGTGCAACTGCCCTTGAAGTGTCTGCTGCAGGGGGAAAGCTCCAGCCTGACTCCAGCGGGATTTGCTCAGTTACCATCAGTGTGTCCCTGCATTTCCCCTTGTATCTCTGCATCCTGCTGCCGGGCAAGGGGACGGTGTCCTGACTCCTGCCTGGAAGAGCGCACACGCATTCCTCCCCAAAGCACCTGCCTTACTCTCAGGTCTATTTCTGTCCTCCTGTGTCCTTTGATGCTCACTTCCATGGGGTGCTGTGACTGCTTCCTGCTTTTCTTTTCTCTTGCTGTTAAATAGGCATTCTACTTTAAAGCAAGAAGATTGGGGTGAGCAGAAAGGTTAAACCAGTGACTCTGGCCTAGGTGTCTTCTGGAAGATGTGTGTGAATGAGACCTCAGTGGTGGCAGAAGTGGGTGAATTTGGGGCACAAGTTTTGCCTCTTTTTTGGGAGGGGGGTTACGACTTTCAGCAAGGTTTGCCTGACCCAGCTGCTGGGAAAGGCAAATTCTACCTTCTTGGGAAACAGTCCTGGGGAGAGGGGCAAGTGACAGCAAGTGACAACATGTGATAGGCACTGGGGTGTTCAGCTTAGGGTCAGCTGGTGATATGTTGGTTTCCGTGCATTGTGGGGCTTGAGTTCATTCTAAAGGCATCGCCTTGGAGCTGACCTTACTGATGCTCGTGAGACACGGGCTGCTGACTGCTATTCTGAGCCCTGTTGTCCGTGGGGTGGAGGGGTGACCAGGCTGCCTGCTTGGGGAGACAGCACCCAATGAACCAGCTGCCAGCATTACCCTGCCTATTCATGAGGGTAAGGAAATGTCACCTCCATCCTGTCACTCTGCCAAGGCTTCAGCCATCCAGGGTGCAGGAAGTGCTTCTTGGCTCTGAAGGTTTTGTGGTGTGGTTGTAGGTGCAGAAAGATTCTCTTCTTGGGGATACAGACACCAGATTTTGCCAGGGTAAAGCTTTCCTTCCTTGCGTTCTCAGCTCTTCAGGACGCAAAGACCATGGAAAATCAGACTCTTCAGCAGCCAGGTTATAGGAGTATCTGCAGCTCTTTTCAAGGCAGACTCTCCTCCCACTGTCTCTTATTTGCACCCAGTTGAGTTTATAGCTCACAGGCTCTCTAGTCTGAGACTCCTCTCTGATTTTCTTCTCTGTAGCTCCCCACTGGGTGCTTTCCAGTGCCTCCCAGCATACTCTATAATCATATCAGCTCCCTGCAGAGATTCATGGAGGGACACTCGCTCTCAGTGTCTAACTGATTGGGTTTGTTTCAACACAGGCTGATTGTGAAGATGTTTTCTTGGGGCTGTGTGGTAGCTCTGCCTTTGGAAATGGAAATGCCCTGTTACTTCAGCAGTTAATCATGGCCTTTTGCTGATGAGTGCTGGCTGAGCTTTGCACAGAGCCTTTACTTGGGAAGGTTCTTATAGCAGGTGATGTGATTTGGGGTTTTTGTGTCTGTGTGGTTTTTATTCCTCCCCTACTGTCTGAGGGAGGAGGAAACAAGAAAAGGGACAAGCCCCAACCTGCAGCCAAATGTCTTGGCTTGACTGCTGTGGTCAGATTCCTCCTTTGGGAAGACGTGCCCCTGGGACTGACTTACTGTTTTCTTGGTCTGCAGCTTGCGTTTTGAAATGGCTCTTGCCAGGATCAGAGTTGATCCCCTTTTTAGTGATTCTGGTGCATGTTTCTTCATGGAATGAGCCCAAGCTCCATCTGGGTAGAAACTTTCTGGCAGGGTGGTTGAGCTCCAGACCCTGTTAGGTGGCCAGATCCCATCAGGGCTGCAAGTGTCTCTTGGTGCTCCTTGTGCGGGCCTTCTTGCAATGGAAGCGTTTTGGCTTTCCAGAAGGCTGCAGAAATTCAGTCTCCCATTTCCCCAAAAGGAGAATGTGTTCATTAAAACAGACTGAGCTCCACGCTCCATCTCCAGCCAGATGTATTCCCCTGATGGGCTTTCCTATTAAGCCAGTGGAGTTCAGGCATTCTCCCAGGGAGCTCAATCTCCCATCTGCTGTTTCTATAGCAACGTCTTGCCCTAAAAGAGCCTGAAATCCCTTTGTAAACACAGCTTGAGGATATGCCCACAAACATATGTGGCAGGCAGGATGGCAGGTGCCCCAGAGCCCAGAGGGGCACCCAAGAGGAAGTCAAGAGTCATCTTGTACCTCTCTGGCTTTGCAGGCAGATTTGAGAGAGTTATTTCTGCCAGCACAGCTGGTGCTTGAATAACTCGACTGCTGTTTTGCACTCAGAGGAAAAGGGGCAGGAGACCTCTTGTGCCTCTAAGTGGCTGTGGGACATTGCAGCACCTTCATGGCCTGGACCTTGGCTTACAGCCATTTGCCTGCTCCTGGCAGCCTTGCAGCTAAGGAAGCTTTGATCCAGCATCCCTGGACAGCAATGGAGAGATTCCCCTGAGTGCAATGGAGATGGCTCACATGTGGTATGAGCAGGGCCCAGCATGCTTTCTCTGCAAGATAGTGAAGCCAAGAACAATATGCCGTTGGGATAGAAACCGAGGTAGTGAACTCAAATACAGTCCTGTATTTATGCCTGACCATAAATCTTGGTAGCTCCCATGGTTAAATCCAGTGTGTATCACAGCTGCTCTAAACACAACTTTGCTGCTGCTGCCCTATTCCCCAGGGATCCTGAAGTCCTTCCTGTGGCTGAGACACTGATCCACTGGTGTGTGCTGAATGCACTTGCTAATAGCTATTACTCTTTATTTGCCTGATGACGGCACACAAATGTTGGTGGCAATAGGAACAGCTGATCAAACAGATCTGCCCTCAGGGATATAGACATGCATCTTGCCTTTGGCCACGAGTACCCAGTACCTGCTGAGGTCCTTGAGCTCCTCAGAGGTTGTGCGGGACTTACCTGCATGGAGATAGTTTTCTACCCTTGTCTTTCCATCCTTGCCTTGTATTTTTGGCTCGAAATTTTCTAGAGAAAATCTCATGGCATAGAGAGAAATTTTTCCTACCTTCTGCCTCGGATAGACAAAGGGGTGGTGTAAAGCCTAATGCTCTGAAGAAAATCTTTCTGGTACCCCATCACCACTGAGACCAGTAAGCAATGGGTGGACACCCACAGTATGTTTCCAGATGGTTTCAGTGAGGCTGTTAGTGATTTTCCCCATTATGCAGGCAGTCCAAACCATCTGGAAGCTGAAATAGGTGTTTGATGGCGACGTTTCCACCACAGGCCAGAAAACCGTTTGTCCTTCCTCTGGCATTTCCTGAGAGCTGAAGTGAGGACAGCTGGAAATGTAATGAAAACACATCTGTAGAGGTGTGAAATTCTGCTATCCCCAGGCAGGCGCTGCTGACCACACATGTGGGTAACCTGATGGAGTCCTTTCAGAGCCACCTCAGACGAGGTGCCACAACCTCTTCTCAACAAGTCTTTCCTGGAAGTCCTCAAACGCTGTGCTCAGCTTTAATGTGTCAATGAGCATCTGCTTCTGCCCATGCCCGGTTCCATGGCGACACCACTTGTGTAAATGATTTTGAGGACGTGGAAGTTGTGGTTTTAGCACTTAACCAATTCAATGGAAAAGAGCAGAGGGGTTGGTAGCAGAGGAGCAGGGAACCTCTGTGCTCTAGAAACACAAAACAATTGGCATGAAATTATGCTGATTATTCATGTAGTAACTGGAAAAAGTAAAAGCTCTGGAGGAGGCTCAGGCTAATTCCCCTCCTGAGACAGGCACAGAGAGGCCTCTTAGAGCAAAAACTACCCTTTGGGAAGCCCTGTTCAGCCTAGCTGCAGCAGCATTAATAACACAAACCCAAGGAACTTGTCCTGGGGTTAACATGACTGGTTAGAGGGGATGAGGTGACAGTGTCTTCTCACATGCTTATGTTCCACCTCCTCCCCCAGGATTAGAGCTGGGTGGAAACACAGAGCTGCCTTGTTGACACTGAGCATCAGACATTGACACTGTCTGGAATGGGGTTGGGATCTGCACAGACACGGGATCTGAGAGCTGACGGTTAAAAGTGAACCAAGAGCTGTCACCTCTGCGGGTGAAGAGATGATCCTCATACTTGACTGAAGCCTCAGACCTTCCTAAGCAACCCTCGCTGCAGGGAGCCTTGTTTGTTCCTAAGCTCTCTGCCAGCTGTGAGAGGCTGGAAGGGGAGCAAGGAGGAGAAGGCACAGTTGTTGCTGGGAGACAGGGGATGACTGTGTTTGAAGCCATCTCCCTGCGTTTTGGTGTGCGCTGTGTTTTATCTCACAGCCTTGTGACTCTCTGTACCTGTGAAAAATGGACTCTGAAAGCCAATACACAGGAGAGGGAGTGTGAAAATCCTAACCTTGGAGATGGTGGGAGTGTGACTGCTTCGGTGACTTCATTTATTTTGCTCTTTCACTCTATGGGTGTGCTGCTGTGTGGTTTAAACCCTGGCCAGAAGTTTGGCTCAGTTTCAGTCCTTTGGTGGAGATTGACCTTTAGATGCTACTTCTTCTTTCTTTAGTTTCTTACTGCCAGTCCAAACAGCCTGGTGCTGGGATGTGCTCCACCCCAGAGGTGATTTGGGCACTTGGGGTTTCCTCTTGTAAAGAAGTTGGTCAGTCCTTGAATGCTGTTTGCGCACAAACGCATAGCAGTTTGATGTCGTCAGGGATTAAATCAACGGACAGGGTGAAATCATTCCTTCCTGCCCCAACCAAGGGGACAGGAGAGCCTAAGTCTCGTGAGTAATAACTGGGGTTTTACTAGAGGAGGGGCAGTTGCAAAGGTCTTTATCTGCCTCACACAAACTCATATCAGGGCAATTTGCTTTCAACAGAAAGCATGTAAAGTAGCAAGAGCAATGCCTCTCTGCTTACTTAAACACATAATTTGCCTTAGTAATGAAGGAATAAAATATGAGCAAGAACAAAATGCTCCAGACCTGCTGTTTAGCTAAGAGCCTGTGTACGTGTATTGCTCAATAGAGTGATCCTTAGTGAGAAGCCTGGTCAGAGCTGTGTGCAAGTGGGCTTGCCTAAAACCTCGTATGATCGATGGAGACATCTCCCAGCTCCTTGGGGTTCTGCAGCAGGAGGAACAAGGATTCTTGGCTGATTTGCGCCCACAACTTGGAATGACTTCAGCTTTCCATGGGAAACCCTCCCCGTGCTTGCCAGTCTGGCTGCTTGCCTGGGTTAGCACTGGGGTGATGGATGGTGGTTTGGATGTCACCCAAGCAGTGGAACCTCAGTCTTCTGCTCCTGAGCATGCAGCATCGCCTGCAGTAGTGTGTGTGCGAAGGCTGATATTCCCTGCCCTTCCCTTGGGCTGTTAAAGGAGATGGGCAGCTCTGACCTTCTTAACCTGCTTCCTGAGCAGCCCATGAGAAAACCAACAGTCCTTGGGGCCAATTAATTGGAGAATATGGAGGCCTGAGATGGAAAGCCTCTGAGACCCCGTGCCCAGATAGGTCTGACTGGGAACTGTGGCGTTAGCAGTGGGGCTGAATTGTGTGTGACTGGAGGAATGACCATGAATAAGGCTAATATAGCTATAACAAGGCTGCTTTACTGTTCAAAGCAGGACTGGGTCCCTGGGGAGGGGCACTGCACAGATGCTGAATCCGGGTTAGGGTGACAGTTATCCCTGTCTAGCCAGCCCAGGCTGCAGGTACTGAAAAACCCCTTGGGAGTCTCTCTGGGACATGGGATGTGTCAGCATTTATGTCAAACCCAGGCTTTGGGAACTGTCCCCTGCCAGCGTTATGGCGGAACAGAGGGCTCAGCCCCAGCCTCCCCTGGGTCCTGTAGCATGGTGCTGGCTCCATCCTGGACCAGAGAATCAGCAAGGTGTTCCCTGAGCAGCAGAGCTTGAAAGGACCCACAGCCTGTGGTTTTTCCATGTTTCCCTGTGTTCTAAAGAGGTATGAGGTTGGGTATTGAAAGCTCTCCCAGGGTACTCTCTGATGTCTAGTGAGGGGCTGAGCTGTCTCAGCAGGGTGGGCACTGGGGCTCTGCCCCATTCCAGTGCCTGCTTCCCAGTGGCACATGCACAAACTGAGTCTTCTGGCAACCTCTATCCATGTGTTATGTGGGTGAGAATAGCTGACCGATTAGGAGGTTAAGGAGGGTGGGCTGACACACAGGCACTTGCACACGCTGTGCTGTTGCCTTTTTTTGGAAAGCCTGGTTAATAACAGTAATAACGCCAGCAGCTTTGTGGCTCGGGTGATGTATCAGCATGTTTTCATGCTCTGATGGCAAAACACTTCAATCCAAGCAAGCCGAAGGTGATGGGCCTGCGGAGAGACATATGTTCCTGCTCTGTTATTTGTATTGTTCTTAATAGCAGTGTTTTTAAAAGCCCTCCATTTCCTGAACACACCTTTAAGTGTCAAGAAGCCGGTCTCCGGTCTCCGCACAGTGAGAGGGCAGGAGGAGGGACCCAGAAGAGGCAGGCGGCAGGGACAAGTGCTCGGGCAGTCACTGTTTAAAGCTCAGTGGCTGTGGGCAGAGCAGGTTGTGCCTTTGAGACCGCAGTGTTCCTGAGAAACCATTTGCTTCGTGTTTAACCCTCTCTGGCCGCTGCAGCAGCGCGTGCTGGGGGAGCCCTGCTGCACTTCATCAGCTCATCTTTGTACAAGCTGCTCTGAAGAGGACCCGGCTCTCAGCACATTAGCGGTGGCCCATCTGCACTGATTTACAGGCAAGAAGAAGCACCAGGGCTGGGTCATTTGCTGGCCTCTCCAGAACCACCATTGGTCCCTCTCTCCTGAAGCGTCAAGATTTTGGTAGCCAGCTTCAAGCTTAACTAGCATCATGGACAAGAAGGAGCAGAGGGGTGAATTTAGCCTTTCCCTGCTGTCCCCAGCTCCTAACCAAAGGAGGAATGGGGGGTGTGTGTGTGTGTGTGTGTGTGTGTGCAATCTGTTGCAATGAGATGACTCTAAAACTGCATCTTCTGCTGAGACCTGACAAATTCCTCCCTGCCACCAAGTACCAAATGATTTAGTTGAGCCAGGGACTGAGGTCTCTCACTGTAGAGTCACACCAGCTCTGGCCAGGACTCATACCTGTTACCTAGGTAGGGGAGCAACCCTTAGAAACCCTCACAGGCTGCTAAATCAGTGATCTTTAGGGATCACAATGAGCTGGAATATCAGTGCCGAGACTTTTGGCACGACAGCTTCCGCTTCCAAGCACTAAAATATCACCCTGCAACAGCAGTAGAGATGCACCTGGCCCCGAGCTGGTGATGAACTGCAAGTCACCCATGTTCTGTAACCGGGCAGTTTCTCACTCTGCTCTCCACCTGCAGCAAGAGACATCTCTCCTGCAGATCAAAACAAAACAGATTGAACTAAAGAGTTCAGATGGAGAAGCCTGCCCATGCAGGCAACACCGTAAATTGCTTTGCCACCTCCCTGGGAGGGTGGAGGGGGGGAGACACGTGTATTTGCTCTCCATTTCCAAAGAAAATGTGACACAGGGAGGTTTGGAGGCAGCAAGAATTGTTCAGGAGAGAGCTGCCTGTGTGGGTGGAAGCACTGACAAGCAAGGAACCTCCAGCCTGATAGAAAATGCAACCTGATGGATGCATTTAATGGCAAAGAGAGCCTGGCTTTCAGTGCCTGACAATCAAATGTGTGGATAGATGGATGGGGGATAGATAGATGCTGAGAAGAGCCCTGATCCAGCAGCTCCTGTATGCATGGGGGAGCTGGGGCTGCATGGGGGCTTGAAGCTAAGCCTGTGCCTAAGGGATGGTTTAAGCTGAACTGATTGTTACAAGTGGTGGAAATGGTCCAGCCTCCCCATCAGCGATTGCTCTCCCCCAGTACATTCAGGGTATTTCCTTTCACATGTATTAGTACAGGGGTCCCTGCCCTGCTGCAGTCCACCCTTATTTGCAGCACAAACCCCAACGCAGCACTGTGCCTGTGTCAAGCCTGTCTGAGCCCAACAGCCAGCATCATCTCTGTGACCTCTCCAACCTTCATGGGCCACAGCCAGGACATTTAGCTGTTTTCCCTGCTGATTAGTGCAAAAATGAGAGGTCCTTTGCTTTGCAAAATGCTCGGAGCACCAGCAGGAAGAGTTTTGCCTGAATGGAGCAAAGGGAGGAGAGAGAAAATGAGAGGACTCGTCCCTGGCAATCTGTGAGCTGGGTTGGTTTCAGCGATCAAAGGTGACATTAGAGAGGGACATTGGGAAAGGAGCTGCTTTAAATAAGTGGGTTTCATCTTAATTGCATCTCTGTAAAGCCAGTGTGGCTGTTGTGTGAGGAAGCCTTTCTGAGGCAGAGCCTGACTGACAGGATGGAGCAAAGGAAGAAAGGGAAGGGGGAGAGCACTGCTGCATCCCAACCCTTCAGCAGGGATGGCTGGAAGAGGCTGAGACTTGCCAGGACACAGCTGTGTGTGTTTCCCTGGCACTCTGCTGAGCTGGGGTCTTGGTTTTGAGACCTCCTTGTGGAGAGCTGACAGGATAATGGACCCAAAGAGAAGGGCAGTGACTTCTGTAGGGAGTCCCCAGGGACTGCAGGGAGCCCAGGGCAATTTCTGTCCCATGTCACAGCTGTGAAGGAGGAGAGATGAGGCCAGTGGTGACTCTTCTGCCTGCCCAGGGCCTGGCTCTTGGAGCTGTCACATCCATACGGACCAAGCAGGAGCTGGAGCTACCTCTGGCTCCAGCACTGAGGGTCCCTGCTCCCTCCAGCTGAGGGATCAGATCTCTCCAAGTGCCCATCTTAGAGATCTCCTGCTCCATTGCTGGTAGGAGCGGGTGTCATTGCACCCAGGCTTTATGGTGCACCAGGCAAATCACCATCCCCACATCCTGCCCAAGCCTGCAGAGGTCTCTGCTCTCCCTGGCTCTGTCCTGGTGTTTGATTTTGAGCTGGTAACGTGCACTCCATGCGTGCGCGTGCAGAAATATCCCTCTGCCACCTTCTGTGGTATGGAAGCAGTTGATGGAGCACTGGTTAATTACCTTGTGTGAATTAGCAGGGGCTGGCAGGATGGTGGGGGTGAGGATAAGAGGAAGGATGGCACCTGCAGAGCACCATCCTCTGGCTCAGCCTCCTGATGGGATACAATTTCATTGCCATCAATACCCTCTCCTGGCTCTGCTCCTTGCAGGCAGACTGTTAGACCTGGGAATGAAACACTCCAGAGCAGCTTTATCCCTATCACAGACCTGGGAAGCCTGCTGCTGGGAGAAGCAAGGTGGTGGCCATGGGGACTAAACACCCCTGCGCTGTTCAGGCCAGGCTGCCACGGAGGTAGATGGGGTAAGTGGCTGTGAGTGATGTGAGTATGGAGATGGGAGAGGAGACAGAAGCACAGTCTGAAAGAGAGCTCATGTCTGTGATGAGATTTGCTTGCTGGATCTCAGCAGAGCCCTGGGGGGCCCTTCTCCATCTGTGTGCAGAACCAGGGAGGGATAGCAGCACAGCTGAGGAACTCCAGCATCCCCTGGTGACAGAGGTGGCAGCACACCACAGGGCTGGTGTATGATCAGCTGAAGCCAAGTAACACTAATGAGCAGTTGATTAGTGTAATCACGGCTTCCCCTGTTCATCAGGGGGATAGAGCATTTGAGGGGCCCTGGAGAGCGGTCCAAGGTTGAGGAAGTTGAACAATAGCAGGCAGGAAGGGGATACTGGTCTTTAAGTGCACCGGACACAGCAGGAGTTGCTACACATCCTTATTTTCATCTAGTCACCCTGATAATGTTGCTGTAAGGTTACTCCTTGTCCCAAAACTGAGTGTCTATGAGACCTGGCAGAGAGCACAGTGGGGCTGAGGAGGAGTGGGGGCTCTTTGGCAGGTTTGTGATGTTTGATGGAGTGTGAATTTTGAGCTCAGAGCCAGGGATGCTCCACAGATGTCCAAGAACATGGTGTTGGTACTTGAGGTTTGTTAGCAGCCAGGGAGCATTTGGTCAGAGAGCACTTGTGCTTCTCTGTAACACGTTTTTGATCAAGATGTGGCTGTAATCTGAAATGGGAAATGCTTTGCCTGATGCAGGAATGCAGCTGCCCTCAGGGAGCAGCATCACGGCTCACATTACCAAGAAGCACTCAAGAATTGCATTAAGATGCAAGCCACAGCACAGGTTGAGCAGCCTCCCCATGCCTCAGTTTCCCCACTGGGTTTGATTGCTCCTAGAACCTGCCCAGAACTGGCCCATTAGCTGAGACCTCCTGTCCCTGGTAGCTTACCTGCTGCTCTGAGAGCCCCTACACCGTGCTGGGAGAGAAGGGCTGAGCCTTCTCCTCTAGAAGCATCACTGTAAAGCCACTGTAGCTGATGCTTTACCCTCAGACTAAGATACCTGCTTTGCTCTTTGTTTTTATCTGCCTTTGCCTTTCAAGCCCACTGCTTCTCAGTCCCCCAGCACACATCCTGCCAGCCCAGCTCAGCCCGATGGAGGAGGATGGGGACAGTTGCATAAGCCACACGCTGTCCTCCAGCCTGCTCCCGCATCGGGATTCATGCTGCACAGCCCCTATTATCGGGCTTGCAAATGACAATTTCCCTTCCAAAGCCCTCCCTATAATTTAGCAGCAATGTCCTGTACTCAGATATTATTAGCTGTGTCTTACGTGAACAGTTGCCCTCTTTCTGATGGTGGGGGGGAGATAATGAACTTGATAGGGACAGCAGACCCGGCCCGAGTGCCTTCATCTTTAGTTTTTAATTGATCTGGCTGGCTGGGGGTGGAATGGTGTTAAATAGGTTCTGCTTCAGCCAGTCTCATTCCTCTGTAGCTGTCACTGTCAGCTCAGGGGGGATTCCCAGACCTTTGCACTACTGGAGCAGGGTGTCTTAGGAGGTGGCCTGCAAAGGCAGTGGACATACGGCTTTCTAACCTTCAGGTAGCTGTGATCTATTTCAAGACCCATTACTCTCTGAGAGGCTCAAAGCCACACAGCTTTTTTGTTATATCCCATTCCTGCATGGTTTTATTGTGCTGGGCTGAATACAAGGTGACCTTGAACCTAAGCTACACCACACATACACCTGCACGTGTTCTGTCAAGAGCAGAGAGAAAAATGAACTATGAAAAGCTAAGCTCCAAATACACTGACCTACCCCAACTCATGGCTGTCCGCACTGTGAGCAGCTCAGCACACGCTGTGCTGCCTTCCTGACCTTTCCTGCCCATGCCTCGTCCTCCAGCCAGCACAGTTTTTCCAGCCCAATACAGGATGCTATATGGGGGATCTCTGGTGGCTCCACAACAGCGAAGTAACACTTGGCTTGGTCTCCAGTTCCTCTTGCTCCTCCATCACTGATCGAACATATGTGAACAACCAAACACAGTGTCCCCACTTTCCAAATGACACTTTGCTCTTGCCCTAGCAGGCAATAAGGTGGCTGTGAGAGGTTTCTACTCCAGCGGAGTGGTCCTAGGATGCTTCTCTACTCCACAGCAAGGAAAATAATGTCTAGGCAGGAGGTGGCAGGATTGTCTTCAATAGGCACAGGGCTGTACACACCAGGCTTCTGTTATACTCTTCCATCTGCTCCTGGCCACACCTGAAGATGGTTTTGCACTTGATTGCATTACTGTTTTTCTGAAGATCTCCTGCCTTAGTAAGTTCACCAGCCATAGGCAGACTTTGTTGCTGGGTATGGACAAGGGCAAGAATCAGACAGCAGGGACCCAGGGAAGAAGCAAATGAGGGAAGTGGAGCAGCGAGGTGGTGGGCAGGATCTCTTGGTTAGGAATTGGAGAATGCTGCTGGAAACTCAGCTTCCTCTCCCTGGACAATGGAGAGAGAACATTTTCCTTCCTCCCATGTAGCCACCAGGAGTCTTGTAGTGGCGATAGATGAGGAATTAATGCTCCAGCTTTGTAAATTTTCTGCATATGCTTGTATTCAGCAATGCCATAAGTTAGTGAAAAGGATTTGCATCTGGCTATGTAAACACATTAGAGATTCAGTCTATAGAGGAAGACTTAGAAGATCATCTTCTGTTGACCTCTCTCTTCCTGATTATCATCCTTCCATCAAGCAGACGCTCAGCTCCACAGCAGGGATCACAGATGCTGGCTTTTTCTCAGCTCTGTTTCAGCAAGAATGTAACATCCCCACTGATAATTAAAGACAAAATCCAGGGCTTTGCTAGAGGCCATCTCTGCTGGTGACCCAGGAGCGTAATCTGGAGCTTAGCAAAGATTTTGCTCATTTAAAACCAGGAAGGGCCACTGGGCTCAGTAACCAAGGGAGGGAGAAGCCCCCAGCCTGGGTCAGACCATCCTGTGCTGTCATTTCTTCTGGCTCTGATTCAGCTCTCCTGGGAAGGCACCCAGCGGGGCCCTGCTCTTCTCCATGTACCTGAGGTTGCTCCACCAGCTGGCTTCAAAGCTTCAGTGCTGGTAGAGAGCTCTTTGAAGTCTTCTGTGTTCACCTGAGACGGCAAAACATAAAGCGAGGAGGAGGATGAAAGCGAGGAGAGGGAAAACTCGGTGGGCTTTTGGAAATGTGATGGACATGGCCTGAGTGCTGGATCAGTTCAAATCCTGGGGGCTTTGGGAAGATCAATGCACCTGCCCTGAAGGGATTCAGGCTGGGAGGAGAGGGCAGGAAAAGGGTTGGAAAGAACCAAGCACCAGTGTCACCAGAGCCCTTGAAGGATGTTGCAGGGGGCTCGTGGCGCTCTGCTGACAGAAGGGGACAGGCTCAGCAACCACACAGGGAAAGGAGATGGGTGCAGCCACAAGAAGAGGGAGCAGAGCTTTCTCCAGCTAGCTCTGAAAATAAGTCTCTTCAATCTGTCCCCATCCATTGTGGAGCTCAGCTGTGGTCTCCATAGCTATTCCTCCTAGGGATTAATTCACAGTTTAAGACTTCCTTTTCCAGGCTCTGGTCTTAGACATTGACTTTGACTTTGACTTTGACAACTCATTGTGCCTGGTCCAAATGAAATGAACTAAATGAACCCAGAGGCCTCAAAAAAACCAACCAGAGTCACAACAGAGAATGACAATATTCTCCTTGGGGTTGGAGGAAACACCAGGGTGCATCCTGCAAGGCCATTCCCTTCTCCCCACCTTCACACTCAGAAAAGCACCCAGCTCAGCAGAATTTCTCAGCAATAACCTTAACCCTGCAGACATCAAGGTGCTAATGAGGACCCAGAGAAGCCTGTGCCGAGCGTCAGAGCCTTTCAGTGGCTGTGATGGTCTCTTAAAGATGATGCCACATGGGTGCCTTAGCCAGGAATAGCTGATTGAAAAGCCACCTATGATTCAAAGCCATCAAAAAACAGGGGCCGCACTGCTTTCCTGCACAGGTTGCTCCAGTGGTCAATCCATAGGGAAAAAAACCCTAAAAGTATTCCAGTCACATTTACATTTCTCTGCCTTCACATGCGGCTCTTGTAGCCCCTTTCTCTGCTGGACCCTATAGCCCTGGGAAGGTATCTGTATCGGACATGCAGATCACCTCATTGGAGGTGATCATTTGGTTACAGGGAGCCAAATGAGGACCAGTACCATAGGGAGGAGTAAGAAGGAGACACTGATGCCAGGAGAGGTTCTTGGGAGTTTCCTTGGGGTATCAAAGCTGTTGTTCTCTACAGTATCTGTCCAGAAGGATGTGGTGGTCCTGACAGCTCTTCTTTCATGTTCAGGATGCTGCTGGTGATGGATTAGCACTGATTTCACTGGCTCTTGGTATATTAAGAAATCTCCAAAATACACAAAAGAGTGAGTGGAGGAGGTGAGCTCACGTTGGTGATTATCACCACTCTGATCAGAGACACGCTGTAATTGTGTGGTCTGTGTTGTTGATAATGAGATGATCTTTATCACTCCTGAAATAAGCTGAAGCTATCCCTAGTGGAGTAGAAGAACTGGGCAAACCCTGCATCCTCCCTCCCGCCTCACCTGCTGGCCAGCAAAAGCAATTTGCACATCGACTGCGTGGTGTCTGGAGGAGCTGAGCATCCCTGCTCCTGATGCTTCCCTCCCACTGCCAGCAGCTGGCCCCTTCTCCAGGCAGCAGGGTTTTATCTGCCAAGACCATGCTGCCTGTTAAGCTGCATTTTCTCACCATCATGATGATTTCCAATGCCTCTGTTGTGTTGATTCCCAAAGCCTGACATCACATGAGCCTACCAAGATTTCCTGCAATCTGGCAGCAGATCATACTCAGGAATATAGCTAATGAAACAGCTTCGAGAAGTGTGGAAGGATGGGAGCTGCTGCACCTTCCCTGGGGCTTTCTGGGGTTATGGACATTACAGAAGCTGTGGGGAGATGGTCCTAAAGTGTGAGGAGGGGTTTTTGGTGAAGCTTGGTCCATGAACTTGGAACTGGATCTCAGCCCTGCTTTGGGATCCTGGGGAGCTGCAGGTTTGCAACGCACTCTTGTGACCTCTCCTGTTGCTGCAAGAAGTTATTAGGAAAGAACAAAAGAAGAGAGCAGGGAATGTCTCTGAGCCACTGTATAAATCCATGAACATGAATCCTTAACAATGTGTTTCATCCCCACGCTCAGCTCCAAAGGCATGGCAGAACATGGGAGAGGCAGCAAGGATGGCCACTGGTGAGTGATGTGTCTGTACAAGGAACAAGGGGTATGGGACTGTTTGGCCTTGGAGCATCTTTGCTGCATGCAGTGATCACACCTTGGCTGACACATTCTCAACATATGTGCAGAGTCCATAGTGTTATCCATAATGTTATCACCGGAGATGAGAAGACAACTGTCATTGCAGAGCTGGAGAGGGTAGGAATGGCACCAGGCAAACAAAACTGGCAGGTGTGGTACCATCACAAGTCCTATTTCAGAGAGCAAAAATTGCTTGGGGTGGGGGGGGAAGAGCTCCAAGCCTTTGTGAACACGTGCTTCTCTGTCTGCAGAAACATGCTTTAACGTGTGCCACATTCAATCTTTTATCTTTTCAGATCCTCCTAATATGAAATCAAATGTGTCTCGACTGAGTGTAACAAGGAGAAAATGGAAGGTGCGTGGCACAGGGCTGATGATAGGAAATCTCCCTCTTGCTCTGTCTCATGGACTTACTTCCCCAACCTTGCCAGCCACTGGGCTCCTCCAGAGAAGCAGTAGAAAGTCTCTGCACCAGTCAGACAAGGAGTCATCAATGCCTCAATGATTCAAAGCCATCAATGCCAGGCACGTGGGTACCATGTAAACAGCCCCTGTGGTAATGCACAGTTTGTTCCACTTGGGAGATGGTGTCTGCTCCCCGAGCCTGCAGCCAGAGCGTTCCAGGCAATGGAGACCAATTACTTTGCACGTTGAGCAATTTGGGAGTGATTTCACGCTTCCTGGGTGTACCAAAGCTGTGCCCAGAGAAACCATCTTTTTGGAGCAAAGATGCTAAACGTCAAACATGACTTGAAGTTTCCAGTGTTTAATTTCCTATTTAGCCAAGGCAATTAAAAGCATCACCATGTAACACGGAGGATTTTCTCCTGCATTTTTATTTGCCTGTGTTCTTAAAAAGAGTGTCTCAGAAGCAATCACATCCATCCTGCAGCACTGTCCTACTGCGGCATCAACAAGCCAGGCTGCTTGCCCCGTCAAGGGCATCTGAATGTCTCCTCCATAACTACAGAGCCCTGATAGCCTGGGCCCTAAGAGAATGCCCTAACCCACCTGGAGAAACCAGTGTCCTGGTACATCTCCATGTGAGATAGCTGTTTGAATGTTGGTGTAGCCAGCAAGGGAAGGAGGATGAAAACGAATCTTGAGGATAGAGCCACTGACTGGGGTGGGAGGGTTCTGAGAAGAATGAGCAGGAGTCTTGGGGATGCCAAGTGAAAGGAAGAGAGCAATGGATGCAAGTTGGGACCAGTGAAATTCCAATTAGATGTTAGGGAAGAAATTCACCCTCCAGATGGTCAGACATTGGCACAGGGGCCCAGAGAGGTGGGGAATCTTAGTCCTTAGAGATATTAAAGAGATATCCTTAGACATATTAGCTGGATGAAGCCCTAGGCAACCTGATCTGAGTTTGCTCTGCTTCTAGGGGTGTTGGATCAGAGGCTTCCAGAGAGGTTCCTTCCAACCTAAATTATTCTGTGACCTAATGAATGAATCATGTCTGGGCAATAACACCAGCAAAACTGAGGGATACAGTCCTGGAGTTAATGGTCAAGGCTGCCCACAACTGGAGGACATCTGGGAATATCTGCCCTAGTGTCCCATTGGTGGATACATCCAACTAGAGAATGGGTCTAAGTTTCCCCATGCCTCTCTGGTGGTCCCATGTAGTGCCAAACCTCAGAGGACTTCAGTCACTGAATCTGCTTGGCTGAAGCCATGGGATGCTTATAGGTCCCCAGCCAGTACCAGAGATGTGGTGAGTGCTGGATGGCCCTCTTTGAGCTTTGCTGCCTGGGCTGTAGGTAACACTGCCTGCTGTCCTGTCTGGAGGGGTTGCACAGCAGCACCAGGCAGGGTTACAGGGATGAATGGTGGTACTCCTGCTTCAGGCTGGGCATGGCAGGAGTTTCTCAAGGCATCAGCTTCTCTCTAAAAGATGGAGAACATCACAGATGAGTGTAAAGCAGGTACCTGAGAGGTATATGAATGGAATAGTAAAGGTTCTGAAATCAGGACACAAATGACTCAGCTCTACACCAGCATGTGAAGTTTGTTCCTGGCGCAGGTCATGCCTTCATCTGGCCATTCCCTGGACCCTGGCCATTCCTTAGGGGACGTTTATTGTCAGTGCTGGCTCTTGAGGAACTTTGAAGTGTGTTTCCTTCCATTCAATTATCTCTGGGAGCTGTGAAGTGCAGCAGCAGAGGTGGATGTGTCATTCCATTTGTTCCCCAGCAGCAGACAGGTTTTTAACCAAGTAATTAAGGGTTGGTTTCGCTTGTACCTGAGAATCAACCAGTGAGGCAGAGATAAGGTAATAGCAATGCAGCAGGTACTCCACTATTATTTCTGGCTATGAATTAATCACAGACACTATGACTCTGCAAAGAAGTGCATTGATCATTTGCTACAACAGTAAGAGTTTCAACCAGTTGTGCTCTTTTCCTCTCTATAAATACTTTGGAGACTGCAGACTTAATGAGTACGAGTCCAGGCTCTTCCCAGAACACTAATAGCATCCCTTTAAAAGAAACCCATCCGTTTATTTTGTGCCTGCTGAACAGCCTGTCTGCTAACTGCCCATATCTGGGGTCTGCTGAGGGAGACTGAACTCTCCAATTCATAGGAGGATCCAAGCTGTTCCCTCAGAGAGCCTGGGAAAGATTAAAAGCAGCTGAAAGCAAATCATGCTGGCTTGATGAATGGTGTTTGGATGCTGTCATGTTGTGGCTGCTGGCGCTGTCTTCCTTGAAGCTGTAGCATGAGTCTCATGAAAATCAATGCATTGGGTAAAGCCTCAAGGGAGTCAAGGGGTGAGCTGAGAATCCCACCTTGCCTGTCTACTTTGTTTTTTTATAGCTCCATAGTGATGGGGATGAAGCCCTAAACTGGGAAACGATGTTTGATGGCCCTGAAAGGCTCAGAGGAAAAGAATAACTGAAGCAAAATAGGTTATTACCTTTTGAAGCCAGGTATGTGTTTTTGGAACCCTTGAAATTCAGTCTCTAGGGTGAAGAAGGGCAGGAAACTCAAGACTGGGCCTTCCTTTACCCAGAGCAGGACAAGCCTGAATTTTGGGGAGTTTAAATATCATTTGTTTAATCATCCTGTCACTGCACCCAGGGATGGCCACCACGGCATGAACGCCATGGGGACAGGATGACATGAATGCATATGAAGCCAGGCTTTGTTGCTCCTTCTTTCCAGGTAAGCTATGCTGATGATGCTGAGGAAAAAGCCTGATGTGCATCCCATCAGGCACAACTCCAATCTGTGCCCAGGACCCTGTGCCCTCCCCACTGCACACTTGGGATGGGTGGCACAGCTGTGAGAGTGAGTGGGAACAGGGACAGTCTGGCTGGGCCAGGATCATCTCTAGATGGCTGCTGTCGCGTGCTTACATCTTCGTGTGGCTTCCAAGGACTAAGGGTGATTAAATGCAGCCATGGAGCAGCCACATTTAGCAGTGTGTTTCCCCCATTCCTAAGTAGGTACTTGAGGAGATAGTCCATGATATCAAGTGAAGTTTTGGGCAAGCTTTTTTCTCTTGGAATAAAGATGACCTATGCAAAGGTAGAAACGGATTTAGAAAATCAAAGGTAAGCTCTGTGCAGACCCTCTAGCCCTTACCGAAATAATTGCATTCCAACTTGAAATGGTCTGGGCTTTATCATGTACTAACAGTGTTTGGTCTGTGTATTTACATTGTAAACTCTTCCACGTCAAGACTACCTCCCAGTTTGTCTGGCTGGGAACTGGCGGTGCCATTTTCAGTGGAAAATTTTGTGTTTGTTTGTAGCAAACATAAAATTCCCATACATTCCTAATGACTTGAATAGGCAGGATTATTCACTCCAGTTTCCCACCCAAACAAACACGGGAAACAGCTGTCACAACCGACCCACCTTTCAAGAGCTTAAAATTCCAGCATGGGCTGCATTGGAAAGTTCAATATTGACTTCCGTTGCACTCCCAAACTACTTAATTCTCAGCATGGGTCAAGTAGTATGTTTCCCTTACATATTCTGATTTTAGCTAGTTGATCTTTATTTGAACTTATATTTTATAAATTAAATTAAAAATATGAATAATTCAAAAAAAGCTGATTTTTAAAGCCATATATATATATATATATATAAAAAGAATGTGGACTGAATCAAAGTGGTTTTTTCATGGATTTTTTGTGTGTTTCAGATAGAATAGCTGCCTTCAGCAGGCTTTGGCAAACATTTGGCAGGGTGACCCACTTTTGGGTCACTTTTCCCACTTGCAGATGGACCCTTATTACCACAGCTAGTGGAATTGAGGATAATGAAGAGGGGTCCTGTTATGGTAGGATTTACCTACTTGCTTGTAAGCACCTATTACAGATGCAAAATCATTCCCTAGACTTTACCAGAACTTTAACTCAATGCTGAATAGGCTGCCTACGTGATAGACAGCATAACCCAGGAAATTCCTTCGCATGCAAGTGGTAAATGTTTAAATACTGGTTTTACCAGCAAATAGCCCCTGGGTCACAAAGGTCTTGCTTGGTTTATTTGTTAAAAGTTTTCATTTACTGAATAAGATGCACAGAGGAAAAGGAGAAAACACAGCAATAATAAAGACGTAGCTGCCAAGACATCCCTGGAGGCTTCAGACTTAGAAACCCTCAGTGTTATCATCAAATAGGAGGGATTCGGATGAGAAACATAGAAATTAGTGCTGGGAAGTTCTTTTGCTTGAGCTTAGTGTCCATTCTCCCAGAGATCCTGGGGTAGAGATAGGGCAAATTAAAAACACAAAATAAGAATTTTCCTGACTAATTCAAGATAAGCTGTATTTTCTGGCAATTTTTTTGCATATACTTTTCTCACCCTTCGTACTCCGACTCTGGAGGATAGCTCTAGCATGAGTATCTTCTGGGCCTCTGATGCAGTACACCTTGGTGGGCTGGCTGTGACACATCTATTAACAGAGTGGATATGCCACTTTGACCACAGGAGGGTGATCAATCCATCCATTAGGATACCATGCCCTAAATATCCAGGAGGGTGAGAGAGAAGCCTAAATAATCTTGAACAGCACAAAGAAATGGCAATTAGTAGTTATACTGTGTTCCTCATACTGTAAAAAATGGTACCAGTGAGAGGATCAGAGGATTTGGAACATGCAAAAGGATGTACTTTTTTACACATTGTGTTACTGAATTATGGATGTTGTTGCTCCAGGCAAAAGTGTAATACATCGAAAAGCAGCCTGGAAATTTCATGGGAGAAGCATCCTTTGGGGCCTGTCAATAGCTGCGTGTCAGCCTCCACTTCAGGCATCCATCAGCCACAGATTGCTGGAAACAAGGAAGAAACTTCAGGCGGTAATCACTCGAGACTCATTTTTTTTCCCCTAAACTCCTGCTACAGTCCCCTACCAGTGCCAGACACAGGTGAACGATGAGATGGACTTCTGCTATATCTTTCCTTGATTTATGCTCCTAATTGGCCATACCTTAATTCCTACCCATGGCAGAGTCTTTCTTTCTACTAGGCTGGAATTTCTCACCAGCATATGGCCGGCCTGTTGCCAAGAGGAACACCGAACAGGCTCAGTCCACCAAGCGTTTGGAAGCCAAGATATGACTTTGACTTAGAAACCATGAACATTGAGCTGGTGACTGAAGCAGGTTTTGCCCAAAGCCTGTGCTCAAACATTTTTCTGCCCTCACAAGAGCAAGGAACTTGGATTTTCTTGCTATTAAGAGAAAATGAAGCACCAGGCCACTTTATAGGCTCCTAAATGCCACCTTGGAAACAACCCGGCTTCTCTCTGGCTTAAGCCTGTTATCCAACTCCCAGTTGAAGGCACCCAGAGATACTAAGAACCATTCTCCTTGAGTTTGCTCTTTCCATTTATCTCCCTCTCTGCTAAAGATATGCTCCCTATGTCTTATTTGCATTTGTCTGCCTTCATATCTCAGCCGTGGGCTCTTGTTCTGGTTTTCTCTGATAGATTAAAAAGCTCTTTAGAAACTGGTGTTCTCTTCTGCTGCCTGCACTTACGCACTGTAATCAAATCACCTCTTGACCTCCTTTTTGATAAGCTAAATAGACTCTTTGAAAGCCTCATTGAAATCTTTTCTCTTGCTCTCAGATTATTTGCAAGCTCTCTCCTGCAGCACTCAGCCTCTACACTGCACTCCCAGCCTCCTCCTGGGATGGGGAGGGGGGAAAATGGGTGTTTTAAAGAAGAGGGAAAAGTTGTGCCATAGCTGAGGCTTTGAATTCACTGCAGGAGCATCTCCTGGTCCACAATCTACTTGGTACCCATGGCATGCTCCCCCTTCATCTCCACATGTCAAAGCTCACCCTCTGTAAAAACAATCACACTTTTCCCTATTATTTAGGGCACAAATGCTCTCAGCATAGAGCAGTCCCAATTCCCAGGCAGGAATGTTTCTCCTCAGACAATGCGCCAAAACCAGTGTACATCCACCAGACAGAAGTGACCTGCTGAAGTGACTCATGGACTTGGGACAGAGCTATGCTCCAACACATCCAGTGCTTGCTGCTCTTCTTTTTGGCTGTCCTCTTCCAGAGCACATCTTCTTCCTCTATTCTTCAGCCTTCACTACTCCACCCCCTTTAAGGATCTGGAGCCCTTTTTGGGATACAACAGCATCATCCTTGTCTTGCATACATCCCTTACACAGGTGTCTCCCCTCCCTCAGGGCCCTTTTTTTGCTGCAGAGTAATCAAACATCTTCTCTGCAGTGTTGTAAGAACTGCTGGGATGTGGAAGACCATAGAATCACAGAATTACAGAAAGGTTTGGGTTGGAAGAGACCTTAAAGCTCATCCAGTTCCATGCCTCTGCTTAGGGCTAGTGGAAGGGACACTGGACGGGGCTTGGAGCAGCCTGCTCTAGTGGAAGGGACACCTTCCACTAGAGCAGGTTGCTCCAAGCCCCGTCCAGCCTGGCCTTGAACACTACCAGTGATGGGGCAGCCACAGCTTTTCTGGGCAACCTGTGCCAGGGCCTAACCACCCTCATAGTAAGAACTTCTTCCTAATATCTAATCTAAATCTCCCCTCTGTCAGCTTAAAGCCATTCCCCATAAGATCCTCCTTTCTGCAGCCAGATGCTGTCAGCTTTTAGTTTCTAGCTCCATCACTATTAGAGATGCTGTCCCACCATCTGCATTTTTTCAGCTATGAAGTGAGCAGCCCTAGAGTTGAGGCCATTCCTCAGTGTGTCAGACTTGGAATGACTCCACTCTTTGCCCACCACTCTGAGGCATTCAAGAGGTATTTAATTAAACCCACATCAGAGAGCTGTTAGCAAGCTATCTCCAGTTAGCAAGGTAGAGAGGACTACATGTCATGGGGGAAAATGAGCAGACATGAAATGGATTTGTTGCCTATACCTTCTTCAGTGTCAGATTAATTGGCACTTTCTTTCCAATTTAAGACAGAGCTTGGGGCACAGACAGGTCACAGCATCACAGTGCAATCCCATCCCATTTTCTAATTTCCTCTCTCTCCCCCTCTTTACATATGATTGACAGTTTCCTTAGACGCCTGAATCATGTTGGGCTTTTTCTGCTAGGGCAAACTAAGAAGGAAAATTGGTGGCAGTCAGATTGGTCCTAGATGGAGAATCCTTTCAGATCTCCACTCTTCCTTACCTGTTCTGTGCATGTGTGTGCACGTTGGCTTTTTCTGTTGTTTTAGCACATGCTATATCACAACTGGCTCAAATCAACCTCAAATGCACTTGCATCTGCTTGCCCTTTCTTTATGGAGCAAGTTGAATTAGTCAGATGGTGATCTGCCCTGACTGAGATTCTGCTTCCAAGGATGACAATTCGAACTTGCAGGAAGCCACAAGGATCAGATGCAAGGAGAGATGCCTCTCTGAGAGTGTTAACAGGAGACTTGAGGAGCAGAGACACTTCCCTTGCCCCCCCCCCAAAGACCTCCTGGCTCTCAGAGAGTGTGTGATACTCACCTGAGTCCTTCACATGTGCTGTCACAGCCCGATGCCATGTCCCAGCTGGGGCTGACACAACCCTTCAGTCACTGTGGGACATTCCTACTGGGTATAGTCAGTCAGTTCTGCAGGAGTAGCAGCTGGACATGGGCTTCTTTCATATCTGAACCTCTCCACATAGATAATGCCCCACTGACTATTCACCTGTGTTTGTGGGAAATAATGGACCAGTTGCAGGTTCAGACTTGGCTGCTTCTACAAATAAAGCTAGAATTGTAGTGTCTTTTCAATAAGCTCAGTTCTTGTGGTATGTTTTGTCATGGTTCATTGGCACACTGCTGTTTTATATCTCCTCCAGAAACCCATGCTACTTTTGGACTGTGGTGATACACAAAGACAGATTTGAGAGGTACAAGAGCCCTTCCAGACCTACGTGGCTTCCTATGTGGCCAGTATGGCAAAGAGCAAAGTTAAGTAGACAACAAGCTGGATTGTCATCTGGGAAGCGTTACATGACACTGCATGACATGACATCTCATCCCATGGCCTTGCATCCCTCTTAGGATCCAGCTAGTGATCCCAGTGAACAGTGCCAGGATGACTGGTGGTCAGGAGAGACTCAGCGCAAGGTGTAGACCTGTGGCTCAGGAACTGGAAAGGACCATGTGCTGGAGAGAGCCATGTACTGGGGCTGGTTAAATAAGCAAAGCTCTGCTTCTTGGGTCATGCTACATGAGTAGTGACACAGCACTGCCAAAGAGCATGTATGCTTCCTTTGGAAGGAGAGGAAAGCTGACTTGCACTCCAGAGCACATGGGAACAAATTTAAAAGCACTTTTCTTTGATGCCCAAAATCAAAGTCAAATCTAGGCTGCATTTTCATCCTTGGAAATCCCTACAGGGGTATCCTATGGGTGTTGACAATCAGTACCAATTTTCCTCCACATTTAAATGCATTTACAATTCCAACAACACACGGAATCCTCTTGTAATCAAAGCAGGGCACCAGGTTTTGTTTATTACTTGCAAATAGCAGACCAGCACATACAAAAGAGCCCTACCTGAATGCAGGAGCCTGCAATGGGGCGATGCTGCTACGACAACATGAGGCGGAATCAGCCAGACAAGACACCCATGATTGTGTGATCACCTGTTCCCTCTTGTTCTAAGGAAATTTTATTAACAACACTGAAAGTACATTTGAGAACAAAGCATAAAGCATCCACACACCAGCCAGGGATCAGTTAATCAGTGCAAGCAGTGCCTGAGCCTGGTGCTTTAGTGTTCGTCTATTCAGCATTTCAGGCTTACAGGAACTTGTGTCTCTATGTGAAGAAGAAAAACTCCATTTCTACTAATAAATAAACATTTATGCCTTTTGGGTCTTGCTGAGAACACCAGAGTTTTGACTGCAAGATGTTTGTGGTCAGTGGAGGGACAGTCTGGATCCAGGATGATGGTTAGACAGATACGACTGATGGCAAACATGCCTTTTTTAATACTGAAAAACCCCGAAATCCAACAATAAAGGACAGCAGGTGGGAGAGGAGAGCTGGTCTATTGCATTACAGAAAAAAAAGGAATGCACAGGGTCACTAATTCACTCAGCCATACATAAAAATCCATACTGTTTCTGTGTTTCTCCTGTGCAGGTGCATTAGCCATAGCGTCCATTTCCAACTGGTAAAAGAGCAGTTCCACTTGCTTCCATCATTTCTCCCAACATAAGGGTGCCAAAATCATGCCTGATTATAGGACTGCTTCCTATGTCCTTTTTTAGCCGTATAACCCCTGGGCAACTCAAAAATGGCTTAATTCCTGAATATCCCTAAATGTGAGTGTCTGGCGCTCTTTTCCATGCACTGTCCTTTCCAAATCTATTGGTGGTTTTGTTTCCTGAAGTCTTTCATACCTTAATCTTGTTCACCCAGAAGACTCTACCAGGTATAAAGGGCTGCTCAAGTGGAAAGAAGCCCATTGTATTTACTAATCACACTCTTTTTGAGAAGGTGGTCAAAACATTCCAAAGCATTTTTTTTTTTTTCAAGCATTTTGTCAAGATTCCAACATCCAGTGACAAAAAAAAAGCAGTTTCAATAGGGCACTTCCAGCATTTGAAGATTTTCTGCCAGGAGCATCAATGCCATTTTTACACAACTTGGGGACTTTTCCCTCAATGCTGATACTTTTCCTTTCTGATACTGCCCAAATAAGTATCACTTGAGTTCACCCAGAAGCTGATAGCAGGCACTGTTTGCAGCAGCAATAACAGCCGAGATGTTCTCCTCTGTAGATACTACACAAGCATGAGTGTCTCACTGAGAATATTTCCATCTGCTCCATGGTGCTCCATGGAATGGAAGATGTGGGTATTCCACAAGAGCCATTCTGAGACCACTCAACCAACCACTAATAAAACCAGCCCCAGAGTAATCTGAAAACAAGAGGTTCAGATGTACAGACATGAAACAGGGCTGAATGAGACTGTGCTACAAGCCAGGGCTATTCCCTTCAGTGACAGAACAAATCACAAAAAACAGCATCTCTCCCCACTTTTCTCTGTATGTGGCACCAAGGTTTAGCCGGGTGCAAGGAGGGAGTGTTTGAAAGTCAGCTTCAAAAGGCAGTAAGGAAGAAATGCAAGAGGGAGGGTAGTGAAGCATGACACTTGCAGGCAGAAGTAAGACCTCTGCGTTGCAGAGATGAGTGAACAGTGAGGTGCATTGAAAACTGGCTGAATGGTCATGCCCATGGTGATGGTGGTCAGCAGCCTGAAGTCTAGTTGGAGGCCAGTAGCTAGCAGTGTACCCCAGGGATCAATATCAGTACCAATCTTGTTCAACATCTTTATTAATGATCTGGATGATGGGGCAGAGTGTACCCACAGCAAGTTTGCTGATGAGGGAAAACCAGAGTGGCTGATACACCAGAGGGTCATGCTACCATCCAGAGGACCTTGACAGTACAGGAACCTTACGAAGTTCAACAAGAAATGCAAAGTCCTGCATCTGAGAGGGAACTACCCCAAGCACCACCAGTATATTGTGATGACCAAGCACTGGAACACGTTACCCAGAGAGATTGTAGAGTCTCCATCCTTGGAGATATTTAAAAGCTGACTGGACATGGTCCTGGGCAACCAGCTCTAGGTGGCTCTGCTTGAGATGCCTAGAAGAGATGGCCTCCAGAGATCCCTTCCAACCTCAACCATTCTGTGACTGTGTGATTCCATGTAGGTTTTAAGGGGCAGGTTGAACAAATACATTCTCAGATTCTTTTACAAGGATGGACTAACATTGTGAAGGATCCTCCAGGCCTGCTTGGATCCCAATGTGACTACCTTCACACCAGGTCTATACCAGCTGGCAGTGTCTCAGACTGCCACTAGACCAGATCTGGCAGTTGCGTTTGCTGAATGATGCTGTGTTGTTAATTGGAATCTTCAAGATGAGATGGTGCTGTAAGATTTCTGCTTAAGAATGGGGGAAATCTTGATTGTTCCATTGATATTTAAACTGAAAGTGATCTGGGAAAAACTAAAAAATCCACACTCTTTCTGATTTTGGATTCTCTTGGCAACTACATCTCCAGTCAGAAGATCATAATCTTGCTGCATGGCTGCAGAAGAGCAGAGGGACCTGTGGGCATGGCTGTCACTTCTTTGCATGTTTTCAATGCCACAGGTTCTATTTAGAAAGACAAATTCTAAGGCAGGAATCTCAGAAAGAAGATATAAAAAAGCAATCCTATGACCTTCCACTGCTTAGAAATCTGGGGGTGCCTTTTGATGGGATCCCCTTGCCATAGGTGAGGAAACCTTGTGCATTAGCCTTTGAACTCAGTTTCCTTCCATGGGCAGATAAGTAGGGAAGGGCTGACTGTAGAAAGGGTTTGCCTCAGATTTCTCCCTTGAACCCTTGCCTCTCAAACAAAGCTGGTGAGGGGATGGACAGTGTGAAGTGTGGAGGAGGCTGTCATTCTGCCATGTTGTGTTATCAGTCATCTCCTTACCCCACAAGCCTGACTTCAGAAAGATGGGATCCTTTCTACCTGTCTCAGTGAACAGAGCCATGGGAACACACACGCACATAGAGAACAGAGATAACCTAACTTGGCAGAAAGCAGACACACTGTCACACCTTCAAGGGGAGAACTGATACAGCCTCTTGCTTTTGTTTCAAAACCAATTTCAAGCCAGTTTTGAGAAAGAAATGGCAGAAAGGGCATTAGGTCCGGCAATAGAGGCTGCCATTCCTGCATGATGGATGGGAGACGAGTTCAATTACCTAGATGCCTAGAGTTGGCACACAGTCTTTTCTGTTCAGCAGGCTCTGGCTGTCCTTCCCCATCAGCAGGAAGATCAAAACCAACTCTGCAGAGCTCTTATGGGACCAGGTTTGGTTTTGCTCCAGCTATCTTGGAGAACAGAACAGGGAGCAGCAGTGGCAGCAGCTTAGACATGACCACCTGTAATGATGTATCAAAGATGATTTGCTGCATAGTGATGCAGAGGAACCTCTCATGCATCCACAGCACAGCGCCATGCCTGCTGTCCTGCTCTCTGGTCCCATACAGTGGCCTGTGGAGAGACCCTGCTGGCAGCACACTGCAGCAGCAGCCTGACCTTCCTAGATAAGAGCCAACACCCCTCAAATGGTGTATCCCACTTCAGCCTTCACCTTGATGGCGTCGATGTCAATAGCATCAGCCACAAACTCTTCACCAGGTTATCTACCAAAAGGTCCTTGTGAGTGAAAACACATGGCCGTGTTTGCACTAGTTGTAAGAGGTGATGCCAAAGTTGTGCCACATCAGTCAAGCATTCAATCCGAGTCCTTCTTCCTGAAGCCCTGCAGGTGTCCCGCTGCTCACCCCCAGCACTCCCAAAGGGATTTCCAACATGGGCAGTCTGTTGGCAGAACAATCCCATTGTTTCCTATACCTGCCATCTCATCTCTCCCAATCTCACCATCCGTTTCCCTTCTGCACCTAAAGAGAAGAGCAAAGCAGAAAACACAACAATAGTTCCTACACACACCCTCTTGCAGGTGCCACCTTCTTTCCTTTGGACTCTCACCTGGAGGTTGCATGGATAGAGGGGCCATCATGAGCTTGTGGGAGAAGCAATACTGAGGTCCTGGCACCATCCATACATCCAGCACTCTGTAGGAGGATCTCATGTCCTCTGATCTCATGAGATCACAGACAGGGACACCTGCTCAAGGATTGCGTGATGCTCAACAGAGCTGGCCATGCAGCAGGGAGAAGCAGGCAGCCTGGAAGAGGCCAACATGATAAAACAGCTGAATACCTTTAGCCCCTGGATTTCACTTCTGTGGAAGAAGGAGACATGAAGGGGCACAGCAGGCAAGGGGTAATGGCTGCTGCATTCCCTCTGACTGGCAAGGGCCCTCCACTGGTTTTTTAGCTCTGCTTCTCTTTGGAGGTCAAATGCAATAGGAAATGCCAGAAAGTGGCCATTCAGAAGATGTCACTAACTGCTGGCTATGGATTATCTCAGGGCAACAAAAGCACAGGGATCTATAGCCAGCTTTAGCAGAGATGGGGACCATGGCAGCTCTTGTTATTTGATGAAATTAATGAAGTCTAGTTTTTTTTCTCTTGAAAATTGAAATGCTTTGGGAAAACTGTATCCTCTGTCTCGTGGCTGCAGGCAGCTCTCCTGAATAAGCTATTGTCAGGCCTCAGAGATGTGAGTCAGAGCATCTTTAATCTCTGGGCGGGAGTGTTCTCCGTGGCTTTCATGCTTTAGAATAAATCTTCAGAGACGTTCCCAAATTAAGCACGATTCCTTTCTAATCTCCTTGCACTTCTCCCTCTCCCCATTTTACCAGCCAGGCTCAAACATATTTTGCATGGCCTACTTCGAAGCAAACTGATTAACGCAATCACTTCAGGTTTTAGGAGGGATCAGCGCTTACAGCAGGGGAAAGGGCTCCTACTGTTGCCAGCAGTCCCAGCTCCACAGGGGCTTGGGAGGCTTATAGAGATCTGCCTGTGAGCAGAGCTGACAGCACAGAGTGGCAACAGGGATCACACACTCACAGAGGCATCTTAGAACTCCAGTGGGAGCCTGCTTAGTGTCCAGGCGATTCTCCAAGCCCTCGAGGATCAGAAGCGGCATCATGCTGCATAATGTGGTTGGTTCCTCCTGGGCTTGGGGGAGAAGGAGAGCAGAGCTGCTGGTCTGCGTGAGGGATGTGCTGTGCTGCTCAGCGGTACCTCTTCCCTTCCTGCCCCTTCCTGGGTGCCACAACCTCAACCTGCTCCTTCAGCCAGGGGCAGCTGAGCAGAGGATGGCAGCTCATGCTGCTCTGCTGCAGCTGGCGCACATCTGGCATAGGAGAGAGGTTTTAGCTTTGCATCACCACCATGTGAGATTCAGGCCTAGCTGTAGGATGGGCAAGTATGGGAGCAGCTGTCTGAATGTCACGCTGCTGCAGGGCAGAGGTAAGAAACGGATGTTGAAAGCAAGGTGGTGAAATGCTGTTGGAAAAGCGCTAGCTCTGGATCCATATGTGTGTATTGATGTTGCTTGCTGGAGAGAAAACTGCTCCTCTTGGCTTTTGTGAATCAATTTTTCTGATAAAAGATGCCACCTCTCACTGCCAGCCTTGCCTGCATTCAGCTCATGCAAGTTATCTTCTGTTTGGCCGATGGAGGGGCTCCTCGTGCACAGTGTCCTTGAATAGCCCCTCAGAGTTTACAGCCTAAATAGACAAAAGCTGTGTGCAAGATTAGCTCCAGTTTACATATGAGAAGCTAGAGATGGAAAAATTATGCAGAAAGGAATCTCCTTCTGTGTCTGCAGTTTCGGAAAAACAGGATCCTGAATCTAGCTGTACATTTGAGTGGGGTTGGGAGATACCAAAGCTTTAGCTGCCCTTTGATTTGTCACCAGGCTTCCCAGGAGCAGAGCGGGGCAGGCTGTAGTTTCTGAAGGTGAAATGAAATAATAACTAAAATGCTGAACTAGAAAGTCAGTATATTTTGGATGGGTAACACCAAAATGGGACATTGCCTACGGAAAGCTGAAGCTATGGGGTTCCATGGAGCTCGTGGAGCACAGTGGATGTTGACAGGAGGGGAGAGGAGAGGCATAACTAAAACTAAAATCCCCAAACCCAGCCTTGACAGATGTGGGCCTCCAGAAGCTACTTCAACTGCAGAGTCTTTGCCTTTGCCTCCTCAAGCAGGGTTGTGAGGAGCCCCACCAGCTCCTCCTTTTGCAGTCTGGCCCATGTGCCTACACTCTTGGTTTTCTTGATTGACAAGAGCAGAGGACCCTCGTGCTTTAGTGAGTGTATAATGGGTGCTTTGATGTCATTTACTGAAGCTTTGGAATAGCTTTCTAATTACTTCTTCCCTCCTGCCTGAAGAGCACCTTTTGCTTTCAGATTACCTTCTTGCTGTCTCTTTGAACTTGTGCCTCTGTATTCCGAGCACCCTGGGGTTTGAGAGATCAAGGCAGGCTTGGTTAAGCTAAAAGGCAAGTAGTGATCAAGGTTGTTTGGTTTTTTTTCCTTTTCGCACACAAACGTGCCAGGTTTGCTGATTAGACTGTGTGTGGCACAATCAGCCGACTTAGGGACCTTGCACCTTCAGAAGAGACTCTCCAAGAACAAGCTATTAGGCAGCCTTTGAAGGGAAAAGCCTTCTTTCCAGTGTTCAGAGGGGCATTGGTGGTGTCCAGCATGTCCACGTGCACTGCACATATATTTTGGACATCTACAGTGGCCACTTTGCTGTGCAAAAGTGGAGATTTTTGGTCTGTGTGCTTTCTATGTTAGTGCAATTTTACAGTTCAAGCTGGAAGGGCTGATTTAATCCAGTCACTCAAATGTCCTAGATGGAAATGTCAAAGCCTGGACGCAGACTGAATTTCTCCACTATATAGTAAGATAGTGGTTTGGCTGAGTTTAAATTAGTAACAGTTGCATTGCTCTTATGGAATATAAATTCAGCAGAGCTTTTAAAATGCTAATGCACTGTAGTTCAATAGTGGTGTGGAGGAAAGTCCCACGGTTTTCCTGAATACAGATAGGAAATTTAGGCATAAATGATAATGTGGAATTCGCAGCATCCTTATTGTCCAGAGCAATGGGCCAGGAGTTGTCCTTGGGCTTTGTGAAGCTGACAAACTGTCATCTTCTCTTCTAAAGCTTATACCCTTCCCATCTATTTTAAGAAGAGCATTAAGCTGCTGGTGGTCTCCTAAGTGATTGTGGCTTCCTTGTGGAAAACTAGATATTAGGTCAGGAGGGAGGTCTAGGGGTCACCTCCATCCAAAGCATAAATCCAGCTGAAAGGGTGTATTGCTTGCTCTTAAAAACCACCCCTGTCCAGAAGGATCATTTTTCCTCTTGGAAAGGTTTTCCTTAGTTTCTAACCCTTATCCTCTTGGGCTGCAATTGAAGGCTACCACTTCCTTTCCTACCTGTTGTGATCACAGAGAAGACTCCCTTCTTCACATGAACTCTTTGCAAATTCAGAGTGCTCTCATATTTCCCTTTTTTTGAGACTAAAACAATAGCAGCCTTTTCAGTCTCCTTCTGCACTGCCTATTTTCAAGACCTCTGGTAATGCTGATCACTCTTCTCACCTCATGACATTGAGATTGGGTACACAAAACTGGGTACAATATTGCAGCTATGTAGAGAGGAATGATGGAATGATGCTTTGATGCATTTGATGGCTTATCCCTGATGATACCCTCACTCTTTAGCAGCTGCACAGGGGGTGTCTCCAGCAGGACAGGACTAAAGAAGCCCTAAGCCCAACTTCTTTCCATGTTAGAAATCATTGATGCTTGCACAAAAGCATTGCTCAGAGCAAACTGCAAAGCCATGCCTGGGGAGACAGATGGGCTGAACCAGCACAACCCAGTTCCCAAGGAGTAATTCCTGGAGGCCAAACTTCGCTTGGACTCCACAGTGCCCAGTAAATGAGATGTTTTGTGACTGTCGACAAGAGGCATTTTGTGCTAGCGGAGTTTCTGTCTCCTCTCCCCAGCTGCCTGTTTATTCCAGACTCGTCAGAAACACAGATCTGGTTCCCCTTGTGAAAAAATCGGTGCAAGCAGCCAAAAGGATTTAAAAGTTATTAGGAAAAATTGAAAACAGAGAACGGCGGCATAATTCTGCTTCCCTCAGAAATAAAGCTTAAGAAAGACGAAACGTATTTGCCTCAATTTTCTGCAAGCTTTACCTCGACAGCCAGCTGGAGTGACTTTGGGAAAGCAATTCCAGGAGCCTGGAGCTCTTAGTATCAGTAAAACCCGCCGCTGGGACAGCTGAGCCATCTCACTGCAATCCGCTCTCCTCTGCTTCCTGGCAGTTTGAGTTTTCCCCTTGGGGTTTTTGGGGCTGAAAGTCTCCCGATAGCTTGATCCGCTTCCCGTGCAAGATTGCCCACGAATGGCAAGCAAATTCCTTGCCTGGTGGTCCAGGTTGTGGCATTGAGGTTCTTCCTTTTTGCTTTATTGCCCCAGAGACTCATAAGTGAGCCTCATGCTCCCAGAAATGCGATTGCTAGCAGACTGATGGAGGGGGGAACAAACAAGGATGACAGACCAGGTACCACAGTTTTGGAGTATAGCTTGAAGGCTGTCTTGTGGTGGGGCTGAGTGTCTACAGCGTGGCTGCTCAGGATGAGGCTGGTTTGGAGAGCACTCACATTCAATTCCTCATGTCCCTACTGAAGGCCGTGTACAGAGCCCGAAGGTTTTAGCAAGTTCTGGCCCACACCTTTATTTTTGAGGCTATTTCCCTGTGACTGTAGATGTCACTGCATATTCCGATCCTCCTGGATTTCTTCCACAACAATCCCAAGGCAGTGAGGGGCATTGGGACATTTTTTCATCAGGGCACTGAACCTGGAGGCTGAGAACTTGGGCGCAATTTCTCTGTGACTGGGATAACGGTGCTGGGGTGTCCATCCACAGACATTTCCGAAGCTCAACCAGACAAAGCCCAGAGCAAACTGACTTAATCTTTGAAGCTGGCCCTGCCTGGAGAATGGGGGTGAGCCAGAGACCTCCAGAGGTCCCTCCTCATGTAAATGAGGCTGTGATTGCAGGCATGATTAGAGGTAAGACTCATCTTTCCGGACCGCAGGTCTCCATCTCTGGAAGAAGGAAAAGTCACCTTCCTAACTCTGCATTATCCATCCAGCCAAAAATCACAAAGTCAAAAATAAAATACCCAATCCCCTTTTTCAAGGCTGGGAAGATTATTGTGCTTGTCAGACATTTCATTTTTTATGACATTTTCACTGACTTTTTTTTTCTTGAAAATGTTATTGCTTTTTTAGCTTGACTGAAAAGCCTGCTTTCAGAGAGGAGAAACTCTCAATAGCCATCTTGATGATGCTTTCTGGAGCTCTTTTTTGGTTGTGTTATTTATTTTTTTTAAACCCAAATGATTAAAACCACTCATCACAAACGCTGAAAATCCCTCGTGGTCTCTCTCTTTTGAACCCTGCAAAATGAGAACAACAGATTTTTGTGTTTTTTTCACAAAATAGTCTTTCCCCTTTATTTTTTGAAGTCCTTCCATTCAGGCTGTAAGCTTTTCAGGGCAAAATTTGCCTCTTTAACAATGTCATTTGCCAGTTCCCACTTCACTAAGGTTTTCAATTTGGATGGGAGCTCTAAGTCACATAATCATTCAAGATCACAATGTCTCTGGCTCAAAGCAGTGCTGACCATTTTAGGTCACAACTCCAAACTAAGAAGTACAGTTTATTGAAGAGTGAAGTTTGAAGGTGTTTTTTTTCCCCCCAGCAGCTGAGTTTGTTGGTGCCCTGCTTGTTTTGTGAACTGTTGGTAAAAACAAGTTATGTTTTTTCAGGGAGGTGCTGTAAGTTCTCTGCTTCTCATGAACTGCAGCAATCAGAAATTATCTTAATGCCTAAGAGATACATCATGTCTGTCCCTTCCCTTAACACTCACAAACATGTATCTTGTTGATGAATTTAGATGGTCATTTAAAGGCAAATTGCTTGCCCTACTTTTTGCTTCTTATTGATTGTCATGTAATTTACTGATTCATTTCATTAATATAATCCAGAGTGTCTGCAACCCACTTAATCAGCAGAGCCTGATCAGAAGACTAGGGTTTGATTAGACTGCACTAATTGCCCCAATAAAATGATGTTTCCTCTGTCCTGGGCCATTACTTAGAAGAGCCAGATTTATTTTATTGATGTTTAATCAGGGCAGAGAGAGGAATATTTTGCCTCCTGACAGAGGAAGGACTTATCTAAATAAAGTCAAAGCTGTTGAGGAGAGCAGTCACACATGGTTAGAGGTGACACATCCCTTATCAGGTGAGCAATATGATGATCTGCCCATTCAGTGAGACTAGTTGTGTTTATGGTTGCATGGTCCATGCTGTGAGCTCCCAAGCTGGCCCCAGAGCTCACTGGAGCCATACAGGACCTGGGGCAACTTGGTACTGTAGTGGGAAGGTTTCTGAAGGACCGCGTGTTGCCACAAAAAAACCTGTAAACCTTGTTTCCTGTGTGTTATACTCAACCCGTGTCAGCCTCACTTTAAATAGAGGAGCTAAAGTGTTTGGGGACCATGCACACTCCAGAAGATGCCTTCCAAGGGATGCATATCCACCACCCATCAGATGGCTCCTTAAGCCTAGGTCCCAGCATAGAGAGCACCCCTGCTGCCAGCCAGCCTGATTCCTGGCCCTTGGAGGTTGTATAAATACATCATCCGCAGGGTCCAAACTTCTCCCAAGGGAGCCAGCGCTTGGTCTCTGCAGACGCACACAGCAGGGAGGAAGCAATTCCTCCTGCCCTGGAGAAACCCCATTTGCAGAAAAGTCCATCTTAGTCATGCAAGCTGATCAGCAAACGTTCTTAAATGTGGTGGAGGGTGCTTGGAGATTAACTGCTTAGAAAGTAAGTGCGTGTGTGTCTGTATGTATATATAGTATACATATTTATATATATGTTCTGTCCTTCAGCTTTCACACCCACCCCAGACTGACTATGGTGGGTGTCACAAAAGTGACATCACGGAGGTAGCTGTAACGATAAGAGGGCTGCAATCTGATTTATTTCAGTCCTGGTCCTGCAACTGTGTTTGCGTAAAGGCATGTTCCTATCCATGAGTGCAGCCCCCAGAGAATTCTGGTGGCGGTGCTGGGTGAGTGGCGGGGACCCAGCAGGACCAGGAGCTGTCCCTGGTCCAAAAGGCTGAGATTCGCCCTTGGCTTTGTTCTGGAGCTCTCTGAGTGCTTTGTAAGTGCCTGAGCATGGCAAGGAAAATTACAACTGATTGCAAATTCCTTGCAAACCTGGACCTTCATCAGGGCTAAACCAATGTGCAAAATCAAGCTGAATTTGGGAAGTCATTCTGGCTTCCCCTCCTCCCCTTTAGAAATGAGAGATGTGTTTTTGGAAGCGCCAACACAGCTTGACTCTGACACTTCCTAAACCCAGGCTTTTTAATGTTTGCGGGTTGTGCTGTTGGCTTGCCTGTTCTTATGAAGGTGAGAGAGATGACTGGCTAATTAGCTTCTGAACAAAATAGAACATTTTGCTTTGCATCAAATGAAATATTTTGGGTTGCTGAGTCAGACTTAGGCTTGCTTAAAAAAGAAAATGGGAGAAGAAAACAAACCCCACAAAGAGGGTGCAGGGGGAAAGTACCCCATGGAGACAGCCTTCCTCCTGAATGAAGGGCTGCCTCTTGGAAGCAGCCCCGGGGAGTGGGAAGCAGCTGAAACACTTAAGTTGCTGATGTTTTTTCTTGGAACGGGAGGGATTTTGCTTTGCAGGTGAGTGATGCTAAGCCCAGGCTGGTGGGTGAGCCTCTGCCTCCAGGTACTCTTCAGCCAGTGCCATGAGCCTGAAGAGTTATCAGGTGCTTAATGTTAAATTAGCACCAGGGACTGTAATTAGTGCTGGATGCAGCAGCAGTGTGGAGAGAGAAAGCCCAGGGCTTTGCCTCTGGAGAAGGTTGTTGCATTACCTGCAGGCCAATCCTATTCCTCTTCCCAGCTCATCCCACTTCCTCCTCTCTGCCACTGGTCCCTTTTCCACCTCATGGCTTTCAAGCCGTGGCATGCAGCTCAGCACAGTGCGGAGGTCTTTCTCCCCAAGCAGAGGGCATTTTGATTTACAAAACAGGGGCAAGGAGGTATTTGGAGAGGACACCCCAAACCTGTGAGGAAAGAAATGGGTGTGCAGCATTTCTGGGGCTCAGAGCTCACTGGAACAGCAGCTGTGATTCTTTTCTTTGCTCCTTTTGCCTTTGCTGCTTCAAGGAAATAGGATTTTGTGGGGTTTTTTTTTGGTAAATAAACAAGATTAGCAAAGATTCCTTTTTTCTTTTCTAACAGTAATAAGGATTAGGTACCACTAGGGCAAAAAGGACAGCAATCATAAACGAATGAAAAGAAACTGTGAAATTTAGTATATAATGCGTGATAGCAAAGAGCTCAGAGATTGAAGCAGGCAAAGCCAACCCAGCTGCGCCACCCCACTATGGGACACAAAAGCTGTGCCTTTGGGCGTGCTCATTACACAGTGGAGTTCAGGCTGAAGGGGGTGCTGTACAAGAGGGTACTGCAGGGATGGCCGAGAGGGATGGGGGCCAGCCCCATAGCCACAGCCCTTTGTCGCTAGGCACAGCCTTAAGTGTTCAAGCACTGTGGCAGTTCAGCAGCCAGAGGGATGGGGGTGGGAAGAATATAATCTGCTCTACTTGCACCATTTCTGGGCTCATGACTCAGTTTTCTTTCGGGTGATATTCATGCAAATGTGGCAAAAGCATCAGCAGCAGTGCTGACATCCTCACTGCTAACTTTGCCTCCATCCAGTATGCAGCCCAGCTGCGTGTTGAATGGCACACGACCTCCACAAAGGAAAAAGATTTTTCTTCCTGAAGTTAACGTTTTTAAAGCACTTAATGTTTCCTCTCCTGATCAGTGGCTTTGGTGGAAGGGTGGTTGAGCCGTCTCTTACGAGGACGGAAAGAGATCACAACTTGTCATGGGTTCAGCAGCAGCAGTCATTTTTCTCCTCCTTGGTAGCTGGTGCAGCACTGTGTTTTTGATTTTGGGCCTAGGAACAGCGCTGATAACACCAGTGTTTCGGTTACTGCTTAGTGATGTTTTGGTCTGGCCAAGGACTTTCTGAGTTTCATGCTCTGCCAGGGAGGAGGGGAGCCGGGAGGAAGCAGAGACAGGACACCTGACCCAAGCTGACCAAAGAGGTTATTCCATACCACAGCACGTCATGCCCAAGATGGAGGATGGAGAGGAGAGACCCAGAAGGGTGGGGGGTGCACTGCGTGGTCGGGCTTGGTTTTAGGTGGTGAGAAATTGTATTCTTTCCTTGTATTTGCCTTGTCATTATTATTATTGGTGGTAGCAGTAGTGGTCTGTGTTATACTTTAGTTACTGAACTGTTCTTATCTCAACCTGTGAGAGCTGCATTCTTTTCGATTCTCCTTCTCATCCCTCTGGGAGCGGGGGGAAGAAAAAGGGGAAAGTGAGGGGAGAACGAGCTGCGTGGTTAGAGAGGCTTAAACCACGACACAACTCCAGCTGACATCAACTCAGTATGATTGTATTCAATTTCCCTCTCCTGGTTTGCAAAGGAATTAACTGGAAGGATATTTAACTAATTACTTTCTCAGCTGAATATGGTCAAGCTACGTTGGTGCACGGGAGTTTTCATCCTGGAGTCCTGGTCTCTTCAGAACTTCACCTCAGAAGATCCAGGTGGCACTGCTGAATTGCATTAAAGCTGTAGCTCTGCCCTTCTATCATGATTACTGATTTTCACCTCTGCTGTTCGTTGCAGAACGGCTGAAGCTGTTAGATGAGGTCTGAGGTGTCCTTCCATCAGGAGACATTTTCTCACATTATCTCTCCCCCATGCTGTTTTATGTCTGCTGCAAAGGTCACAAGCTGTCTTGGGCAGGGCCTGTCCTTATTCCTGCTTGCAAGGAGCTGGATATGAGGCCCCAGCTTCTGCAGCACACCTCTTAAAAGTTTCTGTGAGGAACTGGGGAGAGCCTGTGCTCCACAGCAAAAGGAAAGAGCTACCTCCTGCCCCCCAGAAAATGGGGGGATGTAAAAGAAGGGAGACCCCACAAATCAGGAAGGTCACTGGAGTGCACCAGGGACTGGGTGGAACAGTGGTCCCATGGAGGTGTGGTGGTGGTTGATACTGAGGGAGTGCTGCGAGTTCATGTCATGGTGGTGGCTGGAAGATAGGCTTTGCTTTATGATTTATTTAATTTTGGGGAGTCTGGGGTTTTGTTGTTTGGTTTTTTTTTGCCTAATCCTGTAGGGTCCCTGAGGAAGATGTTTGGAACCCTCCCCTCTCCTTGCTTGTGCTAGAGGGACTCAGCATCCTGCAGAGAGGGCAAGAGAAATCACAGGATTATTCCCCATGGTGATTATCCTGTGATCTCTCAGGGCTGCATAAATGGGAGCTGATTACAGCTAGAAAAGGAGTAAATTGTGTAATTAGAAAGGGGGAAGAGGGGAGGGTTTAACCTCTGCCTGGAGGTGCCAGTTTGGAGAGAAGAGCAGAAAAGAGAGCACTGAGCAGTGTCTGCACTGGGACCCATTAGGCACGGGAAGGGACCATCCCTGACCTCATTCCTGGCTGCTCCTGCAGCCTTGGACAAGCCCTTGGGTCCTTCCCTCTGGAGAAAGATGCAAATTTCTTTCTCCTGGATCTCTTAGCCAGTTTCTTTGGGAAGAAAAGGATCTCCCTTGTGTATGTACGCCTTGCCCCAGGCTTGCAATGTGGTTCGCAGTTGAGCGGGCTGGCCATGCTCAAGCATTAGCATCACCCCACCTTTCCCTCTGGGACTTCTCACAAATGGTCAGAAGAGAAAAGCTGTTGCAGGATGGAGTCCTCATGGGTTCTGTGTCAGGTTTAAGTTGACTGAGATCTTTCTTGTCACTCTACACAGAGCAGGAAAGAGCATTTTTCATCCCCTTCCTCTTATTATTGACCCAGCCTGGCCTGGGCTAGAAAATGCATCTGTTCCCATCACAGACAAAAAGCACACAGCAGAACTGCTCTCAAAGCCATGGTAAGGGAGGCTATTAATGCAAATATTATTCATGCCAGGAAAAATTGCCAATTACCTTCCTATAGAACTGCTCTCTGCCCAGTGAGCCAGTAATTGCAACACCTAACATTTGTCACTGAGCTCTGAAAGCGTTTCGGGGATAAAATAGTGACAAATGGCTCTGGACTTGAAAAATACAGGGGGAAAAAGTAAAGTTTTACACCTCACATCCTGGGGATGCAAGAATTTGGCTTTATCTTACAGTCACTCTATGTTTTAAAGGTGCATAACTGTACTAACACAGATATTTAATAAACTGAACAGAAAATTAGTATGTAACCTGAGGTGGGGATACTGCCAAAGGGGCTTCTTGTGCTTCTTAATGATTAAAAAAGTCACTGTTCAACTGGAAGTGACTGAAACAAGTTTTCTCCTTTAACAACAAAGGGAAAATCCATCCTTCCCTTACTCCTTTTCCTCCTTGGAGGAGGAAGGAAAGACAAAGTCCTTTGGGAGCCGCAGGGCTCTGCATATTGACTTGTTTGCTCCCCTGGACTGCACTGAAGGCCACATTTCACTCCCTGCCTGTCCCTAGGTGCAGTACCTAGAAATTCAATGAGTTTTAATAGATTTTGGGACGCTGTCAGCTGCTGAGGACTCAGGAACCCAGAGGCTCCAGAGGTCACGCTGCAAGGCCTGTGAGAGGCACATCTTGGTATCGCAAGCTGTATGGAAATCTCATTGTGTCTTCCCTGCCTGTCAGTGGAAGAGTTAACTGCATGTATGATGGCTTATTTCATGGAGTTGTTTGGGGCTGCCCCTGTGTAGCCAGAAGGAGAATTTAGCTGGCTGTCTCCAAAACACTGTGGTTTGGAATGTGTAAAGAGTCTGTCCTTTAAATTGCTTAGGTGAGCACCAGTTGTAATTTATCATGTCAGCTGTGACAGAAACAGCCTCGCTCTTTCCTGAGGACCAGCCCGCCCTTCTCTTTCAAGGAAAAAAAAATCTACGTTCAAATTGCTGCTTTTCTTCACCCCGACATCCTTTAGGATGCACCAAAGGGATTGTCTTTTTGTGCTGCGAGTGCACAAACGGATGCTAGTCCATAATCAGGGCCTTAAGTCAGCCGTAAACAGCTAAGTATGTAAAACAACACAAAACGGTGCAAAAGTGGCAGTCTATTTAGAAACGCGAGCGTAAAGGGAAGGCACCTCCCGTCCCACAGCCATTTCCTTGGCGCGAGGGGTTCCTCGCTTGCTTCTATCACAACACCCAAACACCATTCCTGCCCAACACCCAGTGATTTCATCCCCTTTACCAGAGCCACGAGGTTTTACCCTCAGAACCAATCCCCAGACTGCTCCATTTTTAAGCTCCAGCTCTCATCCCGCACACTGACACTGACCGGCACTGATTGACCGTCGCACCCCCCCCCCCCCCCAGCGGAGCCCCGAGCGGGTCGATGCGGCTCGGCGCTCGCTTGGCCACGCCTGTCGCTATAGAAAGCAGGCGGGGCGGAGCCGGCCCCGGCGCTTTTCCCGCCTTGTCCGCGGCGCGCGCGGGCCGTTGTGGCTGCCCCTGCCGCCTTCCTTCCCCGTGAGGCGATGGTGAGTGCAGGGCGGGCTGCGGGGTGCGCGGTTCCCCCCTCCCCGGCCCTCCGTCCCCTCAGTGTGTGTGTGCTGTGCCCCTTTTCCAGAGAAGGAGCCTGGCCCCGAGTCAGCTGGCCAAGAGGAAGGCGGGCGAGGAGGAGGAGGAGGAGTGGCACCCCCCGACGGTGAGTGAGGGGCCCGGGGTGTCGTGGGCTCAGGCAGGGTTAGGGTGAGCTCGGCCTTGTGTGGTACCGCAGTGGGCAGGGGCTGTGGGGTGGTGGCGGAGCTGCTGCTGCCGCCCCGATACCTGACTGGAGGTTGTCATCACCCCCATCTGCTGGGGACTAACTACCAGGCCAAGTTTATGCTGTTTTCCTTGCATATCTATGTCTGGGGGGTGTAATTGGTAGAATAACTTCACTGTTTACAGGTCATGCGTGTGGTTATGGAAAAAGCTATCCCTAGGAGAGCTTCCAAGTGTTTTGTGGGAGGGGTGGTAACTAGGAATTGGTAAGACAAAGCAATGCTATGGTGCTGTGTTCTGTGACATACAGGTCAAAGAGTCCTACCTAGTGCTTTCTGTGTTAAATCCCCTTTTCTATGCCAGCAAGTGGTTAAAACCATGCCTCAATCTGAAGAGGAGTGTGTTAAATCAGGAAACACATTAATGGCTTATTTATCTTCATGCTTTGCTAAGTGTTTGAAATCTAAGTTTTAATGCGAGGCCTTTCACCTGCGTAACAACAGATGCTTTGGGAGCCTCTGGGGACTTCAGTGTGTTTTGTTCCGTGCTACTGACCCTTCAATTTTTCTCTTCTGCTTTTTTTGGGGGGACAGGACAGACAAGCCTGCCTCCAGGTTAGAAGGCGGTAGCTCTTTTCTTATCTAGAAGAATATTTTAACCTTCATGTAGTTAAACTTTAGGACATCATAACCTTGGTGGTGTTACTGTCTCTGTCCTTTGGCATTGGGGGTGAGTAATGACTGTGTCTGTGTAGAGGTACTCAGCTGGCTAGATGGCTTGTCTGCGTGGTTAGGTGCTTACTGAGTGTGACATCAACGCATCTATCTTCTGGTCTCACCAGTTGCCCCTGAGTTATTTTGTCTTGTTTCTGTTTTTAAGACTTGGAAGAAGCAGAAGCCTGTCAGTGAGACAGACAGTGCAGAATGTTACAGGTCGCCTTTCCGGAAACCGTTGGCTCAGTTGACCAACAGACCTCACTGCCTGGATAGCAGTCAACATGTAAGTGGGTGTTACTGCTGGCACAGTATAGCAGGTGGGTTGTGTATGGAGCTCATTTATCAAAGGAGTCCAAATGCTTCCATGGACCCATTTAATCAGAGGTATTATGGAGGTGCCACACACACAGAGACCTTAGGAGAGACCTTTTGCTAGCTCCAAACATTTGATGTTGAAGGGAGTGTGATGGGGGTTATTTTCTTTAATGGAGATCTTGAACAATATTGTTCTCTGTGGCCTAGATAAAGGACAGTGCCCAGGGACATGGGTAGCTTGCCACATAGATGGCTCAAGTGCTATCTACTTGCCCAGTTCTCTCTGGGCTTCCACTGCTGGAGACCAGGGGCTGGACTGGCTGCTTGCTGATCCAGCATGGATGTTCCTACAATGACAGCCCAGCTCTTTTACAGGAAATGAATTGCCTGGCTATATTACCAGGGCAGAGGAAAGCAATAGCATTTAAAGGAGCGAATAATGCCAGTGGGTTTAAGAAGATGGGAGTTATGAAAGATCAATTTCACACATTAGGAAACCCAAAGGAAAGTAGTTTCAAAAAACAGAATTGGTAGGGAGAATTTTGCTGCTTTGTTACTTTCTTTTGGATATTCTTGAAAATAGTTGGAGTTAGAACTTGAATAGGTCAACTAGAGGGACTCACAGCGCTTGGCAAAATTGAGTTCTCAAAATGTCCTGGGCTTGCCTTCTTGAGCAATCTCTGATTTCAGACTTCTTAAGCATGTTTTCTTTCTGAATTTCTAGGAGGCTTTTATCCGCAGCATTTTGTCCAAACCCTTCAAAGTCCCAATTCCAAATTATAAAGGTAAGATGAGGAGGTTTAAGGATTGTCTGTGCTGGCTGACTTGGGTAAAACAGATGATGCTCAAGCCTGTCATATATATCTTGTTGGGATTACTGTTATTTTTTTGCACTGATGCATATGTTCCAGAAATCCTGACTTAATTTTGAAAGAAAAATACTGGCACGTTAGCGAAGTCCTCATATTTCTTACTAGTATTTAGTTTGGATAATCCTACACTTCAGAATTGGATTTTGTATTCTTACTGCTATGTATTTGATGTAGTGCCAGAAGATTGTACAGCCTATTGCAAATGCAAAAGCAAGATGAGTTCCAAGTTATGAAGGCTTCTCATCTAAATAATACCCTAATGATACTAACAGACAGAAGGCTGTAGGTGAAGAAGATAGTATGTGCCAGTTTTCTTTCTACTTGACTTGGTGTGTTGAGTCTCAAGGTGATCTTCAAAGCATGGTGGTTTTGAAGGTCAGAGCCTCAGCTGGTTTGAATCAGTGAAACACAAGATCTCAGAAACAGATGGGCTTGTTGTGCCCTTCTTCCCCTTCACCCTCCAGCTGAAAAATTCAAATGCAGATCAACTTGTTTCACTCCAACTTTAGTTACAGAAACATGTCTGTAAACAGATGCTGACTATGAAATGTCAAGCCCAAAAAGAGTTTGACAAAGTTAGCTTGTGGAAGAGCAGATCTGTTAGGAGGCTGAAAAGGAACTGTAACTAGGGAAGCTGCTTTCTGTGGCTATCTTCCTCTCTTAATTATAAGAGATGAAGCTGTTTCATGTGCTCTCTTCTTGGAGTGCACTCGTATTGCCTCAGCTTGTGACACACTCCTTTTGCAAGGAGCTTTAGCATTCATTGGGCAAATTGACCCTGCTTGAATCTTTCCAAAGAAAAATCAATCCTGGGAGCACAGTTGGCTGAATTTTGATGGGAAAAGGGTTTTTTTTATGCATGTTCATTTTGTGTTCATTTCCATTCCTAAACTGTGACATCAAAATACAATACTAGGAAAAGAAATTCATGCTTGGTTTCTGCTTTTTGCAGAAATTGGCTCCAAGGCCAAATGTGATTGTTGTTCAGCAGAGAGCATGTAATACCCTAGAGTAAGTAGTGGCAGTATGGTCCTATCTGTGATACTGCAAAACTTCCATCACTGTTAAAGATCAATTCCTAACCCTGCATAAAAGATACAACTCTGGCTAAGCTTGTGTTAGGTGATCCAAAAAGAGGATTTGACCCAGTATATATTATATGTGGGAATGTATTTATTGAACTGCCGAGACATGCGTTCTTGTACCCTGCTTGTCTCTCAAAAGAGTGGAACAACAGCCTTTAGGTACCAGCAGTAGCCCCGATGCCCAGAGATTGCTGAGGGAGATGTGCCTGTCTGTGGTTGGATGCTAATAGCACAGATCTGGGATGAAACCATTAGTCACCTTGCAAGACAACTTACACTGTTGTGTGTCAGCATATATGTCATCTGCTGCACCCAGATTTTAGTGTACCCAATGTGGCAGGCAGTCCCATTGCTCCACCTTTTCCTCTCTTCCTTTGTTCTATTCTTTCCTGCTGCAGAGCTACCTGCTGTGTGCTGGCAGAGTGCTGCCAAACAACTGCGCTGTGTAGGTTTGCTGTCGGCACCAGTTGTGCCTACATCTGCACTCCAGCACCCAATTAATTCACTGTTCCTAAACATAATCAGACTCTTCTGCAAGTCTCTGCTTTCTTCCAGGAAGAGGTTGTTCTTTGAGTGGTGCCTTTGTTTGCTTTCAGGGCCACTGGGCTTGCGTGCGCTGGGTATCAAACGGGCAGGGCTGAGGAGTCCTCTCCATGACCCTTTTGAGGAAGGAGCTCTGGTTCTGTACGAGCCCCCACTGCTGAGTGCCCATGACCAGCTGAAAATAGACAAGTGAGTCATCACCTGGCACAAGTGCTTCAGCTCTGACCTTGTTTGTGTAGGGTTTATGTGCTTTCTTCCCAAATGTGTCTGAGCTGGGGTCTAAGCATCAAGGGAAGTTTATTTCCAAGTATTCTGCCTCTGAATTGGTTCAGGTATGGTAACAGTTGAAGAAGGAATGTACCTATGCTGATTGTTCTTGTTCTTCCTCAGGCTGTTTCCCGCTTATCAGAAGTTCAAACGTTTGGCAGGGAATGAGCATGCACACATGGAAAAGCTGCTTAGAAAAATCTTATGGCTTAGTTGTTAGTCAGGAAACATCAGCATCTAAGGGCAAGGAAAGGGAGATGTTAGGCTGACTAATGGTCTTTATTCTGAAGGAGTTCCTTTTGTGCTGCAGTTGTAACTTAAGAGGGCTGACAGCTGGATCTTCATGGGCAGAGCAGGGGGTTCCTCTCTAGTAATGCAGTTACAATATTGCTGCTGAAACAAGGAAGATACTAATGACTCTATAATTGTGTCTCTGGACCACATTCTGCCCTTCCTTTAACTACAGCCCAAATATATGGTTTCACTGATGTGTTTGATTGTAGATCAGGCCCCTGTGACTTTATTCTCAAAACTGAATTAATCCATTTTTCACTTTCTTGTTGGCAGTTGCTTCCCTCATGCCACTGGGGAGTCCTCAGTATAGCAGTGAGATTTAAGAAACCTAAACATACACTGTGCTGAGTTCATTAATCACACTGTTGTCTTTCTTGACTGCCTCCTACAGGGACAAAGCACCTGTACATGTTGTGGTGGATCCTGTCCTCAGTCGTGTTTTACGGCCTCATCAGAGAGAAGTAAGTTTTCCATTGGGAGCTGAGGGTACGGCTGGAGGACTTTTAAAAAGCTGCAGTTCCTCTGCTGGAATTGTTACCTACAAACTGTGAGGAGGCTAACAGCCTGTGGTAGTCTGAGACTAATCTGCTGCAGATGCGAAGTGAAGCATTTGTTTTAATCATCCTCTTAGAGGATGCTTCCAGTATTATTTGTCCTGTGCTGGGAGTAGTGTTACAACAGTCATGTTTGCCCTAAATTAATGTGCAAATTTACTGCTTGCTTATGGGTAAGAACTTTCTCTTCTCTTGCTTCTGATCTAGCAGGGTCAGAGCACTCTCAGGCAAACATGATGCTGCCTAATGTACATGTTCTCTGTGGGGCTGGAGGTCAGGTTAGCTGGTAGTGGAAACCAGAGAATTTGTGACCGTTGTGCAGTGGTGCACAGGTCTTGGAAGGTTCATTGGCTGACTTCTGTGACACTAGTGATACCTTAGGAAAAGATCAAATTCTGCCAGGAGATGCTATCTTGCAGTGTCAGGGGTGAAAGTCCAATCTTTACTTACCTTGAAGACTGGAGATGCAGCTCTGCTAAGTAGAATTCGGTGTGGAATGTGATGTGATATAGTTGTAATAAATTATGTTGCGGCTCAGGCTTGAGTTGGGCAGAGCAGACTGTTTTGCTGTCAGCAGAATGAATTGGATCTGTGGTCTCTGAGCCATGAAACACTGAAGCTCTTTCCTCTGGTACCATGGTTCCCTACACAGTGTGGAGTAGATTCCTGATTCATTGTGTATTATTCTGAGACTACCCTTTGTAGGTGAGAGCTGTCTGTGACCTATGTAAACATGGAATTCACCAGTGGAGATTGCTGAAAAACCTTTCGGGTCATAAATATGTATAACATCGCAATATTTAAACAGTAGGTACTGACCTCCAAATACCTAATGTAGGTATTTGGACAGTTTGAAGTTCATCACAGATGCAGTATGTAATCATTTAAGCCTAGAGGCAGCACAGATGGAAGCTGTGATTGCTGATCTTGCAGGCTAAGCAGGTCAAGCTGGATGTGTCCCTGTATGGGAGATCTTCAGATGGCTCTGAGAGTGCTGTAGGCTGCTCATAGCATGTACTTTTATCTCAGAGTTGGTACTGAACCTGTGACCCAGTGTAATGCTCATCTCTGGCTATGTACCTGGAGGCGTTCTGGTTTTGGGTAAGATACTGCCCGCTGGTGCTTTTGTCAAGTAACAATAGTTATATTGGTGTCCTAGGCATAGTGTCTGTTTTTTGACAGCTAGATATCACTGATAAAGCAGTCTCTGTTCTAGTCTGATGAATGAACCTCTGCCTGCTAAGATTTTTGTGCTGCTTTATTCAGATGATGCTCCCAGGGTGTTGTACAGCCTTGTTCTTTGTCATGTCTTTTGCCCAGTTGCTGGGAGGTCAGATAACTGGATCCCCAGCCAAATGCAGTCTTTTAGTCAGTAATGTATTTTTGAATTGTTCAATTGGCTTAAATAAACTTCATTAAGCTGTTGTTAAGGGCCTGAGAAAGAAAAAGGCTTGAAAGTACAAGTGGAGGTGCTCAGTCTTCCAGTCCTAAATAGTGAAGCACAGAGGGGTGAATCCACCCAGGTGTATTTAGGTTGTGTCCCTCACTCCCTGCTCTGTTGACACAGAGCAGGGAGATTGTACGTTCCCAGCACAATGTCCCATTTTTTTCTGACTCTGTCATCACATGATAGAGAAACTTTTTACAGAGTCTGTCTTTTTTGGTTTTATTTTTCATCTTTTATCTGCCTTGGTGATGTGTCAGAGCCTAATACAGGGCTAAGCTCTTCTACCATGTGATGTGGGCTCAGCCCTCTGTCTTTGAAGCTAAATCGGCTTTGGACCTTGGGTTCCCAGGTGAGTCACTGTGCTTCTAGATGGAGGCGATGAGGGCTGCTGAGGATATTCTGGGAGCTAATAGGGCAGCAGAAACAATCCTGCTTGCTCTGATTCTGCGTTCTTAGAACTATCTAATTGAGTGTTGTTAAGATGATCAACTTCTTTGCAGTGATTGATGCAGGTTAGCTGATGGCCTGAGCCTATCTAATGCTGCCAAAGGTAGAAATTTCTGGGAATTCATGTCAGAAAGCTAGTTACAATTGTACAGCTAAAACGTAGTAAGATTGTGTGCATGTTATGAGGTACACACTAGTACCAGTAATATTTCAAACCAGATGTGACTGCGTTTTAGCTCTCTCGGGCGATTTCCCTCTGTCTCATTAGAACACACCATGTCCCCAGGGATGCGCTACACAGATTTGCTGTTTGTTGTAGTATTAGTTCTATGTGTTGTGGTAATGAAGCTGTAATGAAGTTGACATTTTGCTGATGTCCCCATACTGCTCTGAGAGAATAATTTTTTGGCAGGGAGTGAAATTCCTCTGGGACTGTGTGACGAGCCGGCGCATCCCCGGGAGCCATGGCTGTATCATGGCAGATGAAATGGGACTTGGCAAAACCCTACAGTGCATCACACTCATGTGGACGCTTCTCCGGCAAAGTCCAGACTGCAAGCCTGAAATAGAGAAAGCCATGGTGGTGTCTCCCTCCAGCCTGGTGAGAAACTGGTACAATGAAGTAGAGAAATGGCTGGGGGGAAGGATCCAGCCACTGGCCATTGATGGAGGCTCCAAAGAAGAGATTGACCGTAAACTAGGTACAGAAATGTTTGCAAATGGTGTGGTTGGCTGCCTTTAGGTCAAAATCTTGCATTGGAAGAAGACTACAGCAGCTGATGAGAACATGTCTGAGCTGTCCTTAGAGCTCAGGAGACTGACGAAAGTCTCTCTACTAACATGTTAAGATCAGGCCCTTACATGTTAGGTAATAGTTGATCTTTTGGAATAATCTGAGTCTTAATTATGTGCTTAAGGTAGGTAGGTCCCAGTGCCTCTTCTTTGCTTCAGCCAAAGAAAGGATTGGGCAGAGGTGGGAATGGGGAATGTGAATGGGGACAGCTGTGGGGAAAGGAACATGGGATACTGCAGAGTATTGAAACAGATAGATTTTCCTATATACTTTAAGGCAAAAGTTTTGACTACAGAGCTTGAACCCTTTTCTGTTTAAATTTCCTCATTCCTCTTGTTTTCTTTTTCCCCTTTCCATCTGCAGTTGGCTTTATGAACCAGCGTGGCCTGCGAGTGCCTTCACCCATCCTGATCATCTCCTATGAGACCTTCCGACTCCATGCTGAGGCATTGCAGAAGGGCAGTGTTGGGCTGGTCATATGTGATGAGGTACAGGAGAATCTTTTCCTGATGTTTTATTTGCATCTGAGCAGAAATGGCTCTGCTTTCTTGAGAGGGGAGGGCAGGAGAAAACAAGGTTTAGCTGTGGACAGCTGTGTGTTTGAGAGGCTCTGGGTAACTGGCTCATCCATGCTGGGGGAGCCCAAACAAGAGAGGGTATTTTCAGGAACTGAGGTAGGGTTAAAATCCAAGTGGTAGTAACTGTGGCTGCTTTGTGGGACCGTGGCAGGGTGGCAGAACCTACTGGAGCCCTCTCAGTGTGAAATACATAGCAGAAAGGAGGTCCACTGCCTGTCTCTGACTCTGGAAGAGGCCTTACTCTGTTGGGATGGGAGTGCCCTGGCTCACAGATCACCAAATCAGGTTTTCATTTGTTTCTGACTTCTCTAAAGTGAGAAGTACTTTTTGTTTGATATGGCCCCGTGTTCAGCCCACTAATTTTTATCTTGTCTCTGTTTTAAGCAAGAAATTGGACTTGAGACACCTGAAGTCTCCCAACCTAAATGATTTCTGTGATTCAGCATGCTCTTGTGTATAGTGTTGGCTACTGTCAGCCATTTTATCTGACTATCTTATTCTGTGCTTGTGGGGGAGTTTGAAGGGCACTCCCATGGCAGGACCCTCTTCCCCTCTCTGAAGTCTCCTGCTTGGGGCAGAGGTAGGAAATCTGGGTGAGGAGTTACCTTATATGCTGCTTCTTCAAGGGAAGACAAACCTGGCTTGACTCCCTGCTTTGAGTGCTGGATCTATTTTGCCAATCCTGTGCTACCAAGCTCTCCTTTCACGTGGCTGGAATTGGGTTGTTTTTTGATTTATCGTTCTTTATATATGGTTAAAGGTAGTGAGAGCCAGAGATGCTCTGAAGGACAAAATAAAACAAATGCCCTCTGCCTCCTTGAAATGATCCAAGTGGGAGCCTCAGCCACTCTGGAGGGTTCTCTTGCTGCCAGTTAGAGGGAATTTGTTACATAGTGGTGCCACCCAGTGGTTTGCTTTTGTATTTGCTAGAACACCGCAGAGAGGCGCTTAAAAAGAGCAGGCATCCTTGTAAGTTTAACAGTTGAATATACATACATACAACACTTAGTCCACTACCAGGAATGGGAGGAGTGGTGAGATGCTTTCTAAGAAATTACGGCATATCAGTGCTGATGAAGATGTCCAAGCTGCTTCTCATCAGGGCTACTGTATTTATCAGCTTCATTCCTTTTGTTTTCTCATTTTCAAAGGGCCACAGACTGAAGAACTCTGAAAACCAAACTTACCAAGCTCTCAACAGCTTGAATACACCTCGACGAGTCCTTATCTCAGGCACCCCCATTCAGAACGACCTGCTTGAATATTTCAGCTTGGTGCACTTTGTCAATTCTGGCATCCTGGGTAAGAGGTGACTCTGTGACAGACATGAGGGAGGGGGAAGTTGCTGGTGAGGCCTCCCCTAGCTACCAGTGCCAGCAAAGGCAGCAACCAAGCCATTACTGAGAGGAAAGGTTATGTGCAGATTGGAGACTTCTTCTCCTTCACTTTGTATCCAGAAAATCTAGATGATGGTCCCCTTTTCTAAAGGCTGTATATATCTTGTATCCAACTGGAGGCTGAAGTGACTGGTGCAAGGTGGAATGGTGTATCCTGTGGCAGAGCTAGGCAACAAAGCCTGAATTTCTGGCAGTTGGCCATCCCGCTTTCAGGTAATCAGAGAAAGCACAGGGTGATGTCTAGCATATTCGGATTTAAGAGTGCTCTTGATTTTGAAAGCAATGGAGGTATGTGAATATGAGGTTAACTTCATCTGAGAGAAAAGAGTCTGGAGGAGAGATACTGATAAGTGTGAGTTTTCAGGATCAAACACCACCTACAGTTGCTGGTAGCAGACTGAAATGTTCTATCTCTAGTTCTTGTATTCTGCTTATGTCTCCAAGCTCTTTTAATTTTTTTAATCTTTGTCTTTTTAGTCTTTGCATCTTCTCCTACATCACTAGATTAGGAGCAGGTCCACTTCTTTCCAGTGTGGAACAGCTTGGTTTTGTCGAGAGGTCATTTTTTTTCTGTCAAGGAATGAAAACAAACCAATCTGTAAATCATTTCCTTGTTGCTGTAATTTGTCACCTATGTTTGTCTTGGATTGTTGGGCATCAAGTCCAAGAGGCTTCTCATTAATTCTAGTGCATGCACAACTCCAGTTAAACACCATTTGTCAGATTCTTAGTCTTACCAGCAGCATTCGGGACATATCATTTTCTGTTCAGCTGTTCTGCCCCTAGGATTTCTCAAGTAAAGAATGGAATGGGGTGGTAGATGTTCTACATCTGTTTTTTCCATGCACTTCAATTTTGGGTAGTTATTACAGGGAACTGATGTAGTTTCCTCTGCCCCCCTGGACCTGTACTTTGGGTAAGACTAGTCTTAGTACTTCTAGTTTGTTCTTTCTGAGGTGAGATTAGTGCTGTAACTCCTGCCAGGAAAGCTGCATGCATGCAGTAGTCATTTTTTCCCACTTACAGCCTGTGACCAGTAATAAGCAACTGATTACAGATAATTTTGGAACAGGCACACATAATACCTGTGCTGTTGTTTGCAAGGATGAAATCTGGGAGTAAAAGTGTAGCTGGAATGTGAGCAAAACCAGTGCATGCATGGGTGGACTCAGATTTAACTAAAATTGTATGACCTTTGGCAGTGTGTTGTTGTTGGAATACAAACTGGTTTTCTGCTGTACTCATTTGTCTGCCATGTTTGAATCTTTCCTGGCTAGAAAGGAAAACAAATTGTGTTGATGGGGCGAGAGTTTGTTTTATCTGCTGGGTCCTGTGTTTGTGGTATGATTACTGGGGCTGTGGGGTACTGATCAACAGTTATTTAGTAGTAGTTGTCACCTTTTAACTTCTGTTTTGTACAGGGACTGCACAGGAGTTTAAAAGACATTTTGAAATTCCCATCTTGAAAGGCAGAGACGCAGATGCAAGTGAAGCTGAGCGACACAAAGGAGAAGAGAGGCTTAAAGAGCTCATCAGTATTGTGAATAGGTGAACTTCATCCCTCTTCTTTTTAGCATAAGCTCTTGCTGTATGCTGGTATCTTTCCAAATTACAGTTGTAGCTTTAATGAATTCTTTTGCCAGTTACTTCTGTTCAGCAAGTGATTGTGCAGGTATTTATTGCATAAGAAATCTACACAGCGTGTAGCTTTAGTCTGAAAAATAGCACACTGAAATGGCATAGGTAGCTGCAGTCACCTCCAAGCAAGAGTACTCAGATACTGAATCATTGACTGTTATGTTTCTGTTTTCTCCTGGGATCTGAATAGCCAGGCAGCATCCTTTTATTTGTGTCAATGTAACTACAGCGTAGACCGAGTCAGACTTGATCCATCCAAGCCCAGACGTTGAGTGGCAGACTGAGTGTGAGAAATGTCACTCAGTTCTAGTGTTGATTGCCCAAGTCACGAAAGAGTCCAGCTCACGCTTTCATAGCTGTATTGGCTCTGTAGGGATAATGGGATTAGACTGTGAGTGTCAGAGATGTGACTTTTGATCCCTAAGAAGCACCTCTGTGATATAAAATGCTGTCTTACTTCTCTCTGATTGCTTTTTGGTATATGTTTAAACCTGGTTTCTTTTCTATGCATGTATACAACCAATTTATCTACATCTGCTGGCAATTGGTTGTCTCGTGGAACTCTTACAAGAGACTCTCTTGAATTCTCAGCATTGCTGATGTGTCTTCATTATTTTTTTTTCTTTTTTAATCTGAGCTTTTGCAACCATCACAAATACAATTTGGCAGTTCACAGTCATGGTAAATTGAATTTCACACTAAGTACAGCCGCTCTATAGAGACAGCCCTGACCTTGGCTCAGGTCTACTTGCAGAAGCCCAAGAGAAAGGAAAGGTTGGGAGGAGAAGAGCTTGTTCCTTCTTGAGATGTATTTATTTCTTGTAACAGTTGGTGGAAAAGAGGTGTAAAAGTGTGTCAGGAATAGTTATATCTGGCTGTGTTGAGTGAGGTCTGTCCTTTCCTTTGTTGTGGGTTAGTCATGGTACACGAACAGGGGAGGTGAAGCATGTAAGTAGTAACAGATGAATCTGATTAATTTGGTAGGAATTACAAATGGAATAGTGATGCAAAGACATGGAATCATAGGTCCAAGGCTGTTAAGGGCCCTGGGAAAGGCATCTCATCCATCTTGCTGTCCTAAGGTAGGAGCTGTTAGACCTAAACTGTCCCTTACTTAGCCTCCACCCAGCACTAAGACCTTACAAATTCCCCAGGATGCCTTTTCCAGGGCATCACTGTCTTTGCAGTTAGAAAATGCTCTTAATGTGTAATATAAATCTTCCTTACTGCAGTTTAAGCCTGTTACTTTTCATCCTACTGCTTATGGGTCTGAAGACCAGATTATTCCTTTCTTTAACAGCCTTTGACAGATTTGGGGGCTGTCATATATCCCTGCTGTTTTTCTCCTATAGATTTCATAACGTATTTCTGATGTTTCCTGGCAGAATTGGGTTTCTGCACTTCTTTTTTTATTCTGGTTGCTCAGTTCAGCACTTTTTTTAGTCCATTCCATCTTTTCTAAAGTGTGATAGAACTGCTCCATGGGGCATTTCTAGAGCCCCAAATGTTATGCACTTTGAAATCTTGGGCTGGACAATGAACCCATCTTAGCTGAGGGTGGCTACTAAGTTATTACATGGGGAGCTGCCTACTTGTACTTTGGGTTAAGTCCGTAGTGTGTGGTGGTTAAATCCTGTCCTCCTTTGCTGTCCATGCTACTGGTCTGTTGTAGCTCAAGTTGGAAATGAGTTTGAGGAAAAGCTGAGTTTCTCCTGTGAGGGACTGGGCTCTGTTAGGTGAAATTGTGCATGATGCCTCCAAATCTCATGAACTAAATTTGGAAGCCTCACAAAGACAGCAGGCTATATTTGGCTCTGTAGCATGGGCTGATGGAACCTCTTAGCACCGTTTTGTGTGGATGATAGTTTCTGGTCTTTGTCATGCGTTGGACTGTCCCAAATTTTTGGAGATATCAAACAGGCTGTGTGTTGAACTCATGAGGAATAGTAATGATAAAACAAGGATTTGATGTTGTTCAAGCATCTGATCTTATTTTCTCTCCCTCCAGGTGTTTAATCCGAAGAACTTCAGACATCCTATCCAAATACCTGCCAGTGAAGATCGAGCAGGTGGTCTGCTGCAGGTACCAGAAAGCATGTGCTTTGCCTGGGAAATGGGGGGACCAACAGGAAGGATAAAGAAGTTGCTAAAAGTCCTCCAAGTCTTGTGGTGACTGGGACTACTTCCCTCTAGGAATAATACTGTAGCCACTGGCAATATGTTGCTTTTCCTTCTGAAGCAGGGATGAACAAGCCACAACTGGTAGTCCTGGCAGCCAGCCACCGTGCTCTAGCATCTGTGTACAGCAGAACACTGGGCCATGCAGAGTATCTGTAAGCTTCTCATCCAGCTCTGGGCTGAGATATCAGTGCTCTGCCATCAGCGTTGGGGGCAGTTCTAGGCCTTCTGTGCTGTAGCTAGAAAAATAATAGGGCTAAAAGGAATGCACTTCAGTAGATGGAGGAGAGATGAGGTTGGTTTGGCTGCAGGCTGGGACTGCAGTGCTCTTGTTCTGTTTCAGACTGACACCCCTGCAGGCTGAGCTGTACAAGAACTTTCTGAAGCAAGCCAAGCCAGTGGAGGAGCTGAAGGAGGGCAAAATCAATGTGTCATCTCTCTCTTCCATCACTTCCTTGAAGAAGCTCTGCAATCGTGAGTTGTTCTACTCATGTAACAGGTTTGGGGTTTCTTTGGGTCTCCCTTGTGCACACCACAGTCTGAGCTCTGTTTGCTCTCCAGACCCTGCTCTTATCCATGATAAGTGTGTGGAAGAGGAAGAAGGTTTTATGGGAGCCCTGGACTTGTTCCCTGCTGGCTACAGCACCAAATCTGTGGAGCCCCAGCTTTCAGGTACTGTGGAACTGGACAAGTATGAATGTGCTGCCTAACAGCCATGAGACTGTATTTAGCATCTTTTGCCTCTCTACTGTTTGGAATTTGGGAATTTCTGCTCTAGCTTTTTTCTTTTCCCTTTTATTCAGGAAAGATGCTGGTTTTGGACTACATCCTTGCTGTTACAAAAAGCACTAGTAATGATAAGGTGGTTTTAGTGTCTAACTACACTCAGACACTGGACCTATTTGAAAAGCTGTGCAGGAACAGAAGGTTTGTCTTTGGGATTCATTTGTTTAATCCTGCAAAACGGGATGGGTTGGGATGAGACTTGGCATCATCTTACCTTTAATCAAACCTTACTGCCAACCGCCTAGTTCATACATCTTGAGTGATCTGTTTCAGTGGAAGTTTCAACTCTGGAGCAGCCTAACTACAAGAAACTGGTTATTTTTAAAGTTTCTCTTAGCAGAAACTTGTGATTTGTCTTTTATTTCAGACATTCCTGAACAGGAACTAATGTGGCTTCTGCTTTGGCTACTGAGGTCACTCAGCAGAAAAGTTCTGGCCCTCTGCAAAAGCTCTTAAAGCCGAGGCCACTGTTAAAAAGCTTTTGTGAAAGATTTCTCTTTCAAGTAGGATGCTCTAAAGGTCGCAGCAGTCTGATTGTAGTAAATGCTGTGTATTCCAGGTATTTATATGTCCGGCTGGATGGCACCATGTCCATTAAAAAGAGAGCAAAGGTTGTGGAGCGATTCAACAGTGCCTCGGTAAGTAGAACTAGCACATGTGAGCAGCTCTTCTGCCAGCATTGAATGCTGTGAGTTAAAAGTATGCCTGCCTCTGTAGTTCAATACAAGCCTGCCTTTTTCCACAGAGCCCTGAGTTTATCTTCATGCTAAGCAGCAAAGCAGGTGGCTGTGGTTTGAATTTGATCGGGGCTAACAGGCTGGTTATGTTTGATCCAGACTGGAATCCAGCTAATGATGAGCAGGCCATGGCTCGTGTGTGGCGGGATGGCCAGAAGAAGACATGCTACATCTATCGGCTGCTTTCGGTGAGTCTTACTCCTCTTACCTCTTCAGTAAGTCTTAATCCTCTCACCTCCTCAACATGGAGCTCTTGGTGCCAGCCCAGGCTGCAGCTGCTGTGATTGGGATCAGAAGGGGAAGAACTCTTCCATGTTGGTGACCAGAATTGACTGGAACTTAATTGCTTCCTGCCCTTAGATATGTTGCTGTGGAAAACCGTGAAGGTTCAAGCTGGAGAGTTATTGCTGCAGGCCTTGGTTTCTAACGGTGACTGGCTTCTCAGAAATAGAAACAAAAGTGGCTTTCCAGACAAGATGCTCATTTGATGTCATTTAGGCATCTGAGTTATTTAATTTTGTGGGGTGTCTGAAGCCAAAGTTGCTGTTTTCCAGTCTGACTGCAGTCTGTTTTGGTTGGGTGTATGTGTACTTAATAAACAGTTCCCAGAAATATAGCAGCTTTTGGAATAGGGCTGCCAATTAGCAGGTGGGGTAGCTGCTCTGTACAGGAAAAACACAGAGGAGACTAGTCTTGCTTCTTGAATGCTTTGTCCAGCAGTGCCAATAGTGATTACTGCTCAGAACTGTCCCCTGCCTGCCCTTGTTCACCTTCACCTCTCATTAATTCAGATTATTTTTTTTGTTTTGGTTGTTTTTTTGTTTCTTTTGTAAGCTTGTGTTCCTTGATCAATTATTAATTTACTTTGACAAAACACATACTCTGTCTCTTCTTTTTCTCTGACCTAGCTGCACCTGGAAGCAGGGTGCTCCTTTGCTTTTAGGACTAGGAAACTGGTCTGCAAATCATGACTAATCACCCCCTTCTTTGTATTACATCTGTTTGCAGAACAGACATTTTGCTCTTAAGTTTTTTTGTTTTAACAATATAGTGTACTGGGCTTTCTGCACAACTCTTCTAGAAGTAGGCATCTCCCTCCAGACAGTAGGGGTGAACCAGCAAGTACTGCTGATGCTCCTCTCACCCAGGGCAAGCCCTTGTTTTTTTGGGGGAGGTTATATTTGTTTTGCTTTTATTTTTTTGTCAGGAGTGGCTGTAGCTGCTCAACTTCTTTCCCTTCCTTCCTGTCTGTACAGCCCAGTGCAGTGTGAGAGCTTCAGCCACAAGTGACAGCTTCACCTCTTCTTTATAGAATCATAGAATAGTTAGGGTTGGAAAGGACCTTAAGATCATCTAGTTCCAACCCCCCTGCCATGGGCAGGGATGCCTCCCACTTATCCACATTTCTGTTGAATCGCTCCTGTAACCATGTGAGATGTGGCTGGAGTGCAGCTAGTAAAACTTACCGGTCACCTGGATTAGTCTGGCAAGGCACTAAATGGTCCTGACAGCTTAATGGTGTTTGATCTGGGACACTTTCCTTGTGTAGTGCTCCTTTAACACCAGCGTTCCAACTGTGCTTCATCTCTGATTCTCCCTCCTGTAGACGGGGACCATAGAGGAGAAAATATTCCAACGCCAGACCCACAAGAAGGCCCTCAGTAGCTGTGTGGTGGATGAGGAGCAGGATGTAGAAAGGCACTTCTCTCTTGGGGAGCTGAAGGAGCTCTTCACGTTGAATGAGTTCACCACCAGTGACACCCATGACAAGTGAGTATGCTGAATAACTAATGACTAGGGTCAGCAAAGAAACCCTGTTGGTCTGGTCAGTGATTCAGGTGTTCCTCAGGGAGCAGGAGAAAGCCCAGAGAGAGAGGGCCTCTAGCGTGTCTCTGCTTCTCAAGCTGTTAACTAGCTGGACGTGAGCACTTCCTTGCTGTCCTCCCTTCCTGTTGTCTTAGAAGAACTGTGCTGGCTGGACAAGTGAGCAAACTGCCTTGTTGCTACCTGTTTGGAGGCTGTAAAATACTACAGATAATGAAGACAGAGGAATTGATTAGAGCTGGTCAAATCTGTGGACCCCAACTTGCTCCTTCCTTGCTGCTCTCTTCCTGGTGGTTTGTGATCTCTAAATGCTGAATTGCTTCCACTGCCAGGGTTTATCCGTCTGCTATGAATTTATGAGGCCAACCCAAGTGCTTTTCTGGGGACTAAAAGAATCTTCTTCATCATCTGCCCTTTTCCCCCACCTCTGGGACTTGTGGTATTGTGGCCACCAGAAAGAGGACAGGGAATGCAGGAAAATGCTTCACTGCAGAAGTTAAGATTCTTAGTTCAGGCAAGAAGTGAAGAGGATTAGTTTTAAGCTGACTCAAAGCTTAGCTCTGTGGGGGTATCTTGTCTGCATGGCAACAAGCTTTGCTGGAAGGGTTTGCTGCTGCTCTTCTGTCTCCTTACATAGTAGCTCAGCAGGGCATCTCCAAAACAGCCTGAGCACAACCTGTGGCCGTGGTGGGAACCAGGATGGAGTGGTTTGGAGCATGGTGTGCTCTCTTGCACATGGGAAGTCTGGCACGCTGCTAAGAAAGTGTTGGTAGGAGGGATGTTCGCTTGAGATCTGCTCTAAGCAACATCCCTCATCATAACTAAGCATGGAGGGAGGGGTGCTATAAAAAACAGAACCCCAGGGTTTCCAAAATGTGTGTCATTCCTTATCTGTCACGTGGCTGAGTTTAAATGAAATGTGGTAATAATTAATCCTGTCTGAAAGTCCAGTTGCCAGTATTGCAGGTGCAGGGGAGTCAATCCCACTGTTAATGAACTGTGTTTTTAAACAACCTGTGTGGTGAAGAAGTGGAGGAGTTTTGCACTGATCTTGCACTGACTCTGTTACAGGATCAAGTGTCGTCGTTGTGTGAACGGCCACCAGGTCCGGCCGCCTCCTGAAGGGTCTGACTGCACCTCTGACCTCTCCCAGTGGCACCATTGTGCTGACAAGAGGGGGCTACAGGACTCTGTGCTGAAGGCTGCATGGGATGCTGCTGTCACCTTCACTTTTCATCACCACTCCCATGAGGAGCAGAGAGGGATCCCCTAACAGGTTACTGTCCCCTGTGGGGGCAAGGGCAGGCTGCTGTGGCAGTCCACCCCACTTTAAACCCTTTCAAGGAAAGGGGCAGCAGGTAGCAGTACATGCTAGACTGTTGCGTGGCAGAAGGGCATGCTGAGAGGCTGGAAGGCTCTCAGCATCGGTGTCTACTGCAACAGCAAGGAGTCAGTGGCTTTTCTCTGCTGTGGATATTATGTGCCTGAGAAACAGCCTTTGGGAACTGAGAAAACTGGACCTGGTGTGTTTAATCAGGTTCAGCACTGGTTCTCAAGCTGTTGGTGTCTTTGCCTTCTACTCAGCCAAGTTTTGTCTCCAGGTTTAAGTTGAGCCTGGAGTTTTATAGTACTTGATGTGCACAGTCATGCTCTTTTCCTTGACAGCTATGGCTTAGAGCTGCTGACCAGAAACTTGCAGGATCCGTTTCTTTTGTGAAATGCGAACCTTGTTGATTACTCAGGAACAAGAAGATTTGTATTAGGGGAAACAATTTCAGCTTGTGTTGAACATCTGGCCTGAAAGATCATGCACGCAGTATTAAGGTACCTCCATTTCTAAACCCACTTTCTTTTTTATGGGCAGGATCCCCTGATCTAGCAGAGTGTTTTAATTTGATCACATTACAAACCAGTAATAAAAATTACACTTAGGTATATTATGGGTCTTAGTTATATTTTTGTTATAAAAATGTTACAAAAGAACAAACTGTTCAAAACCTCTGTAAAGTGCCTGCAGATGTTGGAGGGGGCAACATGACTGCAAATAAACAGCAGGCTACTTGGCCAGGGACTGAACTACTTAGTTCAAACTGTTCAGTTTTCTCCCACTTCTGTGTCCGTTGGTCCTGCAACACCATCACATAACACTGATGTAGTCAGCAAAGGCCTGGGAGGAGTCCCATGAGTCACTGATCACACTGCACACAGCTCTGAGACGCCGAAGTGCTTCTTGAGCTGTTTCAGCATCCTGGTCCAGCCAATTCTGGAAGAGGTGAAGGTGTGTGAATTGAGTCTGTCCCCCTCTCTGCTGGATGTAGCCTTCCAGCTTCTTTGTGAACTCCAGGAGCCCATCAGGTTTGATGCAATTTGAGCTTTCCAGGGAAAGAAAGACAAAAAGAAGTCATTAAGAGTCCAGGCTATAATTTGAGCAGTTTAAATTACTGTTCTTTGTAGTAACTGATGTTTTTGATAAACAATAAAACTGAAGCACAGCAATATGAAAGGCTAGAAGCTTTTTAAAACTAAGGTGGTAACCACTGCCAAGTTAAATTCAGTATCCTGGCCTCCTTTATACTGACTGAAGTAGACTTAGCTGTGCCCTTAAAATGTTGCTGGACCCAAGCTGCTGGTTAAGTGGTGCCAGAAGCACTGCAGTCTCACAGCAGCTGTAAACTGCCTGGTCCAACCTGCAGGCCCCAGCAGTGTAAGTAATCATTTATCTCTTCCTTATGAGAAAACTGGGAGAGCATGTGTCAGGTCCTGGGGGTTTCTAGGAGATTAACTTATTATCCCTGCATAGATGTCTCAATAAGTATGAGGTTGCATGCTGGACTTAATTTTGGGAAAGGCACAGTGACAATCAGGATTCAAGGCAGCTGAAGAAGCGGCCATGGTTAAACTGTCAAGCCTGTGTACTCTCGGCAACCTGAGCCTTCAGGCTCAAGAAGAGAGAAGCAGTTCAGCTTGAAGACCAAAGATGATTAAAAGAATGCAGAGGCATTCACAGGCCCTGACAGGGGCAATGGGAACAGACTCTTCATGCTGATGCCCAAGAGTAAATGTACACAAGGATGCAGGAAATGCATGCAGCAGCCTCCCAAGGGAGCAGCAAACCAAAGCTGCTTTTTACAGAGTTTTTTGACTCATTTATAGAAGTGATAATGAAATGTCTCAAAGATGCTGGAGATCCCTGAGGTTGTATTGTGCCCATTGCAGCATTCTCTAAGCTTTTCTTGGGCATGTGTTCCAATGAAGGTTACAAAACCATTCTGCTCTCTGTGGCCAGTTCAGCTCTGGCCCTCCTGAAACAAGAAATTCAGTGCTAGAGCAGCAGAATACCTGACATCCAGCTGGCAAAGAGAAGAGGAGGAATCTTCAGAGAAAATGTCTGCAAGGGCAACCAGCCTGTGATTCCCTAAGGGGAGAAATTTGTGCGTTAGATGCAAACTGGGAGCCTCTTAAATATTTAAATGGCTACAGGGCTGGGATAACAGTGCAGAAAGAAGCTTGTAAGCATGTGCACACAGGGCTCATCTCTGCACCCTCACTTTGTCCCCCTTAGTGGCCTAAAGCGAATTCACCCCCCAAAGCAGTGTTCAAGGCAACAGAAACATTTACTCATAGAACAGTTTCTTTCAGTAGAAAAATCCTGGGTTTGTTTGAGTCAATATACAGCTTTGTTTTAAAAATGGCCAAAATTACAGGGTATCAAGTGTAGCTTGGGTGATCCCAAATTTTCCTTCATGTTATTAAAAGAACAGAATACAGTATTCTGTGTTTACATGAAATTCACTTCTCAAAATATTTCTACTTGGCCTGTGATCCCAAAAGCCTATCATTTCTGTAAATTCACTTCCACGTCCTTGACACAAATCTTTCCTTGACTTGTTCCCATCCCTCTAGTGGCTGCCAACAGCTTTTAAGGCACAAAATACCCAAACTCGGGCAAAACCTGCACTGTCCCATTCAGAGGTGTATCTGCTGCTGGATGTGTTCCTGCTAAAGAGTCTGAAGCAGATCAGAGTCCAGACAAAGCTGGAGTCCTGCTGACACTTGCTTTTGATGCAGAGAAAAGCAACCACAGTGCCCGCATAGTACCTGGGCTCCTGCCACACTGCTGAACGCAACTGAAATTCAGCCTTTAAAGATGAACTCAGTACTCCTTATTTTATGAACTAAATCCATTCTGTTTGTGTGTGTGTTCAGTTCAGCACTGAGGTCACCAGCTAGCAATGGTCCTAACTCCAACCCTGAAGTTATCTCTGAGGGTTAGCCTAAGGTCAAGGCACCATAGTAGCACTCACCAAGGCGATTCCCAGGCAGTTTGAGACTCTTCAAAGCTGAGTTTCTTTTCACTGTATTTATTATTTCTGACAAAAACTCAGTAGTAGAGCTTTCAAACAGCCGGCAGAAGGAAAATGTGATTTCTAGGGAAGAAATTGATTGACAATACATGTTAGTACTCCCCGTGTGCTTCATTATGCTGTAATTACATCCTGCAGAGAGCTCCAACCCCTAATCCGTATGCAAGAACAAAGCTTCCCCAGCAGTGGCTTGCACACAACAGCACAGGAAGAGGGATCACACCCAGGGAATGGCTTTGCCAGCTGACCCAGTTAAAGGCAGATGTGCTCTGCAGGTTAAAAATCTTTGCTTTATAGCCAAGACTGTGGACTCATCTCTCCGGCATGCGACAGCTTTGCAGCTGCTCCTCTCTGCCCTGCTGGCACAAAGAACTAGATGTGTTCCCACTCTGCCAAGAACTACAGACCTGCTCGAGGGACAGTGACATTTGGCTAAACTTTACACATCTAAAGATCACCTCTTAAACACCAGCCAGTCCAAAGCAGTCACCTGCAGCATCCTTCCAAGCAACAGCACCCAGGAGATTCCTGTACCTTGCAGGATGGGATCCTGAAGCAAAAGCAGAACTTCTTTCTGGTGCTCAGCCAGGTTCATGTCATGAAAGCTCAGTTTCTTCAAATTTGGATTACACTCTAAAAACAAAACAAGTTCTCAGGTAAAGTACCATATGTCCTTGGGATAAAAAGACCCTGCCCAGAAACTGAGTTGGACTGTGGATAATTTGGGATTCTAGGGAATTCAAAAGGAACCATCCTGCTGTGCAGGATCATTCACATGCTCAGCACAGAAAGTGGAATGGCTGAGGCCCCCTTCCTTTTCTTAGGAGACTTCAAGGATGTGCACACTGAAGAAATGGACCCACCTAAGCTGGCTTAATGCTAAAGGACGGAAGATCCAAGCAAGGAAGCAACTCTGTGTGTCACGGTGATGCAGGTGAGCAGAGTACCTTTGAGAGCCCCCAAAAGGAGCCCAAGCTCCTGAGAAGAAGGCAGTGTAGCACTGTCAAGGGACAACTGCTGGAGGGACTTTGATGCCTTGAGCACTGGGAGCAGGAACGCGCTGTGCAGTGGTTCCCTGGGGAATCGGATCTCCAGCTGCTCCAGGCAGCTCTCTAGGGAAAGAAAACCAAACAACAATGAAAGAGCTTGCCTGAAGTGCCTGTCTTCCATGTAGCTAGGTCCTACAGCAAGCAAGAGGTCTGTATACCTGACCCAGCTATCATTTAGGCTGGTAGAAAGTGCCTGTGTGATGCGCCCTGCCCTGCAGAGCTTGATGGCAACTCAATCCTATGGTAATGTACCTCACTTCAGGCTCATTTCAGGACTCCCACTACACCACAGGGCCACCAATTTCTACTGTGTTCTGGCAGTAAAACTGCTTGAGAAGAGGTCACACTTCATCCACAAACCAGTCAGTGACTTCCCAGAGCACAACTCTTCCCGGACCCCATTCCATACTCGCTAAGGCTTTCCCCAGTGCTTTTCTGGTCATTCCAGGGCTAATGAGGGCAATGGGAGACCTGTGAACTAAGAATACACCATTATAGCTCCCAGACTGCAATTCAGAGGCTTGGGCAGTTCTTTGCCATCACCTGTGGTATTGTAACTATCAAAAGATGCTTTCCCTCTGCTGAAGGGTCTGTCTAAGCCTTACAGCCTCACAGTCAATAGGAGCAGAAGCTCACAACCAATTCACAGATTTTGTGGGACACACTCCCCATGGCTACGTGGACAGTAGGTTATGACTAGCCCTGTACAAAGCTGCTGTTGCAGCAGGTTAGCCTACAGCAACAAAATGCTTTGTCCAAGACTCAGGCTCCAGAGAGCATGTCACAGACCGGAAATGACAAACTGCAACACCATCTAAATCAGAAAGGTGAGGCTGTAATTGCTTAATTCCACATCACTGTAAGTGTAGAGTCCAAATCTATGTACCAAGCCTTATGGCTCCATCTGCCTGCCACATCCTGGTCACCACTCAGAATGCTGATTCCTACCTGGAATTTCTACCTCACTGCGGGTTGGATTCCCCTCTGGCCTGCTCCCTTCCAGCTGGTTTTTGAGGTCGAAGCTGACTGAGAGCGTGTGGAGCTGGGAAAAGGCACTCAGGATACAGCAAACAAGCTCCGTGCAAGGCATGTGGGAGAAGATGTCGCTCACACTCAGCGCACGGAGGTGGCAGTCCGAGTGGTGGGACAGAGCCCGGAGCGCCGAGAGGATGCAGGAGATGTTAGCACCCAGGCCTGGAACAACATTTGTACAGAAAGGTGTTAGCTGTGCCCATGCAGGCACCAACACGCACACAGCTGGAGCCCCACCAACGGCCAAAACCAAAGTCAAAGGCTAAACTCACAGACTGCTTTATACACGTTCTTAAAGGTAGACTGTGTATAGGAGAGATGCAGATTTGGCTCTTCCCTTTGCCCTCTCAATGGTAAGCAGAAGGCCCCAGGCTGTTATGGGCACCATTCTCTCCCTCAAACATGTCCTCACACTCATTAAACATTTCTACCGATGCCATTCTCAAGATCAGGTACCAATACTCTTACAATGCCTATCCAGGAAAAAAATCCAGGTAAACCCGACGAGTACATCAGACCATTAGACCAAGGCTGGAAGGAAGCAGCCTGTTCACACCACTAACCATTGTAAGACAGAATCAAGTTTTCTAATGACACCCAGGAGCTCAGCAGGTTACTCAGAATCCGACATGTCTCCCCAGTCAAAGGAATGGAGAATAATTCCAGCGTGGACACGCTTCGGAAGCGGTGAGCAGCTTTCAGAGAAAAGATCCCAGCAGATCCTCCTTTCTTACAGCCAGCATGGCCATTGCACGGAGATCCTGGGGAGGAACTAGTCCAGTTCTCAGCATTTTCTCCCTCTGTGGCACTGTTTTTGTTGAGTAACCCTGAATTATGCTCTTTAGCAACAGTAAAAACAAAATCATACAGGTCTTCTGAGTTGCCATGTGGTCCCCTGCTTCGTCTGAGGCAGCGACGTTTCTTCCCCACGGCAGATTTTAGTCGTCTGCGTGTCTTTCGAAGAACACGGTGACAGGACAGCTGGTTTAAGACACAAGAAGATCCTCCCTCAACGCTGGTGAGGTCAGAGGGCACCTTGCTGCTTGCCTCCTCACATGCTTGGTTATGCAGAGAACTCGCTCTAGAGAGGACAGAGCTCAGATGAGCATCAGCCCCACATCCATTCACCTCCATGTCAGCCTCTCTAGGGGCGCTGGGGGATCCTTTATGGTTCTCACCACTGCTCCGCTCCCTCTCATCATAACAGCCCCTCTCTGCTCGCTCTTGTGCCAGCTCCTGGCTTTGGGCTTTGCTCTCCTCTCTGCAAAGGACACACAGGCTGCTGTGATACATAAGGGCATTACCCGAGTGCCAGAACCCAGCACTCATGCTCAAAATGAGAACGAGAAGAACTGTGTCGGGAACAGGCCAGGAATACATGGACACTTGGCTGACAGAGCCATGGTGAATCAGCCGGTGAAGAAGTAAAACCAGTGAACGCCTGATGGACTGGTCGGAGGAGAGGAGGCGCTGGAAGTTCAGGATCCGCAGGGAGCCGGCCAGGTTTTCCAGCACCTGCTGGTTGTGCTCAGCAGTGAGCTCCACCGCACCCTGCAGCATGTTGCAGAGGGTAAGCTGGGAAACATGCGGGGAGCTGTGGAGCAGAGGGGAGAAGTGATGGTGGTGGAGGCGCCAGTCAGAGGAGACATCCAAGACACCATGAAGAACGTTCGAGAAGAACGTTTCAAGGAACTTCTTCCTCCAACAGGTTATATTCTGCAATTAAACAACAGGGACACATTAACAAAGCCACATTTTTTCCTCATTATTTTTAAGTTACATTATTGCTCTCTGCTAACATGGTAAATGTGGTGTCCAAAAAACCCCGCTGCTAGCACAACTGAGACTACCTGTCTAGTTCTCAACATCTTTCCTAAGTGTACCTGTTGTAAAAACAAGTTACTCTCACCTCATCCTGCTTCTGGCCTAATTTAAACACATGTGGTGGTTCGAAGCTAAGCCATTGGTTCTGCTTATCAAAAACCATCATCAGGAATTTTACTCCCAACCATCAATTTATAGACTGTGATTAAGCTGCCTGATAATGACTGTTCTGTGGTGCTGGATCAGTGGAGATGCCTCAGTTTACCTATGCAAAGAAATTCTCCCAAACTCTTCCCTAAGTATTTCTCTAGTGCTTTCCGAGACATCAGCACAACTTTTGTCAGCACACGTGTAAGCATGATATCAGATACCGATTTTATCCCATTTCCCTAAGAATTACATCTCTGAAGACAGTGATATAAGGAAAGCAAGTGCCTGGAAAACACAGGGTTAAAATACTTAACTTAGGTCTAAGATAGAGAATAATGTTTGTGTTGCAAGTCTGTGGTGTGATAACAGAATTTAGTAGTCTTACTAACAAGAGTGAATTATTTCTTTTTATCCTTCTAATGAGTGAATTCTTTCTTGCCATCCTTCTAATTTATCAGTTAGCTTGGAGACAGTGATTCCCAAACACCTGCTAGCTTAGGATACTCCTTGTCTGCCCATCCTGTCCTGCTTGCAGTACATTTTGTACGGAGGTCACACTGCTCTAAATCTTTGCCAGCTATCAGAAACTTGCAGATACGGCTGGTTTCAGCTACTTGTGATTACTGGGGCATCCAGCTGTGCCAAAGGTGAAAAGTGCACCCTGAGGAAGACGGCTTACTTCATCTTGAAGACCCCTGCCCACGACCATGAGAGGGCAGTGCGCAAGCGCCAAAAGGGAGGAGACTTATGACAATGAGTACTTAAACTAATTGTAATTATCCCCCCCCCCCCCCCGGGAACCTAATGAATATGCATATTAGTGTGTAATAAATATCTGCTTGCTTAACCCCTTGGTGTGCAAGTTCAGGGGAGCGATCCCCCCCTTGCACCCAGTGCCGTAATAAACATGCCTGCTTTACAACTCTCTCTGAGTTGTACAGTCTGGTTCCGTGCATCAACAGGATTTATTCTTTGGTCAAACTCGCTGTTGTGAGATGACGGACATGGTTGTACACTGCAGTACCTTTAATGAACCCCATTTCCCAAAATGATTGTACTACCAGGGTCATGCCTTGGTCCGGAGCTTTACAAATTCTTATAAATAAGGACCAGCAATGACTTGGAGGCAGCCAGCAGCACCGTTGGGCTTAGAAACAGGGTACCTGCCTTGTGCCCCTTCTCCCACCAGCAGCATTTCCTCACCTTCGAGTTGGGCGGCCTGGTTTTCATCACATCATCCCACAGCTTGCGCCAGATGGGCTGCGTTGAGAGGCCTGCGGGACAACAATAATCAACCAGGCGCTGTCACCCCTGCTTGCACCCCAGTGCCCTGCCTCAGAGCCTGCAGGGCAGACAACGGGCAGCATTGGGACACGCAGACCCAGACCCCTGCAGTGAAAGGGCAGTGCTTTGCGGTGAGGGGATGACCACCCGCTGCCTTTCAAGGGATGCGAGTTAAAACCAGCAGGGTTTGCTGATCCTCGAAAGCAGCACCCGCACCACTGCATGAACCCTGCCTGGGTATGGGACAGGGCTCAAGCTTTTGGACACAGGGGGTGCCCAAGCGCCGGTGGCGATGGTGGCAGGGACTGTGCTCTGCGGTGCCCCCCACCCTGCTGAGGGGCTCCCCGCTCTGGCCCAGGGCTCCCATTTCCAGCCAGGAGGGGTCTGCTCCCCCAGAGCAGGTTCCTCCCTCCAGCCGGGGGTCCCTCCGGTGTGGGGCTCATCTCCCAGGCCGGGGGGGACCCCTCAGTGTGTGTATGAGGGGGGCCTCGTCCCTCCCACCCCTCGAGGGTTCGTCACCTGCTCTCTGCGCTGCGCCCTCAGCCCGCTCGAGGTGGAAGACGGTGAGAAGCGGCAGCACCCCCCGCAGAAGACGTCCGGGCAGCGCTGCGGAGAGACGGAGGGAGGCGGCGGCAGAGTGCGGGCAGCCCCCAGGCCCAGCGCCCCGCCGCCCAGCGCCGCCCGTGCCTTACCCCAGACGTCCCGCTCCAGAGCCGCCATGCTGCGGCTCACGGCCGCCGCGCTCAGCGCGAACAGGCTGCGCGGCCCCTCCGCCGCCATCGCCCCTCTCGGTGCTACACCGCCGCCCGCCAGCTCCGCCATCTTGGGAGGAGGAGCAGGAGGAGGAGGAGCAGGAGGAGGAGGAGCAGGAGGAGGAGGAGCAGGAGGAGGAGGAGGAGCAGGAGGAGGAGGGAGCGGGTGGCCATGTTGGGGAGGTCGAGTTGAGCTGAAGGCTCTTTGGCGACCGTACCGCGCTCTACGGCTAACTGAAAGGCTAGAGACAGGAGGCGGCTGATGCCTCCTCCCTGGTAGCAAGTGACAGGACAAGAGGTAACGGCCTTAAGCTGCGCCAGGGGAGGTTTAGTTTGGATGTTAGGAACAATTTCTCCACCCATCTGGTGCTCAGGTATTGGAACAGGTGGAGTCACTGTGGAAGTGGTCAAAAACCATGCAGATTCGGCCCTTAGTGACATGGTTTAGTACTGGAAATGGCAGTGCTGGGGTGACGGTTGGTCTTGATGATTTTAAAGGTCTTCCAACCTAAATGATTCTGCGAGCCTAAGGAGGCCAGGAGGAAGGCAGAGCGCCACGCCCGGAAGGGACGCGCCCGTGCCTGAAACACCGCCCTGCGCTGGAGCGGTCCCGGTGCGTTTCCGCTTCCCGGGCGGGCAGCGGCGCTTCCGGCGGGTGACCCTGCTGAGTCCTTCTGTGCGGCGGCAGCGGGGCCATGGGGCTGCGGGACAGCGTCGTTCACGCCGGGGAGCCCGAGGTGAGCGCGGCCGCGCCGGAGCCCCGCGGGACGCGGGCGGGTTGCAGCCGGTAACCGCTCTGCTTTGTGTTTTCACAGGAGGAGGAAGAGCTGGTGGTGAGTGGGAGCGTTGTGTGCAGTTCTGGTGTCCTCAACATAAGGACATGGAGCTGTTGGAACAAGTCCAGAGGAGGGCCACGAGGATGATCAGGGGATGGAGCACCTCCCGTATGAAGACAGCCTGAAAAAGTTGGGGCTGTTCAGCCTGGAGAAGAGAAGGCTGCATGGAGACCTCCTAGCAGCCTTCCAGTATCTGAAGGGGGGCTATAGGGATGCTGGGGAGGGACTCTTCATGAGGAACTGTAGTGATAGGACAAGGGGTAATGGGTTCAAACTTAAACGGGAAGTTTAGATTGGATATGAGGAAGAAGTTCTTTACTGTAAGGGTGGTGAGGCACTGGAATGGGTTGCCCAGGGAAGTTGTAATGCTCCATCCCTGGTGGTGTTCAAGGCCAGGTTGGACAGAGGCTTGAGCAGCCTCATCTAGTGGAATGTGTCCCTGTCCATGGTGGGGCTGTTGTAACTAAATGATCTTAAGGTTCTTTCCAACCCAAGCGATTCTGTGGTTGAGAGATCCACAGCTTAGCATGGGGACGGCTCAAATTCCAACTTCCACAGGGATATATGGCTTCCTCTTAAAGCAATATGTCTCAGGGAAGCGTATGGGGGGAAACGGCGTTTCAGGTTGTCCTTGTCCTCATGGCAGTCCTTTGCCTGCAGGATCCTTTAACCACGGTCCGGGAACACTGTGAGCAGACGGAAAAATGTGTGAAGGCACGGGAGCGGCTGGAGCAGTGTGACGCGCGGGTGTCCTCCAGGTCCCAGACGGAAGAGCAGTGCACAGAGGAGCTGTTTGACTTCCTGCATGCCAGGGACCACTGCGTAAGTGCAGCACCCGTGGGTGCAATGTCCCTGCTGGTGCTGGGAGAAGCTTTAGCCACGCTTCCAAGACTGCAGGCAGTTCAGGTGTGAGACGTGTTCAGAAGAACTGTGAGCCTTGATGCTTTTTCATGTTAAATGTTTGTTTCCTCCTTGTCACAACAGTTCCAGCTGGAATTCAGTAGGTTATTAAAAGATTAAATAAGTCAAACATGACGTTTCTGCCCCACAGATAGCACTCTGCTGTTTCAGTGTTGTATTTGCCATTTTAAAGTTGAACCTTTTTAACCTGAGCTGAAACGTTGTGAGAAATCTCAGCTTGTTTGTTCTCTTGAATGACCTGTTGCGAAGCAACAGCTGTGGGGCTCAGAAAGCCAAGATGCAGGTGGTAACACCCTGCTGTCTTCCAGCCCTAAACTATGAGTTACTGAGGGCTTTGTCTCTTCTTTTCAGGTTGCTCACAAACTCTTTAAGAACCTGAAGTGAATACGGGCGCCGTTGTCCATCTGCTTCCACGGCCCATGTTGGTGGTTCCTGGATTCACAGTCCTGCTCCTGCCCGTTCCTGGCAGCAGCCAGGTGTCAGCCTGTCTCTGCGTCTGTTCTCATGGAAGATGTGCAGCTACGCAAAACCCATGTTGTTGTTCTGTAGTTTTCCATATTAAACATTGAGTTCCCATGGAAACACCCTCTGTTCATTTCCTAGTTCTAATGCTGCTCACTAGAACTGGGTTAAGGTGGAATTAGTGGGTGTCAGAGCTCAGTGTGTGGGGGAAGACTTTTCCTCAATTGTGGGAGTGTTCTTTTTGTGCAGCCGTGAGGTGTAGTGACTGGATCCGGATCCCACAGGGAAGAATTTGTCTACTGGAGCCACAAAGATTTATTTCCAAGCCCCACAAACCAATATTGTTAATGCAGTAAGTTAATTAAATTAAACTAAAGGGAGTGACTCGTTTCTAGGAGAGGAAATGTTTATCCCCTTGGGGGGAAAAACTGTCAGCTGTCCCTCACTGTCCCCTAATGCTGCTGGAGGAGCCTCTTGGCTGTGGTTGGCTTTGCCACCTTGCCCAAAATGACTGCAGAGGAGCATGGTGGGAGTTCCACCTGCTCAATCTCCAACCGGAGCACTAAGGGGGAAATGAAGACCCCTCTGAAGCAGAAATCACCAGCCTCTTCTGCTGACCTGGGACTGCCCTGTGCACTCTCTGCCCGTTTTTCTCTGCAGTGGGGTGTTCAGTAGCAGGAAAACTGTTCTGCTTCACAGGGCAGCAAGTACTTCCCCAGCTACTCATCAAAGCGAGAAGGAAAACACCACCTTTCAGGTGAGGCTGCTCTTTATCAGTGCAGCAGTCCATAATGCTTTTGCTGGTGGAATCCCGGTTTAATCCCTAGTGGGCTGAAATGCAGCTTTATTAGGGTAAGTGTAACACGTTACCTTTGGGAGGTCTGGATGCGTTTCTCCGGCCACAAAGCCCACCCTCTTACCGGGTCCTTCCCGGCTAGCGGATGCCCAAACCCGCCTCCTCCCGTCCCGCACCGGGGGTGATCCCTCGGGAGGCGGAGCGGGGTCGGGGCCGCTGCCGGTCCCGCCCCGGAAGGCGGTGCAGCGGAGCGGGAGTGATGGCGGCCGTGTGCGGCCGTGGGCCGTTGGCGGCGGCGCTGCTGCGGCGGGGACCGGCACCGGGGCTGCGACCGGTGCCGCGCCGGTACCGGTACAAGGAGAAGTGGGTGAGCGGAGCCGGAGCGGGTCCCTGCCCTGCACCCGTGGCGCTGCGCTGCACCGCACCTTCCCTTTTACCCCCGCTAACCCTTCTGCCCCCCTCACGTCTCTCTATTTCACCCCCTTGCACCTCTCGGTGCACCTATAGCACCCCCTCTCCCGTTGCATCCCCGTTGCACTGCTCTGCGCACAGCCTCTCCCCTCCTTGTATGCTCACTCCATGCTCCCGGCCCCATTCAGCCATTCCCAGTCCTGAACCTCTCCAGAGGACCATCAGCCCATGGGTGTCTAAGACACAGTCACTCTTTAGGGCTGCAGAAAGGTCCTAGGGACTTTTAGAATCCCAGACTGGTTTGTGTTGGAAGGGACCTTAAAGCTTATCCAGTTCCAGCCCCTTGCCATGGGGGATACCTTCCACTAGAGCAGGTTGCTCTAAGCCCCGTCCAGCCTGGCCTTGAACGCTGCGAGGGATGGGGCAGCCACAGCTTCTCTGAGCAACCTGTGTCACTGTTTTGGCAGCACAGAGCTTGGCACTGGAAAACGTTGTGGGTGAGGGGGATGTTGAGGTATTTTGTCTGTTAACATCTCTGATACTTTTCCCCCCCGAGGCTGCCACAGCTCCTCGCATCCCGTGCACGCGGCTGGCCCTGCACCACTTCGACATGAGCTACAGCCTGCAGCTGAAGGACCTGTGGCCCTCTGTCCGTGCCGGCCTGCTCTGTGAGCAGAAGTACGGTGCCCTCCTCAACAACTTCTGTGCCGATGATTACGTCACCCAGGAGCTGGAGCTGATGAACGCCACTGATTTTGTGTCTGAAGGCTCCAAAAAGGCACAGCAGGATGCAGCTGCAGAAGAAGTGAGAAGGGAGGAAAGCAGGTCCCAGGAGGGACACAGGAAGGTCAGGACAGTGATGCAGACAGAGACAGTGACACAAGCAGAGATGTCACCTGCACTTCGTGCCTCCATCAGCTCCAACATCAAGTGTTACACCTACCCCAGGGGGGACATCACACGCTTCCGCCCTGCACGGTGAGACATCCCTGGGACCCACCTCCTGCTGTCCTTGCCAGCCTTATGGGCTGCACGTGTATGAGCATCCACTGCTTCTGCACATCCCCATCCTCACTTCCAACTGCTCTTTTCTTTCCCTCTCTCACCCCTTGGCTTTTTTTATGCACACTGGTGATTTCCAGGCAAGACTCTCTGGGGCTCCTCGACTATTATCTCATGGATGCAGCATCTCTCCTGCCTGTCCTGGCGCTCAACGTGCAGCGGGGTGATTTGGTCCTTGACCTCTGTGCTGCTCCAGGTGGCAAGACTCTGGCTCTGCTGCAGACTGGGCTTTGTGGTAAGTGTCTTTGTCCTCCACGGGTAAAACAAGGCTGGAAGAACGTGCTGACCCATTAATGTCTGACCGTTAATCATTTCTGGTTATAAGAGTTGGGAATCTGGTGTGGTTTTGTGAGTGACATTCCCAGTGTGCCTGTTTTATCCTCCCAGGGCATCTGGCAGCCAACGACATCTCCATTTCCCGGACAAAGAGGCTGTACAGCATTCTCAACAGCTACATTCCCAAAGATATCAGGGAAACTGTGAGTGTTACATCCTATGATGGAAGAGACTGGGATCAGCTGGAAGGTGATACTTTCCATAAGGTAGGTGATTGGGAGCCAGTGAAGAAAAACCCATCTATTTCACTTCCCTCCTGTCCCAGAGGAAGACAGCAGCTTATCCTACAGTATAGAATCATAGAATAGTTAGGGTTGGAAAGGACCTTAAGATCATCAAGTTCCAACCCCCTGCCAGAAGGCTGCGTGGAGACCTCATAACAACCTTCCCGTATCTGAAGGGGGCCTACAGAGATGCTGGAGAGGGACTCTTCATCAGGGACTGTAGTGATAGGACAAGGGGTAACGGGTTCAAACTTAAACAGGGGAAGTTCGGGTTAGGTGTAAGGAAGAACTTCTTTACTGTGAAGGTGGTGAGGGACTGGAATTGGTTGCCCAAAGAAGCTGTGAATGCTCCATCCCTGGCAGTGTTCAAGGCCAGGTTGGATGGAGTATTGGTATACAGTTCTCCATAATCTTATACGGAGAGGAAGAGAGAAGGCTAAACCACATAAGGAGTAGCATTGCCTTCCTGTAGGATCTGGAGCATATGGGTATCCACAGTTGTACCTTTATTTACCTGTGTAATATCCCTTAAAAGTCCTGTTATATCACCTGCAAGGGGTTAAATGTGAAGATTAGATAATTAATGTTTCTCAGCCTGTTGCAGATGGAGTGACATGCTGCCCTTGTAAGAGAGAAGTATCAGTAAGGTTATTGAGATAAAACAGTGATTTAACAAAACAGTTAATAAATGTGACAGTGGTTTAACAAGATTCGGTGTTGATGTACACTTGGTTATTTACTTTATAGAGCACAAGGTCAGACAGAACTGCCAGGGAGACTTTCCTGTTGAGTTGAGACGTTCAGAAAGGACTCCCTTGCTTTCTAAAGTCCTTCTCAGAGGGGAGTCTGGAGCTGGATCCAGACTTAGTGCCAGACTTGGTCAGTGATTTATGTCTAAAAGATTGTACATGCACATCCAATCCTTTATATCACTTAGCTAAGATTGCAAATTAAGCATACTGTTAATAATCACTTAGAATCCTAGAATAGTTAGGGTTGGAAAGGACCTTAAGATCATATAGTTGCAACCTCCCTGCCATGGGCAGGGACACCTCACACTAAACCATGCTACCCAAGGCTCTGTCCAGCCTGGCCTTGAACACTGCCAGGGATGGAGCATTCACAACTTCCCTGGGCAAACCGTTCCAGTGCCTCACCACCCTTCTGTTGTGGCATTCCCTCAACCTCGAGGTGTAACCTTGAGAGGTATCCTTACTCGAGGGGAGATCCTGGTGTGCAGCCTGCTGCCATGCAGGATAGCTCAATGGACCCTGGGCTGTCCACTATGTATGGAGTAAGATGTTTGACTTAGGTCACATTTGCTCACCAACTGTGTTTCCAGCTGTTGAGCAAGATTTATGGCCCTTAGCTACTGCGTTATCTGTCTTCCCAAAGTATAGCTTAAGCCAGATGCAGCCGTTATGACCACCCCTGGTAGCTATTGCTTAAGCAGGAAAAAGGGTGTGTTGGGGAGCATGCTGCCAGATATTCACATCCAGTCTTAGGAGCTGGATTTGTTTCTCCAGATGTCACTGCAGGAGCTCTGGCTGTGCGTGGTCGCAACCATAGGTGCAGAAGTAATGCCTGCCAGAAACATGCATAGAGTAGAAACGTTAAATGAAGACACATGTAGGAGCGTGATGTTATCCCAACATAAAAAAGACATGGGATTGTTGGAGCAAGTCTGGAGGAGGGCTATGAGGATGATCAGAGGGCTGGATCATGATTCTGTGAGCCACCATTTCTGTGTCCGCATGTTCCTGAGATGCAAAAGCAGCCAGATGAGTTGCAGTTCAGTGTGGATGCACAACAGTGTTTGGACAGTATCAGCCAAGCAAGGTACCAAGAGCTGCTTGGAGTATGGCAAGGATGGAGGAGTCAGGCAAGGGACAGGTTGCAGTAGGAGACTGACTGAGCTGGACCTTATCTGAGGGCTGATGCAGAACCTTTGCTGCTGCAGGTCCTGGTGGATGTGCCCTGCACGACAGACAGACACTCTGTCATGGAGGAGGAGAACAACATCTTCCACAAGAGACGAACCAAGGAGTGCCAGATGCTGCCCATGCTGCAGCTGCAGCTGCTGATGTGAGTGAGTTTGGTGCTGTGTCTTGGGGCTGTTTGTGTTACGGTAGCAGCTGTCCATGGGCAGCACTGAAACCTCTTCTTCCTTTATGTGTTCCAGACTGGGAAATGTGGAAACCATGTGTAGTTTTCTGGAATGACAATAGCTGAACACATCAAATCGTAGTATGTGTAAGAAGGGGCAAATGTTCTCGGTCAGAGGGTAGCCACAGGAGGTAGGGAGGAGGGTCCAAGCAACAGGATGGGTGTAGTGTTGTCCTTTTGTGTGAGATGATCTCCTGGGTCCTGGCCTTCAGCCTTGGAGGTTTTCTGAGTGTCCACATCTCCCAGCACATGAGAGGACATGGGGGCACTTTGCCACCCCATTTACCTAAGACTGAATGGGCTGACTGTGAGCTAGTGCGATAAGGAAACAGATTAGGGTCCCACAGCAGCACTTGAACTGCAAGAGCCTCTTCCCTGCATGTTCTCTTATCCCCTTCTCTTGCAGGTAAGTGCAGGATTACTCCTTCTGTCTGCTCTCCTGTGTTAAGTACTTTATCAGTCTTACGGATCTGTTTAACTCATATTCATAGAATCATAGAATAGTTAGGGTTGGAAAGGATCTTAAGATCATCCAGTTCCAACCCCCCTGCCATGGGCAGGGACACCTCACGCAAAACTGTGTCACCCAAGGCTATGTCCAACCCGGCCTTGAACGCCGCCAGGGACGGAGCATTCACAACTTCCCTGGGTAACCCATTCCAGTGCCTCACCACCCTTACAGTAAAGAATTTCTTCCTCATATCCAATCTAAACTTCCCTTGTTCAAGTTTGAGCCTGTTACCCCTTGTCCTATCACTACAGTCCCTCATGAAGAGTCCCTCCCCAGCATCCCTATAGGTCCCCTTCAGATACTGGAAGGCTGTTATGAGGATTGCCCTGGTCTAAAACAGTCCTCAAGTGAGAGTGCTGAGCCTATGGGGTTTGAGATTTGTCTCTGACCTCCTATGAGTTACATGCTGTCTTCCCAATATCGGTGGGTAGGGATGCTGGTGTCCCACACAGTCCTTTTCTCATGACAGTGTGTGTGTTCGTCTTGCTTGCAGGGCTGGGATCCTCGCTACCAAGCCGGGAGGAGAGGTGGTGTATTCTACGTGCTCCCTCTCCTCACTGCAGAACGAGTGTGTGATAGAGAGAGCAGTGGACATTGCAGAAACCCAGTTTAACATCAGTGTACACGTTGAGGACTTGAGCCACTTCCGGATGCTCTTCCAGGACACGTTTTCCTTCTTCTCGGATTGCCGGCTGGGGGAGCTTGTTCTGCCTCACCTCACGGCCAACTTTGGACCTATGTATTTCTGCAAACTGCGCCGGGTGTAGAAGGGGTGACAGACTGTGCTGCCTACCAGGAAGTGCCCCGGATTTCCAGGGAAAGCAGAACTGCTTTATATTTATTTTTCCTTTCAGAATGTCCCACAGGAAGTCTGCTTTTTTACTGCAGACATAGAGAATAAATGACAAAGACCTGCTGTGGAGCCTGCTGAATATTTGTCTGTTTGAAACTGAGGTGTTTAATCTAGGAAAGAGACAGGGGTCTTATCAGGGGGAGTGATTTATCCATCCTTCTCAGGATGGGGTAAATGGCCCTCTGTGGATGCTGTGCTCTTGCTCCTGTCTGACTGCTTTGATCGTACCGGCACAGGTTTGGGTTAACAGACACCATCTGGGGATCTCAGCCTCTCTGTCCCAGATCTCACGATCTGCATAATCAAGTTGCATCTGTCTCTGCTTATCTCCTACCTTCAGAAAGAGCAGCCTGAGGTCCTGAAATAAGAGGTTCCTAAGAATGTACCTGCTGTGAGGTTGGAAATATGCTTGGGATGCTCGAGATCTGGTGGTGGAAGGAGTGTGGCCAGTGCCTGATGCCATCCCTCATCCTTGTGGTTGAAATGGAAGGTGGGAACACTCCCATGTTAGATGCTTTTTAATGGCCAGTGGGAAGGTGTTTGTATGATTTTGAGTAATAATTGTGCATTCATATAATCATAGCCATCAGTGAACAATTACTGGAGTTTATTAATAGAGTTGCATAGTAGCTACATTTTTATTTTTGTGTGCAAAGTACAGTGATGGGGAGGGTACACATGGTTGTGTTCCTTACGGGGCAGCCATAGTTATATCCATAGGAAGTCCCTCCAGTGTCAACAAGACTATACTGTTCAGCTTTTGTAATCCTTTGCTCTCAGCATCACCCTGCTTCTGCAAGAGGCAGCATAGGTGAAAATGAGGGTGAACCCCTATCCATGTCCATCCTTCGAGGAAGGTGCAGTTCATAGATGTATCATCATTTGAATCCAGCTTAAACCAGTCCCACCCTCTGCATGGCATCTTGGTTCCTTACAGGATCCGCGGTTATTGGTGGGGGGGTGGGGGCAGGAAATGGCTTTTCCTTCCTCCTTCCCTCCTTGCTGTTGTTTCTGCACTGCTGATTGCAAAGAGGAGTGGTGCAGCTCTGTCAGCACATCTCGCCCCTGGGCATGGGGGACCGTGGAGGCTATGCCACTCTCTTCTCATGGCTGAGGGTCTCCACCTCCTTCATGAACCGGAGGCACAGCTCCTCCTGCCATGGCAAGGCCACGCACTGCACAGCCACAGGCAGCCCAATGGCTCCGGACACAGCCTGCAGTGAGGGCACAAATGGTGAGGGGGTACTAGGAGACTCAGACCTCCATCAGCTCTTGGAAACTTGGTTTAGGAATGTGGCTCCGTTATCCTGCCGTTCAAGCAGCATTAGTGTGCTGGGGCAGAGGGAAGGCTGTTGCTGTTCTCATGATATAAATGGTTGCTAAAGCTTGGGCAGTGTGTTTAAGTTATCCCCCCCCCCCCCAACCCCCAGCTATTCCACTTTGAGCTGTCTTGCAGCCAGATCCCTCTTTCTTCAGCATCTTTGCTTCTGGTCCATGTTCCACTGACAGCATGGGCCTGGTGAAGGCATCATGGAGCAGGAGGAAAGTGCATTGCAGTGCTGTGGGTTCTGGCCGTCACCGGGACCTACTCAAAGAAGCCTTGCTACATGGCTCCTTTCTGGTTTCAGCCTATAATCTGCTCCCCCAGTCTCCCCAAAGCTTAGTGACTTATGTTTTGAGGGTTTGGGAGAAAAGGGATTTTCAAGTGGTATTTAAAGGTGATTTACTTTTTGCACTGTGCCCATGTTGATGAACACATTTAGCAGCCCCTGATTTCAGTGAAACTGTTGAACATCCACCAGCAGTCTCTGCTCCGCCACTTCCCATGCTGCATACCTGTTTCAGCATCCGGTCCCAGGGGTCATCACAGTATCCTTGGTAAATCTTTAGCTCTTCCTCGTCAGCTTCTGTCACCGTGCTGACAGGTACGACTCCAGCAGGGAAGTTCAAGACATTGTACAGCATTGTGGAGGAGATGGCAGCTGAGAGAAGCAGAAGAGACAAATGCAGGTAGTCACAGCCTCCTGCCCTCCTTCAAACTTACACACTGCACGCTCACATGTGCCTTGGCCTGGAATCCCAGTGTTTCTGATAAGGAACTGCAGAGAGATTGCACAAGGGTGGCTATCTGTAGATCCAAGTTCTACTGCAAGAAACAACTGCCATCAGATGACTTCATCCACATCTGTCTCTATCTGCTTAGATAGATTTATGGTAGTTATTTTTCCTTCCTAATGCCCATAAAATGGCTTAGGTGGGGGGTGGAGCTCCTGGTCTCTGTCCAGTCTCAACCACTGTGGTACTCTGCCCTCCCAGAAAGGTCCCAGACTCACTTACTGAGGAGTTTCCCGGGGTATCCCGAGGTGAAGGCAGGCCCCAGGACAGGGCACAGCACAACGTCCAGCCCCAGTTCCCTCCACCGTGCGATGAACTCAGTGCGGTACACCTTGGGGAGGAGAGGGGAGATGACATGGAGGCCATGTCCATGCCTGGAGCATCTTGGCTTCACATGGGTATGCATCAGGCTCTGCATGGCCAAGGAGGCAGAGCAGGCAGCTGTACTTTAGTCAAGAGGCAAATGAGAATGTGTTTGCCTCGACAGCACATGTCCAGACAGCAGCCAGGAGTTGGAAAGGACAGCCTTCGTTGGGACCAAGTGTAGGCATTTGGCGTAAGCACCGTGAACAACTAATAAAGTCCTGGCTGGGTTGATCCAAAAGCTCATTTACCCCATTCTTACCTCTCTTTTGTGCCTTTCCCTCTGTCTTGTCTCCTCCCCAGTGCCCTGCTGCACAGCCGCTTTCCTAACTGATGACCCGCCGACCTGGCACTTGTCATAAAGCCTCAACTTGTAGCATGATGCCAGAAAGAAAATGCCTTAAAACATACCTCTATTTGATGTTGATGATTCCACATCTCCTTCACCGAGCTGCAAGTGGAAATGATAATATTTTTAAGCTTTAAGAGGAGGAATTGCTTCAATAATCCCCTGGGTTGATAAGCACCAGGGATTTTATCAATTACTCAATACATCTTTCACAACTTGTTTAAAGTTTCCTACAGCATTTGGCCAAGCAATTAAGCAACAAATGTCTGGAAGTGGTAGAGAAAATGTTTCTCTTGTGAGCCAGGACTTAGTACTCCTCTCCACCACAGGCTTCTTGAATGACTGGATCCATCCGATTCCCGCAATCCATTCGGAAGAACACTAGGGGTAGTGCAACACCGGGGAGACGGGTTCCTGAAGGCTGAAGTAGAGGATGGAGGGACAGCCCTTGCAGAGAGCAGGTCAGAGCCTGTAATGAACCCACCCTCACACCACCATGGACACTTAGAGGAGAAGGTACTGCTCATTTCCATGGACAACCCTGGGGATGATGCCACCTCACCTCATTCCACTCAAGGCACTCAGGTAGTCAGCCAGGCGGGGAAACTGGAAAGGAAAGAGGTTTCTGTTAAGGACATGACATGGGGGTGCAATAACTTCTGACATCCTGAGAAACTCCCTTCCATCCCTGGGGATGCTACAGTGAGGGTGAATGGTGATTAAAAACGCTCCTCATGGTTCCGAACTTACTTTGCTTCCAACTTCTGGTGGTTGTTTCCCAATGTGTTTCTTACAGCTCAGTATTTCCTGCTCACAGAGGAATGAACTGACTTGAACCAAGTCACCTCTCATTATTTTTGATAAATCAAACATTTTTTAGCTTAGTATCTCACAGAAACAAGACCTCCACAAGCACTTTGGCTGCCTCACACTCACTGCTACCTTTCTGATCCTCTCAACTGAGAACCACAAAACTGGACAGAGAGGCAGAGAAAATGGAGAGAAGCCCTACAAAAGGATGTTCGGCTGGTGAAAGAACTACAATAAGGGCCATATCTTATTGATCACCAGAAGTCTGCATGAAGCTGTGGTATTTGGGAGGCCTCCTACACAGGGATAAGCCTTCAACTGTGAGTCCCTCTTCTGCAGTGATCCCAATGCAGGACTCTAGGAAACTGGGTGCTGCAAGATCTAGCATTTGAAGAACCACTTCCTATAGACTGCATCAATCTTTTACAGCCCTTGGCTGGTCCTTCTCTCATTTCCCTTTGCATTAGATAAATCCCATCAGGGGTCTAGGAAAGACCTTCCACAGTGTCAGCATGTGCCTTGGCCTGAAACCCAGCGTTTCTAGTTAGAGGTGTTTCTCAGTTCCACCATGTTTTCAAGCATCCCAAGGCGTTGCTAACACCACTCTGCTTTGATCCTGAAGCCAGGGTCTCACCAGAGGTTTAAGAATCAGAGCCAGCAGCTTCTTCCCCAGCCTCGGGATTCTGCACCAATTCACCTGGGATTTCAAGCTTGGATCTACAGTATCTCCTGTGCTGAGAGAAGACAAGAGGAGCGGATCATGCCATAGAAGCTGTTTGCCCTTTCTCAGAAAGCTGTATTTCTTGTTTGGGGTTGGGAGAGCTGGGCTTGTTTTGCCTGTGTGTTGTGCTCATGGGCACAGGGATGGAGGTGTCTTACAGCACTGCTGCCTGAGGGCTCCTACTTACAACAAGTCCAACCAAGCACGGCCTCCATCAGCAAAAAAAGTCTTCAGAAACAGTTCATTCATGACACAGTGGATCCGAGGTGGAGAAAAGGGCACCAGCTGCACCAGAACACAAGATTATGTGGCAGCCTGGAAACGTGATGATTTCCAAAGCCCGACTGTGGATACACTTCAAAGGCACCTCCCCAGGCTTCACATGTCAACAGAGCCCTGGTTCAACCCTTTACTAGCCTAGTCCTTTCCCCATGGGATTATTCCTCCCTGACAGCGATTTGGCTCCACTCTCTCCAGAGCTGTTTCCTCCTCCATCAAGCTCCAGGCAGCCCCGGAGCCAGAAGTTGCACCAGATTCCCACCTCTCCCAGCACTGTCAACATCTCAGACCTGGAGTCACTTTGCTATGAAGAGCACCACTAGCATGTTTCTGCAGGTAGGTCTAGATGGAGGGAAAGATATTTCCAATCCTTTGCCCCATGGCCGTTTTCCTTCAGTGATCCAGGATGGTCAGAGGTCTCCATGGGCATTGGGGAGGAAGGAGAAAAAACACCTCTCAGAGCGCTGCTTGGAAGAACACTCCTAGAAAGCTCCAAGGCAACCTTCTAGGGTCAAACACAGCACTTTATGGATGCTGCTGTCTATTGTGGACCACAGCCACAAGGAGAGCAGAGATGGGTTTGTTACACCCCTTGCAGGTACAAGTTCTCCAATTGTCAGTGCTGTTTCCCCATGAGATACACTGCTACTCTATGTAGGACCATGCCTGTGCTGTATTACATGGCTGTAGTAATGTGGTTGTACACACCTCATGCCCAGCTGCCTGCAGAGCCCTCCTGGTGTCCTGCACTGCTCGCCGCATGCAAGGGGGCAGCGGGAAGTAGCCATCTGTGTCATAGTACCCGATCCGCAGAGGAGTGGAGCTGGAGTACACCTGGAGCAAAGAGACACCAGTGAAGCATCTGCAACCTTGCTGAGGGTAGGACTGCCCTGTGCTGAGGCTCACTGCAGAAGGGACAAAAGCTCCAGCTGGAGAGGGGCTTTTCACAAGGGCGTTTAGTGATGGGACAAGGTGGAATGGCTTTAACCTAAGTGAAGACTGGTATGAGCTCTTAGGAAGAAGTTCTTCCCTGTGAGGCTGCTGAGGTGCTGGCACAGGGTGCCCAGAGAAGCTGTGGCTGCCCCATCCCTGACAGTGTTCAAGGCCAGGTTGGATGGGGCTTGGATCAACTTGCTCTAGTGGAAGGTGTCTCTGCCCATGGCAGGGGGTTGGAACTGGATGAGTTTTAAGATTCCTTCCAAACCAAACCATTCTATGGCTGTATGTTAGGGAATAACTAATTTTCTGGTTGCTGCCTATAGTTTCCATACGTTACCCTTTCCAAATGCTCACCCTTGCCTTTTTCTCCAGCCTCCCCTTCATCCCTCCCTTCATATAAAGCACAGCCACTCAAGACCAGTAATTCAACCAGTATTCTGAAGATGGAGGTGGAAAATCCTCCTGAAGTTCATCTGCTGCAGAGGGAAATGAAATGTCCTCAGCCAAAAGATTTTCTGATCCTGTCTCATCTTCCCCTAAAAATGTCCAGCTTTTTGTTCCTGGCATTGCCTTCCTTTCCACTCTTTTCTAGGGTCTTTCAGTCTGATAAACTACATGCCAACTGAGTAGAGAGAAAGGAGAGAATCATAGAATAGTTAGGGTTGGAAAGGACCTTAAGATCATCTCGTTCCAACCCCACTGCAAGGGGCAGGGACACCTCACACTAAACCATGCCACCCAAGGCTCTGTCCAACCTGCACTTGAACACGGCCAGGAATGTAGCATTCACAACTTCCCTGGGCAACCCATTCCAGTGCCTCACCACTCTTACAGTAAAGAATTTCTTCCTCATATCCAATCTAAACTTCCCCTGTTTAAGTTCGAACCCGTTACCCCTTGTCCTATCATTACAGTCCTTCATGAAGAGTCCCTTCCCAGCATCCCTATAGGCCCCTTCAGATACTGGAAGGCTGCTAGGAGGTCTCCACGCAGCCTTCTCTTCTCCAGGCTGAACAGCCCCAACTTTCTCAGCCTATCCTTATAGGGGAGGTGCTCCAGTCCCCTGATCATCCTCGTGGCCCTCCTCTGGACTTGTTCCTTCAGTTCCATGTCCTTTTATGTTGAGGACACCAGAACTGCACACAATACTCAAGTGAGGTCTCACAAGAGCAGAGTAGAGGGGCAGGATCACCTCCTTCGACCTGCTGGTCACGCTCCTTTTGATGCAGCCCAGGATACGGTTGGCTTTCTGGGCTGCGAGCGCACACTGCAGCCGGCTCATGTTCATTTTCTCATCAACCAAAACCCCCAAGTCCTTCTGGGCAGGGCTGCTGTGAATCTCTTCTCTGCCCAACCTGTAGCTGTGCCTGGGATTGCTCCGACCCAGGTGTAGGACCTTGCACTTGGCATGGTTTAACTTCATAAGGTTGGCCTTACAAGCGTGTCAAGGTCCCCCTGGATGGCATTCCTTCCCTCCAGCATATAACTATTTATAACCTGTTTCTTGTAGTAATTACTAATTGTGCCCTCATAGAGAGCTAACGAGTTACAGGAAACCAGTAGTATAAAGACAACTGGGCTCTTAAAGAATGATATGTTGAGTGCGCAGCACCCTCAAAAGAGCCTTGCTGACTTAAGGACTCACATCCTCATTGAAGGGGATGGGGGGCACGGTGGGGTCCAGCCGGAACATCTTCTCACAGAGCAGCGCCTTCATGCACAGGACCAGGCTGTCCACATCCCTCGCCATAGGCCCCAGAGCACAAGGAACTGGTTTGGGAAGAGAGCAAACATCCACTTTAAACAAAAGGGTGCATCAAACACCAGTCCACCCTCTGTATGGCCATGTTGACTGCAAGGGATGATCAGGCAATGACATGGGATGTTTCAGGCAGACTTCAGGCAGATCTTGATTATGTCAGGCTTTCCCTAGGCCTAGAGGAGGACATAGGGCTCTTCACAGCATGTAGAGAAAAGCAATTAAACATAATTCATGTACCTGCCGTGATCCCACCAAATGGGCCACTCGCTCCAGACAGGCTGTGGGAAAAGAGAAAGGAATGTATTCTATTTTCAGTAATGGTGAGATATGCCAAATATGTTTGAATAGCAGAGCAGGGTCTGCAGTTCAGGACCTGAACCAGTGGGAAGTTGTTAAAAGTATTTGATTTATGTGAAACAGAAAACCCAAATCAAAACAGAACACCCTAACCCCCAATAAATCTTAGCTTTAGTTTAACAAAAACCGTTCAGTTTTGGCATTATTTAACCACTTCAGCCCCCTACCTGAGCCTTTTGGCCGTGGGTTTGAGCCCACACAGCCCGCAGAAGCTGGACGGCAGGCGGATGCTGCCGCCGACGTCCGAGCCGATGCCCAGGATGGAGCCTCCCCCTGCGATCAGAGCTCCCTCCCCTCCTGAGGAGCCTCCGGGGCTCTTGTGGTGGTTGAAGGGGTTCAGGGTCTGGCCGAAGGTGGGATTGCTGCAGTCATAGCTGGGGAGAAGAAAACCAGCAAGTGGGCTGTCAGGAATGGCATGATGCCTTCAGTTTGTTGTCTTTCCCTTCTAACAGGAGCGTGGCATAGCCAAACCCCATCCTTCCATCCTGTAAATCCCTTGGGACATGGCTCATTCTCACAAGCCTCTACTTTCCCTCCCGGGCATAAGTACACTTGATTTCTTTTATGTTATGGAAGGTTTTTTCATCTTAATCTTATCTGAAAGCTGTTTTCAGTTGAAATGAGGTTGTTAGCAGCTGATGGAAGCAGAACTCATCAAGGCAACATCTCAGGAGACAGGAAGAAACCTGTCCTAGGACCTACAGGGTGGTTTATAGCTTCAGGAGCATAACCAGAAGAAAGATTTCTAATGATGTATGTTACTTGAAGAGGGATTGTGGCACGTTGGTCATTGCAAAGGGGATGGCCCCCTGGCTCTTCAAAACCTTGACTAGGACGCTGTCCTCCTGCACCACAGAGCCCAGGCACTGTACAAGCCCACAGGATGACAGATGCCCCTGTAGAGAGGATAAATGACAGTGGACATTGTCAGCAAGCTTCCATGCTCTTTTCCATGCTATTTCTCTCCCCTGTCCCAGATGCCACTCCATAGGGTACACTAGCTCAAGATCAAACTTAGTGTCCTACTGTACAAGCAGAGTTGCCAGTGGATGTTCAGGGAGGGAATATACATCCCATGCAAACACAGCACATTACTTTTTCAGTTAGCCTTGGTGTTTGGGGCTTGCTTTGGGCTTAGAGCCATGTAACTGTGCTGGTAAGTCAACATGGAGGAGACTTACTAAGATACAGCACAGGAGTGTGTGGTCAGTCCTCATCAGGGTTTGTCTGTGAGGGGGTCCCTGGTGTGTCTCACGTACAAGCTCTTTGCTAAGGGGCTCAGTGGCCGGGCTACCGCACAACAGGGGTTTGAGGTAAAGGGGCCCTGCTACTAATTACTTTCTAGAAGTTGAGCCATGTTTTAATCCCCAAGACTGCAAACCTCTGAGTAACAGCCTGAGTTATGGCCCAAACAACCCAGCCTGTGCCATATCATGTATTAGAAATCATTTGAACCATAGAATGGTTTGGGTTGGAAGGAACTTTAGAGATCATCCGGTTCCAACCCCCCTGTCATGGGCTGGGACATCTTCCGCTAGACCAGGTTGCTCAAAGCCCTGTCCAACCTGGCCTTTGGTTGTATTTGTAAGTGTAACTATTCACCCCTTGGGTTTTTTGCTAATGGGGGCTTCTAACTGCCAGGGTTGCAGCTGCAATGGCACATAGAGCTACAGCCTCAGATCCAGCCGGGCTTCCCTGGTGTAAGCATGGAGGACTCAGGCCCATTCCCTGTGTCCCACCACTTCACCACCCAGCCCAGCTCTTGATGGGACACTTCAGGGGCACAAAGGGAAGCACCTTGTGACCAATGTGGTCCTTGATGCTGACGGGGATGCCATAGAGCAGCCCTTTCTCCCTCTGCTGTTGTATTTCCTGGAGCTGCTCCTCGCACTCTGGGATGAAATGTCGCAAGCAGTTTGTCTGCTGGGTCACTTCCAGGGCCTTTGCAAGACACATGGAGGAAGAGGTGTTAGTTAAGAATAGCATCATTACACAGCTGCATTCAGTAGCTACCTGGATCTTCAGAGCAAGGACTAGTGGCTTGGCATGAATGGTAACCACCTTTCCCCAGATCATCCCAGCTCAAGCCATCTCAAAGGACTGTCTAGTCATGAGTCTGACCCAGGAAACAGAGAGATCACTGCTGTTTCATATCTTTCTCCTATATCTGCTATATCAAAGACTTCATAGTCACCAGCTCCAAGTATTCTGAGTCACCTGCCCACACACCATGGCATGGAGAACATAAGTGATTTGCCCATCACGCTATGGCCAGGCACTCACCTTCTCTATGTAGGTGTAGAGGACAGTCTTGGGGGACAAAGACCCTTCCCGCAGCCTTCCAGTGAGTTCCAGCAGGGGCAGGGACAGGATGGCATCTGTCTGGACACTGGGCACCTGCAAGGGAAAGATGAAGGGGAGGCCAGGACAGCAGTTCCAGTTACTCTTTGGCTCAGAGGGGACAAGTCTCTTGAGTTGCCCCAACATTATCAACAGATCTTGCTGGAAAGACAGATGCTGCATGTGTGGCTTCAGGCCTTTTGCTGCTGAGTGTTTCATCCCAAGTTTGGCTGCACACACAGAAGTCCAGCTGTCTCTGAAGGTGTACAAGAGCTTCATGCATCCACTGCAGCAGAGGACAAGGCAATGCCTCACATCAGGGACTTCTTCCTGGCACTGCAGGACTTACCCGCTGACCGAGAGTTAACCTTAGCTGAGAAAGCACCAGCCTGGGCAAAAGGTACCTTTGTGGCCCTTGCACGCAAGCCTCAGGTTGGCCCTTCACCCCTCAGAATGGGTACAGGCAGTGTTGGTCAGCCTGGCCTGAGGACAAACATCTCTTAGCTCAAGCCCAGCAAAGTACAGATGAGTCAGTGGGGACTCACAGGTGGGTAGGGTCTATTCATGTGATGAAAACTGGCAGTTCTCAGTGCCACCAGGTTTTTTTTTAAGGCTTTAGATAGTATTTATAGATATATATATTTAAGAAAAAAGGTTGTAAAGATACGTATCACTTGTAGCAGGTATGCTTTGTCTCCAGGTATGTTACCTGTGTAAACATGAGCTGGTTTAACCAGTATCCCTACTCAGAAGTGAATGGAACAGGGAAGAAAGGTGGTTAGAAATCAGTGTTGCAGTAGGAATTCAGGGCCACATCCATGCTGGCTGGGGTCCTGCCTCATTCATGGTTGTTCCCAGGGGACACTGAATGCCCTGTGCTTCATTAGTATTAAGTTACGCCAAGCATCTTCTGGGCAGCCTGCTGGGCCAGGTCACACTTGTTGGGAATGCGCCATCCAGAAGCCAGGTTTTGGAGACAAGGATATAGGGGTGTGGACAGATGTGTAAACTTGGAGTTAGGAAGAGGAAAATGTTTTCTTGCTTCTATGCATAGAGGCAAGAGACATTTCTAGATTCCCAAAGAGCTGTGTTTGCATCAGTGGACACCTACAGTGCTTCATCATTTTGAACCAGGGTGGTTCCCTTCCTCCCAAGGCTGCCGTTCCTCTCATTGAGGGCACATCTCCCCTGGACTCCTCATTATAAAAGCTATGGAGGCATGTGCTAGAAGGGGGAGCTGAAGAACACCATCAGCAGACACCCCAGCGGGACTCGGACCCCCCAGAAGGATGGGTTACCTGCTCCCTGAACTGCTGGACGGCCTTTGCCATTTTCTTCACACCCTCATCCCGAGTCCTCCGAGCCTCTTCCATTCTCTTCTGGATCTGCCTTTTGCCCAGCCATTTCCAGACCACCACGGCTGCTGCCGAGCCACAGAGCAGGGCGAAGGCAGCAGAAGGATCCACCTCCCTCTCTGGCAGGAGCTGTTTCAGGTGTTGCTGGATCATAATGTGGCCTTCTCGTCTCCGGGGATGGAGTGAGAAAGAAAGGAGACCTTCCCTGCCTTCCCAGACCTGTCCCTTCTCCCAACACCACTGTCTTGGATCAGCAAACAGTTTATAAGCCTAAGGCTGACCTCTGCAAAGCTGCCTTCAGTAGAGCATGCAGTGGAGAATGATTGACTGGGAAATGGTAAAGGTGAAGTTTGGCCAGTGAACCTTGGGGCACTGAGTTTATAGGGGCTTTCTGGGCTGCAGGAAGTTCTTTGCTGGGGAGGAAGGGCTGTGGGATCAGCTGAACAAAAGCAGAAAGGAAATAGCTGGTCTTCTATTTCCTGTGTAGCTGGAGAGGACAATGGGAGAAGGGGAAAAAACAGCCTGAAAACACAAGACTTCCCTGCACAGGGATGGGGAATGGTACGATGAAAGGATGTATGGCTGTGGGGAGCCACTTACCAAACCCCTTAGCCTATGCTGCTCCCATGGTGGCCAGAGGCTGTTTCAGGCAGCCTGTGGGATAAGGCTCAGTACTGCTGTGATTTCTTCATGCACAATAAGGAGAGGCTGTTCCAGCCCATGACACAGCACACCGGTATGGCCTTAGGAGTGGAAAATCCCAGTGTTGTAGGCCAGAAGCTATTTCCAACAGACATTTGGATGGCTAGTGTTTGAGGTTTTCCCAACACACATGCCTCTCACTACAAGCACACAAGAACCAGGCACTGAGCTGAATAACCCATCAAATATCAGCCCAAAACAAATGCCATGGTCTGTGTGTTCTCTGATGGTTTTGGATGATGTGCCCTCCTATGGGTCCCACCTTAGAAAAGGGTTTTTGGCAGCCAGATTTCAAAGTTTTGTAATGCACAAGGTTGTACTTGATGGAAAAGAGGCCCAGAACCTGGTCCTGCTCCAGCAAGTGTAGAACTGGATGTGGAAAGGAAAGAGTGTCTTCCTGTGAGGACTGGCTAGTCCTCTAATGATTGTTTTTTCACCCATTGTCATATCCATTCTTAGTGGTTATGAGTTCACTGTTGTTTTCTGTAACAATTCGTGTCAGCAGTAGACGTTCTTCTCCTGGGTCTTAACTGGGGAAATTTATGGACTCTGAACACAGGATGCCAAACTCGATTCTAAGAAACAATCCAGACCTGCCAGCAATGAGCTGTGTGGTAACAAATTCAGCTGCCCTTTTACTGTGTTCTCTTTCAGTGGCACCCTTGCTCAGAGGAGGCCCTCTCAGCTAATGCACTGCTGGCTTTATGAAGGCACTGACATGGGGACATGTCCACAGCCTATCCGGCTCCTGCCCCACGGTGCTGGCTGCAGCAGGTACCTCTGGAAGGTGCATGTGGACAGGGTCAGCACACAGCAATACCCAGCGCTCTCTCAGCCTCTGGTGATCCATATGAGATTCCAGAGTCAAAGGTGGGCTCTTTGCCTATGTGACAGCAATACAACCTCTATTATTGGCTGAACATAGGTGGGAGGCTTTTCCCCTGCACTGAGGAGGGTCAGGCCATTGGTTTCCCACATCTGGCTGCACACTGGGACCTGTGCTCTGATCTTGCCCTTTAGACACTTAGCAAATGTTTAACAGAGAAAGAGGCAGCGGTGTCCGAACCGACTTGGAGTTTCAAAGGGCAGATCTATCAGCAGGCACAGCTGCATTTCCAGGCAGCTGGATGCTGCTGAGGAAGCCCCTTTCCCTATCAATGGTGGGCATCTCCACCTCCTCCATGAGCCGGAGGTAGGATTCCTTCTGCCACTGTAAGGCCATGCACAGCACTGCCTTGTGGCAGTCACAAGGTTCCTGCCACAGCCTACAGTGGAGACACATGCAGTAGGGAGTGACAGCAGGGAGTGCAGATTGAATCCACCTTTAGGATGGGGATGGTTTCAAGACTCACGTTTTGCACCCTCCGAGTAGATCTCCTGAGGTGCTCCAGAAGACGTACAAAAGAGTTCCTGCCATGAAGGGGAACAGATACACAGAGGTGGACAGGCTGGGTCACAGAGGGTGGCTTTGTGTGGACCCACATCCAGGCAAAGAGGAGCAGGGGGTGCTTGGGAGAAAAGCCTGCTGAGAAAGAGACCATTTGTCCCATGGGGATACCGAGACAGAGAAGCAAAGCGATGTTCCAAACCAAATCTCAAGTCCATACCAGAGAGAGACCTGCACTGGTCAGTGTCCACTCCTTCGCAGCACACTAGCGTGCACTGACCAACCAAAGCCAAGTACAACATTTTGGGGATGTTCTTCACACCTGAATCAATCCAGGCCCCACGTCAAACTCACCAGTTGAGTTAGGATGAAAACCAAGACCCTTTTCACAAGAGGAGTCAGCCTGTAGCAGCTCATCTGGAATTTCATTGTGGCATCCACAGTGTCTCCTTCACTTGGACCATCACAGAAGAAAAGTAGTCAGACCAACTCAGTCCACCTTGTCTCCAGCAAGAGCTGCACTGTCTTTGCTTGCAAAAGTAAAACTGAACTGACTTATTGTCATCACACTCCATCCAACAGCTTCAGCTCTCAAGCAGGATGAGTTTGGACAGAAATGTCCTATAACTAAATGGTCTTCCCTCTAAATTAGTGATAATTATGTTTAAGTCAGTTTTGACAGCATTTTGATGAAAGTCATAAAGAATAAATCCTGACAGTTGTATCTCATGTTCATGTGTTTGGAACCAAACACTCTGATGTGCTTTTTCCTAACAGTTTACAAAACAGCACATGCAAATTATGCTGCTCTGAAAGTACTTTAAAGACATTCCACAAAATGCTCGAATCACAATGGAAATGGGCTCGCCCCCTCTGCAGAAGTTCTTCCAGTTGACTCAGAGGGATGAATAAATGTTTTATGGGATATTTCCAGTTCCTGAGTCATTTCAGCCTGGAGTAAATGTTGAAAGTATGCGACTTTCCTAAATTCCAATCCATCTCCACCAACACTCACAGAACACCAACAGCTCTCAAGAAACCTGCCACTACTTAATCTGCACCTTTCCAGCAACCAGGAACAGTGTTGAGAGGTGAGGGTCTATCAACCCTTTTTTGTGTTGCTCAGTCAGGACCATGATTGCTCTCCCTGTATAAACTGCGAGAGGATGGGGAGAGAAACCTCCCATACCGACCCTCTGACATCAGGGGCTGCTTTGCCTCCTGATCATCTCTACATCTTTCCTGCTTTTGAGGGTGTTGCACTATTTTTCTTAGGCTATGAGTGAGATGTATGGATCACACTTACAACTTCTCCAGCAAGGCAGACACAGCATCAGTGAAGATACTGCAGAAGCCGATAGTTCTTCACCAGATATCCAGGAGCACTCCTACTTCTTCTGTCATATCTGGTGTCTTGCACAGGTCTGTCCGCACTGGGGGACAGCAGAGACTTCAGTGCCCTGATGGTGAATGGATGTCCCTAGCTGCTCCATAGCTGGGCACAATGCTTGTCACAGGAAATTGGGCTTTTCACTGGTGTAGTGGTAAGTAGGGCAGGAAAGGAGCCAGGAAATCTGAGTGCAAAGCAGGAGAACAGCAATACAAACAAAGGAACAAAGTACTAATGGGAAAAGAAAGATAAACCAAACCAAACCAAAATAAAATGTAAGAAAATAAAGAAAGCAAAAAGCAAAGCAGATTAAGATCATGCTTGGAGCGATGAGGATCTATGCAGCTAACAGCTGTTCCAGAGTGAAAGACATACCAACCCTAGTGCTTGCGTTTTTGTGTTTTAAATGTCAAGCTATTTCTAAACATTTTATTTTAGCTGCTTCAACTATCTCGTCCCTTGAAACTTGTTTAAAACCAATGCCTGGGATCCTGGGGATGTTTGTGTCTAACACTCTCTGCTACTTTCTGTTACACCAGAGCTCTGTTTGCTTCAGATCCGCAAAAGGCCAACTGACCTGGTCTTATCAGTTCCTCTAGAGGGTTCTATTTGCTCCTAATGATGTGGCTATACGAAGTCTAACCTGCAAATTAAGAAAAACCCCCGCAGGATAAAGTAAAACCAAATAATAAAGCTGGAGGTGTTTGATAACAAATCATTGTCGGATGACTCAGTCTCTCAACCTTGCTCACTTACCTATCTACATGAAATATATGTTGAGGAAAACAGGTTTAACTTCTCATTAAAATCAGAAGGAAAAATTATCAAAGCAAAGACCACAGCCAGGATATTGTACTGGAGATAAGAGAAACTAATAGAAAGCAAGCCCTTTTGGCCCAAGCAGTGTTTCTATCTAGTAATACAGCCAAAGCCTGGACTTTGGCCTGTGCCAGGCAGCTGGGAAAGCACTCTGCAAACACACAGTGCAGGTTTGCAAGGGCTGCACAGCCTGAGCCAATAGCTTATAGCGAAGGAACCACAGAAGGGTTTGAAACACAGCAGCACTGTGCTGATGCGAAGGAGATGACATCTTTTGTCCAGCCCTGCTAAAGGCCTTTCCCTCCTTGATTTTCAGTGCCTGAGCTCACCACAGAGCTCAGCATCACCCTCACTGCTTTTCCCTCCACAGCCGACAGCACGGACTGCTTGTCCTGAGAAAGACCGTGAGCTTTAGTCAGAAAAGTGCTTTGCTCTCTGCCAAGCTGAGGCACTTACCTGCTCTTCAAAGTCCTGAACAGACCCTTACATCTGGTCCAAACCTGTGTCTTGTTTCCCCCACACCTCATCCAGTTCCTTCTGGACATGTCTCCATCTGAGCCACGTCACTGAAGTGAGTGCCGAGAGAGCGCTGGCTGAGCTGCAAACCAGGGCTGAGATCACCTATGCAGTCTGCATCAGCATCTGCTGGATCATAGTGAGAACTTCCCTTTGGGAGCTAATGCTGCAGGATCCTTAGATCTAATGTCTGGCTGGAGACAGGCAAGGGGAGAGTGGGAGAAACAATAAATTCATTCCAGAGCCACCCACAAAGAGCAGCTGGATTGTAGAGCGCAAGTATTCATGGGGAAATTCCTTCCAGGAATAGGACCCTTTCCCTTCATTAAGCTTTGATATGGAGGGATACCAGAGCAAAGGACACCGTCTTTTCCTTGCAAAACAAGGTCTCTGCATGCTCACATCTAGCCAGAATAATAGTTGGGCAGGTCACCTGTTTAATGATGAGCTCCCACCATGCAAGCTTGGAGAAGGCACAGATCATGGCTAATCTTGACACTTTGCTTCAAGGTACGCTTGCTTATTCAAAGCATTTTGGTCTCCTTCATCACTCTCACCTTCCTTTCCAGCGTTTTCCTTCATCTTGAGAGTGAAGGATGGGTTGAAAAACAGCACACAATTGCCACAGCAACACTGGAAGCACTAAATAGTGTGAATAGTCAAAACATAACCACAAAATGCTTAAACTCAGTTTTCCCTCAAGTGTTTATTACAATCCATAAAAATTCCCAGCCACCTTTTCACATTGCTTAACTGGAACAAACAATAAGGAACAGGAGCGATGACAGACCAGTAGCCATTTTTCACAGCTTATGCTTAAATAAAACCAAGCTTTCCACTCTCACGCAGAATTAAACTGCAGAACCCACCTCCACATGATGGTGCAGAGATCAAGAGGGTAAACGAGTTCAGGAAGGGGCCCAGCAAGTTCACAGAGAGCTTTCTTGGCAGCTATTAAAGCTGATGGGCTGACTGCAAGCCTTTCCTCTCTTTCTGGCAGAGATCGATGGCACACCCAGAAGGGGAATTCTACATTTACCAGGTTATGGTCTGCCATGGACATCTGTTCCTGCACACTGTTGGAAGTAAAATACTGGGGTAAATAGCTCTTTGGTCTCTTATCATGAACTACAGTTATATATACTACATATACTTACATATACTACATAACATATATACTTATATATAACTACATATATACTATACATATCATATATAGGATAATAGATAAATATAGTGTATATAACTAGTATATATACACTAGTTATATATATACACACCAATAGTATATATAATACGTGCACTATATATAGTTATATAGTTATATATGTGCATTACTAGTTATACAGTTATATATATTACTACATTACTATAATGCAGTTATATAATATAAATATAATGGACTTATAGTAGTTATATATACTAGTTATATATGCAACTAGTATATATACTAATGGATACATACTAGAGCATATAGTTTCTATGCTATGTATACTATACTATATGCACAATATATAGTATATATAGCATATTATATACTATATGCTCTAGTATATATACAGTTAATACTATATAGTTAGTAGTATATATAACTACATATATGCACACTATGTATAGTTACTAAATTTAAACCAAACAAAGGACAGTTTGGACAAAGATGAGATTTTTGCTGGCTGTTTTTACACAGCATTTTTTGCCAGCTTATTGAAACAGTGGTTGAGAGTGTGCAGGTCACTATTTGCTTTGTGGTTATTGGTTCCTGGAAATTACACATTTCTCTTCATGCTGTGGGCAAGCGTCTCCACCTCCTTCATGAAGCGAAGGCACAGCTCTTCCTGCCATGGTAGAGCCAGGCACTGGACAGCCACTGGCAGCCCCACAGCTGCTTCCACAGCCTGCAAAACATAAGCATGGTGCTGAGTCAGAACACCTGGGGAAGCACAAGAATGAACGCTGTCTTTTGACATTAGAGCACCTCCCATATGAAGACAGGCTGAGAAAGTTGGGGTTCTTCAGCCTGGAGAAGAGAAGCTGAGTGGAGACCTCATAACAGCCTTCCAGTATCTGAAGGGGGCCTACAAGGATGCTGGGGAGAGACTCTTCATTGGGGTCTGCAGTAATAGGACAAGAGGTAATGGGTTCAAACTTAAACAGGGGAAGCTCAGGTTAGATATAAGGAGGAAGTTCTTTACTGTGAGGGTGGCAAGGCACTGGAAAGGGCTGCCCAAAGAAGTGGTGAATGCTCCACCTCTGGCAGTGTTCAAGGCCATACCTTGGGTGACATGGCCTAGTGTAAGGCATTCCTGTTCACGGCAGAGGGTTGAAACTGGATGATATTAAGGTCCTTTGCAACCCAAACCATTCTGTGATTCTATGACATTTTATGAAGAGAAGACAAAGGAAGACATGCACAGGGCAGTGTCAGGCTAATGTACACCAGCCTACCTGCACCGCATGCAAGGTAGTAACATGGTGTATACAAACTGCACTACTAAGCAAGCTCCCACTGTCACCAGATGTAGACAAGCCTCAGGTCAATGTACCAGAGGTGTCACTGAGCCATTCATAGTCTTCAGCTAACACTTAGCTCTTTCCTCACTGACCTTTTCCAGCCTCTTATCCCAAAGGACTCCATAGTGCCCTCGGTAATGCTTCAGTTCTTCTTCATCAGCTCTTGTGACTGTGCTGACCGGCCCCACCCCAGCAGGGAAGTCTAAGACATTGTATGAATTGGTATAGGAGGTTGCAGCTGGAAAAGATCACACAGAGAATGCAGAAAAACAAAATTGAGTGTGCTGAGCCAGCAACAACTGTCAGATGACAATCTGGGTTGCACAAATTGCAGGCTGCAGTAGCTGGATGTGAAGAGACCATGAAAACATGCTGCTTTCAAAGCGACTTTTGATGGAGAGGTTTGAACCACAGGCTCATATGGCTGCTGAGAACACAGAGAGACCTATCCTTTACCTATCAGTCAGCTGGAGGTCAGATTTGCTCTGGGAGAGGCAGATACAAGTATTTGATCTGATTCACAGTCTGTATTTATGTCTCACATATTCCAGGGAAAAATCCCAGCTACTTTTTCAAGATAATTCAGATGTCCAGTTCTGTAACACCATCCTGGGGATTTAGGATCCCAAAGGGCCATTGCTAGAGGGATGGAGGACCCCAGCTGTTTGCTGGAAGCTATAAAACTATTGCCTTTTTTTGCAAGTCACAGGCAATGAGCTTTTCTGCTGCTTGCAGAGTCTTTGGTAGTGTAAGATGGCCACATTCAGAAGAGCTTGGCCTTCTACTAAGGTCTACCACCCCTCTGACAACTCCTCATAGCTGCCTTCTGCTGCAAGAATAGCTCTTGGGCTTTCTACATGCAGGGAAAACTCACCCATGAATGACTGGGACAGATGTGCCACTAATTGCTGCCCCATAATAATCCAAACACCTAATGAAGTTAGGTGCATGAGAAGACCCACTCCGGGGAGACCTTCCCCAGAGGGAAGACCAAGCACCACACATGCTTTGGGGAATGTCTAACAGATCTAAATATTTTGCTCCAGCTCTACCCACAAACACCACCATGGATGCATCCAGAGGCACCTCAATGGAGATTACCAAACAGTTTCTCAGCATATAGCCATGGTTAAAAGCTGGCCCCAGTGCAGGACAAAGAATCACATCCAGCCTCAGCTTCCTCCATTTGACAATGAACTCAGTGCGGTAAGCCTAGGAGGAAAGACAAAGATGACAAACAATATCTGTTGGACAGCAGCGGCAGATCAATGTTCTACAGCATGGAAAAAGGAGGACAAAAGCCTTCCTGGATACAAATAAAATGTAAAATAAAATCTGAAACGTGCTTTAAAAGAGCCAATGGATTTTGTTCTTCCATCCTTAGGTTTCCTGTCAAAATACCATGTGCTGCCCTGAACTAGATATTAATGCTAGGTGGGCATTTCAGAATTGGTTTATCCAGGTATTAATCCAATGTTTCATATGAACAGTTTTGTCTTTGAATTTTATTGAATGGAAACCATATGAAGATAGGCTGAGAAAGTTAGGGCTGTTCAGCCTGGAGAAGAGAAGCTGAGTGGAGACCTCATAGCAGCCTTCCAGTATCTGAAGGGGGCCTATAGGGATGCTGGGGAGGAACTCTTCATGAGGGACTGTAATGAGAGGACAAGGGGTAACGGGTTCAAACTTAAACAGGGGAAGTTTAGATTGGATATGAGGAAGAAATTCTTTACTGTCAGGGTGGTGAGGCACTGGAATGGGTTGCCCAGGGAAGTTGTGAATGCTCCATCCCTGGTGGTGTCAAAGGCTGGATTGGACATAGCCTTGGGTGGCATAGTTTAGTGTGCGGTCTCCCTGCCAATGGCAAGGGGGTTGGAACTAGATGATCTTAAGGTCCTTTCCAACCCTAACTATTCTATGATTCTATAATAGTTCGAAGAATTATGTCTAGCTGACTAAAAAGTCAAGTTTCCTAAAAGCTTTGTTATTTTGGTAGGTGAACCTAGAAGATGTGAATTCAAAGTATTTTCACAAAATCTTTCATTCTGCATCAGGATACAGATAAGCAAAAGCAGCAACAAGAGACAGTGAGGCAAGACTTAGGTCTTCCCCCCACAGTGCAGGAAGCACAGCTTCAGGCTTGGACTGTAGATTGAAATGATATCTAGCTTTGTAGTCTGGGTAACCACAGCTTTGCTGAACATCAGGCAATGAATGAAACCATCCCCAAAGAGCTGTTCCACTTTGTCTTAGTAAGCAGGCACAGATGGACCACAGCATGGTTGCTTCTGCAGCCGTATTCTGGTTACAGGGATGCATTTGTCCCGTGGTCCAGCCCCTGCTCTGCACAGCTCCAAGTTTTCCGCCCAAGGGTCTTCCCTATCTCTCACGAAAGTCCCAGCCATGAGGCTGGTTTAGTCTGATCTGTTTCCGTCTGCAGTCTGACATCCTTCCTGCTGACAGGTGAACAAAGGAGATAGACAGGTTTCCAGGAAATACTCTCAATAGAGCTAACCTGATGGTTTTGTTCTGAGAGAAAAGCTGTTTTCTAGCCAAAAGTTTTGAATCGGCTCTTGTTTGCAGATGAAAAAATGTGAATATGAGTTCACTGAAGAAAACAATTTAAAGAATCTCCGAGGCCAACAAGCTTTTTCAAGAGTTTCCTTTTTGGTTGGATTTGGAGTTTTTCTGTTTGCTTGTTTGTTTTCTGTGGTTGGCTTTTTTGTACATGTGGTTTGGGTGGGGGAGAGGAATCTGGTTTCACCTAAAAAAACCCAAACCCATTTCCTTCCAAACACTCCCATCTGCACAGTGGCCAGGTAGGTTTTTCCTCTGCCCTACAATGTCAGAGCTGCTGCAAGTGAGCAGCATGTCCATCGAGTGACCGGCACTGAGGGAGGCTGCATGGTGCAGGCTGCAGGCATGATTCTTCTCAGGGAGGGTTAAGAGGGTGCCCCAGGGAGCACAGATCCTGCCTTATGGGAAGGAACCAAAACAGCTCGGCTTTGTCAGCCTTGCAAAACACCAGCTGAAAGGGGATACAAGTGCTCTCTATAAATAGATCAAGGACAAGGGAGGCAGTGGAAAATACCAGAGAGGAGAAGTTTCATTTAAGCTCAAGGACAGGAATAAAACGAGGATACACTGGAAGTGAATGAATAAACAGCACAGGGAAGATGAAGGTTTCCAACCATCAGAGCAGTGAGCAGCCAGACAATAAAAAATAACAAAGCAAGCATAAACAATCAGAAAACTCAACTGGTTTTAAAGAGGAACTTGAGCAGTCTGTGGGCAGCACTGGACTCAGTTGTTCAGGAGAACACTTTCTGTCCTATGTTCCTGATCCCAAGTGGGGTCATATGGAATCCACCTAAGCCAAAGAGTTCACAGCCACAGTTTTTGACTCCCAGGGTCTCTGCTGGATAGCTCAGGCATGGTCTTAGCTTGTGACAATAGCACCTAGTGTCTGAAATGAAGGACTTGCACCAAGAGACAGAAAAAATGAAGACTCATCTGTAGTGGTTGTACTTATGGGTTTTTTTGCTTAGAAAATGCAGGGCAAAGGATAAACTTTCTTCCCCATCCTCCACTAACAGAGACCTCCACATCTATTACCTTGAGCTCTTAGCACTTCTTGCAAAGCTTGACTTTCAAAGAGCCTAGCTGCTTTATTTCCACCTGATCCGTTTCCAACTCAGGATTCATCACAGAGCTCAAAGCAATTGCTTAGGAACTTTAGGGATCCTTCACTATATTTAGTAAGGAAAAGGAAAAAATACCAAATTGACATTACCTCCACTGCTCCATGCTGATCCCAGAGGTTTTTGGCAGACCTGGAAAGGCGACAGAATTAATCAGCTTTGGGACTGTGGCAACAGAACACAAGTAACAACATGCAGTCAGCCCACTGTTATGGAAACTGTGTGAGCCTTCTGAGAACAAGGTAAAGTGTCACTCAGATGATTGCAGCAGGCTCACACGTGCTTACAGATACTCAAAAAAGCTTATGTTAAAAGCATGCCACCATGTCTTGGGGCTTTAGCACTTAGACAACGATCATGGCAGTTATTCCAAAATCACTTTGGAAGTGAAAAACTCCCATTTTGGTGTGTCTCTGTCTCTTTTGGAGGGGCAGATACTTCACACCATGAGGCACTTTCCATGCAGAGACTCTGTTTTACTTGGCACGTGATGCTCTGGGTACCAGAATCCACCTGATGGGGAAAGTAGCCTGTATCTCTCTGCGCTGATCTCCATGACCCTGCCATGAAGGGGACCCTTGAGCTCTTAAAATAATGCCAAGTGGCATAAGATAATACTGTGATAAGCCCAAGTGGTGCTGGGGCAACACACATTCATCTGGCTCCGCCTGTGCTGCACAGCCTGGTGACAGGGCTTTGTGCACAGCCATGCACCTGCACAAACCAGTGCACGCACTGATGTGCATCCCCTTTCTCTAGAGCTACTTCAGCATGTCTTACCCCACTCCACAGAGAGCACTGCAACCCTGAGCGATTCTTGGGTACTTTCAGAGGGAAGAGGAAAAACTTGGGACTAGTCAACAACAACGCAGCTGAAATAGCTGGCTACTATGGGATTACACTTTGGCACACTTCTTGTCCCAGCAGAAGTGGCTCTGAAGAACAGGTATGGTTTCTACTGAAGGGGTTTTACTCCCACATTAATTTATACATTTAATCACAACCCAAACCAATGAGGCTCTAGGCCACGCTGCTAGCCTTGGAGAGCATCTTCAAGGATGCTGTTTAGATACTTGCTAGTGATGCTCATTCTCCTGGAGCCCATTCTTTACATGGCTCATGAGTTCCTGAAATGGATCATATTTTGACATCCCCATGCAAAACTCCCACAGAAGCCTGTCAGACCCACTTGATAAGTTCAGCCTGGGTTTAGGGACTAAGTATATTTAAGTGTATTTCACTATGAAGCCCATCAGACACTTAACATGAAGCAGCAAAGCACTCCCAGAGGGGAGCAGTCTATCTGCCTGCATGCAGAAAATTCCCCACCTTGAAGATTTCCTGTAACACAGACAAGACTCCTCCACACACTTACTATGGGTTTCAAAACAATAGCCAAGGGCCTTTTCACCACAGCAGGAAGCCTGTGAGTATTGAACTGGGATTTCAGGATGGGATCCACAATGTCTCCTCTGCTGGAAGGGCAGAGAGTGAAGAAGTCAGGACAAGCCTTCTGTGCCAGAGCTACAGCAACAACAGTGCTGCTTCCAAAGCAGGGTTTGTCTTAGAGGGGAGCTGCTGGAAGACAAAACCTGCCTGTTTTAATCTAAAACACTGAACAAAAGATGTTGATGTAGGGTTTAGGTGCTCAGGTATAAATGCTCACTGCAAAAGCTGTCAGTGCCATAAAGGCTCTGGAGAGCTTTGCAGTGGTGGGACCACATAAAACCCTGGGCATGTTTCACCACGAAGCGAGGGAGCGGCCAGGTGGGTATTTTGGTCCACAGCCAGTGCCAACTCATCACACCTCCATAGGAAGCTTTATAATGTGTGATGTTCCCCGTGTCGCAAGGATTAATCACACACTAAACCAGTTGCCACAGCACTGCTGACATGTGTTGTTATCACCCTACCCCATTATCTGTGTGTGCCAACTGCTCTTGTAATGTAGCTGCTGCTCGTGCTGAATTCATCCTTTCAGAAATTGCTCCCCAGTTGCTTATTGTTCAGTTTTCACCCACAAGAACATAAACCACTGGCTGTCAAGTGCCAGGTTTCCTGGCCCACACTGAACTGCGGTTTTTACTCACAAGCAGTCTACCAGGTGAACAGCACCATCCAAGGTAATCCCTCTGGTGAACAGCTCGTCTACCATGTAGTCGATCTTCGGTGGTACAAAGGGAACAAGCTGCAACAAAACAATCCCCTTTCAAGAAGCAACAAAGACCAGTGATTCAGAGACCTCTGTCAACAACCCTGCCTCACTAGTGGGGTGAGGGGGAAGCAATAGGAAGCTTAGGCCCTCCTCGCTGCTGTAGGACAGCAAGACTCCATTTTCAAGGGGACCTGGCTAAGCAGCATCTGCCCACTGTCCTTTCCCTTTTCCAAAGCATTAACACATCTTGTGACCTCCCATAGGCCCCATTCCTCCAATTATTAAAGAAGGATTTCTAGAGGCTTCAAAACACCAAGTACTTTTAATATGCATCATTGGAACAACTCCCATATAGAAATCCCCACTGGTGGAACCACAGGGTAATTTAGGATAGAGGAGGTCCCTGGAGAGTCAACTGCTCCAACCCCTTTCCCACTTACCCACCAAGACATCTGTAAACTTCATTTAATACCTGAGGGATCATGGAAACTGCTGTGAGTTTGATGTTAATGGGAACACTAAATATGATGGAAAAAAAGCAGTGCTTTAGAAAAGGAGTGACTTAGATATCTGAAGGTGATTCTCTTGTCTGCTAGGCAAGGAATATAAGCAAGATCGCTTTGGTTTGGGAAGGAAGCTGTTGCATTTGCCTTCCCCTTCATGATCCTTGCAGCAGAAAGGGATGGTCCCTGATTTATGGGCGGCAAAAGCAGAATTGGGAAGTGACTTGTCCTAACTTTATGAGGAGCAGGATAACAGCTCCAGGCAACCACAGGCATGAAAACCCACCGTATGCCCTGCATCCTGGAGGAGCTTTCTTGTCTCCTGGATAGCTCATTTCATGCTGGGTGAGGGTTGGAAGTAGCCATCTCCTTCATAGTATCCCATCCGAAGTGGCTTTGAACTGGTGTAAACCTGTGAGAAGAAAAGCTGTCACTTGCACCCATGAGACGTATGAGATTGGACCGTTCTCAGGGCTTATGGAAGCAGCAGCTGAGGTGTCCTGAGTTGGAGGAATGATGGGAACAGTAGGGCTGGTGGAAAGCAGGGCTGCCCAGTTATTAGATCTGTAGCAGTGGTCCTTGGCATGGCCTTTCTGACAGCATCTCCTGCCCTGTGAACACGTCCCAGCTCTGAGATAGCTATCATAGCATCTGTAGAGACCACACGCCTGGGATGCCTGGCATGGACAGAGTTCAGGAGCCTCTTCCTCTAGGGTAAGAGACTGGTCTGTATTGTCTGGGTGTCAGAACTAAAAGGTTCTACAACCCTGGGACCTGAGCCAGAAAGACATGATCAGATGGCAGAAGCAGAGAGCTAACAGCAAAGGTCAGTGACTTCAATCATGCTCTCTAAAGGTGCAAGAAGTTAATTTCTCCCATCAGTAGAAATCAGCTCCTTTAGGGATTGGTCCAGGATGGAGCCAACAAGCTTGTTTTGGACACCGCTGGGATGGGAAGGGGTCAGTATCTGGCAGGTCCCATCACTACAAGCCAACCGTGATATGTGGCTTCTTCCTGTGGTTGCTCATGCAGTGTGTCCTCTGCTCGGAAGGACATTTGCTTCCCTGGGTCATTCAATATCTTGAAACATGAAAACAGATAGGAATATCCCAAGATCTTACTTCTGTTGTTAGGAAAATAGAGACATGGGATTGCCTCTGGGCCTTACCTCATCATTGAAGGGGATGGGGGGCACAGTGGGGTCCAGCCGGAACATCTCCTCACAGAGCAGCACCCTCATGCAGAGGGCCAGGCTGTCCACATCCCTCACCATCAGCCCCAGCGCTGGTGCCACTGCCAGCAAAAGGATCCTATCACTGCAGGAAGATGAGCTGGTGCTGCCTCATACTTACTGGTAGGGGTCCAGCATGGAAGAGTTTTGGTCAGGCTGGGGAAGAGGAATGGGAACCAGTGTAATGTGCAAGAAGTGAGTGCTGAGTGACTGGCCATGAGACACATAATCGAGCAAGCACAACTGCTGGCATTTCAGCAGTAACAGATGTAAAAAGCAAAGGTTTGATGGTAGTAAGATGCCATCTGCATGGACTTACCTGATTCCATTCCTACAATAGGAGAAACAACACCCAGTTTGCTAGGAACATAATGAGAGAAACAGATTAGCTACTTACTGTAAAGCAGGCCACCATGCTGAGTTGCAGACTTCCCATTTGGGAAGTGTTGGGATGTACCTGATCCTGTTGCCTGTGCGTTTGAGCCTGCACAGCCTACAGAAGCTGGATGGCAGGCAGACACTACCAGCTACATCTGACCCAATGACCAGGATTGAGCCTCCCCCTGCGATCAGAGCTCCCTCCCCTCCCGAGGAGCCCCCGGGGGTCTTCTGGTGGTTGAGAGGGTTCAGCGTCTGGCCAAAGATGAGGTTGCTGCAGTCATCGCTGGGGAGAAGAAGATGAGGAGCAGGTCAGTGCAGTAATTCTGTCTCTGCAAACCATAAACACAGGTCACAGAGCATCTGTGCAGGGATGAGTGTGGAATTAAGCCCAGCAGGTAGCACCAGCATGAACAAGATTTGTTGGGACCGCTGAGTTTAAGAAAAAAGAGGTATCAAATGCAAGAGAAATAATTTGAGATTGAAATGAACTCAACACACACGATTAGCTTGGACAAGGTTAGGAGCTTGTGCACATGGGCCCACCCTCTGAGATACCAAAGGTCACATATCATAGTGTTTTCACAAAGGCAAACACACAATTACTTTATCATCGTCTGTGGGACGTCGGTTCTCACAAAGGGGATTGCCCCCTGGTACTTTAGAACCTGGATGATGATGCTGCCTTCTTCCTTTACTTGGCCCAGAACCTTCACCATCCCTCCAGAGGAGATGTGGCCCTTGGGGATGGGAAGCAAAGCTGTTTAAGTATGGAAAGATGCTGTTTGGATCTGTGACAATAACAGACACAAGCCCTGATGCCTCCGATGTCAAAGTTCCCACCTAGCTTTTCTCACAAGCAGAACAGCATTTGAATAGCCCAGGGAAAACCAGACCAGAGCAAGTGAGAAATTTCTGCATAAAACGAAACTTCCATCCGAAGAAAGGCAGGTTTGCTGGTCCCACAATATTTGGTCCAGAACATTCTTGACTGAGGGAACTCTTAGCCAGTCCTGATGAGGATGAGACATCCTGGCCTGTTCCCACCCCTAGGCCAAGAGGCACGAGAATTAGAGATGTACCTCGCAGTCAATGCTCTCCTTGATGCTGATGGGAATGCCATAGAGCAGCCCCTTCTCCTTCTGATTCTTCAGGTTTTGGAGTTGATCTTCACAACCATGAATGAAGTCTGTCAGACAGTTCACCTCCCGAGTCACCTCCAAAGCCTCTCCAGAACAGAGAAGAGCATTGAGACAAATGGAAGGAAGGCAGGAAGGAAGGAAACAGTATTTAAATTGAGTTTTCAAGCTGAAAGTACAAACTGCTCAAGCCTCCATTATTCAGACCTTACTTAAAAACTTTAGATATTTCTTGCTGTAATAATTTTCTGGATCTCTGTCATGCACATGTACCCATAAACCACCCTTCAGATATCACATTACTGACAAATTGTAATCCTCAGCATTGCTGGTTCTCTCAGCAAATGAGTTGGGTTTCAATTTGAAAGCCCCCACTGCAGAAGAGGCCCACAGCATCTCTCCCATGCTGGAGGTATCACTCACTTTGCCCATATAGATGTAAAGGATGCTTTCTGGGGACAGCGACCCATCCTTCAGTTTCTCCACCAGCTCCACCATTGTCAGTGAGAGGATTTGCTCAGTTCGGGTGCCTGGGTTCTGCAAAGGGCAGGAAATTGGGTGCAGAGGGAAGAAACCAACAGAAGAGGCTGTTGTTGAGGCTGTAAATACACAATTCTAACACGTGCCTAGCAATGACCTTGAATGGGAATTTAGGAGACATTTCCTGTAGAAATGCAGAGGTCCCACATAGCGCTGTGTGTGCTGGAGTGGGGAATGTGCTGATGGGGAACCAGTTGAGTCTTAGTTCATAAAAACAGAACCAAAACAGGCAGAAAACTGGTGCGTGACTGGAAAGCTGCATGAACCCGTAGGAGAGATCTGACCTATCTGTGTTTACTCACAGATCTGAGTGTGTGGGGAAGTTCAGCCAGCTAAAGTTTTACAAAGTTTATCATTAACATGGGGGAAAAAGTGTGCAGGCTGTTTGCAACCTCCACTCCCCAAGGAAAGAATAGCTGTAGGCATTTATTATGTGTTTAAGACAAATCTCAAGTCCAAGGACCTGAGCTCCTAAAATCCAGGTACTTCTTTACCCAAGCATGGGCAGGAGGAAATAGCTTCTGGTTACCCATGTGCAGATGCTGGAGGGATGTGAAGCCCACCTCTGCTTGTACTTTGAGGATCATGGGGCAGACAGGTCCCTATGGAACGGCAGAGGTAAGGAGGATGGGGGAGGAAAGGCTTAGCAGTAGGGATGGATGAGGAGAAAAGGGCATAGGGAGGTCTGGGATGGTGATCTGACTCAGAGGATCCCAAACTCCATCTTTCATCCTCAGGATTCCCTTAACAGGTCTCTATTGAGAAATACTTCCTTTATGCTCTCTTTATAGGAGGTCTTTTTTGTGACAATGGAGGGTGGTGAACCTCCAGAGGATTTGTGATGATCCAATACGTGCACATGCCCTAAGCCCCATTCAAAGAGGGATCTATAAGCACTCCATTTCTTTAGTTATCCAAAATACAATATCTTCCTCCCACACATACTTTCCCCCAAAGTACCTCTTGCTTAAACCTGCGAGCTGCGTTCTCCATTCTCCCCAGGGCCAGATCCCGTGCCCTCCTTGCCTCCTTCATCTTCTGCTGGATCTGCCTACATTCCAGCCACTTCAGCAGCACAACAGCAGCTACTGAGCTTCACAGCAGAGCCGAGAAGGTGCGAGGGTCTCCCCATGATGGATCCAGGACCTGCCACAGTTGCTCTTGGGTCATGATTCGTCTCCCAGTCCTTCCAGTTCCAGTCCAGCTACAGACACTTGGGTCTCCTGCCTTCTCCTAAGGAGAGCTGATGAATGCAGACTGCAATCTGGCTGTGCAAGATCAGCCGTGAAGCAGAGTTGCATTATCAAGGTCTGTGTTAACGAAGTCCTGGAGTGGACTTTTTACACCATGTACTTTAAATGGGCTGCCTGCTGGAGAAGCACTGTGCATCAGGCTCTAAAGCAGTGTGGTTTATGCCCAGCTGGCAACCCAGAACCATGCAGCCGCTTGCTCATTCCCTCCCCTTCCTCCACCCCACTCCCAGAGGGATGGGGAGGAGAATTGGAAGAATGTAACTCCCACAGGTTGAGATAAGAACAGTCCAGTAACTAAGGTATAACACAAATCACTACTGCTACCACCAATAATAATAATGATGAGGGAAATAACAAGGGAAGAGAATACAGCTGCTCACCACCCACCGACCGATACCCAGCCCGACCGAGCAGTGATCTACCCCTTCCGGGTAACTGCCCCCAGTTTATATAGCAGGCATGACATGGCGTGGTATGGAATACCTCTTTGGCTGTTTGGGTCAGGTGTCCTGTCTCTGCTTCCTCCCGGCTTCCCGTCCTCTCTGGCAGAGCATGAGACTCAGAAAGTCCTTGGTCAGAGTAAACATTACTGAGCAGCAACTAAAAACACTGGCGTTACCAGCGCTGTTCCCAGGCTGAAAGTCAAACACACAGCACTGCACCAGCTACTAAGAACAAGAAAAATGACTGCTACTGCTGAACCCAGGACAGGGGGGTATCCTGCAAGGCTGTGTTTCCCCAAGCCACTGCTGCTGCTGTACCTGGCTACAGACAGGAGGCAGCTGGTAAACGAGCCAGGTCTGGGCTATCCCTACTACACCCGTGTTTAATAGTTAATTAGCACTTAAGTGCATTAACTAGAGGTGCTCAGACATTATCTCTGTCCCTCAGGCAGCAGCATGTGCAGCCTTTTGAGCCTGGGACAACAGCTCTGCTTGTCATGGGGAACCTGGTGCAGAGTGAAATTTCACCTATTGAAGAGCAAGGAGCTCAGAAGAAGCTAGCATGAAGGTACAAGCAGGACACTGACTCTGGAAAGGCAGTGTGGAAGGAGCTATCCAGAGATGCCTTCAAAGAGTATGACTGCTCTGTGCCATTTCCAAACCAAACCCATTGAAATGCCTTTTGGGGGGTGAACACTTCTGGGAAAGCCCCTCTGATGGACCTAGCATCCTATCTGCTCTCCAGTTTCTAATCCATGTTCCAGCCAGCAGAAAGCAAAGGAGCTGAACCACACAGCCTAACGAGCACCTTGCTATGGATGCATGGGACTGTCCCACGGCCTAGTGCAGAAAGGAGAGGCTGAAGAAATTAAGCTTCTCTCAAGCCTCAAGGGTTGGCAAGCCCCTAAGGAAGGAGGTGGGGATGTCCCAAACTTCACTGCCAAGATGCAAGGCAACATTGCTGTATCTGGAGCGATGCTGGCTCTGCTCCAGGCACTACGTTTAGCAGAGTTTGTAAGGAGGCTGCGTCCAGGGTAATCATTGGTGTCTGGTGCAGCAGTTTTGTTTGGGGAACAGAATCCAGTGATCACCAAGCTATCATGTTACCTTCCCTGTTACAGACACGTCCTGTGGGATTACTCCTGTGGCATCAGGGAGGGGAGCCTGGGGAAGAAGCAAGACCTTGCACAGAAATTGAGCGCTTACTGGAAAGGCAAGGAGGATCCTCCCAGTTTGGCCAGGACAGAGACAAAAAGAGCCAAACAATTCAATGTGGATGTCGCCAGCCTCTCCCCACTGACTGTAGGGATGTGGTCTTCATTGCCCCATCCCTGCCCTTCGCACTGACCTCCCCCTGGGAGCAGCCAGCAGCTGGTCCCTTTTGGCAACCTCAATCCCCAAAGCCACATAGCATTTTTGGCCCTGCCCAGTGTAGTCTGCCATGGCTGGCTGCTGGTCTTTACTCAGGGCTTCCAGTGCGTTTGCTGGTTCAGTTCCACTGGTATCTCCATCATTTTGATTCCTGCACACTGCCCACCTCAATGCCAGGGGCAGAGTGGTGATGCAGTGCTTGGCTCTCCAGGAACATGGGTGAAGGTGGCATCGACTTTCCTGGGACAAGCTCCTCCAGGCTTAAGTTTTAGACTGCAAACAGATAAACCCCATCCAGCATTTTCTGTGTGGGCAGGGACCACCTGCAACTGGTTCAAACCTCACCCAAGTTCTTCTGGTGCTTGGCTTTACATAGCATTCAGTCCTGGGGTGCCTGGAACTCATTCCCTCCTCCTTTCAAAGCCTGCTAATGAAGAATGAGGGTCCTAGGGGCTGCTTTCCCCTAGGCTGGGATAAATCTTTCTGCCCAGCTTTGGGAAGACGCCATGCTTCTGCATGCCTCTGCTTTAAACAACAACATTAAAAAAGCCCAAACATAAATCCTGCCAGAGGTTCGTTATAATCCACTTCTGACACTGCTGCACTGGAAAAAACCTCCTGCATTGTGGTATCCCTTTCCAGAGCACCCTTGGAAACCTGCCTGGAGCAGCCGGTGCTGCCAATCCTGCTGTCAGTGGCTACCAGTAGCTGGAATCCTCACTGGAAAATGTGGCATGGCCCCGCTGCCAAATGGGAACAGAGGGTGTGCAGGACATGCCGTGCAGCTGGCCATCTGACCCCAGCACTCTGCTTTACACATGCAATACCGCGAGCTGAAGCACTTCACACCTCTCTGCTCTGGGGAAAGGGGCAGTAGGCATCTGAAGCAGATGGGAGTTAATGGTCACTCCAGATTTCCCCTCCATGGCATGCAGGGTGCCAGCAGCCCTGCATCATGGGAAGTGGGCCAGCTCCTTCCCTGCTTGCCAGAGCCTGCACACAGGCTGAGCTTTGACCTCGGATTGCTGGTCTGGCAGCAGGGAAAGCACCAGATTTTGTCCTCCGGGAGCTGAGAACAGAGGGGGAAATCCCTTTTCCTACAGCATTCTGAGCAGGAGTCTGAACATCTCAGACAAAACCAGCCTTTGTGCCTCAGTTTCCCCATTTGTAAGAGAAAGATCCTATTCTTGCACTTCCCTGGGAGGTGTTGAGAGGGCTATTACAATCTATTCCCATCCCTCCCCACAGAGAGACATGGAATAACAGACTTTCTGATTACAAACCCCACTGTATTGGACAATGACAGGAAATGCTCCACCATCATGGAGCCCCCCTTGCTTTCCCCTTGCACCCCAAAGCCAGCAGCCAGCCCAGCTGTCATTGCATCTTCATGGAGGGGGAACACAAGTACTGCGGCAAGTCAGACCAAAGGAGGTCCTCCACTGATGTTAGCTAGGATCCTGCTTCAGGTGAGCATGCAGGACTCAGATGAAACTGTTGTTCTTCAGGGCGAGTGTCTCCACCTCCTTCATGAACCGGAGGCACAGCTCCTCCTGCCATGGCAAGGCCACGCACTGCACAGACACAGGTAGCCCCACGCTGCCGCAAATAGCCTGTGACACAAACAGAAGGTGAAGAGGGCAGGGGGATGTCCAGGGGAATGGATGAGGATGCTCGTACCCCAGGAGAACCTGGCACCACTCACCTTTGCCATGGTGCGGTCCCAGAAGTCCCGAAAGTACCCCTGGTAGCCCTTCAGCTCCTCCTCATCCTCTTCTGTCACCGTTGTGACAGGGACCACACCAGCAGGGAAGTCCAAGGCATTGTAGAGCATGGTGTAGCTGACTGCCACTGTGGGAAATGGGCAGCTTGTAGTGCCAGCCTGCTGCAGGGAAACCCTTCATCCCTCCCTGCATATACAAGCTTCCAGCTAACAGGGTGGGATCCAGGACTACAGGATGGATTTCCCCTTAGCTCCCAAATGCACCAGGGGGGTTTGTCCTGGGTGCACCCCATAGGTTTGAGTTACAGATGCTCCAAGAGCTGAGCTCTTCCCACTGCTGGCCAGTGCTTTGGGATGTGATGGGAGGAGGAAGAATGTTTTTCATTGATACTGAATGCCATAGTAGGGGCACTATGGAGGCACAACCCCCCCATTGGCAGCCCTACCTGAGAGCTTTGAAGGGTAGCCAATGCCAAGAGCTGGGCCCAGCATAGGGCAAAGCATGACGTCCAGGTTCAGCTTCTTCCACTGGGCAATGAACTGCTGGCTGAACTCCTGAGGAGGAACACACTGGTGGTCATTGGGGTGAATGCACTGTTCCATGGTCCCTGGGCACTCAGCCAGGCTCTCAGCCCTTCCCCAGGAGCAGCCATAAGGTCTGTTAAAACCCAGCCACCTTTTGCTGCCTGGCCAACAGCTCTCCCAGCGTACAAAGCACTCTCCCCACTGCTAAAGCTGGAGGTGGGGAAAGATTGAATGTAGGGCACATGGTGATGTGGGACATGGGCATGGGTCTTGAGGAAACCAGAATGGAAATAAAGGCAAGTTTGCTGCAGCTGATGGCCTAAGTTTTCAAGTGTAGGACTAAAAAATTCAGGTCTGATCCAGGATCATGAATGTGTCTACGTGTCATCCTAATCTTTGAACGTGCTGAGGAGTTGAACACCTAAGTGAGATCTGTTGAGGACTGACCTATGTTCCTATCTCACATTACAAGCGACTTGATCATCTCCTAACCTTGGTGGGTACTGGATCTGCCTCTTTCCAAAGAGAAATACAACCAAAACTAAGCCGAAACTGCAATACTTTACCTCAATTTCATGATGAAGACTCCAGACTTGATCCACTGTGCTGAAAAAGATAAACAAAAGCAACGAAAAGCATGAAGAAGTGCTGCAAAGACCAGCTTCAGGGGCAGGGAAGAGCATCAAAATGCAGATGGGTACAGGCTGTGTTCATGGAGCTGCAGCCAAGGCGAGAGAGGACTTTGGCAAAGTCCTGGCTCTTCTCTGAAGGATCAGGGGTCTTATTTCTGCTTCTGCCCATGATGGAGGGATGAAGCCTAAAGGCAGACTGGTGCAGTGCTGGTTTGGTCAGAGAAGTGCCAATAACTGCCAAACACTGAAGCAAGAAAGAGCCAGCCACCCTCCCCATGCATTTACCTTCCTTCTGTCTTACAGCATCCCTACCTCCTGGCATGACAGATGCATTAACCAGTGCTGAAGCTGACACTGTATTCATTTATCACAAGCTTCATCCATTTCCTAAGCAAGAGGCTGTGAGCCTCCACCCTCATTCTCATCCTCAGTACTAGAGCAGTTTGCCAAATCCTGCAGGGTTATGATGTTGACATAAACTGCTCCCACCCTTGTGTCCTCTGCCTTCTCAGATGCATGCAGCTGGGGCAGCATGCCTAATACAACAAACACTGCTGCTCTCCAGAAGAGAAACACAAATCTTCACACATTAGCTCAGGCTCAGATTTACTCACTTTGCTCTCATACTCGCTAGCATGGCTGAAAATCGAGGCATCTGAGGGGGAGAAAGTAAAAGAAAGAAAACAATTAATCCCAGCCTGTTCTCCGAGTTAGCTCCATTACAAACACAAGCTGCTGGCCCAGTGCTCAAACAGGACTTGAGGATTTTCCCTAAAGTGGGGAGAGGAGGAGCAGAAATAGCATTGCTCCCATCTGGATATGTGTCTAAGCCCAGGTAGTAAGCAACGCTTAGCATCTTATCTACAGTAAAGCCTTACTGCAATGGAAGACAAAGTATTCACCACTTATTGCTTAATTACATCTATGCTGTAAAGAAATGGACCTTACGAAGGGTTTGGTGATCCAAGAGAGGACGTTTTTTAGCCAGTTTGGAGACTTCATCAACCAGAGCAGCCCCAGGCTGCTTTCCTCCAGCTCCCCTTTGCTGAAAGAGAAAAGGATGTTTAGCTGAGTAGTGTTAGGAAGCAATCACAGAAGATCACAGCTTTCCTCTGATTCTGCTCCATTCCTCTGATTCTCACAGTATTTATGCGATGTCATCATCATCCAGTTTCCTTTCATCTATAAAGGCTCATAAGAATCCCAAAGGGACCCAAGGTTCAGCTTAATCACTTTGTAGTAAGCTCCCCAGTAAATCCCAGTGCATATCAGCACTGCATATCCAGTAGATCTGCTATGTATATCCAGATGCTAGCCAGACCCTATGGAGGATTTTTACAGACAGGCACTGATCCCACCAAACCATTCCAGGCTATACTTACAACTTCCTGAGGAAGCTGGTACCCCCATCTGCAAACACTCCTCTGACACAGAAGTTAAAGAACGCATAGTCCACATTCATGAGTTCGAAGGGCACCAGCTGGAAGGACAACAGAAGAGGAGTCAGTGGTGCAAGCACAAGCGAGCCGTGTGAGAGAAGCCAGTGAGTGGTCTCAATGGGCCAAGCTGGGCTGAGGATTTCCTGACAAGCCTTCAGGAAAGTCTCCCTCCAGCATCTGAGGCCACCAGGCCCTCCCCATCCCATCCATCCTTCCCTGAAAACACTGTCCTCCCTTTGAGCAACAACTGATGAGTCAGAAGATACAGGATGGGCTTGACCCCCTCGTTTCCAAGCAGCCCCAAGGCACAAAGGTCCCTGCAAAACTGGCAGCGGGTGACAGGGAGCATGAGTCTGTGCTCCCCACTTCACTGCTGATCCTTGTGCAAGGGTAGGGGGGAGGCATTCAGCCACAACCATGCCTCACACATGAGAGATGACTTATTGAAATGACAAAGAGGAGCAAGAAGACAATCTCTGCTCATCATCCCAGAAACCTGAGACCCTAGGAATGGGTCTAGGTCAACATGGGACTGCTTGCCTATATTGATCTGCCATCTGCAACTGCCCTTTGATTTTCCTCTCAAGTCCTTGTCTCCAGATACAAAACCGGGAGGTGGCTTTCCATGCAAAGTGCAGTAGATCTGTGGAACTGTTTGCCAAAAGGTATGATGCAGAAGAGGTAAAATGGGCTTGAGAATAGAATAGGCTAAACAAATACTTGGACAACAGCTCATCACAGCCACCAAGAGAGGTAGTCCACCAGGCTCAGAAAACATGCTGAGCTGACAATAATCATACATTGCAAGGACTCCCTGTAAGCTCTCTGTGGGCACTTCCTCAGGACCCACATTGTACAGCACCTAGAAGAATGCAGATCTCAGCCAAGGTGTGAGGAAATGCACCCACAGTACAGACAAGTCACACAGCATTGTGTCTATTCCCCAGCATGCTAAGTATCAGAGTGGGCTCCCTTTTGTGTTCACCAGCACTTAAAGAGCTCTGAGATCCTGCCAAGAAGAGAAATCAAGTTGCAGTAAACAGTTTCTCTTTTCCAGAAGCAGCTATCTACTTTCATTAAAGCTGAGTGGATTCCAGGCCCCTTTTCCTTGCCAAATTTGCTTGATGTTTACCCAAAAACATGGTAGATGCAACATGCCTATTGGATTCATGCAACATCCTACCGTGTGGCCAGCATCCTCCAACAGCTGCTTTGTCTCCCGAATGGCACGTCTCATGGAAGGGCTTGGCATGGTGAAGAAATCAGTTTCATAGTAGCCTATGCGGAGGGGCTGCGTGCTGGAATACACCTGGAGAACAAGGAAGAGGGCCAGCTGGATGGATGTCAGTGGCATCAGGAGCCAACAGCACACACATGCTGCAGGGTGAGCCTGGAAAGCAGCACTCCTCTCATCCACATGGCCACCCACAGGTACCAGAGGTCTCCTGTGAGCCACTGATGCTTTCAGCCTGAGCAACAGCAGCTCTTCTCGTAAGACCTTTGCCCCCTTTGAGGTCCTTTACCTCTTCATTGAAGGGAAGGGGGGGCACTGAGCTGTCCAGGCTGAACATGTCCTCACACAGGAGCGCCCGCATGGACAGAGCCAGGCTTTCCACGTCTTTTGCTATCGGCCCCACTGCTGCAGTCACTGGAAAAGATAAGAACATTCGTGGTTGGGGGTCTTCCAAGGGCACGTCCTGCCCCTGAAGGACCTCTAGGCATCGTTTGACTTAGTCTAGTGTTGGCAACTGTTCCTTATAGAGAACTGGGCTGGGGATGCTTACAGATGTCTTCCCATCAGCAGGCCCACCATTACAGGCCCGGAGCTGTTATCCGTCAATGTGCCCTGACATCGCCATCTCACAATATCCAAAATTAGACAAAAAGCTTTGTCAATCACTACACAGGGACAACATAAGACATCCCCATTGACTGCTAATCCCACCTCCCACAGAGCAGTGGCAACCACACAGCAATCTGGTTGTTACAGGGTGTGTTGAGGTTTGTGTGTTACACAAACAGCTCCTCCAGGCTCATACACATTCCAGTTTCTCAGGAATCACAGGGTGGCTTTCTGAAAGAGTGCCTGAAAGGGAACCTGCTTTTCTCTCTGAACATGTTGGAAAAGGTCCCCCATAACCAGCTGTGGGTCCTTCTCACCCGTGCCCTCCCTGGGGACCAGCCATCAGTTCCTACCTGCCTTCTGGCCAGGGATACCAGAAACTACTCCTTTTTTACTGCAAAGAAAAAAAGAGACACACAAAATAAAGCAGCTGAGCAGTTTTCATTGAAGGGAAAGGCTTTAAGCAGTAGTAGGTGGTAATGAAAACACTGCCTTCCCTCTGCAGATGCAGAGGTTGGCAAGAAGGAAGGGCCAAGGGGAAGCCCAAGAGAGACCCAACTTAGGCCAGAATGATTTATGGCCTCTCAGACAGGAACAACCACCCCCTTAGCACGCAGGTGGAGAGGTTTCCCCATCTCCATTCTGGGGAAACCAGTGCTTCCCTTTATATAGCCCCCAGAAAACATCCAGGCAGAAGGGAGAAACAAGCCCTTTGCAGTTCCTCCTGAGCTTCCCCTTGCCCACAGGAGCATCCCAGCACAGCAGTCAATAGGGTGACAGTGGATCTCACCCAGAGACATTATCACATTACTCACAGTACCTGAGCCTGTTCCCAGTGGGTTTGAATGCACAGATCCCACAGAAGGCAGCAGGGAAACGCAGGCTCCCTCCTAAATCCGTCCCGAAGCCCAAGATGGACCCACCTCCTCCTATAAGTGCCCCTTCTCCACCAGTAGAGCCTCCGGGGCTTCTGGTGTAGAGCAGTGGGTTGAACGTCTGACCAAAGATTAAGTTATTGCAGTCATAGCTAAAGAGAGAGCAAGAGAGAGATTGCAATGAGAGGCATGTTGCTATCTGACATGGACACCAGTCACTACAAGAAGATCTTCAGAAGGTCATTAGGTAAATCACTAGTTGTTATATTGATATCACTTGGCCTGAGGGAACTTCCCAAATCTTCCCATCAGCCTTTTCATGGCAGACCCAGTACCTGGAATCACTGCCAGCTCATTTCAGTCTCATCGAGCCTTGCCCAGACAGACCCTCTGTCAGCACAAATACATCAACCCTCCTGGAGAGCCTCCCTGTTCAAGTGGTCCCAAGAGCCACAGGACATCCAAAGTAACCCACACCCCACCTGAGGGAAGGCATTGCTCAGCCCCTACTTGGGAACATGCCAAATGCCAGATGCAGCAATATTTGAACAGTGGAATCCCACAGGAACTGGTGAAAAATCCGATAATCCCTGAGGCAAACTCTTTGTGTGGCTTTTTAAAACATGTTCAGTCATTGCTGTGTCACCTTAAGGAATGCATTTCATACGGCTTGGGCAACAGTCATCCACTCCATTTGACAGAGTTCACTTAGTAGGACACAAGGGCAGTAGCAGGGTGGCTGTCCAGCAGAGCACACCTGACCTCACCCTAGATCAATGACATCAAGAGTGGTCTTGCCAGATACAGCATGAGGTTTGGGGGCAGGATAGTTTAAGGTGGTTAGCTTAACTAGCTTCCTCTTCCATGAATATGTGTTGGCACTGTACAGTTCACAGGAGCATCTCTGAGAGGTTGATTTTAAAAAGAAAAAAGAAAGTGATTTAAAAACACCCAGCACAGGAAAGAAAGGCACTGATTTCTTTCCTTTATTTCATTTGGAGGTAGAGTGAATTTGCATCCTTAGTGTTCACTTACAAAAGCGAAACTTAAAAGACACTAAGAATGGGGACCAAAGGTTACGGAAAAAGAAGTGGGAAATTAGAATTAGACTTGATAGAAGCTCTCACTTGAGATGAGGGAAGGAGAGGTGCCACCACGCTGAAGGAATGGAGCACCCACCTACCTGATGAGGGACTGGGGAACGTTGGTTTTGACAAATGGAATTGCCCCCTGTCTCCTGAGCACCTGCACCACCACGCTGTCCTCTGCCATGGGTTTGTTGATGTTTTTTATAAACCCTAATGTGGAATCATGACCCTGGGAACACAGGAAAATGAAGTTTCCAAATGGAGGATTGCAATTCCCCCGACACCATATTTACATATATATATAGAGTTCAGCCTGGAGAAGAGAAGGCTGCATGGAGACCTCATAGCAGCCTTCCAGTATCTGAAGGGGGCCTATAGTGATGCCAGGGAGGGACTATTCATTAGGGACTGTAGTGATAGGACAAGGGGTAATGGGTTCAAACTTAAACAGAGGAGGTTTAGATTCAATATGAGGAAGAAATTCTTTACTGTAAGGGTGGTGAGGCACTGGAATGGGTTGCCCAGGGAAGTTGTGAATGCTCCATCACTGGCGGTGCTCAAGGCTGGGCTGGACAGAGCCTTGGGTGACATGGTTTAGTGTGAGGTGTCCCTGCCCATGGCAGGGGAGTTGGAACTGGATGATCTTAAGGTCCTTTCCAACCCTAACTATTCTATGATTCTCTCTATATATATACACATATAAAAGCATGTGCATGTGTGTCCAACAACCCATCCATCATACACACATTGCATCGTGTATTGGTAGTAAATCTGATCAGCCTTCTCTGTTGGCTTATATGGGAGAAGGGCAGCAAACACCATCACCTGCCAGGGCATGCCCTCCCACATCAGCTGTGACAAAGTCAAGCCAGATGCTGAGGTCAAACCTCCCCCTGCCACCAAACTTCCAACCCCAGGGATCTCGGGATACATGTGTTTACCTGGCAGTCGATGGAGTCTTTGAGGCTGACAGGCACCCCATACAGCAAGCCCACCTTTCCCACTGGCTTCGCTTTCTGGACCTGGGTCTCACTTTCCTGCAGGTACTCAGTGATGCAGTTGGTTTCTGTGGCCATTTGCAGGGCCTTGGGGAAAGCAGGCAAAGCCCATAGGTGAGACACAGCCTGCAGCATTACCGAACAGCCTTCTGGTTTGCAGAGGACACCTGCTTCTTTTCCACCTCCCCATCTGGGCAGTCTGTATCAGGGAAGCCTTTCCCTTCCTTTCCAAGACATTTTCATGCCAAACTCCAAAATACTCCCTGGACACAGGAAGGCCCAAAGCACCATCTGGCGCGTGGTGAAGAGAGGCAGTCAGCCCAGCAGGATACCAAAGGCTATTTTCTTGATTGAGCTTCTAGGGTGGTATAAAATGATAATCCCAAAATGGGAATGCAGGAGGTGATCAGGGCATTACGGAAAAAGTAGAGAATGAAAGTGGACACTGAGTCTTTGGAGTTTCACAACCCATTTGGAAATGGAGTGGAGACAATAGCAGCACTTCCCTGTAGCTATATCTGCCCCTAGGAAGGTGTGGGCTTCCCAGATACTGAACTTGCTGTTCCCTTCTGCTCCAAACCAAGCTGAGAGCCATGGCAGCCATATGCCCAGCTCTCTTCTCACTCACAGAAAAGCATGAACAGCCCAGCACTAACCGGTGAACAAATGCGCAGCACCATAAAAAACCAGCCCCACTGCGCGTTTAGATGCTGCCCACCACCCTTGCTACTCACCTTGCCCACGTAGGCATAGAAGACATGCTCCAGAGGCAGGGAGCCATCCCGGAGTTTCTTGGTGAGCTCCGGCAAAGGTAGATTGAGGATGGAGACCACGTTCACAGAAGGATGCTAAGGGAAAAGTTGAACAGTCAGTGACACAGCTGTACCTCAGCTAGTGGGCTCCTCCTCTCCCCTTGGTGCACACTGTAATCCATTCAATGACACCTGCCATTTCCTGGTCAAATGCAATATATGCCTCAAAGCCATGATCCTGCTCCTGACAGTGAGCATGACATGAAACCTGCAGGGCCAGCAGTAGCCCAGGCTTTCTAAAGCCTTGTCTTTCTCACCAGACTGGCTCCATCAAGTACCTGCTGTTTAAGAGAAAGCCTTTTGTGCAGCCTTGTTCAGACAGGTCTTGTCCAGGCCTGAGGGAATTGTTCTCTGCTGAATTACGGTGGGAAATGGCAGCACGGTTATAGATATTGCTCCAGCAAGAAACAAAAGCAGGCTTGGGGTTAACTCTTCTCCTGGCATCACCAAGATACCCTACAGGGAAGCACTCAAAACAGGGAGCCCCTCAGCTGACAGTAAAGAGGTCATTTTAGGGGTCAGCAGATTTCCTCACCACCTACTAAACACCAAGAGAAAAAACATCAAACCTCATCCCCCAAGCTGGACTCTGAACCAAGCGAGCCCACTCCAACCACAGGTCGAGCAGTATTGATGAGATTGCAGCGGGAACACCGAGGTTGAGCAGGAGTTTTGGGCTCGAGCAGGATCACATCCTCATCCTTCGACCCCACGGGCAGAGTCCTCGGCCTGCGCGATCACTGCGCTGGTAACACACTGCCTCTCCCCTTCTCCTATGGCCACCTCAGCAGCCAGGCCGAGCCTCCCATCGGGAAGCTCTCAGAGAAGGAGCAGGGATTTCCCTCTTCTCGCTGCCGGTTATTATGTGCTGGTGTCCCCAGGTCGCGTTTCCCCATCCCGGCTACAGAGGGGACCGCTACACCGCTGGGTGGGGGTGTGTGCCCACATGGATTTAGGATGGGAATAACAGTAATAAAACTAAATCCCAAACAGCTCCATATCAGCGCTGCAGCTGCCCCTTGCAGGGACACCTCCCTACCCGGAGCACGTTAAAGGGAATGGCGAGGAGCCGGGTGTTGGAGGGAGAAGCGCGGCTTATCGCACCCACCTGCTCCCGAAAGCGCTGCACGGCCGTCTCCATCTGCACCAGGCTGCGCTCCTGCCTCCGCTGCGCAGCCTTCACCTTCCTCCAGAGCCCGCTCCGCCGCCGCCATCGCAGCAGCAGCAGCAAGAGGCTGGCGGCCGAGCAGCAGAGCACGGCAGGCAGCCGCAGCTGCATGGCGGCACTGCCCAGCACCCGCCGACCGACCCGGCCACCCGCTCCGAGGCACTGAGGCTGCAGGGAGGTGGGGAAGAGGGAGGGAAAACTTGGGGAGGATCCCGGCAGGGAGAGGTGGGGCTCCGTGGGAAGGGATTTAACCCGTTTGCTGACTCGGCAGTAGGGAGGGAGGAGATGCAGGAGCAGGAAAAGCTCTGGTGTGAAAGTGCAGCCCTCCCTGTGATGGGTGGGCTCTAGAGGGTCATTGAATCAACTAAGGTGGAAAAGACCTTTGAGATCAGCTCCAGCTGTTACCCCAGCACTGCCAAGTCCGCTACTAAACCGTGTCACTGAAAGCCTCATCGATGTGTGTTGTTAACACTTCCAGGGATGGTGATTCCACCGCTGCCCCGGGCAGCCTGTTCCAATACCTGATCGCCCTCTTGGTAAAGAAATTCTTCTTAATATCCACTCTAACCCTCCCCATGCACAGGTTGAGGCTTTTACCTCTTGTCCTGTCACTTGTTACTTGGGAGAAGAGACCAGACACCTCCCCTCTCCTCCCTCCTTTCAGGTAGTTGTAGAGTGATAGTCTGCCCCGAGCTTCCTTTTCTCCAGGCTAAACACCCCCAGTTCCCTCAGCAGTTCCTCATCAGACTTGTGCTCCAGGCACTTCACTCTCTTGCTAATAAGGTTTATTTATGCTGCTGTTCCCCAAGCAAGGCTTTGATCTCCCTTTTGTTTTTCAGCCCCTTTGGGTTTAATCTTCACTAGGAGCATCAAAGGAGCAGGGGGGGAATCCCAAAGTTACCCACATTCTTTTCGATTCCTAAAGCCAAGCAGCTGTGTGGGAAATAGAATAAACATCTGTTGTGGGTTCAGCAGTAGCAGTCATTTGTTCTCCTCCTTGGTAGCTGGTGCAGGGCTGTGTTTTTGACTTTTGGCCTGGGAACAGCGCTGATAACACCAATGTTTCAGTTACTGCTTAGTGATGTTTTGGTCTGACCAAGGACTTTCTGAGTCTCATGCTCTGCCAGGGATGAGGAGAAGCCGGGAGGAAGCGGAGGCAGGGCACCTGACCCAAACTGACCAAAGAGGTATTCCGTGCCACAGCATGTCATGGCCAGGATGTAAAAAGCCGAGAGCAGAGCCCCGGAAGTGTGGGGGTGCACTGCATGGTAGGGCTTTGTATTGGGTGGTGAGCAATTGTATTCTTTCCTTGTATTTGCCTTGTCATTATTGTTATTGGTGGTAGCAGTAGTGATTTGTGTTATACTTTAGTTACTAAACTGTTCTTATCTCAACCTGTGGGAGTTGCATTCTTTTCGATTCTCCTCCCCATCCCTCCGGGAGCGGGGGGACGAAAGAGGGGGGAGTGAGTGAGAGAGCGACTGCGTGAGTTATAGAGGTTTAAACCATGACAACATCCCAGCCTGTGCCCAGCAAATTCGACTTTATCACTGTCAGAGCATGGGGGTGCCTGTGCTTTGCAAAGTCCTGTGGCTTCCAGCATCAAAATCTGCCATCCCTGCTCAGGCAGGGCAGCGAGCGTGCTGGGGCCTCCTCTCGGTTCTGAGGGAAACCCCAAGATGATTACTTTGTCACCAGCCCCATGTGGGATCTGTCCTTAAAAAACCTTCACCGCTTGAAAAAGCTCATAAGCAACTATTTCAAGCTATCCAGTTTAGATGCTGCCTGTAGGATTGTGGAAAACCTGTTGGGAAGGATTTGAGATGTCTTCTCTCTCCGTCTGCCTCCCAGAGGGATGAGCAGTGCTTAAACCACACCTGGACAGATGCTGAGCTAGGAAATATGATGGAGTTAATGCCCTCCAGCCTGATTTTCTTGGTGTAATTACTCAGGCCATTGTCTTTACTTCAGCCTTCAGGTCATCAGTGCTGGTGTAGCAGCACCTGAGCAGTTTGTGCCAGAGTGCGGCTCTCCTGGAGGGAAGTGTTGCGCTGTACATACACAGCATCCTGTGTCTCTTTGCTAGAGCCTTGGAAATATTCAGCCCACACTGAATTTGTGGCCTACAGCTTCTCGCTCTGTGTTTGAGGATAAGCAGCTCCCTGTAGACTGGGTCAAGGAAATAACATGCAAAACAGCCTTTTTTTCCCCCACTGTTTTTCTTCTTTTTACTCCCTCCCCACCTCTTTCAGACTGTGGGGCCCAGTAATGAAGCTTCCAAGAGCACTGCAGTCCCATGTGTGCAGCACTTGGGGCACAAGGAACTGTGATGGGAGCAGGGTTGGTTGGGATGCCCTTGCCAGGAGGACAGAATTGGCTCAGGGTTGGTGAGAACAGATGCTGTGATGCCTATCTCCTCGCTCTTTCTCACACAGGAGGCTTAGTGCACTCCTCAGCTGCACTGATCTCACCGCATGGCAGCACAATGCCAAAACAGGGCTGTTTCCCTGCAGGCTGTAAAACCAGGCACACCTGAAGTCTTTTAACCAGAAAACAGGAAAAGTGGTGAACTTTAGATGAAGAGAATTTAGAACACAGTTCTGGTGGAAGACAAAATTACTTCTCCTTCCTCCTTCTCCCTTGTTTAAAACCTGTCATGCAGGAAGAGTTTTCAACTTCTGCAGTACAGCTTGTCAAAAGGAAGAAAGCAAAACACAAGCTTTATATTTGGAGATCCTTTGGCTCCAAAAACTGCTGCCTGAGACCCCCTTCTCCCCTCTACGGGGCAAGTGTATGGGGCTGAATAAATGGGGTTGAGGTATAAGGCAGGACAGTGTCAAGGTCTGGATCTCTGCTGGGGCTGGCCAGATCCAGGAGGTTAACCCAAGGCATGGGAAACCCCAGAATGCAGCTGGTCTCTTCTGTGACCCAGTTGCCAGCAGGCAGGGGCCAGTGGATGGGACAAGGCAGAGGATGGGGGGGCTCCAGCATAGGCAGGTCATGGCTGGGGACACCCTGTCCAGGAGGATGTGCCTGGGACCATCTAAGAGAAGTAAAATGGGTCTGGTCTTGCTCCCCATGGGCTAAGATAGGGGATCAGCTGCTGGCTGGTGGCGTGAGTGATGCTCTAATGTCCCTTTGAGACACAGGCATGTCCTTGCTGGATGAGCAAGTGGAGATTTTCTGCTGTTATGTCCAGCAGCATAAGGAGCTTGAATCATAGAATAGTTTGGTTTGGAAGGGAACTTAAAGATCATACAGTTCCAACCCCACTGCCATGGGTCTTAGGGTGTGGAAACGCCATGAATCCTGCCCCTCCACATCCTCCACTGCCTGGCAGGGCTGGAGCCTGTGGCTAAGGGAAGGCAAAAAGGATCAGCTGGATTTGTGAAAGCTTCCTTCCGCATTGTCCTTACCCTCTCTGTGTCCACAGAGTTGCAACTGGGTGGGTACCACCACACCCCAGAGATGCTGTAACCTTGTGGTTACCAAAGGAGAGGCAGAAAGGCATCGCTTTCTTCTAACCCTGACATATCACACATGATCAGCTGGACTGACTTGGCCTGAAGGACCAGCTAGCTCCCATTTATCTGACATCAGAGCAGATGCCAAGAGCATGGCAAACACACAGCAATGTGTTCCTTAATGCCGTCTCTTGGTGTGCCAGAGGTTAGGTTTCAGTGACTAATAGCTGTGTGCTCATACAGATATTTCTGGTGTGAGGCAATCTGATTCTGGCACTCAGGGCGTCCTGCAGCAGAGATATCCAGTTTATCCACATGCTACAGGAAAGTGACATCTCCTCTTTGCTGCTTTTGGCTGATTTCATTTCCTGCCTCTTATTTCAGAAGAAATGACAAAAAACTGTTCACTGTTCACCCAGGAATTTATACACTTCTGTTCTTTCACTTCACCCCACTGCTATTAGATGGTTTCCCAGAGGTTAACAACCTGCTTCTGCCACCAGCTGCCAGTAATCCCTTTCCTGGGATCTGGCCCTCTGGAAGAAGATCCAAGCTTCATTTACAACAGCCATCAATCCCTCCTGCTTTTTTTCTCCTTTTCTTGTAGGCTCCTGACTCTCAGCTGGGATTCCTCAACATGATCCGCAAGAAGGTGAAGCAGCTCCTCTTGGAGCTGGATTTTAACCCCTTCAAGAAGGCTGTCCAGCAGCTCAGGAAAAAGGAAGTGTCACTTGGAAGGGATTCCTTTGGCCCCTGCAAGGAAATGGTTGTTTCAACCAAGCTGTTCACTTTGTGGTCTCCTCTGACTATAGAAGCTGTTAGTCCTCTTCACTGTGCTCCAGAGCTCTGCTAGTGGGAGGGCTGGTTGCTCCCACATCTGCTTCAAGCTGGAGTATCTGAGTTACCACAAGCAGGTTGAGCACCCAGTTTGTGCCTGCTTTTTGGACTCTGGTCTGAAGCAGATTAGGGAGTGCTCATGTGCTTTCTCCATCAGCAGAGTGGAGGAGGAGCTGACCTAGAAGAGGACCATGACTTGCCATGTGCTGCTTATATTTGTTCAAACTCTCTTGTTCCCTGCGTACCTGGCAGCTTTTGCATGGTAGCTTGATGGAAAGTAAGGAAAAGTTCAAGAGATCATAGTAATTGTGTCTTTAGGATGGGGAAGTCCTTTGGGAGATCCCTAAGATTGCTGAGGACACTTTAAGCAAGTAGTTTCAGCCTCTGAAAACCTCCTTTCTATGCAGATTGGGAATGGGGAATGCCAGTGTGACAACAACCGAAGTCCAAACACTTTGTGTTTTGTGTGAACATTAAAAAATAGGGGGGAAAAAAAAAGGGAAAGAAAATTTAAGTGGGAAAAATGACTGCTGCAGTTGTTTTACACAGCTGAATGAAGATAATTGTATTGGCAATTGTGAATGATTACAGTGTTATCTGCCATCAAAAAAGTTATTTTTTTGAATGCTAAAGGAATTAATGATACATAAAACTGTGCTTAGATTGAGTGCATTCATCAGCAGAAATGCCTCGTGCTGGCACCACTGCACTGTAATTACTCCGGCAGCTCAGAGGAAGAGAGCAGGAGATAGGGGCTGTTCTGGATACTGCCAAAGATTTACATACGTTTACACGCTGAGCAACCCTGGTGCTTGGGAAGAGCCAGGACAGCAAAGCTGATGAGGAGGGAACAAGTTTCACCCCTTCCTTTTCTTTGTTTTGCATTACAGAGCGAACAATGGGGTGTCATCTCTGTGTTTAAAACTTTATGGGGAGAAGCCAGTGTGAGGAAGATGGTTAAGTGCTCCTCAGAATAGCAAGAGAGGAGCCCAGGCTTTATAGGATGATGGCTTATGGTGTGTTGAATCAATAAAACTAATCCTTGGGTCACAGGCAGTCATTGCTGAGCCCCGGGAGCCTGATGATGATGGTAGGAATAGTAGAGGTGGTGTCCCCAAGCGATATCTGCTCATGCCCTGTGATTCGAGTGAGCTCAACATGCTACCACATCAGTGGGGCTAGGAGCATGGGTATGTCTCAGCAGGGATGAGGCGAGGAAATCTAGAAGAGGTGCTCTTCAGCCTGCTCCACAACTTGCGGCCCTTCAGTGAGCAAATGTAATACTGGGGGGATATTGAAAGACTGGGGCATGGCAGAAAAGGCTGTTGCAGGGGTTGTGAGCAACCTGTGCAGGGCAGAGGATGCTTGACATGATGCAAAGAAGCACTTTTAAGAGAAGGGTGTGGGTTGCAGCCCCTTTATGGAGCCCACAGGCCCCCTCCGGTAGTGGACCAATGCCTCACTCAAGCAAGAAATCTTTAAGCCTTCCGCGATCTCCATCTTCTTGTGCACAGATGCCTTCTGAGCCGTATCCTGGGCCAAATGAATAAAGGAAGAGCGTAGATCCTTCCCAGCCCATGGGGAGCACCAGGCCAGGCTCGGTGCGCATCTTTGGCTGTTCCGAGAAGACGTCGCTGCAGAGCGAGTTTGGCTTTTCGGGTGTGAGCCACCAGAGAGCAGGATTGAGCTGCTGTCCTGGCGCAAATCTCAAATTCGGAGGCCTTTGCGTCCTCAACCACTGCGCATATATATACTGTGAACTTGCAAGGAGTGTTGAATGAAGCAGAAAACCCTTTTCTGGCTTTTTGGGTTGATGGGACAACCCGAGCTTTAGTGGGGAGCAGTGCTTTGATTTCAGACAGGTTTAAGTGTTGTTATAAATTGATGGCAATTTTGCTGTTGGTCGGTCTGGGCCGGGTGGGTATTGCTGAGAAGTACATCCCAGCAGGGTTCGATCCTGCAAACTGAGTGCTCAAGAGCCCTGCAGCTCTGCTGCTTCCAGGTTTTGTTGCAGGACTGAGCCTGAAATCTGGAAGGCTTTTGAATGAGCAGGGGTATCTCCATCCCCTCTGCATGTCAGAAAGGGTGAAGCAAATAATGTTACTTATGTTTGAAGCCCCACAGGCCAAGTTTTGAGGCTAACAGAGGCAACCCCAAATTTAATCCTAACAGTCTTCTCTCAAATGAGTTATTATTCAGTTATTCCACACTTTGAGGTCAAGATTTAAGCAGGGTCCTGAGTCATGGCAGGGGCATAGAGTCATACCCTTGAGCATCTTTGAGTGTGACTGGGCTGAATCCAGACATCCTCGGCCACTGTACTGTGGTTTTCCTTGCCTGGAAAAAAGCACACAGACCCTGAGTTTTCTTCTGCTCTCGCCCTTGAGAGCTCTGCTTCCTGAACAGGCCAGGAGAGGGCGACAGCCAGCCAGCCACCGCGCAGCCTGGGTTTCCAGCCCTCCCTGTTTGCCGTGGGGTGGGAGCGAACGCTGAAGAACACACATCGATTTTCCCAGGGGGAAGGGTTGATCTGCGAGTTACAGTTACACAAGCAGGGTGGGCATTGGGCAGGAGGCGAAACTGAGGCACAGAGCAGGCACATGCCTTGGTGGAGCTGGTTGATGGCATCCTTGAGGACCTGTTGCAGGTTGGTAGCTTGGTGTCAATCAGAGTCAACATCCTTTTGATCTGGGGTGGGTCCATAGGGTGGGATATGGGGAGTTATTTCAGCATCACTTAGATGTCACCCCTATAGGGACATTGGACAGCACCGATGTACCTCCTGCCTTGTTCATGCCGAGTGTCTGTGCAGTGTCTTCTACAACCAGGAGCTGGTCCTGATTCAGACCCTGCTATGGAGAGGCAGTGGGGACCCTCACCTGTGGGCAAGCTGTTGTTGGAGGTACAGGGGCCATGAACGTACACCTGCAGCAGCAGGGAGACCCTCGCTGACTCCTGCCCTGTCATCTTCTCAGAGTGATCAGAAAGCCACAAGCCAACAAGTCAATTGATTGACCGGTCCCTTCTGTCACAGGTGCTTTCCCTCCCGCTCTCATCTCTCCCGGGCCAGCGCTATGGAAGGAGAGCTGAGATCACCCCTGTGTTGAAAAGAAATAAATAAATAACCAAATAAAAATGCTGACGTGGAGAAGTCAATCAGCTTTGTGTGGCCTTGTAATATCTCATTTTATCCGCGCCACGCTTTATTAAATTCTCATAAACCTGTCAATGAGGACAGATACCATTTCAGTTTACCCCATTAGTTCTACACAATGACATCGGGGGAGAGGAAGGCAGGGAAGTGTTGGGGGAGGCATTCGGCGTGGAGAAAAGAGGAATGAATTTAAAGAAAGGGGAAAAAAAGGAGAAACCCAGAGCCAAACTCGGCTTCGTGACAATAATGTAATAACAACGGCGCCCAGGGAAAGTAATTGAATTAAGTGGCTTTTGTTAATGGTTTTAAGATTTAGAAATGTAAATAATAGTTAGGACTCTTTAATGGGACTCTGGTTTTAGGTAACTGCAGCCCTGCGAATAAGAATTGCTTTGCTGTTTAATGTGATGTCAGATAGTTTTGTTACTCCTCCGGCTTCATGCCTGCAAAGGATATTTTGCAGTTTTAAAGCCGGGTGTGTTTATCATCTTTCCTTTCTAACTTCAGACGGAGCTTAATTCGGGAGTATTTGCATGAACCCTTCTTAGCCAGTCCCTATCAGTTATTTGCACCGCCAGGAATAAAGTATTATTTCTCCGGAGCTGCTTTGGAGGACTTCCTGACTGCAGGGTTACTCTGCTCCGAAGCCTCCCTTCTATTTACATGTTCATTAAAGGCAGGCGGCAGCCGGTGCTCTCTGTGGCAGGGCCGGACTCTGCTCCCAGGAGTAACACCATTGGGAGGAGGGATGTTACACCAGGCTTAGGCCAGTGGGGATGAAGAATCCAGCCGACAGGTAGGATGAGCCGGGCGCTTTAGAAATGACTTTCATGGGAACTCGTTCTGCTTAAAATATTATTGGATTTTCATTTAGGGACCTATCAAAGTGCAAGAATAAAGTCTGAGCTGCCTAACCCACATAGGTCTAAACAAACAGGCCTCCCTTCTGCTCTGGGATCTGACGGCTCGCGGATTGGAAAAGGTCCTTCGTTAAGGCATGGGCTGAGTCTCAGGGAAGCCCACTGTGCCAGGCAGAATAGGGGGCTTTGCATTTATTCAGGCTGAAAATCTTCCTCTTTGCAGGATGAAGGCGATCCTTGGACTCTGCTACAGAGATGCAGCCTTCCCCACTGTCCCTTGAACTCTGCCTGCTGCTGCTTGGGCATGGGAGGCAAAACCCTGCAGTAGCTTTTGCTCCAGTCCTACAGCAAGTAAGCAGCTCTACATGCACCAGGTCAGTCTAACACATCCTCAGGGGAGCTGCCTTCTGGTTTGCTTCACGTGCAACCTGCAGCAATCTCTGCTATTGATGGCTTCAGCTCTGCTTCTGTGGCTGGAGAGCTTGCCTCATGGCTGCAAGCTGTGTTTCCCTTCCAGTGAGATCTCAGGACCTACACAGTCTCAACACCCATCCTTCATCACCCTCATAAGCCTTCCCCCATCACCTTCATAGGCTTGCCTGGAAAGACAGCCTGGAAGCCCTAAGCTTGAACCAAACCTGACCCAGCTCCTGTGGGCAAAAGAGGGAGTTGTCAGATTGTAAATGCAAAAATAAAGGGTTCATGTTACACATTTCCCCCAGGGGTTTCTTAAGTAGGGTGTTTGCAAAAGAAAGAGAAAAGAAATAGTTCAGTTCCTCCTGGAGAATTTGAGAAGATGATTCTCACCGCTGTCCTTTTGCTGTATTGCTGTACTTTAAGTGAAGCTGGGGTACCACAGAGGGGTTTGCTTCTTTCCTCATGGAAAAATAACATAAGAATGAGAATAATATTGCAATTAAAACAGCAAGTCCCTCACTATTTCCCCTTTGAAAAGAAAAGCCAACCACGCTATTCATGACCAAACTCTAAAAACAGCCCCTGACTTTGTAATTTCCCTCTGACAGGTCCCTTTTTCCTGACCATGCCTCCATGGCGCTGACTATGGCAGAGGGAGATGAAGCTGTAGGCTAGGCTCCTGCCCTCGTCTCTCCTGTGGGTGCTGCAGCCTAATGCAGGGTGCTGAGTCCCAGCACTGTCCCTTCCCCAGGGAGGCTGTAATGCAAACAGGATTGGTGGCTTTCCCTCCTCTGCAAACAAGAGGGGGTCAGATGCTTGGGAATCTTGGGGTTTGGTGTTTGCTGTGATTTGCTTCCCAGCAGAGGTGGGCAGCAGGCTCAGCTCTTGCCTCTCCTCCTGGGGTCTCGCTGGGAGGCTGCAGTGTCCTCAAGCAGAACTGCTGGAATTTTCTTCCTAAGCTAGAATCCTGATGTTCTGTGTCCTTCCAGGGAACAAGTGACTTGTGTTGGGGTAGAGGAGCTGGGGATGTGGGAGAGGGCTCATGACCCCCTCTGCCTCTAGCAATTCAAGGGACCACTCTGGCTCCCTGCTTTGTAAGTGGGGGTGCTCAGCCGTGCAGCAGGATAGCAGCTGGAAAGAGATTTACACAGCCCTGTAGACAGGGAAGGACTATTTAATGCTTGGAGAGCCATTAAATAATTTGCCGTGATAAGACCCAGGCGATGCTATTTTCTGCAGATAAAAAGCAGGTGATTTTTCATTAGCTGCAAAAGGGCTGCAGTGGTGGTGAAACTTGCCACCAGCTCTGTAGCTCGACACAACATGAGCAGATATGAACAATATCCTAAAAATAGCTGAAATCCACTGAGGGCTGTATGGAACTGCTGTTTCCAAGTGCATCAGGTGAAGCAAGAAAGGGATGGGATGACCCTGATGCAGGAAATGGTACAGATGGATAGGAGACACATTCACACTGAATAGGATATGCGAGCATCCCAGAGCCACTCACAATCTGCTGAAACCATGTGTGGATGGGAGCCTGGCCCTGGCTGCAGCATTTTGTCCAATCAAGCCTGAATTGCACGCGTTTTGATGGGACTGTCCTAAAACTGTCTTCACTGACAAGCTCCCTGCTCAGCCAGGAGCCTGTTAGAAGCAGATGAGGGAGGGAAGAACAGCCCGGTGAGCTGAAGAAATTGGACTCCAGATGATTTACATGGAGCATGAGGGGCACCAGAAGGGCAGCCAGCCCAGAAAATGAGATTAAAAACTATCATCCCCTGTTACACGCTGGGATGTGGATACAGGGTGGCCCTCTGGCATCATTCAGGAAGGCAGCCATGGTCTAGTGGTGAAAGCAGAAGGTTTTTGTCTCCTTAGGCTGGAAAATCCCCCATCCTGAGGAGTGTCTGAGAATAGATTTGGTTTCTGCCTTCCCTCCTGCAGCCCTTTCCTGATGTGTGCGCAGTGCCTGACACCTTTAGAAGCTACAGGAGCTTTCTAACCGGTCATTGCCACACCTTGCTGTCCCTCTGGTGTGGTCTGGAGATGTTTGTGAAGCTAGGGAGGGACTGGCAGTCTTGGTGGACTGAGATGGTGGAAGAGGTGAAGCCCTTCCTCCAGCTGGCCAGGTTCTGTGGAATGTAGCATCTGAGGTGGACCCGCTCCTGCAATCAGGCTGGCTGCTCTGGAGTTGGTGGTACCTGCAGGGCATCGCTCTGAAGAAGTTCACACATTGCATCTTTTGGGGAAGGAGGAGGAGAAGAGAACCTGGAAAAGGGATACAGGAGCTCTAAAGTGGCTACACCAAGTGGCTTAAACTGATTTAGGGTTCAAGCAAGGCCAAACTTGCATCTGAGCCAAGAAAATGCAAAACAGCGCATCTGCTCATGTAGGCGTGAAATCCACTGGTAGAGGTTTGGGTGTTTAATGTTCTTCACCTCTGCAACATGAACCGATAGGAAGGGAAACGAAGCACTAAAAGAAGTCCTCAGAAGAGGCAGAGCCTGGTGTTTATTCTGCGCTGGCATGGAGGTGGTTAATCAGATAATCTCTGGGTCCTCTAACACAAAGAGAAAGTGAGTTTTCTGATCCATAAAGGATCAGTCTGCAGGAAGCCCCATCAGACTCCTCAGCGTGAAATTACACCACAGCAGGGGGGTACAGTCCTGCTACTGTACAACATTAGAGAGATGAATTAGGACTTGACATTCATGTGCTTAATATGCCTATTCCTGGCATTATCCCACAAGGACCAGCCACAGCCAAGGACTTACGGTCACCGGGTCTAGGAAGGTATTTAGGATTGCTCATTTGCTTGCCTCCGGAGTCAGGCTATCTGGTTTTCCCATCTAATCTCTCAGCATTAGGAGCAGGGGGAAGCACAGCCCAGCTCTTCTATCTCACAGCAATCTGCTCGGGTGAATAAACACTGGGTGCACTCTTGCTGCTCGAATAAATCACAGCGATCCTCTGGACCTGTGAGTGTCGAATGAGGGAAATAACACAATGCACATAAAATCATGACTTGGTCCTCAAGAGGACAAGAAGGAGGGAAAAAGCCAACCCTGAAAGTATGTCTAACAAAGAATAAATGTTTACTGGAAAGGAAAGCCTCTGCAGATCTACATTTGAAATCATTCAAACCTCCCCAGTTTTAAACTGGTTGGAGGTGTGCCTTGGACAAACGTGGGCATTCTGAGCTACTTTACTGAAGGAGCTTTGCCAAGAAGCCAGAGCCTTTCCAAGCCCCAGGTCTGGGCTGTGCGAGAACTCCCACCTGTTTGAACTCCGAGCCAGGGCAGAGTGCTTTTGGTTTGCTTTTTATCCATGAAATATTTTGCTGAGAACAAAATTTTAGGGGGAGGGGGAGAATCTGCTCCAAATTCTGGAAGAAATAAAAAGAAAAATGTTGTCTACGAGGCCAAATAGTTCTGGTTTTGAGCTGATCATTTTCCAAGAGAAAATCCAAAATTTTTTTTTGTCAGGAAGTAGCTGTCCTGCAGGAAATTCCTGATTTCACGGGTGTGCTGCACTGCTGGCATGAGCACTTGTGATCAAACTGATTGAAAAGCCGTTTGATTGGAACTCTTTTAAGAATGAACTAAAGTTTGGCAAGGTTAATAGTGGGGAAACATAGACAAGACCAAGAGAAATAAATGAGAAGCAGAGTCCTCCCAGAAGCTGATTTTGCAATGGTCTGGCGTGGAGAAAGGGTGAAAGCTTCCCCGGCACGAGGACATCCTTTCTGCTGTGATCACATTGTGCAGCACGTGAGCACTTTGCAGCCCACAAATCCTGCTCCTTCAACGCTCCTTTTCAAATGGTTTCACTGGAGAAAGGGAGCAGGATTATAGTGGGATCCTAGGACTCATCTGGATATGGAAGTGGTGCTTAGCCTGAATGGTGTTGAGCATGAACATGCAGGATCACTTCTGAGCCTGACCATACAAAAGCATGTCTTGTGTTGGGCACAGAGGATGCCTAAATTTGTAACCCATTTCTACAGCGCTTGGAATATGGACACATTCTTGCTTTTCCTGCTTGAGAAGGGACATAGCAGAGACCTCACAAGGGAAATTCAGGAAAAAAAGGGTGAATTAGGACTCTAAAACACAAAGCTGTGGAATTGATATGGGGGCTGTGCCATCATCTACTCTTTTTCATGTGGTGGAAGTTTTGGTGCTGGGCTTATACATCCTGACATCAAGCTAGGCATGGAGGTGCTTCTTGGACATATAGAACAGTCTCTGGTGAATGTAGTTATTATATAAACAACAAATGGAGTTAACGGCTGAGGTGGCTGAATACCCCGTCTCTATGGATAAGATGTGATCCCCGCAGTTGTTTGCTCTGCCTAGAGGCACCGTCTAGGAGAGTGATGTGTAGTCAAAACCCCGTCTCCCAAATCCTCAACAAACTAGCCCTCAAGTCCAAATAAACACTTTCAGGAGGAAATAAGAAAAGAACCTTGTATGCTGGAAACTACCCAACATTTTGGTTGTCCCATTGTCCGACAAGGCAGACACAGTGTTCCCAAACCCATTCTGTTGATTTAAAATAAATCCCAAGAAAAACATCCCTAAGTAAACCAGTGTGTGGAGGCTGATGGAGCACTTCACACCTGAATGATAAATCCCCATTCTCCAAGAGAGTGACAATTTTTTTAGCGTGCTTAGCTTTTGTCTCCTATGAAATTAGAAGTCTCCCGCTGAGGATTGGGTTTCATGTCTGGGTCACAGTTTCTACAGAAAGGAATTTTCATTATGGTCTTGGAAACACTTAAGCCTCCCTGTGCAACTGATCTAGCTGAGCTTTTCATAACCAGCAGGACCATGGATGCCATCAGCAATCAGGAGTGAAATCTCAAGCAACCCGAGAAGGAGGTATGAGGTTTAGATAAGACAGGATCTCATAGTGAGATTAACATGGACTGGGAGGGTAATTAACCACTGTAACTGTTTGCTGAAGGTGGAGTGGGGGGTACCTCCTTGTTGGCAGACTTTAGACTAGAGGATGGATTCCCTGTTTCAAGGGGGAGTTAATTCACCAAAGTCTTTTGGCTGGTGATGTGTAGGGTGACAGACTAGATTATGAAGCTGGAACAGAGGTTTGGGGACTAGTCTAGCAATAACTGCGTCCTCAGGCCACACAAAGTGTGAGAAGTAAATAACTATTCCCAACGTATCAAATGGCATGGGAGAGATTGTATCCCAAAGAGATATGAGACCTAGGAGCTTCTCACGGGGCATAAATCCCAGATGTACTCTGATTAGCAATTCAAATACCATATTTCTAAGCCTGGGGCTTGCCCTGTGTTCTGAGGACATAGTGAAGGGACATGTTCCTCTTTATAACAGTAGTTAAAGCAGGTATATATCTGAAACTCCCTTTGCCTTTCTCTCTCTAGGTTACACAACATCAATAGCCTTAATTTTTCTTTATAGATGCTGTTTTCTAATTATTCTCATTATTTTTCTCCGGACTCTCTCCAGTTAGAACACATCTTTCTTAAAGTGGTACTCAAAACTAGACATGTTTTTCCATCTCGGGTCTAACCAGAGATGAGTAGACAGAAGATGCATCCCCATGTCCGTCTCTCAGGGTTGTCCATGGTTGTAAAAGTACCTCATGGGTATCATATGGCTTAAATCAAGGAATTACATTGAAAATCTATGTCAGCAGTTATGCAGACTGAAAATGGCACATTCTGTAGTGATTCCTCCCTCTTGTTGAATGTGATGAAAATGCGGAATGTGCCTCCTCCCCCCCAGCTTTTTCTGCATAGGCAAAATGCCAAAACCACAAAATGAGTTAGAAGAAAGCAAAATAACTGCTGTAAGATGGACCTCTTCATCAGTGTGCTGCAGTCAAAGGTTTTCTGCATTGCATTAAACAAGTTTTGACATAGAATTGCAAGATAGAGGATTTGTAAAGACCCTACCATAGCTCATGCCCTGATAACAATTGATGATCCATTGCAGTCCAGCAAGGCTCTTGAGGTTTGGGGTAAATCAGATGAGCTGTGAATCTAGAGCATTAATGAACATACAAGGATAATCTGCCTCCTTTGAAAAACAGGAAAACCAGAACCAAGAATGTGAAGCCTTTTCTCCAAACCACATATAATGGGCAGTGGAGACATCAGCAGCGAGACAATCATCTTTGACTCACTCAAGGTCAAGGCTGCCCTGTTTCTTAACTGAAAGTTAATCCTTTGGCATTGGCGGTGGGAGGTCTATTTTTAGGTCTCTCTATTCTTTTATAGTTGGTCAGATTTTTACCTCCTGGAAGCTGCTACATTCTCACAATGTTCTTCTTGCAATAGCCTTTTGTTTCAGAACCAAACTGCTTTTTAAACATTTGGCAACGGAGGACCAGTGCTTGGGTGGTGCTCAGTCACCTCTGGGCTCTTCAGACCCACCTCCTGCCTGAAGGAAGGCTGTTGCAAACACTGGGTTAGGCTGGCTGTGGCTGTGTTTACCCAAGTTTTGGAATTATCTAAGGATGGCGATCCCCCACCTCTGGTGTCCTGCCACTGTCACCATCAGGAATTCCTAGTGTTCAGTTCAAATCTCCTAGGCTGCAAGAGTTGGCTTTTGTCATACAGGAAAGCTTTGGCTCCGTCACCTTTGTGTCCTTCCTGGAGCTGCTGTCAGCTGCAGCTGCTAGAAAGGGCTAGGAAGAAGATGCTGATAGAGCTAGTGTGAATGCAACTGTGAACCATAGCCAGCATGAAAGATGGTGATCCTGGGAAAGCAGGTCCCAGATTTCTAGAGGATTGAAGTGAGACAGGATGGAGAGACTGGCATTGCTCCCAGTCCCACCTTTTCCTTCCAGAGGTGTAGCATATGGTGCTGTTACAATTACATAGCAGAGGACACTCACGATTGTGTGACAAATATGAATGGCTCTCATGGGCTCAGGTGGAAGCTCCTTCCATGCAGAAGTTGGTAAACTGTGTTGGGAAGCTCTTCAGGGCAGGATATGGAAGTTACATGTCTCTGAGTGCTGAAGGCACTGATGGAAATTACTGAGAAATCCCAAATGACGAAATGGTGTTCACTCATTTAGCTTCTACAGCAGACATGTTGCCTGCTGCAGAGCAAGTCCCTTGGTGTCCTCTCCTTCCGCCTCCATGTTCTGTACATAGGTGATGCACATCTCAGAAAAGGTTATTTTCACATGTAAGGGCTATGCACAGAGCTTTGCACCACTGGACTCTCATCCTCCTGAGGAAAAGAAAAGCCTCAAGCAGGATAAAAACTAAACACTAAAAATAGCACGCTGCTGAGCAGGTTTGTGGGGCCACTCTGCGAAGAACCAGCAAGGCAGCCCTGAGGAATGCAACCAAAAAAGGACACAGGGCAAGTGGAGATGCAGTCTTTTCCACCAGCCCCCACCTGCCCCTCTTTTCCCCTACTGTGTGAACCTACTGTAGATTTCTTGGATTTCCCTTTGATGTTTATCTCCCCCCAGTAATTCTATTTGGGGGATTTGCTAAAGCGACAGTTAGAAGAATACAGCCTGGAATGGGGCGGCCAAAGGGCGAAAGAATGTTAGAAACAGGATTAAGATCATATTCTACAAGCGGTTGTCAGCCACTGAATAGGGCTAAAGTTTCTTATCGGCCCGGGGTGCCAGAATGCCTTTGGATTCTTCGTCCCTCTTTCTCTCCCCTCCGCACAGGGCTTTCAGCACGGTGGGGAAAGCATAATCATTGCCCTGAATGGGGAGGTGGGCTCTCGCAGGCTTCACCCCATGGCGCAGAAGCTGGGAGAGGGGGTCAGGGGATTGCTGTGAGTGCTGTGGGCAGGCAGCTGGGTTGCTTGGGAAAAATGAAGAAGAGAAAGGCAATGGTGGTTAGTGCTGAAGTGGCTGGAAGATTTTAAGGTACAAAACTGCATATTAAGGGAAGAGTATTCCCTTTTGAAAGTCCCAAGCTGTTTCCTTATTATTTTTACCTTTTTGCATGGAATTTCATGACTTTCACTGGGAATTTTAATTGTTGGGTTTTTTTTATATCTCCCTTTTTTTTTTTTTAGATGGGATTGGCATCCTGCTGGGAACTTAATTGGAAATATTTGGGGCTTGCTTCTGAATATTCCAGATTATAAGAAGCAGAAGTTCCAGAGAAGCAAAAGAATTTGGAAATAAGGAAGGGAAACAAACAAACAAACCAAAAAGTGTGTTTTGAAAACCTACGGGGCAAAAATGCTTGTGAAAGAGAAGAAAATTTGGAAACTTGTGGAGCGACTTTCACATAAAGCAGAAATGCAAACACATTGAGCTTGCCTGAGCAATGGAATCTAGTAGCAAGTAGTTCCCCTGAAAGCTAAAGGCATACAGGCTTTTGATGTTTCCACCTGTAAGATCATTTTTGTCTCTTTTACAGGTTAGGACCTTGTAGCAGAGAAGATTTTGAATGGTCCAGTGGCCTCACCTTTCCCAACCTGTGACGCAACAAATGGATGCCTGTGAGTCCTCCCAGCTGTACATGTCCCAGTAGAAAAGGAGTGTTTCTGGTAAGATATTCAGATTCGCTTAGGTAAATCTGGGTTTTGTTTGACTTGTATTTAGATTATGTGGGTGTGGAATGTTTTTCACTTGTTCTGCACAAAGCGAGCAGAAACCTTGCCATAGTTTCTGGTTTGTGTTGGAAAAGGAAGTCTTGAAGGTAATAGCATTTCTGGGTTGGTCAAAAAAAGCTATGGAAACGAACAAATTAGCTTTCTGGATCATGACTGCTTGTAGCTATTCTATAATGAGATATTGCGGTTTTTGGTAGCCTTTGCCTGGTTTAAAGTATCAGGAAAACCTTGTCAGGAGGCCCATTGATGAACAGGAGCTCAGCAGAAGCAGTAGAAATGGAGCAAGAGGAACTCTTTCCCCAGAGTTTTCAATATTTGGGGAGTGAGAGGGTGAAAGACAAAAGGATTAAACCCCAGCTTCTGGAGACCTGTGAATATGAAAGCATCTTTGCTTATAAATTGATTTCTCCCTTGTGGGTTATGGAAATTTGATGTCAAAATACTGAAGTCAAGAAGTCCTTTATCTACATGACAAAATCTCATTAATTATTTTAGGGACTTGAGGGTAACTTCCTTGATGCTCATGATTGGCAATACTGTGAAACTTGAGTGAAGCAGGGAATGAATGGCATTACCATGTTCAAAACCACTGAGGTTCAGGGAAGTTAAATAGCCCACACAAAATGATGCAAAATAAATTAGATTTTTTAAATTCCTCCGTTTTTCATTGTGCTTAACAAATAATCCTTTCAAGTCAAACTACAAGGCTACATTTTGTAGTTCTTATTGATTTCAATTGGAACTGTGCCTAAATAAAATGTGCCTGCTTTTTTATTCGACTCTTTAAATCCATCATGCCTTGTTATTACTCCTAGACTTTGTCACATTGCTCCCTGCTATGATCATCCCTAGTTGCATGAGGGAAACCTACTTGCGTGCCATGAGAGGTCCTACCCCCAGGAGCTGCCAAACTGCTGTATTTTTGCACTTGAAAGCTATGCTTCCAATAATTCTCAGTTGTTTAAAGTACCAGAATATGAGTGATCACTCCTCTTACAAGGCAAGCACAAGGAGGGAGGGTTATGGGAGCAGAAGAGTGCATCATGAAGGCTCTTTGGACAAAAGATGGTCTGTGGTCAATGTTCACATGTATCACTCGTATATTAGAATCGTAGAATCAACTAGATTGGAAAAGACCTTCAAGATCACCAAGTCCGACCATTACTCCAGGACTGCGAAGACCACCACTAAACCATATCACTAAAGGCCTCATCTACAGGGGTTTTGAGCACTTGCAGGAACAGTGATTCTACCACTTTCCTGGGATGCCTCTTCTAATACCTGATTACGCTCACTGTGAAGATATTATCCCTAATATCAAATCTAAACCTCTCCTGGCACAGCTTGAGACCGTTTACCTTATATTGCTTTTCCTGTTCTGCTCCTGGGTCAGTGTTTTTTACATAACTCAAGGGTTTATACAAATGAAAACATGATGAATAGATTATGTCAGTTAAAGTCAGTGCTATTAGCATCCTTTCGTAGCTGAGGAACCCAGAGAACCTTCAAAGCCATTTCAAGCAGTTGAAGTAAATCCACCAAGGTGATCCGGGATATGAAAACCACCTTAATGCTCCTTCACCACCAAATTGCTCAAGAACATGCCCAAGAGCAGTGATCCTGCTCCTTCCGTCCGGCTTGCACCTGTCTAGTTGTACCAGCTTCTCCTGAATACCCACTGCTGAGTGTAACTGGGTGGCACTGGGAGCAGCTTTCTGAGGACTTTTCCAGGAGAGCAACACAACTGTTGGAAGCCAACTGAAGCAAAGCATGACTAGACATGGCTTCTTAATTCTCATAGATCTTAATACTCATAGGTTCCTTAATACTCACAAGTTTCTTAATACTTATAATCCCAGTGTTGCAGCAAAGCCTCCGCCTTGTGTAAGGGCAGCTTCATGTCCAGGCCCACCCTGTGACTCCAGCAGATAAAACAATACCAAGTATTTATTCTATACACACCATAATATTCTACATTATCTGTTTGGCCCTTTTAATCAACTTTCTTTTTTTAACCAAGGTTGACTTTTCTTTTTAACTATAGTTGAGATGTCATAAGCCAAGGGATGATACAGCTATCTGCTGTTAGCTCCTGGTTGGTTTGGCACTGCCAGTGTAGTGCAAAGTGCTCTTCACTGCATCACTCAGAGTCACCACTCATCCAAGTAGAAACCCAAATACTGAATTTCTTTCCCCATGCTGCTGGCCTGTACCATAGATATCTAAGCTGAGGTGGCAGCATACAGCTTGCTGGCACTGGGTGACAGTCAGGGCGACAGCTGGGAGCCCGCAAGGGGGACAGGCATCTCTAAACACATGCTTAAACATGGTGCTATTTGCCCAAAAATCAGTAACATCGAGAGGGCAACATTAAACAAAATAATAAATTGTGTGCTGGGCTTCAAATTGGATCCCCTTTTTTATTTGATTTTGCTGGGATTTATTCCATTTGACAAACCATGCTGTTTAGAATACAATAGTGGCATAATCACAGCCCGGGGCCCTCATTCTTCAAGATAATGGGATACTTATTCATCTAAGGCAGGTACAAGTCTGTCCTTGGCTTTCATTTTACAAGATTACTTGTACTTATGTCTCGTTTGCAATAGGTGATATCTGTCAGAAAGCAATTTTCACCCAATTTGGGGTTCTTAATTTTTTGTCTTTAAACTCCTTTGAGGTTTATTTTTCCTTCCACCCCACCTCTTGACACGCATTTGGCAAGCAACCTGTGGACAAGCTGGGTTTTTCCCCCTCCCTTTAAAACAAATAAATAAATAAATAGCACCCCCAGCCCTGTTTACATAGCTCCTGATTTATTAGTTAAGCGTGACAGCACAGGAATTTTTCAATGTACAAGATGTCCTGGCTGATGTGTGTTTTCCACTTCATCCTCAAGAAAAAACAGAGATCTGTGCCTGCTTTTGGTTAGCCTGACAGTCTGAAAGTTCAGCAGACAGGAGCCCCTCGTCTCCCAGCACATGTGCCAAGATGCCGTGTTTTGAAGGGCAACTGAAGGGCCGAGCTGAGGTCCCCATTCAGGCTTCGAGGGCTTAACTTCAATGGTCTTTTTCAAGTAATGGCGAATGAAAAATGAGGTTTGGGGTTTTTTGGGCAGGAAAGCAGTGTTTTTTCCAGTGTTGTTGGGAAATTAAAATAAAAAAAAATACTGGTGCATTAAGAAGGTTCTGCTTAATGCTAAGAAGAACCTTTTCTTCAGTTAAAAATGAGGTGAAATGTGGAAAAAATATGTGATAATCTGGACCTAAAAACCCTTTGGACAAAATTCAAGCTGTTAGGGTTGTCAGCCCTTCTAGATTCCCTATGTGAAAGTTCTTCTCGTTTCCCTGTTTTCCCATTTCCCCTTGCTTACCCCAACAGCCCTCTCTGCTGCTTCTGGGTACCCTAGGTTAGTAAAATCATAGAATGGGTTGTGTTGGAAGGAACCTTGAAGATCATATAGTTCCAACCCCCTGCCATGGGCAGGGACACCTTATGTCCTTAAATTTCACCTCTGCAAATGCAACAGCTCCATCTCAGTTTGATGCTTTGCTTTTCTTTTCCCTCCTCCCCCTGATCCTTGCTGAAAGTAGCAGGAACATGGACAGATGTGAAGCCTGCTCCCAGCCATGCTGAGACCTGAAGGAGAGGTGACACATTCCTGCAAGTAATACAGCCATGCAAACATCCTGGGAGGTGGAAGGACTTAAAAACGCAGGTGGAAGCAAAGCAAACAAACAAAATTGGGGAAATGGGGCTTAAATCAAAAGCACATCTCTCATCTCTCTTTGTTTAAGCTGGTTAGAAGAGCTATGTGCAAAGGGGAATTACTTTGAGGCAACTCAGACACCTTTCTTTTCTTTGTGGGTGTCTCTGAAGGAAAAACTAATTTGCTGCTTCTGCTCCATCAGGTCTCCCCTCTATTGTTCCTCACTGATGTAATTTTTTTTGTCTTACTTCAGAAACATTCCTGCCTGAGTAATCATCTCCAGCACGGAGAGCAAGTAGAGGAAATTAAGATGTTATTGAGGGTTTGAGAGATATCTCATGTTTCAGAGTGGATCAGAAGGTCTTTTTGTTTTTCCTTATTTAAGGTGCCTGTAACAGGGAGGTGAGGCAAACATGTTGGATGGCTTAGCTGGGGGAGAGGGGTGAGGTGGAATGGGGCTGGTCTTAGGAGCCTGTGATGCTTCTCTCTTCTCTTGACACAGCAATAAATATGATCTTAATTCCACATGCAGGTCCATCTACAGCAGATAATTTCTCAGTGGATGAGTTTCATCTTTGGTGGTCTCCACAGGGCAATCAAAAGATTTTACTAGGTGGTTCCTGATTTTACTTGGGGAAGGGAGGATGCTGGACTACAGGAGGTGTCAGACAAAGTGAAGCAAAACTGAATCTGACACATAACTTTTAAGTGCTTTCATTGCCTTCCACAAGCACAAGCTGAAGGGAGCTAAAGCCACTTCCACCAGGTGTGTGCCTATTCTTGTCATAGGAATGTTCATGTTTTAAGAACAATGAGACTCTACACATGAAAATCCATCAGCAAAGGTATTTCCCGGGTAACACAGTGGATTTCAGTTTTTCCCACATGTTTACCAGGGCAGCAGCATGGAGATTTTAAGCCGGCTTCAGAATGGCTTTGTTTTTCTCTGCTCCTTTTCGTGACATCCTCAGAGAGATGGTCTCTTGTCCCCAGCAGCCACCCTGGCCATGGCCAACAAACTGCTGAGATGGACCACTTGCGTTAATTCACAGAGCCTTTGTGGTGCTCATGATTTATTAATTGATTCCATAAGAAAGAAATAATGGGTAAATTAGCATAAATATTGCACTTGGGATTAAACTGTGCTTGCAGCTGCCTTTGCAGTCACAAGTGGTGTCAAGTCTACTGTGTAAGAACGAGAGCTCCAAAGTCAGTCTGAGAATAGCAGGTTCCTCACCTGAGCTCCCTGATCTATGGCCATCCCATTGGCATATTTTGATATGGAAGAGCTCCAGCTAGATCCCATCTCCATGTGCAAAACCACGTAACTTTTAGCCTCCCAATGTCCTATGGAAACAAGTTCCCCCAGCTAATGATGCAGTCTGTAAATGGGATCTCCTTAATTTGCTTTGCAGATGATTAAGTGACTTTTGGTTTGTTCTTTCAGCAAACCAATTCTCTCTAGTGTGTGAGGAACAAACCCATGGTTTGGGGGACTTTGCAAACTGGGCATGAGCAGTGCTGGGAGCTGGGTATTCACAGTGTGAGGTGGAGTGGAAAACAGCATGGGGCAGTGTCACCAACATGGAGCACTTTATGTCTCAGTCATGGGAGTGGACCAGTCACTGTGTGATGTGTTTTTCCACCATGATGCCTATAAAAAACACACGGAGGAAGTCTGAAGGAGATGAAAAATCCTACCAACATTACCGTTTATTGGACCTTTCATTATGTTTATTGAAATAACCTTGCATCCCTGTTTGTCAGTTTGCCCATGCGTTTTCTTGAGGATATGGTGCAGTCCAACCCTGACATTTTGCTTTACTAATGCAGAGAGAATATGTTTGAAAGGAAGCCAAGCTGAAGGAAATCTGTACCTCGCTGTTAGACTGGATGTGCTTTTTGCCTCTGTGTGAGAGTGAATTAACTTTGCTTTAGGTCCCTGCAGTCCCTGCTCAACACTTGTTGGGAAAGTGATTTGCAAAACCCTCTGGCCTGGTGGCTTCCAGGAAAAGCAAAGTTGAGAAATGGACTTGGCTTGTCCCAGCACTGCCCTGATCCCAGCAGGAAAACAATTTTGGGTGCAGGTTTGGGAAAGAGAAGCAGTATTTAAGGCTGCAAGTGTGCAATACAGGCACCCTGCTTCTAGACCCTCAACATGGATGTGAGTCTAGAACTAATTGCAGGTCTTGGCTGGCCCACCTGGATGAGTCCTTGGTGAATCAGGGCTTGGAGAAAACTATTCACTCACATTCATGGATTTCTATGACACTCAAGCAGCAAAACACCTTCCAGGCTCTGGATCTAAGCTGGTAAGCGTGGTGTAGATGAGATGCAGTCCAACCACTTCTGCACTTGGACACTATCCATCCACTACAGCAAGGAAAATATTTTCCTCCATGAGCTGGAAAAGGCAAAAGATCAAAGGATGCAGTCTGACAGCTGGGAGACTGAGCTTCTTCCTAATGGGAAGTCACGCTCACCTGGGGATGCTGGACTGCCCATACCTGGTACTGGAAGAGGACAAAGGAATGAAGCTGCAGATTTTCCCAGGGTTAACCAAAAAGCCAGCCTTCATCCAGAAAGCGGCTACAAATCCTGAAGACACCAAGTAACATGTAAGCAAAATCTCTAGTGATATGTGGATAGAAGTTGCAGGTATTTAAGTCACTCAGGCTTCATTAGTATTTGCTTTGTCAAAGGCCAGATAGGTTTCTCTGACATGTGCCTTGCAGCAGGTTAAAATAAAAGACCAGCTTGGCCCCTTCTGGGCTTGCAGCTCCTGAAAACAGAGCCAGCCCCAGTGTGTAATAGGATCTTCACTGCTATTCCAGGGCTTGAATAACATTATGGTGACTTTGCATAGATTTTGCCCTTAATACAAATAGGGAAATGATTTTCTAATCAGGTAAGATAAGGCTGAAACATGATAGATAGAGTTGGGCTAGTTAATGAAATACAAAGAAGTAGCCTGTAGCTCCATAAACTATCCTTAAAAATAATGCAACGTTAAAAAAAATGGGTTTCTTTGGCTAAGGGTGATGTGAAAAAGCCTTGATGCAAATCTTGGTAATGACTGCATTTTGATGAGCGTTTGAAAAATATATATGTATTTATTTGCATTGATATATTTATATGGCTTTACATATCAACTTAGTCAGGAAAATTGAATAAAATGTCTCAGGTCTGGGAAATGAGAAGAGATTATCAAAAGCAGATTTAATATAGCACCGTTTTTTGATGTTTGTGGCACATTTCATCATATTGCCAGAGACACCCAATTACACAGCTTGCAGAGTAATCAGCAAATGGGGGATCCGAAGGAGAATATTAACTGTGGTCTTTTTTTTCCCTTTCCTCCTCCTCCTTCTTTAGCAAATATTATGTTATGCTTTATGGAAATGGATCAAAATGCCTCATGTGCAGTTAATACTGAGCTCTGGAGCTCTTTCAAATCTCATTTTTCCCCTCACATTGTATTTTTCTGGAACAAACCTCCTGATAACTTTAGGACATGGTCTTTAGGCCTAAACATCACCTTAAACTTCCTGCAAGTTTGGGTTCCAGTTTTAGCAGGTGGTTGACTTTACCTCATCAACCTTGTGAGAAAGGAAAAATTGGGTCTTGCTGTTAATTGCAGATAACCATGCGCAAGGACATGATCATAGCTCATCCATTCATTTCCCTCTTGGTGGAGGCAGAAACTGACCAAGCTATTTGGTTGCCTTAAAGATCCCAAACACTTCTTGTCCGCAGGGTTTTTAATATTCAAAGCAAAACTGTAACAGCAGTGAAAATATTCCCCTTATTATGGGGACAAAATAGCAACACTGTAGTCTAGGACAACTGTGGCTGGCTGGTATTTTGTGTGCATGTGGTCAAACAGTCCTCGAAAGCACTGATGGAACTGGGTCAAAAACATTGGCACTAGAAGTATTTCAGGCAGGGGTGTTCCAAGACTCTGCCCATATTCCCACTGTTCCCACCTCTCTGTCTGGTGTAAGAGAAAAAAAGTCTCTTTTCTTGAGAATGCCAGAAAAGTTATTAATCATCCCTGCAAATGTGCTTGCTTTTCCTTCCTGATGACTTTTGCCATACCATGTTGGGGTTTTTTTTTACTCCACAATGTTTCTCCAGTTGGGAAAAGAAGCTAGGAATTCATATTGGAGAGGGGTGACATTCTGAAATGGAATAACAGGATTCTTTTCCAAGAGTTTTATTATCAGATGATTTCAGGAAAATCTCAAAATTACTGATTTTTTTTTCCATCAGCTTCATCAGGCATCATATTGGGTCTGTAGCCAAGATGGACAAAGGGATATGGGCATAAACTAAATCACAAGAAGTTCCATCCGAGCATGAGGAAGAGCTTCTTTGCTGTGAGGGTGACTGAGCACTGTAATATGTTGCCCAGAGAGGTTGTGGAGTCTCCTTCCCTGGAGATACTGAAGAGCCATCTGGAGACAATCCTGAGCAATGTGTTCTAGGTGACCCTGCTTGAGTAGGGAGGTTGGAAGAGATGATTGCTTCCAGCCTCAACCATGCTGTGATTCTGTGAAAGCCCTTGATATCGCTAGTAACTTCTTGCTCAAATAAAAGTTTCACCACTTAGGTGATGTTCAATTTAACCCTGAGGGAGCAGCGCAGTAGAGAAACAAGCTTTGTAAAAGCTTCTCTGTCATCTTCTTGAGCACAGCTCACCATGGCTAGACCTAGAATATGGGACAGGTCTTCCATCAAAAGAACAGAAGTATCTCAAAAACTGCATGAAAGCCTCAGTGATTTGATAATAGCCAGATTTATCCTTCACCGCTGCTTTTAAAGACAAGCTCTCTGGTCAGACTTTTCCCATCATCAGCAGATCAGGAAATAATTCGTCTCCTGGCTTGTGCTGGAAGACGATGAGAGAGTGGAACCCTTGTGCCTTTCAGCTAAAGGGGACTTTTCACCTGCCACCCCAACTGGAGACAGTGACCCCAACAGCATGAAGCTGATATTCTGCACCTTTTTGTGCAGACCTTTCCATACGGTCCCAGCCTCCTGTGGCCCACAGGCAATGGCACTCACCACCATCAACAGGGATGTGGTGGTGCCCTGGGGGCCAGGCAGGGAGCATAGATTTCAGTGTGGACACCAGTACCTGACCCACGCTTCGTGTCCAGGTTTTCAGCAGTAGAAAACACCTCACATCCCACCAGTGACATGACTCAGGTACGAAAGAGATCAGCCTGCTTGCATTTACACCCCTGCCCATCAGCTCAGGTAGTTGTTAATGAAGGATTCACAAAATAATTTTTCCTTGAGTTTTTTTTTTTTCCTTTTTTATTAGCGGAGTATGAAAACAGGCAATAATTTTACAGAAAGCAGGACTGGCACAATTGGTACATAGCATCATGCTGCAGCTTTTTGGAAATGAATATAAACTCTTTTCTTCTTCTTCTTCTTTTACCTACCAGAATAAATAAATATGATACACATTTGCGTTCCTCGATAGTGAATTCTAAAGCACAAGGTCTTACACTACAGCTCAATTTTACAGCGATCTGTACAGTATATTACTTTGAATTCCTTTTTGTTCTTTAAAAGCCTTTGTTCCTTTGCAAGATAGGTTTGACGCACAAACACGGTTACACTTTGGAGCTAACTGTATGCCTTGGGTCAGAAGCCGGGAAAAAAAATAAATGGATTGCCTCCTGGCAAGAGAAAATAAACCAAAAAGTTATTTTCCATTGCACAGACACATCTAAAGTTCTGCTGTATGAGATGGCGCTGCTCAACTGCTAGAGCAGTTAGAAAAGGCTTTGGCCATTTGTAGGGCACTAGATGTGCCTTTAACTTGCTGTGGGTTTAATGTGTGTCTTAGACAGCTTTTGCAGAAGGCTTTTAGCTTGGAGCCCAGACTATTCAAAAAAGTAATATGTTTTTGTTGGTATGACAAACCTTATATTCTTTACAAATTAATTTGGTGGCTTAATTTTGTCCTTAGCTGTGGCATTGCTCCACTGAAATCAGTGCAATTACTCCACTATACAACAGTGATGAGGGGTTTTTACATAGTGTCTGGGTCTCACTTTACAAGTCACGGCAGGTTCCTATGAAACCAGTAAGACTGACTGACCTGGAACACGTCCTGAACTTTGTATGAGGTCCTGAGGCCATACTCAGCATTGTCGCTAATGAGACCCTTCATTAATGAGAAGCACCCATATAGAGAATAGGTGACATTAGTATCTCAGCTCTTGCAACCCTTCCTTAGGCAGCCTGAGAAAGCAGGAGGCAACGTGGATGCTGCTATCTGTGCAGCTGGGAATAAAACAGTGCATCTGCAAAGTCTGTGGAAAACAGAGGACGTTAATCATTACTGGGCTGTTTTGTAACATGGTGGGAAAGTCACACACATGCATCAGAGCAGGGGATTCTTTTGTTTGTTTGATCTTGCTTTGCTGGAAATCTGTTTGGTTTGGGTTTGTTTTTGTTTATTGCACCAACCTTTTCTTATCCCTTTGCCATGGATTTGGACGGAGAGCAGTCCTACTCAGAGAAATAGCTTTTTTTCACTCAACAGAAAACAGCAGTAGATGCATTATGTTGGGCTAGAACAGATCATAAAAAATCAGCAAGGGGCACATGGAAGGGTAAGGAGGGAGGAAAAGAAAAATCAACACAGCTTGTAGAAACCAGCAGGAAAGATCTGTAATAGACTTTTTTTTTCCAGCTTAATTGAGTTATGTTTCATAGCTACTGTAATTAAAGTAATAGAATATGGTCGATTTGAATTTGCATTTACTTTCTACAGAAGTTTATTTAATCCTTTACGTATGAACTCTTCAGAAGTGTCCTGAAAGTGCTCAAAATTGTCATGTTAGTGGAAGTACCACATGGGGCACATAGGGGCAGAAATAGCTCCAGTTCCCTCCTCTGTGTCCACCCAGTTTGGTGTTTCTTCAGCATCTCTTTGGCTGGCTGCAGTGGCAACAGAAACTTAGAGCTGGTTAATATTCTTTACATGATGAAATGCCTAAATGAGAAATGAGATGTGGGGGAATCTGTTTATTGGTGGTTATTTTTGAGTTTGGGAGCATTTTTATGTTTTCTACACATCCAATGATGATTTTTGGTGGAGGAAATACGGGCAAAACTTCTTACTCTCATTATTCCCATATTCACCATCAAAGGTATTTCCACTTTTCAGCCAAAAAGCAGAAAAGAAGACAAAAGGGAACAAAGAGGTTTCCTTTCTGTCTCCCAACATCATTACTGGATCTTTACTCACCTGTAGTATTTAAGTATTTGTCCTGCACTGTTTAGATACCTCCTTTATTTTATTGATACCTATCGGAATTCTCTTGCAGGGTAGAAGAAATTTAACTCTTACCCTAAATACTGTGATCTGTTTCCTCCTGGACCCTGGTCCTGCAAGGACCATAGCTAACACCTTTGAAAATTCAGTAAGTAGGGTTTGGAGCCATAGAGGATTCACCAAGGAGAGGCAGTGTAAGCAAAGCCATAGGACATGGAAAAGACCCTTAGAACAAGTCTCTGTATACACAACCTGTTTCAAAATAGGAATTCATTAGACTGCTTCTACTCTCTTCATCAATGTTTTTAAAAGACTGGGCATATCCTTCTCCCACCTTCCATGCCATTCTGTGTATTTATTTGGCATTCCTTTCATGCATTAAGAAAATCAATTTGATCATCTGCATTATGATATGCTGATTCTCTTTTTATGTTTATCTCCCTGTGGCTGAAACTGTACTGGGCATGCCCTGCCCCATCACCAGGTTAGCACAGCATCCATAGATGATAGATAGCTCTTTTTTTCCCCATAATAGCTTGTCTATCTGACGAGGTAGGATATCAGGGATACACTGCAGGCATTTTATGCCTGTGATAGAAAAAACTGTGTTATATCCAACTGCAGTGTTTGTTTAAATGCATCCGATCTCTGCCTGGACAGTGAGGGGAGAGGAAACTAATTCCATTTTGTTTCTGAGATTCCATCAATGATCTCATTTTCCTAAATAGCTGGGGCTGCTGGAAAGAAAGGGAACAAGTGGACCTTTCATTATAAATCAGGGGAGATTTGCAGGAATTCTTCTCACCTGAAAAAATGTATAAGTAAGTTTGTAAAGCTCAAAGAGGAATGATGCAGTATTGCTTCCTGTGGTCTCTCCACTGCATACACTCGCTTGAATTGGGTGGGGAGCTTTTCTGATTATTGGTTTGGAGTTTTTTGTCAGAAAAAGACCAAAAGCCCAGAGACATTAAAACAGATGTAGAAAAGTGTCAGTTTTGATGGACAATTAATTATGAAATTTTTGCAAGCTGGGATGCTAAATTCTTGCTTTTTTGCATTTCCAAGTCAATTTTGGCTTTACACGTCAGCTTGCTCCCATTGTAAATGTTCAGTTTTCACCATAAGAAGACAAACCCCAAACTTGGCATAAAATACTTCAGGGCCTCGCATATATTTAAGGCAATATTTGTTTTCTTCTGTTTATTTTTAAAATTTAGGTATTTTCAGCCTGATTCAGAATGGGAGAAATCATCTCCACATAAGAAATACTCAAATGGTCCAGGACCAGCTGCTGCACCACACAGAGGCAGATGAGGATGACACTGAGCAGATATCACTAGGGACTAATGGAGATCTAGATGTCTCCTCACCCAATTTGCTCTCTGAGCCGTGCTGGCTTCATCCTGATGTCTGTGATCTTAATGGCATGCCAGATACTCAGCTTGCGAAGTTCTCAGTAGCTGTTCCAAGCCTGCTGTCAGGATGTCAGCGATACCACAGGAGATGAAGGGAGCGAGGTACCAGGGTTCCTCAAGAGATTTGAAGATGGTGAATAGATTTTTGCACTAAGGCATGGGGATGAGTTTCCCTCCATGGTTTGGTAGGGAAGGTTTTGTCTTGGGGTTCACAGCAAATCTAGTGCTGGATTAAGCAAGCCCGTCTCCTGTGCTCCCTGTCCCTGCCTTCAGAAGCAGAGCATAAATACACGTTTTGACCTTCCTCTGGTAGATGCTGTGATATCCATAGTGACCTGTGGTAAGGCTATGTCTGCCCTGATGTAAGCTGATTTTGCCCTTTCCAGACCCATAGTACCCAGCAGAGAAAAAAATGCCTGTCTTACCTGGTACGGTACAAGAGCAGCTACGGCCCTCTGTTCTCTGCCTGAAGCACCCATCGACATGAATCACAGTTTCATGGGTATCTTTACTGAAACAAGATCTGAAATCCAGATCTGCTCTCACTGCAAATGACTACCCTTGTTCATCCTCATCAGCTCAGTCTAGACTGGCACCAGAGAACAACATCTGAAAGAGCATTTGTTAAATCTGCAGTTGCTCTGCCTTGGCAAAGCAATTCCATGGCCTACAAATGCTCTGAGGCTAGCAGGAGGTAGAAAAAACTAAAGATGAATATAGCTTTTTGAAGCAGGATAAGGAGAAATATTAAAGCTTTGTTCTAGTGTCCCTGGTTTGGGTGACAGGCTAAAAAATGAAAGCTGGGACTTTCAAAAGATCTTTTTGGAGACAATAAATGTACTTTGGTGGTTTTAATTTAATCAGACTCCTTTGAAAGTGGCAGCCAAAAATCTACTTCCTATGAATACATTTGGTTTTGGCGAAGTGGAGAATTCTGCCATTCACAAGGCCTGATTTGACAAAGTCAAAAAAAACTAAACCAGCAAAAAAATAACCCCAAAACTGAAGTGTTTGGCAGAACAGACATATTTAAGGAAGTTGCTCCATTTTGGAAGCTGGTCCAGTCCATGAGCTGCCCCTCCAAAGTCTGCTCTTGCTGCAGCTCCATGAGGGATAAAACACCATTTCCCATCAACCTTGGCTATTCTTGCATCTCTATTTGCAGGACTTCGATGCTTTTTCAAGAGGCATTAGTGGAGTTGAAATGTTCTTTCCCCCCATGTTTAAAGAGGCAATTTGACCCCTGGCCTCTGCCTTGGTGTGAAGCAAGGTGGAACAAGAGAGGCAGTAGGCTGTGGGTCTACACTTCATGGTGAAATCAAGCATGAACCAGCTATCATCTGCAATGAATTAGCGCAGCTCTGCCCAATGTGTTAGTGGCAAACCCAGATGATACCCTTAGGATTCAAACCTAGCACCTGCCACAGCATCACTCTGGATGTTTGGTCCCAAGCAATACTGGATATTAGATCTGGATCTCACCTCTGCCTAATGCTCAGGAGAACAGCAGTGGGTTCAAGGGATTTATTTGGTTTGGCAAAAAACACCCAACTGTGATTTGAGTTGGCAGAAACATTGCTTCTCAGCAAGGAAAACCATCCTTGGTTGAATGATGGGTCAGCCAATGAAATGAGCGTGAAAGTGTTCACCGAAATAATTGTAAAGATGGTGGATTTTGGTTATCTGCAAGTCTGTCATTTTTTTTTTTGGCAAGTTCATCTCAGCCCCAGCTGCTTTAGACCCAGGGGCTTCATATTCCCTTTGGAATATAAAGCCCTTGCTTATCACCTGCTTTGCCTTCAGCATTTCAGCATTTTTCATTTGTTACATTTTCACTTGCTAACCAGTTTCTGAAGCTGCAAGGCTTGAGGGTAGAATTTGGTGATCAGAGCTTTTTTCTAGACACAGCTTGCATTAATCAAGTTTTTGTCAAAGAATCATACAATTCATGGTGTATGAACACACCAGGAGTTCATACAAAGCTTTTATTATTCTCTGTTGTCAAAGTTAGACCAAAATACTGTCCAAAAAAAATAGTCCATAGCCTGTAAATAGGGAGTTTACACTCCAGTGAAGATCAACGAACAAACAACCTAGATCAAAAATGATCCCATGAATTTGGCTTTCATTTTTCTCCTCAGCCAGCAGCATTTGGTTAATATTTTGTCATCTGTCTTTGAGCAAGTGCTATTAAAAAAATACTTGCCATATAGGAAGTGCTTAAACAGGAAATTCAGCTTCATATAATTTCCCAGGTGTTACAAAATTAGCCTTAGCAGAGAAAGAAGTGGAGCAGTGAAGTGCATGATTATTTCTCTTTGTCATAGACAACTTAAGGATGCTGACCCAAGAAGTGCAATTAGCTACGAGCTGAGGTTGGGAGGATGGCTGATTTGTAACTCTGATACTAGCGACTAAAACTGAGAAGGAAGGGGAGAATAAAAGCAAAAGACATCACAGTTCTGTAACACTGACAGTAACACACAAGTAATGGGTGCTGTCAACATTATAAACTATATACAAGACAAAGCATGACTCTTTCATTTCCCAAAGAACGCAACAACAACAAAAAATGGTGTATATAACACAGTTGGCACATTATCGCAGGGATGAGGAAAGGGGGCTTCTCCTGGACGTTACAGACTCAACTCATGGCAGTCCAGAGGACAGTTCATCTGTCTAAACATACATCCTCTCCCCCTTCCTCCTTAAATATTTAGTGAAGACCAAGCCAGTATCAATGTCTGATGCAATCATGGTGCTAATAGGACTTTAATAGATGCAAAGTTTTCCCTGAAAGGGAGCACCTTACTCCAGGAAGAGATGAGGGTGGGTGGAGGCTCAAGGAGTGACATGTCTAGTGCCAACCTCTGGTGCATCTTCTCATGAGCACTGGTAGCTCATCTGGCAGTCAGTTGGGTAGGGTATCAAGCCCAAGAGATGCTGCATGCTGCTTTGCCCGGAGCCTTAGGTTCTCAATACTTGTCGTTTTACTGTTCAGGCTTGGAAGGGAGCTGGAAGCCTGCAGGATGGGTGAGGACCAGACCTGCTGAGCATGGGAGAGTGACTGGTAATAAGACTGACAGTGCAGGGAGCTCAGCGGGGCCATGTTGACGTTCATGCCCAAGTAGGGCATAGCAGATGGTGTCCCCATTTCGAAGGAGGAGTAATGGACCAAGTTGTTGGTGGCTGCCATGTGCTGACGGAACTGCTCCTGCAGGCGGAAGAGGCTCAGGGGTGAGGATGAGTAGGAGTGAGTCTGAGCCAGGCCACTGCTGGATGAAGGTGTCACAGTCACGCTGATAGGGGACTCTGTAGCAGGAGACAGAGGGGATGGGGGTTATTTCTACAGGCTGGATGCAGGTGCTGATCCCAGTAGGGCTTAGGCTGCACCATGGGCTTCTTTTTTGCATGAGGAGGGCAAATAAGAGGGGTTGTGTTAGCTTAGGAAAGCTAAACTTGTGTCTGTTCTATGCCTAGCATCTTACAGCATAAAAACAGGGACTGACCTCTTTGTTATGAGGCTTTCCTGTTGTGTCATTTCTGCTGCTGCTAAGCACTGTTCTCCCCAAGCTCTAACCTGAGCATAAGGTCTTTGCTCTTTATGTGCTGCTGCTACAATAGACATCCTGCCCCTGCGTGGGCCCCATTTAGTGCTGAGGACAAGAAGACAAGTCTGGGCAGCCACACCATAGGGAATAAGGGACAATACCCAACCACCAGTGTCCACCTTCAAAATTCCAGGTCCTGATACCAACCTCCATCAGGATGCTGCCCCTCACCTGCTTTTGGGCTCACTCTCTTGCAGTTCAAAGCCTTGCTGTCCACACCAGGGCTCTTGTCCACTTTAACCTCATCCAAGGTGCTCTTGAACTCCTCCTCTCTGTCAATCTGGTCCTCAGCAGCTGACTCGCTGGCTGACTGCTCCGACAGGGTTAGGTTGAGGTCCGTGCCTACCTCACTTGGGAGGCTCTGGACCTTCTCAGTATCCGGGGTGGTGGCCTGGGTCTCCAGCATGGGCAGCTCTGTCTTTCCCTCACTGTGGCTCCCTTCACAGTCCTTCTGCTTCTGCAGCTGCTCTTTCTGCAGGCTACGCTGCTTCTTACGGAATTTGGCTCTCCGGTTCTTGAACCAAACCTTCAGTGCCACAAACAGCAAAGGGGAAAACTGGTGAGAATCCTGCTTAGTGCCAGATTAAGCATCAGTCACCCCAAGTAATGAGGTACTGCAAGCCCAGTGTGCCCAAATGGCATTCCACTTTGTTGGATCTTAGAGCTCTACCTGTTTTCAATGCTTCGACACATAGCACAACAATATATTTTAACAAATTACCATCCTTTATGTTGATTCTTTAAGACACTCCACTTGTGGTGATTTTTATTGGTTTTTTGTTGCCATTGTTCTATTTCTAAATTGATCAGGCATTTGCATCTGACCAGAATGTCTCATATCTGAAGCTGATGACATTACATTGGCTTACATGACAGTGCTCCATTAGTTTAGAAAATAATCTGGTTATAAATGTACCAAAACTATGGCAGAAACACTCAAAATAATTAATTACAGACATATGCTGCTATCTGGGAACTGAATTTAAGGAAGGAGGAAAGAATCTGTGTTTTTCTAACCTAAATCAGGACCATGGATTGGAAGCAAAACATTTGCATATCTTGTTAGTGTTGTTTAGTTAGTTAGATGAAGAAACAAGAATTTTGGAGAGCAAAATGTCTCAACATTTGTATAAAAGAACTACTTTTTTTTACTACTTACCTACTTCACACTAACGAACTTGCTATTCAGTGTTTTAAAGCCCAGCAGTGCAAGAACGTTCCCACCAGCAGGTTATGAAGCCCATTACGCTAGTTGAAATTAAACAAAAAAACATACAACACAAACCCAAACCTTGGCCTGAGATGTTACAAATATTGACACTGGTGGAAAAGAGCAGCTGGAATTACTTGGGTTTCTGCTCTTCTGAGAAAGCCAGAAAAGCCTCACAAATAAATAAATAAGTAGACTTCTGTTGATGTTTCTAAAATTTCCCCCAAAGAAATGTGAAAGAACAAATGAAAACCAGTGTGCGCTTCAGACAATCCTAAATCTAAAAAATGTGCGTGTGGATTAAGAATTTCTTTAGCAGATGTATAACTACAGATGATTTCACCCCCCTCTGTCTCCACCCTCCTCTTTGACAACTTCACTGCCCCAAAATCTTTACTTACACTGGAAGGATCTTGCAATGCCCCTGGGATCCCCACTATATTCTTTTAAACATCCCCACTCACAGACCCACAGGATATCAGTACCTGGACTCTGGCTTCAGGTAGGTTTGTGCACATGGCCAGCCGCTCTCTCATCACCACATCTGGGTAGTGAGTCTTCTGGAAGGTCTTCTCCAGCGCCTCCAGCTGTTGGGCGGTGAAGGCCGTGCGGCTTCGCCTTTGTTTACGGTGCTGGGATCCATAACGTGCCTCCAAAATGATGTCTTGAAATGTACAGCCGTTGGAAGACAAGAAAAGTGGCCAGTTTAATTATTGGAATTTGTATGCTGACAGTTGAATAAAGCATAGGCAAACACCAGAACCTTCCACACATTTTTTTTCATGGCTCTAGATCTAGTAAAACATCCACACATTTTGTTGGTTAATTGAGGCGTTGGAGGTGATAAAACCTCTCACTAGAAAGCTTGTTCTGGAGAGGGAACCTATTTCTACAGCCGCTATAGAAACTGTTGAGACTCCAATGCGAAATTTATTTGAAACAAGCCAATCTGTTCCAACAGCAGCAGAGCAGGACATGCAGATGTCCAGACCTCGCTGTGGCATAAATAAAGCCTCTTTCATTAAGAAACACAATTAAAATCAAGGTGGGGATATTCACCACTGTAATCAGAAAAGCGGCCCAACATTATGTGTCATATTCTTCTTAAAGCTAAAGGCTAAGCTTCTGCAAGCTTCCTTGTCGCCATAAGGTGCTGATCAGTGGGAAGAGTATATGCAGCTTGAATACAGCTGCCTCTGGCTCATTTTGTCGGCTGCAGCTGCCTTAAAATACGTGCATCTTCCCAGAAACCAGGCTGAGTTGGATCTTCTTTAGTGTCTCATATGTAGCTCACTGTAGTTATCAAGGCATGATATTGGAGTGCTGTTCTGGGTTACCAAATGCAGACACTCTCCAGCATCTAGGGTGGAAACACTAGCCAGGACCAAGTCCAGCCCCATTGATTGCAAGCCCAGGACTCATGTGCTGAGCTCTTCTCAGTAGAGGAGCCACGCACAAGTCTGACTTTGCAAAGTGTGCTTGCAAAATCACAGGCAGAGAAGAAATTCAGACTGGGGAAAATCTGAGGCCAGCAGTACAGGGCTTATTATTTTACCAGAGGTGTTATCATTGCACAACAGTTAGTGGGAGTAGAAAATCCCAAATCAATGAAAATAAGTTACTTTATTTAGAAAGGAAAGGAAAGAAATAAGAAAAGAAATAAGAAAAGAAAACCTTTATTATGCAAGCTGGGACATGCTGTGCTACAGTGTTGGAATGAAATAGTCTGGCAAGAGGTTTGTTCTCAAAGAGGAAATGTAGAAAGAGCAGTATCTGGTATCATTTTTAATTCAGTTAAGAATGTGACTTCCAGTAGAAGGGAGGAATGAACACACTCGAAAACAACCTAACAGGGAAGAAAGTCGGCATTATCAGCCTGCAGAGTCAGATGAAGGCTCTTGCTGCTGTTTATTTGCGCTTTTGTCACGAGCACTGTGGTACGAATCTAAACAATAAAACAAAACCTGCTGTCAGGCCAGCCCTAGAACCACACAGCCAGGTTCCAGATGCATTGTCTAAAGAGCGCAGCAAATCAGCATTGCACTACTCAAACATTCCTCTTCCAAACTTCCAGCTGTTTCATTCTAGGTCAGCATTTGCGGCGCCTTTCTGAGCAATTGCCAAAGCCATGTGGTTTTGGCAAGCTGGAAAAGACATGATCAGGCTAAAGGTCTTCAGCCAAGTACAATATAGTGTTGGTTGCATACAAGAGACTTTTGTGTTCAAGGTATCGGAGCAACTCCGATTTAACTCGGGGAGTTAAAACGCTGCTAATAGCTGCCTCTTTGAAGGTAAAGAGACCATCCTTGATGCATTCAGACGCAGCACATAGAGCAGCCAGGAGGAGAGGAGAAGGGATGTTCCAGCACAAGAAATTGAAGCTACCCCAAACTATTTTACAAAACTAACATTTGTGCTTCAAGTCCCAGACACCGGGAGAAAGGACACCGGTTAAACACCCTACCTGCGGGCTGGAATATTCCCGAATTTCTAGAGTAGAGGTTAGACCTACAAGCTCCCCAGAGGCGGCAGCTCATGCATTAAGTTTGGCCACTCCAACGAGAGCCAACCAGCAATTATTTTAATGTTTTAACTATGTTTTCAGGCTTTGTGCACGAAGGAGAATATAAATTGCAGGTGAGGCTTTGCAGTTACAATCAGAAACCTCTGTTTTCTGGCTTAAGGACATTTGCTTTTGTGCTGCTTTATTCTGACTGTCCCTGGAAGGCAAATGAGATCTATAACCTGTGCTGAAACATATTCAGAAGTAACACAATGTGAAGCAACTGCAAAGGAACCAGCTTGTAGGTATATAATGCCTACCCTGCCAACAATAAGCAGAGAAGGGGACCGTGGGATTTAATTTGGAAAACCTTCCAGGTGGGTTATTAATTTTAAAGATAAGAGTTCAGGAAACCAATTGACTCTCCCGGTCAAGAACATGAGAATAGCTTTTTTACTCTTGTTTTATCTCCCTCTGCTTTACCATAGATTGGGTCAAAGACATGAAGTCCTCCATGCTCCGCTGTGAGTGATGCAGATGATGACAAAAATCTTTCAAGAGGAAAGGGGCATTTTGAGATCCAACGTCTGCGAGGCATATTGCAGAGTTCAGCACCATCTACTCCTATCTGACCACCTACATGCTGAAAGGATGAGGGAAGGAGGGGATGGATGACCAGGACAAGGAAAGTGCCCAGCTGTCGTCACTCCACAGCCCAGCAGTAGAGCCAGGATTAGAGTCCAGATATCCTTGATCCCACTTTGGTTCTTTCTTGATGAGGACAATGACTCCCAGCTCTGCCCTACAGCCCCCAGGGATCCTACAGGCCACAGTGAGTGGTCTAAGGAGCCATGTTAAGGAGGTCACTACAAGCAGCTAGATAAGGGAACATTGCTGTCATGAGGATTGGAGAGTTCACTGATCCAAAGAGTCTGAGACCTTCTCCACCGTGCCTTTGTGGGCTACCCGCCTAGAAGGACAATCCCAAAACTTCTGCATCCTTATTCTGGCTTAAGCCATGTCTCTTAAATTTAGCCCACTAAAGTTATCTGGATAAGAAATTGTTTTCCGCCTACTCTGGGCTGGAAGGAGTCACTCCACATTTTTGTTTTCCTTTAGTATCAGATAACTTCAGAAAAGTATCTTAAAGCAGATGTGCAACTTTCAGACAGTCAGGGAAGGTCATTCCATTCTGGGAAGGCCTCTCGAATCACACCTATGATAACTTTTTGCTTTAGCTCAAGTAAACCGGTTGTCAGGTCTTCTCTAACACACTGCATCCAAGCCATGACCAAAACTGTGATGGTGCAGCTGTTGACCATTTGCATTGTAGTAGCCTCTGATGATCTCAGCCAGGTCTGGGTGCTTTGTGTTAGGCTGACATCTAGAGCAGATATGTTTGCCCTACCATACCAAATATTCTCAGGTCTCCATCAGTTATTTTTGAACAATTCCACCTACCAAATAATAAAATACTATCTGGACTTTGCACTTCTTTATTATGACAGTATCAATGCAGTTTCTGCCTAACTGTCCCACCATCAACAACGCTGTATAAATAACACCCTTTAGGTAAAGTCACATGTGACTTTCTTTGAGCCTATAAAAACTTCTTAAGGAAGATAAAATACAAAAGCAACAGAGAGGGAGCCAACAGGACCTGCAAGAAAGCATCACCCAAACCAGGGTCTAGGATCCCCAGGAAAGAAATAGGTCGAGGTAAGACCCAACGAAGATTCAAATGAAGATCATTTTCCAAGGTGTTTGGTTAAGACAAGAAATGGAAAATAGTTGCAAGAAGGGACAATAAGGAAGAACAAGATATGGTCTGGGGTGGCAGGAGATGGTTGTTACGGGATGCAAGTCCCAGGCCCCTCAGTGGGGAAATCTAATTCACTGCATGCTTGTATTCATTGTGCTCTTATTTTCTAACAAGAACATAAAATTTTCTGCTATTTTTTTGTCTACCTGTTAAAACACATTTCAATGTGTTTTTAGTTCTCTCTTTTCAATCCCGCACAGTGGGGCTGCATCCCTTCTCAACCCCGGGCTCCCCAGCCATCAGAGGCCAGTCTGCAGTGAGGCACAGCAGTCCACTGGCAGCCAAAACAGGAGGGCACATATCAAACGCAGATCTCTTGGCCACATGTCCAGCACTGAGGTGCACACCATACCAGTGGGCTATACACTCTATATCCAAAGAAGAGTTTCACTCAGTGCAAGCAACAAGGGTTCTTTTCCCCAGGAAATGGCAAAGCCACAGGTTGTTCTTACCAGCCAGTCTCTCTGCCAGGGTGAGGGCATGCACTGAGGGCCTGTAGTCAGGAGCGTGCTGGGCTTGCTGAGCTGCCTGCTGGTGGAGGTTGTACATGGCGCTCAGCGAGTTCATGGCGTGGAGGGAGTAACCGTTCACTCCATAGTGCTGCATGGTGACATAAACCTGGAAAACAGCAGTTAGAGGAGAGAGGTGCTGAAGAATGTGCAATTCCAGCGTCCTGGTGTCTTAGCAAAGCTTTGGAAATGCTGAGCTCAAACTTAGACTGCTGCATGCAAGACTCAGTTCCAACCTCCCAACTCCAACAGGTTCTGGGACAGGAATCAAAATACCTCCTGTAGACCTAAAGCACCAGCAGCACCAGACTGGCTTCCAAGCTAGAGACAAGCATCTGACTATATCCCACTCATGATATGCTGAACAAAAGATGGGAAAGGATTTTTTTAATATACCATAATGATATTTATCTTATTATTGCGATTTTCAATGAACTGAACTAGCTCCATCCCAGGACTAGCTGGAATTTTGTCCCTATCATTGCCTACAATGGGCTGTTCTGTAATCCCGTCACTGTAATGTCAAATAACCTTTCTTATCTGAACTCACTCATATGTAATTTGTTTCCATTCATTTTTCTCAAAGTTCTTCATAACGAAACACAAATGGTACAGGGGAAAAAAAAACCCACATGTGGTGTAAAAGAAAATAAATCTGTAGCATAATAGGACCACAAATGTTATGGCTAAAGAGGGAATTAAGGTTTGCAATAAATACTGATGTTTCATAGCTCAATAGCAAGGAAATTATTTCTAAAAACAAATGGCTTTTTTTTTTCTAGTGCGGGCTCTGCGTGAAGCTTCAAGCTGTTTTTCCTCACAGACCATCTGTAAAACTGAGCTCATATTGATCTCAAAAGCTGAGTGATGCTTCATAAATCCCTGTTATAAACGAGCGAGGGCCTCCAGGATGGTGTTTCTGCAGCTTGTAAGACATCAGAAAGGAAGTTGTGAAACACTTGCCACAAAATATAATTCTTAAAACACCATTTACATCAGCAACTCATCATCTGGGAAGTCAGTGCAATGAATGAATGAACATGCAGAGAAAAAGGTCCAGCTGGACTAACCTAAGGAAAGCAGACAGGTTATCTCGGCAACCTCTTAGAAAACACTGATCACTGGAGGGAGGTGGTTCAACTCCTGTGATTTTAGGCAAAACCTGATGCATTGAACAGCAGAAATTTGGATAAACAATTATCTGTTGTTTTTTCTACACAAATGAGGAAAGACCTTAATTTTGTCCTGTGGAGGATTTACACCATGGAGGACAGGCTCGCATTAAAGAGGAAGGAATGGAAGCAAATTGATCCCACTTCCCCTCCTGCTCTGAATTGCTGCTCTCTCCCAAACCATCTTGATGTAGGAAGCACAAACATGGAGTGACCTTGTTTAACATCCAGAAACCAAGCTGTAGCTCCTGGGAAAAGCAGCTGAATTTTGCCCTGTAGGGTCTGGCAATGATCTGGGTCACCTTGTGGCTTCACCCTTGCAAGTGTCCCTCCATTGCGGTACCCAGGAATGCAGGAGGAAAGCATGCAGCTAGAGTTTGGTATTCTGCCAGCTCAGGGATGGTCTTCATTGCTCTGGGATGGGTTTCTTGTTTAGACTGAGGGTTTCTATGATTCTGTGTCATGAGTGACAGCGTTGCCTTTGGGATTGTCTTCTCAAAGAGGCTGCAGTAATTATAAACCAATAATTTGGGAATCTAGCACTCAGCCTCATTCCTGTTTCCTGAAGTCCCCTGTGATTTGCTACCACATCATTTCAGTGCCAAGAGCACTGCTGGAAGGTGACAGATCCAGGTGCATTTACATCATAAAGATCTGATACACACCCCCATGCCATCCTCGTCTGTTTTGTGTCTCCCCATTCAGCCACCCTGGATTCACCCCCCAATTCCTTAGTTTTAGATTCAAAGACAGATCAGTGGCTATCCAGTACCTACATGCAATCATAGAATATCTCAAGTTGGAAGGTATCCTCATCCCACCTTGCTCTGCACAATGCCAGCGACATCCTTATGGCCCATGGAGAATGTTACGGGTCACATCATTTACTACCACATCCTATGTAGAATTATAAGAAAAAAACCTGCCTCCTACTTGTCCTACAGACTGATAATTTTTTTGTGAATAGCTGATAAATTGAAAAATGCATTTAAGGGTGCCCGAGATACATTGTCGCTAGCTCTGGAAAGCAGGGGAAAATCAGATCTGCTTTGTTTTGTGGTATCCAGGCAATTACTTTTTGAATTCAGAATGTTTTATTTCAAAAATTGCCCTAGTTTTTAGAAAAGCAAAGACAACCCCAAACCAAAATAATAACCTTCATCTATATCCTATTAAGGATTTATTCACTCTTAGAGGAGAGAAAGCCTGTACTATTCTAAGCTGAATCATTGTGAAAATAGGTATTTTTGGCTCAGATGCTGGCCTAAACACAGAAATGCCATAGGTCTGCTCTAATTGAGCTTAAGGAAGACCTGAGCAATGCCAAATTCCCTTTTCGTTTTCTGCTCAAGGTGAAGAGGGACTTCACGTGCCAACAGATTGTTGGCATTTCAGTTTTCCCCACAGTGGGTTCACAGTGAAATTACAGCAGGGATGTTGCTTTGCTGCTGGTGGCGCATGATAAGGGACCCGAGCATGCCCCAGTGACATGCGCCATTATTGTGGCCACAGAAGGTATATTTCCATGATACCTAGGGAAGACCTGCAGGTCTGTGACCTGGACTCTACCACAGATGGTTCTGGTGGTGTCTGTGGAGCAGCCTTACCCCATCTTTGGCATGGTTCATTTCTAAAGAGCATCATCCCACCACAGTCTATAGCAGTGTAGCATTTAGCTCACACCAGGCTTGCTTAGTGGTCAGCAGTGCTAAGCCAGACCCCATCATCAGCAAGACCACTGCAGCCAGCTGGAGAGTTGTTTGCTGCTTTGCTTTTGCAGTCCAAGAGCAGGCTGCCTTTTCTGGCTAACACAGGCAGTGAAACAGAGGTTTGCAACTTCATGTTGCCTCCTCCCTTCCCACCCCTGAGCTTAGTGAACCAGTTGGCTGGTTCCACCAGCTTTGGCCAGCAGGGTGGAGATCTCAAAGCTTAAGTTCCTGCATGTTTTATGGAAATCATTTGAGGACACGGGACCTACTAACAGCCCTGGGCTGCTGCCAGACTTTTATCCTTAACAGACACTGGAGAATTCACACCAGGGCTCAGCCTTGCAGGAGATACATGGGAAACCAAGTGTCTTTGACTCCCAACTCACAGAAATGCCTGTATCTTTTCTAATCGCCCTTGCATGACGTTGGTTGTGTACCAGGCTGGCACACTAAGGGAAAAATGAAGAGGGAGAGGAGAGGAATTTTCCCATACTCTAGTCTTCCAAGGACACGGACAATGATGTGTCTGGAGCTCAGTGTTTCCACTGAAACACTTGCTCGGGGAAGATTTCAGTTTCTTTGATTGTTATAAGATGCTTTTGTGCGTACATGTGTGTCTGAACAGACTCTTCTGGGTGGCCTAGAAGAGAGTGCATCAAATAAAAAAATAACAAAAATAAAAAGCTGGGGACTTAATGGTGGACTCAGGACGGGAGTCGATACCCATCACAGCTTTGGTGATGACTGCCTGGCATGCTGTGGTGCAGACGACAGAACTTCCTACTCACTTGTGCAGCAAATGTGTCATCCCAGATTCAGTATAAAAAATGAGGGAATTTACTGAGCAAGACTGCTCAGCCTAGGAAGCAAAGTTAACTGAGACCGCAAACAGCTCCTCTTTAACCATCACCTCCGAGCACGCTTCAACCCCAACAAATTAAATATTTAAAAGACATCATGCAGCAATTTTTTTTAATGGAGAAAGCCATTCGTCAAGCCACTGCCGTGTTTCACAAGCTGTCGAATAGTGCTTACACTGGTTAAAATAATCTTTATATTTCATTAAGCAACCAAATAAGCTGATCCCTTCCCACTGGCTGTATAGATGGTTTTAATTTTCAAAATCTGCAAATGCATCTTTTATGTCTCTGGGTGGCTGGAGGGCCTCAGGAACAGCCACAGCTGGGAGGAGGATGAGAGCAAAGTTTGAGCTTCTGCTCTATGGAAAGGTACAGGCTAAGAGCAGCTGGGAGAGTAATGTAGGGTCCATCCCAAAAGAAAGGGGATGCATCACCTTGATTTTCTGCGTCACAGATCATTGAAGAGTTGGGAGCAGTGTAGAAAGGAACTTGGAGCTGAGAAAAGGTGCAGGAAAACCATGAGTGAGAAGAACATCTCTCTATGGGGTGAGGCTAGCCTGGGTTTGCCCCTGCTGAGAGCTGAGGGCTGATCCTGCAGTATTTGCTCAGCACAGCAGGATGGATGTCTCCCTGCAGTGTCTGCGGGTGGTGGTTTCCTTCTGCATGGCCCCTCTGGCCCACATCAGTGACTCTCCCATTCCCGGCATCAAAAGACTTGCTCTTTACCAGCTTCCCATGTTTCGCAGCACCAGGCTGCGTGGTCTCTGCACTATGCCCTGTGCTGGACCCTGCCAGGGTTTCCACTCCTTCCACACTTGCAATCCTGGCATCACTACCTCAGTCCCAAAAACTCTCCTATGGCTTTTACCTCACAATTAAGTCTTCACCATGGAAGTTGAATGGATGCTGAGCCCGTTTTAATTCCCAAGCCTATAGGGAAGAGATAGGTCCTTCTAAGATCTGTCCCCACAGAGAGGATTTCGGACTCCCCTTAGCTGTAACTGCTGCTGGCTATGAGAATCCCAGGTTTCTCCATCGTCTGCATTGCCTAGAAGCCAGACAATGTAGGTCCCTGCCCATCCCAGACTAATTCAGAGAGCAGATCACTCTTTATTCAGCAATTGCTGTTTAATCTGACACAAAACAACAACTTACACACTTACCAGCCAAGCCTGGGAAACCTGTTATCCTGGAGCAAAGCAGCATTACTCCAGCTGCAACGTGGCTCCCATCCACCCATTCCCAACACTGGCTTTGGAAACCTCAGGTTTCCATAAAGTCATACAGCACAAGAGTAGTGCAATGTATTGTATACCACTTAATGGTGTAGTATATATGGGAAATTTGGCCGTGGGCTTTAATATTATCAGCTTTGGCTTCTCAACTTTTGCAAAAGGCTTTAAATTTCCCTCCTTAACTGGTAATTCATTTTGTATCCAGGCACATAATTTTGTCCTGAGACAAGAAGAGGAGAGAACCGTGCATTTCCTCACCAGGTAAAAACTCCTGTTCCTACACTGCAGCTTGTGTATGTGTGGAACTCAAACAGATCTGGGAATAATAAAATGTCTTTTAAAAATGAGATACTGAACTTTTCTTGTCACAAAACATCTCTATTTTCCCTTCTATCAGGGAAAAACAAGAAGACAAAACCACAAAACCCAACCTGCAACGGTATTAACTGCACCCAAAAATTTGAGATCAGAGACATTTCCTGCTCGCTCCTCTCCTCATTTCACTCCCTTACTCCACCTCTCAAAACATGATCATTCTGTACCTGGCTTCACCTGCCAGTCATACACAAGACCTTTAACAAAGAACTGACAAAACTCATTAAAGGAGAAACATCTATCACTGCATCCTGCAAACCCAAGTGCCGCTTGTGATGGAAACCGTTTGTCCCCATGCTGAAATGCTCTAAATAAGGACATCAACGGCAGCTCCCTGTGCCAATACTGCTCTGGGGAAAAGGAACTTTAAACCAAGACAGTGGTTTTGCTCAAATGCATTATACTGGAGTAACACACCCTCTTCCGCCCAGATATAAACTGAGTTGAGGTGGAGGAATTTTCTTCAATAGCATATTCTGACCAGTTTTCCAAGGCAGAAGTAAAATAATGCCCAGGTCAAGACGCATGCCCTTCTCAAGCAAATACTGTTGGGTGAGATGAGTTTGAGGTTGGATGTACGACTCAAAGCTTTGCAGGGGTTTTGCATTTTCTCTTTTCCCTTTAGTTGGTCCCTCAAAAAAAATGAGTGATCCCCCAAAAAGTGCTGAGACTAAATTAATTGACCTATACAAGATACTCAGTTGCCATCATGAAGAATGTGTTAATAAAACCAATGAGTTAAAAAGGCTTAATTTCCTAGAGAAGTCAAGAAGAGGATGCCAGGGTCTGCTTTTGAATGGTGGGCACTGTGGGGTGTTATCAACTCTGTAAATTTGTCCAGAAATTAGAAAGATTGGTGATGGAGTGGGGTTTATAAGGGCTTCTCCATGTGGGAAATAAGTTGTACTAGAAAAAGCTATATGTAGACTTTGGCAGCTCCCTGACAGAGTGAATTTCAACACCATAGTTCATTAGTGATAAAGAGAGACTCGCTAGAGATGCATTTGAAGTTTGGAAGAGCTCAGCACTGCCTTGAGTGTGTGCCCTAATGCAAGATGCAGCTTGAGCATAGGAAAAGCATCAGTTAAAAAAGATAAATCATTGAAGAAAAGTCTGTTTCTCTTGTCTGGTGTTCGGGGTCCTGCAGGTGATAGAAATAAATAGAAGCAGCCCTGTCACGTAAAAAGAAAAGTTGTAGTTCTCCAGGCCGGGAGCTGCTCAGGCGGTACAAATCACTACTCGCGTTTATGCAAAGCACAGGAACCCGTTGTTCGTTACTAATGGGGAATAACAGCAAATGGTTTGTGCTAACAACATCCCCCTTATTACCGCTGGCAATAATCATCATCAAAAATAAGATCACAACAAAATATTTCTCCCCCCGCTCCTGGAGCTGTTCTGCTCTATGATTTTATGCTTTGAGTCCTTATTCAGAAACACTTTAAATCAGCAAGATAAATAATGCATCTCTGTCTCTGCTTATCTAACAGCCTAAGAAAATAGGCTCACTCTACATACAGACATCGGTTTTATATGTATTTGGTACTAAATGAATTACATATCTGGGGGTCCTGAATAAATGATCCTTGCAAAACATTTTCTTCAATCTTTTTATACATATATATATATCTCCCTAAATCTTTAAGATATATAAAGGTCTAAAATCACGTAAAATAATAACCAGCCTGTTATAAATCAGTTTTGTTCCTCACGTGAGATTGCCGGATGTGTAAGGAAACAATCTCACCTTTGTAGTGGATGAAATATAAATAATCTGAAATGCTGCAATACATCATAGCTTCTCATTCAAACATCAAAGTCCGAGAGCAATATGCGCCATAAAACCAGGCTTCTAAAGAACTTTTCTTATAACTGAAATAAAGGAACTTGAAAACAGCTCTCAAAAAAACAAGATTCCCAATTTCTGGTCTTCCTGCAATATTTGTACACCTCTGTAAATCCTGGATTTAAAAGCAGTCAATTTCTTAGCGCAGAGTGAGATCTTATTTAGATCTGGTCTAGTTAAACAAGTCTCAACCCACTGGGAGCGAAACCTGACTGATTATACCAATTCCTGTGGCTCACGTTCAGCTACTACTGCTGACCTTGGTATAAATGAAAAAGAACTTTTCTCCTAAAACCAGGAGGTTTGCTAGCAGATGAAATTTGGAAATACTTCCAGTTAGGGACAGCGCCACAGTTTTCGGATAGACCTTGCCACATAATTGCCTCAGTCAGGGCTACGATGCTGAAGAACGCAGCAATTGTATTTGCAATCTCATCTATTTGTAGCAGAAACATAACAGGTTGTAAGAGGGTTTGTGAGTTTTATAAAACAAACCTCAGAGCATCCTGCTGAGACAAGGAAGTTCTACTGTAGCGCTCTACGAACTCACACACCAGGTTGAAAGCAGCTCAGGTAACAGGCCCTGGCTGACAGAGGTAACTCTCATCAGCTGTTGTGATTTTTATTCAAGGCTTTTGTGAAACCGACATTCTCCCGCTCCGCCCTTCAAAGCCCCAAATAACAGAATCCAGTGATTGATTAGACAGTTCCCTGCAAAAGACTTTTCCAGTGCCTCTGTTTGCAGGGACTTTCTTCAAAGGGCAGGCTCGCAAGGTTCAAGATAAGAAATAATAAAGTAAGAGACACTCTCAAAGTCTACTTTTGAGCCAGGCATAAGTTTTAAGGCTTGGAGCCCAGCGATTTGCAGTGTAGAGCCAGGACTGGGATCACCAACCATCACTGTGGTGCTAAATCTCTTGCTTGCTGTAATTTACACATGACAATCAGTGTTTACAGATCAAATCAGTATAAACACACCTCCCTTCTCCCCTTCAGAGCAGTGCTCAGTGAAAGCCCTTGGCATTTATATTGAAGCAGAAATGTTTTCCTGCGTAAATAAGAAAAGCTCCTAATATGAACATCACTTTGACTCTAGTCTCAAGATCTCATCCTCCTTCCAGCTTGGTAAAGAACAACTAAAATGATGCATTTTAGATTTCTTATGGTTAATAGTGCAATGGAAGCCAAACCCTGCAGCCCAGATTGACCCTGAGGAGCTCAGAGTCCCTACAGCCCAGCTCCAGCAGCATTGCTGCTGCACACTGCACATCAGTGGATGTGGACCACAGCAGCATCCCACTGCAGCCAGGCTCTCACATACCCGCGCTGCCCATCTGTTCTCACGCCTTGAGACCTTACAGCATCTCTGCCTCCACACTGGCGCTGACTTGGGGTAACCTTAAAGCACCATGCAATCAAGCTACTGAATTCACAAACAGCTTTAATTGTTTAACTTTGGAGCTTACATGCAAGGAAAAAAAGCCAAACCAACAAGTACTTTCCCTCCTCACTCTTTCCAAAACAAGCGTGTTTCTGGCTTGCTGTATTTGCACGCAGTTTGCCTGGCTCAGCCCTTCCTCTCACTTCTGTGAAAATGGCTTTGCTCAAGAGGCATCATTTTGTTTGTCTTAATGCTGGTGAAGAGAACTTTCCAAATCAGAAAATGGGAGAGGTCCAGACTTCCCAAACTCTGCCCTTCCTCAGGGCTGTTGGCAGCATGAGGGGTGGCTCACTGCTTGCTCTCTGCCCCCAGTACGGTTTTCCTGTGGCTTATTTGATTGCAGATAGCTTGCATGAGCAAATCGACTGACTTAAAGACAGCTCCTTGGAGCTGCTGGTGGTCAGGAATTGCTACTCTCCCTGGAAGGTGGACCAGTGTCCTGGAAGATGTTACGCATGACATGGTCTCATTAACAGGACAAGATCTACAGTTCTGTGTCAAAATATGGTTCTAAGCCTTTTTAAGACATTTAGTGACCAAGACCCTTTGTCTGTCCTGAGCACCACAACCACAGTACTGATCTTACAATTTCACTCTGAGGCCTATCACGAGAGCTCAGTCACTGAAAACCATTCCCAGTTCCTCTCCTGCTGCTCTAAGGTGCTGCCAGCCTGGTAGTTGGACTGGCAGAAAAGAACGTGCACTTGCTCCCAGCACCTTCCAATGTGATGCCTCAGCCGAGATGCTGGGCTTCAAGGGTAGCAACAGGGATGAGGCATGGAGGGAGGGCAATTTCTCCACCCACCATCACCATTCACCAAATAAATGTAAGTTGGAGCCTTAAGTTCTGGCTTTTTAGCTGAGAGCAGTTAGATACGCACATAAGGAGGAGAGCACAACGTGTCTTTGTGAAACACGGTGATTTGTGCTGCGTCATTGGAGTTTAAGCCAGCTGGCACAGTATGACTTTCCTAGGTGCTCTTCCAGCTGGTTAGCTGAAAAGTGCAATTTTCCTTGAAGCTGATTTTTGGGAGAGCAAGCAAGCTTCAAAGGAGGCAGAAGCTGAGAGCCTGAACCCAAAATGTTTCTGTACTTACAGCTGGAACATAGATTTTCACATGCAGATGGTGCTTGTAGCCCTCAAAATTACAGTCACAAAACACATGATGGCAACTGCTTCTGCTCAAGCTGAGTTCAGCTACAAGGCAAAATGACAGTAAAGTCCTACCTTAGTCAAAAAGAAATAAACAATAAATATTGAAAAGCAGCTCCAGCAAGCCATGCAGTTGTGACGCATTTGTAATACCTTAAAAGAATTAAACCAGAAGTTTTAAGTTTTCCTTCTTTACAAGTGATAACGCTAATTTTCTTCCTAATGTTAAAAAACCTATCTGAATTCAGTGGCATTTATTAGGAAGGGCTGGAGCAGGAAGGAGACTTGTGCCACTTTAAAACAAGGCCATGAACTGGAGTTAGCAGGAAAGATGCCAGGAGCTGGGGAGCACAGCAGGTACATGTAATGCTTCCTTTCCCGTAACCACTTGGATCCATACACTGAAGAGCAGTTGCCAAGGTCAGCAATATATTTTGGCCACCAGAAGGTGATCTGTGCTTTAAAGAGCCATGCACTGTAAAGCAGGCAGAGCAGCTCAATATCCACTGGGTTTTGTGGAAGGATGTGTGGTCCTTCAGCAGAAGTACATTCCTCCATCTTGGGCTAACACACGCTAAGAGGATGCAGAGCTGCTACCTGCTCATTCCCCCGGTGCTCAGTACAGTTGGTGTCAAATGGTTGAAGACACCACTTTTCTGCAGCTCCCTTAGTGGAGCGTTTTCTGCCCTGAGAGCTATCAGCTCACCTCCTCTTTGAGTTCCCAAGCATCTCCCACACACACACTTTAAGTTCTAGCATCTGGACAGTTTTAGAGCACCATTTCTCCAGTCAATGTTTGCTCTGGCCATACAGAGACTGCACTTTATCCTAAAACAGTTATGCAAGCAGCTACCGGGAAGAAATCACATTTGTCTTGTGGTGCTTTCACAACTCCTGGCTGTAAGCATCCATTTCCCACCCTTTGGAGAACTGCTGGTCCATCATGGTCCGAGCCCTCCCTCTGAGACTGTCTCTGTCCCAGGAGCTGTATCTGTACTTGACCTGCTTTAGAAAACATAAGGACTCTGATTCAAAGCCTGATGAAGTCAAAAGGGGGGGGGAGGAAAATCCATTTCAGTAGCTTTTATTCTGGAACAGAACAGCAGGAAAAGACCCAGGATTTGGCTAACCTCGGTGCACCAGGAATTATTTCCTGGATATTTTGCTGCATTTCAGAATTCTCCACTGTCTTCACAACAAGCACATTTTGATGGATGTTCCCCTAAAGCAAGTTAGTTAATCAGCAGTTGCATAGGATTGGAAAATTTGGGCTGTATTGAATGTGTGCTCTTCAGTGTTTTTCCTACTTGTGTGTTTTTGCCAAAAGAAGCCCGGTAGCTGTAAGCATTTCTGTTCGAACATGTGTGGTGGCAATCAGCACTGAATATTTTAAAAGGCATCTGACATTCACCAATGCCTCAGTAGAAGCATTTCCAACCTGATGAGCTGAATTTCGTGATGACCCTGAAAAAGCGCTGAAAGAATAACTGGTGTCTTAGAAAACACGGGATACTTCTAGCTAAAGGATGCACCCATCGCTTCACCGCAAAACTAGTAGGTAACCACATCAGAGCTTGGTCCTGCGCCTTCTCTGCAGCACTTTTGTTTCGCCAGGGCTGGTTCTGATAATGACAGAGGGAAGAGAAACTCTACTCTCTCCAGCTTTTATTCATCTGATCCCCCTCTTTCGCAGCAAAACGTGATTTCAAAGTGTGAAGACACCGGGAACAAAACCCACTGCAGTCACTCCCTCTACGACTGTATCATGCAAAACTTGCCTGGGCAGTCTGCACTTCCCCCTGACCTGTGAGAAGCTCCTCTGGCTCTATTTCTTTGATGCAGGTAGCGACCCTAGCACTAAGGAGAAGCCACATCTGCACCAACTCTGAAACAGAGCTGCGTCTTCTGAGACGGTGGTAAGATAACTGCAGGAGCCTGCTGATACATATGAGCAAGAGGAGAACATCCCATTTAAACATCAAGACCTCTTTAAATTAGCAAAGAAAGCAGGAAAGCCAATCTAAACTGGCTTCCTGTGGACTGATGGTGAGATTTTGGATATATTTTTGCATTGACTACATTGGTGTAACTTAACACAACCTCTCATCAGTTACGCGATAACTCTGAGTTGGAGTCACTCTTATCCTTTCAGGAATTTTCTGCCCTTACGGTTCTTAGTTAGAATGGAAAAACTGACCTTAAAAACACAATCTGAAAGCCAGAGGGTTGTACGTCCAAGTCTCGAAAGCTGGGGCTAAGGAGGAACTTGGATTGACTTGCATCAGCTTGGGGGTGGAAAAGTGAGCGTGGAAGAGAAAAGCTAAACAGTCAATGTGCCAGTTCTGAGATGTGGTCAAAAGAAATGCAGAGCAGTGAGAAACTGCAGATTCGCTCTGTGCTCTCCACTGCACGGTGAATGTGGATCAGAGAGAGTATAAAACCTGTCTTCCTCGGAGTGAGCCCAATCCTGTTCTCCCTAGCGGGGCAGCCTCGTCTGCAGTGGGGCTCAGCCTTTGCTCCCCATCGAGGACACTAGCACCCACTGTGGACGTGAGACATCTCGGCTGCTACGGGTCAGCTGTCCACGGCTCAGAAACGCAGAGAAGGGAGGAAAAACAGCAACAGGGGTTGTTTGAGAAGCTGGGGAAGGAGGGCTCTGGAGGTGACTCCCCAGCCCACCTCGCTGAACCCCGGCCAGGTTAGGAAGAGCCTGGCGATCCGGGACGGTCCCCTCCGTGCAAGGCAGGAGCAGATTCCACTCCTCATTTAACTTTGTGCAGAGGTGAGGGGAGAGGGAGAATTAAAAAACCCCAAACCCTCCAGCCCTGCCTTTGGGGAAGCAGGAGGCTACTTCAGACAAAACTGTTATCCATTAACATCCAATTATCACTTGGTCCAAGCCATTAATTATAAATCAGCCTCCTAATTGGGATAATTAGCTCTCTGCTACTTAATGTAGTATGACTGATGCGTTTGGAAAGAAGGTAATCAGTTCATTTGTTTAGCGTTAGGCGAACAAATCCAACTCTCACGGTTTAATTTCAGCCTTAAGCCCACCCGCCTCCTCCCCGACCCCATCAGCATTAAAGGCTCTTTGCAGTCCAATTAATTGTTTGGGAACCACGGCGGGGCTGGGCACACGCATCTCCGCAGGGTTTTCGGGAGGGCAGCCCCCGGGCCGGGAATGCGACCGGGCCCGCCGCTTTCCTGCCCCCGGGGGAATTGCTGGGATTTAGGAAGGGGATTAATTACAAGAGAAGGGTTAGAACCCGAGCGCGACCCACAGGTGCGATCGCTGAGGAGGAATAGAGGGGCTCTGCCCTCCCCATCCCCGCCACGCTTATAGAAACCAGTCTGGGGGGAGCGGAAGAACTTTCCTTTCTCCTTTTCCTTTTTTTCGATCTCCTTTCTCCCACCTTCCCCTGGATGTCTCATTAATGCCGGCTGCTCGGCGAGCCGCCGATAGCTGCGGGACATTATTAGATATTTATTACTGTCATTTACATGGAAAACTTGAGCTAACCAAGTGGAACTGGAGGCGGCCGCCGGAGGGGACGGGATGGGGCGGAGTGGGGCGATTTCTGTTCTTCCCCGGCGCTGGAACCGGAGTCGGGACGCAGGAGGAGCCCGGCCCGCTGGAGCGGAGGGTGCGGGAGGAGCCTCGCAGAGCCTCCTCTACTCCCACCGGGGACGGAGGTTTTGGGACGAGCCCTCCCCTGGTCCCAGGTTTCGGTGCCGCTTCGCTCCGCCCGCGTTTCGTTTCGAAAGTAATCGCGAAGCGCTCGGTGCGCGCATCCCACCAGGAAACGGGGGATGGTCCCCCCTCCGTCCTTCCTGCTGCCGCACCCGCCGAGGCGACCCTCGGGGAACCAAGGACCCTGCTCGGGATGCACCGGCCCCTGCTCCTCCCCGAGGTCCTCACCAGGAAGACGAAAAGAGCAGCCGGAGAAAGCCGCCGGCAGCGTGGACCGCGGGGCTCCGTGCGGGGCGTTTCTTGCCCCTTCTTTCCACAAAAAGGGGCAACCACGGCAGGTCCGCAGTCAAACCCCATCTCCCCAGAAGGCGAAACTTCAAGGGCCCTGCTTTGGGCTGGAGGAGCCTGTGTCCCGTCCTCCCCCCGCGGCGGGACCCCCATCTCAGAGGGGTCACTCTCGCCCTCTCCTTGCCCTCTGCAAAGGGGACGGGTCGCCGGTGCCCCATGCAGCGGCACCGAGCGGGGACACGGACTTTTCCGCTCAAGTGCTGGCTGCAGAGGAGCCCGCCCCTTTCCTATCTGTGATCCCATGGCCCGAGGGGCGACCCTGGCGGAGATGTATGAGATCTCTTGCGGTAAAAATATGCATGCTGATCCCCATTTGGTTAGCCCTGTAATGGAGGTGTAAATAGGTTCCGACTGCGAAGCCCTTAATTTATCAAGCGAGCCTGACAGCGCAGGTCCGGGATTTATATACCTCTTAAAGAGCGAGAGCAGGGAGGGGGGCGGCACAGACCGGCCCCCACAACTCCTTGCAGGCGGGTCCCAGTCCGTTTTACCGTCTGACCGCGAAAAGGGTTGGTGTAGGAGCGCGTAATTTTTCCCTCGAAAGGCTTCGCAGCGCTGCCAGAGTCTCGCCCTCTCTTGCCGTCCCTTCCGCGCTCAACTTCGAGCAGCGCCGGAAAGAATAAACAACCCCCAGAGCCACCCCTAAGCGGGTCCATCGCCCGCCCCACCCCCGTCGCTCCGACCCTCCGGCAAGGGCTCACCGGGCTGCGAGGCTTATTAAAACATCATTATGGAAATCGCGAGGAGAAAGTTGCGCTCTCCCCGTCTTCGGCGCCCGGCAGACGGAGGGATGCGCGTCCCCCGCCTTCCGTCGAGCCGGGGTGCACCACTCTTTTCCCCTGCCTGAATCCACACCGGAGAGTGTGGTTAGGAGTGAGCGAGGGCCAGGGCTGGTAGCTGGGGCTTTACCTCTTTTGCTCTGTGAAGTGTAAAGTACTCCACATAACGCGAAAATAAAGGAACAGGAAGGGATGGGACTTGCGCTAGAGCCCGCGTTTCCCCCCTCCGCGGTGCGCACATCTCTGCCGGCGGCTCCCCCCGCCCTTCGCAAACAAGCCCCAAACTCCCCTTATTTCCCCCCCGCATCCCCAACCTGCCGGACCCGCGCTGCCCGGGGCTGTGTGTGTGTGTGGGGGGAGTTCTTACCTGGAGGGGTGGCGAAGCCTCTCCGCCCGCCGCGGGAGAGCGGCGCTGCGCCCCGTCCCGCCCTACTCCATCCGCCCGCGCTGCCTGCGCGCTGCCTCCGCGCCCGGCGGAGCTGCCATCTACCGGGAGGCAGCATTGAAGAAGGATTTTTAAAAGGAGCTTCATAGCGACCCGGGAGCTACCCAGCAAGGTTTTCAATGGTCCTCCATCCTGTCAATCAAAACCTGGGCTGCTGATACACCCCCACCACCACCCCTCCACCCCCAGCACTTCTTACCAGTCATTTACTCCAAGATGAGGTGTAAACGCCTGATTAAATCCCTGGGAGCGGGTGCGATGCCGGTGGAAGGAGGAGGGCTAGACCCCGGCTGGAGAGTGTGATGGGGTCTGTAGGGCATAGAGGAGGGAAGCCATATCCCCCACACACATCCCATGCTCTGCACCGCGTCGGAGAGGCCCTTGAAGTTACTCTCCCCCACGGCCCCTGCGCGGTGGGGCTGCTGGAGATAATCTCCAGCGTTACTTACGGACCCACCGCGGCCCCCACCCTCCTCCGGGTACCCTCGTTGTCCCAGCCAAGCCTGCTGCACCCTTTGGTCGCTCTTTTAAATAGGAGGAAGTGGGGGGGGACACGGCACAAAGAGATAAAACTAGGAATAGTGGCGGACCCGTATCCTGCCCCGTCGGGCAGCGTCGGATTGCGCTGCCAGCTCAGGGAGACGGGGCATGGTGGCAGCGGGCAAGAAGGGGCAGGCCGTGGGGCTCCGGAGGATCAAGAAACATCACTTAACGCATCCCCCCGCTTTTGTTTTATGTTTTTATACTCTATCCCTATTTTTTTCCTTTTTTCGGGATGTAAAAGAGGAAAACCAGGTTTTCTTTTTCTTTCTCTCCCTCTGCGGGATTTTCGCAGGTACTTTCCCGGCCGGCGGTCGGGCTGGTTATCTGGCAGAGCTCACAAACTGGAGAGGTGGTTGTGTTTGCTTTTCAGCTTTGCCATGCCTTCCTAGCAGAAAGAGCAGTTTAAAGCCTTTAGAGAGATTGCTAATAGATGCCAGCTCCTTGCCTTTAGATTCACTCCCAGCCCAGGAGGATTTAGGATGGGATTGGGAGACGAGACGCCATTTCAGGCTCCAAAACACCCTGTTTTAAAATGACTGCGGGTAAGAGGATTAAAACAATAATACCCTTCTCTTCTTGAAGGTTTTTTTTTCCTTCCCCCTCTCTCCCTCCTATAGAAAAGATTTCTTCTCCCAGAGCAAAACTGTTTAGACAGGAATTAAGGGAACAAGAAAAAATAAGGGGGGGGGGGGGGGGGGGAAGTACCTTTTAATTTGAGCTTGATATTTTGTACAAATTCTGGCAAAATAAAGAGGAGGTCGCTCTGGCTCAGGGCTCCAGAAGGCTTCAAGTGACACTTTCTTGTATTTATTTTTATTTTCTAGATACATTTCCCCCCTCCAGAGGTTATGGAGGACCAAGTGATTGTCTCGGGAAAGAGAGGGAGGGGGTGAGTCTACTGAAATCTATTCCAATCTCTTCCAGCCCTCGCTCCTCCGAAGTCCCGCTGGCTCCCCAGGAAGGAGGGGAGCCCCCGCACCCTCTAATTAATAACCACCCGCTTTCGGCTTAGAAACCGATTGGGTGAAACTCAGTGCTTTGATTGCCGCTGCCACATTTCGAGGGTGTTTTTCGTGGCGCGGTGTCCGCGCTGGCCTGGGCACCCCCCTGCAAAGCCCACGGGGAATCACCCGCTTTGCTTTTTGGAGGTTAGTCTGTAAATGAACCCTGCGCCTCCCTTCCCGAGTTTACAACCGGCACCTTCCCTACTCCGCAAATCACAACGAGTTGAAACGGGAGACGGCAGGGAGCAGGAGGGTGATGCTTCCTAAAATACCGTCACCCCCCTGCAAGCCCCCCTTCATCCTCCAAAGCGTGTCTGGGAGCTACCCCGCGGATTTGTAACTCCCAGGAGCTGGGGCACAAATCACAGCACCGGGGCACAATTCACAGCACCGGGGCTCAAATATCTGCTCAAACAACCGGCAAAGTTTGGAGGATTCCCCCGCTCCGTGCAGAGGGGCCGCGGGTCTGTGCCCGCCGGTCTGGGGCAGCGCGTCTCCCCGGTTCTCCCTGAATTGTCGCTTCCAGCCCAAGCACAATATCCAACCCCACAATTTCACCGTTGTCTCGCTTTTCTGCTCGCGGAGCTATTGAGCACGGGAGATTTTATGATTGCTTAGATAAAAAAATCCTTAGTTTTAATTTTCCCCCCGAAGAAATAATAGTTTCTCTCTGCCTTCATGTAATCTTTCCGAGCTCTCCACAACGGGATTTCTGCTGTTTAACCAATCCCTCTAAATAAATAATTGCGTTTTAATTCGGCGCTTATTCGCACAAACGAGTAACTAGTGCATTTAGCGCAGGTCGGAAAAATAACACCAGTTTGTCCGCAGAACTGATTTATCACATTTCACACACACACACACACCCCGCCCCAAGGTATCGATGTGGGCAACGCATCAGGAAATCGGTTGTGTTGCGATTACGGGGGTTTCTTTTCCAAAACGCGAGGAAGCGAGGGATGGATGGGGACTGGGCAGGAGGGTAGTCAGCCCTGGCAAGGGGGGAGTTGCAGCAGGGGGTACCCCCACGACCCTTCCCCCGGCCCTGCTCCCTCCCGAGAGCCTCGGGGCTCTGCAAACTTGCGGCTGGTATCGGGTCCGAAGCCCGAGCTTGGTTTGGCTGGGCTAGAACCGGCTGTTTCCAACCCCGCCGGTAAATGATGATGACGATGATGATAATAATAATAATAATAGGAGAAAGCGGTAGAAACAGGGTATTTTTGGTGAGTTTTGCATCGCAGAGTGAAATGAAATATTGAAATACATAAATCTGTCACCCCGACTTGATCCTGCGCTACAAGACAGGGTGGGGGGAATTTGTTAGCTCACCAAGTGGAAAGAACATTTCAAGTTTCCGGGATATTAACGGTAATATTTTGGCTAACTGGCTGGGTCTATGTACATGCACCAAAATATCTATTTCGAAGACCATTTTTTATGTCTTTTCTAAGTGAACCGGGATTTTCAGGTTTCCACGTTGCTCTAAGCGCTCTCACCTGCATGAGGGGAAGGACAGATGATGCTTTCCATTTGAAAACTGGTTTTTGAAAGAAGAAAAATTAAATAGTGGGCGTAATCTTGGAAGAAAACCGTGCTTTCCTCTTTTTGTTTAGAACCACGTGTAATTTCCCTACCTCGGGTATTTTACACGGCCCCCCATCCCCATACACACAGAACGGTGTGTGCAGTTGCACAGAAATCGTGGCTCTTTCCCTCAGAACAGCTAAAATCAAAGCCAAGCTGGTTATGTTTTAAACAGCTAATGCATTAACTCCCTCCTTCACTCCCTCTTTGGTTTCTTTGTGTGAATTTTATCACACCTCTTACCAAGACAGTGAACTGCGCTAGAGATGCAGACACTCAGTTTTAGGTTGACTAAAGAGAAATAAAGCTCCGTCCTTGGAAGACGGAGAGAAGGAAAATAGCAAACACTGACAAACCTCCTTACCCCTGAATCTACGGCAGATGCAGGGCAAGACAATTTCTACTTGCCTCAAATTATAATGGCAACAAGATCTTAAAGTAACTACTTAACTAAATCAGGGCCACGTTGCTTGGTTTTGGTTTGGTCTGGGGGGTTCTTTTTTGTTTTCTTCTTTTATTTTTGGTTGGGTTTTTTTTAATTATTATTTTGTATGGGGCATCTTTTGGGGGTTTGAAATGCTCCAGACATTGTCCAGTACTTTGTCCCCGACGCCAACCGCATTCGTGTGAGACCGAAAGGGGATTAACTTGTGAACTTTTAAAAATCAGAACTTAAATGAGAGGCAAATCTAGGCCACAGCTCATTGTGGGAACCGTTTCTTAAGCAATTAAAGCGAGAAGAAATTCCTCGCAGCCTTTTTCCTTAAAGCAGCTTTCTGAAGGATTTAAGGAGGACTAGTGTCCGGTCCATCAAGAAAGATTTAAACTGCACAGTGATATAGAAAATCTCCACTTGCTCTTATTTAAAGGGGCACTATCACCATTTCCATAAGACCCTTGACATTGTTTCTTTAATCTTGTTTATAAACTTAAACAGATTTAAAAAGGGTTTTTTTTTCTCTCTTCCCTGCCTCCTTTTTTTCCATGAATTCATTGAAAATATATTTGATGCAGTATTTGAAAAGAGACCAAACCAGGCTCACTTTTAAGGATTTTCTGTTACTAAAAAGTCTCAAGCCACAGCTTGCTACATTTCTCCTTTTGCTCTTGGAGGTTTGGAGGGAAGCAAGATTAGTGGGAAGAAGAGTTTATATTTTTCTCCTCCGGGGCCAACTGTGCAATAAAAGTTCCTTTCTCCCCAAATTAGGAGCACACAAAGCACTTTTCCCCCCAAAAAATCGACTCAAACCTTCCTGCAACTGTTGTGGCTTAGCACATTTTCCCTTGGCTGAGACCAGAGTTATATCCTAAGCAGCCTCCTGCGATGCCAGGTTTCTTTCTCTTATTCCTTTCCTTCTCTTTCTTTGCCCCACTATACTTGTGCTCCCTCATTAGGTGCTGGCTGTGGTGGCTAGTTCCTACCTGTATTTAGAGGTCAGCCAGTATTTCTTACAGCTTTCCCAATCTGAGCTACTTGGCAAGGTTTTCTACATAACATTAAAAAATACCCGCAACCTTATCCCAGCAAAACCAGTTGTTCCCACTTAAGTCTTAAAAAAGAGAAGAAAGAAAGGGGAAAAAAGAGAAAGCGAACACCTTGGAGTCACCAAAGCTTTTGGTGCTTATAGCTAATTAATAGCCCTAATGATATTTTTCCAAGTCCATGAATACATTATGTTTGCAATCCAAAAAGCTTTAGCCCCATTCAAGGGTACTTCAACATCTGCTCATTTAAGGGCAATTAATCATTTTGATATATGGTTTAAAATTGACTGCTTCCAAGGGACTTTTTTTTTCTTTTTGACAAGAATAACAAAGCAATTTGCCAGGAGCCATCTTCTGGACATGTTATTAGCAGAGCCTTCATCTTAAAGAGGGTTTAAAAAAAATCCTCAGACTTAGGTACCTGCTTTAAAGGGAACCCAGCACCGCTCTCTTGCTTGTTTTCTTACACTTCCTCCAGCTCTGCATTTAGCCTTTCATTCCTCTGCCAAGAAGACCCTTCCGCCTCAGACCTAAAGTTTATACCTTGGTTGCAGAGGCATGTGGGTTTATAATTTGAGGAGAAGGTGAGCTGAATGTCATGAAACACAGGCCAAGCTCAGCTCCTCCTCCTGTTTCTGCTCTTTCTTAATTGCGACAACAACTAGTTCTATGTGTTTGAGTAATAATGCTCTATATTCCCTCATTGGACTGATCCTTCTCTCAGAAGCAGCCAAGGGAGTTTCTTGGGTTTATTTTCTTTTTTGTTTTGCTGTTAACTACAGTTTATAACTGTAATAAGCGGCTCCTCAGTTTAGCCTGGGTTTTGTAAGGAATCAAATCTACCAAGAGTATTAGGAGAAAACAGCCAAAGAGATCAATTTTTTCAGCCTCTGGTTCCTGGTAAAAGTGTTAGCTGTGAGAATGTAAAGGGGAAGTCTCTCCCGTGCAGGGAATTTAAAGTATAGTTATGAGGGGCAGATCCGCTTATTTATTTATTCCGTGAATCCCAGCTGTGTTCAGAGACTCCTGCTGAACAGGAGGCCTTTTCTGGCCCAGGAGCTGCAGATGAAGTGAGGAAAAGGAGGGCATCCAGAGCAGAAGAGATAAGAAGGAAAGGTGATGAGAAAAGGCAAATAAATAGAGGAATGATGCGCCCAACACCACTTCCAGAGCCAGGAAGAGGAACTCCCTTTGCTGTGTCCCTGCCCTCCCAGGAATGATGGCCTTTGACGTCCATCTTCCCATGGGGACACACTGTGCCTGGGCTGCTCTGTGGAAGGGCACAGGTGGTTTTCCTCCTTTCTTTTCACAAGCTGCCTAGAAATAGTCAGCAAACCAGAAATTTTGCAATAATACATCAGAAATGTTCCTATTTGATTGAAAATTTCTTCTCTGACTTGATGCACTGAAATTCCTCTGGATGTGAACCCCTGGGGTAGATTCAGAACCCTCTATTCATGGCTTTCCTCTGGTCTGGGACCACCCAGTGCCCAAGCTATTCCTTGTCTTCATCCAATTTTTATCCATCAATCTGAAGCCAGGGATATCTTATTGTTTGCTTAAAAAAGATTATCTAAATGAGTTGAGTTGCTTTAAAAAATGCTCCCTTTACCGAAGATTTGGATTTTCATCAGGAATTCGATGAAGAGTCACTCTTCATCAGGGTCTGTCTCTTGATTAGTGGCTGTAGTGACATGACAATGGGTAATGGGTTCAGACTTATATAGGGGAGATCCAGGCTGAATACAAGGAAGAAGTTCTTTACTGTGAGGGTGCTGAGGCACTGGCACAGGTTGCCCAGAGAAGCTGTGGATGCCTATGGGCTTGGCATGGAGACACTTTGCTTTTTCCAGCTGGACCCTCATTCCATGTGAGTTGCAAAGGAAACTCAGTCTCTGCTTTGCTTACGTTTGCAAAGTCTTGTGGTTCAGGCAGCTGCCATTAGCTGTGGGGACATTTGGTTTGGTTTTAGGAGCACAAGGTAAGTCCATAATAGGACTTGCTTTCTCTGGGAATGCCATGATGCACCTACCTGTGTGGGCACAGGTCATGAAAGAGATTTGAGGCAACAAAAGGAGCTTCTGACCCTGATTTTCCTGAACCATTCAGCCACTGCAATAACCCTCCACTTCCCTAGGTGAGATCTAACTCTGCACTGTAGGATGCTCTGAATCCAACATCACTGTCTGCTGTGGTTTATCCTCCAGAGCACTGTTTCTGTTTATCCTTGGGGGAGACATTGTTCTTGCAGCTTGGTTGCATCTAAGTGTGGACACAGGCCCAATGTATATTGAGAGCTGGGTTATCCCAGTCTCCCATCACTGAAACCGAAGGAGGGCTTTGCCATTGGGACTGAAGGTTTGTCCTTCAGTTAGAAGATCAGACCCAGAGGCAGACCTCCCTAACCACCTTTTCAGAAAGAAGTCCAAATATTGGTCTCATGGACATCAGCGCAAGCTCTGCCTGTCCTGGCAGCGAGGCTGGATGTGGTTCAGCTCTGTTTCAATGGTGTAAATCCAAAGTAATTTATTCAGAAGCGATGATATTTATCTAGATTTACATCATTTAGCACTAAGTTCAGTCCTTTGGTAACGGATACTCAAATGCATGACTGCATTTATTTTGTATGTACTTCTGAGCAAAATGACAGATACGTTTCCTGGGGGATAAAATCCATCTTCCAGGCACACAGCCAAGCTAGTTGTCTTTTCCATAGGAGAAACTTCAAGGACATGAGGGGGCATGGGAAAATGAACTCTCTCTCCCAGATCAGGAGCATGGCCTGGTGGCCACCTCCACCAGCACTTGTGCAATAGTGGCTCCAGCCCTTGTGTTTTCTTTTACGCATCCAGAGGAAGGGTTTCAACCCCATTTCCCTGCATCAAATTGTGGTGATGTGTTGGCTGGAAGCACTAGCCAAGCTGACCCACCACGATGCCATCTCCTGTGTCACCCCACCGCTGCCATGGGTTTCTCCAAGGGAAGGAACAGAGGGTGGGAATGGAAAATGAGCCCCACTTATTTCTGGGTAACACATGACATGAAATATGTTAGGTAAACACCTTATTAGAAATGATTTGTCATCCGTCTGCCTCTTTCAGCTGCATGTAACTCTATCTCCAGACTATTATAGTATCAAATATATTTTACAAGAGTTTTACCTACAGGTGACTTGCTCTTTATTACTGGATGTAGGCAAAATCAATACTTTAGTAACCAAAAGCTCATTTATTTTGCTTCTTGAAGCATTTTTCAACAGTGGGAGAGCAGCTAAACCCTGCGAAGCTATGATTAACAGCCACAAACTCTACCTGCCTTTCCTCCTCCCCCTCCTAACCCATCTGTTGACTTAAATACGTAATTTCCAAACCCAGAGCATCATCCTGAACAGCCATTGCTGGTGCACAGTTTTCTCTTCTATTCTGTATTTTTTTCCCCTTGCAGACAGATAATTCTTTAAACTTGGATAATTTCAAGGGGGAATCAACTTAATATAAACATACCTGTCACTGGTTGGAATAGAAGCAGACTCTGGCCTTTCAATAAGGCCACTTCTGCAGTCCCACACTGGGGAAAAATCAAAAATTGCTCGGAACTGATAATGCATTCCTGCAGCTCCACAGCCCTGATGGAGTTCAGTCAGGACAAATACCCCAGCCGCTTTTATGTGTTTATTTTACCTTCTGATTTGTTTTGAAGGTCATATGATGCAAAGATATTGGTGAGAAAATGCTTGTTGTGTTTAAGGAGGTTTGTCCCTAAGTTACAGTTCTCTGCTGCTGGCAAGTGCCCTGCAAGGAAAGGAAAATGCTACCAGGCTGGTGCAGAGGAAAGAGAGGATTTTGCCTCCTCTCCCCATCCACAAAGGTTTTGTTATCATGCAGGTTTATGGCCCCTCTTGCAGTAGCTGTGGCTAACAGAGCACTTAATAGTGAAATCTCAGGGAGCTGAAATGTCCATGTGTTACAATGCTTGGGAGGATGGACTCGGAGAGAGTGAACAAGTGACATTGCTTTGATAAAAGCTCAGCTTCACGTGCACAAGAAACAGATGACATCTATACCCCATATCAGCCTGGGGCTTTATTCACTCTCCTGTTCAGCTCCTGTGAGCCGAGGAAAAGGGCATTCCCCCATGCAGCAGTGGGGAGGACTGGCTGGGCACCAGCAAATGTGAGGAGGAAACCCCTTCCTCCAGAGGAACAAATCTCCAAGCACCTTTCACCACCCTGGGATGCACTTCACACCCATCCCACCATCTCCAGACAATCTGCGAACTGCTGGTCCAAGGACACCCCATAACAGGTTGCTTTAAGCCAGACAGCCCAACCAGTGTTCCATCGGCATCTCACGCTCCCTTCCAGCAGCAGGAGCAGCACACCAGCTTTAAGACACCTCCTGTATCTGTAGAGTATAGTCTGTGCCTCCCAGTTTATGAGCTACTGTGAGATTTTGTACCTCTGTTTCACCCCTACACAACAAAGGAGAACCCTTGGGTATCTTACCATCTCACACACCTGAAGGAAGCAAAAGAGAGCAGGAGAGCTTGCTATGAGAACTGATGGGTGACTTTTGTGTCTGCTCTCCCCTAATACACCACCCTTCTGGGGCATAAATGTGGACTAGAACATCAGCACTGAAAAACATTGAAAGAGAGGTGGGTCCAGGTTTTGGGTTGGTCTACTCTGAATTTGAATATTTGGGTCTTTTTTAACAGTTGCAAAGCATTTATTTACAAGTCAAGGAAAAGCAAATTAAATAGTGCTTCCCAAAGGAGCACTGCTGTCAGACAGCTGTAGTTCTGCAGTGTGGGCCCACACTGATGTGGTTTTCTGGGAGCCTACACCTCCCACAAGGCACTGTGCCTACATTTACTTGACTTTGGTATGTCAACAGAACCTGCCTGACCGGCACTCCAGCGGTGGAAATGCAGCCTGAATAGGAAGCAGGAGTTGTAGAGAAGAGGTAAACCAGGCTGTAAAGCCCCATATGCATCAGAAATACTCAGAAATCCATGATTAGTTTTCTTATATCAAAGCAAAGGTAAAACTAAAACAGAACAAAACAGAAAATAACAGAAATGTTATTTTTTTCCCCTGAATAATGAAATTCCTTGCCTTTTCCAAGGTTCTGGCCTCCACAATTGCTATTCCACAGGAACCATGAAATCTAGTTTCTTTAACAATATTTTGGACTGAAAAAATGTCAAAACAGCTGGATTTCCCTGGATTTCTGGGATCAGTGTTAGGAACCTCCCTTGACTGATTTCAAGCCTGAGAGATGAAATGGTGAGCGGGCCGTCTGAGGAGTTATGAAGATAAAAACAAGTCTGTATAAGGGAGCAGGCTCACAGCAGGGCTGAGTGTGGCTGCGGATGACCGGCAGGTGACAGACCTTGGCTCAGCATCAGTGACCAGTCAGACAGAGCCTGGCCTGTGGTGCATCTCCTCTGGCCTGGGGGAATCCTGCTTTATTCATATAACACTACTCTGATATTTGGGTTTTTTTACTCAAATGTTGCCTGTACCCATTAGTTGCAATGGCTTATAACAAGATAATTTGCTAAGTTGCATGGGGCTTTGCGCAACCTGGTCTAGTGGAAGGTGTCCCTACCCATGGCATGGAGATTGGAACTGGATGAGCTTTACGGTTCCTTCTAACCCAGGCATTCTATGATTCTCTGATATTTGTATTCTCATGTTCAAATACATGCACAAGTATACACATATAACCTACACTCTCAACACTGCATTACTTATCATCTGGGAAGTCTTCTGATAAAGTCACAGACCATCGGAATCACTTGATTTTCCAGAAAAATCTGATATAATGGTCTGCTAGTGACAAGAGGGATTTTTAGGGTTTCTTTTTAACCAGTTCTATCTCTTTTAATGAAATCTAATTTCCTGTTTTGAAGAGAAGGGCCTGATTCCCTCACTCTGTATAAGCAAGGATGCCTCTTTTTTCTTTCCAGCACAGCTATGCAGGGTCGCACATACGGGGGTTCACAGAATGAGGAGCTCCTAGACCCCACAGCCCAATGTGGTGCTGCACTTGTGTTCTCCCAGCTTTGCCACGAGGGCTGTGGATACCAAGGCGCCACTCTGTATCCCTCAAGATAAATAAAAGCAGAGGGATGTAAATAAACTGTCACAGGATAGAAATAATTTGCCTGTCAGGAATTTTGCTGGATTTGAGTTGGGGTTTGGTTTTCTTCCTGCTGTTCATCCCTGCTTTTGAAACAATCTTGTTATGCAGGAAGGGTTGGTAAGTGCAAAGCTCCTTTGTGTTCTGATTTGGTAGGAGTAAATTTCTCATACGCATAAAACCTCAGGGTTTTGGAGGTTCTCTGCCTCCTGCCAAAGGAAAACAGGCTGATTCCTCATGCTTGGAAGGCCTGTGGGCAGAGGAAATGATGCGCCATGAGCACTTGGTGCCTGGTTTTGATTTCTTTCTATTTTATTTAAAGCTGTTTTGCAAGGATATTGCTATATGGGACTTTTTCACTTGTTTCCTCTCAGAGTCGTGGCAGAGCTGACCAAGGACACAGCTCAAGCTGGGGGGGGACATCTTGTTCTCACATGCCAAGATTTAAGCACCTCCCAAAGGTGGAAATGCTGAGGACCACCGGCCCATTACACAGCCAGCCTGTGTTTGAATGAATTAGATGCTCTTATCACCCCATGCTGGACGCCAGCATGTCTGGAGCAGCACTGTGCCGCCTTTTCATCCGGGTTTGTTGAAGATGGTCCAAGTTTCACCCGGGAGAAGCGCTGCCTGAGCCCTGCTGAGGTCTTGCCTTCCTCTCGCCTTTCTCTTGCCAACCCCAGCCCGATTTTGCTGCTAACGGAGGAAAGTCACCAGCAGGAGCCTGGGAGGTGCCTGTGCAGGCAGTCTCATCCCCTCTGCTCCACCATCCACCGTTCCCACTGAGGTCTGGCCATCTCGCATTCACAACGTGTCCGGCCAAGTTTGTGTCGGGGGGTTTAAACTTTAGTTTTTTGTGACCAAGGAATTCCCAATTCTGTTGCATGTGTTCCCCTGTCTCTCCCTCTCACTCTGCACCCCCCACCCCCCCCCCCCCCCCCCGTCTTTCTCTTGGCTGTGAAACAGCACAAGGAGACTCTTTGTATGCTCCTAATCCCGAAGCAACACAGCTTTAGCAACATCCAGGGATAAAAGCACCATCAAACCACAACTTTATGGGGGCAAATCTCCTCTAATCCCTCGCTTTAGCTAAACAAAGCTTCTTGCCCTAATCCGCTATCGCTTTAAAAAAAAGTAAAAAAAAGTAAAAAAAGCTCAGATTTTGTTTTTAGTAAGAAGATGATCCAAAGGACTAATTTTAAGAGAGACTAACCAACTCTGACAGCTTTTAAAATAGACGACAAGAAAATAGATGCAAACTTCCCTCTCAATTCAAGGGGTTTCAGGCTATGCAATAAGAAAAATGCCCAGGGTTTAACTGCTTGCCTTTAAGCTCACTCTTATTGTATTAAATGCTCTGACCAACTCAGATTCAAATCACCAGGCCTAAATGCCATTTGATCTTTAAAAAGAGAGTTTAAAAGTGTGCATATTATTCCCAGGAAGGCAGTCCAAGGAAAATCAATTATCATAAACAAGGATTATATTACACACGCTCAATATGGAAAAACAAACACAATGCTGATAATGGGCTGCTAAAGTGGCTCACATCTGAAGCCACTTTGACTGTGTTAAAGATAGTTCTTTATTAATTTAAGGCTGAGTGCATGTGAGTATGGTAGTGAGGAGCAACCAAGCTCTTAAACAGTGAGGCTGTGCTTTCACTACAAAACTGAACCAAACCTTGACTTTTTCTTTTCCTTTTTGAAGTTCTCTTTCTTGCAGGAGGTAGAAGTGTTGCAGTCTGGACTGGGGGCTTCAGTGTCTTTGTGTGGTTTAGCACTGCTTGGCATCAGATGTGGGAAAATGCTAGGCTAGGGGGAATCATAGGGAACCGCTGTGGTCCCCAGGGGACCCCACTGGTTTGAGTGTCAGCAGTGAGCAGGTGCCCGCCTCAATCCCATCTCATTCCTTGAGTGTTGCAGGAAAACAGTTAAACCCATTGGTTTCTTCTTCTGGTTTATTATATCTCTGCACTTGGCAAGGTGGGGATTTTTGGGTTTTCATCAGTATGTAGTCTGGCATCCAGCAATCTGCCTGGAGGATGAGGAGGATGAATAGTGGGGTTGTTTGGCATCATGGTTTCATCCTTACTTTGTTTCAGAGGAGCAGGAGAAATCTGCACCCACATTTTTCCATCATGTCTGATACAGCCTGAACACCTGATGTGAGGAGGGAAAATTACCATGGCTTTGGCCTCTCAGTGCCCCTGTGCAGGGAGGGAGGGATGGATTTGTTTGCCCACCCACCTGCTCCTTGTGCTCCCCCTGAGCAGGGATGAGACCTTTTCTTGTCACAGATCCTTCCTTCAAGTTGGCTGGGAGGCAGCAAAACAAACCACCAAAAGTTTTTCTGTCCCCATGGGAATTTCAGCAGTATGAAATGTGGTTTGGTGCAAATCTCACTGGGAAGTCAAAAGTATTTGTGGATAATTTTGGCTTCTTGACGTCAAAGGACTTGAGTAAATACTGAATACGGCACGAACGTGGTATTAAACAAACCTGAAGCTGCAGTAATATGCTGACATAACATAAAAGTGCAAGTTAAATAAAGTGAGGAAACTCCCCCCATGCGGAAACTTGCTGAAATGAAGCACTTTTGGTGCTCAGCACACTGAGAGAGTCTGGGCAGATTCTTTGGATGTTTTCCCATTATGAAAGGTTGTCGACCACGACATGTTTTCGACATGTGTTGGCTGATCACAGTCAGATGGGGACCAGTTCTGCCTGAGGCATTCAGGGCATCCCCCATGGACCCAGCTCATAGGGGAGCCCCAAAATCCTCCTTGCTGTTGCTCATCCCAGCCTGCACCAATGGCCATGGACCCCATTTCTGCTTTGAGGAAAGCCACTGGTGACCTACAAGATGCTGTACTTGGTGCTACCCCTTGCTGGCATTGCACCCCACTGGGTACACTTGACCCACTGTGCAGGTGTGAGAAGGAGCGTGTTTCCTGCAACCCCTGGCTGCTCAGGCGCAGGAGCTTTGTCCTCAACCAGAGAAACGTGTATAATCTGTGGCTAAGCTCCCCCAAGACCCCTGGCTTCCCTCTGCTCAGCCACAGTGAAAGGCTCCTTTTGAAGTCTGCCCAGTGTTGCAGGGTGTATTTGCCCATGGGGGGTGTATGAAACCAGTAAACACCATTTCTGGACAAAAATCTCCAAAGTCCATATCCTTTCAGCCTGAAAGTTTCCCTTTCTCATTGACCTGTGCCCAGAAGTGGCTCCTGATTTGAATAGCAAATAGTAACCGTCTTTCCCTCCACAGCTAAGCCATTTTCTTTTCTTCCTCCCAAAACAAGGTGGGATCTTTTCATGATGCCCTTCAGAGTGGCTGTGCTGCTGTGGAGGGGAAGAGGAGGCAGCAGAGATGGCAGGTACTGAGTGAAGCTCCCATCCTGACTCGTGTAAGGGTTCCATGATGGACCTGTATTTTCCCCCTGCAGACCCAAGCAGTGGTGTTTTGCACCAGGTAATGATGACTCTGCAGAACTGCCATGGCACAGGGCTGAGATTTTTCAGAAGCAGCCTTTGGTTTGGTCAGCAGAGCACGGGACCCCTCGGCAGCGGGTTAATTTTACAGCATCTTGTGTCCCCTGCCGATTTTGTTGTGTATTCAGCACCAGACACGGAATAGGGAAACACCAGTGGAGGAGAACGATTATCAGTAGGAAACTTTAGCACTCTGAAACCCAGAGCATCCCCAGAGCAAACATACACCTCCCCCATTCCAGACCCACACTGCAGAACAGGGATGAGCCATGGATCAGGGCTAGCAGCTCACTCTGAGGTCCAGGAGATGAAGAGTCAGGTGGAACAAAGCTTTCAAAAGGCAATTACTATATTATTATTCCAATATGCTTTTCCTCCCCACTGGACTTTGGGAAAGCTGTGCTTGTCACACACCCTGGGGGCACAGCACTGGGGCTGGGGGCTCTGCCCATCCCAAACCGGGTAAAAGGGGCAGGTAAAAGAGGCTTGAAAGAGCTCAGCTGAGAGTTGTGGAGGAACTAGGATATTTTCTGCCCCTCTGATGGAGCAGCCTGGGAGAGTTTCCACAGGTCATTGGTAGTTTGCCTTTTCACTGCTCTTCCACTGAAGCGGGACAATGGGGAAAGTGCCTTCATTTGCTTTTGTGCTAATGAAGTCAAACAAGCATCAGGGAATTTGCACTGGGGCTCTGTCTGAGGGGGTTGATCTGTATTTAGGAAGAAAAGAAAAGATGGTTCTTTGGGTAAAGCTTATCCCAAAAAGCATCTGATGGACTGAGGCCACCTCCTTTGTGTTCAGAAGTTGGGTAGCAAATGGAGCAGGAGATTTTTGTCCTTAGATTTAGACTTGAATCCATACTTTTCCCTTGCTCAGGGAGAAGTGGTGGGATGTGGGAATACCTGGCTTGAGCTCATTGAGGCAATCAATCTGTTTGTGGAAAAATAAGTTGCAAAAGCCTGCAGCCTGACCATCAATCCCATTTGTCCTCCACCCCTAAATCTCCAGCTCCAGGAGTCATGTGATGGTGCTGGACTCTCTACTTTGACCTTGAATCAAGCTGCAGAAAGGGACCTATGTATAATTTTCAAAGTCTGAAAACCAGAAGGGAAATGTATGGAGTTTTGCTTTATTTTTCTTTCTTATCTCTCGACTTAAAAGCCCAAGCTACGGACAAAGGCGCTGAACAACCCTGTGGGAGCATTTTGAGGTTTAATGCAATTATTCAGCATGCTGAAATATTTTGTGAGATTGTAAAATCCACTCTGTTTTTTGTCTATATGAACCTGGCTGAAACCTGTGGAGTTCACTGTATCACTGGATCGCTACTACTACGATATCACTTCTATTTTTTACCCTAATAAACCAACTGGGAGCAGAGTTTCAGCCCCAGGTTTTGAGTCTGGATCCCAGAGCATGCAGCTTTCTCCTCCAGCCTTTTCGACTCTATTGCTTTTCTTAACATTTGATGTGAATAGCTCATAAACCCCCCTGCAAACAGCAAGCAAACAGCAAACCCGAACATGTCCCCATTGCAGCAAATACTGGAAGAAATAAATTTAGCTGAAAAATCCCTGTCTTGGTTTTTTGTTATATTTCTTTCTCTTTGATAAGGCAAAAGAAGGGGGAAAAATTAAAATCCCTTGGTTGCAAAAATGCCTTCAGTCAAGCTCTCTCTCTTACTGACAGCTCAGTTCCAGCTACAGGAGTCTTAATGATATTTTGGCCATAATGCCAAGAGAAGCAAGAAAGCCCCTTCAGACACCGGGAGCTTTCACCCAACTGGAGCAGTAAGTAGACAGCTGAAATGTATCTTCGAACTCAGGCAGGGAAAACCAGTTTGTTGTGGTGTCTCTCCTCCTCCTCATATCAATCCCACTGCACTGGCACAGTGGGCACTGGTGGAACATATGCCCAGTGGCTTGGGGCTGTCCCTGCAAGGCAGTTAGGGATGGAGGATGCAGGTTTGGTACTAGCTGGTGCTCCTCTTGCCGGGGTGTCTCCTTCATTTGGCCTCGTTGGTAGAACATAGTGGGGGATGCCTTTGGCCTTCTTAACTGTATGGGTTGTGCAGGTGTCCCACGGATGCAAACCTCACTCTGGACACCAGCAACATGCCTTTCCAAAGGTTCCCATGGCAGGAAGGTGACTGGACTTCCCCTGGCCAACAACCAGTGTCACCAGAGGGCTGTGATACCTTATGGGCTTAGTTGTTGGAAGTTTGTAGCAAATTGAGGTTTTGCTAGAGGAGAGGGATCTGCTTTCCTCACAAATGTGGGTCTCCCATGGTTTCCAGCTCCACACTGATCCAGGTAGACTTGTCTCTTACTCTATAGCTTGGATCAACCACACTAAGCCCTCACTCTCCAGAAAATGTGACTGATCTCATACCCCTGATTTTGGAATTGGGGACTTCTACTCCTTGGCTGCTGACACCAAACCTGCAGGCTGGTTTTAATTGTGACCCTGCCTTGGAGCTACCCATGGATGTCCAACCCTAAGGCAATACAGATTGTTCTCATGAATGTGCAGCCTTGTGGGGACAATGACAAAGAGCTGTGGAGTTTTGTGTGTCTCCTCCCTGCATCTCTGCCCTGAGAGGATCTCTGAAACATTCCCTCCTCTGCTCACCCTTTCCTTGTGTCCTCCTCAGGGTTGAAGGCAACCCTAAGCAGTCTGGAAAACATGCTTAGAAGTGACATCCTGGTGCCTCTTGACACCAGCCCTGTGGCTGCTGGGGCTGTCTTACCCATGCTGGGTTTGGTAGCCAACAAGGATGCTCACTTTACAGCCCATGTACAGAGGTGAAGCCCCAGTCTGAAGTGTGTCATACTCCCAAGGCTCAGTGAAAGTAGTTTTCAAAAGTGATCTTTCACCCTTTAATCAAAGTCTTTATCCATGTTTTAGTTGCCTTTAAACCCCAGCTGGAACCGTTTGCAGATGTCTCTAGGCTATTGGCTGACCCTAAGTAATAAGCACTAATGTTTGAGCTTCAAAATCACTTGCAAAGTTGCAGTCTGGTAAAGCCATCTGGTTGAAATCTGTCAGTATTTGTTATCCACTGGAAGTTTCTCTCTGGACAGCTTTGATGCTGTGTTTCGTTATCATGGAGAGCTGATCATATTAAACTAATTATAGGGAATAGCTGATGACAAGTTCCTTTTCAATCTGTGATCTTTTTTTCTATTGAATCAGAATTAAGGTTGTTCTCCAAGGCTTTGATTTTGGAAACTCCCTGGCAGCAGTTGTTAGCTGGGTTAAAATATTTACAAATCCGTATATCCTCTGCTGCTCGTCTTAGGAATGAATAAGCAGGGATTGGTTAGCTGGGCTCAAATTTGCCATTGTTTTAGAGGTACTCAGTATCGTTCCCATGTACTGCTTACGTCATGTGGGGCGGATAAGAGGGCTTCACACATTCAAGCTTGCCAAGTCAATTTCTCTTAGTCAATGTTAGGTTGCCCTTAAATCAACATAATATTTTTTTCCCATCCCTGGACTTGGACATACCAAGAGAATGCCAGTCTGGTCTGAAGGAGCAATAAGACACAGCTTTCCAGGCTACTAACACTTCTTCAGTGCTAGGTTGTGAACTGAAGATGGCCTCTGTGCAAATGGGTCCCTGCCTGTGCTCTTAAAGGCACCTGTGGACAGATGGGCAGCTTGAGGGGCCAAGGTCAGGCAGCTCAGGGGACCCTCCTGATCAAGAGGTTAGTGCCCCTGTGATGAACAGCAGATGGACTGGAAAGAGTCACCAAGACTTGGGGATGACTGATTTCAGCCCTTCCTCCCAGGTCTGCTTGCTGATGGATGGCAGGTAAGATGATGTACCTGCTGCTTGCCTTAGTTTCCCTGGGGTTAGACAGTCCCTTATGGGGAGGTAAGAGAGAAATATTGCTATTTTCCTTCCAGGGTGGTAATCCATTTGCTTTGGATAGCACTTTTTTGTTTGGATTGTTACCTGGCTACATCATAGGTCTATCTCTTTCCATTGCCTTCAACAGTCTGGTGCTTCATCTTCTGCTCATGTTCAGCTATGTGACCTGGATAGCAGCTTCTCTGCCACGACAGGTTAACTTCTCTCCTGCATTTTCCCTCTCATGTGGAGGAAATGGAGATGAAGAATTCCTTTCTTAATGTTTGTAAAGCCTGGTGAGGACACTGCTTTCCAATTGCCTCCATGCTTCAAGAATTACTTTCTTGTAATATGATGTAATTTATAGCTTGAGCTTACTGCCAGGTCCCGAGGATGTAACTTGGTATGACTGTCTCCACCCATGCAAACAGGAGTAACTGGAGTCTTTCCTTTAGGGCTTACTCAAATACACTATATTTAATAAGACTTAATCCCTTTAACACAGTTGCTGGCCTTGCCTTTTAAAATTGGATTAAGACTGATGCACTATAGAGAGGTTTTAATGCCAATGAACTCAACCTGTTCTAGAAAATGGAAGTTGTAAACATGGTACGGATGCTAAGATCAGTCTAACCCTAGGAATTGGCCTCAGGAAGAGCTGCACAATGGCCTTTTTCACACCTTTAACTCAGCGGGACCTGAAGGCAAATCTGTAGACAGATGAGCAAAGCTGTGAAGAGTTCAGCTGATTCTCTGCTACCCTCTCAGAGGCATGATTAAATGGCAGCTAGGCAGAGAAAACACTTCTAGTGCAAGTGTCCTGAAGAGGAAAAACACCAACACTAAGAGACTGAAGAAACCAAGCCTTACAAGTGAACTCTAAACTGAGTAAAAGTGATGCAAATCTTAATTACTACTGGAAAGGAAAAGTGAAGCAAATACCGTGTGTGCGTGTGGTGATTGACACAGGGTTGCGAGCCCCTTGGGTTAAAAAAAGCTGTAGAAGAAATAGTTCTTATTCTCCTAGAAATGGCTTTGAGAAAAAGTCCTAAACTCCATTCTTTTGGGTCAGTTTTCTGGCAAGTTTACATATTCTTTTATCCCATATTTTGGGACACAGTATTTCACCTATAAATTTTTAGCGTAAGTATGCATTCAGATTTGAGCTTGAAGGCATAAATGAAGGTTTAGCCCTTACTTTTCACTCAGGCTGTTTTCCTGAACTCTAATTTACTCCCCTCCACAGTACTGAAGTTTTCCATCTGATCTCCTTACCTGAGCAATGAAGAAAAAGAAAATGAAGTGATTGTGTGCGTGCCCGGATCTCAGATGCAGATGCAAAGGGGGCAGGATGGAGATTCCACAACACAGCTGGGACTTGTACAAGGGATTGGAGTCCAGGTACTGAGCAAGACTGTACCGGTGGGCAGAAGGGACTTGGCTTGTTTTATTTCCTCCATGCCTTTTGTGCTATGTCTGATGTCTTTTACTTTCCAAAGCAGTAAGGGGAGAGAGGTGTTTGCTTAGCCCCCTCTGTTTACCCCATCATTTGTAATATGAAGCCATAAAATTAAATCCAGGATATCTCTAGCCTACTGATAGGCATTGGCAATCTCAGATCCCTTCTCCTAAATGAAAGGGGCAGTTCATTGACACAAGCAATTGCCGAACTGCAGCGGCATTTGGATGGGGGGGGGGGGAGGAAGGGGCAAACAGACCTGGGGAGCTCCAGCTTGCCATAAAGAACAATGTGATGGATAGTCCACAGTGACCATTGGCTCCAGTGGCTGGAGGACAAGAAGAAAAAAAAAGCAAGAAAGGAAAAAAACAAACCACAGGACAAGCAATCTGCAACCAGCCTAGGAAGATTACTGCCATAAAAGCAATGCTGGAAGGGGCTAGTTATCAAGTGGAAAACAAGAAAGTACAACTAGCTCCCCAGTCACCAGATTTAGGGGACTCTGGTTGGAAGGTTCATACTCTGGTGGGCCATTAGAGCAGAAACAGAAATGGATGCAGTAATCCAGAACATATTGAGTCTCTAGGTTACCATGAAATATAATGCAAGGAGAAATGAATTATTTTCCAAGGGAAGCTGTAGAAAGCACATATATAGACTTTTTTTTTTTTATTGGAACTGTGTTATCAACAGTCTGTCTTAATAGCTGAAAACAGCTTCTTATGTTTTTTATAGAGTTTTAAAGATCCCTCTGGACGTGTTTGGAGGAGCTGGATGGGGGGGCTGCAGAGGAGGGAGTGGGGTAAGAGGAGAGCAGAGATAAATGCCATCAGAGTGAGCAGGGTACTGATTTCCTTGGGCTGTCTCAGCATTTGGGTACAGTGCTGTGTTATGTTAATTTTGCCTCATTCCTTGTACAGAAATAGTAATACACATCATCTTGGTTGTATGTGGAGCCTACTCAGCCTGGGTGGTTTCCTCTGCAAGATGGTGAGCCAGCACCTCTGAAAAAAATAGATGGAGGTAAAAATATGTGACTTAATGCTGTTTCTACCCACCCTAGAGTACTCACAAGCCATGGTAGGAAGGCAGATGGAGGAGCCCGAGGAGAACTAAACTCTTCCCGATTTTAGGGGTTTGGGAACATCTCCTTGTTCTTCTAAGCCCACATTTTATGAATGAAAGAATCTCATGAAATCCCTCTTGTGACATTGATGGGACTTTAACTGTTTGGAAATTAAATTATTAAGACAGATCTAGGAGGTTTTGATGGATTTTTCCATGCACAAAGGCAGTTTTATAGTTTAACTGTATCCGCTTCTAATATTAACACTTCATGAAAGAGCTGCTGCTGACATGAAGTTGTCATAAATCTGGAGATACTAAAAATAACATGCAGTAAGGTCTCTTTTGGCTTGTCGTCTGACTTCTGAGGCTCTGTTCCGTGTGGGTACCATGTTTGCAAGGCTTTTCCACAACCATGCATAAAATAAAGAGAAAAGGGAAGGGGAAGGAGAAAGGACAAGGAAGGGGTAGACCCCAAGCAAGCTGAGATGCCTGTCTTGCAGGAGGTGAGGTCTGAAGAGACCAAAGCCAGGGATTCAAATCATGAGCGCTCACAGCAGAGATTTTTAGTCACAGCAGAGCCCTTCCAAGAAAAAAATCTGCTGAGTTCCCATGATGGAGAGAGCACAAAAAAGCATGAAAATCATTTTGCTTTGCAACAGCCTGCCTGTGTCTGGAATCGGGAAGCTGCCTCTGGAAGCAGCCTCCTAGTGCAGGAACTAGTCCCGTAGCCAACAGTGCAGGCGCATTGTCTTCAAAGTAGAAAGCTGGACTACTTGGAGTAAGGGAAAAAAAAAGCCAAATCAGTCCAAGCCTCAGAAATCCCTTGAAAAAATACTTATGTCAGTCAGAAAATGTGCTTGATATTCTCTGTCTGCCCACCTAACATCACTGTGTTGTCTTCTGCCTGTTATTCTACAAAACTGTTCAGCAGAAAAGCTCATTGCTGCAGTGTTTGCTCTGCTTCAATATTAAAAAGAAGTGCCTATCTTAATAGATTTCTCTATTTTTATATATCTATATATTCAATGTAGCCTATGCTATACCAAATGTATAGAATGGAATATGCTAGGACTGTAAACAAAGTCTCACTTCAGCCCTCTGTGGAGAGATGCTGATGGCAGGATGGACTAATATACACAAAGTGAATTTTACATGAACGCAGAAAAATGTTTTCAGGAACCTGGGCAGTGATCTGGCACATTGTGCAGCCTGAGTTACCTTTTTTTAAATAGCCAGAAATGTGCCTATCTCAGCTTAGTATTCACCTCATCAGTTGTGCCCTGCCAACATGTGTCCCTCTACACCAGCTCCCACCTCGAGAACCATCCTGCAGCCCTATGGATGGACGGGAGCCCTGGCAAAAGCCCATTAGGAAGCTGTAGGATGTGAATGTCACAGTATGGTGGGTTGAGCAGGCAGGTGGGTGGCTGTGCTGTCTTCTTTGAGGGAAGGGTATCCTCCAGCTGATGGGTATCCCAAGGAACAGAGATCCTACTACGGCACGTGCTGGAATTTCTTTCTCCCTGTGCCAGTTTCCAGGTCTTGTGGGAGCATTTGGGGTGGGGTGGGGGGGCAGACTGGCACAGATTTATATACCATGCTTGTCTCTAGCTCTGACTCTGCTGTTCCGCCTGGGCTTCCTTCATTTAGAGTCCTTTGTTATAAAATGTAATGGATATCGCCCTAGGAGCCGTTTTCAATTGCTCGTGACGACGTAAGAAACAATTAGGCAAAGCATATTTTTGTTTATATCCTCACTGCTTCCTTTCCTCAGAGAGATTTAGAGATCCCTGCCTGGTCGGGTTATTAAAATGTTGCTCTTGGAGGCAGAATCTGAATGAATCTCACAGGGTGGATTGGGGTGGCAGCTTCCCCAGGCTGGGTAGGGGCTCAAGAGGAAGGTAAGGGGAGAAATCAGAGTTGGAAATAACAGAAAAAATGGAAATCCAAAGAATTCAATTTTTCATTTGCTTCAAGAAGGTTTCCAAAGCCTCTGTAAGGGCGGGTTATAGACTGTTGATCTACTGATAAAACCTGCACTTCAAACCATGCCTGGCTTTGACCTGGAACATATTTCAGTGCTTGTGGCTGCCGTTTGGCAGATGATCCAGGTGAGGGTGGATAAAGCGATGTGAGAAAGAGGCAGCAATGCCGGTCCTAGAATTACAGGCTGATGATGCTCAGGAAAGTGCATGGATGGGGTTGCCCCTCCCAGGCTGGGCTGAAGGCTGAATACAGGGGGATGTGCCTGAACATGGGATCTTTTGAGTGGTGTAGAGATAGAGAAAGGCACTGAGAGAGAGGAGGCACTCTTCTGCCTCTCTCACTCCTTCAAAGGAAGCTGATGGTGGATATGGGCTGCCTTGGGCGCCGTGTCACTTGGTCTGGGATGAAAAAGGATGCTCTCAGCTCAAACACCCATTAGGAAAGTTTGTCAGGAAGGTTCTCAACCCAGCGGGAGAAAGGCCAAGTAAGAGCCCAAAAGGGAGAGGTGCTGTTGAATGGGAGGAGGAAACTGGAGATAGCCCCAAAGGTGACAAAAGGCGGCAAACACCTGGGACAGCATTGACAGCAGTGAGATGTGATTCAATGTCTGAGTGCAAGGACAGGTTTTATGCTGGGGCCTGAATATAGAAGCCCAGACACAAACATTGCCGTCACATGCACTGTGGACACACCAAGCTTGAACTGATTTGGCTGATCACCCCATCCTTCTCCTGACACGGGAATGATCTCAACAGGATGTTACTATATGGCCTGTCTCCTTCCAAATGGCCCACATAATGGGGCTGCTGCAATCATCCTTTGGGAAGAGGGCTCTCCATCTATTAGACTTGTTGCTGTGTTTGGGTAGAAATGGACCTTGCTTATAAACAAAAAAACAGTGGAGAGCAGCAGTGAAATACTCTTGCTGTCTGCAGTCAGACACAGTGCAGCCCCATGGCCCCATTAGGGAGGGCAAACCCCTTCGTCAGCTTAACGAGCCCAGCGATCTGCATGCAAACAAGGGCGGGCAGGGGGGAGCATTCATCACTGCAGAAAAGGGCTTGGAGATGCTCACAACACATGCCTTGTCCTTGGGAAATTGTAGCCTGAGGATAACATAGTATTCGGACCTTCATCTGGCACAGGGAATAAACTGGAAGCTGCCTTCCTCAGTGATTTCAAATAAATCTCAGTTACTGATACAAAAGGCTCTCAGGGGGTCATTGATAAACCTCAGTGTGAAACCCAAACAGCACAGCTACCTCCTGGTGAGGAAGGAGCAGGTTTAGAATGGGTTAATTAGAAAGATAATGAGCTAACAAGGCTTCATTTCTGTTCAGTGGCTCAATGAGGAATTCATTAGAAAGGCTTAATCTAACTGAACAATCCCGGGGCTTAGAGAGATTGCCCATTGATTGCCAGCCCAAACTGTTTATTTACAGGTTTTTGCTGGCTAAAAGGTCTCATTCTTTTATTTCTAAGGCCATTCGGATGTGCCAGAAGGAGATGTGTGTCCCCAGCAAAAAAAGGAGTAGCAATAAAAATCTGGCAGTAAAGCCAGATGGGAAGGAAAAGGGATCGATGTGCCTGGTAACACCAACCATCTAATTTCAGTGTGTTCCTCCAGATGAGGATGGGGCCAGGAGAGTTTACATGTAGGGTTTTGGTGCTGCCAGAAAGAGAGAAGGAATGAAATGTTAGAAAGGAAAGAAAAAAGAGCACAAATGCCATGTAAGTGGCAAACACCATTTAAGTGGGAGAGGGACTGGAGCTGATCCCTCCAGGCTTTTCTGTGTTTCTCGCTTCATAGCATAAAATCGGTGTAATTTTGAAAGTCTTTTCAGGGGCTTTCAAACTCTCTGGGGAACCTTTCCATCTTCGGAGTGTGAGGTCCCTCCACAGGGTCGGAGAGAAGCCAGGAGCATGCCACTGGAGGAAATCTTGGAATTTAATCTCTGCAGACAAATCCGATTTCCTCCCAATGTTCCAACAGCTCCACTTCTCTCCTTCCAGGAGTATTTAAAGCAGGAGGTGGGACTTTGTGCTGGAACAGCTGAGGAATGAGTACCTTTCCCACCACAGGACCTGAGTCTCCAGCGCATCAGGCACTGGTGAGATGCAGTGCAGCCCTTCATGGTTCCCTGTCACCTGGTTTTATGTTTTTACCAGCTGAATCAGTGCTGGGTTGCACTGAAGACCAAGAAGATTCCCTTGTTGAGATCAACCTCTTGATAGCACCTTTCTCCTGAGAACTGGCAGTTTGGTAAAACTTCAAGCTAAAACCCTGGTTAATGCACCCTTTTGATGATCTGACCCTGTTTTAGAGGGGTTTCCTTCACTGTTTTGTTGTTGTTCCTGGTTTTTCTTTCTTGGGGTTTTTTTGGTTTTGGTGGGGTTTTTTTCATAGCAAAACAAAGCTGCTTGCTCTGCTCCTGAGACTAAACCAATGTGGTTTGTGTCCAGGAATCTTGTACTAGAACTTCCACTGAAACATGATTGTGGGGTCACGAGTTTGTTCATGACCTCACCCACCCACCTAATCCTGCTTTTTCATGACATATGATGGGACTATTCTTAGTGGGAAAATCACCATTCTGACTAAGAGGGCCGGCTTTCTAAAGAGAGACAGCACCTTTGATAAGGCCATCTGCTATTATAGTCAGGATGATGAGCGAGGTTAAGGGCTGGAGGCTTTCAAAGGTCCCTTGGGCATCTTCCAGTGGTGTAAAAGTGAAAAAACCACTAGAGTGCCTTTAAATAAATAGACCTATGGATGATCTGCCTCCAGTCTTTGTAACCCCTCTGTGGTCCGTGAACGCGACCTGTCGATCAGAACCATTATGTTTGCACCAGTGAATGAGGCTGGTGGTAATTTCTAGATGGAGTATGTTAGAGTCACATTATATTTGCTGAGCTCTTTAAAATCTTGCTAGATTAATAGCCTTTAAAAAAAAAATCTATCTTAGTGCCACATTAACCACAGGCCACACTGTATTAAGTGACAAAACCCAAATTGTTCTTTAATATTCCTAAAGCTGGTGTTAAGCACAATAAGAACAATTTTCACTTTCAATAAGAATCTGACCCTGGATTTGCCCTCTGCCCTGACCTGAGTCTTTCTCTACAACCATGAGGGACCATGTGGAGTCGTTCTGTGCTCCCTTGAAGTGATGATAATTAAAAAGCATTTGCTTTCAGATTTTTCTTCCATCTGATTTTCATCCCTTCCTCTCCGGTGTCTTTCCCCTCCTGGATGTGCAACTGGACTTTCCATGTATTTTTCTGCATCATGACTGAATTCTTCTGTTCTTCTGGTGAATCACAGCACACAGCAGTCAGCTTTTATTTACTGAGGTTTATTTATGGGAGGGAGAAGCATCACAGCCCACTGTTCAGGGTATTATTCTGCTGATGTGTTTGCTGGCTCTGTGCAAGTTAGTGTCTGTCTTTCACCTCAGTTTTCCCATGTTGTAAAGTCTGAAGAATAATACCTGTCTGGAAAGCATTGGGTGAGGTTTTAACTGGTTAACAATAATTATAAATACAATGAAGGATATGTCGAAATTCGGAAAACAGTAAGAATAAGTAGCAGGGTTCGGGGTTTTTCCCCATGCAATGTGTTATTAGAAGGAAGAACTTCTTATGTCTCTGGTGCTGATACCTGGACATTTATGTGGTTAGCTTCAGTGACCACAGTTAGTGCATCCAATTGATTTGCAAGGAACAGGAAACCTCATGTTCAGGGTTTTAACTGATCTCCAGGTGTCAGGATATGTCCATGTACTCATGGACCATTTGCCATCAAGCAGTGTTATTCCACCTTCTGCTGAAGTCACCGCTGCTGATTCTTTGCTGGGATCAGAGATGGAAGTCAGAGTATGGCAACTCCTCACTACCTGAAATTGCAACCGAAAGGGGAATATTTGGAGGGGATAATTAACCACATATAATGAAAGAGACTTGCAGAAACCCAGACACCATCAGTAACACATCACTGTTTAATGAAACCTGTTTTCCAGCAGCATGTTGGCTTGGTAAGCAGTCATCTTCCTCCCTGCTCACCCTGTCTCTGCCTGCCCTGTTGAGCACTGGAGCACAGCTGTTATCTCAGTTGCCAAAACAACGAGGCTTTGAATTTTATGTTTTGAGGGCAGATTTCAGCCAGCATCAATTGGCTGATCAGTGTGGGGGGATGGAGGGGCAGAAACCCCTTAAGCCAGTCCAAGGAATGGCTGAGCCTCCCAGATTGAGGGCAAATGAGGAAATCAGGGTGTCTTCTGGCCAGAAATATTTTCTCTTCTATTTGGAATCAAAGTAGCCATTGTGTACCTTGGGCAACTATCCCCTGACATGTTGAGTGGGAGAAAAAGGACTTGTAGCACCTGTTTTCCAAAGTGGCTAGCAAATTTCTGTGGTTCCAAAAATAAGCACCAATCACAGAGACTGGCCTATGCAAATAGACCAAATCAGAGAAGAGGAAAATAACATCATCTGCTGATATATTCAGAGCAGAACAGAAAAACAATTCTATTGTCAATTTGGAGAGCTTCTGTAAGGGAAAGAAACCACTCAGATTTCAGCATTTCTGACAGTCTACTACTATAAAACCCTTTGAAATCCTGCACCCAGAGCTCCCTTAAGAGCAAACCTATGTAATTCACTACCTGCAGTGGCTGTTACCAATGTGTGTTTTATGGTTTTGGCTGCTGCAATATAAAATCAGTGAGTGGGTAGATTTTATTCTCCTCGATCGGAAGACGTAGTAATGCTGCACTGGTGCAATACTGCAAAATATTTATTAGCTCAGAGAAGAGCGTGGGTAGAATTGTTGAAAGCAGAATTGATGTTCCTAACTTGCAGTTTTCTTTGCTTTCCATTTTAGGTACCTGCTTTTGCAGAGAAATTGTTACGGGGGTGGGAAGAGAAAAGTGTATTGTCTCTGTGTTTCCCATGCATTGTTCCCTATGAAAGCATCTCCCTGCAACCTTTACCTTCTGTTCAGACGGCCCCAGCCTGCGAAGAGAGAATGGCAGATTTGTGCTTTCTAAGCTCCAGATGGGGCTCCTTTCTTCTTCCTCTGTAAGTTAATGGTGTCTTGCTGAGACCAATTGGGCATGTAAAGATTTGGGCAAAACTCACAGCAGTGGTCTCATAACCTCAAGGCTTCATAGTCTCATCCCAATGTGACGGCTGGTCCCCAGTGGAGCTTGCCTGTGACTCTGATGTGGTGCCAAAGGAAATGGGGAAGGTTATGTTGATTACATCTGTTTACCAATGGTTAAATAAATTAAAAGCCCATTGCAGACCACCAGCAGGCCAGGGGCCTGAAGCCCCTGCTTTCTGTACAAGATCCCATTTGCTCTCTGGTATTGTCCTCTGTGTGTCAGTATTGCCAGGGTGACTCTGGTCAGGATCAAGCTCCACAAATACAAATAGATGAGATACAAGCTTCCTCCATCCAGCAACGCCAACCACCTCAGACAGATCCTCTCATCAGATCAGGGTCACACTGGTGAAGTCGATGGGCTGTGCTGATTTGCAGTGCAGGGCAGATGGCTCAGCTCCCTCCTTGCCCATATCCTATGCTAAAGGCAAAGATGGGAAGAAACATCTGTGGGATCCCCTCTAAGACCTTGGTAAGCCCTGGAAAAGCCTGCAGGAGTATTTTGTGCTTTGTTGTCACTGTTGGCTCTCTATGGGAAGGGTCTGCCCCTGATCATGGTCCCTGTTTGCTGGGCAGTGCGTAAAGTCATTGTAAGATACAGTCACTGTCCTGAAGAAAATGTAGTCTTCATAAAAAGGATGAGAAAAGAGTGCCCACAATGATGAGAGGCTGGGGATGAGCTGAGAAGAGGACATGGTTCACAGTTTCCACTTGGGGGTCTGATCCAACACTGTCACTCCAGCCCAGCAGGACCCTGGAGGAGTGTGAAGGAGGCCTGGAGCGTAAGTGGCCAGCTAGGGCTTCTCTGACTCTAATTTCTTTGATTCTCTGAGCTAAGCCGTCAGATCCCTATTTGAGGATTTTTTTATAATTCATTCCTAAGCAGCCAGATTACCAGCCATATGGACAAAGGGCAATAGGGAAAGATTATTAAGATTATTAAAACAGATTATTTTTTGCCTTTGGAGCAGAAGTTATGATGAGTGAGTAAGGCTTGAGCTTTTCATCACTCCTGTCACATACTGAACTTGTTCAATGCTTCTTCATTTCAAGGGCTCATAAGGTCTTGTGCCTTTCAGTAGTTGCTCTGAGTGCTTTTGGGGTGCTTGGAGGTGTGCTGATGCTCTGTAAGACTTTGTCGATCAAGGCGGTAATGAAGTGCTGGGAAAAATTCACCGCACTTGCGTCAAGAATGTGCTCACCTGTTATTTCAGGAAGGAATATGCCAATGAAGCAAATGTCTGCAGGAAGAACAGTTCAGACAAATGGCAGAAATTGAGACTGAGGTGTTTCCTGGGGACTCTGGTCATCTTATCTTCTATCCATTGCTGTATGGCTGCTGGGAAATGAGGCAAAGGAACAGTGAAAAGCCTGGTTTGTCTGTTCATGTATGTGCAGTCTCTATGAGGAAAGGAATCAACCCCTTTTTCTTGCTGACCTGCTCCAGCTGGATAAGTTTCCCTGCTGTTTTTGCTGCTGACTGGTTTCCTTTGCAGCGGGAAGAATGCAGGCCCATGAACTCATCAACCCAACAGCATGGCGGAGGTGCATTTCTCTGGATGACACGAGGACAGGTATTTGTACGTGAGTTAAGAACTACACAGTCATCCTGCCAAAACATTTGCAGATCCCTTTTGTAAGAAGGTTTTGATCTAGATGAACTTGCTGGAGTCATCTTGTAGATACCAGTGCCTGCCCTGCCCCTGGGCTTGCTGATACTCCCACTGAATACCCACAGGACTTGGAAAGTGAATGAAACAGCAGATGCTTTCAGGATAGAGAGCTGGTGGCCACCGAAGACAAGGGTTTCCATACCTTTAATCACCCAACCTGACCTTGGAGCTGCCGTGCTTTCTGGAGCAGAGATGTGTAATCTCTTCTAAAGTCTGGAAAATTTCAGCATAGCTGATATCAGGTGCTACTTGCTACCAGTGATGGTGAATGGGATGTACCCAAGACTTAAGATTTACCCATGCATCACTATGTGTATGTGTGAAAATCACACGTGAGTCCTGTTTGCTCTGATAGACACTTGTGTTGAAGGAAACTCTTCTACAATAATTATCTCAAGAAAGAATCTCATCTTGGTGTGTTCACCCTTTTGAAGAGACTGTCTTCTTTCACATCATCCATCACTGTATTTGTGATCCCATGAGCGTATCTAGCTCCGTAGCAACAGAAGAACAAAGCACAGCACTGAACCAACAGAGGAGCTACTGGGGTAGAGAATATCCTGGGAAAGCTCTGGCACAAGTCACTATGGAAAGACTTGCAGAAGTACCAGGCTCTGACATTATTTTTGGTGTAAGTGTTCTTGTTTCAAGTTTTTTCAGGTGTGAAGTTTCGCTGTTCGACAGCCCATCAATCACATAGGGGGACACCATTAATAAATCTGTCCATGCTTCTCCCTTGAGCTTGAAGAAAGAAAAACTCCAACTGTTAACAATTATTATAGAAAATTAACTCCATGGCTTTAAACAAAGTCTCGTTGCAGGCTATTTTTACATCATAAGGAGAGGGAAGAAAATTGCCCTAAGAACTACAATGATATGAATTTAAATTTCTTTGTAGAATACAGACATTGAACAAAAGTTTAGTCCTGGAAGTAAGAGCAAGTTCAGTGGCTTCTTATACTCTCTTCCTGTTGAATCTGGCTCCTTGTTATCTCCATTTGTTGGCTGGACTCTCCAGAATGGCATAATGGGAGTCACCAGCATTACATTTAAGAGCCAGCAAACCCTGCTGACCCTTTCACCCTTCTAGGGTGACCCCATAAAAAAACTTTCTCCCTCCATCCAGAACCTCTCCCAGCATTTGTTGGCCAAGATTGGATGTGTCTTTTAGAAAGCCTCCACTCCTGATATCCTGAGTGTTAGTGATGAAAAAGGTGAGCAGTGGACAACTCCTTCCAGCTCTTAGTGACACATTTCAATGGCTTATTACCTTTACTACTGGTGATTTGCATGCTCTTACTGGTTTGAACTTTGCTGACTTCAGCTGCCAGTCCTGGCTGTTGTTATATCTTTGTCTTCTGGATTAAAAAGTGCTCTACAGGTGAAGGAACCACAGATTGTGATCCTGTCTGTGGTTCATGGGAAGCAGGAGGGGTTTATCCATGAGTTAAGGTCCTGCTGTCTCAGGGTTCCCCTTGGAGTACAGCAGGGTCATGCAGGAAATTTGCTTGTGTTTTTCATATGTTTATGCCTGCACAAGAATGACTCCCTCTTGGCTGGTGTGATCAGTTTGCACACATCAGAGACTCAAGATTGGACACCAAGAAACTGTCATATAAATGGTGCAGTTCCTTTCTGCCCAACACAAATTCTGAGTGGCTACAGCTCAATAGACTCCTCCTTTGCCCCTGTAACCCTGTGGTTACCTCTGCACTGGTACTTAGCAGAGGTCCCCTCTTCAACCCATGTGTTTCCTAGGAGTTCAATGCAACCTTCCTGTGTACCTCCTCCTATCAAATCTCCCTGCATCTCGTCTTTTCCTTCCCTCTCTCTCTGTCAGAAGCTTTCTCTGAGTTGATGAATCCACTCACAGCAGTAGGCTATATTCATTTGTCTTGTTCTCCAGTTCATTTATCATGAGTGTTCTATTGTGGAGAATCCTGATAGGAAGTCCGCTTATTGTCCTGGCTGGTTGAAATGTGGCATTTCAATCAGCTGATTGCGTATGACTGTGACCTTGCTGGAAAATCTAGGCAGCACCCAGAAGGATGGGGAGAGAAGTCCTCCTTTGTCACTCTTCTCATGTGGAAGAATGACAGTAGTATTCTTGTTTCTCTCCTACTGCCTGCTCTGGAGAGTTTTGCCTTGGCTTTTATTTTCCCATTGCTATTTCCCAAACAGTACATGTGGAATACAAAGGTTTCATTTTACCACTCACCCTCAAGCAGCTCATTAGCTGGGAGGATGGGGGGCTTGCAGGTGTATGCTAAGGGAGGAGTACATGCACATAATAGACACTATGGGATCTGTAGAGGGTCCTCAAGCATCTTATTAGTATCCAGGGGAAGGGATTAGGTAAGGATTTCATAGGTGTGCCTGATAAGTGAGGCATTACAAAGAGGATTTAGAGGTGTGACACAATCCCCTTCCCATCTGTCCTTGTCTCCAAGTCCCACAGGATTGCTCAGAGGATCCCCATCTGTTTGCAGTAGAGCATCTCGCACACACTTCAGGTGGCCATGCCAGGTCTGTCAGTGAGAAGGGGACAATTAGGGCCATCCTGGGGTGGTGCTGGGGCACCTTTGGGGTCTCCAGCCCAACCTCCTATCCAGAGCTGCTGTCAGTGCTGGGTCAGGCTGGCCATGGCTGTGTCTAACCAGTGCTTCAATACCTCCAAGGATGAAGACCCCCCCCCTCTTGTGTCCCGGTGCTGCATTTCCGGCATGGTATTTTATTGTTTCCTGCTGTCCAATATGAACCTCCCAAGGCATAATTTGTGGATATTGCTCCATGTTACATTGTTTGGCACTATTGAGAAATGTTTTGGCTTTTTTGCCTTTCTAACCACTTCCGGTTAGCTTTAAGTAGCATTAGATGCCCCTGTTTACTCCTCGTAGACAATCAAGCTCAACCTCCCCTGATCTCTCCTGGTATGGCAGGCCCCAGACCCCTTTTCTGTCTTGACCTGCAGATCCTAGTCTGAGTGTTTCTAGCTGCGGCCTCACCATCACTGAGCACAGGGCATGAAAACTTCGCTTGATTCCCCTGCTGCAGTCCTCCTAATTCAGCAGTACCTACACCAAACGATGGGCAAAATCCATCAATCAGCACTCCATCACTGCCTGAAGTAGGGGAGAAACATGGAACAAGTGACGTCTTAAAGTGCCTTCCACCCTAACTTCTGTAAGCACATGACAGACACTGTGAAACTATCCCAACTGTCAACAAAAACATATAGAAGTGCATGTACAGAGCTTCTTGTGGGCACGTTGTAAATGGGTGTGATTTGCCCTGATTTTTTGTAGCAGAAGGGATGCCTGCTGGTGGTTTGGTTTATGTATGTGGCACATTTCCCCCATCACAGCCACACCAACGACCACACCAAGAACCAAGGCACATACTACTTGCAGGTTCAGGCTTTCAAACGTGTGCATGGACTTAACCTTAAGTGTGGCAATACAGAGGATTGCATACTTTAAAATAAAGAGCTATTCAGTAACACATCTCACCATGTTATAAATGTGGACTCTACTCTTTGATACTTTAGCCTGCATCCACCCTTTCGTCAGCAAACGACTTAGCAGAGGAATGTGATACAGCCTGAGCTCTTCCCCATCACCAGTCAGAACAAATGGATTCCAGTAGCAAAGCACACCGTGGCTTTATCATTCTTCTGACAGGTAATTTTCTCCCTGGTGAATATATCCGAGGCTTTTGCAAACCACTTCTCAGTGGCTGGAATGAAGTTGTTTCACTCCTGGAAGCGAGGAACAAGCCCGGCAGTGGCTTTGGCTTGTTGCACTGTGTCTCTCCAAGCCCCACGCTCCTGAAAGCCTTGTGAGATTCTTTATTATCCCCTGATTATGTCATATGTTCTCACTTGCCTGTTATGACCACCAGGCATGTTATTTATTATGTTGTTTTTCTACCAACCTGTTGTGGTCCCTTCTCTTAGGCATTTCACACACCACTAGGAGATAATATTCCCTCCCAAGAGTGCACAGTAGAAAGGCTTACTCAGCTGCAAAGTCAGGGAAGTGTTGCTCCTCATTTGCTAGCAAAACCAAAATTCAGATGCAAGAAGGTGTGTTGTTGAAAGCAAAAAAGCAGATGCAACATCCACTGCAGGGAGAATCAACACCACAAACTGAAAAAAGCTGGTAGGGGCATATTGCAAGGAGGAAATTCAGCCAAGAAAAGAGGGTAATGGGTCTGGAGAGAAACTGGGGAAAGAACTGGAAGCTCCATCAGAAAAGCTTAGGCTATATGGTCAAAGTGAGGATGGAAACTTTTCCAGCTTTCACATGAATGTGAATGCAGCCAAGCTACCACCAATGAGGTCCTCTGGGAGGTTTAAAATCCCCACAAAAGGTCTTCGAATCCCAACATCCCAAGTCAGGGTAGAGAAGAGGTCCAGGGGCACCTGCAGAGTCATTCAGCTTCAGTGTTGGGCTCATGGCGCTTTAGCAAGGGCTTGAGAATCATCCTTGGGTTTGGCAGCTCAGGAGGAACCCAAACAACAAACAAGGCAGTTAAGCAGTGATATTTCCAAGGGAAAGTGTGCTTTTCTTTTGAAAAACTCTTGCTTTTCTCTCTCTCTTTGTATCCTCCTCTTCTCCCTCCTGCTCTTTTAGTTGTCAGCCATTCCGGTTCCTTGAAACGGCACAACTTGTCACATGTCAGGAGCATAGGGAAGGAAACAAATGCATAGATATGCAGGGTGGGATGGGAACAGAGCACTACAGTCACATAAGTAGCCTTCAGCTGAAGCAAACCCGACTCTGAACTGGTGAATGGTTATAGAAAAGACCAGTGTTGTTTGTTGGACATTGTTCATCTAAACATATTTTTTCCAGGGGGGTTTCACTAAATCCTCTTTGGATTCAGGGTCTGGCATACTGGAAGATCCTATGCCCAAAAAAGCTGAAATGCTGAGGCTGTGCAGAGACGGGCACGTGCTAGTGTAGCCTGATCCTGCCACTTTCAACACAAGGCCTGAGGAAACCCTTCCCTTCCGTTGTCACCTTGCTCGCCTCTCTGCATCTCTCTTCAATCAGTCCAGATGGGTCTGACAGCATCTGAAAGCTTTCCTCCCTCCAGGCCTTCGCGGGTCAGTGCCCAAGTCTCAAACCTGCTAGTAATGAACCTTATAAAGAAATAATGAGCTGGAAAGACAGGAAGATAGGGAGGATAAATTCCTCCAGACATTTGGTTTATTATTGCTAATTTCTTTTTGCTGTGATCCAGACTTGCAAAGATTGCTTTTCTGAGAGAGATGTTATGCTAATTCATAGCTGACTCCACTGGTTCCCTCACTGCAGTTTGGAAGATTTAAAACCTTTATTAAAATACAGGAATCCTGAGCAATTCAAGGGTATGAGTTTCATACCTAGCAAAGCCATTGAACTGGGCCATTCAGTGCCTGGGATGCAGGTAACAACTAGTTATTTCCTGAACAAGTCAAAGAATGGCAGACATATTTTTGGCACCAAGCTTCAGGTCCAGGAAGGGCAGAGAGAGGAAATGATGCTGGGGAGATCTTGTCAAATCACTCAAGGCTGCAGACAACATGAAGTGCTGGAAGTGTTTCATGGTCGGCTATAAGTCATATAATTGCAATAGCATTATATGGGTACAGGTGGAGCTGGGGGAATATTTCTTCCATCTGAGAATGTTGATTTTGAGGCATGATTATAAACCAGGGCCAAGAGAAAAATTAAACCCAAGATCTTCCAAAGACAGAAAGTGATTTAGTTACCTTTGTTCAGGTGTAATGAAAAATTCTGCTTTACTTACCATTTTAATTTAAATTACCGGGATGCAAGTGTTTCCCTCAACTTGCTTGAATGCTAGCATTCAAAGTTGTAAAGCAAGAAACAGGGAACTGAGAACGCTTTGAATCAGGAGGGGTGGAGGAACCCACGGTGTAAGTCAGATTTCCTTTCTCTCTCTTCTTTTTTTAACTTGAAAAAGATGTCATTTCAGCTGAGCCATTCCCCCAAATAGGCAAATGAAGAATTAATTAGGGAGAAGGGCTCTGGGACTGACTGGCAGAAAGCCTTCCCCATGGATTGCTTCCTGTCTTGCAGAGTATCTGGACCATGACTTGGCCCATTCTTGCTGCGAACAAGTTCATGGTACAGCTTTTCATTCCCTTTTTCATTCCTTGTAAACCATAGCTCAGCTAAAACCACCATGCACAGCTTTATGCACAGGGGTTATTTTACTTGGGTGTCCCTTGAAAGTTTCTGGGGTGGGTTTCTCAGACCTGTCATAGATTTCACGTGTAGAGCTGATTTCTACCAAGCCCCTTACTGGGACCTCTGATCTTTTTTGCTTTACAGCCCAGCAAACTCTCTTTGACAATGCAGAGATACAATCTCTCCTTGCCTCCATGCCTGCAGACCCAGGAACCACATCAGCCACATCATGGGTTGGCAGCATAGCCCAGAACCTGCATATGGGTCCGCGCTGAACCATTTGTCCAACCCAAGTTCTTGCCTTATAGTCATTTAGGTAAGCGGCAAACGTATTTTAGTATGTTGTCGTTGTAGAAGGGTCTGAAACCGCCAGGCCCTTACTTTTTCACACATAGGGACTTGCCTGTCTCCTTTGCTGTGGCAGACTCCAAAGGGAGGAAAGTTACATTTCCGTGACCATCACAGGGGTAACTACTAGGTTTTGCACCATAGATCTACCTTGCTGGAGGGAACGCCAAATGGCAGGAATGATGCCTAAGGGACTGGCTGAGTGAGAGGCAGCGTATTCCTCTTTGCAGCTCCCAGCTGAGCTGGGCAAGCTGCGCTGGTGGGTCAGTGGTCAGTAGGAGCCTGGGCAGGGGTCAGGCTGGGCTCTGGCACTGAGTCCCTTGCTTCTCGTTCCCCTCTCTGAGACCTCCTCAAGTCCCAACTCTTCAGGACACAGCCCCAGCCCTACGAGCCTGGCCAGCTCTGCTCAATTTGAGCAGATCTATTTAAAATTCATCTGGGAGATGGGCTCCGGCTTGTTACAATGCCGTTGCTGGAAATGAAGTCATCACCGGAGACTATTCCTTTTTACAACTTTAGGTATATAGAATTCGTCTCGATTCAATTTATTTTTATATAGTGTCTTTAATACACTGTCTCCAAATGCTTTAGCAGATAGAATTGGAATAATGAGATAACGCTTTGCAGAAGTGTGTGCAGCTGCTCTCAGACGGGCAGCAGGGTAAAGCAATAGATGGAGATGGAGCAGAGAGTACAAGGTGGAGGCAGCATAACTTGGAACTTGCTAAATTACCACTGGGTAATATAAGCAAACATTCATGCCGACTATTACGGTGAGTACAAGGACTGATGGATATGAGGAAAAGATTGTAGTCAGGTGAGCTCGAAAAGGAGGAATTAAGGAGCAATTTGAATTGAGGAAAGATGGCTCTAAAGGAGAATGCGTTCAAGGGGAGGATGTTTTCAGAGAAATGGATCAAGTGCAGTGAAAGCAAACCTTGATTATCTCTGTTTAATGGGAATGGAAGTCTTGTTTGCTTCTCCATCACCACAATATGAAACAGAGCCAGGAACAGAATAGGTACCGCAGCTCCACTCCAGAGAAGTGCTTAAATCACTGTGTTGCCCTATTGACTTCCCTGGAAATGGCTAAGCGTGCAAAGATGCAAATGCACCCAGCTGGAAATTTCTCTCTGAGTCTGTTTTCACTGGATAATGCTCATATGAGAAGTGCAAGGTTTTAGAGGAGAAAAACTGGACAGAGGGAAAACTGTATTTTAGCCTTGCTTGCACACAAGTGACAGAACAGACTGTTTCCATGGCTTGTTTTGTTAAAAATAAATATCACACCAAAACTATTTGGTGAAAACTGTGAACAGAACCTGAAAGGAAACAATGTCATCCACCTCTGCTCACTTTCTCTCAGTAGGGAAGTGCAGCATGAGGAATTTCAGCACTTTTTGTTTTCATTACAGGTTGGACTGGCAGGAAAAATGAAATCATGGAGTTTGCTGTATACAATCCTGTCACCACTCAGCCACAGTGAGTGATGGGAGGAAAGTCGAAAAGCTTTCCTGGACTGGGATTTCTGGGCCTAACCAGTGACGACTGAACTTGAGGGTACTTTCACTGGGACTTCTTAAGGGCCAAATCTGGATTGACAGTGAAAGCCGCAGGCAGGCAGAGGCTGCTAGTCAGAGATCAGGTGAGAGGATGCAGCAAGCTCATGATACCCTGTGGTACCAAACGGTTTTGAAATGCACCTGGAAATGAGTGTGGAGACAGGGTTTGTGCCAGTGCTGTTTGTACAGAGACAGTGTCCCCCTTGCAGCTGTGCTGGTGCATGTGGGCGCACAAGTTTGGGGAATGACATTATCGATGGAGTAAGCTGTGATGACTCCATTGTTGAATTATTTGGGGAGCCCTTACTTTCCATCAGCTGCCTTCCCAATGCCCTCTCCATTTCATAGGGCCAATATGTCTTTCCTCGGCACTTGGTAGCTGCCACCAACATCAGGGTGATCTCTGCTGCTCACCTGGCCCTGCTCTGTCTGACAAGAATGCAGATCACCAGATCCTGAGCTGTTCACAGGGGTGTCGAGGGGATTTGGTCAGCCAGGGTGGGTAGTGAGAGCTACTGACAGGGAGAGGATAGATAAGTCAGAGTGCTGCCTGGCTAACCTCTGCTGCTGCTGCATTGCCATGGGAGTGAGGGGGGCCAGGATTCCACCAGCTTGGCACATCAGGGAGCAAGCCTGGGCTATAGCTGAGACCTGTCTTGAATGCTGTGGCAGACCAGTTGAAAAAGGTCAGGGGAAAGGTTGTGGGGAGGAGACAGGGATTGCTCTTCTTCCCAGAGCTCAGGAGGGTTCCTTGTCTGCTGGTCACTGCTTCTCCTTTTCCAGACTTGATCCTAAAAGCTCAGTGAACTTCTTGTATTTGCTCTCAAAATGCTGAGATCTTAGGTAACATGAAAGTGAATGGACATCCCAGTCTGGATTCCCATTTCTAAGTGATCGTCAAGCCATGGAATAGCTTTATCCTTGCAGAGGATGGCTGGTGGCTCTGAGAGCAGAATTGAGCCAAGCTGGGAGTGTCTGGATATAAGGTCCTAATTTGGACTTAAAAGGTGCAGGAATGTGAATTTTGATTATGTTTCATTTAATGAGTTTTGAAAAGATTTGGAGCTGAATTAAAAATAACAAAAAGCCAGGGAGATGAACGACCCTTATATTAAATTCAATTGGCTTTTGTGCAGTTTGTTGCATAGTGAAGCCTCGTTAATACATTTTGCAGGTGGTTGGGTCATTTGTCATCGGAATCGCGCTTTATGGAAAACAACTTTCCTCCCTCCTTAGTTGTTTTGCCCTGAAATGAGTTTCCATGGGTCCTGTCTGCTGGCAGGAGCTGAATTGGCTTCAGCAGAGCCACATGGCTTCATGACAGAGAAGGATCTGGCCTCTTACTTTCTATATATTTATAAGTTATCCTCATATAGCCCCAACTATTGTTAATATCACAAGTATATGTGGCCGTAGCCCTCATCCATTAGAAAGAAGCCAGCCCTATATTATAGTTAATAATATTTATTGTTTCCTTTTGTTTTTTAGAACCAAGGCAGTTTCCCTCTCCAGAGGGAAAAAAGGTTGGGAAAAAAAAAATAGAAAAAGCTTATTTCGTTTGCATTTTCCTCATTTGCTTTCCTCTGGCTCACACATGTGTTGCCTATAGGCTATTCAAACTCTTTTTCTAGGGTTATTCTCCCCCTTCCTTCCCCCATCTGATATTCACAACTTCATTCTGCCTGGATCAATGACTGCAAATTTGCTTTATGATAACTTGAACAAACCCATGATGGATCAGAAAGGACCTCAAAGTAGGCTGAAGCCTACTCAAGTCAAGAGCACCAGACACGTTTGTTAAAGACCTCATTGGCCTCTGATCCTTGGGTTGCTGCAATATTGATTTTTAGGGTCTGAGCTCAATTGTGCTGGAAGTCGAGTTGTATGGAGTCGCATGCTTGTGGGGGAGACAGGAGCTTTATAATGGGAATGGATCGATGGGGAATGATTTAGCACAGAGGGACCTGGAGGCTTGGCAGGAAAGTTAAGCAATAATCGAGTTCTGGGCTCAGAGCCGTTTCAGCCTGGCATGCTGCCTGTCTCGCTCGGTTCACACAGCTCTGGGGCTGCGATGCTGGGTCTGTGCATGACAGGTTGGTGCAGATCCTAGCTCTATACACATGGGGAGCCACAGGGGTGTCAGCCTGCTTCCCCAGCCCTCCCTAGGGTTAAAATAAACCAAGCTGGACCCTCAGCTGCTGGGAACCAAGACCTGCTGTTGGTCTGCTGCAGCTCCAGGCTAACCCTGTAGGTGACTTTAAGGAAGCAGAAAGGGTGAACAAGGAAAACACAGCACGTGCAGAAGCAGCACATCTTGCACAGGCTTGTAAATGTGTTTTTTTCTTTCTAAACTGTTACTTTCTTGCAAACAGGAGGTTTCTTTAGTATTTATTTCTTATTTGTTATTTCTTTATTATTTATTCCTTTATTCTCTGATCTCTGTTCCATCAGTATGGCTGGGGAATGAGGGACACTTGGGCAATGACTGACTTTCTTCTGTGTGACAGCATCCTGGGGCCCCTGTCTATACCTGGGTTGCCCCTAGCAGATACAACACACAAATCCAAGCAATTCCACTAAAAACAAAATGGGGTAGGTTGCAGATGAAGCCCTCAGGGTCCAGTTTGCTTTCTTCACTGCTGCATGCCTCAGTTTTCCTTTAAGACTTGTAAGTAAACACCTGCTCTGAGATGGAGGTGGTACCTCTATGCATGACACCCACAAATAGTTTTCTAAAGCCAACTCGTGTTTTATATCTAGGGTGACTGTAAGCACAAAGTCCACCTCAAGCCCCCTTTCTTTTATATCTGAGCCCTCAGGTCAATACTGATGTGGCTCTGCCTTATCTATGGTGGCATATCTGACCTCATTCGGCTCCTAAGAGTTTCAAGGAGTGGGAAGTTGTCTGAGATAGAGCTCAAGGGGTAAAATCCATCCACCATCCCAGCAGAGTTCCCCCTCTTCTGCCTTGTTTCCAGAAAGTCCTTTTTGTTACTGCATCTCTTGAAGCTGGCTCTGGAAGCATTTTCCCCTGAGTGATTGTTCTGTGCAGTAAGCAGGGGTGTCATGGTGCCCCAGATATAGCTGGGAGCCAGGATCTGTCCACATAGTGGTCCCGGCACAGCACAAAACCCGTGGGTGGAGGGGGAGATGAAATGTGCAATAAGAGCAGAAAAGAGGCTTTCCTCACTCAGCTCAAGCACAGGTAATTTCCTTCTCCTGTGAGGAAACTGGGCCTGGATCTAATTAATGAAGCCATACTCCCTAATAGCAGTCCCTCTGTGCTGCTGCCTGGAAGCAATCAGATGGAGGACGACTGGGAGAAGACACAGGAACTTTTCTGAAGTGATGGCAGATGCACAACCCCTTTCCTGCATCAGAATGGGGCTGTCAGGTGAGCTGGACAGGAACAGATGGAGTCTGATATTTGGGGCTTTCTCCTCTTTCCATCCACCTCCACTGCCATCCATGTGTTAGTATAAAAGCCTATCAAAAAAAGCAACAAAAATGCCTGCCTCCGCATTGCCTAGCTCTAGGAGCCCAACACAGCCTTGATCTAGGAAGTCTACACACAATGCTGATCGTTTGTATGAGCTGGCAGCAAAGGGTTTCTAACAGATGTGTTCCTTCTCTGGCCACCTTCTCCCACATCCAGTTGTCTGGGATTCTGAAGGAGCCCTGCAGAGGTACAAGATGGGATCTCCTGGCTTCTTGGGCACCTTTACGTGCAAGTTTGCCGATGACACCAAGCTGTGTGGTTCGGTCGATATGTTGGAGGGAAGGAATGCCATCCAGAGGGACCTTGACATGCTTGTGAGGTGGGCTGATGCCAGCCTGATGAAGCTTAACCATGACAAGTGCAAGGTCCTACACCTGGGTCGGAGCAATCCCAGGCACAGCTACAGGTTGGGCAGAGAAGAGATTCAGAGCAGCCCTGCAGAGAAGGACTTTGGGGTGTTGGTTGATGAGAAAATGAACATGAGCCGGCTGCAGTGTGCGCTCGCAGCCCAGAAAGCCAACCGTATCCTGGGCTGCATCAAAAGGAGTGTGACCAGCAGGTCGAGGGAGGTGATCCTGCCCCTCTACTCTGCTCTTGTGAGACCTCACTTGTAGTACTGCGTGCAGTTCTGGTGTCCTCAACATGAAGAGAACATGGAGCTGTTGGAACAAGTCCAGAGGAGGACCATGAGGGTGATCAGGGGACTGGAGCACCTCCCTTATGAAGATAGGGTGAGAAAGTTGGGGCTATTCAGCCTGGAGAAGAGAAGGCTGTGTGGAGACCTCATAGCATCCTTCCAGTATCTGAAGGGGGCCTGTAGGGGTGTTGGGGAGGGACTCTTCATGAGGGACTGTAGTGACAGGACAAGGGGTAACGGGGTCAAACTTAAGCAGGGGAAGTTTAGACTGGATATGAGGAAGAAATTCTTTCCTGTAAGGGTGGTGAGGCACTGGAATGGGGAAGTTGCCCAGGGAAGTTGTGAATGCTCCATCGCTGGTGGTGTTCAAGTGCAGGTTGAGCAGAGCCTTGGGTAGCATGGTTTAGTGTGAGGTGTCCCTGCCCATGTCAGGGGGGTTGGAACTGGATGATCTTCAGGTCCTTTCCAACCCTAACTATTTTATGATTCTATGATTCTAAGTACCACGTTGTGCAGTCTGTTGTCATCACTGTAAAAGAGTCCAGAGTGGCCGTAGGATCTCCATCCTTGGAGAAACCCTAAGCTCGGCTGGACAAGGCTCTGGTAAATCTGATATAAAACTGAAGTTTGATCTAACCTTGAAGTGGTCCCTGTTTGGAGCAGGAGGTTCTACTAGAGGCTGGACAAGTCTCTACCCATCTAAATTATTCTGTTATCGGTCACATCATCCCATCAAACTCTATCTGAAGCTTAATTTGGTTGTTTCAAGCCCCTCTGTTCTAACTGGAAGGACTGTTTCAGGCTATTTCTGTTGGTGAGAAGGTTCTTTTATCCCAGCCTCACGATATTCATGGTCATTTGTCAGCCACTCAGTGTCCCTGTCCTGACCTCACCTACACCTCATATATATCAGCGGATAGGCCTAGCAGAGACAGGATGACTCTCCCTAAAGAGACTGAAAAGACTGAGAGTAGAAGTTGGCTTGAAGCTCAAGTAGCAATAAACAAAGTCAAGACAACTTGTGTGGATTCGCTTAGACTTTCTGCTCAGCTTTCAGATAGCTAAATCTGAGTGAGACTGAGTCCTCTGTGCCCAAATTTCCCATAGTTCATGCAGCAAATAAACATATTTCCTTTGTACGTAATTTCTGACGGTATTTATTTGACGGCCTCTGCAAAGGAAACTCTGCCTTTCCTTTCTGGATAGACATCCCACTGATGCTAAGTGACTGCTGGTAATAGATGCAGGCTAAAAGCAGGTCTAGGGATGCAGGTAAGTGCAATTAGTAAATCTTTGCTTGGTAATTCACAACATTTTTGGGAATAAAATAGTGGTGTCTTAGCACAGTGACAGCTAGGTACAGTGTGTGCTCTGAAATCTGTGCAGAGAGGTGGGAAGAGGCGGCCAGGTTTCATACATCTGGGCAGATTATAAAGTGTGGGGATTAGAGAGAAGTAATTACAGTGCCTCCACTGTATATTAAGTGTGTGAAACAATATATAGGCACTTAGCGTGCAGCAAGCATTATGGCTGGGTGTCAGAGTTGATGTTTTTAATATCCATTATTCAAAAATTGATTCCATGCCTGACTATCAAGCAGCATCCAGCTATAATGTGGCAGTAGTACCACACAACAGCACTGTCATCTGCTAAGAGCTTTACAAACATTAGATAATTCAGCCTACACTCTCCATCAGTGGCAGGTAAGGGCTGTTATTTCTGACTGTCTGAATCCCTGGGGAGAGCTGGGATTATGGGAAGGTGCTGTAGATGGGGAGGCCGCAGCAGACATGGGCATCCGGGGGCTGAGAGAGTGGCCATAAATTGGATTGACCCCTAAATTCCCCCAAACATGAAGAAAAACACCTCCAGCACTCAGAGGTGCTAAAAAATAGGACCTTAAAAAAAACCCGATGTTTTTTGCAAGTATTTTTAGGAAAGCTGTTTGCTTTCACCTTTTGCAAGCACCTCAAAGAAAGGATTTAATTTCTGTGCTTTTGACTTTGACCCTCAGGAGAGTAAGTATTAAGGACAAAAATAAAGGCAGGTAAAGCAATAAGCAGATGAGGAAAAGCCTAAAAACAAGAATAAAGATTTTCTTGTTTAGATGAAAAAATGCATTTTGTCAAAAATATTTATTTCTTTTTCCATTAAAAATATCGGAAAAAAAGAAAGTTTTTTCCCCCTACTGAAAATATCCATGACTCCAGGGATGAACTGATGTGTGTTCCCTGAGCAAAGGCAGCAATACCTTCTAAGAGAGCCTGCCTGATTTACGGTGGGTCCACATCTCCTTGATGGCTGTTGACAAACCAAATTTCATCTTCCTTTTCCACCCCCATCTGACTCCAGGAATTTCCACTCCCAAGCCTCCATCTCTTTAGGCAAATCCTCTCTGAAGATTACCTGCATTATCTACTTCTCCCCAGAGACAGCTTTCTCTCCTTTGCTATCAATTAACAATAGCTCTCACCAACCCCTCCGTTTAAATGGCACCATCTTTAAAAGCAGCCCTGACGTTGATGTGCCTTTTCCCTGTTTTCATTTCTTCCTCTGAATTATTCTGTTGTTTCCAACTGCAAACCCCAGTACTGAGATCCTAGAGGTGTCGATGTGCTCCTGCCTTCCTCTCTTGGCTCAGGGAGCTTCCTCCATACACCCATGCCGGCATCATGCCTGGCAACATGTGGTCTCCTGGTCTGGTATCTCAAACTCAAGCAGTGCCACGAAACCAAAGAAGGTGATTGTATGGAATAGCTGTTTTACAGTTCATGTAGCTCTTTCTGTGGGGGATTTATTTGGAGGTTGTGCTAAAAAGCATAGGTGTGTGCGAAGGGTAAACTTCAAGTCTTTCTAACAATATGCATCAAGGCTGTAAATGTGAAATGCAGAGCCAGTAAAGGATCAGACGGTAACAAAGGATCAGAGCAGCAACAAAAAGAGATGCAGAGCAGACTCTCCATAACCTGCTTTTGTCAATTTGCCCAATTGCCCCTTGCGTGCTCCTGTTCCCTTTCTGGGTTTCTGCTCTTCGCTTTTGGCGCTGTTTATGCCACAGGAAGACAAGGAATGAATCTTACTCAAACCTGGGGACCTCAGTTTGTCCAGAGTCATCCAAGAAGCATTTGTTCACTGTAAGGATGGATGTAATCTTGACTTCAGAGGTATTTTCCAGTGAGGAAGATCAATTGTTTTTTTATGAGATCTCTCCATACCTGCCTGGCCCAAGCAGAGGCAGGACTGAGTGCCTACTCCTGTAGGCCCTTAGGGCACTCTCATGCTCAAAACCTCTTTCTAGTTGGTGGCTGCCCTGTATGGGGTGTCATGCTGCGAGGTGAAGATGTAGCTCACCATACCCACATTATTGTTCCCCAAACCCTGCTCCAGTGTGTGCGCCTGTAGTACAGCCAGGCAAAGGAACACAGGCATGCCCTTGGAGGTTAAAAATAATGCAAAGGTGCTTAGAAAAATAAATAAATAAGTGAATAAAATTAAACTACCCTCACACTTGAAAGAAACCTGCCCCTTTAAGAAAGGATTGAACGTAATCTATTTCCAGCGTACCAGAGATCGGCTAAGGATTGCTGGGACATTTTCACTGACACAAATCTACATAATCGTTTTAAACTTCTCACCATTTCTTCCGATTATTCTCTTTCTGTCACTTTAGGAAGCTCTAAAACTGATTTTCTCTCCGTAATCTTCCAGTATTGCTTAGCACCCAAATCTCTAATATTTTAAGAAGATTATTTCATTTATAATTGATTGAGTGTATTTGCCAGTTTGCTACTTCAAAGATGTTGTGCTTTAAGGGGTTCAGGTAGAGCATTAATATGTTTCCACCCCTTAGCCCCCATCCAAAAAAAGAGGCAGAAAAATTTTGCATCCTGCCTGACACTTGGTGCACTTTTATTTTTTTATATTATTGGTATTATTTACATTGTCAGCATGCTGAATAGCCAAAAAAAAGATCTCCAGAGATGAAAGGCAAACTGAGCTGTCTCCAGTCTGCAGGCTTGGGGCCGGGGTTTCCATCGCAAGGTGCAGTTTGATGAGCAGTGATTGCAGGCAGCCTGCTCAGGCAGCACCACATCTCCCTGTGCACCAGCCTTCACTCCCCAGGGGCCATCCGCCCTCCCCACTGTTCTCACTGGGAAATGGGTTGGAGAAGTGTTAAATACAGTTTATTTTATTAAGTGTGGAAATACAGCTTATTTTATTTTTATATTTTTTCAGTAGACAGGCTGCTTTTCAGCCACATTCTCTTCCTGGGGTTGTTTCCTGCATTGGATTGGAATCTGAAGGTTTTACATGGGTGGTGAGCAGGAAGAGATGTGGGAGGCAAAGGTAAGGGAGATAAGGGACTGGATAAAGGGCATTTCTGACACACACTGATGTTGAAAGTTATCTTCATGAAGTTCAGGACCAGGCTACAGTAGCTGCTGCCTGTGGGCAAGTGGTCTCCATCACTCAGTGGTGGATGTTGTTTTGTAGAGTGGTGAAAAGGGGTTGAAAGAGGGAATAAGGGTGCAATAGATTATATTTATTCAGAGCAAAGGCATTTGGACATGTGCAAGCAGAGATGTGGAGGGAGGGAGCCCATTTGATGCATTGGCGCTCCCCACTGCGTAACAAAACAGCCTCAGAAATAAATGGTAGATTTCCTCATTCTCAGCCCCGTTGTGCTGTTCATTCTTTATCACCTGCGAACTAGCAAGTAGATGCGCAGCACAATGCTCAAAGGAAAGCTTTGAGCCCTCTTCTAGGACTGGCAGAGACTTAGTGATGCTCTGTCACAGTCATTTTGGGGAACGGAGCAGCTATCAACTAACAAGAATGAATTTCAAGGCTGATCACCTGCAAGCCAGGGATAATGGGAGGTCTGCACAATCAAACACATTTCCTGTTATAGTAAAACAAGCAACACTTGAAAAAGACATGGAAACAGGCTTCTTTAAATCCAATTCAGGGATTTGGAATCTGCACTAAACGCTTAATTAATTTTTGATTAGCTGAGAACCCATTAAACAGACTGATTCTTCTAGCTTTATAAGTAATGGCAGCATGCTGCTTTAATTAAATTAATACTAAGAGATGTTCATTTTCAAATCCTTATGTTGGTTATTTGAGAGAAATCATTTCACTCCCTTCCCTAAGAGGTTTACCATATTCTTTTAGCCCAATGCAGTATCTCTTCACATGCTGTTTGTATTGCTCTTGGTCCTCCTGGAGGCAGGATCTGTCAGGGCCCAAAATTATTCTGCCCAAGGGACACGGGGATGTCCCAGTAGTTTTAAGAACCCCATATTCCTATGGGGGTTCACAATATGAGTATGAGCAGTCCCACTCTTTGAGGTCTCACAGCCTTGGCTTCACGGGGAGCTACTGTTGGCTGTTTCTTACAGCAGGTACTAGATATGAATCCTGATTCCTCCTCCACAACATAGCAAAGAGATTTTGATTATCACTTGTCTTTTTGAGGACAAGAACCTGTCCACAAGCAGCTGCTCTGCAGCAGCTGATGGAAAGTAGCCTGTTCCAGGTCTCCTGAGTGACACCGCTATGTACCAGAGAACATACCATGGCTTCTTTGCTCCTGGTTTTCAAACCCTTTGGGTTTGAAACTCATTCTCCTTTTTCCACTGGAAATCAGAATTGTTGCTCAACCTTGGTTCCTTCTCCAATGGCCTTCCCATATGCTCCATCTCTGGCAGTGTTCAAGGCCAGGTTGGACAGAGCTTTGTGCTACATGGTCTAGTGTGAGATGTCCTTATCCATGACAGGGGATTGGAACTTGATGATCTCAAGGTACTTTCCAACCTAAACCATTCTGTGATTCTATGATTTTATATGTGCTGGATCCTCTGATTGTGGGAGGCATGGAGTCAACCCTTGGTCCTTTCCTAGACAATGGAAACATGGCATGGACACAGCATTGCTTGGTGTGATTTGGAAAGGAGGTTGGACTCACTCTTGGAGCAGCTTATCTCACTGGAGGGTTCAAAACCTCCCCTCTGCCTTTCCTTCCACCCACAGCAAGATCTGAAACTGAATTTTGCAGCCTTCTCACACTGCTGTACTGGGTAAAACCCTCCTCCCTACTCATTGCAGTGCTGGCATGTTAACACTTGCATCTGGTGGCTCACCTTGCTTCACCCCTGGGTCCTGTGCAAACCTCCAATTGTCACATTGGTCTGAGTCCCTCACAGGACAGCCTTTGAGGTCCCTGCCTGTGCTGAGTGGGGGTCCACATGCACCCAAGCATCCAGGAACTGAAGCCTGGAACAGCCAGTGAATTTCCATATGTATTTATTCAGGCTTACTGTACCCAGCCACACGAGTGCCAGATGACGACATTGCTTTCATGACGCTACTGAACAACTTTACATTGATTATCATCCCATAAGTGGGGAACATTTCTTGTCATCTGAGGGTTGGGATTTTTTCTCCTCTTTAATCTTCTTTCATTTGGCAGAAGAAGAATCACTTTTACAAAAACAGCTCACAAGAACCCACTGCTCAAACTGCTTGGGAATAACACCAAACCTGGCTTGGTACAGGTGCGATTTCCTTTAGATCATCTCTGTGTCATTTTGGATTGATGTCCACCCCTTGCTCCATTTGCTCTGGGTGCAGATGGATTAAGCAGAGCACACGCCTTGCTTTTTGCTGTGTTTGTCCCATCAGACAGGGGGTGAAATGGGGCTTTCAGTGAATGTCCCCTTTGCCATTGCCGTTGCAGAGCTCGAATGGCATCCAGATCCCGATGGTGGCAGCAATAAGCAGGTGCATGCTGGGGTGATCCCCTAAGGATTTAATCATGGGCACATCAGCAAATGCTGCCATTACCCGGGATCTGGAGAAGGGGGCTTGGAGAGCAGCCCCAGCCCCTCACACTTTCACCCCCTTACAAGCCTCCCCTTGCTTCCCCTCTTCTTGTTAGGAGCTGTCGGAGGCAGCTGGCTGCTCGTGCATTAAATTAGCAGATGTTGCGGCTACACAACATTAAGCACAACAATACTGTTAATGTGCCCTCCGGAGCCCTCTGCCTCCCTCCTCACAGGGCCTTGCCAGACACAGCCTCTCCGGAGGCAGATTAATTTCAACTCTCTGGATCATAATAAATTAATTTTTATTAGAAAAGGCGGGGGGAGGAGAGGGCTGATCTCCTGAGCTGCAGAGATTTAAGCCAGCTGTCGACCGTCTCCTGGCATTCGGGTTAGGAAGTAAATACAGAAGGAGGGGATTTTTACAGCCCTCCTCTATGGGAGGAACATGAGGGAGCCTAGGAGGTAAGGGATAAAAATCTGTTTAGTGGGGTAAATACTGTGCCCTATCCAGCACTAAACAAATTGGAGGTGGGTATTTTGTTACTGATGGGGAATGGGCCTCCATCATGCTACCCTGAAGACAACCCTCCCTAGATGTGAAGCTGTGGAGTCTCAGAGGAGGTCCCCACACCCCTCAAGCTCTCTTTTCTTAAGAAGCCCCTTTTCCGCAGGACACTCATTGGGATAGGTTTGCATTGCCTCCAGTTTTGGAGGTACATGGCACAGTCCTGACAGCCCCCAGAGCATCCCCAGACTCGACTCATGCTCTGTGCACAGTCCAGCTCCTCAGCCACAACCAGACAGCAAATAGGTGGTAGCTGACTCTGAGTTTCTGAGCAGAGGAGATTTTGACAGTTCAGCCTCGTTCTCTTGGATGCTGAAGGCTCACAGCTTCTTTCAGCTTAAGTAGGGGCTGTCTGTACTTAGCACTTATGAAAATCAGCCCAAGGTCTTTGCTCAGATTAACAATCAACATGAGCACAGTGGCTGTTGGAAACCCAGATCTTCATTTATCAGTGGGGAGAGCATTGCCAGCCATGGATTTGGAGGATGTGGGAGTCCGGCTCTGGCCATTCATCCCTAGTTTCACTACCAAGCTGAAAATTTGGACCCAGTAGTTTTAGTATTGGTCAGAATGACTGCTGAGGAATCTGGACTTTGGCAGGGCAATAGACACGAACATGTTATCTATTACAGCTGTGTTAAATGACAGTGCCATTTCCACCCATCATTTCAAAGGCCAATAAATGTAGCCAATACCTATGCAAAGGCCGATCCATCTCAGCATCCTGCCTCCAGCTGAGGCTAGCAGTGAATGCTGATGAAGGAATGTCACACCACAAATTCATAGTGATCCTTGGCCAGAATAGTCTCCCAAACCCCAGATGTGTGGGTAAGGGATTTCTCAGTGTAACCAAAATGAATTTGTTTTTCCCATTGATTTCTCCAGTGGCCTTTGATCATTCACAATGTCCAGTGGTGAGGAGCAATACAGACTAAACAACCTACATTTCTGGGTGAAAAGTCATTTTTCATTTTCCAGATGTTCTGAGTTGCCACCTTCAAATTTCAGCTGCTACCTCCAAGTTTTTGTAGTGGAACAAAAGGTGAACAACTATTCTTTGCTTACCCTTCTCAGCCCGTTTTATCTTTATCACTTCCCTCCTCAATAATTTCTTTTCCAGAGATGAGGAAACCCAGTCACTGAAATTGTTTCTCATACAGACACTGATCCGTGCTTTGTTGATAGCTGGCTCAAGTACTAACGCAGCTTCTGGATGCTTAAGTAGTCTCTTCTAATTTGATAAATAATTCTGGATTTCTTCTTGTGTAACTGGAGTTAACCTACAGTGCAAGTGTAATATAACAACTATCCTCCTTACCCAGTTTTTTCCTCCCCTTGTTGACATGATCCACCTGATAATAACCAAGGGTTATGGGGAAGGGTTAATTTTTAACCTGGACCCGTTTGACTGCCTGTTTCCCAGCCTGGATCCAGGAACAGTTGTGCAGAGTGGGAGGAAGCAGGTTTCATTGCAGAAAGGATGAAAATAAAGCTCTAAAGTCAGGGCTGGAGCTTGGGAGCTGGTTAGGTTGGAGCACGGACCTCCAGCTGAGGTGCTCCTGGTTGAAGGGCACAGCAGTCACTGGGTACATGGGGCAAAGACCTGCCCAAACACCTGCTAAAGCTCTTGATTGCGGCTGGTATTCATCTCCAGCAGTCCTCAGCCAGTAAGCATCTTGCTCACCCCATTAAGAAGGCCATGCCAAAACCTGACGCTGTCACCTCACATACTTCTCCTGAACTTCTCTTTGACGGGAGACCCTGGGGAAGGTGCAGGGGCTGGAAAGGAAAGTGGTGCTTGTGATAACACAGGATCTGGTTTCACTGAGTCCTTTTTAAACACCAATTGAAAACCCCTCCTGACACTTGCTGAGTTTCCAAAATCCTCTTTCTTTCCAGGATCTATCCATAGCCCTTGAGTAGGGAGAAGAGGCTGTGAAATGAAAGCCCTGTTTGCTCTGTGAAACAGCTTGACAATGTGTTGAGAGAAAGTGTTACTCACTGCCCTAAGAGCATTCAGAAAGGCATCCATTTATCTCTCTTTTCTTTTTTCCCCCTGTTTCTTCTAAGGAATCTCTGGTTGTAATCCCTCTCTGGGATTTTTCACAGTAGTCTGATAATGTTAATATTTATCCTGTCTCAGAGATGAACTGGCAGCACTGTGTTCTCTTTCATTCTATCTCTGTGCATCTATTACGTGTTCTTATGTGGCTTTAACTTCATCGACACCCAACCTGGTGCAGTGACAGGTAAAACCACTCTCCATCGTGTCCTTTCACCTCTCTCACTACCATTGGTTTATTTTCTTTGCTTCGCTAACTAATTTATTAAAAGACTAAAGATTTTAAATAATGCTAGAAACAGTTCAGTAGTTAAGGGATTTGGGGTTTCTAAGGAGAATTCCTAGGCTATTGCCCTGTATTAAAGAGTTGATTGCAGACTTTTGGCAGAAGGCTTGTGGGGACTTCAAGACAGACTTTTTGCCAAGAGTTCAGTCTTTGAAGAAAAGGACTCATGAAGAGGTAAAGTTTTGTTCTACTGATGGTCAGTGTTCTAGAGTCTGACCAGAAATTCAGTGAAAAGCCCATCAGGGTTTGTGCTACCCTTGGAAGAAGTATCTGCAGAACAGCAACAACGAGACATAATTTGTCATTGAGACAATCAGAAATTCCCACTCTGGGGTGTAGCACAAGCAAGTGAAAAAGGGCAACAGTGGAGTTTCGTTGTATGGAATTCATGCCTGACAACACTTGTGACTGTATTGGAAGCTTTGTGAACATCTGTATTTATGTTAAAGCCTCCTGACTGGGAGTCAGATGAATACAGAGAAATCATTTGTATAAAAATGAGTTTATAGGCCCAATGGATGCTAAGTACAGCCAAGAAACAAGTAAAAAGGTATCTAAACTGGCTTAAAAAACATGTAACAGCTAATGCAATCTTGAATTTGTTATTAAGAACCTGACTTAGAAAATGTGAATGTTCGCAGCTGGCTGTACTTCCCCAGTGACCGCTGCAGTTTTTATCATCCACACTCATACACACATGAGGATGATGTGGGAGTGGGGAATGTCCCTGACACCATCCATAAGAGGATAGATACCAGAAACAATTGATTTCACCTCAAACTTTTATTGATGCAGTGGAATATCCTCAGTTGAGAGCGCAGATAGGAGCTGGTTGGTGAATAAAATTTTGGAGTTATTCTCCCTGATTTATTACTGTAAGGTTAGATTTAGCAATGTGTGAAATTGCACTGAACAGTTGTAGCACCGGTTTGTGTGGAGTATGGTTTTACATGCAAACACACCACATTTCTAGGACTGAAGTTTTTTCTTCATCACTTCTACTCCATCCAGAACTGAGTAAATTTTAATCTTCCACATCTTGTATTAAATGGGAAGCCTGATATCAGGTTGCCTCCAAACTGCTCTTTCTCCTATAAGGAGCTCTCCGTAACATAATTTCTGCTCACTTTAATTCATCTCTCATCTTTACAAAGAAGCAAAGAAGAAAGAGGTTGAATAACCTGGAAGTCTTATGAAGACTTTCTCACAGATGACACCAGAAGCAATGAACACTAATGACCATTTTATTCCAAAAGCTGAAATAATTACTATCGTCAATAGCCCCTAGGATTTTTCCTTCATTCATACACATTCAGGTTTGATCATCTGCTGACCTCAGGGAAAAAAAACCTTTGCAAACCACCAGGTTCCTACAGGAAAGGCAGGAAGTTCAGCAACGTCTTCAGCCATAAAAAAAAGGAAATGTTAAACTGTTTTGTAGTTTCAATGAGGTAGGATACAGCAGCAACAACGACGTTATTGTGTGACCGCTGTTTGTCGATGGAGCATCCACATTCCCAGAGCTGGTGACTCCAAAATTCCCTGTTTTGAAGAAGCTGCTATATGCAAAGCTTTTAAAACTGTATCACAATGATGTAAGAGTAAAAAGCTCAAATCAACCAAAAAGTTTTGCTGTGCAAGAAAGGGTTATTATTCAGCACTAAATACTGGTTTGTCACAGGACGACCATTAATTATCACCAGTCATGTTATCAGTAACTCAGCTTGTTGTTACGCTTCTAATCCCAAGTGTGGGTATTATTTCATATCTGATCTGCTTTTTTACATCATGCACATTTCTGGCCATAAGCAACATAGCTGCTGACCAAATTGGTCAAGAAATTTTCAATATGGCCATTCATTTCACTAAAGCACAAACTGGCTAAGTGTCTGAGCAAAACATAGAGAATCACAGAACAGTTTGGGTTAGAAAGGACCTGAAGATCATCCAGTTCTGACCCCCTGCCATGGGCAGGGACACCTCACACTAGACCATGTCATCCAAGGCTCTGTCCAACCTGGCCTCGAGCAGTGCCAGGGATGGAGCATTCACCACTTGCTTGGGCAACCTGTGCCAGTGCCTCACCACTCGCACAGTAAAGCACCAGATCAGGCCCTTTCAAACTGAGACAAAAGAGAATTAGGCCAAGAATACTGCAGGGAATAAAAAATGTAATGAAAAGCTGACACCGAACAAATCAATAGCATAAAGATCAGAGCTTCTTTTCTGAGATCTATGCAGCAAGCAGTAACCTCCAGAGAAAAACCAATTCCCTACAGTCCATAGTGTCCTGTAGACACAAAAACATGTTAGTTCACATGTCAGCACACCCATCTGAGTGCTTCTTTCCTCCCCATGAAATCGCTGGATCATGTAGAAGGGTATTGCTGTCTACACAAATTCCATCATGCTGTATCAGGATTGACCTGAGAAATCACTGCTACCAAGTTAAACCATAGCCACATCCACACTAGGAAACAGATCCTATCCTGGAAGGGACAGTATCAGTGGAAGGGACAGAATCTTATCCAAGGGAAAGAAAAATACATGTGCCAGTGTTACACCAGAAAATTCATGCACTCATTAATTATAATTAATTAATTCTTATATTACATGCCAGACATGGAGTTGTCACTGCCTTCTACTGCAGAACTCCTCCCACCATCTGACCTGGCTCCTCTGAGTAGATTTTCTCAGTCAAACCAATAGAGCTTTTTTCAGTTCTTCCACTAGATCTGCAAAATATATGCAGATTTATACAGTGAGGCACACATTAAATACTCTTGGGGAAGGAGTAGAATCGACATTAATCAGATATTAAAGGACTTATGAGACAGGGAGAAGTTTACATTTAGGCGTAGTTTGGGGTTGGTTTTAAAAGCTATGTATACATATACACAATTAAAATGCATAGGTATGTATTATCCTTCTGTTTTAAACAACTGGATTGCATAGGCTAAGAAGGAAGAAGGAAGATGCAGGAAAAAAATACCTAATCACACTAATGTGAGGGAGCTGTGGCTAATTCGCAAATGGATACCAAATGGAAACACACTTTAATCTGTGTTGCTTTAAAATCAGAAAAAAAAAGAGGAGGAGGCTGGAGTTAGTAAGCTATCTGACAGTCTGAGCAACTCATCTGTTTGTAAGGATTGGGTTGGGAGCAGATATTCCCAAGTTCTTTGAGTATCAAGTGCATTGGATATGGCTTTTGATCAGAGGGGCAAGGTGCTGCCTTCACTTCCCTGAGACGGCTCCCACTGCAGACAGCTATCTCTTGATGAAGCAAGGAAGGAGGGAGGATTTGGTAGTGGTGAGAGGGACAAGGGCAGCCCTGCACTATGTGTTTACACCAGACCCTGGCCTTTTGCCTGGCTGTGTTCTTTGTAATTTCTAGAAATCAGAAATAAGCTGATGTGATTAGAGAAGAACAGATCTGGCTTAATGCTCTTCAAGCTTAAAAAGGTGTTAAAGACTTGCCAAATTACAAATACAGGCCTAATAGATATCCGAAATAAGGATGGTTGCCTAATTCCTTTACATTGAGAGACAAAAATGAAAGGTGGCATTACTGTGAGTGATGGACAGATAGGAGCCTGGCCAGTGAGAAACACCTGATAGATGGTGCACATCTGAAAACACTTTATGTCCATCTCACCCTTGGTCTGGGTGAGGACTAGTGTTTGCAGGCTCTTAGCTTTGGTGATGGTTTGCTGTTAGTGACCCAGTGGAAACAGGGTTTTGTGGTGCTGCTTTTCCTAGAGGAGGGGCCAGGCTTGGTTTTCCTTTAGGTTGCACTTTTTGTTTTCTTTTTTTCCCCTTTTCAATGCAATCTCTTGAAGTCATCTTGCATTAATTAGCCGTCATCTTAACGACACTGTTGCATGTTAGACGAAGAGATCTCTGAATTCAAATAAGACCTGACCCTAAGAGGGACCAGCTCCCTGGCTTTTTCTTCTCATCTCCTTAAATCTAAAAATTGCTAAGTGATCTCTGAGGCTCAGGCTTTCCTCGGAGATTAGTGTAAGAAAAGCCCCAACATCTGCAAAAGTGACTGCTTTTGACAACCGTACCGATATCTTAAAGAGCAGGAATTTCCCTAATAAAACCCCTTAAAATAAGTCTTCTTAAGATTTCTTAATGCCACAGTGATCAGTTTGCATGTTTCAGAAATTCAAGAATTTTTTATCTGCTTTGGAAAGTTATGGAAAAAAAAAAGAAAAAGAAGAGAAGCAGGTTTATTTAAAGGGGAGAAGTATTTGAGATGCAGGAGAGACGGGGCAGCAAAGCTTAGGAACTGGTGATAAAACCATAAATTGTATAGCTCAGGGAATTTGTGGACTGACTAAAAATGACAAAGCAAAGCAGCCCAAGTTGGTCATCAGAATAATAACAAAGAGGACTTTTACCAAGAGGGGTGGAAAAAAGCACATGGACCCTCTGGCATTCCGTAGGCAATTTAAATAGCTTAATTCGGCATTGTTGTGATTAGCCACATGCCTGATAGCCTATGGACCAGATCCTTTGCTGGTGTAAAGCAGAAGCTTTCCCAACTGCTCTATTCAGCAAAGCATCTCTGTTAAAGATGGTGTTTAGGCATCTACTGAAATATCAGTGTGCGCTTAGATCCCAACAAAGACACTGGGAGTGAAGCACTAAAAAAGGAAGCTGCACTGGCATATATAAAGATTAAAGTAAATATGTCCTGGAGCTGGGACATGAGCCCCTCACCCAAATTTACTATGCATTTCTAGCCTCTTGGATGCTGGCACAAAAGACCAATCTGACTGTGTGATCCCAAAGCACAGAGAGACGATGCTGGTTGTGTCCGTAGACTTTTGGCGCTGATTCTGCACTCCTTTCCCCTGCGTGGAGGCTAGTGTAAATGCATAGATCTCCAGTGCGTGGCAGAACCAAACGTACCATGTTATTAGGGCTGTGTATGCAGTGCGATGGGGTGGGCTGGCTGCCATGATACTGCTTCCAGGGGTAGAATTCAGGCCGGTGCTATTGCTGCTCAGCTCAGCAGATCTGCAGCAGGGTCAGTGGGGCTGAACAGGGCAGGGGAACCCTCAAGCAAGAGCTGCCAGCACCCTTGCATAGAGGCTGTGCAATTGCAACATGTGCTTTAAATAGTAACACCACTGATGTGAACACACTTGGGATTGGTTCCTTGAGTTGAGTTTCAGTGAAAAGTCCCCCTGAGGGTAGGGTTACTAGAGAATTTGGGACGTTTTGTTCAGTTGGGTTATTTGCTGTTGTTTGCTTGTTCGGGGCTTTTTTCTTTTCCATTTTCTGGGACTCCGACGAAATGAGCAGGACAGCAATGTAGGTGTCTGAATTTCTGACACCTTTCTGCTTGCCAGCTGTTGTACTTCCTTCCCATAAAAATGAGCAGGTCTTGGCACCAGATGGTCTCATTCATAATCTTTTTAAATTATATTTAATATGTTTATTTCATTATATTTAATTTTACTGTATTTCATTTTATTTAATTTGACGTTCTACAAAGATAAGAAGGAATCCAGGCAAGGCACAGGAATTCACCATGGAGATTTTTATAACATCTAGAGATCAGGATAAAATGGAATTCTACCACAGATAAACTATGCAGGGATACACTTATTTAAGCTTAATTTGCAGAGAGAGGATGTTGATGGTCTATGGGTCCTGCAGTACAAGCCCATGATCAACAGACTGAAAAAGCTATTGGGGTACAGCACAGATTTTTGTGCAAGAACTGAGTATTTTTTTGCAGATACGTCCCCTGCACCTCTTGTGCTCAGGGATGGGGCAACAGAAGGCAGCAGGAACCAATGTGTTAAGCTGCACACAATTGTTTTTCCTCCTCCTTTCCCTTCACCAGGACACTTTCCAGTTCTGTTTCAGAGCAGAGGGACACACAAGAACTACAGAATAACCCACTGAAACCAAGAAATCTGGTGCATGCCCAACCCTAGCAAAGGTGAAGCAGGAAACAGATCAGGGATTAGACCCGTGAAAGGACCTTGGTTCACAATTACCATGCTAAGCCCTTCAGTCCAGCTGTAAAGCCTCTGAACCACCACCCAGCTCCTGCTTGACCCAGGATGCTCCTTAAATCTTTTTGGTGTGTCAGTTTGCAATGCTAAAACTCCCAGGTGCTGAAGAGGTGTGTTGCAGGGCTCCCTAGGAGCACACCATCGGACCTTGGCTGAGCCCCTCAGTGCCCTTTGTCAGGTCCCAGAGATGTTTCTTAGCAGACCTTACCCATGATGCCCATCCAATAAGGACTCCAAATGCCCCAGAAAAAAACATGGTGGTGGTGATGGTGGTGGTAGTGGTCACAGAGGGTGGTAGAAGACTTCACAGATAGCATCTTTTATCCCCTGTATTTATGTGTGTGTCTTTTGTCTGGCCCAGTAAATAGGTAAACAATTCTAAGTCTGATAGAATAGCATAGGAGAGAACAGAACAGAACAATTTCAGCTGGAAGGGGCCTATAATGATCATCTGTTCCAACTGCCAGACCATTTCAGGGCTGATTAAAAGTTAAAGCAAATCCTAAAGTTAAAGCTACCTCAGAGCTGAATTCATAGGTGCTCAGAGGTGGGAGACATCATGCCAAATCCCCTCAAACACAGGGGTGTAAGTACATGCATTGAGAGAGTGTAACAAGGCAAGTGATGCTGTGTTATCAACCTTTGGATTCTGAAATGCTTACTGGAAAAGTTCAATATTTATTTTCCAAAACGTGATTAGGAGGATTGTTCCTGGTTTGGTTTTTGTTTGTTCATCTGTTTTTAAGAAGGAAATCAGGACACTTTGTTGATGGGAGCAGAACAGACAGAGGGGAAAACCAGATCAGGTAAATCTACCTCTCAACATCCTCACGTCTCAATTTCCTTACCTGTGAAATGGGCACAAGATTGCCTAAACTGTCTCTTCTAACATGCCCCTGCACTGTGTGCTCCAACATGATATAAAAGGTGCAAATTAAGGCTCAGGTGTCTTATCTTTTTGCAGCAGTATTAAAAATACTGGTCCGAGTGAGAAAGAAACATAAGGAAAGTTTTATTTAGGACACTGTGGGTCTGGATTTGCTGCCAGCAGCCTAAAACTGATAAGAACTTGAAATAAAAAAAAAACCCTTTCTGGTTTTATATCTCAATCAGGAAGAACTGTCCTTTTTAATTCAAACGCCAGGGTCTAGAGTTGTTTTCCCTGCAGATGCGACATTGTATTGGGAATATCAGGAGCTGCCAATTGCAATAACAGTTTCTAATTCCAAATTAATTCAGTGTAAATGAACTGTCAAGAGAAGATTGATTTGTTTTGGTAATTGCCCTGATGCAGGCTGCCGGGTGACAGCGGGAAAGAGCAAAGAAGGGAGCTTTGGCAGGTCTGGCTGAGCCTAAGGGTGGATTGAGGAGATGGCCTAGCTGCAAATATCATCTGTCAGGATCACTGCTGAGCCCGATGCTTTCACCCGGCAATGTCTTCAGGAATTAAGCCAATGCTGCAAAATGCACCTTGAGTTAGAGATTGGTGTGTTAAGCGATTAGGAAGGGGAGAAAAAAGGACCCCCCACAACTGAAAGGGCTGAATGAAAAGCCGCCCTTTGAGTGCCCTTGGAATGCCACCTTTGCTCCACTGCTGTATCTATGGACCACCAGCCCGCACCACCAAATGACTGTCTTGTTCTGTCTCATGGTTGGGAAGGGCTGAAAATAAGAGGCCAACCTTGGGCCAGGTGAGGCTGGGTGTAGGACTGCCTGTGAGTGTGCAGAGTACCGTGCCAGCATGATATGACAAATGGGACATTTCATGCTACCTGAGGCTGATGGAAGAAGTTTTGTTCCTTGGGTAGCTCCATGTGGATGTGTCCATTCTGCTGAGCCCTTTTTAAGGGCTTTACCTGCAGACACAGTGTGCAGAATCCATCAAAACACAGACCTACATCAGTACCCGAGTCCATACTGATGGTGTGGGATTCACAGCATCAGCTAAATGCGTAACTCAAAACAGTATTGCAGCAGGAAATTCAATGTGCTACATTTCCAGCAGTGAGGGAGAAGGCTGAACAAGCCAAAATGTCAGGAAGCAATGCTGTCTGTAGCTCAAAAGCAGACTTTGGAGGGTAGACATACGTCATTAGCTAATTCAGTAATGTGTAGGTGCCTTAAAAGGAGCAATGACCAAATGATTTTTAATCCATATTACAGATAAATATATAAGCCTTGTTAAAACTACTCCATAGATAAAGCATTCAGGCTATTGCTGCAGTCTATAAAACAGCAAGGCAAGAAAACTCCCAGAGCAAATGACGCAGTAAACTCCCAAATGTTAATGAAGTTGCTTGCTAAAGCACAGCTAAACAAGCTAGCTTTTGCTTGCTGTATTTTTGGGGTTTGTTTTCATTCTTAAATTCACCGCTCAATACAGGTGCTGTGTGACTGAATTGCTGATGGAGTCTGGAGATTAGTTTATCAATAGCATTTAAATACTTTTCACACTTGCAGTAGATTTTGAATTATTTATTTGTTTCTGGTCAATTGCTTATGATCTCATTAGCATTAGTCTGTAAAGTGATCCTAGGCTTGTTGGAATACTTTAAAGATTTCATGGTTCCACAAATTTTCCTGAGGAAGGAGGCATCAGGGCTTAAGCTCACAAAATCCAAGTCGTATGAAGAGTGGTTTTTAAGGGAGGGGATCTGATAGCGGGAAGGGAGCTCTCAGGATCTGCTCATTGGGAAAAACAAAGAGGCATGATTATAAATAATCCTTGGCTATTGAGAGAGCTGGTAGGTGATTATTGGTCATCTGCGCTTTGTAGTGTGAAGCGCTGGTGGATATCAAAGTCCTGGCTGTGCTCCATGCTGCACATGTAGGTAAACTGTCGCCCTAGAAAGCTCAGCCTTTATAGTGATTCCCAAAAATGGTAGGAAAGAAAACTGCCATCCTCATTCTGAGTTTGGGGCACAGAATGGGTCATGGGTTAGTCTGGGATCCCACAGAGACCCGGTGTTTAGCTAGAAAATACACTGAAGCCTTTTGAGTCTCTTTCTCTAGTTTTCACTGCGAATACATTCATCTTCCAAATTAGAAGAGTCACAAATATGCTAAGCAATCTCATTTCATATCTTCTGTTATTTTGATTTGATAGAGGAGAGGTTGCATTGTCTTGACAGACATTAAATTTGTCTTTTAGTCTTTTGATATGTCATCTATGGGCTCCACATAAGCATCATAAGCTGAATGAATCTAAGTGAGGGGGGGTATATGCCTTAAAAACATCGGAGGTATATAATTTATGAGTATTCTCAATCTACTTTGAGGAGAGCAGTTTAAATGTAAAAATGGGATATAAACCAATCAGAAGTGACAACAGAAATGTTAACTGAGGAAGACTGTGGAAGGAGGAGACTATTTAATCTTTAGCAATGTCCTGTGATGTCCCAGTATATATTCACGAGTAACAAAAAAGCTGTTATAAAGCTGGTAAACAAAGACAGGCCTTCCTATGTTGGGCTGAAAGTGGAGCATATTGCCCAGGCAGTCTGAAGCAAGGCTGGAAAAGAAATCTCCCTCTGGGAATCATCCACACCATGGCCGCTCTCTGGTGGGCAGTGGACACTCATCTCTCATCTCACAAGCCTGTTGAAATGCAACAACAGGTAAGGAGGTGTCATACTGTGAAGAGCAATGTACCATGTTGTTTTATCATCCTCAAGCTTTGCTCCATGATTACTCTGTGCAGGCGAAGGTGTACACCTCTTTTCCTACATCTCATCCCTTGCATCTTTGACATGGAGATAACTGACTGCAGTCATGTTATGAAGCAGAGCTCCAAAGGCTCCAAGATTTTCCCACCTCTTACAGAGGCATCTGCAAGACTTTTTTAAAATGGATTTACTGTCAATCCTTCCTCTTTGAGGTCCCATCACGCATCTCATCATGTATTGAGCTGTTGCTAGTTTTAGCGACTTCAACAGCACTAAAGATGTCACATGTTTTCCATTGCCAAACTGCCAACTTTGGAGCATCTTCCAAAGTAGCCTGTATGATTCACCTTAACCAGATAAATAGAGAAAGGAAACAATACCCAGAGCAGTGTTTTCTGTCAGCACCCTGAGCATCTCTGAACTCTGTGGTCAGGATGAAAAGCCCTGCCTCTCTCCATTTTTAGTGTCAGGGTGCTTCTGTTCAGTTATAAAAAGATATCTATATATTCCTAAGTGTAACCTTTGTTGGGACTAGGCCAGGACCACAAATTGCTGTCAAGTATAGTTCCTGCTTCTCTGTAGCTATCATCACATGTAATCTGTTTCCTCTAACCTTCAGTATCTGCTTTTATCCCTGGTTAAGGCAAAGTGGACAGGTAAGCAACGGCTTCTCTGCTCTTCGGCAGTTCTGGTGGAATAATCAGGACTGTAAATTAAATCTGCTGGAGATTGGTGGACATCAGTCTTGAAGAGTGAGGAAAGTGAGCATTGTGTTCATTGCTTTCTGCTGAACATGGCTCCCACATAGATTCACTGTCCCTCCTCCTTTGCAGCAGAGCAAAGAGGTACAAGAGGGAGAACCTAATGAGTCTGTCATGAGCAAGGTGAAGTCTAGTGAAAATGAGCAAAATATCTCTGTAAGATGTTCCCCATTTCCCTGAGAAATCTTAGATCAGTTTGCAAATGTGAACTGCTATTCCTGTCTGTGCACTCAGGGGAGAAACCCAGATGCAATTTGGTAGCAACCAGCAACACCACCCTAAAACAAGGACAGGGATTCCTGTAGAAACCCATGGGAAAGGGCTAGTGGAGCAGTCACAAGTAACCTGAATACTATATGAGAAAAGCAGTGCTGTTTTCTGGCAGAAATACACATTTTCTGTCCCCTGAAAGGCTCTGGGATCATGTAGGACACTGAGTCAGCGGGATCTCAGATGCAGCACTTCTTCCTTTTCCCTCCCGTTTTGTTTTCTTTTCTTTTCCCTCTCCTCCTTTTTCTTTTTCAGTTCAGCCTAAATAATGATCTAGGACACTGCTGTCTCTTTAAAGGTGGCCTTTTTCAGTGCAACCTAATCTTCTTCTATCCACTTGGACCTTGGATTTAAAAAATTTCACCAATCCGGATTTCCAAATCCTTGCAGATTCTGAGGGCGCTTGTTTATGGAAGTATCCTTTAGAAAACGGCTTAGACTCTAAGATGAGGAAACGCAGGGAGCTAATGTGAAGATTTAGGACTTTCTAGGAAGCTTGCAGTGCCTAAGCCCTGCTTGCTTGAGCAGTCTGAAGGTCCTTTTGCAGTCTAAGAGGGATTAATACCCCTTTAACCAGCAGGGCTATGCACACATTCAGAAATATACCATTTCTCTCTCTATAATCGCTTCGCTCCCTAATCCACAATGATTTCTTAGGAATTATCATTTTATCTCAGCTAAATAAGCACATTCCTTGGGCTTTCCTGTAGAAAAATAAAATCTTTCAGAAGCTTTTCTTTTCAAACTGGGTGCCATGAAAATCAAACTTTTATTTAAACCCCTGAGTAAATAAAGGAAACTTTGTTTATTTGCTTCCACAGTGAAGGGCAATTGGTCACATCTGCTGAGCATCTGCCTGCCTCTCTACCCACTCCTAGTCCAAGTGACTCACCTGGAGTCAGGGTCAGGCATATTTATTTGCCCAACACCTCATGAAGTGACAACATCTCTCTGAATGAACAAAAGTCGGATGGAAAAGGGCAGAGCGGAGCTACAGGTAATAAGAAATTTGACTTTCAATGGCATCTTTTAAAATAGAAAAGAAAATAGTTCTTTGTATTAGTAAGAATATTGCAGGGAAGTGAGAATTTCTTTGGTAAATCATTCCCTGCTTAGGGTTTAGTTTCTAAGATGACTTTCAAATCCAGAAATGAGTTCAGGCAAATTCTAGCTGACATGAAACACTCAGCTCTGGGAAAGGCTTTGGGTGTAATATAAAAAAGCCTCTGAATTTCCTCTATTTCTAATTCTTACTCATTTTAGTTAAACTCTTGCCTTCTATCACAAGAAAATACACATAACCTTGAGAGTCAGTACAGCTGTGATGCGTGGGCAGCCCTAGCACCCAAAGGTTTTAATATTCATGGACAAAAAAAAGTTGTAATAAAGTATTTATTCTGGTGGATTTTATTTTTAAAATAGAATTAATAGGGGCAGCATGAATTATAGTTGTAGAAAATCAAAACTGGTTTGGAGCAGTTCTGCTTGTTTAACATAAGAATATTTAAAAAGCAATTTAGGATGCAACTTAAAATATGTCTCTTCCCCCAGTAGATATAATAATGATAAATGAAGAATTAGAGCTATCCCAGAGTATTTCTGGAATTCAGAGGTATCTGAATCTGTGGTTTCTTTTATGTCTCTCTCTATTGAGACCATTCAATTTACTAAGAAATGAAATAGTGTGACAAATCTGCTGCAACCTTTTATTACTTATGGTCCCTATGGGCTTTATTTTTTCCTGTCCTAGCCCTTCTCCTTTGGCTCTTCCCCATGCACTCAGTGGTCAGAATAGAAATAGAGAAGCCATAACATAAAAATATGGATGTCCTACAATGAAATCTTTGTCCCATCAGTGTGTTTGCCCTGAGCACCCCAGGCTGGTGGCCGTGCTCCCCTGGTGTGCTGAGGACTGACCCTGACACAGGTCTTTCTACAGAAGATGTGGAAGAATCCCATTCCCTCTCCTCATCAGGAGATCCTTCAATATTTGCTGCACCTACAGTTGGGCTCAATCTAGAGCAGTCTTCTGTCTGCCCCTGCCTGCGCACAGGGACCTGAATTTGTAGCTCATGTGAGCCCAGGGATGGTGCATTCTGTGAATGAGTTCGACAGCTACCAAATGAAATCTGCTCTTGTAGATAACCCATCCTTTGTGGAGAGGTGCCTCCAAGCTGTTGATGGAGGATGTTTTCCTAACCATAGTTTTGACACCATGGCATCTGCCACCTTCTTTTGCTGTAGTTGGCAGGTCTTCGAAGTAATCAGACCAGTGGAAAGCTCTGATTTTTAACATGTGTTTGCCTATTGATTGTAGAGGGTCCTCTCATGGTATTAAAGGACTTGGAGCCCTTATGTTATGAGGACATTTCCAGTGTTGTTTCCTAAAGTCTTCTTGCAACAGCAAAAATATCCATAGTGCTCCAAAGGCCCTTGGTTAAACCTGAGGCTGATCCAATTTAGGGGAGATTTGTACCTGGGCTGAGGTCCAGATTTCACATCTTTCCATACAACACTTCTGCCCTAATGCTTGCTGAAAGCCTGAAAGTAGCCAGGAGGATTAGCTAATGGGTAATTTAAATGGGTCATTTCATAAGTTGTGTATGATAGGCAAGCTTGAAGCCTTACTTAAATGCTATAGCTTTGTCTTGTCTCTGTGTGAATCTTTGTGCTCTTGCCATATGTCTCTTGGCTACTTTTTCTGTTCACATCTTCAACCCCAGCAACTGCAGAGCTCCCTTTCTTTGTATTATCAGCCAGTCTCAGCTACAGCCCATTTTTGTCAATGGGAGTCATAGACTAGGCCTTCAAACTCCAACTGACAATGAATCTTCCACACATGGAAACAGAGAGAAAAAGATTAGGTTAGGGAAAAAAGCTTTATATGTGCCTGCACATACATACACAGATTTATTCTTTCTTTTCTTATCTTTGTGTTTCTCTTTCAGACTGAAAGATCTAAAGAGTAGGAAATTAGTGATAGTGAGCCCAGAAAATTATATATAAAGGATGCTAATGCCAAGCATAGTTACTGAATACGCATTGCTTAATAATCCTCATTAGGGCTGGAAAAACAAACATATTATGCCTTAAACTGTAAGAATGTCTTTTAATGGAATTTGAGGAATTAAAACATGGAACCAAGGTTTGTCAGCCTGTTGCTAGGAGAGCTGCAGTCTGTGTTTGCTTAGGGAATCATCATCAATAATCCCTTAATCTTATAGCAAAATATAGAAAGCTGCTGCACCAGACTGACCCTATTGGATGCAAGCAGTAAGCAACAGAAGAGAGCGACGGGGTTACCCAATAGCAGCTGTTGATTTATGACTGTATCCAGGAGAAGGCCATGCACACAGACACCTTAGAAGCCTATGAGGAGGCTTTTTGTCCAGGAATGGACCAAATAGACCTCCACAGAACAACCACATTGTGGTATTTTCCTGGGAACAAAAGGACCTAAGTTCACAAGAATGGCCACACAGGACCAGCCCAATTGTTTACTGGAAACAATATTGATTCTGTTTCTGAAAGTGCCCAAAAGGGATGGTATAGGAAAGAATAGGGGCTGCTTTCCCAGAATACTCTCTAGTCTCTGGCACTTTGCTGCGCAGTCCTTGAGAGTCCGCAGTGGTATATTGGAATGGAACATCTCTTGGTGGTTATTATTCCATGAATTTGTTCAGTTGCCTTTTGAAGTAACATCTTTAAAACATCCAAAATATCACTTATTGAGGAGTTTCATAATGTATTTACAAGCTCTGTTTGTGCTTGTTTTGGATCACCATTTGTTAGTGTAATTAGATTCTGTCTACTTCTTGTACTGGAAGAGTGAACAAACATCCCTTATTTGCTGTCTCTGAGCTTCTTGTCACTATGTAGAGATACAAGTGCGGTTTCAGATGCCTTCCCAGGAGTGTATGATCACAAGGAATACCAAAAATCTCCCTAAATCTTACACAATTTTGCTTCTCTCTCTTTGAAATGGTTAAATAGTAAGCTTGCAATCCAGACACCTATATAAGAAATGATGTAAAAGATGGTACAACCATTTGAATTCACACCTGAAATGGTGTAAGCCTTGATGCACTTGGTGTGTGGATAACATGCAATGGTGTCTGTGTGCATATGAGAGATGCACAGTGCAGGAGTAAATCGCCGCTCAACCCACTGAACAATTGGCATTCTGTTTTGGGCACCCATAATAGGGCCAAGAAGGACCTCCAGAACCCCCTGCACCAGTGTATGAATGCTTCTGATGACCCTTTTTGCTGCTAAAGTCCTTTGAAGAACAGTCTGGCAGCAAAGCTGAAGACTTCAGTTTCTTTTCATATGCTGACAATCTGGAAAGATGAAGGTTCTATTTCAAGGTGAGAACACTGGCCCTGGGTCAAATCTCTCATAAATCACTGTCTAACTCTTGTATCTCCCATCCAGTGCTGAGGATGAGCACTGTGATTTACTGCTTAATTCAGAACTTGATCCAAAGTCAATTGAAGTCAGGAGGTGGACATCAAAAAGGGCAGTCCCTAAGGCTATTTCAGCAGGATTTACTGAAAGAGGGACTTACAGACACGAATCTTCTGTCTCCTGCTGTTTGTTGTTTTTTATTTTGATCAATGTCCCTATGTTCCCATCTGCTGTACCACCTCCTGGAGTTCTGATCCCCAGCATAGCTTCAAAGTTTGCAAAACAGACAATGTTAAGTTTTTCTTGTCTTATGAGAGAGGACAGTCTGGCAGGTCGATGAGAAAATGAACATGAGCTGGCAATGTGCACTTTCATCCCAGAAACTAGTCATATCCTGGGCTGCATCAAAAGGAGAGTGACCAGCAGGTCAAAGGAGGTGATCCTGCCCCTCTACTTTGCTCTTGTGAGACCTCACTTGGAGTATTGTGTGCAGTTCTGGTGTCCTCAACATAAGAAGGACATGGAGCTGCTGAAGCAAGTCCAGAGGAAGGCCACAAGGATGCTCTGGGTGCTGGAGCACCTCCTGTATGAAGATAGGCTGAGAAAGTTGGGGCTGTTCAGCCTGGAGAAGAAAAGCTGTGTGGAGACCTCATAGCAGCCTTCCAGTATCTGAAGGGGGCCTATAAGGATGCTGGGGAGGACTCCTCATGAGGGACTGTAGTGATAGGACAAGGGGTAATGGGTTCAAACTTAAACAGGTGAAGTTCAGGTTAGATATAAAGAAGAAGTTCTTTACTGTGAGGATGGTGAGGCACTGGAACAGGTTGCCCAAAGAAATGGCAAATGCTCCACCCCTGGCAGTGTTCAAGGCCAGGTTGGACAAAGCCTTGGGTGACATGGTCTAGTGTGAGGTGTCCCTGCCCTTTGGATCTGGATGACCTTGAGGTCCTTTCCAACCCAAACCATTCTATGATTCTATGATAGGCACCCCTCAAACCCCATTGCAGGGGACAGCACAGACCCACCAGCTTGAGAGCAAGAGGGAACAATGGTGGATGATCTTGAAGTTCATCTAATTCGTTGCTCCCCTTGGTTAATACCCTATCAACAGTGCTGCCCGTAGGAAAGTGAGGCTCCCTCCATTCTTGGCCATTGCCTGCCTGTTAGTGGAGCAGAAGCCAATACAGAACCAGCTCTTCTCCTGCTCAGTAGTGACCTCCCATGCAAGCTGCTGGGTGTGGGACCCACATGTCATCAGTCCCCTATCATACACAGGCCAGCCCATGGCTGCAGCCCCACACAGCCTGGCCAGGAGATGAGAGCCAGGGTAGGACAAGCCTTGTTAGCCTCTGTTCTGACCATATGGTTCCAGCACCCCTGAATCTTTTCTAACAGTGATTTTTCTTAAATGCAATCCTTTAAGGTGTTAAATCTAGCTTTAACTTATTTGGCTGATCCAACTTAGATCAGATTATGTTTGTATTTATTGGGATTTATGGATGTATGATTGCCTCTGAGCCCATATGGACAGCTAATTTGTCAATTAGAGCAATGCTGATCATTGTGGAGGCATGGCATAGGCTGTTAAGCACCATTATCGGTTTCAACCAGGTCTGACCTTGAGACACACATTTATTTTGTCTGACAACCTTTTATTCTCACTGTCGGATTACAGATGTGTAAATTGGCCTAAAATCTTGAATATTCATCTTAGGAATGTCAAAAAAATCAGAATTTGCTGGAGATGAAGAATATACCAGGGAGAGCTTTTGAGCCGCATGCAGAGAATAGGACCTGCTTAGATCTTGCTTTGTGTTGTGCTTGCAGCAGTGGTAGGGTCTGGGGACAAGATATCGGGGTAGTGCCCTGGGAATCTAATTAAAACCAATGGCCATTTTCCAAGCAGAAAGAGGTAAATTCAGCTTGCTAATTAAAGGCCACTATTCCTATTTTGCTGTAGCTATAGTAAGGATGATTTTCTCCTGAATCAGAGGTAAAGGGTGCTAGCTGGTGATTCTGTGACCTTGCAGAAACTGTAAGTTCCTCCAAGCTGGCACCATCCCAGTGACTGTAGGAAGGCTGGGATAGCCCTGCCACTTGGCCAGGCCTGAATGAGTGGGATCAGATGGTGGCTTGCCTCAGAGGTGTGTTAGAAGGTTGGGTGAGAGGCAAAGACCCTCCTGGTGTGGGGTCAACCCTGCAATTCTGTCATCAGGCTGTTCAGATATACCATGGTGAGCTGAACTGTGTGTTAATGTGAAGTCACATGTGTTTGGGCCAGCTGATTTAAATAGGTTAATCAGATGTTTGAGGATTTGCCTCATTTAACTATTTAGAAATGAGGTGCTTAGGTGACCAAGAGATAGGGTATCTGGTGGTGATGTCTGATAGAAGAGGGATGAATCATCATCTGCAGGTGCTGATCTCCCACTGAATTGAGAAGGAACATTGACTACCAGCTAAAATGAAATGCCTAAATTTAAAACAGCGATCGTCAAGCGAGATGAATGCTACTGTGGTCATGGGATGCAAATGTGGGCCTGAAGAGGGGAGCTAAGTGCTTCTTAACCAGCTTCCTCACCTTCCTCTCAGGCTCCCATGACCACATTAGTCAGATACTTCATAAATCATGTGTCTAAAAGAGCAATTTTTCCACACATGTCTCAGTGATTCTGCTCTAGTCACCTTGACCCTGGTGTTTTACAGAGAACAGAAATTATACCCACACCTCTTAAAGGACAAGACTGAGCTCTAAGGAAGAGGATTGTTCTAGTAATATGCTCCCAGCCTTATTGGTTACAAGGGACTTTATCCTGAAGATGATTTAGAGAACTAAATCTGTCAATCTGCCATCAATACTGAATTATTTCTATTGCAACCATCAAATCTAGAATCCAAATCAAGAGACATTTTGGAGTTTTGTGGTTTTTGGTTTTTTTTCTCCAAGAACATATGGATTTGGAGGGATGTAAGCAGTCAGAAATCATATCAGTTTTGCCAAACTGCTTAATAAATTAAAAAGAGTGAACATTTTACTTCAGTTATTCACAGCTTGCTACTGTTCCCAATTAAATGCTTTTGTTTCTCTCTACCAGGGAAAAGGAAATGTCACTGATGTTGGTTTGCTTGGAGAGACCCATTGGCCAGAGTCCCACAGCATGAACACCATCCCAGAGTGGCAAAATTCAACTCTAAAAATAATAAGCATGAAAAATATTAACTCTTCAGAATGGATTTTGCTGTTGCTTGTTCATCAAATGGGACATATAAACCCATTACATAAAATGTTTTTCATCGTCCATATGCTTTCTAAACTAATCAGCTCTGAATCCTGCTAAACCCCAGATTGAGATAACAAATGAACAGCTCAGCGCACTGAAAGAAAGGCAACCTCTTTCTTTTGGGTATTAAAAAGAGGCAAAGGTCAAATATTCCCCTGTGGGTCACCCAAGAAAGAGACCATGCCAATAACACCTATGCTTTTCTGTGCTAAGAAAGTATTACTGAAAGTGAAATTCATGGCAAACACAGCTAAAGGGCAAAGCTTCAGATTAAAACTCATGTGATGGCTTTGTACAGGATATAATATCATACCCTGAAAGAAGATTTTTGCCTTCCCAATTGTATTGTGCTGATATTTACTAGTCAGCGATGGAGCTGTTGTTAGCTAACATGCCAAATCAACACAAACTACAGGCTTTTGGCACCAACCATCTCCTGGGCTGCAATTTGGGTGGCCGTTCTGCTCATCAACACCAGGTAGAAGCTACTGCCCCTTGTTGAGAGGTACAATCATCACACATGTGAATCTATGAGGAGGATCATCATGATTCAAAATACAGTTTTCACAAACAGTATCTGCCCCACCTCTAGACAGGCATAATGTTTGCTGGATAAAGATGGGGTCTGGGCTATCTAACAGTGTAAGAAACCCTTCCTGGCATTGTTACATGAGCTACTGTTGAAACAGGTGCAGAAGACAACATAAACTTGGCTATTCCTCAAAAAAGCAGGCAAGAGAAACATTACCACCTCAGCACTCACCAGCTGGGTTAACCTGTGGGAAATAACACTACCCCTGAACCAGACTTCCGCAAGAGGGTCCAGGTCAGTCCAATAGAGGGATGTCAGGGATTATCTCCTTTCTAGCCTATTCTTTGTTCCCATCACAAACAAATATTTGTCAGGAGTTGAGTACATTTGATGTGAAATTTCTGTAAGTGTTAAATAACTTTATATTGCAGCTATTATTCACACCCCCCCCCCCAATGTCTCTTTTGGATCCCACCCCCCTTCTTTTATTTCCTTTTCAAACCTGAACTACTTCCACCCCGTTTTTGTTTTTTATTCTTACAGTAAAAACTTTGCCTCTTTCTCAGTTGTCGATTGCTTAAAAAATGCAAGTGCAAGCACAAAATTTCCAGTAGCTGCAAAAATTGTTGATCAGTCAACAGTTTTCACAGAGGATGGAGCTATGCTTTTCCATAAGCCTGCTATATTTATACTGACAAGGGTTCTGTAAGTTCTTTCCATGAAGATTTATATCTATCTGTGCCTACAATCAACAAACTGCTTGCCAGAAATTAAAGAAAATGACCAGTCTTACTAGAGCTGCTATCTCATGTTTGTTGTCCTATTGTCCAATTTTCATTAAACCATATAAAGCTTCAGTATTGTTTTTAGGAGTATCCTGTCAAGGAGACAGGAGACAGGATGTCTCCTTGAGCACTGGGCTATGAGGTGCCAAGCCGTGACTTGGCTTAGTTCCTCCTAATCACCTGAGAAAGACCACCTCTTGCGGTATGATTTGTGTGTTATGTGAATCTGTGCTGAATTTGGGCTTCTCCACTCCAGCAAGATGGGCTCATCCCTGGTGCCATGCTGCTTTTGCATAAGGCAGATGAGGAGCATACATGGAGATGGGAATGTGGTCCAACTCCCAGGTTATCTGGCAGTGTTGATGTAGCTTCAGTATTTTCTGATCCTTGGAAAACCACTGGTGTTCCTGTTGTTTAACTTTGGAGAACCATAGTTTGGGGTTTTAGGGAAAGCCTCTGGACAGATCAGCTCTTGAATGCCAAGGAGCATAACATCACCCATACTCATTATTTTGCTATTGCATAAAAATGTTTCTGGCTGAGGGCTAGATTAAGCTCATCTACTTGAGTTAACAAAAAGAAGGTTAAACGGTGACTTGATTTTCATCTATAAATACCTTCGCAGGAAGCAGAGTTCTCGTAGCAGTCAGCTTTTAATCTAGCAGACAAAAGCTGAACAAAGCCCCATGGTTAGAAGATGAAGCAAATGAATTTAGAGCAGAAATAAGGAATAGACTCTAAGGAGGGAAGAGGATTAACCGTTACTAAAACTTTCCAAAGGAGGTTGGGTTTTCTGCCTTTCCTTTCCTCGTAGCACAATTTGCCCAGACCCATGCCTTGAAGATCCTGGAAAAACTGGTTGGAGCAGGACTTTGTGGAAGAGCAAAATCATTTCTGAATTGCTCTTAGGGCATCATTCCACATCATATCTGCTTGTGCAAGCTCATCTTTCCACTTGTGTCTCTTTCCCTGCAGATCACCCCATTGCACAAAATGAGGTTGGGGTGGGGGGGGGTGGGGGTGTTGCTGGTCATGTAAACAGAGCTGCCAGATTCAGATTGCTGTTATTCCTAAACTTTGCATCAGAAATGCAACTTTGATTTTGGGTTTTCATATAATGTCATCACAGTGGAACTGTTTTTGTAAAACCAAAGAAAACGGGTAAATTTTGAATCAGTAATAAAAAGAAATCAAAATTGCAAGGGAAAATTTAAGAGATCAGAAAATATTTGCAATTTGCACCAATACCGAAGATTAGAAATTTTTACTTTCATTCATTTTTCATTTTAACATTTTGGTGAATCTTCAAGTTTAGATAAAAAAGAGGGGAGTAAAAACTGATATTTGACATTTCACTTTTGGGGGCTTTTCAGTAATATGCAATAAATTTGAGAGTAAAAGACAGATGAAAGAAAGCCAGCCCCCGAAAATCTGTAAATAGTTTTAGGCTTCAGAATAAAATCAAACTCAGAGTATTTATCAGCTTGTGTTCAGGTATTTTTATTGGTAATGCTGTGAATCTTACTACATTTGGCTAATGAATTTTTAGTTTAAGAAAGGTCTTTTTTTACCTTTCTTTCCTAAAATTATCTCATAACCAAGGTGTGGAGATGAAGACAATAAATTTAAAACCAAGAAAAGATTTAGTTAGGACACCTAATTAGGATTTCTAATCAGGAGTCATCAAGACCTATAATTAGCAGGGTTGTTCAGACTCATTGTTTTCTCTTTAATGGCCATAGGACATCCAAATGGTTTTAAATTATGTACCATGGGCTCCTAATCAGTTTATTGAACATCATAAATTGTTAAAAGGAGTTAATAGCTTGTGTTTCTTGATAGAAAGTGCTAATACTGGAGGCAGAGAACTCATCAAGTGAACCTCGTTAGAAAGGGGAGGAGGGAGATTGCATCTCAGTGTCTCATTTTGTTTTAGTAATTAGCTTTTACTGGATTATCCGATCCAAATCTTTATTCAGTTTACTCTGCCAAATCTAGTTTGCATTTTAAATGGAAAATTGACATGGTGAACAATTTTTCTCCTGACTGGGCTAACAGGTCCAACTGGCAGAAGGCACCTATGGAGAGTGGTGGTTATCACGAGAACCCGGCAAGGGGGGGAACAGCTCAGGGGGCTTCCCCAGCAGTAATGTCCTCCAGTTTATGCCCTCAGCTTCTGCCTTGGCAGCCAAAGAGCAGCTACGTGTGAAATAGCCATGATCCGGTCCTGTCCTGCCCCTGAGAGCAGTCAGAAACCAATGGCACAGGGAGCACGCCAGCAAAAAGTCATCATTAGACTCAGAACCATCTGCTGGTTCTGAACATACTTTTGTCCTAAACAGCGGCTGGTACAAGCTGCTTTAACAGAATGTACAAGAAAGCTCCCAATGGAAAGCTACAACAAAATGTCTCTACAGGGAAAGGGTTTCCTAAATTAACAGAACATCCCTGGTCCCTGATGGACTGAATGTGTGGGTAATAACACCCACCTCACCTGCAGTGACATGATATTTTAGTGGCTGCCGTTGCGGCTTCCATGCATATGGTTTTGGCTGACGCACGATTCAGTGCAAAACATAACTTCTGAAAACCGCCATTGTAAAGGTGCTGCTGTTAGTCCAGCCCAGCTGATTCATCACCAAGGTATGGTTCTTGGATGTGGAAGGTCCAGAAGTCAAAGCAAAGCCTCCTATTGCCACCTCATTGCACATTTCATCACAAAGTAGTGATCCCAGCTGTTAACTGGTTGACTAAAAGCTGGAGGCAGAGCCACAGCACGTTTCATTCTTCAGGAGCCCATTGCCAGGTCTCTGATGGGTTTTGTCTTCCTCTCATAATTTTTGTGACACCTTTATGGCATATCAGAAACCAGTGATCGACTTCCCATAGCTCAGTGCGTACAAGAAGGTATCTGATGCTGGAATGACCAAGACTGTGCTGGTGCCGTAGAAGGTCCTTCACTGAAGATTTTCTTTACTGGGGCTTTTCCTTACTTGTGTGAGCCCTGAGCTGCCAGATACACCCCTATGGTGCAATGCTTTCTGGATTTAAGTTTTTCAGACTTCTACTTTAATTTATTTTAAATGACATCTTTATAATTGATTATCCCTTAGGCCTTGAGGTAAATGGGCAAAAATCCTTTATCCTTCCAAAAACCTTGCACACTTCTGTGTGTATGCTGCTAGCTTCCCCACATTACAGGATTGTCCCAGTCCACCTGGGACATCTGGTTTCTGGGGATTTTATGACCCCAAGGATAGGCGCTAGTATGGATCATTCTGGAGCAAGTTCTTGTCTTCTTTATCCGTATTTATGTCCATGTTCTGCACTGAAATATTGTGGGAGCAAATCACACCCAAGATAAGCATTGCTCAGAAAAGAAGTGAGAAGAGAATCGAGTTTCTTTGTAGGATGAGGCATGGCCAGTTACTGACATTATTCCAGGACTAGAGTGCATATTAATAGAGTTTACCTCCATTGATTGCTTATGTTATTAATTACTTTCAGGGGACTGATTGGCAGCTGGAGGAATAAGGTCTGTGACTCCAGCAGACCTAAAGCCCCAGATCCTGACCTGAATGGGGATCCTCTTAATGCCCTTCACTGAGCAGTGACTGCCTGAAGAGTTGGTGTCTCAGATCCAGTGAGGGCTTAATGACATACCCAAAGTCACCTGGGGAAACCACTGGCAGAGCAGGGACCCATGGCTTGTTCGTGTCTTAGAATGCCACCTTCTCCCACTGTGCTCCCTACTTCTTGAGAGTAGCTCGTCAGCATCCTGCAGGAGAGGTGTTCCTCACTCAGGCATTGCATCTTCTGCTGGCTTTAGGTATGGAGGCACCTGGGAATGAGACTGCAGCAAATACCAATACTTGCAAGCCTCTCTGAACCCATGAAACAAGACAAAAGAGATTCATCCCCTTCTTCCTGCTTGCGAAGAGGGGTTGGGAAAGTGAGTCTTTCCATGCTAATGTCACACAATTACCTCTTAAGTGCCAAAACAAATGGCAGAAATGGGGAAAGTGACACCAAATCAAAAATGTCACAGGTGATCGATTCATGTCATCTACCGTCGCTGCAGCCGACGCTGGTGAGAGAGACACAGTGATAACACAACACTAATATTATATTACAGCCTTCACGGCGCCGAATGCCAAGTGATGAATATGTGTCACTTTATGTGTCGCTCACTCTCCGGGCCTGGGCGGGCGAGCATGGAAAATGGAGTGTTCAGGATTAATGATATCGAAAATGATAGAGAGGAGATTGAAAATTCCTTCCTTCCTGAACCATGCAGATTGAAATGTACCTCAGAGCTATCTCTTGCTGCCCTCCTCCTCCACCCACTTTTTAAAGGTCTTTTCCACAGCATTTTGAAGATGAAAGGAGAAAAGAACAAGAATGAAAAAAGAAAAGTTAAAGGAGAAAAGAAAAAAGAAAGGAAAAGGGAAAGAAAAAGGGAAAGGGAAAGGAAAAGGAAAAGGAAAGGGAAAATGAGAACTTTATAACAGGTGTTTTACTTGGAAATTTCTTCCTCTGCTCCTCATGCATTGATTTCTGATCATGGTTCCCATCTTCAGGTGCACATTTATTCTCACACAGACAGCTACAGCATGGAAAATGTCCATGACTTTAATCCACCACTTCTTAAGTTAAAAACCTGATGTGGCCAGAAGGTTGTGGCTGGATGGAGACTGGTAAGTGATGTTATGATTAACAAGTAATCTCACTGCAAGCTCTCAATGAAAACCAGAGCATTTTAAATGCTCTTAACTTCTATTTTGCAGCCTTCAGAAACTTTGGGGAAAAATCAGAGCCCCACAATGCTGGTAGTTTTCCATATCTGATGAGAAGAACTGATAACAGGGATGGATCACAGCTGTAGGGATAAATTGACCTGGACAATGTCACAGGCAGAGCTGTGCTGACACATGGCTCCTCCATTCATACTCACACACTGTTTATGCATGCAAGATCACCCATTCCCAGGGGCCTAGGAACTGCAGGCACTTTGGTGAGGCTGGAGAAGGTTACAGATGTGCATTTACACAGCTGCAGGATTAGACACTGCCAGCCCATGGAGAGATGGTTTTCTGCAGTGCCTGGAGCTGCTGACTGAGGTGTTTGCTAGGCTTGGTCAGGATGTGGGCCCTGGAGAGAGCTGAACAAGGGACACAAAGGGGACAAAGACACTCTTCGTGTCTGATGGTGTGTGCTTGTGACCATCCTGCTTTTGAGAAGTAAGGTTATCTCTTCATGGCTGTAGACAAACCAGTCATGGTTTGGATTTATCCTGGATTTTGGTAAAATTGCCTCAAAGAATTGATAGAGAAAGAAAAAGAAAAAGTTTTAAACGCCTTTTTTCTATACTTTCCTTTACCATTTTTTTTACCTTTAGCATTTTTTTACCCTCCTGTTACATAATTGAGTGACCTCCCCAGGTGGGACAAGGGCTTACTTTTTCCTTCCAGCTACAGTGGAAACTCTCTACTGCCTTGCCATGCCCTCGGCTAATATTGCACATGCTGCTTTTCCAGTGGAGCTTGGAGTTTTTTGTCTTTAAGGCATGGTTAATGGGGACAGAGCCTGTTTTGTTAAGCAACCAATGCAACAAATTGGAACAGCCTTTTATTTTCCTTTTTTCTTAACCCATTATGACTCCTGAGAAGTGTTTTGCAGAGAAAAGACAATTAAATCAAATAACAGAAAGTTGAAAAGGGATTCAAAGTCTGAATGTCATGAAAATAAATGCTAGGATGGCTTCCTCACACTGGCTAGCAAATGCATGCCTCTACTGAGGAATGAGCACTTATAGCAAATGATCTTAAGGACTCACAGCTATTAGTTTCATAGAGCAATAGACTGAGATTGGAGGAAGAAACCCAGAATCAACTGAGAGTACCTAATTAATCGGATTATAATTACATTTGGAAAGCTAAAAGGTAATAGATCTTTTGAATTATGAACATCACAGGCTCTTCAGGGACAGACTGTGCAGTGTGAATCACTTGTACGTGATCACCAGAGACACGAAGAATTAAATGACTACAAGTATTTTAAATAAGAGCACCTGTTCACTAGTGGGAATATTGGCTGCCAAGCTCGGCTGGCATGAACGTGTTTGCTCTGAGATTGCACACACTGACCTGTTGTATTACCAAATTTTAAAGGATACCCTTGCCAAAAGTGTTACCTTTGGCATGGTCCATCACTGGAAGAAGGATGGAGCCCCAAAGGAAAAGGGGGGCTTTGAGATTAAGATTACAAGTGGCTGAAGTTTTCCTAAACTGTAACTTAAAAGGGCCACATGGCACCACTGGACACATGTTTCTGTCTTTTTTCCTGACTCTTTTGCCTCCACTGTCCCTGTGAGTATACAGTGCACTTCCCCAGCCTTGAATATACTTCTGCACAAATCCTCCTGACAAAAAAATAAAGAAAAACAGAACAGAAGGAAAAGAGGCATTTCCGAGATACAGAGAATTAGCAATAGCTCGTAGATTGCCAGCATAGAGTAACAGGGCGGAGGAAGTATTCGATGAGAGCCATAAATCTAATGAGATTGTAATGATATGCAAATTAACAGCACCGTGAGCCAAATGGGTAAAGTTTCGTTATGGAGCATATTAAGAAGCATTTTGCCTGAGTGGAATGGTTGGGTGAACAATAAATACTGAGCCACAATCTGCAAGTATTGGTTGACAACAAAGATGAGATAAATAAAATAGATGAAGACAAGTATTATTCCTCCATTCAAAAGGACAGATGCTGCAAATGAAACCGTACTTCCCTCCTACAGAGGGAAACAGCAGCTATGCAGCCTTTATGAAATACCAGGGAATTTTGATTGCTCTTGCTCAAATTAATACTCACAAGGAACTTCTTGAAAACACAGTTTTGAACCAGCCTTTATATATTCAGGGATGGACAAGAAAATGTGAAACCTCAGGCCAAATTATTTCCTAGTGTAAATTAGGTAACTCCCATTAGCTCTACCAGTTTATGCTAGCTTTGGATCTTGATCCCAAACTATACCTGCCAGTATCTGACTGTTGATAAATATTGAGTGGTCTCTCTATGACATTTTAATTATAGCATTATAGATTTCGGGGGGGGGGGGGAAGGGGAAGAAGAGAAAGCATTTATATTTGCTTTTAAGCTTAAGAAATAATAATAAAAAAAAACAAACCAAGGGAAGAAAATAATGGCCCTCCCAAACCCCAAATCCCACAGGGATTTAGTGCAGATCAGCTAAATCTCAGTTCTTATCATTTTCAAGGGCTACATCCAACCTTATTTTAACTTCCTTGCTGTGGGCAGCTACTCTGCAATTTTCACGTGGGATAGCTTGACATCTCTTAGCATTGTCACCTGCCATACTGATGACGTCTTTTGTCCTAGCATCTGGAGGCCTCTTTGTACTTGGAGGCTGGACAGACTTGTGTATGCATCTTGATGTGAAGACCAGACTCATCCCCATCAGTACGGCAAACCCTAAGATCTGCAGCAGACAGCTGCTTCATCTGGAGCTGCAGAGCAATCTGAAGGGAGGAGAACTGAGCTGGAACCCAAACATGTCCCTTCAGCCTAAATTGGATGTTGACTGAAGTCAGTGTACTGCAGTGCTCCTCATGAGACTTCCCTGTTAAGACAGCCCTGGTTGTTACTTCATGATCTTTCTCCCCATCTTTGGCTCTATCTATTCCCAATGGAAAGCACATCATTTGGAAAGCACACCCTTCGGAAAGCACACAAAACACAGTCTCATACCAACTCCACAGCTGGTTGGACTGTAATGAGACAAGAAAGACTGGAAGATGAGTCATTGTATTGGGTTCACAAGGTGGAGGGAAGAGGCATGAATACTTGAATTTGCCTCATCCATCCGTCTATCCATCCACCCATGCTTCCATCCATCCATTGCCCTTTGTCCACTTCTACCTAAGTGGAGGCATCTCATCTTTCCCAATGGTAGGTACCTCTCAGAAGGTGTTCTCCATGAAGTAGAAGAGTAAGCCTAAAATCATGTTTATGCATATCAACTCCATCTACATTAGTATCTCTTTATTTTAACCGTAATTCAATGAGGTGTGTAATGCCAATGTGCTGCTGAGGAAAATCCAAAGGAGATGAAGGCTTCAATCTGCCCCAGTACCCTGGCCTCAAGGGACATCTAGGAAAGGCTCTTGGGTGTCTGCTGGCCAGCTGGAAAACTTGCCCACTCTCAATCTGTTAGGCACTTCAACAAAGATATTCATACCAAATTTACTGTAGACTTTCCTATTAGTTCTTTGTCTCTCAGTGGGAATCCGTGTGTCTGCTGAGCTTGTACTGCTGGATAAGACAAGCCAAATTCTGTATGCTCTTGAGTATAAGAAACACCGCCTAATATGTAGTTTTTTCAAACCTCCCTTCCATCTGGCTATGTAAATGTTTCACCAAAGCCTCCAAGACCTGGAAAGAATGCATCTCTCAGTGTAAAATCTTGGCATTTTACCTGTGATTTGGACTATGCAGCCAAGAAAAACAACACTGAAATGTTTGACAAGTGTGATTCAACAGATCGCCTGATAATGTAGGAGTTAAGCAACCTAGTTTCTGCTCCTCAGTGTGGTTTCTCCGTAAAACCCTTTCAGATCTATGGATGAAAAATAAGACTCATAGAAGCTAAAGCCAGAAGTGTTATAGCAGCATAAATGTGGGTGCATGGCATTTCCCCTCCAGAGCTTACTAATAAAATAGCCACCTCCATCTGTGGTCAAGTTTAATATCTCACAAAATCCATTCTTTTCACCTCTATTTCACAATCTGGACTGCCCTGTCAATTATTAGCATTGTGCTCAATGGAACTGCCACACAGCTCATTTCTGGTTCCTAGCTTAGTAAATAAATGTGTCACACTAAACATCATGACTTCTAAGGGAGTTGGAAAACAAGCAGACAAGCTAATAGGTACAAAACTACATGAAAGCTACTAACCTCCTACCTTACAGCCTGCAAAGCTGGTTGTTATGTGAGTGACAGAATCCCATACGACTGTCATGGTCCCCCCTACCCTGAACACAGCCCTCTTTTCTCTGACAGTAGCTCTGAATCCTCTGTGTGTTGGCCCAGTACACAGCTGCATGTTGTTAATGGGTTATTTAGGAGATGTGTGTGGCTTTGTCTATAGGATGCATCTGCTGAAGAGGATGCTGAGCAGAGCAGCTGAGAGCTGAACTCACTCTGACTTTCTCTCAGCATTGATACTGCCTTTTGCCCTACCAGCAATCTCTGCACAGCGATGTGATGGTTGTGCCATCAAAATGGCCAGGGGCATTAGAAGTAGGGAAATGATGGATGGACCAATACTGTGCTTATCCAGTGGAGGCTGGCACTTGGTTTGGAATCAAGTGGAAAGAGAGACACTGCTCCTTGTCTTCAAAAATATTTCAAATTCAGGGTAGGCCCAGTGGTGAAGAGGGGCTGATGGATTTGGGGTTTGCTGTCGGTTTTGATGGTTTTTGTCAGATGAATGAACCAGTCTCATAGCAGGGATATCCAGACTGCCCGTGCAGTGCACGGCCAACATTTCTGTTCACGTTCAGTATCTGCAATTGTATTTATTTGCACAGTTTCTGTCAGGCTCATTTTGCTGAATGCAGTAGAGTCACTGATGAATAAAAGAATCAAAGTAGGAGCTCAGTGTGCTGAATTTGTTAATGAGCATCTCCTATTTGGCCATATCCAGAGAGAAGATTGAACCAGCTGCACCAGAAGACGAGCATGGGCTATTGCATGAACCAAATATCCTTTTATGCTGCCTGAAGCAAGAGGTACCTTGCCTGTGCTTGGTCCCTGGTGCTTGGGGCCAAGCTGAGGTTTGCCCCCATTCTCCTGCCCCCTTTTTAGGCTGCTGGGAATGCAGTCAGTCCCAGGCTCACGACCTACATGGGGAAATCTTAATCCTAAAGATTAGCTCCAGAACTTCCCACAGGGACTTTGGTTTGGGCCAATGTCTTGCATGCAGGTGCAGAGAAGCAAATCCAGTGCACCTTTGTCTTGCCTGCTTTTTCCCCCTTCTAGCCTTGGCTTGAGGCTGTTTGATCCTTCCAGTGTAACTTCCACACCAAAAATTCCATGGAATCACAGAAATGTCAAATGAGACTGCTTTGTAGGATGAGGCAGCCCATTTCTGAGCTCAGCTGAGATTGATGGAGAAAAGAACACCTTCACAGGCAGATGAAGTTACAATACATTTAATAAAAGATGTTACTTCTACCTGATAGGCTTACCTTCTCTTATTGCCTACTCCACTAACACTCCACTTGGCACTCAGACACATGAATACAGCAAGGACATCTTCATCTCTTAAAAGCCAATAGTCTTCTCCACTGTGAAATACTCACATTCGCTGAGCCCCTTCACAGCACCTGAAGCTGTGATTCCCCCTGCACAGATTTATCTCTCCATGCTGAGCCAGCATGAAGCCAATTCAGTGCTAAGTGCAGTGTTTGCTCCGCACATTCTTGCAGCTAGAGCAGTATTATTCTGTATTAGGGAAGTGGCTGACTATGTCACTCGCGACATGCCAAAAGCCATAAGACTATATTGGTTTTCAGACTCCTGCTGTGTTGGCTTGGGCATTTTCTGTTCTCTTCTATGAGAGCACTCTGTTTTCGGTGGAAATGTCAGGACGCCAATGAGCCAATGAAAGGAATCTCCTTGGCATTTAGCCTTTAGTATTTCCTAGGCTTTTAATCTTGGGATAGGAAATCTGCTGCTGGAGAAGGGAAATTAAAGGATGGCTGATTTTCTTTATGCATTTCCTAAAGTACATGTGTGTGGTGTTTCTATGAACAGTGGCACTGCGATTTAGGTCTTGTGCAATCAGTTAAAATGTCAGTGTGATGGAATCTCAGCTTGGGTATTTTTTGTGCTTACTTTCAGCAGTGTGCAAAAGGAGGGATGAATACAAGAAAAATAAAAGCTGAATAAGGCTCGTCACAGAAGGTCTTCAGTAAACAAATTTTGCTCTTGTGTAAGTTTGCTGAGCTGTTGGGTAGCAGAAAACAGAGGCAGAGCCAAGTGCAAAGCCACAGCCAAACCACGATCTTGGCACTAGCAGCAAACCCAGACTTGCTCAGCACGTCACTCATCCACACAAAATATCTTGAATAAGCCATATCTGGCCCTTGTTTGTGCTGTAATAACTCCACAGATGACCTGACATCACTGGAATGACTCCAGCTTCAAAGTCGTGGAACAAACATCTCAGTCAAGCCTGGGGACTCAATTGCCTCAGGGTGAAGTTAGGCAACATCATGACTTATTGCATGCAGGTCCGGAGCATCACCTGAGTTGGATGCTGCAGCCCCTAGGATCCCTATGCAGGTGAAGTGGGCTGTCCAAGTCAGAGTTCTGGGCTCACTCATTTGTTGTGGCTGGATTGAAAACCAGAACACATCCTACCCCAGTGTGGGTGGACTGGTTCCCAGAAATTGTCTCTTGTACAACCACCTCCACCTGTCCCCTTCTTGCTAAGTTTTCCTAGAACACCGAATTTGCTCATTTCCACAGTGTGACTATTTTGTTTCCCATTCTCATTGCTCTCAATGGATTTGGGGCCTAGGTATGAATGCTTTGGTGATGTCCTGATGTAAACACTGCCTTCCACCTGAGATGGGACTACAGAAAGTATTTGACACGCTCTATCAGCAACCCTGAGAAACGCCGCTGCCCTCGGTTCTATTTGCTTCCCCCAAATCCCACCTTTTTTTGTCATTCACAATCAAAATCTACGCCCCAAATCCCCTCTGTCACTGTGCCAGCTCCTGAAACCTTAGGTAAGATGTTGGGAAAGAAAGTGAAATTAATTTTTCCTTTACGTGCCCCCCATGGGAGCAGGGGGGACCAACCCAAAGGGTGAGATGCAAATGAAGGTGTTGAAAGAAAAAAAAAGAGAAAAATATAAAGAAAAAGGAAATGAGGAAATAAGTCTTCTTGGTGCAACGCAAATGGGGTTCTAGCAAGGTATCATTTGCCAAGGAAATTGTGTTTCTATTTGGGAATAAATGAGTGCAAAACTTGTTTGAGGCCCAGGTAATAATAGAACGGGGGGAGAAGGAAATTGAAATTTATGACTTTGCAAATGACTCCTTTAGGAAAGAGAGACACACATCAGAGGTGTCTTTTTATCTCCCCCTTTCTCCTTCCCTCCCTCCTCATTTTCTTTTCTTCCCACAGATGAGGAGGACAGGTCTGCAATGAAACAGGTCTAAGCTTTGCCAGCCTGGAGATGCTGCGGGGGGAGGCAGAGGAGGGAGCGGGAGACGAGGGGACATTAGCACTTGCTGTAACGTTGTCAGTGCCGATGTAAATGGACGCGCTACATAGTCAACAAGACACACTTGGCTGCCTGCAAGTGGGAAGTACTTAAATCTTGGCACTGATAAATGAAATATTTTTAAGGGAGCTAATCAGTGAAAATGGGGTTTCATCAGGCACTGACATGTCTCGCTTGCTTCAGCGAGTCCGAGAGAGAAAAATGATTGCACGGTGCAGTCCAGAGCCAGCTGGAGATGGGGAGCGAGAGAAAGGGAGGTGGGAAGCAGCAGCCAAGGATGCTCACGGGATGCAAGCTGTGGAGACCGGAGCTGGTGCACCCCCACCTCCATGCATCCCCAGCCCCCTGGGGCGCCCGCCCCGCGCTCCCCACCAACCCCAGGCGTGATGGATGGCCTGGTGCAGAACAGGCTCGGTGCAAATCCCCAATCTGCAGCCTGCTGGGCTCAGTTGGATCAGCAGCAGGCTAGCTGGTATTTCTGGATAAACACTAATAAATCTTCCTTTTCTTCCTGGCAAGCGGTGCTTCCCCTGCCTCTCCCAGCCCCCATCTTTCCTCCTCTCCCACTGGTGCAAGGGGAGAGGGAGAAGAGGTGAATTTGGGGTGCAGGGAACTTGATAGCCAAGTCCTGAGACATGGGCAGAGATTTGGCTGGGAAAAAACCCTGAACTATGGGTTTGCGAAACCACCCAGTGGCCCTGTTACTTCCAGTTCTGCTGCTTGCTGATGGGTGAGCCTCAGTTTCCCCTCTCTGCAGTCATGATGGTCACCCAAAGCCTGGGTGAGGTGTGGGTGCAAAGGGGCTCCTTTGGCCCTTGGCTTCTGGGAAGGGAGGTGGGACAGGGTGCAGGGGGCTGTGTTCAGCATTTTCAGCTCAGAGCTTCACAGTGGCTCTTGTCTTTGGCTCCATGGGTGTGCAGGGGCTAGCTGAGAGCCAAGTGGACCAGTGCATATCCTCATCGATGTTCCTTGCATCCAGCTGATCAGCCCGGTCATCAGCTTACCCCATCAGTATGGCAGCTTGGGCAACAGAGAGATGAAATAGCCTGGGAAAAAAGGGCTCTGACCTGGCTCTGCCTCCTAATCCACACCCCAATGCTTACAACTCCATGGGGTTCCCATGGGACACAGCAGGTGGGTGACCACAGAGATCCAATCAAGACAAGGCAGAGCTTTTACCTACTTCAGCCAAAATCCAGTTGCTGAAGCTGTCCCTGTATCTACCTACAAAACCCAGTATCTACCTAAACCCCCTGTAAATCCAAATGCAGTTGGTAAGAGCTGCAGCTCCTACAGTGTCCTCACTCTGCATCAGTGAGGGACATAGCAGGATTTGTTCCCATCCAAAAAGAAAGGTCCTTGCGTGTGTGGAAATTATCGCTGAATGAAATTGTTCCAACAGACTTGCAGAGGGAAGAAATGCATAAATTAGAAGAGAAAAAACCCACCCAAAACCACCAGAAAGCCTGGTGCTTACATCCTTAAGTCATAAAGGTTCAAAGCAGGATTCCCTCAGTAATCAGGAAATGAAAATGTCCTTCAATTACGGAGCATTTTAAGACATGATTATTTCATGTGCATGCTATTAAGAAAATGACAGTGGAAAATTCATCATGAAATAAATTAATACTTAAACATTTTTAAAAGGCTCCCTGGTGTATTCTTACCCTCCTCCCACTCTGACACGATAATGTGTTGTTCCTAAAGAAAATTTTATTGGACTAAAGATGATAAAATACACAATGAAGAATACATTTGGAAAGCAAATTCATAACTACTTTTTTTAAAAAAAAAGCTGAAAATACTTTAAAAGTACAAGGACAATTTATTATTTTCTGCTAGTGGAAAAGAGACTTTTTTCCCTTCACAAAGTCAAGATTGCTGGTGCTTGAGTAATGGCCTCCCAAATTCACACAAACCCAACAATTTAGGCTATATTTGTCTTCTTTTTATTCTACACCTCTTCACCCTTCCAATGTAGCACACTGCTACATGTCACATCACAGCATGAATTTATCACCACTATGGCAAAAGCTGATATGCACTGAAAATGCAGATAGCTACGAGAAGTGTTTGATTTGATCTCTTTCCAAGTGAATTTGGTGCTGGGGAGAGATACAACAATGTGCCACTGGAGACCTGAGCTCTCCAAATGCGTCTGTTCCAGAGTCTGCTGAAGCCAATATATTTTTTCCATGGATTTCAATGGAATTTGGCTTAGGAAGTGTCTTGCAGGAGCCACATGGTGTTGCATATTCTTTCTTCTCAGCTGAGCCTTGCTGGGGTGGTCAGAGATTGCCATACCCAAATGTCCACCACAGCCCAGCAGCAGAATGACATCTGTACCCGTACACCACACTGCCAACCAGCTCAGAGCCCGGTACCTGGTGAAAAGCAGTAAGCTAGGATGAAATAAGGTTGAGCTGAGGTTCAGAAGTTGTAACGCAAGGTGGGAGCCTCCTGAAGATCAGCTGTGGAGAAAGCTGAGTTTTTAACCTGAAACCAGAAAAACAGGTTTTATGTAGAAGGTTCAACTGTGCAACCTGCTCATGTTGGTCTTTAATGAAAATGGGCTTCTGAGTGCAGTCAGCAGGGCAAACTGAGATTTGCTCCTGTAATGGGAACATCGCTGTTGGGGGACCCTGTCAAAGCTAAAGGCAGGCCAGACAAACCTTGTAGCTCCTTTGGGACATGGGGAAATTGTCCCAGAACACCCAGGAAAAACGAACTTCTGACCCTTGGCACACCAGCAGAGTGCAGAGAGGATGTGTTTTTGCAGGACAGCATACAAGATCCCACGTTGAACTTTATCTTCACTTGTAGCCAGCTGAAAATAAAAACTAATGCAATCTCAGCAGTGGAATGAGTGCTGCTGCCCAGACCTGCTCCTGCTTAGAGCATGCAGATGGAGGGATCACCTAGCTTTGAAAAGATAAGGATATCAGGTGAACTCAATGGGACTTGGACTCTATGATTCTTACGGATCCCTTCAAACTTCAGGTATTCTATGATTCTATGATTACAAGCCTGTTCTGCTAATGCAGTTTTGCATTTGACCTTTATTATGTGGTTGCAGAGTATCTATTTTTCTGTTCTATGGCTCTTGTTTTGAGGAAGGACCATAATTCATAACGGGTGCCTGCCTAGATAACTCACAAGTGGGATATACAGGGCTGTCTCTTACTGAAGTACATTTTGCTGCTAACATGTATTATATTTGTACCATGCCAGAGGGGGTGTCTGCAGGTCTAAAAATGTTGTTTATAACAGCTACTCATGCTATTAGTATAGTTGTAGATATTATATGATTTATTGATGTGTTTTTATTTCCCACTGGTATGGTATAAATATATTTATTTCACAAAAGTGGCCAATAAATTTCCCTTATGAATCCTGTTATCTGCACCATTAACCATTGATCATTTTTATGAGGTCACAACTTAAGGTGTACATGAATTTACACCTTAATTTGCGACCCTTTCCAAAATAATACATAGCCACTTCTGAACTATTCACCTCGCAAGAGGCACTGCTCATTTCTGCTGCGTCTTACTGCACTCAACATTTGTTTCTCATCAGATAATGTCTTAGCATAGTGTGCCATTCAACTGCTTCATCTTCTCAACTCATCCACATGCACACAAGTAGATGAAACATTACTGAGATTAAACTTTCCTGGACACGGTTCATTCTTTATGGCACCCTGAAATTCAGCAAGATGGAATAAGGTGGCAAAAGAACACTATATAACCACTTTAACCTTCCTGCTAAAAGGACCCAAATTTCCTAACAGCAGCCAAAGAATAGGAATGCCAGAAATTCAGTAATGCCAAGTATCCCCCTCTATTTTCTTACTTTTTATTGTCTTATAAATGGTCTTTAAGATGTTGGCATCATGGCAACAATTTTCCCTGTGTCTTTCATCAGTTCACTCTCTGATTTATTCAAATCGTTGAAACAAGGAGTATTGCATCTTGTGCTCATGTTTTAGTGTGAGGATGCAATTGAAAACCCTGGGTTGGTACAGTATTCCCCTGTTCTGCTGGTGACTTTCACCCCTGGCCTCCTCTTCCTTCACTCCTTCACAGGGTGACAAAGTGCTTCCTATATATTTAGTGGCTGTCTCCAAGTGATTGGTTTTCAGATCATCTTTTCAACTCTAATCTGCCATTGGTGGGTCTTGATTGTTCACTCCTCTCTCTTGGAGTGCCTAGGCACAGCATTTGGGATGTTGAACATTTTATCTCTATTTGAGCATTCTTCATCTCTGTCATGTAAGCTGAGCAAGCTCTCATTCATAGATCTGGCAAGTCCATCCCTTCTACTAGAAGCTGCCTGGAGAGAATGTCTAAATTGTTTGTTTGGCAGGGCTGTGGACACTGTACTAACAAGCAGTCCCAAATAAGCGCCAGAGTTCAAGCATGTTCCTTGGGTTGTACACTGATGATCTTGTACACAGTTTATGTGATAGGCAGCTGTGAAAAGAACATGTTTACAGATGTGTCAGACACGGTGTTCTCAATCAGTGGAAGTGCAACCCTTAGTGCCTGGGTTGAAGAGGCAGTTTCAGATCTTACCTCCATTATCTGTCCCTATTCAGCCAACACTTTTGTCCACTTCAGCACTTGATACCCTGTTTGGCCATGGACATCTCATTAAATACTTCAGCAAAGGGCACAGCATTAACCACCAATAGATATGGCATGCACATGGTGTCCCATGCCATGTATCACTTGTTCAGAGAGGAAATACATGGAAGCTTTCACATCCTGTAGATCCCAGCTATGATGCCAAGTGATTGGGAGTTCCACAGCCCTTTGAAATCAAAGTGGGGACAGAACCTGATTCTAAATCTGTGCTGCAGCTGCGAGATTAGTCTTAGGTTCTACACAACACACAACTTGTGCCAGAGCCCTCCTTCCCCATGCTCCCTCCATAGCTCTCTCTTCACCTGGAGTTTGGCTGCACAGACTTTTTATTTGCACACAGTTGTCCTTAAAAATAAAAAGTGACTATTTGCCTGTTCAAAGCCAGAAACAAGTTGACCAACTGCTGCTGTGTTTTACTTCAGGGTATCCATCTGAAGGCAGAGAGAGAGAATCAGTCTATAATGGTTTGCCTGGCTCGAAAACTCCATTTTGGGCCGCGGAGAGTCATATTTCAGGGAGTATTGATCACAGTGCAGTTTGTGTTTCCTCACGTCCATGATCCTGTTTGCAGCCCTGTAAAATAATAACAGTACTCATGTCAGTAAGGTAATTACCATTGATCTAACACACTGTGACAAATTTTTCAGTCATGCCACTTGATTCATACTTAAAGTTATGGCACTGCTGACTGCTCCTTAAATAATTGAAGGATGCCCTTTGTAAATCAACACACTCTTGCCAAAAAGTGGCAGTTTCTTCTTTGTTCCAAGCCTTGTTTCTTAGCTTCTTCAGGGATTTCATAATTAAACAGACAGCTTTCCACAGCCCACATAGTTCACACTTGGAGCAAATATCATCCGAGCTGGCAAATCACTTATGACACCTTTGTTCAAGAAAAGCAGGAATAAAAAAGAAGAAAAAGGTTAAACTACAGGGAAGATCAGGATCTTTGTGGTGGTGGGGTTTGCTAGCAGGTGGTAACGACAAGTGAGACAAAGCAATTTGGATAATTCAACACATCCATGAAAGCACTTGTCATCCATCCTCCTGTGGCTGGAGTCACTGAAGGCCAAAGAAGAGCAGTGAGCAGGGCCATGTCAGTAATGAGGACAGCCCTGGGCCCCTGCTCTTGGACCCAATGACTGGCCATGCAGAAGATCTGTGCAGGAAATCAGTTGTGAATTTGTATCTCCACTGCCCCTACCTCCACCATGCCAGGGGAGGCGCCACATCTTCCTGGCCAGGATGGTGCCACCAGGAAACATTTGAGTCTGTGACCATCTTTGTAATATGAACATTAAATACTACTCTTGGGTCTTGAAATGCCTCTGGGAGACAGTATCTATACTAGGCAAGTACTAGAGAGTATGGTTTTGGGGAGTGGGACCCATTGGCAGCTAACCATAAACCAGTATCCCCCCTAGTGAAATGTGGACAGTCTTCAAGGCCAGCTCGGATCAGCTTACCACAGACTTTCATTAAACCAGCCTGCCTGGTTGTCAAGGAGGTTGCCTAGAAATTAGTTTAAACTGGACATCAAGCACCATGAAGGAGGCATTCCTCCATGACATTGATGGGTAGATATTTACTTGGGCTCTGAAGTATTTTCTGGAAGAGCCTCTCCCCTTTTCTGTAAAATACAGAGACCATATACAGAGATCACCTGGTTGCTTTCCAAAGATACCCTGCAGTTGAGCAATCCATAATAGACAAATGTGCTGGTGGAGCAGTCAATAAAACCTCCATCTTCCATTTTCCAGCAGACTGCCCCTAGCTGCTAGACCTTCTCTTCTCAGCTCTTTTATTTAGAGGCCCTCCTTTGCAATGTTTAGACAACATTGCAGACATTTGCCCTGCGGAGGACTTGGGGGTGTTGGTCAATGAGAAAATGACCATGAGCCAGCTGCAGTGTGCGCTTCCAGCCCAGAAAGCCAACCGTATCCTGGGCTGCATCAAAAGGAGTGCGACCAGCAGGTCAAGGGAGGTGATCCTGCCCCTCTACTCTGCTCTTGTGAGACCTCACTTGGAGTATTGTGTGCAGTTCTGGTGTCCTCAACATAAAAAGGACATGGAACTGTTGGAACAAGTCCAGAGGAGGGCCACGAGGGTGATGAGGGGACTGGAGCACCTCCGGTATGAAGATAGGGTGAGAAAGTTGGGGCTGTTCAGCCTGGAAAAGAGAAGGCCTCGTGAAGACCTCATAGCATCCTTCCAGTATCTGAAGGGGGCCTGTAGGGATGCTGGAGAGGGACTCTTCATGAAGGACTGTAGTGATAGGACAAGGGGTAACGGGTTCAAACTTAAACAGGGGAAGTTTAGATTGGATATGAGGAAGAAATTCTTTCCTGTAAGGGTGGTGAGGCACTGGAATGGGTTGCCCAGGGAAGTTGTGAATGCTCTGTTCCTGGTGGTGTTCAAGGGTGGGTTGGACAGAGCCTTTGGTGGCATGGTTTAGTGTGAGGTGTCTGTGCCCATGGCAGGGGGGTTGGAACTGGATGATCTTAAAGTCCTTTCCAACCCTAACTGTTCTATGATTCTATGATTTTAATTCTATGACATTGCAGTTACCACAGGGGTTTGCAGTGAAGGTTCAAAATCAAGGAAGGACAGAAATGTGCATCAGATGGAACTGTATGTCTAGAAGCTACCCATATATAATCTCCATTGCTCAACCACTGGGCCCTTTGCTCAGCAACACCCTGATGTGAAGTCCCTCTATGGCAAACATTCGCCATGGGCAGGGAATCACAGCTACAGACACGACACCTCCATTGTGCTTGATTCAAGGGCTGATGTAGCACACAAATGAGCTACCATTCAGCATGAGGCTTGGTGGCTCTCATGTGCTTGGGGACTGTGCAGATCTGCAGCAGCTATCATGGTATTAGGCACAAATTGAATGAACTGTCCTTCAAGACAGCCTCAAGCCTGCACCATCAGTATTGTTGGGACATACAAAGCGATGGCTCCGGCTTTGATCCACTCTGCTGCCTGTAAAGAGTCCTCTTTTGTGGGCATTCTTGTACCTGCTTGAGATGAAGCCAGAACAATCAGAAAGCACCTTAAAGGAGCTTACTAAATAAGTCTAGGATTGAGTGAACAGCATATTTGAGGGGTCAGATTTAATCCCTTCCTTCCTTTTGTATTCAGATTAGAGGCCAAGGTAGATTTGTGGAAGCCAGGACTCCTAAGCTAATGCTGCTTTTGCACTTAACCTGCAATTTACCTGTCAGTAACAAATACATTAAAGGCAAGCTAAGCTCTCCAAACTTCCAAACAATTTGCCACATCATCAAATGGGCTCTTTAGCATCCAAGAGCACAACAGCTCACTCATGTCTTAGAAAAACATCTGCTGCCTAAAGAAATCCCCCTCAAGAATGCATCTGGTAAAATAAATGTGCATATTTAAAGGAATGGCATGTTTTAAGTCAATCAAACACCTCAGTAAAAATAATAAAAAGCCTTCCAAAGAGCCTCCTTGCCAGTGATGTATTGGCTTGGTTAAAAAGGGCTGTGTTTTCAGAGTCTCCTGAATTCCCCAACTCAAGTGCCGAGTGGAGGTTTATTAAGTGACCTGTCTGGATGTATATCAGCCTTGTCCCTAGTGGGGGTCCTATGTTAAATTCCATCATTAAAACCTATTACCAAGCTATCAAAACCTGCTGTAATTCCATCTAATGACCTCATTTCCCTAAGCATAACTCAACGCAAGGTTTGCTGATGCGGTGTTACCTCTTGGTGGGCCACAGCCCCTTAGCAGAGCAGGGGGTGGAGGGGGAAGAAAGGGAGAAATCAATGTCTGCGGAGATGACAAGGCACACAGCCAGTGACTGGGGACCAAGAAACTATCCAATATCCCATTTCCTATCCAGTCTATTAGCAGCTGAAGTCAGCCAGGGCTCCGGGTTTGATTGAAGGCTGAGCTGAGACCAGATAGAGGAGGAGAAGCCTAGGCAATATGGCCACCAGACGAGCCTCCTTTCCATCCTGCTGAAATCATTCCTAAAAGTCAGTGTATATAAAAATGGATTATTGCATTAAAAGTTCAAAATGTTCTTTTTATTTTACTTTATTTTTTTTTTCCTTGCCTTGCTCTGGTTAAGGGATGGACACAAGGAAAAAGGGAAAAAAAACACCCCTTTCCCTTCATTCCCCCCCCGCCATCCCCCTTCCACACACACCTCTACTTGCCATGAAATCATTTCGTAAATACAAAAAAGGCCCCTCAGGCTATTGGTGCCCAGACACTCATTTTTAGAGTGGATAATTGACTCCTTTCAGTTGATAATTCATAGCTTGCATATGCCAGCTAATACATCAGTGCCCAGAGACTCAGTGAGAGCCCCAAGCACAAACGGGAGAGGGGGAAAGGAAAAGGGAGAAAAAAAAAAGAGGAAAAAAAATATTTCGGATGATAGATGAGTGCATTATGGCTTTATGAATGAATTATGTCCTGCAAATACCTTGAGCAGGAGAGACTGTCGGCCTGTATCTATACTAATCTGGGAGGAATTATGACGATTTTCACATTAAAAAGGGAAAAGGGAAAGAATTAATTGAGCAATTGGGCCATTAAAAATGTATGTCGGCGTGTTCTGTATGTCCATTTTCCAATTTATCATACGCTAGGAAGCTTCCTTCCAGGGTGACTGCCATTTTTCTTCTCTTTCTTCTGTTTGATCTTTTATTTTATTTATTGTAGGTTTCTGTCATGCAAAAGCAGATCAGAATCGTTTTGACAAGGTAAAGTCTGGGGCTTTTTTTGCAGGGAGGTGTTGTCTTTCTGCATGTGCTCCCTGTCAAAATGTGGGGGACCCAAATTAACTTCTTCTTTGCAGCCCGCAGCTCCTACATTCAGTTATTCTGACTTAATAAAAACAGATTGCTTTCTCCTGTTTGTAGATTTTTATTCCTTCTCCGTTGGAGAAGGTTTGAGATGAAGATGCTATAGGAGGGAACATGTAATGGGGGCTTCCTTTTACAAAGTTAAAAGCTGCTAATGCCTGCTCATCTAAAAGCACTAAGGGTAAGTGCCAGCACATCCAAACAGCTGCTCTGCATGCTTGTGAAATACCACACACGACTGCGCAAAGAATTCACCAACACAGGCAGTACGTAGCCTGGTTCCGGCATTTAGCTTGGGTCGTATCCACCGTTGGTCAAAAACATACTCAGAATAGGTTATAGTGTTTGTATGCTGCATATGTACCCTGTAGAATGTGTTAATTATTTTCAGATCTGAAGAATAATTTAGTGAATTAAAAGAGTTTGCCAATGGGGAAATATTTTTTAGAATCAGAGCAGTCTCAGGGGCTGTTTTCAACTCTATACTCAGTAGGTTTGTTTAAACATCTGAAATAGCTACAAAATATGTTTCCTGCTTCCATATACCTAATACATTATATTTGCTTCAAGTTGCTTAAAATTTTAGCACACTTAAAAAGCAGATCTCAGCGTCTAGCAATAAAAATGCCAGGAATTCAATCAATGTAAAAAAGAAAACCCGTTTAAGATCAGCACATTTGAAGCAGTCTCTGACCAACGCATGTTGTTTAACCTGGGTCTTCGATTTTCTAATCCAGGAATTATGCTTCACCTGCACTTCCTCTAATACAATTAGTGTGGAGTGTTTGCTGAAACATAATGCCTTTACAGAATAATGTTTTATGCTGCAAAGCATATCTAATCTCTTCACGCAAGCCACTCTATGGCAAATCATTTTATAATATGCAGGAATTCTTTGATGTTGTTTATGTTCTTGTGTTTATGAGGGCTTTAATTGATTGTAAGCTGCTCTTTAAGTACTTAAAGATGGTTTCAAAATCCTATTAATTTTTCCTGTCTTTTTCTTTTCCAGACATGTTGAATATTCGTTAGCTCTTTCGCTAAAACATGAGAGTGTTAAAGGAGAATTTCAGCAACTTATTCTGTTTGTAATCAGGACCTTTATGCAGGATATGTAGGTTTGTTGCCTTATTTGAGGTGCAGCAAGCCCCTAAATTCCCCTTGATCACTGTGTCCACGGGAATGGGAATTTTGCTGTGGGTTTGATTGAGTTATTCTCTGCTCTTGTACACAACGAAGAGGTAAGCACATTGCAGTGCAAATGTCACCCTCCTGGATATCAGTGCTTTTTCAGCAGCTACTCTGCTGTACAGAAGCTTTGGGGAGATCTTTAACAACCCCTGTAGGAGGCTGATACATATAAAAGGGATGTGAAACAGATTTCTGCTCCTGCAAATCTTTCTGAGCTTTGAAGGATTCCTGTGTTCTCCAAGACTGTGAAATTTTATACAGGGGAAAAAAGCAGTGACACCAACTGAGCAGGGGTCCTGTGCTCAGAATGTGTCACCATGGCTGAATGTGGGATTCGGGATCCTACACTACATGGGTGCAACCTGGAGGGGACCACCTGAGTGACTGCTGGGAGAGGCAGGACACCCCTTTTCCCTCTCTGTTCACACCAGCATCCTCAATCTAGCTTGGAAAGCTGAACAGAGATGAAGCTGAGTCAAATTCCCCCTTGCTGCAGGTGTTGGCCAAAGGCAGAATGTGCTGTGCAGATACCCAGAAGGACCTGGTAGTTTTATGCCAGGTCATGTGCAGGATCCAAGGTCCTCCTGGGGCAATGGGTGACAGCATGGGGTCAGCAATGAGCCAGAGGCCCATTGCCCCTCTACTCGTTGCCTGTCTTTTCTTGTTCTGAACGTTCCTGTTCTGCAGCACAGGAAGAATTTCATTGTGCTTTTTTCCCTAATGAGGGAGAAAATACCCAATAATATTCACTTCTTATTTCTGGGAATCTTCATTCTCTAAAAAGTATACATCACAAATGAATCACACAGTGGAACATCTCAGTGTAGAGTTGTGATCTCTCTTGCAACACAGCATCCTTGGCCAGAACCTTACTTGCTCTTACCTCCATCCCCTAGACAAAGGATACAGGCACACACTGCCTTCACCAAATAACCCCTCTTCACTGAGTAACCGTCTTCTGAGGATGCCTACTTGCATTGGCTTTGCAGCGTGAATTAGCCCAGCAGGGTCTTCCACACCATGGCGACTGAATATAGTTCATCCAAAAACCAGCACATCAGTCTTTCTGATTACACATGCCTTCTTCTGGAAGTACACACCTCAGTAAAGGATTAATGACAGCCAGAATCCCATTAAGAGAGAGACACAAGTTCCCCAGCTTACTTAATATCAGGTTTCTCGCACCTGGGTCACTGAAGTAGGACGTAACCTGCAGAATATAAAATGTCCTGTTGTTGCCTTTGCCACTGACATGCACAGAGAGGTGTTGTGAAGAACAGACATTTATAATCCAGCCTCCCTTAGACATGCTAAGGCATGCACAGACCTGAGGGTTGTACATAACCTTTGCAGCAAGGTTGCTGTATGTTCTCCTTATGATTTAGCAGCTCCAGTTTCAGGTGGATATGCAGAAATGCAGGGCTTTTTCTTGAGCTATCCCACAAAAAGGAATGAATGCTCCCCTGAACAACTCCTCTATGAACACCGTGTGCACAGGACCTCAGCTGCTTGAAACACTGAAGATGTTAACAGCACAAAAGGTATGAGCGTGCGCATGCATGCAAGTGGCAGGGTCTGTGTGGTTTTCATGCGCAATCCCAAGCTATGTGAAACCAAAGGAAAGTTTCCAGAGTGGTCGCTGGTGAATGGTGGTCACAAACATAGAGGTCAAGGTGTGTTGAAGGCCATTTGTCTACTAAAGTTTGGCCATTTTGCTGATTTTTGTGTATGATATACAAGAAAAGCCCTGACCGGTTACACCTACAGCTTACCCCAAGTGCAATACAAACCAGTGGTTTCCAGCATCTTTCTTCTGCTGGCACCCAAGAAGAGCTGCCTAAAGCAGGCTATTGTTTACCCACAAAGAAGCTGTTCCAGTGGCTTTTTTCCCGTAGCTTTGCAGGGGGATTTGGGTGCCTCTAACCTCTAATTTACCTCAGATCAGACCAGACATTGCTGAAAATGTTTCCCAGAATGGAGCCTGAGGGAGGAACAAGGGAATAGCCTTGAGAACCAGAGTCTTTTCCCTGTCCTGCTTCCTGGAAGACTTTACCTGGGACAAATTCACCTTCAGAGGACTTCAGTTCAGTAGCAGATGATTTTATGTCTTTTTGCCTGATATATTTATTGTTTAACAGTTACACCAAGCAAGAAAAAGGCTTGATAAATACGGAGAAATAAACCAATATGCTATCAGAATAGTAGAGTTTTCTTTTTTCCCCTTGAAATGGAAGAGTTTGATAACAGACTAAAAAAATAAAAAAAGGAAGTTACATTTTGGTTGCCTTTTGTTTTATTTATAAACAGATATTTTTTTGCTTAAAAACTAAATCTTCAATTGTCCCTTTTTAAAGAGTATCTGTAAGTAGTTCGAACTCCGGTCCCCCGGAAATGCAGGATAGATTCTTTTGGCTTACACTGTAGGAAACTCATGAAGACCACTGCACTACCTGGGAAAAAAGGGAAAGTCAGTGAAAGGTAGGATTTCTGGAGAGGCACTTAAAATGGGAACAGGCTCTTGCTGGAGGCAACAGCTACACCCTGACTCCAGTAAATCTGGGTCTTGCTGTTTCTCTACCTGAGATGGCTGCTTACACCCGTATGATCCATCCAGCAGCTCAGCAGGATATAAAAATCAATTACACATGAGTTTTTGTCAAACCTCTGTCACCAGCAGTGCCTCCCATTGCATTTCCACGATGGTGCCACTGGGACAGAGCAGCAGCTTCAATGGCCGTGTAATGCTGTGATGCTAAGAAGACCCCTATACGCAGCTGTAAAGAAAATGGGTCAGGGATGTGGCACCTCCTCGAAGCCAAGCCACAGCTGAAAACCACCAGAAAAGCATCCACATCCAATGACATTTCTATACCGAGCTTTATAGCGGGTCCTTTCTGGGGTGAGAAGTTTTTCAAGTGAAGGATTTGTTATTATTAATGATAATAAAATTGGCCATGCCCTCTTTCCACCTGCCTTGCCCCAGATCTCTCTGTTTGGTTACCTGCTACTTCAGGGATCCTACACTCAAACTGTGCTGCTAAATCAGGGACGGGACCTTTCTTATTGACGAAGGTGGGAAAAGCAGCTTCCAGTGTCAGGAATTTCTTCCAGATGTTCAGCATCTGTAGTTAAATTAAGAGGCTTAGAGATCTCCTGAACTTTTCCAGCTTAATTTTAGTTTAACTTCAGGAGGGGAGTTTTAGGCCCAGAATCTCGTGTCTGGAGTGCCATCTACCGCGCCTTCCAGGGACCGCTCTGAAATGATGTTGGAGCTTGGAGGAGCGCAGCTCCCAGGAGCATTTTGCCTGAAATCCTGGGTGCGGGTGTTCGTGCGTGGGTAAGGATGGGGAAAACTCAGGCGTGCAGTCAGGAACACTGAAAATAGTGTAAATGGAGGGCGGTTTTGTCCAAGTCGATGAGGTAACGTTGTGGGTTAACCCTTGCTCAGCCCCATGGAGGCACTTGTTCACTTTACACCTGGGTGAGTGGGGGAGAAAATCAGGTGATGAATGAGAAAACTCATGGGTTGAGATAAAGACAGTTTAAGAGCAAAAACTGTGCACAAGACCAGCAGAATAAGGACTTAATTCACAATTTCTCATCGGCAGGAAGGTGTTCAGCCATCTCCAGAAGTGCAGGGAAGACAATTGCCATAACTCAGAATGTCCCTCTTTTCCTCCTCCTTTCTCCTGCTTTTATTGCTAAGCTCAACATCATATAGCTTGGGATACCTTTTGGGTCAGCTGGGGACAGCTGTGATCACTCCCAGCTTCTTGTGCAGCTCCCACTGGTAGGGCAGGTTGAGAAGCAGAAAGGCCTTGGCACTGAAAAAACCTAATAGTTACATTAAAAAAGTCTTTCCAAGACAAAAGAACACATTAAGTTGCCTTTCAGCCTCAAGGCATTTCATGATTAAAGTTTTCATATTATTCCTGTCCTTTCCAAATGTCTCTGTGCAGAGCAGTCCCTCTCAAATCCCCAGTGACCAGTTGGCCTTTCTTGCTGGAGAAATGAGCTTATGGCCAATGGAGGAGGCCAGGGGTCCATCGGCACATTCACATCTGCCGCTCATGGCCATCTCCTCAAGTGGTGTCCAGAGCACCAGCACAGCAGGAGCAAGGATGACTGTCACGGTCAGTGCCTGACACAGGGACCAGGTGTGGGACACCTGAGTGGGGCCCTTTAGAGCTCAACTTTTAACCTGCAGAGCTCAAGCTTGTCATTTGGGCCAGGTATTTTGGTAGCTGAGTCTCTGTGAGGTGTAGCCCTGAAGAATGCTCTCTGGGGCAGCGACTCGCTCTGGCCAGTTGTGCTTGTAGGCAGCACAACCACACCACAAGAAACAGCCGTTGAGCATGGAGATGGTCGGGATCTACCGTAATGGAGGAGATACACAGATGTTGCACATCTGCATCATCCATGCGTAAGCTGCCAGCCCTCCGCCTCGCAGGCTTGGCCCTCTGCAGAGCATCCCTAACCTCAGGACAAGTAAATCACAGCTCCGAGTAAGAAATTGCTCATAGCAGAGGAGCGAGCTCCCTCTGCTGCCCAAACGTCTGCTAGCAGTAGGTAGGAGCCGGCAGCCCTTCGCCTCCATCGCCTTGTAAAACAAAACCATTGGCTGCCGCTGGAGGAAGGGGATGAGACCATGCAGGAGCCGCTGAGTCTCAGCCTTCTACAGACTGGGTCCTCTGGCTTGATCCAGGCCGGATCCTGGGCCAGACCACCATAAATGGGAGGCAGCCACCACCAACATCCCCTTTCCCAGCCCATGCTGCCCCCCAGGTATCATCCGTGGGGATGTGGGGGATCAGCCGGCTCCAGGCAAAGCACTCACCAGGTTTCTAGCTGGTGCAGGGTCACAGCATGTCCCTCCACCTGCAGCAACTGAAATATTTACCCCGTCTTCTTGTTCTTAAGCAAAGGGGCAAATTGCCTGTCTTTGGGATTATTTATTGCAGTGAAATGCAGGCAGATCGCATTGGTCTGTGTAGCTATGTGAGTCTTCAGCATCGGTGAAAGGATTGGTGTAATCCCTGTAAATTCATTAGCTTTTATCAGGTCCCTGTTTGTGGCTATACTGCTCCATCCCACCCACCCTCTTTCACCCTTCTTCCTCCATGGAGCTGATTTATCACTGTATTAAGGCTGGAGAGCTTCTGGCTGATGAGCTGGGGAAGGAGGATAATTCTATTACTTGTCAGAGCAGTTGAGGGGGAAGTTGTGTGCAATAACCATGGCTCAGAGCACAGCTCCAGAAGTCCAAGCTTGTGACATGGCATGGGGAAAAGAAATGAAAAAGTAGACCAGGCAGATGAGGGCAGATGCCCAGGGCTGGGGTTTCCCTTGCTGGATGCTCATGGCAAGGGGACTCTGCAGCAAAGACGTCCATGCACCCACTGCTCTATCTCTAGCAGCACTCTATACAGCCATGTGCTGAATTATCCCACTGGTTCATAGCAGGGAGCTGAGGAAGTGGATGCTCCTGCCCAGAATGAAGCCTTCATCAAGGTGGGCAGGTCTCCCATGGTCAGTGCCATATTCCTGCTCCTCCCCATCACTACCAGTAGCAATTGTGTGACAGAGCAGGGAAGTGGTCCAGCAGGAAGCTGTATTTTTGGCAGAGAAAAGGAGATCAGATAATTTTTTTCCAGCCAGATCAGGTTTCCGGTATTGATAGAAAGAAGAGGGTTAGGGCAGGACTGTGGAGGCAGAACCATCTTCTTGGCAGTGGGGTGGACTAAGACCAGCTGAAAGTGAGTGCCAGTCCATGGGCAAACTCATCTGAGCTCAGGGTGGGCTGGATTAGGAGCGTGCCTCTCTCAGTTACTCCATCAGCAGCCGCTCACAATTCACTGGTAAGTTTGAAGGGCAACTGACACATCAGCTTATCCTGGGCTAATGCTGGTGCTCAGAACCCATTGCCACCGTCCTGTCCTTTAACAGTGCTCTCAACATCAAACAAATCCTATTTGTGGGCAATAACTTCACTAGAGAACAAATGACAAGACAGCGCTCTGGCTGTCTCTAAATCACAAGCTTAACCTGGTTTGTGCGTATCTATATTTCACCCCCAGTGCTATATTGTACCAAAAGCAGATGCCCCAACCCAGCAATGAAGGCTCAATATAGAAATTCAAACTGAACATGCCTGCCCTTCTTTCTTCAGTTGTATCTATTGCTAGTGACACCTACCTACCAGCTTCACCTGGTAACACAGAAATCAATACTGCCACATCGCCTTGTGCTCTGCAGAGGATACGTATTTCCTAGAGCCATCTGAGCCCAGGTTGCCTCATGAGCTCTTAGCCAAGGGTGTATTTACCTCTGAGAGTCTTTTCCATGACTGTGGCCATCACACATCACAGCCGCAGCAAAGTTTTCCAGCTCCTCTGCTTTCTTAGCACTGTGATTTGAAGGGTTTCTGCTTATTGTCAAGCATGGGAAAGGATTTGAGGGATGAGGATGGGATATGGGGAATAAATGAGCTCTGGGGTTGGTCTTTGAGTCTAGAAAGTCCCAGATGTCCCCAGATCTGCTGGCTAAATTGTCTCCAGAAGGTTTCCTCCAGCAGCATTTGGCTTGCACCCGGATGTATGAGGATTCTGAGGCATTATGCCCGGGCATTACCTGTCACTCACCAGAGGCCATTTGCTGAGTGCAGGAATCCTCCAGCTGATGGCAGCTATCAGGGCCACCCTTCAGGGTCACAGCCTCCCACTGCTGTGACCCAGGGTATTTGTGAGCACACACAAGCAATTTTAAGGAAGAAAATGCCAATTTGGGATCTTTTCTGGTGTTTGCAAGTCACCAAATCACAGGCTTTGGTCTGGAGGCTCTCTGCTGTGCTTGGGGAGGTTGGCATAACAGTGGGATGCAATCTATCTGGTCGTCTACCTTCAGCAATTGCTGCTGAAAAGCTGAGGGGTATTTATCTCCCAAGGTCTTCTCTTGCAGCCTTGGGTATAAATTTCGTTCCATTTATTAGTCAGAGGCTCTGCTCCTGTGCTGTGTTTGGGCTGTCAGCGGTTGCCTTGGACATTTATGTCAATCACAGTTATTATTTCTGTCTCTGGAGCTGGCGGCTCTCATCCTGGGCCTTCAGCTTTGTGTCTTGCCTATAAATAAAACACCACTCATTCTCGGCACAGTGGGAGGAGGCAGCAATGAGCTCAAAGTGCTGCTTTCACAGGGAGGGGTGATCATTTCAAATAGCTTGACCCCTCAAAGAATTATCAAGCCCCATATTAAGCATCCCTATTGTACAGTGAGAATTAGGGGGATAAAAATAGGCGTTAGAGCTGCAGTGTAAGGCAGCTTGTATTTGCAGCTCATCATTCACATGCTGGACAAAATCCTGTGTGGTGGAGATGTGCAGCCAGACTAGGGGTGCCTGGTGAAGGAAGGGAGGCAAAAGCAGAAGCACCTGTGTGTGTTTTAGTCCTTATAGGCTAGTTTAACATATGTCTGATGTTCCTGACTGAGCCCCCACAAGCAGAAATCTCACTGATCCAATGGCTTCAGGACCATGGGTCGCATCAATCAATGTTCTTACTGATGGCAAATATCAGTTCCCACACCCAGCTTGATAACAGCCTACTGAGTCTTTTTCTCTGCAGATGAGTACTTTGACATTAAAAAGAAGAGTAACCTTTAAATATAAGTCCTAAACTTACATTATAGTGGTGGATACTCAGCTCAGGGTTTTTTGGAAGCAGCCTCGTTGGCTAAATAAGTAGTTGCTAATTTGGGGGGCCATCATTCTGCAGCCATTTGTTCTCTAATGGCTTCTGGATGCAGATTTATGCACTGGTAAGTAGAAGAGGGTGGTTTTTCCTAATCATTCTGGGCACAAACATATTTGAAGTATTGGGAAAAGCTTGCAAAACCTGCTAAAATACACATCAGGCAGGCCTCTATTATTGTGAACCATTCCTACCCCAGAGCAGCAATGATTATAAGCTCTAGGTCTTTGTTTAATCTCTTCCTTAAGAGTGCATGCATATTGTTTTGTCGTTTATTGGAGTCATTTTGCAAAGTGGATCTGGCATGTTTTCACATTGCACATGATTGACTGAGCTGATTCCCTTCCAGACACTCACATATCTCCCTGCTGCATAAATTAGAGCTGAGTACTTTTTACTTCCTTGGAAAGGGAAATGAGCTCTGACGAATGGGGATGAGATGAATATTTCATTATTTGGGGGCTGAGACAAGGATGGGGGCCAAAGAGAAGACATTTCTCTGGGTTTGCTACTCTCTTTTCTCACTTCTTTTTACCCTCCCATGCTGGATTTTATACTAAGATAATCTCCCAGGCCCCTGGTGATTATTAAATGAAGACGTGATGAATTACAATGCTCAAAGCAACTGGCAACCCCCTGCTTGTTAGATTTCCAGCTACAATGGTGAAATACAGGCCAAAATCAGGTAGGGGGATTCTGAGATGCTGTTGGGAAGGGCCAAGCATCCACTGTGCCTGCAGCCAGGTCAGCCAGTCCTGTGGCCACCCTGCATCTCAGCATCCCCCCTGTTTCCTGCGCTTTGCCTTTTGCCCAAGCTAAGCCCACTGCCAAGCCTGGTCTGACATATTACTCAGCACTGATTGATTCTCCCCATCCTCCTCAGAAGGGCATTGATTTTCCTGTTGGCTGTAGTTCCTACCCATTGATGATAGATTCATTGCTGAAAGCCCTGGCTCTTTGTAACTGGTTTGTGTCCCCCTCCCATAATTAGTCCATATTTAATCATTACCGAGGATAAAAAGCTGGGGCACATTGCAGTCATCCTCGCAAACCATCTTTTGTCCAGATGGCCCACAAAGTACATTGTAAACCTCATTAACAGATTGCAGCAATTAATTATCTGGTATGGGAACCACTTTGCTAACCACTGAAGGCAGCTGCCTCCAAAAGGGAGAGTAGGCAGGGAAGGACCTGAGAAGCTCTGGCCCAGCTGCTGGCCAGGGAAGGGTTCAGGGTTAGTGATTCTGGACATTGCTACTGGTTTCACAGGTTTTTATGAAGTATTTTTCATTATTTAAAAATCTGCTTTTTGAGGAAATGCTGGTTATCATAGAGTCATAGAATCATAGAACTATAGAATCATAGAATGGTTTGGGTTGGAAGGGACCTTAAAGTTCAACCAGTTCCAACCCCCCCTGCCATGAACAGGGACACCTTCCACTAGAGCAAGCTGCTCAAAGCACAGTCCAGCCTGGCCTTCAGCCCTGCCAGGGATGGGGGGCAGCCACAGTTCCTCTGGGCTGCCTGGGCCAGTGCCTCAGCACCCTCACAGCGAAGAGCTTCTTTTTAATATCTAATCTGAATCTTCTTTCTGCCAGTTTAAAGCCATTCCCTCTTGTCCTGTCACTACATGCCCATGTAAAAATTCACTCTCCAGGTTTCCTGTAGACCTTGTTTAGATACTGGAAGAAGACTGTTATTTTCCTGGAAGATTTACCCTCATCTGCCCCAAAATCGGGAACTATGTGGATTGAAATGGATCAGCCTTTCAAACCATGACAGCAATGGGGAGCAGTTTTCTCATGACCTTAGGTATATCTTCAGCTGTGTGAAGTTGCATTTCTTTTTTCCCACCTAAGTAAGCAGCTTAAAGCCCAATTTTTTTCTCTGTCTAAAGCTCAGTACCTATTGATAAATCTGTAATGAATTTTCACTCTAGGCTATTAATTGCCTTGCAGATGTTTAGCCATAGGATTCCAGTGCAGAAGGAGATCGATAGATGTTGAAATTAAATTATCCAACTGTTTGAAAACCCAAATAATCACTGCTTGAGCTTGTTTAGTTTGGGTCCAGGACAAAAGTCAATTCCTTCTCTGTGGACATTTCTATAAAATACAGTTGACATAAGAAATGATGAGTCTTTGGAAAACTAGATTGAGGCATAAATATTCCACTCTGCAGTGGATCCGAGAACAATAATTTGACTTTCTTTAATGCCCAGCTCTCAGTGTGCTTAGCAAACTCTCTATTCTTGGCAATCCTCAGCTGTTTAACAATTCAGAGCCTCTAATCCATAACTTGGGAGGGAAAAATGAAGATTTGATTCCAATAAACCCCTAGTGATGGAGTTAGAAGAGCTTTACTGTGGCATTTGTAATCAGCTAAAAAGAACAGAAAAGGATGGAGAGGAGTGTCCCTGTCTCTAAGTATCTACAACTACTCCAGATTAGCTCTCCTACCATTTTTTGCTGCTTTTGAGTTGCTGTTTCCTATGACAAGCATCCCCTACAAGTGTTTGCATGCTCTTGGTGGCAGTTTCCACCTCCTCTCTCAGCTGAGCCCTCCCTGGCTCTTGCCAGCCCAAGAAACCACAGCAGCCCCTCTGTTGCTGCTTACAAGGGCTGTGCTCAGGAGCAGGGGACACCTTTCCAGGCCATTGCAGCCAGAGTGGGACGTGGCATCCATTTACCCTCTGAAAGTGCTTGGTTTGCTTTGACACCTAATCAAAATCCTTATCAGCTTTCCCTTTCATGGCCAGAATGGGAATGTTATCCCATGCATGAGTCCTGGGAGCAGCCCAGGAACTGGGTAAAAGCAATGCTAAACACAGTGCCTTTCAGTGCAGAAGCAACACATGGCTTTTAACCCGAGAAGGGCAAATGCTCACCCAGATCTGCCCTGAATGCACGACGGGGAAGGTCCTACAGCACATTTCTCTGCTGAGCTCCCTCTTGGTCTTTCCAGTACCTTTTTCCTCCATTTCTTGCTGGCAAAGAGCTCCGTTGTTGTTATAGCAACCTCAGTGCGGTTAAGTCTCTAAAGGCAAGGTTTATAGGGAGAGACAATATCTTTTATTAGACAGGCTGATACAGCTGAAAGAGAAAAATAAAGGGGAGAGGGGGGAAAGGGAGAGAGCAGCTCTCTGTCTCACAAGCTCATCTCAGGTCCCCAAAGCTGTGGGCAGAAGACAACAAAGGAGGTGCAGAGGAGAAAGGTGACACATTGGGACTTGGTGTGAGCACATGGGAAAGGGCAGACCTGGCCAGTGCAGGCTTGGCCAGACTGGCTGGATGGCAGCACAGCAGCCAAGGAGATACAGGGGTGTTAATGTGGTTTTATCTGTTGGAAAGCAGTGATTCAATGGGAAAAGAGACCCATGTTCAGTGCTGGCAGTACTAGCTCTTCCTGCCATAGACCAGCATGGTGCTGGTGTGCCTTCAGTGCCCAACATCCCCCAAGCACTGGTGGTTGCAGTTGCCGCTGCAAGCACCACTGCATCCTGTGCCAAAATAACCCCAGTCTCTTTGACCTGATGTGCAGCTGCTTTTTAACCCCTGATCAAGCTACTCAAAGCAAACCTTGGCAGCATCTACCCTGAGCAGTCCTCTTGGGGTATACGCCCCACCTGGTATATTGAAGGCAACAGAAAACACTCCAAGAAGCTAATCAGCAAGGTAGCTCCTTCATCCCCTTCTGGTTTAATCTGCGGCCTTGACTCCAATTCCAGTCCCTCAGCTGAGCCCACTGGCTCTGAGCCCTTCTTCCAGTGTATCTCCAGCATTATCCAGTGTCTCCTTGCTCCGGGCCCACCTGACCTGCTCTGCTTGCTTGGGATCTGATCTCTGGCATCCATCAAACACAAGCCACCGCTTTCAGATGCCTCATCACTCAAGCAGACAGCGCTCATGATGTTTGTACATCCTCATCAATCAGCTGGATAAACCCCACCTCCTAATGCACAACTGGTATTCACCTGACTGGTATCTATTTCATATGCTGGCTGCTGGGAAGTCTGTCATTCAAACTGTCAGTTAAATTTAAAACTTGATGATAATTTTTTATAAACAGTGAACTCAGGGCAAAAAGCTTTGCAGCACTGATGTAAAAGCTCTTTTCTTTATGTCTGGTGTTTCTAACCATCAGTTTTGCTTGGGTGGAATGTCACCTTTGATTTCATATGTAGGTTCTTTTCTGTTTAACTAGGCCCTTGTAACCTCCTGAAAAGAAAAGCAGATCAGGAAATAACTCATAGTCTGTCTGCTGAAAAAAACTCAAGCACATTAAAGAAATGTAAATGAATTCAGCATCCAACAGGTGGCTCAGGGGAAGGATAGCCTCTCTGTGGTGGGGATGGGCTTGCATGTGGCCCAATAGAACTATGTACCATGGAGTCAGCCTCCTTTGAGGCAAAACTGGAAAGAGAAGTGAGGTCTGTGGTGGCCAGTTTCTGCTTCTTGAGTGGAAGCTGCCCAATGCTAGCTAAGGAAATGCAAGGCTTCCTTTCTTTTAATAACTGCAACAAGCTTTATTTCAACAGGTTTGATGACCACAGATGCTCAGGGATGACACTACCATTTGAGATGATGCTGGGTGCTGCTGTGCAGCAGCAGCAGCATTGCCCTGCACATTCCACCCAACAAAACGCTGCTATAAGCACAACCTCTTGTGTTATTTACTTCCTGTAAGGATAGCTGGATGATATCTCCCCTTGGTGATAAAGTGTGAAAATTGGCTGCTTTCTGAGACATGTTTTTGAGGGGCCAATAAGCCTCGACAATAAGGTCAGTGAAGGAGTAAGGCCTTAACAAAGTTTGACTTCAGCCCTGCTCCTCTCACAGAGGGAAGAAGCTGGTCCATAAAAAGCCCGTTGTAACCTTGGCTTCTTAGCAGTGATGGAAAACAGAGCTGAATTTCACCAGACCAACTGAAGTCATCCCCAGCAGAAGCACATCCCATCTGCTCTCTGTATCTTCCATCTGCCCAGTAGACCAGTAGACCACTGCGCATGTCTCACATGCATCTTGGGGCACCCTTCCATCACGTGTGCTGGCCAGGCTGCTTTCCCTACCATTGGCTTAGCAGCCCCCAAGAAACATTCACGCAGACTTCCAGCTCAGAGAAGAGCTTCTGTGATTAAGGTGAAATTACTGCTGTGGGCAAATGAACTCCCTTGGTTGTGGATTGCTCAGCAAAGCCCATGCAGAGCAATCTTGCTCTTAGCCTCTCTGGGTACACGCCATGAAATGGGGACATACTGCAGTTATACTCTAGCCCAGACAAAAACCTTATCAGGTGCATTGACCATTTTCATAAATTCCTGTTGATATTAAATCACCGTTGAAAACCCCAAAAGACCCTGAAGCATCATTTCTGTGCCCAGTCTTCACCCACATCTTTGAACAGCTTGCCCCAAAGAAACTGATTTAGCTCTTATTTCTCATTAAAAAGGCTATTCATTTAATACAGGATGTTAAGCAGTCTCATCACTGGGGAAGGAAATAGTTTTGCACTGAAGAAAAGGAACAACCCTCAATAGTGTCATAGTGCAGATGGTTTAGGGCAAGTTTAGCACCAAATCACTGCTTTCTATTGCAGATTCAGTTCTTTAGCTCCTGTTGAGATGAGCAGGTAGTTTACTCTGGACTTCTGGCATAAAGAGGGTGCAATTTGGCCCTATAAGTCTGGCCCAAGATGGTAGGGATTGGGCTCTGGGAAAGGGGCAGGATCTAGACTGAAACCAGCAACAAGCTCCTGAGCAACAAAATTGAAGAACATAGGATTAAATATAGATGATTACCCCAATTCACAGATCATTACACATCCCTTCCTCTGCTCCTCATCCATTCCTGTGCAGAGGACAGCACACAGAAAAGAGGGGAAATAGCTTTTTTCACTGGTCCCTTCATGAGCACGATTGGCAGAGCATCACAAAACCACACAGGGAGCATCCATGGGCCAACCAGACCTTTCCAGCATCCCTCTTGTGCCCAAAGCAGTCTTGGCTGATGAAGCAACAGTTCTCCCAGCTACCAGTTTGCTCCCTAGATAAGTCCTCAAGAGTCAGGAAGGGCAGGAATCATGTTCTTGCCAGAGCAGCACCAGCTTGCCCTTCAGAGCAGAAGGGAGTTCTTCTAATGTTCTAATGTTCTTAAGACATCACAGTGTCTCAGTGCCACAAACCCCATTGCAGGTTGGAAGAGGCGTTGGGCTTGCCTACATAGCATGCAACGGAGTTATAGGCTCAGCCTTTGGTAGATGCTAAAGTGCATTTTGAAGCATCAAGGACTTTCACTTTAATCACAGAAACTGAAGGGAGGATGACATTGTATCTTAGGTGAGAAGGTCGTAGTTTGTCAGCATTTCATTCCCTTGTCCTGAGTCCTCCTGCATGCAGGCTGTGTGGTGTTATCCTGTACTTCTTCATGCATAATTGGATCAAGCTCACTCTGATTATGTTTAAGGAGCTGATAAATCCAAAAGCCACTCGCCTGTTACAGCCAAAGTGGCTCTTGCTGTAGGGAGTTAATTAAAGCCATGACTATAAAGCTCTTTTTGCTGCTGTGGAACTTGGGGCAGCTGGAGTTGTCAGCCTGAATGGAAACCATCTGAGGAGTTATTTCCACTTAGAAGCAAAGTTTCACTGCAGTCCCAATAAACCATGAAGCTGAAATGTGAAGCCTTGCTCAGAGCTTGTCTAGAACTTTTCACCAAAGCGAGTCTGATAAGAGTATGTTGACTCCTTGCCACTAATTTATTTGGCAAAAGTCCTTGGTTTCCACTACATTTTTTCTGCAAGAATTTGGTTGGTTTAAGATATTGGACACAGATGGGAAAGACAAGTACAGGAAGGACACAGAAGAAAATACAAAAGCCCAGCAGAAAATATATGGGGAGCTGGGAGCAAAAGCCTCGAAATTAGCAGACTGAAGATTCCTATATATAGGAATATATAGGCCTGTATTCCTATATATATTCACATATTCCTGTGAGGTAGGAATATGGTAGACTTTCTTATCTAAAGTGGGCCTCTGAAATTCTATGTTTATTCTTTGAAGACCTAAATGTCTTACTGTGTTTTTCCCATTAGGTGATGAGCAGGTGACCTAACTTTGTTTGAGAGTTAAGCAAGGCAGCATTCCCATACTTGTCTCACTTCTCAAACACAAGTCCTTCTTGAAATTACAAGTTTGTAACTGAAAGGGGTCTAGTTACTAGTGATGGTGCTTGTGCTATCGGGGATATTATGCCACTACTACCAAGAGCTCACCAACTTAGGATGGAAAACAGGTATCTTAAGCTGATCCCACCTCTGCAGGATTTAAAGCCAGTGGAATAGTTCCAGAATTTGCAAGCCAGGTATGGTCTGTTTGGTCCATACTTAGGTGTGATCCTCAATTGTTCCTGGATGCCAAGCCCTCAGAGCTGCTGTTAACCCAGCAAAGATTGCATCTCACCTTGGAAAGGTGCCTTGAGCACACCACTATCATCTGATGGCTGTTAGCACTGTGCTTAGGCATAAATACTTCAGAAAACTGAGCTCTGGTAGACCGCTGCATATCACAGCATTAAAAACCTGGAAAACATAAGCCATTTGATCCAATCCCCACTCAGTGTCACACACCAGATCTACCTCATCCTGGGCAAACTACAGTCCAGAAGCTAAGAGGCAGCTCACACGCACCTTGCTGAAGATCAGCTTATGCATGGTTTCTGGGCCTCCATCAGCCAGGCTGCAGCATGGGCCAAGAGAGGCAGTGGACCATCCACAGGGAGGGAAGCCTCAGAGCATTAAGAAATGAGGCTGAGGCCAGGTGTGTCAGGGGCAGAATAAGGTTCAGGTTAGCCTATGCCTACAAATAGACAAGTTGAAGCTCAGAGCTGAACAGACAGTAAATTGCAGCTGCATCCCCCAAAGAGACAGAGCTCTATAGACATTAATGGTGATTTACCCACCCCACTTTGTGAGGCATCTGAAGTGGACAGTACACTCTCAAGACTGCTCTTTTTCTCACTGCTACCTCCCAGTTTCCACCTTCCAGACCAGAAAAAAGCTCTTTGTGGAGATAGATTTTAGCCTATTAGCTTTAAACAAGGCTTTGGAACCAGGAGTATTAAGAGGAAAATGATTGAAGGCTATTAGAGGGTTTTGCATGGCTTTGTTTAATGGTAAGAGATTGCACACAAATGAGAGCTGCTGACTGGAGCTCAGCAGCCAGGCACACACAGTGAACCCAGGCTGCTGGAAAGCCTGGCAGAGCCTGATCCTGCCCAGCACGTGTAGCATGGGACCTTCTCATTGTCCCGGTTAAGCGGTGGAAGAACATCCACCTGCTGTTGCAAGCCAGCCTCAGGCATCATTTTCTAACCCAGCATAGAACCCTTGGGGTATTTTCTCAGAACTGACAAAATCTGTTACCTCTCCATCACTGGCCAGGGAAGCAGGGAGATGGGAGAAGCCTCAAGAAGGCTCCTTGCCTCAGACCTCATGAGCTAGGCTAAATGATGCATGTCTTGGTATGTTTACATCATGAAGCCCAGATCCCAGCTCTTGCATGCTGCTTTCCCCAAAACCATCTCAGTTATGTGGCCAGCCACAAATGCAAGTGAGAGCCAAATGAGCTTGAGGTATTCTCGTGTCTCACTCGTATGAAACAAAAGCCAGCTCGGCCCTTCAGTCCTTCCTTTTGGTGAATTCCCTTCACCTGAGGCTCCTTCACCCTACCACAGCACCAGGGATACCATCAGGTGTGTGAAGGTGAGCTGGAAGCACCACACCCCCGCCTGCGTGGCAATGTCTGTGCAGATGGCAATGATATGTCATTGCCTCAAATGAAAAGTCAAAGGCTGTTTCTGTACTGTCCTCTTCATACTGTGGGTATGCAAGTGCAGCCTAGGTTAGACAGTGTTGTTGAGGGCTCTTCCTCTCAGCAACAGCTGTAACTATTTTTTCCCCCTGAACACTCTTTATAGCTTTTTAATTTTATTAGAAAAACTTTCTCACCAAATTAGGATTTATTTATTGGGGGGGGGGGGTGGAAATACTCTTTTATTTTATATATTCTTCCCATTGCTGCCTATTGCTTCCAAAAGAGAGATCCCACCTGTCTGTTCCTGCCTACTCTCTCCTCCCTTGCTCTGCTTAGGGTATTTGTCAGACCCCTTTCTGAGCCAACTAAACTGACTAATCCCAGGGAACACAACTTGGTCTTCCATGTGGCATGAGTTCAATGTGGATTTGATGAGATGAGCTGCACTAGTGCAGGGGCAGACAGATGTCAGCACTGAGTGGGGAGGAGCAGAGGGGCTCTCAGCTCTTCCCTGGGTGCCAGGGAATGCACAGCCTCACAGAGGCCCTAGGAAAGGCTGTCCAACCCTAGACATGTGCTGTATCCCACAGCTCTGCTCCCATGGGACGCATGGGCAAGTCACCACCCCCCTCTGCTCATGGGAATGGAGTCAGCCCATCAGGCAGTTGCTCATGGCTTGATCCATGTGAGCTTTTAGCCCATCACCATTGCTTTCCATCAGTTTTGCTTCACAGATCATAACAGAAAACAGATTGGTGCTTTTTTCACCCAAGCAGTCTGTCACCTCCTCAGACCAACTCTTTGCTTTTCTTAACACAGATCCACACTTATAAAATACAAACCAGTTATCTTGGATCCTCTTGCCTGCCCAGACAATGCTGCATCTGCAGGGTCTGTAATTGCTATTCCAGGAGGTTGCTGCCCATCTCTGTAGATATCATCTTCTGACCTTCAGAAATGAGTTTTGTCACTCCTGGTCTCAGACTAAAACAAAACCCTTTCCACATAACTAGGAAAACAACAAAATATGAAAGCCCTACACAAACCCAGACTGGACTTTATCACTGTTCTTGTGAGCTTTTGCTCTGCCATTTGCTTTATGGACAATTATCAGCACAGCAGAGCTACCCTGTGGGAGCCAAGGAATAATCTTATGGAGTAAATACAACTTTGTAGCAGAGAGCAACCTGTCCTGCCTGAGAACATTATCAGCAGTGATAGCACTGATACAGGCAGTACCTGCTTCTTGCTGGGTCTTACTTTCTTGCCTTTGATAGGAACTTTCAGGAGCTGCCAGTTCAGCATTACCCGACAAGTTCTGGCCCTGGGTTGAGCCTCCTGTGGGTACCAAGCCTCAGGCAGAGGAAGGACAAATGCCTACGAGGAGGTTGATGTCCCCTTGTCACTGAAGTTAAAACTGTAACTGGAAGGGTGATTGCTTGCCTCCAGCAGAAAGCGCATCTTGGAAAAAAGGATGTGTGGTGAGTAAGTCACAGCACCAATGCATTGAATCTGAGCACTGTTTTCTCCTCTGCCAGCAAATCCTTACATGACCTTAGTCACATCACTTTATCTCCCAGTACACCCACTTCCTTCCCTCCAAAATGGGAATGCTCTCTCCTTTCCCCTCTTTATTTCTACTCAGACTCTCAGGTGTCAACGGCAGCCACAGCTTCTTGCCATTCCTCATACATACAGCTCCTGACACCTTTGAGTCCCTACCTCGGGCTGGGTACTGATGTAGTAAACCCCAAGTGCCTGTATTTTTGCTGCTCTGGAAAATCTGGGAGCAAGATGTATAGCCTTACTGCTATTCACTGCCTCCACCTGCTGCTATGTATCTCCCTGTGAAGATAATAAGGCAGAACACTTCACACCGAACCAGCTTTCTCCTTTTCTCTCCTCCGCAAACGCACTTTGCACCTGCCTGTTAACAAACGCACACGATCTGCATCGACCAGGGCTGGCGCTGAATTGAACTTGGAATGCCTTTTCAGTGCCATAGCCTAGTTAATAATTACTTTTATGACTCACTCCACTCCATGCTGCTGGAGCGCCATTAAGAGAATTGACAGCACAAATAACAGAAACATTAAGCCTAATGATGTTGTGAGCCTTAGCCCTGCTGAAGTGCTCCTGGTGTCACAAAAGAAGAGCCTTTCCCTTTAGCAGTTGTCCCTCCCACGGGGGGGTGTTTTCTTCCCATCCCTGCTGCTGCAGAGGAAAGTCAGCTTGCTGCTCATTTGAGTTTTGACTCCGCAGGAGCTGTGGGTGCACATATATATGCATACATTCATGTGTCACGCATGTTTGTGCGGCAATCATCCCCATTTCAGAAGGCAAACTCTTGACATCCTCAGTTTCAGTATTGCCCTGCAACTCCCCTGTATCATAAAGTGCCCCTCCACCAGCCATGTCCTGTGTCTCTCTCTCATCTTGTTTAAATCATCAGGGAAATCGCACCAATTTGAGCCACTTGCCTGGATTTCCCTCCTAGTTGCACAGGGGCAGGGGTGTGTCCAGTGCCTCCCTGATGGGTGAATGGTAACTGTCACCTCTGGATGATCTAACAACATCATTTTCAAACACAAACCAACTCCTGAATCCATTTTTCCCAGTGGCTCCACTCATCTTCTAAGATAACAAGTTTTCCCCCATCCCGCAGGACCTCCCATCTATTCCCAACGATGTGTAACCTTCTGGAAAGGTCTGGTCAGAAATAAGCAGCAGAAAACGGCTGTATTAATTTATAATTAACAGGACTGGATTTAATACTTCTCAAATTATCTTGGAATAACATATCTAAGGATCATGAAGATTTTTGGATGCAATGAACCTGATAGATTCAATGAGAGACTTTGGCTCAAGCAGGGAGTTTTCCCTGCTGCTATTTCCCAAAAGCAAAGCTGCTTCTGTGAAATAGCTATTTCCTTTTCTTTTAATGGTAAAATTCAATTTCTATTCCCTTTTTCTTAGTCAGTTCCTCTTCTTCGCCTTCATTGCCACAAATTCCCTAATCTTGTTATTCTTGGGTGTTGGAAAAGTGTAATCATCTGAGCCATGAAATCGAAGACAACAGCAACATTTCCAAAGAGGTGACTGAAGTCAGAGGAATTAATTCTCCCAGCAGAGAGCTCTTATTTAGAACAAATGTGATTTTAAGAACTGATTTTATGTTCTTAATGAGGCTCTAGGAAAATATATGTAGCCCAGAGCTGCTGGGAAATTCAGCATTATGCCAGAGAAAGGCATCATGTCAGGAGAACAACAGCCAACAGGATCATTCAGTAAGTTCATCGCTTAGTTCCCTGCAGAGAAAACCCATCTCTGTATTTCTCGCCCTCAGAGATGGCTGCCCTGAACAAGGGTAGCTACAGCTATTTATTGAGTGACCAAAACCAGCCCACCAAAAGATGTGTCCTGAAAGAAAAAGAGATAGTTTTTCCTCCCGCTCTTTCAAATGAAGCCAGCACACATGGGCAGGCAGTTGGCACACAACACAGGGTTAATGCATGGAAGTCCTTGCTTTAGGATGCTACAGATGCTGAGATGTTTTTTTCTCTCCCTGGGATAAACAAGACTAATGCTTTGATCTGAGTTGAGACCCCTTTTCAGCTCTGTGCCTCACTTTCCTTTCTCACCTGTTGTCCTTCTGTTTAGCCAGAGCAGGGTCTGCCTTACTCGCACTAACACAGCTAAGCACCAGAGACATGGATGGGACCATTGGTCATCACCACGGTGTAAGACCACATTCAGAGGGATTTCCACGGATTTATGGCCAGATAAAGGGTTTATCCAGCAATGATGCATAAAAAAATTGCTTTAGCTTTGGGGCTGGTTGGTGTTTTCAGATGAAGGATAAGAAAGAAAAGCCATTTGGAGATCGTCACACAGCATGAAGCTGGGAGGGCAGCCTGGGGGATCTTTCCAGGCTCTGCTACCTGGGTTTACCTCCCCAGAACAAACAGCTCTGCCACTCCCAGGTTCAGCTGTAATTGCCAACCAAGGGGTTTTTTTTCCCCAGTGAACTCAGTGGCCTTATGAAAGGCTCTCAAATAAGCTGGCTGCTTATTTGCACAACAGCCACAGGGTGCAGGCAGCAGTGATATGTCCACCCACAAGCCAGACCCCTTGGGTTTGTCTGCAGCACATCCTTTCCACATGCAAAATCTGCCTTTGAATGGAAGGTGCAGAGCAAGCAAATGGGGTAAAGCACCAGCCACTTGCAATGGGAGAGGGAAGATGAGCTCTCAGTGAGAGCATCAAGTTTGCCTGGCTCAGCTAGAGATAAAAAGATGAACCACAGATCATACCAATTTCTCATACTGAGATAACAACAGAGGATTTGTCTCCGAAAGAAGCATCTTTTCTGCCAATGTGCCAGCAAACTAAGTAATTTTCCTGTCTGACTTTATAGCAAACTCTGTCAAATATCCCTCTGGCACCAGGCCAGAGAGCTATATATGACATATATATATATATATATACACGCATGTTCATTGTCACAGCAGATTGATGCCAGAAACTCCAGCAAAGTTATCAGCAGCAGAGACCTACCTCCTGTGATGGTTTTAGGAGGGTGCACAGATCTCTGGAGTCACAGCTTATTTAAAGCACCATTGTGGAGCAATCTGGCTTTTGGGACTTTACTGAATGCAGGGGATCTGGGAAGGGACTGTGACCCCAAAGCTGCAGTTTGGTCCTTATGTAGAGACAGAGCCCAGCAAGATCCTATTTTAGGGGTGCCTGGAGAATTGAATTATAGAGCAATTCTCAAGTGTTTGGATTGGAAATTTCATCTGGAACCTGGGAAGTTTTTTTCCTGGCAAAAACTTCATGAGAACCGGAGTCTTCTGAGGACAGGCCAATTTCAAGAAATCAGAATGTCCTGATGAATATGTGCTCCCTGGAAAAACTCCTGGGGACTCTTTGTTTGCAAGGATGCCTTGAAGAAACATCATCAGTCCTCCCAGCTCTGACACCCTCTGTGCTCTGAGAAATCAAAGCCGTATCAGCGTGTGCAGGACCCACAGAGAGAGACTGAGAGTGATTGGAAGTAGCAGGAGATCTGCTGATGGAAATAGGGAAATCTCTCCACAGGATTTGTAAATTAGACTGAACAAAGCCATGGAAACGAGCCTGTACAGAACAATCCTCACTGACCAACCCCAGTGTTCCACCTGCCTTCTGCAGCCTCCTGATTCACTGTGAGCCTGGGTGAGAAGTGGTCCCCTCCTTGCTGGAGCTCCCTAGATCAGCAGTGGGGGCAGCTGGGACAGCAAAAGTCCCCACATTGGCCACCACTGCATGGAGCCAGTCTCCAAGAGGTTTAAATTGATATTAAAATGAAAAACTCGAGCTCCCAGCTTCCCTAGGAAATGTGAGAGAGCAAATGGTGTAAGACAACGCCAGGGGAGATGCTCCACATCCTTAGTCCATCTGGAGCAGTGTGTTGCTGCAGAGGATGAGCATCTGCTGTGCTTTCACATCACCCTGGGAACATGGGCAAGGTGTCACTCTGAGGCTACCCCAAACAAGGAGCTCTTTGGGGTCATCAGTCTGAGCCAGGTGTCTGAGGCTCTCTCTTATGGATGCTGAAAGCTCAGCTGAGCTGACAGCATCTGACAGCTGGAGAAAACCAGCCTTTCAACCTCTAAGTTGAGCACATTTGCTATGGACTTACTGCAGACTAATGACATAAAAGCTCATATTTTTCTAACAGATGGACTTTGCAAATTGAAATTTCATGTTTTCATGGATATCTTTGATCTTTCATGGATTTTTTTTCCTTCTTCCAGGACTTACCCAGGGAAAATGCCCCATTTCTTGTGCAGGAGAAACACCTGGAAGTTTTGCCCATTTGCTGTGGTCTTAAAGTCACACAAAAGAAGGGCAGTTTATGAACATTCATGGAACTCCTGAGCTAAAATCAGAGCGATAAGCCACAAAGTGAGGTGAGGGCTCTCAGGGAAGGGTGAGCATTTCACAGGAGGGAAGGATGGAAGGGGTTAGCCAGCTCAGCCTAATGAAAGAGAAACTCTAGGAATTTTTTTCAGGGATACAAATTTCCAGGTGGTCAAAAGGTATCTTGGTTAAAAACCATTGCTCGTACAAGGGTGAAAAGAAAGAAACCATCCACAGATAAATTTGTGCTGGGAATTAGAAAAAGCTAACTACGTTTCATGTGGTGTTTCTGCTCTGTGCTTCTAGACGGAGAGAGAAGCAGCTCAAGGTCCAGGTTAGTGCTGGGCAACTGCTATGGCAGGAATGGTACCAGCTGCAAGTGCAGGAGGGCAGCAGTGGATGCTCAGCAAACCCTCCTCTGTGCTTTTCTCTCTGGTTCCACCTTTAAAAAGAAAAATCCTTCCAGGGAGTTCTTCCTAATGGCCAAAAAAAATCCCTTCCCAAGGGAGCAGGCTTTCATTTTACACACACTGTCAGTGGAGCATCCTCAGCCAGCTCATTTCCCAAGTCTTTAACCAGCCAGCCTGCCTGGAATGGAGAGATTTCCTCTCGTCTCAAATCACTTGGCTGCACATGGGAGAGAAGTCCTTTGACGAAGAGAATTTGCAAGGCTCTCAAATCCTCTTTATTCTTGCTGTGCTATCCCTCTTTGACTCATCTCCAAGAAACCATGTTGGGCTAAGCCAGGGAGGAGCATGGAAAGGTGATGGCGCCAATCCTAGACACACACAAACACAACAGATACAGCTTCCACTCCTTCTCTGCACCATAAATTAAACACCGTCTGTACCCAGGACTGGGGAGGATCAGCTAAAATAATCCAGTACATTCCTCCATCACCAGAGGGGCTGAATTCAGAGCAGCTCACAGTCCTCATCCACCCTTGACCACAGACCTGCTCATCCCATGTCCCTAATACACCGGAGGCCCACAATTCACATCTGGTCTGTTCAGGTACACAGATGGAAGTAAACACACATATGCAAAAAAACAAAAGGCTAAAATGGGCTATTCCTGTGTTACCCAAAGCAATGACAGTGGGAGTCCATGGTGGGACCCGTGTTTAGGCAACAAGGGCTTCAAGGATCAATGTCATTCATGGGGCAACATGAATTCTTAACGATCCTTTTTCCTTGCAGCTAGTTGCACTGTCTAGAAAATCAAGCAGGAGATTGAGGAGCACATGGCAAAATGAATACAGACAGCCTTGAGGCACACACAGTCCAGGGGTGAGGGAGAGGGTGGTTGGTACAGTGAAAGAACCGACAAGCCTACTGAGTGCAATTATTTAATGGGTCTGTCGTTTCCAAATGCCACATTGCACACACATAAATAGTCATTTAGAAAAGACTCACACCAGAAGCGCTGACTTGGAGAACAAGAAACTCTCCCTGTCTCCTGCTAGACAAAGAGGCACGAGATTTATAACAACATTACAGCGATCACAGAGGGGGACCGACAGACAGATATGAGAATCCTGAAAGACAGAAAAAGGAAAAAGCAGGGTATTCATGCTTTGGAAGGCAGCAGATGGTCCCATGCCCACCTTGCTGTGTGGGCAGGCGGCTGGGGTCATGGCTTGGCTTACAGACACACCACACCAGGGATCAGCATCTTGCTGGTCCTACACCTCTGCTTGCCCAGGCACCATCTCTGCTGGTTGTTGTCTCTTTGGTCCCAAGGGCATCAGCTCCCAGAGCAATACCAGCTTTATGACAAGCTGCATATGCAGCACAGGATGTGCCTGGTCCCAGAGCTGTGTCAGTCCCTGTATGGTACTGGCTGTGATGCCACAAGTCAAGTGTGAATCACACTAAACTTGTAACTGGCTTTCAAAGTCTCACTTCTGCCCCATTTCTGCCCAAGAGGCCTTTGCCTTCTACTTGCATGGGATCTGCATTGTATTATCCATCACTGGTAGCATTTTGTGGTGCAGCTGTAATAATTCCAGTATGCATAACCCCAGACTTGGTTTTCAAGCATTGAGCAAGCAGAGAAAGCAGTTGTATGGTTACCACTTGGTTTTACTGTATTTTTGGCTCCAGATGCTCAAAGAAAAGTGCTGCAGTAATGGTATTCAAGTGGACAAAGCCTCTAAAGAACTTCCAGCCTGTTGTGTGCCATCCCAAAATGCTGGTGAGACAGCAAGCTGGGAATCAAACCTAAATCATCAAGCTACTCTGTTTAATTGCTACAGCAATCACCAGCAGGAAAGAACTGTGGGAGCCTTTTGTTCAGTACAGCAGCTCTTGTGTGCCAAAGGGCAGCAGTGTTGGAGGCAGAGCTCACCCATGAAAATGAGCTCTAAAGGAGCCTGTGCAGAGACCAGACCATAGAGACTCATCTATCTTAAAGCAATCTATCACTTCCAGGTCAGGAAGCGCCTAAGCAATAGCTGGGAGCACTGGAGGCTGGGAGAGCATTTTGAGCAAGCAACATCCTGGTTTTGCTCTGTCTTCATGCTCTTCAGACCTTGCTCTTGGCCTTGTCAGAAATGGGATGCTGGGCTAGCTGGGCCTTTGGAATGATCTGGTATTGTCACTCTTGTGTCCATATGACTTCCTAATTACTCAAAGTCCCAAGAGCCCCATTTCAAATGGAGGTTTTCCATTAACAGAGAATCTATGCAGCCGTTCCTACACAAACCCCACTTTCCTGCTGCTGCCTCCCCACATATTGGTCTTGCCTATCACCACTGTCCTTCCACACACTAATCCCTTATCTTCCAAGACAAGTGAACAACCACTACAGGAGTCAGAGCAAAGGCCCATTAACACAGCACAATCTTCCCACCGAAGAACATGAAGCTTTTGCAGCAATAATCCATCACATAAGGGCTCCTCCAAGGCAGAGGTGGTGTCTTTGTGTTGAACAGCTCTTGATAAATTCTCTCCTGCACACATATCCCATTGCTTTGCAAGCTCATGAGCACACTGAACAGCCAGTATCCTGCAGCAAGGAGATCCACTGCTGATCACCTACTCTGTGTAATGGATCTTGCAGACACTTCAGAGAAGGAGATAGAGTCACCATCTTCCACCACAACTATACTAAAGCCCATACAGTTATTTGGCCCCCTTTCCCAAGCTGGTGTGTGTCCCAGGCCAGCCTCCCACAAAAAGATGGGAAGTAAGCTGCGTAGCACTCAGTACACAATCATTGCCCAAAGATTTCATTTACAGTCTCCTGCCAATCTCTGCTTACTCCAGGTTTCTCCAGGATTCAGTGTAACTGACCTTCCAAGGTAGGTACTGTACTTGAAAGCACAGCTGCAGCTCAAACTGATTAAAACAAGAGGAAAATACCAGTGCTAATGGTGATCCTTGTGATTTGTTGTGTCCTAGAATGGGTGGTAAAGTCATCTAAATGAAGGTAACACAGGACAAGGATTTTCAACAGAGGGGAGATTGTTTCACACTCTTTTTTGATAGCAAACACACAGCTTTGTCCCTACTGCCAAAAAGCCTGGCACTAAAAATGCCGAAGTCTTCTTGCAGCTAAGTGGCAGCAAGCTCTAATTTACTGCATTCCTGCTTCTTTTATGTTCAAGAACTGCTTCACTTCTGAGAAGAAAGAGCTGTCATTTGTCAGCCCCGTGTAGCCCCTCCTTCCAGCCATCACATTTCCACATTATGCTAGACAAATTAATTCATTCCCCTCTTCCTATCCTCTCCCAAAAAAGGCTGGTGTATTCCCAGGAACTGAGAGTCATCCTTTCACAGCAACATCATTATCAATTTTCTTTTTAAAGCCATGTAATGGGCATGTTTCAGCAAAAATTCAGAATTTTCCTGCTGTTGCATCCATCTCCCTTCAATTGATCCAGAGAGAAACCTGTCTGTCTGCTGGCTTTTCACAAGCAGCTTCCCCACATCTCTGACTGATGGCACATCATGGATACCCAGCCCACCCTTTGCAGCATCTGGCTGGCTGCTAACAAAAGCTCTGCCTGGGTTTAGGGCGCAGCGAGGTCCCTGGGCAAGTTGAGCTGTATCGCCTCTCCTCCTGTGGTATACTTGGCCACCGGTCCATTGCCTTCCATGGTGAAGAGCTTGCAAGCCTTTGCATTCTCATGAACCGGAGTGGACTTCTTTGAGGAGATGGGGGAATTTGTCGGGCTCAGCTGAACAGCAGTGGTATCCTGCACCGTGTGCTCACTAGTTTCAATTTCAAAGGCTGTGTTGCCAGGTTTGATGAGCCCAATGTTGGAACCTGGTTTGGATTTCCTCGCCCCATGAGCTGGGGGCCTCCGGCTGCAGATGCAGCAGGCACCGAAGAACGTGAAGGCCACCACCAGCAAGATGGGTCCGATGATGATGGGAGGGTTGTTCATGGGCAGGAAGGTTCCAAAGGCAAATGCTCCCACTAAGGTGATGTTGATCCCTGCTAGCATGATGCAAAGTCCACAAGCACAGCAGAGGGCAGGAGAGGGGAGGCCCTGAGGTCGTGTCTTTTTCTGGATGGGTTTTTGGGGCAAAGAGGCACTGCTCTTTTCGCTGAACATGTTGAGATTCATCAGAGGTCGTCACTTCAGTCCTCACAGGATGTACACTGTGTTGAGAAGGTTAGTTTTGGTCTCCTGCTGCCTTGAAATCCCTGGAGAGGAACAAGAAAACATGCAGCTGTTAGAGCAATGAACCAAACGCACCTTTCCACCACAGCTCACGATAACCAGCATCATCTTCTTTGCTAGTGCCAACAACTAAATAGAGATCAAAGCCTGTTCCCAAGTAAGGGCTCTCACTGCCCATGGTGACCATATGCAGCCAGCCTCAGGCTGGGGAACTGAGCCCAGCATGCTCAATGACCTTTGCCTAGGACCCAAAGCAGGAACACATAGCCCTGAATGGCAACAGCAGTTCTCCATAGATGAGATTATTTGATGTGATAAGAGTTGGCTTTGCGTTCGCTGTATTTTACAGGGAAGCCAAATTGCTGGAAGCCAGATTGCCAGCAGTTTGCTGGTGATGCCTTTGATTTTATAGACAGGAGAGCATTTCTCTTCCCAGCCTGATTGCAAACAATAGCTGTCTGCCCTCCCCTACTCCCCTGCCTCGCTCCCTAGCTTCTCCCCTCCTCTGCTGTTAAATCACTTTCAAAAGAGTTGCTGGGGGAAAACTGGTACCACACGGGTTTCCACTGCAAGAGCCAAGAATCATTGTTGTGCTATTAACACTCTGCAGCCGCTATGTTAAAAAAACCCCACCAAATCACCCCCCATTACCCTAAAACACACCAGTGGTACCAGCAAGAAATGGCATTTTCAACATGTTTCCTAGGTTATAAGATTTTCCCGCACCTCCAGCTGAGGCAAAGCTCTGCTGCTCTATCTGGTGTCATATCTCATTTCCATGGCTTGGGCTTTTGTTTAGACCTGAATGAAGTGCAGCAGTGAACTTGCAGTGAAGTTCATAATTAGTGAGACATCAGCTGGAGCTGACAGGGACAGGCACATGGAAGGATGAAATCCTTCCCTATTGAGGGATGCCTGGCTGGGAGGAGTCTCTCTATAAGCAAAGATTTCTTGGGAGAACTGAGGGTGTGCAACAGAGAAGGGGCATTTTCTGTATTAGCCAGGCCAATACATGCACATGTTGCTCCAGCAGTGTCTTTTTATTCTGCCTGGGAGCCCTGGCACACTGCTGTGAGCTGGATCCCTGATTCTGCTTCGTTCACCAGCCCTGAACCAGCAGCAAGATAGGCTCACATATACACACACACTGTTCTCAGCCCAGCTCTTCTGGATGCCAGTCTGAATCTTAGGCAGATACAGGCTGCAAACACCCCAGCAAGGCTCTTCCCCTCAGTTTACCACACATTCTCTCCAGGACTGTGTGGGTCCTCATGGTTAAACCATATAACAAAAGCACTCCACTGGGTTTCTCCCTCCTGACTACTCAGCACTCACTTGCTTCTACCCTGCAAGAATTCTCCCTCTTATCACAGTTTCTGGGCTCTAGTGGGATGCACAAACAAGCCAACTGCCTCTGCTTCTAAGCAAGGCAGAGACCAGAGGTCATGCTCCCACTGAGATTTCCAAGAGGAGCTTCAACCTGTTGCCCATCACATCTGTCAGCAGTCACCTGTACTTGCTCCAGAGAGACTATGCTGGTGTTTGGCTGCTTTCAAGGCTGCAGCACTATCACCCAGCACAGTCCCTGGTAGCTCTTTTTCTCTGCCTGGCAATTTTTGTTCATCATTGCAGTTCTGTGAGCATTACGGGTTAAGCTTGGGCAAAATCCCCACTGGGCCCTCCCCAGACTGCAACAGAGGAAGAGGGAGAAAAGACACCTTGACAATGATAAATCAGGGCAGCCCATCCAAGGACAGCTTATCCCATCAGGTAAAATAGAACCACAGATCCACTCTGGAAGGATAAATGACCTGAGAGAAAGATGCAGCTGGGCTCAGGGTAGGTACAGTCACCATCAGCTTCCCAGGCATTCATGGCTGCTTCCCAGAAGGACTGGGAATCAGATCTCCAGTACAGAAGCCGGGATGCAAGGATAGAGACCTCTCACCCTGCAGCCTGACTGGAAGAGACACTGGCTGCTCCTTGGTCCACCCGAGGACCCAGGTTGTGCCAAGGGGCTGGTCAAGCAGTGGCAGCTATCTGCCTCCTGGCAAGTGATGAGAGAAGAAAGGCAGTTTGCAAATAAACCTCTGTGGCTAAAGCAGGGATGAGTAGCTTCCCAGGAGTCATCATCCTAGGATGCCCATTGGGTTTGGTGTCTGGGAACATATTGGTATCAGCCCTCACAAAAGGGTCCTGGAACTCTTCAGATACATCTATGACTGTAAAACATGCATCTGCCAGTTCAAAGAGCCAGGTCTAACACAAGGACTGTTACACTGCCTGAAGAGTGAAGCTATAGCAGCATGAACCCAAAGGTTTGTGTTGCACACCTTTAGAAGATGAATAAAAGAACCTGGGGGTGACTGAGGGAGCAAGCCACCAAACCTGCTGAGGTGGCATCAAAAAAAAACCATAGGGAGCTAAATTTGTCTCATTCACATTATGTATATAGAAATATACCCAGAACCATAGGACCGAGCTAGCCGGAGTGGTCAAAAATAGAGCCAGGGTTGAGATCTCATTTAAACTGTGTGAGCAGTTCTGGGGCTTGTCACACCCTTTTCTATAGCTGCACCATAAGGGCTCTGGCCATGCTGTGCCCAACACAAAACCCTTTTCCCATCCTCTTTTCTTGGAGCACCTACATGCAGTAATGGACCTTTCCCAGCAGAAAGCAATGGAGTCATTGGAGAATCCAAAGGAACCCTGCCTGAAGCAGAGACCTCTCCCATCAGCCTGGGGACAGAAGACTTGGAAGACAGCACCATCACAGAGCTAGGACATGACCTGCACAAACACCATGGAGTAACCAACAGTACATAGGAGACAGCGTGTTTGGACTGGGAACATTTAGAAAGCGGATCATTGCTTGCTCTTGTCTCGATCTCCATATAAAACATCAGGGATTACACACAGGGGATTCCTGTTGGAAAAACAGATGAAATGGGGATGAGAAAGCCAGCAAAGCAGTGGAGGATAAAGCAAAAAATAAACCAAAGCCACAGAATGGATTACACCATCGTCTACCCGATGAGACCGTGCAGCAACCCAAAGTCCGTCTTTATTCTGATTGCCGTGTACAACAGAAGCATCTTTGTTTTCCTGCCATCTCCTAGAGCACAGGCTGATGCTGTGGGCAGTAGGGTCCCTCTCCATCCCACTTCTAACCTGCCTGAGAACATCTGGCAGCTTTTACCTTCTACTTCAGCCAAGTCAATGAGTTCAAAAATGACAAACTTTCTAGCCAAATTATACTGTCCAAAATGACAAACTTCCTTTTCCTCAGGAGTGAAAAAAGTTCTCTTTGGATTCTCTGCATGAAACAGGTTCTTTTCTTATCAGTTAGAGTCTAGGCTCCTTCCTCAAACATTTCATCTTTAAATGCATTACAGCCAAGCACTACTACACACAAAACAAGCACTGCATATCCAAGCTAGAGTGATGGAAATCCAGAGTCTGTAGTGACTCCTTCCAGGGGAATATCCATCTCTCCCTGTATTCTCAGGGGAACAGAGAGAGATTTTCATTCACAGCTATGAGACTTCCTAGAGCTTAAGAGCTCTACTGATATATTCAGCCAGCATTTCAGAAGCATCATTTAATGCCACACCAGCAGCACCAGCAACATGCACAGCTAGGCACGCTTTCCTCAGTTGTAGCAAAGGGGATCGAGCTGCCATCCTTCCACACTGTCTCACAGCAGCAACACAGCCAAAATATTTGACAGACCCCAGATGAGTCTCCTTTCTAGAGGTGTGACGGCACAGTGAAATGATGACAGTGATCAGCAAACAGAAATTGCAGTCAGACAGCTATAACCACCCCCCGCACACCGACATTCACAAACACTCACCCACCCACCCTTTAGCTATCAGGAGAACAAGACTTTCCCCCTGGGCAAAGTGCTGGGAAACTCTCAGGCAGAGCCTCAGTGCCTGGAAGGGAAGGACACTTACCTGGACTGGAGCGTGGAGCCAGAGAAGGTGATGGAGAGAGCAAGTGCCCCAGGTCTTCCTTCACCCTTTAGTCGGTGATGACAAAGCCATGGCTAGTCCCAGCATAGCCAGGGCTGGAAGCGCTGGGAGAAGGACCTCATATACCTCCTCCCCTCTCTTCACCGAGCTCGGCAAACTTTGCTCGGGTGGCGGGCGAGTCCCGGGAGAGCTCAGCGGGCTCTGTGCGAGCTTGGCCGCCTTCTCCCCACTTCCCTCCTTCCCCTCGGAGGATGCTGTCCTTCTCCTCAGGCAGACGCAGCATCGCTGCCCCGCTGCATCCTCTCGCACCTCCTCCTCTCGCCCGCGGTCCCCAGCAGGGCTCAGCCCCGCCGTCCGGCAGGTTCTCACCCTCTCCCCGCGCCTTCCTTTTCTCTTCCTTTTCTACTTCAGGGCTGCAGCTCCCGCCCCCTTCAGCTGACAGAGGTGCCCGGAGCAGAACAGCCCCTTTTTCCCCCCGGGGAGAGGAAAATCCCCGGAGCGGGTCTCCGCAGAGGGGCAGCCCCTGCCGGGGAACAAAAAGCCTGTCGCCGCCCGGGGAGAGGCGGCGAACACCGCTAAATGCCAAGTAATAAGATGCAGGCTCCCTGCTTGCTGTAGAGGAAGGGATCTCTTAAACGCAAGAAGGTAGAAAAGCACATTTTGAACAATAAAAATCAAATTACAACTGGTGTCCGGGTGCCTTTGGATGCTGGAGGGATGCAGGAGTGACTCCTGGTCGGCAGTGAGGATGCTGAGACAGGACCTCCCAGACGTGTAAATGTTCAGGGTGTGGGAGCTCACAAATCCAAACAAAACAGGTCTTCATACGCGAAAGTACTGTTTTAACGAGACAAACAGATCTCAGGTTCGCTTAAAGGTAAAACGTGCGTGATGCTAGATCCTGTTGCAAGCATAGCGAAGATCTCAGCACCTGTATTAAGAAGCCAATCGCTGTCTGTTTGCAGAGTTGGGGACCACAGGAAACAAGGCAAAGTGCAAGTTATGCACTGGATGGAGCGTAAGTAATCCTTCCGCAGCTTGAGTGGTGCTGAGACTCACATGCCCTCATCTGCTCTCTGTGCCCACACTGCTGTAACCAGGCTGGATGCTGCCAGTGACAGCCAAACAGAGGCTCTTCTCCAGCTTATTGCAGAAGAATCCTGTACGAACCAGGCTGAAGCTGATTGAACATGAATCATGCTCCCCACTTTTTTAAATTACTGCTTTCATGATCTGGAGAGAGAGAGAAGGAGAAAAGTAACACAGAGATAGTGAAAAACAAAGGTCAGAGAGAGAAATCGCTGAAGAGGAGTGAACACTTACTTCTCTCTATTCTCCAGGCACTACTTCATCCTAAGTATTCTTATTACAACCACATTCTCTACTGCATCACATCGCATTTCTACTTACAGGCCATCCTAGAAATTCAGGCAAAACCAAGCTTTGCAGAAAGGGGCTTGGCCCCTCCTGAGGAACACAACTCTTTTCTCCTTAGCTTGGGTCATGCTAGCAGCGCACTGCATGACTGGGGGGGGGGGGGGGGGGGGTGGGGTATCGGAAAAGCGCTGCTGGTCAGATGAATTGACTGCCTGGGCTTCTAGAAAGAAATAACTGTGAAATCTCACCTCAGGCCTTTCCAGAGGTGCAGCATCTCCAGGGATTCCCTGGCCCTTTAACATGAGGCTCAGATTGGCTCAGTGTACTCATCCCTACCAGAGAAGTGAGAGAGAGCACATGATGGAGCATTTTTGGGGGGAAAATCTCCGCATGGCACACTTAAAAGAGACAACTCCACGTGTGGCAGAACTGGTGTTTAGTGTTTGCTGGCTGTTGCTGGGTAGAAATCAGAGTGGCTGAACTTATTCTTGGTGTGGCTCCATAGAGCTTAGCAGAAACAGCCCTATAAGCCATGTTATTTAGGAACAGTGGCTGTAATAGGGAAAGAGACCTCCAGGGTCATTGATTCGAGTCCCCTGCTATCAGTTTATATAATAGCATTCATAAAGCACTCAGGCTCCAAAGGGAGCCAATTAATACTGAATGACCTGTGAGCTGTTCCCTAATCGCACGAGGAAGTGATGAAGAAAGCTGCGCCCGCTTCAGGTTGGCTGTTGCATGACTCCCTGTCACACTTTCTGCTTAATGGTCCATAAACCCAACAAAAAGGCTTTAGTAAAATGTTAGATATTTAGGGCTCCACTGAAGCAATCATTCTGCGTTTTGCATATGTGGCCCTGACAACCTGGCAGACTGCCTTCATGTGATTAAAACAACTGCTAATTCAAGAACTAAAATTAAAGGCTAGATTTCCCACTGGTATAAATCAAAGCAGAATTGTTGCATTGCGGAGCTTTGATAGTTCATGAGCATTCATGATTTAGCAAGGGGATTTTGCCAGACTGATGGCTCCTAATTTCAAACTTGCCAGGAACTGGGTAGCCTTGCCTTCTTTAGAGGCAAGATCCCAACCCTCAGCTGACTAGCAATCATATTCCTCTGGGAGAAGCTGTTTGTTCCCAGCTCCTGCTGAATTCAGAAATCAGCTTAAGTCAGAAATTTATGAATGAGAGGCAAAATTGCCTTTTCCCATTGTCAGTTACTGGCTCTCTTTTACATTACTAAGAAATCTAACTCAGGCAGCCTTGTACCCACAAAGGCTGGACTTCAGTTCAGTGTCAGCACCTCCTGGTCTGAAGCAGGTCACGGTGGTGATTACCACATATGAAGCCCTTAGATATCATGCTGGCTTTCTGGGGTTTCTCTCTGCAAGAATAACTGAAAACAGGTGGGATGGATAAGAATGATCCATGCTTTCAAAGGCTTTTTGGTTGGGACTAACACTAGAGTGAAAAAGTGTGAACAGCATCCATGCTTATGAGAGCTGCAGCATGCCAACAGCCCAGTTCCTCAGCACAATAGGACCAAAAAGCAGCAGCCCATGATACTGCCTGCTGAGCCATACCCATCACACAGGGAGCGTGTGGGAGACAGAGAATGCCTGGAAGTTTATGGTCCAATAAAATCATTAGACAAAGGTCATCGCCGAAATGTCCCCCTGCAGATTTCCACAAGGTCTCCAGAACTGGCATATCTCTCTGCATTTGCATTTTAATTGCCTCTTAAGGGAAGGAAACGCCAGACTGAATCTGCTGGTGCTCCAAACCGACTCTAAATGCCACCATGTCTGCCTGAAAGTTTGCGCTTTCAGGGTCTGCTCTCTCATGGCTTGGTGCTCTCTATGGCAATTCAAAGAGGGCAAGGCCAATTTCTTCAGCAATTCTTACCTGTCTGTAACATCAGGTACAGAAAGAAGGAGGTAAAAAAGAAAATAGCATTTGGCATTCCTAGAGGCAGCTGCGAAATTACTGTGCAGGAGATTTAAACCCATGAAGGAGACACCTCCTTGTACAGCATCTAGTTAAAACCACAGGACTCCACTGTTGACAGCAACAGTACTCACATGCTCAGACCCAAGACACAGGTGGGACTGGACCTGTCAAACACAACAGAACAGCTGCAGCTTCATGATGTCCCTATGTTTCTGATCACTGGGAACAGCCTGAGGAGGAAAGCTTCCTCCAGGTTTACCATGGCCCATATAATCCAAGCCTCTGTTATTGACAGCTGTTGAGCCAGAATAATAGGCAAGATAGATATTTTTACCTGATCCCATATGACTGCTCTCATGTCAGGGATGAAGCCTTTGTTGTTTCTGAATGTAGACCAAAACTCGCTTTTCTGATCAGAGAGACTTGGGAGCCACACTTCATGCCTAGTCTCCCTCAGGACAACAGCAATCCTCAACATACTCATCACATTTCAGTAGGGATATTTCCTACTTTACTCTGCTCTTCCTGGGAGCATTCATATCATGCATAGCACTATCTTCATGACCTAAAGCATCTTGGCCAGCTGTTTTGTTAGCAGATGCCCCCATCGCCATACCTGCTCATGCCCGTACACTAACCCCCTTCAGAACAGGGGTCAATTCACTTCCAGTTAACCGTTTTAGCTGAAGACTGTAGGCAGAGTACCTGTATTTCCTCATCAGGTTGCACCTCCTCAGGGTGCTGGCAGCTTCCCATCAAGTGCTCATAGAGCACTCGGACCAGCTGAACCCAGTGAATCCCTTCATAGTGTGACCTGACTCGGGCCCAACCTCTCCTGAATGATCCACTCATGCCAAGACCCCACACACAGCCTTGAGGAAGCTGAAATCAGAACAGGGCACTGCTGGGAGATAGACTGAAAAAGGTACAAAAGTTGTCTTCATGCCACACTGCTTGGGATTTGGGCCCTGGACAGAAGGGGGATCTCAGCAGGATTTCATCAGAATTGGGATCTTCCAGCATCATTAAGACTTTGTCTTTACCCTTTAGATTAGGTGATCTACTTCCATAGCACCTTTGTGGTTCTGGGGGGTTCTTTTGGGTTTTATTTGTTCGCCTGTTTTAAATAATCTCGAAATCATTTTCCCCATTCACACAAAGAAGGAAAAAGGCTTCCAGATGTTCCAACAAGTTTCCTCTTCCTATGACACCCTCTGAAAATCCTGAGCTGAAGAAAGTTAGCAGAGAGGAAACAACTGTGCCACGGCTGTGCTGTTTCACAAACTGTACAGTAATTTTTCATGAAGCTTTCTCAAGCAGCAGAAGATCAGCGGGTCAGTTATCAGCAAGGGGCAAATGTTTTTAATTACCTTGCAGGGAGGATTATGTCTCCCGTGTTTAATTCTCAAAGGTTCCCACTGTCAAACTAATTAGCAAGCAGCTTCACTGAAGAGCAGGCCTGAAGTTATGCAGCTTTATTCAGCCAGGAGGCAAACACCCAGTTCACTCTCTTCTGTCACATTGTGGTCCTCTCTGCTAGCCAGAGCAGAGCAAAGGATAGTTGATCTGGAAGAGACAAAACCACACAGTGTGCCCCGTGGTAACTCTACCTCATGATTTCAAAGGCAGTTCATCAGAGACCGCAGTGTTACATCTTCTTTAGGTGCTGGTGGAGATCTTAGTTAAAAGGCTGTTGACATAAACCAAAATCTGTGTGCATTGTACATTATACTTTATACACTCTATGCCACATATTACATATAATATTTCTCCTATTTTCCCCTTCTTCATCAGGAAGAATAAACAAATACATCTGCTCTGCATTTAAACTGCCAAGGAACTTAGCAGCCTTGATGGGGTAGTAGTCATGATACTGAGGTCCTGATCCAGTAGAACACTTAAATCCTGTTTTTTCTAGGTTTTGGCCTATTAACTTCAGTGGGGCTATTCACATTCCTTAAGGTAAGTATGTACTTTCTATGCTCAATACCTTCCAGACAAAGCAGAGGTAACACCACAAGAACCAATGATAAACATGGAAACAGAGTCAGGCCCCATGCATGAAACATCACATGAACAAGGAACTTTTCTTCCAAGAGCATTTATGCTCTTCTGTTGGGTGTATGCCTTACATTAATATAAGGACATCTCTAAGGATGCAACTGTGTTCGTTTCGTTCATCTCCATGAGGAAAAGCACCCACATGGTGATTTAGACCATCAAAATCTATTTCATAGTGGAGGTAGGCTAAGGTAAGTTACTATGAGTAAAATTATGGATTATAGCTTTCCACATCTGGATAATTTCACTGCTTTCAATGGTGTCCCCATTCAACCTGTCCCTTTGGAACAGATTTGATGTTGCTTTGTGAATCAGCAAGGAGAGGCACAATTTGCGCCTGTTATATCCACCTGATGATCTACTTGTAGCATGCCAGACCACAAGAGACACTTATTACCACCAGCATAGATCACATTACACTAGTCAATTTGAGCTCCTGGAAAACCTAGCTTTGAGGGACGTCAGACTCAACATTATCAACAGATGGTGTTTCTGTCTGAATTCAGAGGAGGCATGTCCTTGATCAGTCCACCACTGCTTAGGGTGCTGATGCTCGTTTCTTACCCATCAGTCTTCACCCAGGGGCTGACACTTTACATAGCAATACACAGTCTGCAAGGATGGTTAGTACCTGGAAATGCAGACGCTGTGAAAAGCAGTGTCGGAGTGATGCACATACGGAGTATAGTTCATATCCCTTCAAAATATATAGCACTTTGGACACAGTTGTGATCTCTTGGAAGTTCTTGTGGCCTGTAAAAACTCTCGGGCCCCTCATGGCTCAACCTGCACTACATCACTAAAACACTTCACAAGGTGACTCCTTAACTCTTCAGAGCAGCAAAATAAGCAAGAATTAAGTGAAAACTAAAGATCAGGATTGGGAGTCCTTATTTGCCCTTGTGTGGAAGTCTGGGAACTTTTTCCATGCGTACCCTATCTCCTCAGCTTCCGGGTGCACAAAAGCCCCAGACTGTTTGGATCCTCCTGTGGTTTAGCCAAGTCCCACACAACTTCATGGAAGTTGTTGCAGCGACTTCAGTGAGCTCTGAACAAGTTCTGTAGCATGCTGCCCTGTGAATGTTTACCCTCTGGGAGAGAGCAGATGTCTGTGGTCTCCATATGGGATATCAAGTTCTAACACAGCAGAGAACAGACCATTAATAGCACTCTTAAATGAAGTGATTATAAGGTCATCGCGTCAAACAGTGCCTAGCATCATTGTGCCTGCACAAGTTTTATTTTACACAAAGCCTAGGGAAGCATCTGTTTAAAACACTTGGCTCCAACTCATTAGCCCTGCTGCAAAGCCTCTATCCTAATACACTGAATCTGCTTCTCAGTTCCTACACCACTCTCCCAGTGTCATCACCAAACACAGCGAACAGGTTCTCTTCCAGCTCAAAGTACCTGCTGTCAGGATGAATTTAGCTTTCAAACGCTCGACAAGCAGAGCTGTATTTGTCTATATCAGAAGTAGACATGCACACACGCCACACCAGACCCCATAATTACCCACTGGTCTGTAGGGAGCAACTGCTTCTCACAGGTTTGAGATTAGCCGCATGTGGGGACATGTTTTTGCCTTCAAGAGCAGGATTCAGAGGGGGGAAAAAATATCCCATGATAATTATGTGTCATGAAAACAATGTCAGCTCATACATGATTGATTCAGCAGGCTTTGGAATAGGATCCTCAACAGAAAGCAGTAGTGTGATCATATAGCCCTTGATGAAAGAGGTGAAGAACTCCAAATCAAACAAGTCTTGTCTCCTGCAAAGAGCAATCACCACTGTTTACCCTCAGGACAACCAAGTCTTTTCTTTCAAGCAACTGGCACAGAGCAGAGGTTCCTCTTTCATCACAGAGTGATGGGATCCATCAGTAAATGAGAAACATAGCTCTCTTCTGCAGCACGCACATTTCAGAGACATGCCAGCAGGTGTTGGTGTAGGTGTGTTCAGAGCAGTAGGATCTAGATGAGCACTAGCAGCCTGTAACTCTGCTGGCAGATATGGGAAAGCATTACTCACCTGCTGTAGCTGAGTGGACAGTGATGGGGCAGAAGAGGAGACACAGAGAGGTGCATTTCTATAGACAGATTTTAGTGCTATTTAATTTTAGAAGTCACTGAAATTCCACAATTTCCCTTTTCCCATCCCACGTGCAGACAGTGCAGGGAAAAGGGGGAAAGCTGCCTCAGCCATCAGTGAGACCCTGCTAACGCCTTCATCCTGACTAATACCAGGTAAGAATTAAGCACGAGGTTCTCTCAGTTATTGTCACTATCAAGACAATGTGAAATTCTGATTAAATCTCACATCTTCTTTAGCAAGACTTGTAGAGCTGAGAAATCACTAAGTGTCATTAGAAGCAGATGTTGGTTTACAGAAACACTTTTCCAGTGCCACAGATGTGGTCAGAGTGGAGTACCCCTTCCCTCATTATCTTTCAATATGCTTTTTGCAAGACTCCCATTTCACCCCTTCCACAGAGTTCAGGGACCAGAGGTGCCACATAAAAACATGTGTGTAAAGGATTTCTGTCTCAAAGAGGACAAGGGAATGGTAATACACATAGAGTGGGAAACTGAGGCACAGAGACTATGTCAAAGTGAGGTATATCCCAAGACCATGGTTTAGACCTGCCTCCCCAAGTCCAGCAGGCAATGGGGGAGGCCTTCCAGCATGTATGCACCACCCAGCGACACAGCACAACTGCAAAGATGCTATGAACATCCCATCACACTGCCCAGGGACCAGGAAGCCACCAGCTGAGCACTCAGTCTCCCTGAGGTCTGCAGAAGATCAGAGTTTCACTCTTTTTCCTCATTAAATCATTTGTAAAAGGAGAGTAGGGACACTTAACCCTGTATGAGGAGTCACTGCTTGCATCTTCCTTGGGCTGTAGAAGCAGTGCATAGAATTATTTGCCACTATTTAAAGCAAATAGGAAGAATAGTCTGTGTATCCAGCATCCTGAAGGTCAAACTGTGCAATAAACAAAGCAGCATCTCAGGCTGAGGGTAAGAAATAGAGGCCAGGAGAAGAAAGTGATTTGACTGGGGGTGGTGGTTAGTGCTACAGCGAACTGCTGGAGAAAGATCTGCAGGACCTAATGAAGCCGGGGCTGATTTGTAACCATTTTCTCATGCCCAGCAAGTGAGAGACTGCCCCCAAAGCACTGCACTGTGTTTGGATATAGGATGAATTCACCAGCTGTTTTCTGAAAAGCCTGGATGCCGCAAACATGATTAAGGAAGAGAGAGAAAAATAAACCCAACAGATGAAAAGACCTTGGATAAGCTTTTCTGTGACTGTTTTAAAGGAGTAAAATGGTCTTTTCTGAACACAGATTTCCCCCTCATCTTTCACATGTGCTCTTCTATTGATCATTAATTTCTCTGTAAAAGGACAGGCAGGTAGCAGGGGGTATGGAGGAATTCCCCCAGCTTTCTGGTCAGACAGGGACTGAACTTTCTCTATCTCATTAGATAAAGGGATGGGGACAAGAGCTTCTAGTTGGCATTCATTCACAATTCTGACCTGCTGCTAATTATGCTCCCCAGCCAGGCAGTCCCTGTCCAGCCAGCCCAGAGTTTAACTCCACTAAACAAATCCATTTCTTAACGACTGTTGCTGCATTCCATGTGGATTTGGTTTTCTCAGCTCTTCTCAGGACTGGGGAAAGACTTTTGCGAGTGATGAGCCCATGGCGTAACCTCTCACCATCCATCAGCTCAGCTGCGGCTGCTGACTATACACACTCCCATTCCCTTCCAATTAGGAACTGAACTGTGTTAGCAGCACCACACAGTAATTTTGCTGTGGGATCAGAGCAGGCTGGGAGCATACACAGAGACAGCTCTAGAGATTCAGCTAACAAGGAGCACCTCATTAAGTACCTCAGGGAGAGCTTTCAGCTAATGTGTTTTCCTTTGCACTCAAGATGGGCCTGGAGCGTTCACAGCAACTGCTGAAAGGAGCCCACTCACAACTCATTAAGTGCAGTAACTCAATGACTAGCCATATCTGATGATCTTTAAGTAATTAAGCGTGTCCTTATTGCTCCTTGCTGCTCCCTTAGCAAGTTCTCTAGCATCACCTTGCAGTCATCTCTCCTCAGAGGAACTTACTGGGAGTATTTGTTGTAAGTGCCCCCATCTTTCATCTCTCTGGTGCCCCTGTTATCAGGCTGCCTACAAGAGAAGCCAGCATTGCTTTGGTAGCGAAGCATCTTCTCCAGGACCAGCCATCTTCCTTACAAGCTCCACCTTACCAAGGACACTACATCTTTGTCTCCAGGCTTTTACCACCAGCTCACCCATAGGGTATCTGGTCATGTTTAACCCCACTTCATAAAATTGGAGGTAAACCCCATCCCTGTACAACCTGGGAGAAGTCTTGTGTCGGCTCCTCCGCATGTCTGAATGGGTGTGATTTGATGCTGGGTGGATTGAAAGTGCGCTTGCGCTTCCCTGTGAGATTTTCTGCTTGCTGCTGGGGCTGTACAACACCCACTCATCTCAGTGGGAAATGGTATATGCCTCACAGAATGAGAAAGAAGATGAAATTACTGAGTAACTGCAGCTTATTCCTGATTCAATAACATGGCAATCCCAGCTTCTGGAGGGATGGATTAAACCAATGATTAATTCAAAGTAATTTACACCTGTTAGCCATTCAAGCATATTTCCCAGGCCTGAGACCTGAAACGTGGATCAGTGCCTGGAAACCTATGAGTATTATTTCAGGTGTAATTATTTATGGGCCATAGCACAGCAACATCCCGTTGGTTCAGCCAGAGTGTTGTTTTCTGTCATTTTGGGTTCAGTTTACTCATTTGGTCCTTTCATGGATCATCCAGCGGGCCTCAGAATGCACAAGTGAAGTGTACAGATGCTTTCCCCACCTAACACACCCCTGTGGTTCCTCCATAGCTGCTCACGTACAACAGCCTTAGCCCACTCTCTACAGGGAGCCAAGGACCAGTGCTCTCGAGATCCACAGCATCCCACAGACAAACACTCGAGAGGCTCCTGGAGCAGCGCAGAGGACAAAAAGCAGTTTGCAAACCCAAACCCTCTCTCTATTTATCATGCAGCCGGGTTTTGGTTGTTTATTCCTGACCAGGAGGTTTTGCTCAGCTCCTGGTGGTTTACGCACTATGCATGCACAGCACAGGGATTCCTGAGGAAAGGCTGTGACTTAGGAAATGATGTGCCCTTTTGCCCCGGCCTCTGCCCCAGATCCCATGTGGCACCTTCAGTATGACACAGCCTCTCTGCACCTTGCTCACCCCTTCTGCAAAGCATGCCCAATTACACTCTCAGCATCTCAGCCTCCCTGGTTCATCTGTTCTGCCATAAACTCCCCTGCTCTGCACCTTGCTCTAAGTCTCCAGCCATGTGAATGACCAGAGAAACAGAAATAGCAGCAGAGGGACTGTGTTGACAATGACCCAGTTTTATAGACAACATAAAGCTGGCTCTAATGCTCCTGAGTGGCAAAAGCGTCTGTGTGGGGATGGAGCAGCAGAAGACTTGACTGCAGGAAAAACAGGAAAAATGAGTGCAATAAAACTTCCCCAGGTAACTCTTGACTGGCCAGTTATATCACAAGTGGCGTGTTTGTTAGAAAGCATTCATAAAACCTGCAGTATAATCCCAAAGGATTCATAGGAAACATTACACAGGAATTTATGGGTTTGCTACAAAGCTTCATGCTTTCAGTACTGAGGCTTAGTTCCAGAAGACAGACTCTGGGGTGGGCTGGAAGCTATCCCTGCTCTCCAAAACAGGCAGGAGGAGAAAAGTAGAGGGGAAAGAGAAGCATCTTTGCAGATAGCACCTAAATGTGTGTTCCCCTCTGTGGGACTTACTTACAATTACGCCAGTAGGGTACCAGAGCATCCAAATTGGCTGCTGGTGCCTCCAAGGCAGGAGTTGCCCCACAGCATTGCTGCAGAACTCCATGGCCACTGATTCAGGTTTTGACCTGGCCTTTTTATTTACCAGAGCAGAAGTCACACGGACATTGGATTTTAGCCTGCCCAGCTGTACCCCCCTTCTTTGAAAGAGCAGGAGGTGAGACAGAGGAAGGGCAAGAGCAGAGGACAGCATAGAGTGGAGATGAATGGGTAGAGAAACAAGAGCAAAGAAGGGAGACACACAAAGACACACACACATGATCAGCACCACATAAGCCTCACTTCTGAAGGAAACCTGTCCAAAGAACAATAAAGAGCTATACAGATCCTACCCAGTTATACCCAGAAATGGGCATGTGCACCTTCCCAGGCATTTCAGAGCTCTGTTTCTGCAGGTCTGTGGCAATTAACAGCCAGGGTCAGATTAACTGTGCTGGGGATGGGACATGGAAAAGGGGATGCTCCAAGCCTCCCCCTCGCTGTGCAGTGAGCAGTGGTCACACTGGTGCCTGCCCGCACTGTGGCTGCATCCAGCCCTGAGCGGCATCCAGCCGAGATGGCTCTGCAGCAGGGTGGAGGGAAGGGAAGGAGTCAATGGAAAGGACAGAGCAAAACAGCAGCCTCTTACAGAGTCAGCCAAGAATGAAATACGCTGACCTCCCAGAGAATGTGCCAGCAACAAACCTTTTCTACTTATTATCATTCCTTTTGTTTGCTTTTAATTTGCTCAACCTATAATTTATTAAACAAGCTGCCCAGTAGGTATCATCTCGGAGCTATTATGCAGGTTCTTCTTTTAGCCTGGAGTATAGAAACATATCAACATCCAGACTGGGGTACAGCCAGGAAAGCTGCTGCTTTCCCTGGGAAAATACCAAACATAAGTTGTGTCCTGCTTCCATCCTGAAACACTTTTTGCTCCTTGCAACAGCAGCACTAAAAATCACAGTGCAGTCAGGACATTACACAGACCAAAGATGAAACACCACAGGAACGGTGCAGGGACATAGATCACACGATGGACCCACTTCGCAACCTGGAAGGCCCAGAAGGACCAAACCATACCAGAGTCCCAGTTTCTCTAGGCAGGGAACTATCTTTCTGCTTTGTATTTGTAGTGCAGCCCCAGATAGCACAGTCCCTCGAGTGGAGATGTGAGTAGCAGAACTATGCAGAGGTGATCGGAAGTCTTTCAAACCCTTGTTTCACCAAGAAAACCATACAAGGTTTCATCCAAAACATCTCAGGTTTCATGAATCTAAGCTGATTTTCCTGATAAGATTGATGCCTGCTTTCCTCCTAGACTGACCAAGGACTAGTGCCAGGTCCCACAGCATCTTGACATATGGATTAAGCAAGGCTGAGCTCTCACCTTTTCAGCAGAGATCCTGGGACTTTGAGATGTCTGCAGAGATCCCACAGAGCCTGGGGTCCACGGCAGTGTGCTGGGTCAGAGCCCCTGATCCCCAAAACCTCCTGCAGCTACTAAAGGAAAACAGTGCAAAACCCATTGAGGTCCCCAAGCAGCTACTGTGCCGGAGAGTATCTAGCTCTCACAGAAACATTACTCCAAAGCCTTCTATCTTGCAGAAAAATTGGGCTTTTAAGCCTGCTTTAGACACTGGAGGACAGCTACAATCCCCAAACATAAACAAAAGGTATTTGGCGGCTTCAGTGTTTTGTAATGGGAGGAAAGTGGCACGACTTAGACCAGAACAACCTTCAGTCCATTTAGGAAAGGAATCAACAATAAGGTATCGGCACCTGAAACCTGCCAAAGCCTTATGGGCCCTGCCAAGTGCCCGTGGACACCCAGTGAACATCACAGGTTAGAACCCAGTGCCTGAGGGCAATTCACTTGTGTGTGAAGGATACAGATTGACTTCAGGCCAGTTTACAAAACGATCCCAAGCTTTCACTTTCCCGTCTTTTGCTTCCTATAAAATTCCCTTGGGAAGGCAGCACCTCTGCCAGACAAGCTGTACTTTAGACTCTTCTCAAAACATGCTTTCCAGCTATTTTTGATGCTTTCTGGAGCAGAGCCCTGCAGCTCAGCACTGCAGGCTCCTATCTCCCACTGGGTTAGTACCCCCTGTCCCACTGCATAAGACACTCACACAGGTCTTTTAGGTCCAGGATAAACACTGACTCCAGTAAGTCAGAAGCAATTTGCATGAAGCAACAAACTTCAGCTCACCCACAGGTGAGCTCGCAGAAAACAAAGGAGTAAAGGCAACATTTACTGTTGCCTTTACTCCTGGTCTGCTTGCAAGCCCTTTGCCCAAACCAGGCTCTTGTGATGTTCCCTTATTCCAGGTGCTGCCACATGCAATTCCCCAGAGCCTGGCACTCTGTGTGAGAAATGCTGTTTGTCTACACCTCCCTGGTTTTCAGCAACACAAGACAATTCTGTGGCCAGCAGTTTCTGACAGCTCCAGCCAAAGCAACCCCTTTGATGGTAGGTGCAGGGATATGGGAAGACAGTTCTGGCATTAAACTTGACTGTTCATCCTGGAACAGCATCCCACCACATTCAGACAGCCCCGGGCTCTCTCAGAGATTCATCACCCCTTTGTCCTAGTATGATTTCCTCCTTTCTTCCCCACCTACAACCTCCTTTAACAGGTCTCCTGCTTCACATATAGTCACTATCATCCTGGCCCTCTGGGACTGCAAGAGCAGAGCAAGACTCCCTGGGTAAATGTGCCCTTAGGGTGAGGAGCTCTTCATGATTGCTTTTGGTGAAGATCTAACACTACAAGCCAAAGAAGGTGGAAATGGATATTCATCACCTGCTGGGCTGGACTGGTGACTGATTCAGGAGGCAGGGGCTCTTCCCAAGATGCCAGCTGACGCATCCCACCCAGAAAGACTCTGACTTTGCAAGCAATTATTTCAGGATGAAAATGAGCCGCCGTTTCTCTCTGTAAGTCTTGTGAGAGCAGCGTGACCCAGTGTTTCTCACCCCCTCTCCTCCTGTTTTCATCCATCAGAGGAAGCAAACATCAGCTCTCTGAGGCCAGGCAATTTCCACTCAGGTTTCGCCCAGCTAATTATTACAAAGGGATAGGAAATAGAAACCAGCCTGGGATCATAGCAGACCTGGGCTAGGAAAATTCTCAAGTTCATCTTCTGTGGTTAAGCTGCCTATTACAAGCTGAACAAGAAAGATGATTAAAGATAGTTGTTATTGCAGTTTAGAGCCAACAGAGACAGCTTGTACTGGGAAGCACAACACATCGTGCCTGAGAAAGCCTGCTGTAAGCATTAGATTACATTTGCTCGGAAAAGTGTCAGGCTGAAAGACGGAAAGACTCAAATCTTTGGGCCACTGAACAGCAGCAAAACAAAGAGAAAGCTGAAGGTCACTCAAAACAAGGAAGATTAGGCAGAGAGAGAGAGTGTGGCTGCAGCAAGATAGTCTTTTAGACACTGCTGAAACAGTGCGGCTGTAGGGGGGAAGCAAAGGGCTACAGCAGTGGGGGATAACACAAAGGGTAACAAAAATATCTTATAGAATCATAGAATGGTTTAGGTTGGAAGGGACCTTAAAGATCACCTGATTCCAACCTCCTGCCATGGGCAGCGGCACCTTCCACTAGGCCAGGTTGCTCAAAGCTCCATCCACTGCTAGGGATGCGGCAGCCACAGCTTCTGTGGGCGCCCTGTGCCAGTGTCTCACCACCCTCACAGTTCTTCTGATGAGCAAGGCCAGTATCTGTGTCCTGCATTCAGGTTTTGCAAGCACACTGGGCTGGGCATGACCACTGCATCTGCAATTACATCTGCTCTCTGGGACAGGACTGAGCCCACACGAGAGACACTGACAGATAACACAGATGAGCCACAAGGGAAATCCTTCTGGCCTTTTCACATGTTGAGATGAAGTGGTTTGGCCTGGACCACACCAAAAGGCTTTAGCAGGGCTGAGGACTAAAACTGCTCCTTTTCCAGCCATTCTCCCTCACCTATACCATGCTCATAAAGTCTCTGTCCTCACTTTCTCTCTCTGTAGTAAACTATATACCAACTGAGCTTGGCTCTATCCGAATCTGCAGCTGGTAAAGACACATCATTGCATCTAATATATATATAATAATCATATAACAGTTATTGCATCTTATAATGTATAAAAATACATGTATGGATCCTATTAACATACCAAGCTTACCTTGGAATGGCAGGAACACCTTCTCAAAGCCTTCTCCAGTCCCAAAATCTATGACTGCCACTCTTCTTTGAAGCACAAGCTGGGATGCAGCTGGACAGGTTTTCTTAATCTAGTGAGACAAAGACGCAACACCAATACCAACGTGAGGCATTAAAGAGAGCAGGCAAAGAGGAGCACTGCTGTCCTGCACACAGCACACACATCTTCCTGCATCAGCTTTTGCTAATTTTACAAATTACATGTTCCTAAAGGGAGACTTCATTTCAGGTTTTACTACAACTATCCCCTTCCACTTGTCCCACCTTTTGCATTAAGTACCACGATGCTCAGAGAAGAGGATGTGATTCTGTAACATCTTATAAGCCTCCCAGCCAGTTTGGAAGGGAAGGTGTGCTCATATAAATTTTTAAGTAGGCTGATAAGCAGAGAGGGAGTAATGCTCTTGCTGAAGAAGGACAACAGTTGGCTATTGTCAAGTGAATCTAGATAGAAAATGAGAGGGTCTAGGCCAGGTCAGACTGAATCGCTCTGTAAATGCACAGTGCTAAGATAGCCAAGGTAATTCCATCAATACAAGACTCAAGCTGGCACAGGTACCCCAGCATATCCTGCAGTCTCCACTCCACAGAAGCTTGATTTGATAATAAGCTGTAAGCAGAAGAGACAATGCTTTCTGCAGCCCCCATAAGGAGACATCCAAGAGCTCTGCATTATTGCAGGAGTCCTTACAGCCCATAAATAGAGCACTTGTGTAAAGAGACAGCCCATTCCTCCCACTTACACAGCCAAGAGCTGCCCTCCCCTAGCCATGGCAAGAGCCATGCAGAATAAAGGACCTTACCTCTTCAGAGCTGGTGCCTTGTTTAACTCTTAGCAGCTAGGTCCTGGTGACAGGAAAGAAGGAAAAGAAAACAAAACACCAGTGAGAGCTTTACGAAGTCATCAGGGAAAAAAAGCACCAGGAAACCTATGGCAATGCACCCCAGGAAACACACTTAAGGCTTGAGCAGAGCAGCAGGGGCTGGAAAGTGGAGAAATAGCAAGCACAATAAACAGCCCAGCTCATCCCTGCAGCCACAGGGGTTCTCCACAGTCCAAAACACCTCCTGGACCACATAAAGGCGCACATCTTCAGTGTGACATTGCTTTGGTACAGTGATAAAGCAACAGTCTATAGTGTTAGGCTATGTGAAGATACAGGCTAAGGTCCTGAAGTCTGGATGTCCCACATCAAACAAGGAGACGGGAAAATAAATTATCCCATTTCCTTTCTTGAAACTTGAGGTGAACTGAGGCACAAAGCAGTTTCCAGAATAGGTGTCTGTGTGTATGGTTCAAATCAGGGATGCTAGAGAAAGAAAACTTGTGTTTCATCCATCAAAGTCTCTAGGGAATCAATCTGAAGAAGAGAAATACAGCTTTCAGTGACGGCACATTTAAAATACATCAGTGTTCTATTACATTTCAGGAATCACAGCACGTATGTTCTTATGTTGTACAGAGCTGGCCCCTGCAAGGCCTCCAGCTTCTGTCCAAAAATAAAACAATGGGAAAAATCTGTATTCCTCTCTGGAAAATTCACACAAATGGCAGCGCAACTTTAATTAATGTAATTACTACTCCTAATATATTTCTGTTCTTACAGCTGTGACAACACAGACACCTCGAACTAAACTGCTGCCTCTTCAGTGTGAGCTGGGACATTTTGTCCTCTTTCAGAGTGTTCAGCCACCTCCACAAAGAAAGTTCTTCCTAATGGGTTTTCCATGGGAAATTCAGGATGACTTGACAAGAGCCTATGGTTCCCCATCCCAGCTTTGGAAACAGTCTACTTAGATCCAGTGCTCATTATGCTGCTGAGAAGCCCCCAGCACAGGCAGGTACCATAGTCTGTGTCCCTGGAGAAGGAAACCCTGAGCTGGGCTTCCATCTGGGAAGACTGAGATGTGCTCTCAGGCACACTCACAGACTGCTAGGGTATCTATCACACACGCAGGAGAGAGACTTATTTTTATGAGCAAGCTAGATACCAAGGGACAAGGTGGTACTAAACTTACTTTCCACTTCCCCTTGCCAAGGTCTGTGGTTTGTTCAGTCTGTGGCTGAACTTGATACCTAAAGCACCTAAGGTAAGTATTTTTCTTCTGGAGGTGGGGGCTTTAAGTAAATTTTTTTCAGAGATGGAGACAAAAAATGGCAGGGAGCAATGGATAAGAAATTCTGTGAGAAGAGTGGAAGGAAAGGCATCCCCTGGACCTTCTCTTCTCACCCCTTCATTACCAGCGGGCTCACAACTGTGCTCTTTGTGCTGTAAGGTTTCATTTTGGTATTGGTGAAATCTCTGGAATAAGCTCTGAGAAGAGTCCAAGCATGCAGATTCAAAGACAACATGGTCATGTACCTGATGGGCAGGAAACACAAAGATCCATTACCCCTGTAAAGCGCACAGACACGCAGCAGCACTCATTAACTGCAGCCAAGTGCATTATCTCTTCATGCGCTCTTCTCCTGCAGACGTGGTAATTCTTCTCATCCTACACCTTAAAAGACCCAATAGCTGGGAAATGCAGCAAGTGAGCTCTCACACCACAAGACATCATTAGCCTGACTGCATCTACTGAAGGCTGCTTATTTTTCTTCAGTAGAAGCAGAAACATTTCAAACCTTGATGTACAGTCATGGGAACAAATGAGCCCAGAGCCTGGGAAATCTGATAGCTCGCCTCTTTTGCGTGTTTCTTCGCTAATTCATGATGGCTGATGTTACATGGCAATTCTCCCCCCTCATTAGCAGTTCATTATTAGCCACAGGCTGAAAAAATTGGGGCTGTTCAGCCTGGAGAAGAGAAGGCTCGATGCAGATCTCATAGCATAGCAGCCTTCCAGTATCTGAAGGGGGCCTACAAGGATGCTGGGGAGGGACTTCATTAGGAACTGTAGTGATAGGACAAGGGGTAACGGGTTCAAACATAAACAGAGGAAGTTCAGGTTATATCTAAGGAAGAAGTTCTTCCTGGTGAGGGTGGTGAGGCACTGGCACAGGTTGTCCAAAGAAGTGGTAAATGCTCCATCCCTGGCACTGTTCAAGGCCAGGTTGGACAGAGCCTTGGGTGACATGTTCTAGTGCGAGGCACACCTGCCCATGGCAGGCAGTTGGAACTGGATGGTCTTAAGGTCCTTTCCAGCCCAAACCATTCTATGATTCTATAGAACTCCAAACCAAGCCTCTGCTCTGATGCACTGTGAGGCCCTGTCTGTTTCCTTTCCCAAGGGGACAAATCAACCCCTCTCAGACTCATTATCCCCAAGGCCAGACTTTTTTCCATCATCCTCCCACTCTCTTAATTAAAACTGAAAGGAAGACAAGATTGTTTCTACCAAGAGATGGTGGCAGCAGCTCTGAAGATGTTATGAATTACAGAAAGCCAAAGAGGATAAGCCTGCTGAGTGGAAGCGCAGAGGTATCACTTGCTGTCATCAGAGGACCTCCTGGGAAGAGCTGAAACCCTGAGTGTCCCAAAAATTAAGAGTGCAAATTGATGTGTGCTCCTTCTCTCCACGGAACCTGTGCGTCATATGAGGCAGGGGTAGCTGTTACCATGGCAACTAATCTAATCTTTATTTTAATTCTTGCTGTAGTCAGATCACAGCAGATAGGAAATAGCGATGCTCAGAATTAGAGCAATTGTATGTGTGAACACATGCACAGGAAACGTATGTAATTGCATACGTGGCTGTAACTAAATGTAGAAAAAAGTAATGTTTTCCTGTGGGGAATATACTTTTTAAGGAAATAGAACCAAACTGGACTTGATCTCAGAGTCATGCAGAACAGAGATTCTGACTGGACACCAGAGGAAGATTTTTGACAATGAGAACAATCAGACATTGGGATAATCTCCCCAGAGAAGTGGTGAATTCCCCAACTTTGGACACTTTCAAGATTAGGTTGGACAGCAGGTTGTGACATCTAGTGTAGGTCATGCTTGCCTAGAAAGGTTGGACCAGATGATCCTTGAGGTCCCTTCTAACCGGGTACTCTATGATATGATTCTATGGACAGCCACCTTGTTGAGTGTAACTGATCCTATAGCCATCCTAGGGGAAAGGACAGTGCACAACTTCTATACCTTGCCTTTGAACCATAGAATCAGCTAGGTTGGAAAAGATCTTTGAGATCATCAGGTTCAACCTTTACCCCAGGACTGCCAAGGCCACCACTAAACCATACCACTAAGGGCCTCATCTACATGGTTTTTGAACACTTCCAGGGATGATGATTCCACCACTGCCCTGAGCAGTATCTTCTGATGCCTGATCAAATACTTTGGAAAAGTACCTTATCCCATCCTAAACTCCCTGTCAGCTCATTCTCCCTCCCATGAAGGCTTCTTCAGGAGAAGAAACACAGCGACTTCTCAGACATGTCCTAATACAAAAGCCCTGATATCATCCAAAAAACCATAGCCCAGGCAACAATGTACCCTTGTCGTGGTTTAAGTCCAGTCAGCCACACAGTTTCGCTCTCTCACTCCCCCCTCTTTCTTTCCCCCGCTCCCAGAGGGATGGGAAGGAGAATCGAAAAGAATGCAACTCCCACAGGTTGAGATAAGAACAGTTTAGTAACTAAGGTATAACACAAATCACTACTGCTACCACCAATAATAATAATGACAAGGCAAATACAAGGAAAGAATACAATTCTCACCACCTAATACCAAGCCTGACCATGCAGTGCACCCCCACCCTTCCTGGTCTCTGCTCTCCGTCCTGGGCATGACGTGCTGTGGTATGGAATAACCTCTTTGGTCAGTTTGGGTCAGGTGTCCTGTCTCTGCTTCCTCCTGGCTCCCCTCCTCCCTGGCAGAGCATGAAACTCAGAAAGTCCTTGGCCAGACCAAAACATCACTAAGCAGTAACCGAAACACTGGTGTTATCAGCGCTGTTCCTAGGCCCAAAATCAAAAACACAGCGCTACACCAGCTACCAAGGAGGAGAAAAATGACTGCTGCTGCTGAACCCATGACAACCCTCAACACAGCAGCATCACCGCTCCAAAGTCATACATATCAGGAAGGGAAATACTTGAGACTTTCCTGTCTTAACTCACCACACGGCTGGCAAGCATTGAATAGTTGCCAAACAGAAAGTGTAAACAGGCCAAAATCAGGAACCCGAAGTCTGAAATCCCTTAAATTCCAGGTGTCAAAATGAGCATGGAGCTTTGAGCAGGGAAGTGTGCAGGGCCTGGGGCACAATATCCCTCACACAGGGAGCTAGTGTGCCAAATATTCCTTAAAGCCAGATGGCAGACATGGACAGAATTAAAACATTAAACACATTCGCAGCCATTCAGGTACCTGGTTGATGTCCTGATTTTGGCAGGGAGAGTTAATTTCCTTCCTAGCTAGTACAGTGCTGGGTTTTGCATTTACTATGAGAATAACATTGATAACGTACTGGTGTTTTAGTTGTTGCTAAGCAGTGCTTACACTAAGTCGAGGACTTCTCTGCTCATCACCCCACCAGCAAGTAGACTGCTTTTATCTCAGTCCATGAGTTTATCAACTTTTACTCTTCTGATCCTCTCCCCATCCCATTGTAGGTAGTGAGTGTGCAGCTGCCTGGGGTTTGGTTGCTGGCTGGGGTTAAACCACAACAGTGGTCACCAGGCAGATACCATCTCAGGTGACTGTCATCACCACAGGCTTCCAAAAACAACAAGGCAGATCCTCCCCTGCTCTGAGCTGGGATAGTTCTCATGACATGATCTACAGAGCCAAACTGTTTCATGTCAACTTTGCTTGGTCAAGGGATCTTTTCACAGGGACTCTTTTTGAGTTGTTTTATTGTTGTTTCCTTTTACCTGGAGAGCAGGATTTTCCATGAAGGGGTCACAGCCAGAACACCAAGCTCTGGCACTGCCACTATCAATGCAAATCCAGAGGAGAGTTTGCAGACTTACAGCTTAAGGAGACAGCACACAGCAAAACTCATCACCAACAGGACCCATCCTGAAGCACACTGAATCAAAACTAATTCCAGCTAAAGCTCAGCCTGTCTTCTGAGCCATGAGGCTGTAGGAGCGTGGTGTCATGGGTAGATCAGACAGAAAGGAAACATGGAAGAGCACTTGTTCTTTAAGCCTTATGAAGACAATAAACACCTCCGCGTTTAGTGGGCTGCACAGCACACCTCCAGTTCATGAAGTCCTTAAGCTGCTGATTGCCAAAGGCTGGGGGCTACAGGCAGGGAAAATATACCAATCCCATGTCTTCCTTCAGCACCTCCTCCTGGCCACTGATAGAAACAGGATATAGAGTTAGACAGGATTTAGCCTGACCCATAGAAACCTTCTAATTCTCAGCAAGCAGGCAAGATGTTCCAGTCTCGAATTTAGAGGGTGCGGGGGTTATCAACCCTTCGCTTCAGATGCTGTCAAACTAGACCCCTACCTTGAGCGCTGGATCTCTCATTAGGGCAGCAGGAGCCAAACCAGGGTTACAGAATAACAAGGTCCCTAAAGGTGAAGTTCTGTTTTGAAGCAGCGACTTAATTTGGGCAGATGAGATAGCTGTTTAGTGCGAGATGGATGTTTGTGCTTGGAACAAGAACAAGCAGAGGAAGCAGCTCAGTAAATGATATGGGTTTAGGTATTTTTAGTAATGTAATGCAGCACTAAGAGGAAAACAAGGAAGAGCAAGCAACAACGAAAATCAGTTCAGCTTCAATGAAACACAGCGGGATCACACTGGTGCATCAAAGTGAGCTGCTTGCCATCACCTTCATGGGCAGGCAAGAAAAAAAATCCATTCCTATGATCCCCCTGTCTGACCCAAACGCAGACCAGGGCTGAGCACATCCCATCCCAATGGATTTTAATCCTTTTATCCCAAGGCATATCCCTTTTCATCCATCTGCTCCTGGCTGCTGCTGGGACCCCCATCACCTGCGACTGCAAAAACAGCAGCTGCAATTAATAACACACAGACACTCTCAATTGCTCATCTTGGCAGCCATCTGGCTTCATACCACACATAACCCTGCTCTGCAAAGCAAAAGGGTATTTTATCTCCTGCCACCAATAGCTGAAGGATGGGCTAAGAAACAGGCAAGGCTGATGCGAAACAGAAGATAGATTATAAACAAGCAAGAGGCAGAGAGAAGGGTGCTCAGTGATACACCCATGCAAACAAAAGGGGAGCGACCTTCCAGAAGCAATAATCACCATTTTGCATTCCCTGAGGACCGTTTTGAGCAGTGCTCCATGTGTGATCAGTCATTCATTTTGTCTGTTTTCCGTTGTTTTTCCACTGTCACTTTTGTTCATCTCAATTTTCCTTCTCCGAGCTTTGAGTGCGAACGAACATTAACAATTCACATCTTTAACTGCTCTAATTTGGAGCAGTTCCCTGGATGTCCATATAGCAATACTGATTTAATCCAACCTTGTGTCTTCAAAGGACCCTTTCATAGCAATTACAGGCCAGATGAATGGGATTTTAATTTCCAGTTAAGGTAGCTTACCTCAATTCAGACGCACCAAATTTTGCCATTCAGCTCAGTGCTCTGCATTTTGTGTATGTGCTGGCAACACAACAGGGAAGAAATTAGGAAAGACACATCCCAAGATCAGGACAATCTCTCAGAGCCAGGTTCATACAGTACCTAGCATAATAGGGACCACTGCCAGGTTTTTAGATATACATTTTTAAAGTCAATGTTTGAGATAAGAGTCTCTGCCACATTAAGCATCCCATCCTACACGCACTGCTGAGAATTTGGCCCCAAGACCCAAGATGAGTATCTTCCCTGTGTTGCAGAAAACATCACACAGTTAAGATAACAACATTGAACTCGGGTGCAGCACTTGGTGTAATTTTAGTTCAGCTGCATAATTTCACTGGGCAAGGATTCAAGATGAGAGTCCTGGTGTCAGGCAAGCTGCTGGCTTGTGGGAGGCATCATCTGAGCCACATCAGCTTATGTTTCTGCCCGATGCCCGAGCTATGGTAGTTATTATCCTGCAAAGGAGATGAAGGACCTTGCAATTTCCTCCCAAGCGGAACTCATCAGGCACCCAGAGCTTCTGAGCCCTGCTCTGGTAAGCAGAGCCAGGCATCCAGGAAAGAACAAATGCAGGGAGGGCTAAAAGTTTGTCTGAAACATGCCAGTGTGAATCTTGATCTGAACAAACTCAAGCCAATAGGATCTTAATGCTATTTAAAAGGGATTAAACAATGTGCAAGAAGATATTGCATATATTTATGTTTTTAAATCCCATCTGTGTCACAAGGACCATAAAATATTCAGCTTTGGGGAAAAAAACCCAACAAGTTGGCAAAGAAAAAAAAAATGCTGTCTATATAAACCTTTATTCCCATAAACATGGAAAGAAGCAGAGCTGCCAACAGATACACCTACACCCATCCTCTGAATTAGTGCAACTATATCTCTGTGGTAAATTAACGTCCTTTCTCCCATACAGCTTTCCTGCTTGCAGCTACTGAGACAAAATGAGGTTGCAAACAGATCTCTAATACAATTTCCTTCCATGCACACTTCACTTTCATTCTTTGTTTTCCCATGCAGGGCTTGGGTTTCTTTCATTCTCTTCATTCTTCCTTACTTGCCCACTTAAGTTAAGACAACAACATTTTGTTCTGTATTTCCACTGCTATTCCATGGTGATTTGTTAACGGTGCTGGGTTTGCAGTCAAACGGCTGGAAACATATAAAGTTGGCAAGCTGCTTCCCTCATTAGGGAACACAGCTCTCGAGCGTTTAAGTGCAAGCCTATTAGCTGAATTATTCAACAGAAGGAAAAAAACCCCATGACAAATACAATAAAAAGCAGCTACAACAACAGTGGGGAGGGAAGGGAAGCTTATTGACTTTGGTGCCATTGGAAAAGTTTGCAGCATTCCTCGAAACTCCATTTGGGATTAAACCCATCTACAGAACTCAGGCAAAGCTGAATGGCTGCACAGAAGCAGACAGAAGCTGGCATTCATAGTTCAGGATACTGGACTGTATTGTTGCTGTCTTGAACTGATAATGAAGAAGCCCAAGGGAGGAATATTTCCAAAACCATAATGCAAGGGATATGCTTATGTGCAGTTTGTGAGTAACTGGGGGTGGTGGAAATCTTCCATATCCAGCCGCAGGCTTTAAGCACTGAAACAGCTCACCATGAGGATCCAAGTAACAGTTTGTGTGTGTGTTCTTATTGTGTAATAAATACCATGTAATTCAGAAGAGCTTAACCACCCACAAGAGAGGAGTGTGTTGCCTTGCATGTGCCAATGGCAAGAGGAGTTGACACGTGGCAGCTTGTGCCATTAACAAAGCTGAGAACTGGACCAAAAACTCTGATGAGAAAGTCAGCATTGTCTGCCTTCGACCGTCATGTAACCTGGAAAGAGAAAGTGCTTGGGTCAGGCACAAAATTAAGCAGGGTGGTCAAGACCTTGAGGATACTCATATTGATGGGGAACTGCATGCAAGAGGACAAAACCAGGACCTCAGTCTTGAGTCCTGAGGAAGGTGAGTGAGGCCAAAGCCTCTCGCAAGAGATTTTATTTACCTAAGAGGTAAAACGGAGTTGGTATGTAGGAGACAATGCAAGGTTATGGAGCAAAGTCCTCCATTGGAGATGTCAGTATGAAGGCTGGACTGCAGAGGAGAGCATGGACAGCTGTCCATACTCCAGAAGCATCGTGGACAGGGGAGGAGAAGGGTGTTATTTGAAGGGCTCAGAAACAGGGACTGTGTGATTTAGATATCAGCTGAAAGTCAAAAGTAGAAGAAATCTGGGCTTATCAAAGCAATTCGGCTGTGCCAAAACCACTCAGAAATAGGGGAGAAAACAGAAGAACACATATATGACATCTCCAGTTTTCCTTACAGCTGTATACTTCCTGTGCTAAAGCAAAAGGCAATGAGTTCTATGAAACTTCATAAGCTATAAGGATCTGCTTATTTTAATTGGCATGTGATGTTAAGAAGATAAAACTTGAATTTGGAGATCTGGGAAGCATGTCCTTTAGCTACTGCAGGGCCTGCAAGATCAGTGCTGCATATGCAGCAGGCAACTACTCATTCTTTCTTTCGCCAAGGAACACTGGACACATAGATTTTTGTGAAGAGACTGGTTATACATACATCTCATGTAAAAGTAATTCCAGCGATGTTAGCTCTTGACAGGACTCTGCACAGAAGCCCCAGTTTTTATTGTGCTGACAGGACAATAACAAGTGAGTAGAAAGCAGCAGCAATAGAATTCTACCAAATTATCTAAGGTCACTTCCAACCCAAACCATTCTATGATTTCACAAATTCCTCAAGCAATTAAACCATTTTAGTTGATGACCCAGACAGAAAGAGATGTCAGGCAGAGAGATCTGATGATGACACTGAGCCATCACTTGTAAGAGGACCAGAACATCAGGTTCATGATGCTGAGGACCTCAGTAATGTAACAGGGCTCAAATTCAATAGCTGACAGCAATTCCATTAGGGAGCAATTAGAATTTTTGCTGTAAAAGTGAAGACTTGACCCCTGGTCTATTGTTCCCAGAGGAGAGGAAAGGACTGGGTGTACAGAAGCAAGTTAGTGGCTGCAAATACAAAGACACCAAAGAAATCTTAACGTAGTTGGTGTGAGATTTCTGGGGAGCAGGGAAGCATCAGTGCTAATGTGTAAGACAGCGACAGGCCTTAGTGCACACAGCTGGAATCAGAACGGACGGCTTTTCCCACCCAAAGGGCTCAATGTATTTACCCAGACACATAAAGGCTCAGAAGGAATGGGATTACAAGGAATAATGTTTAGAAAAGTAGAGATATTTACATTGGAAGATGAGGTCATTGGTAGATACTGGTAGCTACAGATGTGTTCAGATGTTTACTTCAGGTCCTTCTTCAGCCTTCACAATGACCCAAACCTTTCATGGCATCTCTATGTGGCTTTGAAGGTGGGAAAGGCAAGCTGCCCTGACTTCCAGCACAGAAACTGAGCTATACAGCTTACATCAATTCCAGCCCTGCAGAGAGCTCCAGGGAAGCCATGAGATACAGGCTGAACAGATGGAGCAACGCTATTTGGAATAGCTCCAGTGCCAGCTTAGTGTCTTCCCCAGAGATCCCTTAGATTCATCATTTGTTTGGATAACGTGTGGAGGGAAAGCACAGAATCAAAACACTAACAGGATCACTTTCAGATGACAGCATTTGGTGTATGTTTGCAGTACCACACTGGTGGTAGCTGACATATCCATATAGAGGGGTCATGTCCAAGTTGACATCTGATTTCCTAAAAATCTCCCCCCATTACTCCAGATTGTTTGACTCAAAAGAAAATCAGCCAAAATACAAAACCTTGGAAAAATTCCTCCATGAAATCAAGAAGGCAGGGGAGAAACTCTATGTCCTGAGGCATCTTTGGCTTTGCCATTGGTTAAAGCAAAGACCTTCCTGCTTCAGAGAGCTCAGGCAACTCTTTAGGCATTAGGAAGTGTGCTGACATGATCTGACAAAAAGTAATTGATCAAAGCCAGTGTAATTGAACATTCCCGCTCCCGCTTAATTAATCTGACCAGCTCCCCTATAAATTCATAATCACAGCCTCTGACTGCAGCAGACCTTATTTATATGCCTGAGAGGTTTCCAGTTAGGATCAGACAGGCTCTTCCATGTTTCAACCCTAAGACCTAGGGCTGTATTCAAGCCTTCAGTACAGATACCACTGCTGGCTTTCTGCAATGTAACTCCAAGGGGAAATCAGATGCCCTGGTAGCACATTTGATGGGAATAGCAGGATGAAGGTTTGCAAAGCTGCCCGAGTGGTTCAGACCGACGATGAAAAGAAGTGGGATGGCCAGACCTCAGAGGGCCCTCATGGTGTTTCCTGCAGGGGATGCAGCCTGTTCCAGTTTCAGGTAAAACTTGAAGTAAATTGCTGAGAACAGGGGGAAGTTTTACAGGTGTCCCTTCCTGCATGGTAATGAAGCTGAGAGCAGGTGGAGAGATGAGAAAGTGCTCTGCTTTGATGAAATGCCAAGAAAATGGCTTTGCGGAGCATCATAGTACTATGAGACAGTTCAAGGCAGGACATGAGGGAAGCTGCATCCAGCTGCTACTGGAAGGACACATATGGGATAAAGGGGATTTTCCCTAGCCAGGAGTGACATGATCCTTTCACAAAACACAGCAAACAGCATGTTCTGGATGGCATCCCCCTCTTAGCTTGGAGACCATTGGCAGTCTGCTGTTAACACAGCCTGGAAGTACCCAAATCAGGTTAAGATTGCTCCACAGAATAGCAAGGATACAACACAGCTTCATATAAGAGGAAACCAGTCAGTGTGGGACCAATACTTACTGAAGTCAGCTGGAAGCTTCATACATGAGCTCAGTGTTTAGGATGAACACGGAAGGCATTTGCTCCACACAGTTTTTTCACAGCAGGGATATATATTTCTCCCCATGGACCACACAGACACAGAAGAGTACTCATTTGCAACTTAGCAAAAAGAATCCCTCCTAGATCATCCCACGGCACTGAGTGCAGCCGTTTCTGCATATCCCTCTCCAGCATCACTTGCTGTCTCAGCCCAATGCAACTTTTCACTTTGACCAGCTCCATCTCTGCTAGAGGAGGTCAACCTGCTTCATCCGCCATCACCAGAAGCAACCAGGTTGTTGGTGTCACCAACAAAATCCCTAGCAAAGCTTAGTGGCAAGCAGGACCATCCCCACAGGTCTCCAGCAAACAGCTATTCCTTTTCATAGCAAAAGGACATTGCAACTCTTGCATCCCCAAAGCTATCACGTAGCACCCCCAAAAGCAATTCTAATTTCTAATACAAAACAGCAGGCATAGCCACCACAAAACAACATAATGTTCTGGTCACACCAGGTGCAATTAAGCCATGTAAAACTTTAGTACAGAGAGACAGGTATGACTTTCATTGCCCCCAGTAACTTCTAAAGCTGGAACAGTTTGTATTGGGATTATTCCTATAACTCAGCTCTCTGATTGAACAGGACAGAACTTGATCCTTACCCCATTTCCAATTCACCAAACTGTGTCTCAGTCTGTGTCTGTTTTCCTCCCACATGTAGCTCCATGGGCTGTTCCTCCAATTGGCTCCACAGAGTGGATCTAGAGGTGCTGCTAGGAGAACATCTGGATAAAGAGTAGGGTGAAACTGGGAAATTAAGAGGAGCAGGAAATAAATGAGGCAACTCTGCTTTACCTATAGGTAGCCTGGAATTGGGTACAGGCATTACAATGGTCAGGGCAGCTGATCAGAAAAGTCTCGGAAGTCTGGAGAGCGATGATTTAAGGTAATGGAAGAGTGCAGGAGATACGATTCACACCCATACACATACATAGTGCTGTCTAATAACTGGTCATAGGATTTTGATCAGATGTGGTGCCAGCTTAGGTCATGAGTTTTGCTCTGGATCAAACAGAAAGCATCAGACTCCAAGCTCCTCTGCCCCCTTTGCCACACAGAGTTCTTGCTCTTGCCCTGCTTCTCACTTAGCAAAACACTCCAGGAGGTCCCATTCACTTGCCTCCCACTCCAGACTGAATCAGAGCAAAGTTGCTGAACACAGGCTGCTTGTCACCTTGCCAAACTTTGCTACCCAATCGCAGCGTGAAAGCAGCTGTGACAGGCAGCAACAGACAATCTAGCATCAAATTAATTACCTGGAAGGGACCCAGCAGAACACTGGCACTCTGTCTCATAACCACTGATGAGTCAATTCTCATCATCCTCAGTGTTACAGGTGCTGGACTGGGTGCAGGGTCTGATTCCCTGAACCAGCCCATGCCAGGCAGTCCTCACAAAAGCATTTCAGGATGAAGCATTTTAAGGTTTTTTTTCCCATTGGAAGGGTATTTGTGGCTCAGTGGTATCTCCCTCCAGACTCAAAACAGGCTTTTTTTGCAAACAATGCCAATGAAATGCCACCATCACTTTTACAACTTCTGTTTGTTTTCTTCCCAGAGAAGAGCACCTCTGCGCTCAGAGCATTGCAAATGCACTGATTGAATCTGGCGGAGGTAACCAAACACACGCATCGCATGGGAAACAGAACGAAGGAGGGAAGGAAGGGTACAAGCAAATATTTCTTCAGGATTGTCAGGCCTTTCAGTTACCATGGCAGTGTGTTTCCATGGAAGCCAAATTTGAAGCCTGTTGCTGTCACTGGAGTGGCCCAAAGAAAATGATTAGTTTTGAAAATGAACCAAGCTGCTCTCTACCTTGAAAGCCAGCCCATCCACAGCCCTCAAAACCACACAAGCCAGCAGCATCTTTCCATCCCTGATAAAGGATTTAATAAACATGTGGGGAAGGGAGAGACAGAAAATACCACACAGTGAAAACAAGGAGCTTCCTTTTATGCAAGCAACAATGCAGAAACTGCACTGGTAAGCACAAGGCTGAAGGCGCTTTGTGAAATATCGCACATAAAGGTTAGCAAAATCCTCAGAGCACCCTGTGCCACCGGCTCCCAAGGGGACAGAAGGGAGGTACTTTGAGACTAGCGCTGTTTGGTTGCCATTTGTTTTAAACTACCCCCCTTTAATCATGCTGACACCCCTCCTTTGGTTTCCTTACCCACGTCCCAGGGAAAGGCTGGGGAGGGGAAGGAGAATTCTAGTCAACATTAAATAGCAGCTTCAGCCGCTTTGATGCTCAGAGCATATTTTTGAGTTCTTGGAAGTCACTTTTTGCCTTTTCCATCTCATTTCCCCACCAGAAAGGGATTTTCTGCATCCCCTTTCATTTTTCAGAAGCCAGGGAGCCCACATAAGCTGTCTGGTGCATTTTATCACCAGTAACCGGAAAAGCGTGGCACATACTCAGCCATTTCCAACGGGGAGATGGTGGGATTCAGTGATGGAGTCACATTCTACAAACCACCTGAACTAGAGACATTGAAGCAACAAGAGCAAACATAGCACTGCTTTAAAAGGACAGATCAGTGCCTCTGGATTTAGTGACTTTTCACCTAGAAACAAGTGCCTCTTCCGCACTGACATGAAAAAAGCATCAGGAAGGCTACCGAACTAGGCCTTCTGGGGATAAAACACCTGAAGAAAGCTGAGCTCTCATTGAAAAAGATCAGAGCAAAAAGAGGCATCTGTGATGAGACTGCTAGACTGCTAGACTGTCAGCTCTATCTGACTTCACTTTTTAAGGCAGAAAAAGATCTAAGACCTGTATCACTTAAACATAGTTCTTGTGCCACCATTCCAGGATCTCCTGTGCTCTCTGCTACCTCTCTTGTCCAGGAGAAAGAGAGAAGCTCATGGCTTTAAAGCACACTTTGAACAAAAGCATTTGATGTGAATACGGCAGATTTCCTCTGAATGGTGAGTACAAATGAAGGGTCTGCCACCCAATTTGGGATCCCTGCTCCATTCAGACTTCAGTGGAAAAGGAACTAAAATCCCACCTTGTTCGTCACGGGTGGGCTGAACCAGTTATGCCAGACACAAGTCTCACAGGGCAGTGGGGAATTGCTGCACCCTGACACAAAGAAACAACCTATTGGCAAAACAACCTTCTGCATCCAAACTCCATTATAAACTCTTGGCCACAAACCTCCAAAGAAACTAAAATGTAACTCTCAAGAAGCAGTCACAATTGCACTAGACCCCAGAGGACAATTGGCTTAAATGAACACCCTGTCCCTGTTTGGGGAGGTTTTCTCAGTTCCCAGCACTACAGTGCTCCAGCATCTGCCACTACCTGCTGCTTGCCTTCCTCTCTGCCAGAGCTTACTGCCTTGCAGAAGGAAAAACATGTCCACATTCCAGCTCTTCATTGAAAAGTCCGAGATTGTGGCTTCAAGTCCTAAATAGATGAGTTTGTAAGTATGCACCAATGCGGAGCAATGATGCTCTAACAGAGGTCAGATGCAGAGCAAGGATGCTCTAACACAGGTCAGATGCAGAGGATGCTGCTGGCAGCACCCATCAGGCAGCTGAGGCCATTGCCAGAGCCAGACTGGGCACTGAGCCACAGAGGAAAAACTCATCATAGCCAAACCCAGCTGGGCACTTCCAGTGTTTCACACACCAGTGCTTAACATCCTTTGCACTGCATATCCATCAGCTGAAGCTTTCTCCTCATGCAGGAGGGAGGAGGCTTCAAACCAAGGGGTACTTGCACAGCTAGCCAGCAGTTCACCTCGCCAAACATAATGGCACGAGTATTCCCAAACTAAGGTTTTCTCTGGACATTTCACTTCCCTCCAAGCTCCCTTTTGTAAATGGAAAGCAAATCTGGCTAGCAAGCCAGCTTCTGCCTCACTGCACAAGACATGCACTGGATTCACGTTCCATGCTGTGTTTTGGAGAGGGAAGGACTGATTGTGCAGACCAACAGTTCACCGAGGAACACAGGAGCAGTAGCAACTTTGGTCTTTGCTCCACCAACTCACTCTCTGGGGCCAGTGAAAGGCAGGAGGGGCAGAGCAAAAGCAAAGGACTACTTACCAGCGCTGGAATAAACCTACCGGATCCAGCCATTCCTGGGCAAGCAGCACCATTAACATCCCCTTCTCACACTTCCACTGCTGCTTGGACTTCTGGAGTCTGAAAGGCTCTTGGGCACCATCCAAGAGGTCTATTTTGCACGGCACCACCACTCCTGGCCAAGCTTCAGGAGTTTTGCTTCATGCACAGATCAAAGGGGAGAACATGAAATGTAACAGTGCAGGTAAGTTCCTGAACTCACCAGTGCTCAGTTATCTCTTATGACTGTCAAAAGGATCACAGGATCCCTTCCACCCCTCTCCATGCAGCCATTATCTTTATTTTACTTCAAGAAAGCTGAGATCACAGGAACCTCCAGAGATTGATACAACAACAGAAGAGGGAGGTATGCTTAGACTTCAGAGACTTAAATTGTCCTAAATTCAATGTCACATACAGAAGGAAGTAATTCTCTATTTTTGTGTGTCACCAAAAATTAAGACCAAAAAACCACACAGAACTGCCAATTGTGTTAAATCCATAATTTAAAGCATTTTAATAAAAACAAAGCAAAATGCATTTCATAATCCATCCACTGGCACAATGTATAAAATCTCTGAAATAACAACTTTAATATTAGTCACAAAACCCAGCATGTTGTATAAAAATAGCTGTATGCACACTGCTAAAAGATAATGTAAAACTGCTCTGAATAGGCCATGCAAAGACATTCAGCCTTGACCTTTCAATTTCCAAGCACTCATTGGATCTGCTACTTTATTCCTTCTCCTTCTGCTTGGGAGGGTTTTGTGCTGGCACTCGGGGGCCTCCTCCTCTCCCTCTCCCCCCTGTACACAATGCCCTTGCAAAGGGTTTCAGAAATGGCTGGCAAGTTAAGGTGCATCATGTTGGGCATCTTAGCGGCCCAATTTTCACAGCTTACATTTCAGAAAGTGCTCAACATCCATGTCCTTCCCCATGGACACCTCAGCTTGGTCACTCAAAGCCTTCAGCTTTTCACCCAGTACCCTTCCAAATTACTCCTGACCCCTGGTGCACCACAGCAGTAAAACTGGAAGGAAGACTCTATACACCCAGCCCGTGATCACTGCAGGAGCAGAATGTAACAGCTGCAGCACCATTTTTGTACAGATGTACCCCTGCATTTGACAACTCTAAACCATTCACACATAAAACTCACTGAAGCCTGTCCATTCACATTAAGAACTCCAGGTAACACACACAAAAGGAGCTGGAGAATCATGAGTTTACAGAAAAGAAGATGTAATTGAGGGTAGCACTGATACAGAAAAAACCCAGATACTAAATAAAACCTGTTATATAAACAACCTGTTATGCTGTGGTTATCTGACTTAACAATGTAACTGCCACAGAAGGGGACATACTGAACACCAAAACCAAACCCAATTACAAAAAGAGATGATACATTTTAGTTAAGAACAAAAAGATGTCAGATAAAGAAATAACATTTGCAGCTTTCATCCCACATGCTGACACACAAACTATCAACGGGATAAAAAAGCAACCCAGTCCTCCTCATCTCTACAAGTCTGAGTGATCCCTGTGCCTTTACCTCATACAGGTTAAGCCCAACGAAGGTAAAAGAGATCCACCCAGTCATCATCTTCACTTCCTGAGTCTACACAAAGAGAGAAGGGCACTGTCGGTTGAGAACAGTCCCCGCTGCTGACATGAGCAGCTGCACCTTGCAAGACGTGCCGCCAAGGAGAGCAGCCAGAGGCAGGGAGAGCCTTGATGCTCTGCCAGGCAAAGCAAGAAAGTACGTTTCCTTGTTTTCAAGCTCACATTTTAAAGCATGCTCTTCTAAGAGGAAAATAAGGAAAACTTAGTGATTTATCACCTCAGATAATACAGCAGCAAACCTGTCCCCAGTTTAAAAACATCAGTTACATTATCTTAATGCACCAAATCTGACAGGCAAAAAACATTCCCATAAAAAGCTGTCCCCTTACAGTTACAAGTCACATCACAAGAGCAAGCTTCTAATCAAGGTGTCAGAAGCAGAGAAGCTTTTATCAGTGCTGAAAATCCAAATAAGAACACAGGCTGATCTTGCCAATCCATAGCAGGGAAGAAGTTTAAAAGGCTTGGTGGGGAACTGGCTGGAAGTCAGTGTTTTTGGTGGCATGCGTCATTGCTCTGCGCTTGGCCAGGCGGGACTTGGACGGAGGTGAAAGCTTCATGGAGCACACAGCATGGGCAACGCTCTCCTGCTCTGCGCTGAGTTCGTTCTCATGCTGAGACAACTGCCGGTTGAGGGCTATGGCCTCAGCAGCAAAAAGTGTCAGGTCTTTTGTGCTACTGTTCCTTTTAAGGGAAAAGGAGAAAGTGATTAAAGCACACACAGGGTCACTTCAGCTGGTTACCTTCACAGCAGAGCATCTACATCCAGACAGTTTTATTTCTGCTATCAAAACATCAACACAGCAGCCAAAATGACCAGCTAATATTTGCATCTCTGCACTGTGAAAATCAGCAATACGTAACAAAAACACTCTGGGGATTTGGAAACAGCCACAGTTCTAGTCCTCATTCTGCCAAGGACTTTCCATGTCAACCCAAGAAGCCACCTGAGATACCATGCTCAATTTCTGCATGTTATAAAAGGACGGGCATACAGGGCAACACTGTTCCCCATCTTCAGAGAACTGCAATCCCACTGTAATTGCACACCTGGCTTAAGGAAATGCATTTCTGATGGGAAGAACCACCTGGAATCACCAGTGGCAGACATGGAAACAGAAACAGAGATGTGTGACTCAGGCTCTCCGGCATACAGAATCTGCCATCAAATCACTTCAAATGAGGCTTGCCCTGCTCACAGTTACACTGATACAGTGATTACCACCAACTACACGGAAGTCAGATCCAAGTCCGTGCTCACCCATCAGGAAGTAGTCTCTTTGGATAATGTGTGCCTTCATGCCTTTTTCTTTTTTGCCCCTCCTGGGCAGCAAACTGCCAAAACCATCATTATTTCCTGTCTAAGATTAGCACAGCACCACAGGAATCCTCTCCATTGTCTCTCCCAAAAACAAGCAAGATTAGATCATAAAGAAAAATCAGAGCTTTAATATTTCTGATATTCTTAAAATTAGTGCTGCACATTTATGAAGGTCCTTTCTCAAGCAAGGATCTTACCCCCTGATTTGTCACCTCCTATCTCTCCCCATTCTTTCAGTAATGATTCCTGGCCAAGTTTAAAGACATATAAAAACAATATTACCTTTGAAGAACTTGAGGGGTAGGTAATCCCCTTTCAGGAGCCTGCTAGAAGAAGCAGTTAAAAAGAGTTAGTTATGTACGAGCAGCTGGGAACCAGCTTTTCCAAGAGAGTGATAAAAACCAGGGGACTCCCCCAAATCTTTACGACCAATGGATATTGCACATAAACTAATTCACTGTGGGTTTACATATCACATTTCTTAATCAGTCTCCCCTCACAAGACGATACCACAGTTTGCAGGTATCAGACAAAAGCTCTGGAAGCTCTCTAGAGGTTCTATCCCTTCTTTCCTAAACCGGGAACTAAACAAAAGAGAGCACTGCTGTTCTTTTAAAACCGTATCTTCCAGCAGCCTGCTTTACTGTATTGAAGAGTAACGTCATAATTCATGTACTGCAGTGCTTGGTATTCACAAAAAAGCCATTTAAAATGCATAAGGCAATAATTAAAAAACAAAACAAAACAGAAACACATTTGAAGGTTGACAGATTCATCTAAATATTTATAACACAGAGCTCCAGAAAGAATAAAGCCACTGTGTATTGTTTAATTAATCAAGAGCACTAAAACACATAATGACTCTATTAAAAGTTCAGAGATGGTGAACAACTTGTTTGTCATTCTGGAAGACAAATAAGCCTTAAAATAAAAAATAACTATATAAGTGGGATACATACTCCTTGAACCCATGAATGTTGCAAAACTTGAGCAGCACTAAGTCGTTCTTTGGCATCACGAACCAGCAACTTTGAGATGAGATCTTTGGCCTCAGAGGATATATGCGACCAGTCCTTGTCAGGAAATTCATACTTGCCCTCCTGAATGCTCTCAAAAAGCTTGTTCTAGTAAAAGAAAACAAGAGTGCAACCACAAGACTTCTCAGGTGGGAATCTTCTCATTCAGTTTTATCCACCTAAGGTGGTGAACTGAACCAGCCAGTCTCCTTATGGAGTCAAGGGAGATTGAAAGGCAGTTCCAGAGTGCTGCAGTGCATACTTTGATGGACATGATAAATTGTCTGCTGAAAACGCCTTCCAAGCCCCATGTAACAGTGCAGACAATGTACTCAGGTTTTAGAAATAATCAATTCAGGCCCTGCATGGAGACTCTCCTGGAGCTCAATCTTTATATGAGGAATTATGGCAACTGCCATAAAGCAGATTGAGAATTACAGAACACAGGATAGCGAGGTGGAGGAGAGGACATGAAGTTCTGAGATATCACATCAGGAGGAGAAAGAGGCAGTTGCCAAACCTTACTTTAGAAAGGGATATCATCACTCAACTTCTATATTATCACCCTTACTATCTTAGTGGCAGGTTGGGTTACAGTCACAAATCTTCCCTACTGGCATTATGGCAAGTCTTACACCCTAAGTTTGTGGGGCACTCTCACATATGCGTAGGGCATGCGCATTCACCTGGCAAACTCTGCAGACTTCTCCTCTGTCCCAGCCACAGTCTGTGCCACAGTTGCCCACAAAAGGGGGGTAACCACTGAGCATGATGTACAGAATCACTCCCAGGCTCCAAAGATCACATCGCTTATCATAGAATGTGGCCTCTTCCATGAAGACTTCAACCACTTCAGGTGCCATGTATTCTGCAGACCCACACTAGGAAACCGAATTCAAGCAAGTTTTCAAATGGTGGGTCAAATCAAAATAAAACTCATGTTTGTCATTCTCCTCTCTTTATAGTAGGCAGCTTGGCCTAAAAGCAGAATAAGGCATCAGGGACTACTGAAGTTTACTGCTGGCTTTCACTGCAAGTCTCATTTTGTTAAACCAAATTATAACTGCTCCCCGCATCCCTCAAAGGTTAAATGGAATCGCCAAGAGCTTTGAAACATTTTGTGAGCGTACAGCACAGGAAAAAATTAACACATTTCAGGAGTAAGGACTACAGAGACTTTATAGAGACGTAACAGTTCCTACTGTTCTTTAGCAGAATCATAAGCTGATCATTTAATAAGAACCTATGATCATTTATACAGGGTTCAAATATTGATTTATGTATTTCAGGGTTTTAATTCTTACCCATTAGTTATCAGGCTTTTCAGAAAGTAAACAAGGGAGGTGATTTCTGTAACATATTCTTGCAAAACTGACAGATTTTTCATTCACAGTAATACAAAAAGCATAGCACTGTAGTTTTTAAAACTAATGTGTATTATAAAGCCTGATTACAGAACTTGCATCCCCCTTATCTCATAGGTGTTAGCTACAGAACCCAATCATGGGGAAACAAACACAAAACTAAGGTTCAAACTCAAACACAAGCACACAAAAAACCTCCATTAAAGCTTCCTCATTTGATGGACTAGGAGATGAACAGCATCAATGTGTTACTTTCTAGTCAACAGGAGAATTAGAACGGTGAGCTCCTGTGCTTTTGTATACTTGTTCTATGACTGGGAAACCAAGACAGTATTTTTCACTTTAAATGAGGTATCCATCACTGGATGTAGGTGGCAGTAAGCCCTTTGGAAGCTCTCCTCTGGAGACAAGAAAATTTGCTCTATGGTAGAAGAGAAAAAGCACGAAGCCACACTAGGTCTCTTACCGGTGTTGTCAATTCGGGAGTAGTTATTGGAGTACATGCACTGTTCAGCTTCACCCCACTACCAAGATCAAAGTCACATATTTTTACTGGTGATACCTAAAAATAAGGACAAAACAGTAAGAGGTCCTGAAGCCTGGGATTAATGCAATATATATGAACACAGCACCATGTGGAAAACCCCAGGACAGAGCACAAGCTGTTCTAGCAGCAGGACTAGTGAAATCCAGTCTCTTACAGCTATATTCCACTCCTTGCATTTGCCCCCTCTGCTGCAGTTGCTCCCACATGGCGAGCATCTGACCCTATTCTACGATTCTTTTACTTGGCCAGGCAAGTGCCAGTACACATCGGGGCAGTTTAGGCACATATATCATAACCAGCTGCCTTGTAAACGTTGCTTGTCTATCTGTGTATTACTACCTCAGGACAACTGAGGTGCTAAATTGTAATTGCCATGCCCCCTCTAAGAACAGCTGGCTTCTTATCTCCTAGCCAGATGCTCACATTTTTGCAGCTCAAATTTAGTCTCTTTCAGGCTTCAGTTCTGTTACATTTAGTTTAAGTTCACTAATGGATTCAAAAGTTTTCAAGAAGAGAAGAAGAAACAGAGACTGTTTCTGGAAACCAAGCTAAAATATACACTTCAGATGGCTAAGAGAGCAGAGCAGCACCTTTTCTGGAGATTCACACAGGATGTTTTCAGGCTTCAGGTCCCTGTGAGCAATACCTAGACAAGAGCACAAATGTTCATTAAAGAAGATACTCTCCTGGTTTAGTTCTCATCATTTCTCTTTATTAGAGGGTGGCCTGAGAAACATTCTAGGCCTGAGTTTGCTACATACACACGCTCACCCCATTAATGATACCGCAAATAATTTAATTGTAAAGTGTATTTGTTAAAAGTCACCATGCATCCTGCTGTACTTTTATCATCCTTAAATGTACATGACAGTCAGCCAAGCAAGTAACTGAAATTGCTAACACTGGAACGTTTTGGCTTAGCCCAACTTAATTATGTTAATTGAAAGCAGGTTATTAAGATGATTGACCTATAAGTTTACTTGTGTACACAGTTACCTCAAAACATTTTTGTGCCTTCGACAGTAAGGTCCTTCTTTTCAGATGGATCAGCTGGTGGTTTGCTAAAGTCCTACCAGCACAGACAATATTTGAGACACCCTCCCCAGTAAAACCCCTGAATTCCCAAGTGAAAATATCTCCTTTTAACAGGGAGGTACATACTCACTGCTGAAACAAAGGAAAATTTAAACAGTTTAGTCAGAGATGCAGGAAAAAAGCTAAAGGAAAACAACCAAAGGACTTTTTAATTCATTCAATTGCTATCAGAACAGGCAAACCCATCGGGGAAGCACAAATCTGCGCAATTCACATGCAAAGGTGGTTCTGCATTGTCAAAGCAGTTCTTCAAATGCCTAAACACACAATTGCCAGAAGTTCTCCAGTTTTGATCAAACTTAATGGGAAGGCAGAAAACTGGAAGCAAAGAAATCAAATCAAATGAGCATCTTGGCTCTGATTTAACTGCACTCCAGACTTGCTTTAAAAAATTATACTCCAAGCACACTTGATACTACTTCAGAGTACAAAAAAGAAAACACCTCGCCAAATCCTAGGTACGGAAGTTCCTAAGGCCTTTTTTTCAGCATGTTGCACAAGACATGATTTAAAATACAACATTAACAGCACAGCATAGCACCAACCTGAAGGAATGAGAAAGTTGGGGCTGTTCAGCCTGGAGAAGAGAAGGCTGTGTGGAGACCTCAGAGCAGCCTTCCAGTATCTGAAGGGGGCCTATAGGGATGCTGGGGAGGGACTCTTCATGAGGGACTGCAGTGAGAGGACAAGGGGTAACGGGTTCAAACTTAAACAGGGGAAGTTTAGATTGGATATGAGGAAGAAATTCTTTACTGTAAGGGTGGTGAGGCACTGGAATGGGTTGCCCAGGGAAGTTGTGAATGCTCCCTCGCTGGCGGTGTTCAAGGCCAGGCTGGACAGAGCCTTGGGTGGCATGGTTTAGTGGGAGGTTTCCCTGCCTGTGGCAGGGTGGTTGGAACTAGATGATCTTAAGGTCCTTTCCAACCCTAACTATTCTATGATTCTATGAATCTGAGCTTTCATAATGACACAGTTCACACTGCTTATGTGTAGAAGATGGCATAATGAATCCATTAAAATGGCCTGTGCTGACATTTACACAAAGGCTGACAAAACTCACAACAGTTGGCCTGGCTTACAAAAAAGTACTGTTGGGTTTCACATTGCATTATTGTTTGAATTCAAATGTCTGATTGTGTAACATTTTATTTTGCAGTTGAACACAGCATTAAGACAACTGCCTTTAAACACTCCTCCAGTGGATTATCAGCAATAAAGCACAGACATCCCAAGTGGGTGTAAGGCAATATTATCATCCAGCTGAGTTTTAAATTACTCCTGGCAAAAGAATTAGTTGTCCTTATTCAATTTTTTCTTTTAAGCATCTAGCTATAGCACTTCACTATTAAGCTGTGCAATAAAAACGCTTTAATTTCCTGTTTACTTTAGTGTTCTGTATGCTACTTACTAATTATTTTAATGTCACACCGAAGAATCATAAAGAGAACAATAAAATGGAAGGGGACGTTGTAGCCGATTCTGCAAGCCACGGCCCCACCGTATCAATTCACAGCAAACAAAAAAAGTGGATTGCTGCTCTAAAGCCATTTTAATGACTCACTCTGCTCTTGTTTGGGAAAAGGGGAATTAAATCTAAAAGCTGAGAGAGAACTACAGGAAGATATTAACAGAGTTGATGTTAAACTCCCTGGAATAGTGTTCCTAGACTTTTGGCTGTTAAGAAACCTACTACAGCATTAACACACAAAAAAAGGATTTCTCTACATGTTCAGCCTAAGCTTTCCGTTCCCTATTTGCCTTGTATCTCAAAGTCAAAATCTTCTAAACTCAGGTATTCAAAGAGTACATTCTCTGCAGGTTTGAGTTATCACATAGACAGGCTGCAAAGATTATAACAAAAACTTAATCCAAATTAAGTTTGTTTCCACATTCAAATCAACTTCTCCTAACACGGTCACAACATGTGACAAGATCCATACACCACAGGTTTATCCCTTTATTCCCTATGCATTGCTATACTTTTTAATGGTTTCAACCTATTGAGGTACCAATGCTGTGATTGTAACTCAAGCATATAAGCCATCCTGTGACATGTAAGTAAAGCCTACAATTAAGCATTTATTGAACTGGGGCCAGTATTAAGCAACTCAGACATCAAATGCAGATCTGCTGAGATCTACCTGCCTAATCAGAATGCCAAAATAAATGGAACAAAAAATTAATCATAATAAATAACCAATAAAAATAGCCTCTGATTAAATGTCATTCTATTCAGAGGTAGTTGCTGTAACATTAACTGGAGCTGCTTAATCTATGCAAGACCAGATAATTACGACCCAGGAAAGATTTTGAAGGCACCTATCACATTCAACATGAATATATACTCTTGGGTGACCATAACACACAGAGGAATTTTTAAATGAAACAGAAGTACTCCTAAGTAGATGAACATTTTAACATAAAAGAACTCTCTATAAACAGAACTGCTTTTAAATCTGAGCAAGCCCAAATGAAATGAGGGCACCTTCAAACAGGGACTATGGTTCACTTGTAGGTCTCCCAACCCAAAAGTGAGGGTCTAAACGTGGAAAATAAAAGCTACTATAGACAAAGACATCTTGTAACCAGCAGAAATTCTGGGTAAATACAGAAAAACATCTCTGTAGACCTGAACGAGAGGGACATTAAAAAGAGTATTTAGGTCCCTTTTGAATGACCTTTACATGGTAGCTTAGGTAACAAGAACAAGCAAACTGGCTCAACCCTAATATTAATTCTCCCCAGTTGCTAGTTTAACTTTTCTTCTTCAAAAGGTTTTACCATCTTGACACAGCTGATGACTTAAACTAACACATTATGAAAGCAGTACTATAGAGGAAAACAGCATAAGTCATTTGGCATTGCTGTAAATAGAAACGCTAGCCAAGGCTGACTACTTACAAATAAAATGTGCTCCATCACCTAAATGTACAATATCAACTAGTAAAGATGGATACAGCTTTCTCTTACCTTTTGTATGAAGAAAATCCAGAGCAGAGGCAATATCTCTCACCACTTTGCTAGCTTCTCGTTCATTGAAGTGCTTCCGCTTTTGTATATGGGCCAGAATTGAACCTGCCAGAGTAAGAGGTGAAAGGGAAAACCTTAGCATTAATGCTGCCTGGGCTGAGAAAAGGCTTTGTCAAGTACAAGGATAAAAACACAACAGCCACTACTAGTCTGACATAAAGGGAGAACGGATCTCAGCATGAGCTGGGCCAGAAGTAATTTATAGAGAAGTTATTTGCAACAAACACTCTGTCCTAGTATGTTTATGTGGCAGAAACTGAAACATCACCATCCCATGTTTTTATATGAAAAGAGCCTCAGAAAATAATGATGAACTAGTACCAAATATCATAACCTCATTTCTCATATTTTATAACAGCCTTTGACAGCAGATAACTTCTGCAGACCAAACAGGAAAATGACTAAGAGAAAGGTACAGCTTCAATACTTCAGCATGCTAGGACATGATTTTCAAACAATGCAGCCCTCTAGTTTAAGCACAGCATGAAAGGCAATCACTTTTCACTGACCCAGCAAGACTGGTCTGTTTTCCACACAGTGTTGGTAGTAGAGACTTGCTAATAGTACTAAGTAACAAACATCAGCTAAGGATGTACACAGTACTTCAGCCAAACCCCATGTCACAGGTGATCGTGCTCAAATTACCTCTCCTCATTTTATGTAATGTGACAATTTAAGCCCTGTGTACATGGATTTTCTCTTAACACTATCAAAATGAAAAGACATTCTACCTTTAAATACACATTAAAATTCCCACTGACATCAAGGTAAGGTTTGGACACTGACTTACTGCAAAATTTGCCTGGGACATGAAATCTGACACAAGACCTCTCAAATATAAAGACTAGTAGGTTGCAGGCAGAGCTCCACTAGTATCCCCTTTAACAAATGATAAAGGGAGGTTCAATTCCTTAATTTCAACTGAATTCCATCAATCTTCTCAAAATCTTTAATTGGGCTTTTTAAAGACATTTTTAATGTAGTCCACAGAGATACAGGCCCACTAAACAGCTTTACTACAGCCTTCCATTTTCTTACTCAGAGAGGTATATTTATAAAAGCAGTCAAGCTGAGAAAATCATGAAGTAGCTGCCATCTGTTATTAGCCCTCAACACAGTAAACATTTATATCTTGAGTGATTTCATTTTTATTCTTCAGCTCTAGATGTGGAAGGAAACCTCTCATTCTCTATTGCAGTAATTCCTTTTCTTAAACCATCAATGCTGCTGCCACTCCTCCACCGCAGGGATTCAGAGAGGAAACAGGAAAGAGTCAAAAAAGAAGAAAGATGGACAAAAGACTCTTCAGATATGCTTTGATATGACAAAAGCTTCTTCAGATACGCGGAGATACGCTGTGTCAGGCGGATGGAGGAAGGCCACTTTGGACCAGGTAATCAGATTCACATACAGGTTTCCCTTGACAAATAACACTGTCTGGTTTGCTACAAATTTCTTATGGGCATAGAGTTCAAAGGGTTTTCCCGGTATAGTTGTTCTTTACACCTTTAGAAAATAATAACAGTTCTTAAACGTTTCTATATTGCTGTGGAAAAGGCCCCAGGCTTTGTAGGAAACAATACTGAGCCACCTGAAGTGCTTATTTCACTCAGCAGGTTTATTTCAGATTGCCCTTCTGAATAGAGCTAAAGTTCCAAACTCAGATAAAAACTGCATCAGTAACAATGAAAACATAATCTACAGACTTTATATTCAACCCACAGAGGAATCCCACAAAGAGAAAGAAGAGCAGGGCACTCCTGCCACAGTTGTTACCATCTCTTCAGTATTCATCAGAGAGAAAGCATCTTTAGCACCTCCCAAAATGCATTTCAGAGGGAAAAAAGGGAGAAAAGGATTCTTTTATCATGCAAGTTCTGTATAATAAGCTGGGTTTTAATGCTTTCAATTATAAAATGCTGTCAGGCAAGAATATTAAAGGGCTTCTGCATATCATGGTGAACTGAACACAGCTGAAACAGGAGCACAGCTCCTTTAGTTACCCAGCTACAGGAAAGCAAAGCTGAAAACGGAAAGCCCAAGTTATGTCCCAGCACTGTAGGTAACATCGGTTTCTGAAGCTGGAGTTCCTAAAGTAAGGTTTCCATTGAAGGTTAATGTTCTCATTCTTGCCTGCCAGGCTGCTTACATCTGAATCTGTAGTGGATCAGAAGCTGGTCTGACCCCTAATTCCCATTATCTTTTTCTTCAAACCCACATACCTCACACTTCAAATACTGAAATGTTTCAAAGAGAAAACTAGCCTCAGACCTAGTTGACCACTGTAAAAACAGCAGCTATGAGAGAGAAGAAGGTGTAGCATTATTATCCTTTCGGCAGCCTTACAGGTACACTGATGGCTACAGTCTCACAGGCAAAGAGGAGGGTCAACTAATAGAAGAATGTGGAGATCGGAAAAATGACAAATGCAGATTCATTCCAATCAACCCCGCTATACCTAATTTGTCAGAGAAGTCTGTGCATTAAGAGGAGCAGTGTTAGAGGAAACCACAATGAAATGATACAGTAAATTTAAGGGAAGGTAAACAAAAGCTTTTACTCAGGAAAAGCATATCTTTCTCTTTTTAAAGAGTTCTGCATCCATACTGAAAGAATTTACATTTCCTGTACATACAGTTTGCCACTGAAAACCTTCCTGACCAGTGACAATAGATGATGTTCCATGGACAGAATACAGTCCTTCAGAAACTCAGGGTTCTTTTGAAAGGTGTCCACACTTTTAACTCGCAGTTTTACATAGCCATGCAATTAATGGATACTGTAATCATATTCAATGCAGACAAATGTGAGAAAGTCCACAAAGTGCTTCTGGAATGAGAAGTAGCCTTCGTATTGCTCAGATGACTGTTAAATGCTGAAGACTAGTGACCACACATGCTGACTTGACTAGCCCTCAAACAGCAACAAGCAGACTGCTTTACAATTACAGCAAAACAAGGCAGAAGCAAGATGTTCAAAACAGTGCTCTGTGAAATTTCAGGAAACAAAGCCAATCCCACTTCAAGGGAAAATACTAGAAAGTATATAGATGCTGGACTAAGATCATGCATAATAACTGACATACTGTATGTCTCCCCTTGTCCGAAGGTACAGTGACCTACTAACTATATTCCAAAGCTTCAACTTCAGTAGAGCTGACATTTCCACTGCTTAGCTGCAGAAATGGATTGTAAATGTATGACCAGACCCATCAATATTCAAGAACAACCCCACTTCAAGCTTTGTATATTAATTCCTCTACTTCCTTTTTGTCTTAATTGTCAGGTATTTAAAACAAGTTCTTCATTTTCTACTTGAAAGCACCGAGACAAACAGGACCAAGATGATTGACCAAGATGATGACAAGACGATTTCATGAACGAAAGCACAGTTACTGCACAGTACCTCCTCGCAGCTTCTCGAAGACAAGGTAGTATCTTGTGTCATCTTCAAAAAACTCTATTAACTCCAAAATGTTCCTTTTAAAAGACAAACCAAAGGGGAAATGGAAGAAACAGGCACAGACTGTAAACAGAGCAGTATTTTCAGCATGGGTAATTAGGAAGTGCCAGAAGTAACCAAACTAAAAGTTCAAATTAAACAAGTTGCTTTGGTTGCCTATGGCATTAAAACCACATTTCCAACTCACACTGAAACTGAATCACGGGAAGCAGGCCAAACACCAAAATCAGGGTTGTGAGGGGCTTCTGCTACTTCTCAATTGACAGGAAAATAACTGGCAATAGGTTGTATTTAATAATTTAGAACATTGCTTTTGTGCTGAAGGCAAGAACACAAAAATAATTAAACTGGCACTCTTTCTCTCTGGAAATCACAAGGCAAAACACACAGGGCTCACAGGAGACAGGCATCTGTCAGCATGACATTAAATCCAGCACTGTAGCTACGATCTGTAGGCTAACCCACTCCTGTTTAGCTAGTGCACAGCCAGTGCAGCACAACACAAACACCCCACGTTGCTTTGAGAATGACAAAAGTGTACGACAGATTCTTCTATACTCATCACGTACACAAAATCCAAATTCTGTATGTAGTCATAAGAGCTTGAGCTTTTCCATCAGTTACGTAACTGGATGACCATATGCTCCTAACCACAAACAGAACAAAGATACAATAAGCTTCTCGACAGCACAACTTAAGCCCATGAGCATGGTAAACAAGCTTGGTTTTAAATTATCTTTCGGTATTGTACTAAAATTTGTTTAAGGAAGGCTCAATATAAACTGCACAACTGAGTACAGATAACAGCTGCTGTATACATTGTAGATTAACAGAGACATCTAAAGGAGTAGTCTCAGAATTGGCTGAAACTTATCACAGAGGCAGCACTGCCACTGGCTGTGCAGCCTTTCCCTCCTCTTCAGGCACAAGTGGCAGATTTAAAGACACTTCATCCTGTGGCTATGTGAAGTCAGCACACATCCAAATGAAAGCTCAATTAGCTTTTGGCTGACCTAAGAGTTCCAGTGTAAAAGCAGGAAGGCTGACACAATGAGGACAAACCGCACATTAGGGAAATGAATGGCAAGACTGCTCCTTTCAACAGCAGCTGGTATCAGGTCAGTTTTTACTGATGGTGAAATCACTGGGGAGGGTGTCAAAATGTTAATTCCTCATTTGGCCAAGAGCCATGCATTTCTGAAGCCCATTCACGCTACACTGACCTGGTTGCTACCTGAGTTATGTGACTTTTAACTTATAAATATCTCCCTAAAATTCACAGGTAAGAGAAGGGGAAATTCTTATTTCGAATAGGTCAAGCCTAAATTTCAACTAGTTTTGAAGAGACTACTGCAAAGCAACTAACCTAGTCACACATAAGAGGCTTGAAAGCTTGCAAAAATATTCCAAGAAACTTCAAACATAAAAACCTACATGAGACTCTATACTTACTTGTTTCCCTGACACTGGTACAGCGTTTCTATTTCACGGAAAACCCGACTTCGACTATGCCCAGCATCTTTTTCAATGATCTGTGGAAAGAGTTACAGCTTGGATTTGGAAATTCACTGCAGAAACTGTGCATGGCTGTGGAATACGGTAACTGATGTAAGGCCTGAATTTCAGGTATGCCCACCAGAGAAAAACACTCCACCTTTGTTTAATTTCTTATTTGTCATTTATTTACAGTGTCAGCATAGCTCTGGAGGGCATTCAAAGGACAAGAGAACTGAGGACAGGAAGAGAAGTAAGGAACTAAATCCACATGTTACGCAGTCACCGACCAGTTGCCACAAGCTTTTTCTTGCATCACTTTAAATAGAATCATAGAATAGTTAGGGTTGGAAAGGACCTTAAGATCATCCAGTTCCAATCCCCCTGCCATGGGCAGGGACACCTCCCACTAAACCATGCCACCCAAGGCTCTGTCCAACCTGGCCTTGAACACTGCCATCTGCAGTGTGCATAAAAGAATATCCTTGAGTCCTAACAAAATCAGATTTAAGTCACATCAGACACTGAACAGCCAAAAAGAAGAGACTTGCCATTATAGACATTTAAGTAAGAAGTACCAAATTCACCACAAAATAAGTTTGGTTCATAGTGCAAACTTCATAGAATCATAGAATAGTTAGGGTTGGAAAGGGTGGAGACCTAATAGTAAGATTTAACATGTTAAAGAAAACACACATTCAATCTCTGTACTGCCATCAGAAGTTGCCTTCCTTCACATACTCCTCAGGCTGAAAGAATACAAGGGCTTTCCGCAGAGGCTGAGACTGAACAATTGCTATGTGACATGAGCATGGCACCTCTCTTTGTCGGCTCCTCTATTACTTGCAGAAGGAAGCTGTCTTGCACACAATCGAGGAACTTCCTGGATTGCTTGTGCTGGGCCGTACCATCCCTCCAACAGATATCAGGGTGGTTGAAGTCCCCCATGAGAACAAGGGCCTGCAAGCATGAGGCTGTTCCTACCTGTCTATAGAGCGCTTCATCCACAGAGTCCTCTTGGTCAGGCAGTCTGTAACAGATCCCCACAATGTCTCCCATCGCTGTTCTCCCTTTAACCCTGACCCACAAACTCTCTGTTGACTGCTCACCTGTCCCCAGACGGAGTTCCATACTCTCCAGTCTATCCCTAACATAAATAGCAACTCCCCCTCCCCGCCTATCGGGCCTGTCTTTCCTGAAGAGCCTGTAACCTTCCATTCCAACACACCAGTCATAGGAGCCATCCCACCATGTTTCAAGAGAGCAGACTTTGGCCTCTTCAGGAACCTGCTCAGTAAGATTCCATGGGATATAGCCCTAGAGGGCAGGGGGGCCCATGACTCTTGGTTGATATCCAAGGATCTCCTGCTGCAAGCTCAGGAGCGATACACCCCTACTAGAAGGAAGTGCTGCAGGAGGGCCAGGAGACCTCCATGGATGGATAAGTAGCTGCTGAGGAAAATTTGAAGGAAAAAAGAGGCTTATAAAAGGTGGAAGCAAAGACAGGCGGCCTGGGAAGAATACAGGGATGTTGTTCGGGAAGCTAGGGACCAGGTTAGGAAAGCTAAGGCCCACTTAGAATTCAACTTGGCTAGGGATGTCAAGGATAACAGGAAGGGATTCTATAGGTACATTGCAAATAAAAGGCTAGGGACAATGTGGGCCCTCGCCAGAAGCTATCAGGAGAACTGGCTACCCTGGATTTGGAGAAGGCTGAGGTTCTTAATGACTTCTTTGCCTCAGTCTTCACTGGCAAATGCTCTGACCACGCCACTCAAGTCTTGGAAGGCAGACGCAGGGACTGTGAGAAGGAAGACCCCGGGCTCACCATAGGAGAGGATCTTGTTCGAGACAATCATAAGAACTTGAACGTATATAAGTCCATGGGACCTGATGAAATCCATTCGTGGGTCCTGAAGGAGCTGGCAAATGAAGTTGTTAAGCCACTGTCCATCACATTTGAAAAATCATGGCAGTCAGGTGAAGTTCCCAACGACTGGAAAAAGGGAAATATAACCCCATTTTCAAGAAGAGGAAAATGGATGACCTAGGGAACTACAGACCAGTCAGTCTCACCTCTGTGCCTGGCAAAATCTTGGAGCAGATTCTCCTGGAAGGCATGCTGAGGCACATGAAAAACAACAAGGTGCTTGGTGACAGCCAGCATGGCTTCACTAAGGGGAAATCCTGCCTGACCAATCTGGTGGCCTTCTGTGATGGGGCTACGGAACTGATGGACAGGGGTAGAGCAGTTGATGTCATCTACCTGGACTTGTGCAAAGCGTTTTGACACTGTCTCACATGACATCCCTGTCTCTAAGTTGGAGAGACATCAATTTGATAGGTGGACCGCTCAGTGGATAAAGAAGTGGCTGAACGGCCGCACGCAAAGAGGTGTGCTCAATGGCTCAATGTCTAGCTGGAGACCAGTAACGAGTGGTGTCCCTCAGGGATTGGTCTTGTTCAACATCTTTGTCGGTGACATGGACAGTGGGATTGAGTGTGCCCTCAGCAAGTTTGCCAATGACACCAAGCTGTGTGGTTCAGTTGATATACTGGAGGGAAGGAATGCCATCCAGAGGGACCTTGACACACTTGTGAGGTGGGCTGATGCCAACCTGATGAAGTTTAACCATGACAAGTGCAAGGTCCTACACCTGGGTCGGAGCAATCCCAGGCACAGCTACAGGTTGGGTAGAGAAGAGGTTCAGAGCAGTCCTGCAGAGAAGGACTTGAGGGTGTTGGTCGATGAGAAAATGAACATGAGGCAGCAGTGTGTGCTCGCAGCCCAGAAAGCCAACCGTATCCTGGGCTGCATCAAAAGGAGCGTGACCAGCAGGTTGAAGGAGGTGATCCTGCCCCTCTACTCTGCTCACATGAGACCTCACTTGGAGTACTGCGTGCAGTTCTGGTGTCCTCAACATAAAGAGGACATGGAACTGTTGGAACAAGTCCAGAGGAGGGCCACGAGGATGATGAGGGGACTGGGGCATTTCCCATATAAACATAGGATGAGAAAGTTGGGGCTGTTCAGCCTGGAGAAGAGAAGGCTGCGTGGAGACCTCACAGCAGCCTTCCAGTATCTGAAGGGGCCCTATAGGGATGCTGGGGAGGGACTCTTCATGAGGGACTGTAGTGAGAGGACAAGGGGTAACGGGTTCAAACTTAAACAGGGGAAGTTTAGATTGGATATGAGGAAGAAATTCTTTACTGTGAGGGTGGTGAGGCACTGGAATGGGTTGCCCAGGGAAGTTGTGAATGCTCCATCCCTGGCCGTGTTCAAGGCCAGGTTGGACAGAGCCTTGGGTGGCATGGTTTAGTGGGAGGTGTCCGTGCCCATGGCAGGGTGGTTGGAACTAGATGATCTTACGGTCCTTTCCAACCCTAACTATTCTATGATTCTATGAAAGCTCATGATACTACCACAAATGCTACCACCATCTGTACCCAGTATTGGTTTCTCATCTTTACAGCCAGAGTTCAGTGGTACAGAAGAGGCAACCATTTACCAATACTACACATGACTTGATATCTTATCCTGTCTCATTCATAATATAGTAGTTTGTTTATTTATGCCAACTTCAATAATTCTACAAAGTGCACACAAAATTATAGCATCTGCAGGACTAGATTCTTAATGGGGCTTAAAATCTGCGGCATGACTCTGGAAAAGAATCAAGCATAAATCTTTCCTATTCTTGTTTGTAATTAAATGGCGGACACAGAATAACTACCAATCTGCTGATAGGTCCTAACACTTAATATAGTGGCATTAATGAAGATTCACCTTTATCAAAAAATAAGAGACAGCTTTACCTTAACTAACAGCAGTAACTGATGCTCTCTGAATTCAGAGCAGCATTCTCAAAAGCTTGCATTATTTGGTAGGCCATGCTAGACAATGGCTCTCCCCCTTCTGTCATAAGGAGAGATAAAAACTGGTTGGACTACAGTCAAATCAGGACATGAGAGGAAAACTTGCCTGAGATCAAACCATCACGTAGTCATTTGCTGTTTGTCAATTCAATCCGTGGTTGATATTAACAGTACACTCTGGAGGCACCATACTCAAGATGACAAAATCTTAATCGCTATAAAGCAGGCTCATTTAAAGCATCAAAATGTTCTAAAATGTTTTGCTATTACCCATTCTATTATACATTTTCACTGAGATACTAGGAGGAAGAAGATATATTGCCCACAGAAGTGATGCCGCTTTTATTCTACACTTACTTTTACTGCATATTCTTTCCCAGTCTGGAGGCTGACAGCACCCTGAACTTTGGCATATGCTCCCTCACCAAGCAGCTCTGCAGTCAGCTTGTACAAGTCTGGCAAAGAAACCCAACAGAGAGGACACATTAGCCATAGCATTTCAGTGAGTAACACCAAGACAAGCTATTTATCTGATGAGCATCCCTCATATGACAGCAACTGAAAAAACTGCCTTGGTAATGAAGACAGAAAATATATTTATGAAGTATTAAAGTAGATGTGCCAGCCTTAATTATGCCTCATTTTTCACTTCCCCCCTTCAAATTCCTGAAAGATTTAAAGGAGACTTCATTCCAGCATCAAAATTACAAATCTGTTCATACAAGAAACATTTTGTATCTTAGCAATTGTTAGGACCTCATCCACTTTCCCTGTCTTTATGTAAAAGTCAGAACCATTTTTTTCAGATCGAAAACATTTCACTCCTTAATCAGAAAATGTCTACCAAGTATTCAAATTTGAGGGTTTAAACCTAAAACACTGCTACCACCTTGATTTGCAATGTACCTTACAATGCTTCTTGCCCACTAAGAAGTTCTGTGCTCATCAGCTTTATCACACTGAACTCTTTTATCTACAATGCTTCACAGAATGAAGACCAAAATATAGGGGATAAGAAAAACACAAACACCAACTTACAATATTTGCCAAAAAGCAATGTTTAGTTAAGAAAACTGAGAACAACAGAGGGAAAACAGACCATTAAAATTAAAAGCTCAGAAGTTGCCACCAACCTTCAAACTTCCCAGGGACGTGATCTGTGGCTCTGGTTCTTTTTTTCTTTTTCCTTTTCCCATTGTCTGCTATGGGGAGAGGCTGGCTACTGACCATTTCTGTGTGGCAGAACATAAAGGTGCCTTTAACACACAATCAATTATTTACTTTAGGAGAAAATGAACATACTCTTCTGTGCCTATGTTTTTAAGCTATACAGGCTGCCATATCATCACAGGCTGCCATATCAGAGGTAACCTAAAAAGACAATTTGGGCTCTAATTAACAGCTCTGGGAAGGTTTGATAAACAAATGTAAAAATAGAAGAAATAACTACATTGAATCCTCCTCTCATAGCACAGTAAGGCAAAGCATGGGAATAACTTTGTCAACAAGCACCATCAGCTACCCACAACATAACATGTGCTCTGCTGTAAGACAGGATTTATAGCCCTCACAAGGGTGTTATTCTTAGAGTTTTCTACTGGTTTAAAAGTAGGCGGGTTTTTTTCCAAGATAGCTTAAGAAAATGAACTTCCAAGACAGGAGGAAGGTGCAGGGATGTTTCAAATGACCTGATGAAACAAAGCAACCACAGGAGTGAACAGGTCAAAGGAGCAATCTAGGTCAGTTTATGCTACCAAAAGGCCAGAAAAAAGTTTCTCACAAACATGATGCGCCTTTCTAAACCACAGATCAGTGGATAACTTATGCTCCAAAACAAGCAGTGGTTACAGCATTTAGATATCTTTTTCCTGCACCACCAGCTGCAGATATTACAAGAGCTAAGGCAGAGATAACAATTCACTGATGCAAGATAACAGGGCAGGAAAAGAAAGAACACCCACATACTCTTATGGAAACCCTAAATAACATTGGCATATACTTTCTTTGCTAGAAGTTGCTTCATACAGCTAACCTATCTCCAAAAAGGCTAAAAAATTCCACCCTATAGTCACATAAGCACTGCACACTACCAGTCAAAGCCTATCAAATTGGCCTTAACAGTAAAAAATCATGGCTCACAGTCTTTTAAAGCAGTAGCAAAGCACAGCTAAGCCATTTTACAGACAGGATTTCTAAAAAAATTTGCAATTAAAGATCCTGTACTACAGAAAAAAACCTAGAAATAGCATCATTATGAACACTGGTCATGAAAGAAGAGCAAGCCCTAAAACAATAAGTATTCTGGCAATTTGCCTCTAACAGAGAGCCTTTGTAAACAGTGGGGTTTCTGTCTTCTGCTCTTTCTAAAGCACTCTTAACATACAAGAAAAGTTCAGAGGCAGAAAATTTTACCCAAGAGCCTACCAATATATGATATAATTTTTCTTTGGTTCATTCTATTTTCCTTGCCAGTATTTGTCAGTAAAGGCTATTATGACTGTCACTTAGAACTTGTACCTTGTCTAAAAATTTAAGACAAGTGCTATTTTGAAGCCCTTTTTCTTTAACTGAAACATTTAAATATGTTCATTTAAAGCCTCAAGACAATCCTAAATCCTCATTTTCAAGTCTTAAGCAGAATGTGTTAAGAAATCATCATGATGGATGACATATGTGAGTTCTTAAATACAGTAAGAAATATGAAAGCATACATTTCACCAACTTCTGAAAAGCTTCCTTTTAACTCAAACTGACATACATACAGTTTGGAATTTTAACATAAAGAAAAGGCTTGCCTTGACAGCAAGTTCCAGCTCTCCCTGACTTCAATTCAGCCTGCATTAGAAGTTATTCAGAATTGGGATCGAAATGACACATATGAAGCTGCTCGGAGGTAGAGCTCATCCACCTGAAAGCGGCGCTTGATTTCCAGAAGATGTCAAACAAGTGATTTTAATGACCTGACCTTCTGCAAGTCAACAAGTCAGATGTAGACAGATTCTATTTCATTTCAACTATTACATGGTTTCAGAGCTTGTAATAGACTAAAACTTAGCAAAAACAGATGAGATGAATCCTGCATCTTAGCACAGCTGACCTATTTCTTCACAACACTCCCCTGTACTCTGCCATTTGGCTATGATATTTACCATCTGGTGTTTAGTAACTCACTGCATTACTTAATTCCCTTTAGTCTGACTCAATTCCTAAATTACAGAGAACTGCTTCCCTGAAACCAGGAAGTTCACTAATCACGTACACAAAAACCAAGCTCCTGAAAAGCTGATGTTTTCAAACTATAGTCTTGACCAACTTTGTTATCAGACAGGCATGAAGTGTTTGCTATGTTAGATTCTTATTACCCTTCTGGTCTGCTATTTCACATCATGGTGTAGTTTGCTTTTGTCAACATAGCTTTTCCTTTAAAGGTATCACAGCTTCTCCTTTAAAGGTATCACAGATTCATTCTCGTTATTCATTTTGTTATAATGAACTTGAGTAACAGCTGGTATGACAAGAAAATGCTTTTAATCCAGCCAAATGAGTTAGAGGTGTTTTCAAGGTTTCAAATAAATGCTTGTTTCTGTGAGCATACACCAAAAAGTTTCTGATGACACTGAAAGACAGTGTGGCTCAACCATCCCAGCAATGCTGAGGTGTTTTTGCATACTGCAGGACTACCTTTGGTGACAAGGACACTGTGGGCTCTGAGGAAGCTCACCCTGCCAGACAGAAAGCTCAGAGACTGGATGAGCTGCTTTGGAGGGAAACGGCCCACAGACACATCAGGTCCAAGATGAATGTCTAATTGTTGTCATGTTAAGGTCATTTTGCAATATGGCCCAAAGCATTGAACCCCTGCTTCCACCAAACCAAATTTTCCACCACCTTTATAAGCTATTCTGGCTGGGTGCAGGGAGGTGGGAGTAGAACGCTGCTTGGTGTTCAGAGCAGACTAGCTAAAACTTTGATAAAAAGCACTTCTTACATCCCACTTGTCCATAACACTCAGATTGCTCTTCAAGAGCTCCTGTCTGACCAGCAGTCTGACAAAAGCTGAAGAAACAGGGAACGATTAAAATTCTTTATCGGTCTTCCTCCTCCAGTCAGGTTAGGATGATTGCTCACAGGATAACATAACCCAGCCAAATCCATACTGCAACAAAAACAGAGCAAGTCTTTGCTGCAGTTTTGTTGAAGTCCTGTATTTTATTATCATCATCATAATTCAGTGTTAAGGCAGTATTTAACATAGGTATTATTCAGAGCCTATCTGGAAAGATACAGTTACAGCCCTTCCCTTTTGTTATTGTGGCCTCTACAGCTACCTTCAAAAGGATGACAAAAACACTTATCATAAAGAAGACATGCAAACAATGCCAAGTAAAGAAGAAAAGGAACAATTACCACAAGTTTCACTTTATCCAGATCTTAAATAACCTTTCATCTTGCTTCCTAACACTTCATATACAAACATGCCAAAATCCAAACTCGCCTCTCATTCTAATCCGCTTCCCAAAGGAAGGAAGGATATATTTAGAAAACAAGCACATATATATACAAGCACACACATACTTAGAAAACAAGCACAAGTACAGGAAGCACTTGGAGAACACAGATGCTTTTTCTATTAAGAAGATACCTTGTTTGTGCCTTTGAATTTAATGGAAGAAGGCAGTTTAAGAAGAAAGTGTGGGCACTCCCACCTCCTTCAAAACTGGGTCTTGCTTAAGCCACAGCTGAAAAGAAACACAATCACATTTACATTCAGAAATCACATAAATATTATCACAGACATTTGGGTAGTGCCCAGAGTCTCAAGAGATTGTAAGAACCAGTTATGCCAGGCTTCATGCGAGCACACAGCAAGTGCATGCCCCAGCATTAAAGACTTAATAACTCTAACGTACAAAATGGAAACCAGTGTTATTTCCAGCCCTCCCATCATTTCAACTGAAGAGAAAAGCCCCTCCTTACAGTCCTGCAAAACAATGGAGGGATTTATGGTCTTCATTAGCTCTTGTTGTTATGCCACTGGAGAACCATAACTAGTTTAGATATAAAATACAGAATTGCTGTTAATGAACAAGAGTTATCATACTCCTACGCTAGATCAACCCTCTGCCAAGACAGAGCACCACAACTACAGCTATAACAGCACCAAGTTAAAGCATATCTTGAAATTGGTCTCAAGGCAGCCAACAGGCTCCAACACCAGAAGCATAAGAAACCATATTTCACAGCTGAAAAGCTTCTTCTGAGAACAGGCACCACTAGTACTGAATTCACTCCTAACAATCGGCAAATGAGGCAGCAATGTTCAGGTAATACCATGTGAAGAAAAGAAGAATCAGGAGCCTCAAATAAAGCCTTTTGTGGATTCATAGAGGATAGCCGCAACCCGGAATTCAATAGACGAAGCCAACCAAAGTTGATGTGCTATCACAGGATGTTTTCAGACCACTGAGGTGGTACCTAAACAGCTGCAATAACAAAACTATCACTGTCCCACAGATGCTGCAAAAGCGAAGGCTTTTTATTCTGAATAAAAGCCCACCGAGATCCCTGTTGAGGCTTCTGTAATTGAGATTTAAAACCACTATTTTGACTATCTGAACAACAACAGGCACACCAGTCAGCACCTTCTGAATAGCATCCAACTTCCCTGTTGATTTATGCTTCTTTTCAAAGCCATTGTTTACTTCTTCAGCTACAGATTCAATAGAATAGTTAGGCATGAGTAAGCCCCTTGATTCCACAAGCATGACATACCTGTGACTCTCAGACTTCAAACATAAAAGTGTGTGCTCAAAACTCAAAGAAAAAAGTTAACCCACTTTAAAGTTTCAGACATCCAGAGTTTTAGACATAGAAACAAAATGGAAACAGATTTCAGCCTGAGGGTCCTACCAACTCAGTTGCCCACATGGTTCTCGGACCCTCCCTCCTCCAGCAACACTTGATACCTTTACATGTGACTCATAATGAAATAGGACTCACTCAGCAGATGCTGATTCTGCCAAAATCTACCAGTTGCAGGAAGCTCAGAAAAATCAAAGCTATCTTTACAAAGAAATTACATAATGATTAATTGTGCTGGTAACACTATACATGAAGAGTAATACAATTTGTAGAGGACAGATCCCAGTCCTTTAGGACAGCCCTGTGTCAAATCCAGAGGCAGATTATTTTAATGCTTACTCTGCATTGGATTAACTAAAAACCTAAATCTCAAACTGTGAGAAGTGACTATTCTTACAGGTCATTAATCTTTACAGTAGTTTGCCATAATTCACTCTTATCTATTAGAGCTACTTTCTTATCCCACCTACAAGAAAACTTCTAGTATAATTCAATTAAGTAATGTGAATTATCCATGAAGAAAGGGTAACTAAAAAGCATTCCAACATTTTCCCAATGAGATACAGGAGCATTACTATTTTAAAGTGAACACCTCAAGAGTCCACAGGAAGCCCAAGCAATCTGATTTCATGAAAGGCTGAGAAAGTTGGGGCTGTTCAGCCTGGAGAAGAGAAGGCTGTGTGGAGACCTCAGAGCAGCCTTCCAATATCTGAAGGGGGCCTATAGGGATGCTGGGGAGGGACTCTTCATGAGGGACTGTAGTGAGAGGACAAGGGGTAATGGGTTCAAACTTAAACAGGGGAAGTTTAGATTGGATATAAGGAAGACATTCTTTACTGTAAGGGTGGTGAGGCACTGGAATGGGTTGCCCAGGGAAGTTGTGAAATGCTCCATCCCTGGCAGTGATCAAGACCTGGTGGGACAGAACCTTGGGTGGCATGGTTTAGTGGGAGGTGTCCCTGCCCATGGCAGGGGGGTTGGAACTAGACGATCTTAAGGTCCTTTCCAACCCTAACTGTTCTATGATTCTAAAGAGCAAGTCTGAGAAAAATTACCAGTTCTGCCTTATCGCCGTAACACCCACAGAGTTTAACAGCTGACACCATCCTTCTAACATCCTTCACTTTGCAGAAAAGGTTACAGCAACCTTTTTCTTTATCTCCATACTTGTCTTTCTGATTCCCTCCTGTCACACTTTTAGAAGACCAGAGTCACCTTATATTCTGCGTGCACAAGTTGCAGAGTCTACTTCTCAGGCTCTCAGCTATCCACTTCCTTTGGATACTAAGCATGGGGCTTCTGAGGTTCTGAGTCAAACCCTCCAGCAATGGGTGGATCTCACCCTTCAGGACAGCACATAAAGTTATTTCGAACAGATTCCTCCCACCCCAATTTATTTCTTCACTAGGATTACTACTGGGGAAGTAGGGAGAAGCTTACCAGAGAGGAGTGCACACAGCATTCCTTTCCCTCTCCTGCTGGGAGAAAATAGCGTATTTTAGCACACATGCTGCAGACAGGAGATCTTCTGCTGAGGTCTGCCTGTGTTTGCATAGACACACATGAATTTCTCACAAAAAGCATCAGCTATCATGACAGTAAAAGAACTGTTACCATCGCCACTGGAAAGTCAGAGGAAAATAAGGCAAGTGTGCCGACCCTGCTATGAGTTAACAAGTAAGGATAACAAATGAGACTGAAGGTGGCTTAAAAACAGTGTAATCTGTTTAATTTCTTGTTCTAGAACAACATGCCTCTGAGCTACACAGATGAGAGGTTATATTAGGGGGTATTTCATGTGGCTGACAAATATATGCCAATGGTAAGCCTTGTCAGGAACAGCATGGCATACATGCTGGATGTAACACTGAAGACCATCTTCCCTCCTTTCACATACAACAACACAGCCAAACTAGATATTTAATGCTCCTGACCACTAACAGACAATTCATATTTAAGAAATTTCCAAAGTGCAGTAAGAACTTAGCTGCAAAATTACTTTAAACTCCAGATCACACATATTCTAAAAGTCCTTACAATAGCACTTTGACTCAACCACTCAAAGCTTCTCAAACCCCTGGAGCTCTTTCAAATTAAGGACATATAGAAGGCAAGTAAGTTCCAAAGGCCACTTACTAAACAGTAAGTGGCTTACTCTCTCCTATGTTTTATGGCATCAACAACTCTCAGACTGCCTCTGAGTTACCAGTTAGTTCCCATAACCCCACTCAGCTCCCTTGCTAGTTTTCAAGCCTAAACCAAACACTTCTTAGAAGACAACTTTTCATTTCATACAGATACAAGATAAGCATTTCCTGTTCTTACTCCACACCCCACAAATGATCAGATAATGACACCTGTCACTGGAAAAAAAAAAGCTACACAGCATACTCCCATATTACCAAGCATTCTTGTCTGGAGAGGTTCATCTACCTAAATGTGTTTTTAAGTCTGAAGAAAGATTTTTTTCTTCCTTTTCCCTCCTCTGTACTTTCAACTCTAGCTGAAATTTAAATTTCAACACTAGTTTTAATGAATAGTCATTAAAAATCACTGCAGTTTCACATTTGATGTCACATAAAACTTGCATCAGCGTTATAACATTTGTTATCAGGAAGGCACTGGAAGGTGAGAGGAAATTCCTCATAGCAGTAAATATCTTTTTGGAAAGCATTAGGGTGTACTGATACAGCAACCATACCATGAAATAATGTGACAGAATGGGTTAGGCTGGAAAAGACCGTTAATACCATCATCAAGAAACCTTCAAGTGTTCAAGGCACCCAAACCCACCTTACCTGGAGGACTGCCAACACCAAAACCAATTACCTTTATGATTGCAGTGGGAGAAGTTCAGCTCCACAAGTGTATTTTGCCTTGCTTCTGTCTAGCACCTGGAGAACACAAAGAAGAGCTCTGTTTTGATAAAAATAAGCCAAACTGTAGTTCTTCAAGGTTATCAGAATATATGCCAACCTTTCCAAGCTAATTGTGGGGCATTAATTTGCATGATAAGGAGGCTTTTATAAGCAGTAAGCTCATTAAAGGGGGGGGGGAGGGGGAAGAGTCTAACAATTTATTTACTTCTAAACAAAGCTGACACTTCACAAACAAGTGCCAACAGGCTGATTTTTGGCTATCGCACATACTACTGAAGCCAGCAGCCGAGCTGTCACCAGGGCTGCACCTCTGCACTGTGTTCGCTTCTCTTCCCTCCAGATGCCCTCAGAAGGTCACCCTGGACAGGCTGACAGACACTGCAGAGGTAACAGGTTAAATCTAGACTGATTTTCAGCGCTCCCAGGGGCTCACAGGTCTCACTGCTTTATGACAGATGAAATACACAAGAAGAACTAAAAGCCTGCTTGTCACCAGATCTAAGCACAGGTTCATTCGCCTTTGCCAACTCTTCTCCCACTCCAGCAACACTCTTCATAGAAAGCAGCCGCCGTAGGAGTTCACAGCCTTACCACTCTTTATTAGAAGTATAAAATATGTAATACGGCAACTTAACCCCTGGGGAACAACCCGCTCCAAGCAATAACTCCCACATCCCTCAGAGAGGACCCCGAGCTGCTGGCCGGCGGGCTGAGGCCACTTTACCCCCTTCCCGATGCTCCAGGTCCCCGGCACCAACAACCCGGGCTGCCACCGCTCCCGGTCAGCGTCAATCCCTCCACATGCCCCGTGGCTCGGACAAGCCCCGGTGAGAAGCCCAGCGGACGGGGACTCCCGGGGCTCCCCGTCACACACCTCCCCTCAGCTGACCGAGGCGGGAGAACAACGAGCCGCCTCTGTCCTCATGGCTGCCGCACAGCCCCAAGGCAGCCCCTCGCCCTCACCTCCATGGCGGCCGACAGTGTCCTGCGGCTCCGGAGCGCGAGTCGAGGGAGGCGCGCATGCGCGCAGCACCGCCCCGAGTGAGCCCGCCCTGTGCGCCGCCATCTTGTGTTGCTGCCCGCCGTCACTTTGTGGGGGTGCGGTGAAGCGCCCGAGGAAAAAGCCAAAGTAACTGAGTAATAACATTCAGTACAGGGTGCTCAGGTAATACCTTCACCGAAAAGACCCTATGAGTTAAGAAAGCCACTAAGACTTCCACATCTGTCTGCACCAAGGGCTGTCTCTCACAAAACCTGGAGTGTCGGAGGGGTGATAAGGATAACTTTCAAGAAGCCTCTTTACTCAGGAAATTGTGTCTCGCTTTACAAGTTATTGTAATGTCCATGTAATGCCAGCAGTATAATAGATACGTTGGAAGCTGATATCCTTGCCTGCTTTTTCTGCTAGTTGTGCTCCCCACAAGCATTTTGCATGTGCCCGTGGTTTTTCAGAGTGATTGCCCATTTGTCCTCAGCATCAGTTTCGTGCTGATGGACCTCAGGGGTTGCCCAGCTGTCAAGGGGAGATTGTCCTTCCTTTGGCTTCTGAGCAGTGTGGCTACAGCACAGGGGTTTGTAGAATCATAAATGAATGGGTTTGGGTTGAAAAGGACCTTAAGATCACCCAGTTCCAACTCCCTGCCATGGGCAGGGACGCTGCACACTAGACCATGTCACCCAAGGCCCTGTGCACCTTGAAGCAGAACAGACTAAGTCTAATGTTTTTAATTATTTTTTTAATTAATTACTATTGAATGAGGATTTTAATTTTGCCAGCTTTATCCCTTTTTTAGACTTTTTAGATTGTATATTTCGCCTGCAAATATGTTCGATAGAAAAAACAATCAGGTTTTCTTCTCAGCAGAGACACAAGACACCTGGTCTGCATGAGAGCTCCAAAAGAAAAAAGGCTGACTAACAGCAGAAATCACGCTTTGGAGTTTGCAGATGAATCTCTTCTTTCAGTTTTACAAAGAGAAGTTCTGATCTACTTCTCAGGCGTTAAAAAGGCTCAGGAATAGACAGTCACCAGTGCTATTTCCCACTGTAAGGCTGAGCAGGGATGTGGATTCATCTGCAGAGAAGTATCCGCAGCAAGAAGTAGGGGTTTATCCATATAAACTCAGATTGACATTTTATAAAGTTATTCTGAGGGTGACATTTCAGTTCTCCACTCGCTGTAATAGACTAAATGAAAAGAGATAAACTTGGTAAATTTAGAATTCATATTAAAAAATGAAAAATAAAGGAGTACATTGAAATTAAGTCCGACGAGAACTCCTGTGAGATATACTCCCTACCTCATTTGTGATATAGTATCTTCTCCATAAGGATTTCAAATGTCAATGGAGATACTTTGTTGGGGAGTGAGAGATGTTCATGCCTAGAGACCGCAAGCTTTGCTGTGCTGTGTGCCCACAGATACCAGACAGACGATGGGAAGCTCTGAAGGAGAACCTGAGTATGCCTGGGAAAATCAAAGCAAATTGCAAGTTGTCAAGTTAGCAGGACTTTAACAGTCACCATATAGATGTTCTAACTCATTTTATTTTGCATTTGTGAAGATTTGGGAATTGGCACACAGTGTTAGCACATTTCAGCTGGGAGATAGTAACTGCCACATGGCAAAGAGACTGTAGGACTGTGAATGGCAAAGAGATACTGCTCTTCCCACTGTGAAACACCAGAAACCATCCACAGGTTGCCATGAAGGAAGAGCAACCTATTTTAGTTATACTGGCTCAAACCTTTCAACTCTGCTGCTGCCACATATATGTCAATAACTTCTTGTTTTATTTTTCACCCAAAGCTGTTCAGTTCTGCTAATGCTGGCTATTGTTAAAATGGTTCAAGAGAAACATCAAATTCAGCTTTAACCCATAAGCATCCCAGGACTGTATAGTTTCAGTTTGGACATGCAGCTTGGTACCCACAACTCTCAAAGCAGCAAGCTTAGCAAACCTAAAGCAAGTTAAGACACAATGCTACCTGCTTTTGCTGCCTTCTCTGCTGAGGGGCCAGGAAGATGAACCACAGTTTGAGAGAGCTGCCAGTTCCATACCAGGGATCAAAGGAAACAGCTCAGAAGCAGAGCAGTGCGTGAGATAGCTGAAGTCTGCAGCTCACAGGATAGGATGGGGCTACTGAACATCGATATCTTTCTGGTATTCTCTCCCAGTATGAAAGCATGCTTTGTTCTTTCCACCAAGCTGGCATAGGAGAACATGTGCTATGAAGAGCAGAAGCATTGAAGCCTGATTTCCTGGGGATACACTCGTGTGCATGGTGGTGCAATGCTCTGGAGATTTCTCCACTCCCAGCAGCTCTTTCCCACATGAATCTCTGGTGGCCCATCCAAGTTGAGGATGCTCCCATTTCCCTCTCCCCTCAAGGAGAGCATCAGTAGTCTTTGCTTTCCATTAGCTGCCTGCTTATTTCCACAGTACATCAAAACCTTTTATCCTTGAAGGGTTCAGGACTTATGTCTGAACATCTTCCCATGTAGACCTCCACTTGAACAGAAATAAAGGGTAGTTTGCAAGAGTAGCTCAAATCCATGCAAGCACAAGTGGACTCTCAACATCTAGGACTGGATGAGTTCAGGGAAGATTACCTCGAATTTCTGTAGCACGTTTTTAAATTGAATTCATCGTGTTTTTTCATTCCCATCCATTGCTTCTTGTGACACCTTTCTCTGGTCACACCACACAGCATCCTCTGTGAAAGTAGGCCTTCATTCTCAAAGCAAGATCTGTATACCTGGTTCCTTGTTTTTCTGTCACTTTGTTACTTGCAAGATAATCCAGCTGGACAAGACATTTAACCAGAGGGCAAATCTTAAGTTTCAGTCTAGCCTGTTATAAAGCAGGAGTGAAAAAAAAGATAGCATTTTGATTTTCATTTTGTTGTTTTTCCATAGAATATGCATGGTACTTCTGGGAAACGGTTATGCTAATATTTCAGGGCCAAGTCCCATGAAAAATGAAGAAGAAAGCACCTCCTCAAACACTATAATTGGGTTATTAAACACAGTAAAATGCGCAGTTCTTCCACATGACTTTTCCTTTCAGTTTTTAATAGCTTTTCAGGTACATGTCTGCATTTCATCCATGCAGCACAAAGCAGAGAAGATAAGGAGCCATCTATGCCAGCTGTTAGGCAAATAAGAAGTAATTACCAAAGCTAGTTTTGATTTAGCAGTGTTACAATTGGATCACAGTATTTTTGCCTATCTTTTACTACTAAAATGATGTCAAGACTTGACTAGAATTATTTCTCATCTGCCCACAGCCGGGCACCTAAATCTATATTTAAGCACCTGCAATCTAGTCTAGGCTGATGTTCAGGACATAAAGCATGTACTGTTCCCTCTGCTGTTCAAGGAATTTGTTTCAGGCTCAGTTTCTCTGAAAATTATACTTTTTATTTAGGTCATTAAACCCAGGGATGGGTTTATGCAATCACATTTGCCAAGACCACACTTCTGGGTCATTCTTTAGTTGTGAATGTCCCATCTTTATCCCCACCTCTCCCCCAAAAAAACAAGAAAAAAAGGAAAAGAAAGAAAATACTGATTCTTACAAGAAACCTTATGATTCATGTGGGTAGCGTGCCTCTCTCTACCCCTAGAGACCACATTTCAGTGTTCCATCTGGCAAAGCTGTTCACAGCAGGGGACAAGGAAAACTTCTCAAAATGGACATTAAAAGCGCCTGTATGGATATAAATGTCAGGCTGAAACCTACTTTTGCTGTAGCCAGGCCTGTGAGGAGTACTCACACCTTCGCAGAGTTCCACCCCACTGGGACAGAGATTCTGAACTGACTATGTAATGGAAAGCCCAGGTAATGTGGGACCTGGAAGTTGTGCAGTGTGCTGGAGATCAACAAACCAAACCTGCTGGAACCAAGCAGAAAAATGCTTCTGCCCACTGTACAAGCTGATCGTTAGAGGCTGTTACTGCATCCCGCTGAACTATCGCATTTATCTCTAACAGCTCTTCAGCAGCAGCAGTGATTTCTGCCAGTCCAGATTGCTTTTCATCCTCGACAGCTCCTCGCTTTTCAGCTGGACTTGGCAGGACCCATTACATCATAGAATCATCATATTTGGGTTGGAAGGGACTTTAAAGCTCATGCACTTCCACCCCCCGTCATGGGCAGGGACATCTTCCACTAGACAAGGTTACTCCAAGCGCTGTCCAGCCTGGCCTTGAAAACTGCCAGGGGTGGGGCAGCCACAGCTTCACTGGGCAACATGTGCCAGTGCCTCACCACCCTCAGATAACAAATTACAGATCCTTCTTGTCCATTTCCTATGGTGCCCTACTTAGGAGAGCAAGCAGAAACGCAGACTTTGTGCTATCCCAAATGCTAGGCCCTGGGCAGTGCAATTAGGCACTGGAGACACAGGGGCTGTGTCCAAGTAGTCTAACTTAAGTGTTACAACTTGGGACTGATTGTTTAGGAGGTGCCTATACCAGCAGTGTCAATGCAAAATGAACAAGAGGGGTGAGATCTGGTGATGTCACATGATGTTACACATGGTGTTTTGATGATATATTCTTATTAAAGTGACGGGACTAAGCTATCTCATGTCCTTGGGTTCCTCGGGATATTACCCAGATGAGTAACAGCCTCCCTGGCCAAACTTCTGGATGCTGCAGTTTTACCCTATGATGCTGTCCATGCTACATCTATGTGCACAGTCTAGAGATTTAGAAAGTATTTGTACATAGATTAAATAAAAGTCGTGGGGCCAAGGATATGCAGAACTCTCAGAAAATCCATTTGGAAAGCAAGGGTTGATACCCTTATGCCACCCAGCTGGGTTCCTCAGACATGAGAGATGCTGCTGTACAAGCGTGTACCACCAAAGAGGGAGGCTCTTGGAGTTTTCTGTTACATGCTTGTGCAGAAGGGGCTTTTTTATAATCCTCCTGTTTCTATGGGCTGCTTACAAGACAATGTAATATAAGAATGTCTGTGAGTTTTAATGGATTTAGAAGTCATAGCACAAAAGGGTGTCTTGGGGAGGAAATTGCTGTAACAGCTAGGAACAGAAGTGGGAAGATGATTTTCCTTCTGAGTGGTGACATTTTCATTTTGCTGCAGCCCTGTTATGCTTCGGTATTTATTTTTGCACTAGAGAGCAGTAATATCGAGCCAATTGCAAAGTCAGGCAGGAAGGACTTAGACTGTCCTGTGTTTCCAGCACAGAGAAGACATTAGCCAAGTTCCTAACAAGGCCGGTTATGGGTTACAGAAGCAATCCAAGGACTGAAAAAAACAAGTCCTCAGACATGAGCGCAGTTACCAAAACAGCAGAACATTTTGCCACCACATCAGAAATCAAAGCCTTCCATAGCATTACCTCCACCTATATGCAGCTGCCAAAACCAGCATATCCACCTTGTGTACATCTCAGCTCTTATTCCCCCACAGTGCACGTAAGTGTGAAGAATCCTCGCACTACTGGGAAACTGCAAGATGAGTAAGACTCAAAGGAGGTAGATCATGAGTGCAGGGCTGGTCATGGCCTCCAGCCCAGGATGCCTACAGCAGGTTGCCCTGAGACTGTCAGCTCTTACCTATGTTCACCTGACAGCCACATGAACAGATGGCAAAATGCTTACCTTACTCTATCATTAGGGCATAGCCCAGAGCAACTGGTAACTCACCCAGTGGATATGAAATATTAAATGACAAAGGAGACGTCTGTTCCAGTATGGCAACTCCTAGGTAGTACAGCTTCATTAAAGTTAATAAAATAGCTGCTGGAGGATTTACTCAAATGGTGGTGAAGTTTATCCTTCTAACAGAGGCTGAAGTCATACAAGAGTCCTGAAAATATGAATCCTCTTTATACTCCTCATGATTATTGTTCCCAGCATGAGGATGTTAAATGCATACCACCACTTGCTGAGTATGGAGCAACCCTGTGCCCCAGCAGACAGCACCTGGACCCAGCTGTTCTGCAAGAGAAGCCCTACAATCCAGGGTTCCTGCAAAGTCCCAGATTTCCTTCAAGATTCCCACCAAAACATGTGATTTGGGAGAACAAGTGCCAGATATTTTTAAGAAGCAGCAGTCGTGGAGCTGCTGAACTCATGATGCAGTGGCTGTCATCTGAACACTGCTTTCCCGGTTATCCTCCTTGCTGCTGAGGAACTTGGCCCCAGCAGTGAGCCAGCTTGGAAGGAGGGAAGGTTGGGTGAGCTCAGACACTGGAAGAGACCGAAGACCCTGGGGCAGTCAAAGTGTGGCCAGCGCTGAGTGACTACAGCAGGTAGTGAGTCTTCCCCAATGGATTTCAGGAGCAGATGCCATCACCCAGTATCCCAAAACATCAAAGTAAGGTACCTCATTGGAGCTGAATGGATGGTGTTTCACTGAGACTGTAAAGAAATTTGCAGGCAGATCATGCTGTTGTGTCTCCCACAGCCACCTCTCTAGAAAGAGACTCTCGTGTGGGATCTCATTTGCTGTTGCTGTGTTCTGCATTGGTGCATACACACAGTAGTCCCACACAGACCGCTGGCATTTCAGCTCTGATTCAGGGTCTTTTTTCAGCAGGGAGCTGAATGCCACACTCTTGCTTCATGGTTTTCTTTGACTTTTATGAGGTCTCTGAAGTCCTTGGCTGAACCCAAGCCCTCCCCCATCCCTGTGGCACTGAGATAGGAGCCATTATGCTCCAGAAAGCCTTTTTTTAACCCATCTAAGGCTATTCCTAAATTCTGCAACATCTGCAGACAGTGCATAGCACAGCATCGCTCCTGTGCCAGCCTCTCTGACCTGTGACGGGTGCCACAACCTTTTATTTGGTCCAGAAGGACGTGGTGGCTGCAGAGAAGGGAAATAAAATCCTGCAGTAGCACATCTGCCCTACATAAGGAGAAAACAGGGATTTTGCAAAGAGAAAAATGAGTCCCAGGCACCTCACCGCCAGCCGAGCAGATGAGTCATTTAGGGAGCTGGAGCTAACAAGAGCTACTTGCATATTTAATGCATCCCAGGTTCCTGCCTGCTTTCAAATTCCTCAGGGATGTTTGTGGAAGCTCTGAGGATGTTGGAGCCTCATAGGCACACTTCAGCATACTGAAGGGAGGAGGTGTTTGACTTAGATACTTAATCTCAGCACTTTTTGCTTCATAAACTTCTCTGCTGTGCTCAGGCATTAAACTCTCCAGGCTGGGAGGCACTCGGATGAGGACCAGGGGAATAGCTCCGTGTCTTGGAGAAAGACAGAAAGACCTTTCTGGCAGTGAATGATCTCCATGACTCCCCTTCCAGTACTGCTTCCAGAGTTATTAAAGATGCAGTTGTCACAGCACGATCATGAGCTTTGTTTCCTTGGGTAAACCAGATTTAAAAGAAAAGGGAAAAAAGAAAAAAAACCTTTGAAATTCTGTTTTTAATTGCTGCTTGAGATGAGCCTGTGGGTTGATCTTTCAGAAATACAGCTTTCTGTTCCACAGGAATCTATAGAATCATCATAGAATCATAGACATAGAAGCTTCGTGGTGTGGAGGAAGTAAACAGGAAACATTCGTGAAGCCGGAGGGCTGAAATCCTCAGGCATGGGTTTAAAAAATAATCAAAGTACACTCCTCTATTGTAATGCAATTACCTGGTGGAACTCATTGCTGCAGGACAATGTGGTGGACAAAATAAAAGCAGGCTACTATACACAGGTATTATTTACACCAAGTCTTGTTTATCCGAGGGTGGTTAACGCTTCCTCTCTGGGTATCTGTCCCCTGGCTGCACCACACTCTTGGATTATTTTTTTTCTATTGCCTGATCTGAACCTTCCAAGCCACAGATTGTGACTCTTAGTCACTGTCTTCCACAGTTGAGAAGAGGTTGGCTCTGTCATCTTTGTACCTCACCCTGAAGTAGCTGTCGGCTGCTGTCAGTTCATCCCTTGGACCCCACTGTTGAGACAGCTTCTCCAGAACACCAACCTTACCAGTTCCCAGAGTCCTGTGCATTGAGTCCAACGATGCCTCACTTCTTGGGTTGGCAGAAGGTTCCCGATAGAGCTGTTGTCATCTTCTGTCTCTGCACCACACCACAACTGTGCTTCCACTTCTGATTTATACGAAGAGGCTGGAACATGGATCTCAGGATTCAAGAACCACACACCTTTGCAGAAAGTACTGAGTAAATCTCACCACCATGTATCGCTGGAAAAATCAAGTTGGGATGCTGGTGAAAAGTCTGCAAGGGAAGAATGCAGACCAGCAACATCAGCCTATGCCAAGCGACTTTCTGAGATGTAATTTCAGGTCTCAACATAGCCTTGAGATCCATCAGTGCTGCAAGCCTCTGTGTAAATCCACTCTTCGAGTTATCCTGGGTGCTTTTTCATGATGCGTGTCTTAACTATGGATGAATCAAGGAAGAGTGACGAGCACCAAGCTTATTAATTTTTCTTTAATTAGGAACAGAACAAAAATATCTAGACTTTTACCCATTATTTTACATAGAAAATATTTGAATGATGTGTGAGGGGTTTTTGTGTCCATTTTGCTCTCTTTTGTTTCCATGTTAAAATATATATCTGGTACATAAGCTTAAAAAAAAGACTGATTTTCACAACAAAATAAGTGCTTTGAGCACTAAAAATTCACTTATGCACCTTAATGTTAGCCTAAATATTTACATTTTCCAGCTATATTCCCCCCCCCATCCCAAAAATGGGCCCACCCCAGATTATAAATATCAGCTGTGTCTGGTATACAAAACTTTCCCAGAAGGGCAGGAAATACAAACATAATGCCATGGCTCAGACAGTTTGATTTTAACTCCCTAAAACAGAAAAAAGACATCAACTCTTGTGAAAAGACAAATGGGACAACATTAGTTATCAGGAGTTGCAAGCAGAAGGGAAGGAAATTTTGAGATGTGATACCGTTCAGAGGAATAATGGTGCAGACCAGGTAGCAACAGTGTGCTTTCAAAAGGTCAAAAAGGTTTAAGGACTGTTCTTGCTTTTTTGAAAGAACAGGATGGATTAGATGTCTCAAAGTCCTTCCCCACCAGATTTACTATGCTGTAGAGTTGGAAAATAGAAAAACATCCATTTCTGGAGCCAGCATCTGCTGCTTTTGAGCCAAAACAACATGTCAGGAAATGCTGACATGTTGAAAATCATGTTTTCTGGCAACAGCTTCCTCCACTTTCTGAGTCTTTCTCAGGTAGACTGTGCTGATCATGCTGAAAAGTGGCCTAGTTCACCTCTGTCATGGGGCCACCTTGCCATTGGCCCATGCAGTGTTGGATGCATCTTAGAATGCCATGAAGTCCCTCTGCCAAACATGAAAAATCCCTTGCAAGGAAAAATGGTCCTTTTGGTAAAGCATGAATTAGGGCAGAATGATAAATATTTATAGCTTGTGGTTAAAAATGGTACATCAGCAACTAACCACATGAAGGCAGCTTGGATCAAATGTCACCAACTTTGTTATCCAAGATAACATCTTGGATTTTAGCACAAATCCACTGCATGGAGGGAAGGAATGCCATCAAGAGGGACCTTGACACACTTGTGAGGTGGGCTGATGCCAACCTGATGAAGTTTAACCATGCCAAGTGCAAGGTCCTACACCTGGGTCGGAGCAATCCCAGGCACAGCTACAGGTTGGGCAGAGAAGAGATACAGAGCAGCCCTGCAGAGAAGGACTTGGGGGTGTTGGTAGATGAGAAAATGAACATGAGCCGGCTGCAGTGTGCGCTTCCAGCCCAGAAAGCCAACCGTATCCTGGGCTGCATCAAAAGGAGTGTGACCAGCAGGTCGAGGGAGGTGATCCTGCCCCTCTACTCTGCTCCTGTGAGACCTCACTTGGAGTATTGTGTGCAGTTCTGGTGTCCTCAACATAAAGGGGACATGGAACTGTTGGAACAAGTCCAGAGGAGGGCCATGAGGATGATGAGGGGACTGGAGAACCTCCCATATGAAGATAGGGTGAGAAAGTTGGGGCTGTTCAGCCTGGAGAAGAGAAGGCTGTGTGGAGACCTCAAAGCAGCCTTCCAGTATCTGAAGGGGGCCTATAGGGATGCTGAGGAGGGAGTCTTCAGGAGGGACTGTAGTGACAGGACAAGGGGTAATGGGTTCAAACCTAAACAGGGGAAGTTTAGATTGGACATGAGGAAAAAATTCTTTACTCTAAGGGTGGTGAGGCACTGGAATGGGTTGCCCAGGGAAGATGTGGATGCTCAATTGCTGGCGGTGTTCAAGGCTGGATTGGACATAGCCTTGGGTGGCATGGTTTAGTGGGAGGTGTCCGTGCCCATGTCAGGGGGGTTGGAACTAGATGATCTTCAGGTCCTTTCCAACCCTAACTGTTCTCTGATTCTGTGTGGGAAAGGTGAGAGGCATTACTTGGTAGCTAAGGGCACACCTGCTCACAGGGCAGGAGTCACTGATGAAACATGTGGAGATCAGTGTAGATGAGAACAAAACAAGAGGAAGGGTAGCTGAGGGGATGTTAGGAGACACAGAATTGAGTCGTAGAAACTAGAGTGTGCAAACATCAACCAAACTTTCCTTGTTCTCCAGTAAGTCAGTGGCTTTCACAGGCAAGAGCCATACAACAGAGACTGGGATCTATAACAAAAAGTCCTAAAATTTCTGTGCAGAGATTCTTGGCAAGTTTAGGCTTTGGCCATAGCCTGAAGAAGCTCTTCTGCAGCGTTCATAGTTCATGGAGTTGAAATGCCCAGAGCAAGTCCTCAGGAAGAGGTCTTCCACCACAGGGTGTCTTGGCCCATCAGACTCCAAATGAGCCACCTGAGTTCACCTGCCAAAATGCTTCAGTGGCAAATTCGTTCTGTCATTTCTTTCTGCATTGAAGGGGGAGAGAGAAGAAAGAAACGGTTAAGTGCAAAAGACAGGTTTGGGTCGAGTGACATGTCAGTTTGGTAGGTGTCCAAAAACAACCCAAAGAGGTGACCGTGGGAGTCTCAGGGAGTGTTTCTTTATTTCCCATGCCAGCCCTCATGGGAACTGCTCTGCCTCAGCAGCTCCTTCCTGGCATCCTCCTCGGTTCCTGTGGCACAAGTCTTTTTTGGCAGCCTAGCTTTGAGAGCGGTCCAAGAAAAGAGCTGAGATGTTGAAAGATGCAGGTCCTGCTCCTGACTCAGCTATGGAGCAGCCAAACAAGGCTGTGCTGCTCTTGGAGCCTCCGTTTCCAGCTGCTGAGGGAGACAAGACATGGAGCTGCTCCCAGCTCTTGCTCCAGAAGATAACAAGAGCTCACCCAAAGACCTATGGTTTTGGTGAGGCATCCCACAGTCACACTGCAACTCAAATGAGTGCTATTAAGAGGGCCACAGGAAACCTCCTGCAAGACTGAGGTGTGTTTAGGCTAACAGACTGTTTTCCTTAGCCAGGGTGGCATCATGCCAGCTGCCTTAGGAAGGTACCCAGCTTTCAGGTGGTAGAAGATGGTATTTGTCCTTGCCTGAGGCTTGCAAATCATCTACTGCTGCGAGGGAATTCTATGATTCTCTCTGGCTCATCAGGTTCATGGCTTGTGAATCTGTGTTTGCACACCAACCCCCTCACATACCCCAAAGGTCTGCACATGAAAATGTACTCCCAAAACAGAGCAGAAGTAGCACTGGTCTGCAGAGAGGAAGGTTGCAACAGGAAAAAGAAGAACCAGGAAAGTAGGATGACCCGTGAGTAGCCCTATCAAAGTCCCTTTAGTGCTATACCCAAGGGGGACAAAAGCTGCAATTTCAGCTCTTTAGTGGTGAGAGATTTGTTTCTAAAATCCATCGGGGGACAGTGGCAAGGAGAGGGCTTCTCTGTAGGAGTAACATGCAAAATCACTCAAGCAGCAGAACCCTACCAGCAAATCAAAAGCCAGTGCTCTGCCACAAAACTGCATTGGAAATGGTTGCAGACATCTCAGAAGGAGAAAGAAAAAGGGGTGAGAAGACTGAACATCCTCTTGCAACAGCATCCAGCCTACCCCACTAGCACAGCACCACACACCAAAGCAGCCTTGAACTGGGTGGACTGAGGCAATCGTTGGGCTGACAAACCACCTACGAGCTCCTTAAGCTGTCCCCAGATGTCCAAAACATTCATCAGACTGAAAATCCCCACAGCTCTGCCTTAGGATATAATCAGCTGGACCTCTGCCAAGTGCTGCTGCCCAGCACCCTGACCTGTTCTTGTCAAGGCAACAAGAGCATGGCTTCTCTCTGCCCCCGTATTTCTTGATCTGCTAAGAGAGTGAATCACTGCCTTGTGCTGGTTCTGCCTGTACAAAGGATCTCTTTCATTCTTGTCTCCCAGGACTTGCTGCTAAGAAATCATGACTCAAAGAACCTTGACAAAAGGGAAACTTAGGCAGCAAAGGGACATTCTGCCAGAGGCAGGTTTAGAAACTGAGAACTCCTTCATCCCACAATCCCTGTAATTTTTCAAAGCTGTTTGAGCCTAACAGGAAATCCTTTGGCTGGGGAGGTGCTGTTGTTTTCTTTCTTACTCCTCAATCTGAAAAGCTCCAACCATACTACAGCACTCAGACCTGCTGTCCTGCTCCAGATACGCTCTGTCCATGTGCGTAGTGGCCTTCTATAATCACGTGCAGGGAACAAGCACCTCTGCAGGCAGGAGTCTCTTCTGTCATGGGATTCATGACGAGACAAGGGGGCAATGAAGACTAACTCTGGCCATCTAAATGCAAGGTTAGGACAGTTTCCTGGACTCACGAGGCAGTCAGGAGAGACAGAACATCTCAAGGACACTTTATCTCATCCCTACTGAGAGATTATTGCCTTTCCACAAACCTTGAGAACTTGCAAAAACAAAACCTTGCGGTCTTAACCTAAAATGTAGGCAGATGGAATGCACTGTGTGTCCTTACTTAAGAGTCAAACCGCTTCATGAATCCTTCAGGACTTAAAACCACTTTTTTTAGTGTTTTAGCAGGGCAACAGCTATAGCACAGCCACAGGAAAGTGGACTGAGATCAAGCGTAGAGTGCTGAATAGGCTGGATGTTGCTATTTGTGCATCTTCACAACTACTGCTGGAGCCAAGCCAGAGCAGCATGAACCCCCACACCAGGCTCCCAGGGGCTCAAGAAACTTCCCATTTTTACTTCCCTGCCTGCAGCAGAGAGAAGTGCTGTTGGAAGCTTTTGGATCAATCCTAACCCTTGCAGACTTTGGGACTGATGCAGTGTCAAGCTGCAGCCTCCCTGGGGCTGTCCTGAAGGACCATTTTCAGGTTTTGGAAGTTGTTCATGAGCTGCAGCAACCTGTCCCCTCTCCTCAGTTCAGCATTCCACCGTGGACACTGCCATCCTCTGGTCGCAGGACACTCATACACACCTACAGCAAGTCACTGCCTGAGGGAAGGAGGTCCACCATGCGGTTGGGTCTGCTTGCAGTTTGGAAGCCAGGCAATGGGCACACCACAAAATGAGACCCAGCTAGACCACAGGTAGATGTGTCGCATTTCATTGTAGTTTAACCTTGGTTGCATCACACACGAAAATCTGCTCATGTTAGATTCATCCAGACCCATAAATCATCTCATGTTGCATGTGAGTCACTAGCATTGAAAGCCTGTTTAGCTATGTCAGCCTCTGTTGTGGCTATTAGGTGCTAATTATTGGCATTAGCAAGCATCAGTCAAATGAGATGACACCATTATGGGCTGTATATCAAAGCTAAAGAAGTTTATCGTGGGGAGTGGTAGTGAAGGAGACTATCTGCACAGAGTGAGCCTGAGCTGCCATTTTCTGGAGCTGAGGGCCATTGTGGTAATGCAGGTCACAATCAAACTCTAGGAAATAATTCATGGAGATATTCTTGTCATTCAAGTCTCCCCTGATTAGACCGTCATCTCTCCATCCCCCCAAATCATGACAGGAGCAGACAGGCAGCAAATTGACTGAAACGAATGAAAGCAGAGAAGTAAAGCCCTGGAACTCTTCTCAGCTCTTTCTGTCTCCGAGATTATATCCCTTTGGTCTTCCCTGGCTCTCTAGTGCTGAATATGACCTTTTCTGCAACCCAGCCCTATCACAGCATGCTAAGTACTGAGTTCTCTATTAATTCTTCTCCTCCCCACTGCAACATGACTTCCTTAGGTCATGTTGTTTAACTTTGCCTGTGACACACTTGCTTCTCTTACTATGTTTTGTTTTCTAGTTCCCAAGCTGTCTGGCCTCTGCTTCCCACCAGTCCTGCTGTTTTCAAGGACTCTCACTGTCTGCCTGGCTAATTGCTTCCCAGGGGGGGCTGCAGAGAAACTGGAACTCCAGCGAGGCACTTCCAGTGAGGCATCCATAGCAGTTTTCTGGAGGTGTATGTCCTACTGGGGCTTGCCTTCCTGCAGCCTTATTGGAATTCATAATAGGATCTCAAGCAAGGGCCTTAGTCTGCTAACAGGAAAACTCAAGACTCTAGTGAGGAGACTTGAGCTCAGATCTGACCCCTGAAAGCCATGGCTTGGGAACACTTTAATGTGCAAACTGCGTTAGAGTTACTGAGACAGTATAGACTGACACTACGTTAAGGTTGTCCTGAGGACAACGAAGAACAATTCATAGACACAGCAGCAAAAGCAGAGTTTAAGGAGGGTTTTCAAAGGGTAAAGGGCTGCTGAGAAGTTCTCTCTCAGAGCACTAGAGCTGATGGTTACAGGACAGAAAACATGGGTGTGCTTGTGATGAAAGGTGAATGAAAGAGTTCAGAGAGGGTGACTGCACTGCTCAGAGTGCAGCCCCCACCTAAATCCACAGGTCCTGTGTTCAGGCCATGCCACTCTCACCCTCTCCATTTCTCCATCCCTGAGGCATCCTTACCAAAGGCTCCAGCTCCCGATGGTCAACGAGGCTGAACTCCCTGATGAAGTAGTAAAAGTGCTTGTAGCAGGTGTTGACGTGAGCCTCAGCACCCATGTTGATGATGCTGTCGAAGTGGTGGATGTAGACATGGACAAAGACACGGAAGAGCCGGGTGAGGATCTTAGTGCAAACTTGCTGGAACTGCTTGGGGAAAGGAACACCTGCAAGCAGAAGCAAGTTGGAAGCCATTTGACCATTAAAATAAACCATAAACCAGCTAGTGTTTAAATGTCACTGTCATGCTTAACAGGCGGTGGTGGGTGATGAGGAAGGATCAAGAGTGACAGCTAAACTGGGCAGTATGCCATCTAGCTCTCACCACATACTTCCTAATTGCCCAACCAGCAATTTCACACAGACATGGTTTGAGGATTTGGGGAGTTTCCCTTGGAGAGAAAATTTCTCATCCAGTGGAGAAAGAAATCTCTCTCATCCAGAGCAGTCTGGCAGGGGATCATGCCCTCTCTCGCTGCTTTTCCCTACAAGCCTCTGCAGGCACAGCATAAGGCAAAGTGCATTTGTCCAGGTCCATGAACAAAACTAGACCTCCTCCCAGCAGAAAAGATACCTTTCCTAGTCCTCTGAATCAAAAGCATGGTTCATACTGTTTTCCACACACCCTCAATCACTTCCGATGCATCACTAGAAACAGGTGGGGTTTCTACTCCTTTTCTTGATCCTTGTTTCAAACACGTCTTGTTAAAACAGGAAGAAAACTGCCTTAAAGATGCTTAGGTTGTAATTTCATTGCACCTGTATGATGCTCCCCCTGAGAGGTCCTCCCAGGCTGATCAAGAACAGGACCCACCACAGGTAGCTCCATACTTTTAGCCTAGTGCCACACAAAGACATGATTTACTCTGCATTTCCATCCTTGCTTAAATGAACTGTTACCACCGTGAAAACCTCAGAGGTGTGATACAGCCCGTGTCAGCAAGCTTGGGGTAAATCTCGAAAGGAAACATTGACTTTGAAACACCAAATATATATTTTGCAGGAGGAGGAAAATGAAACAACTGAAATTTGTTTTCCTGAAGCTTCTTCCTCCCCCCTGAGCAATTCAATGCAAATTTGCAAAGAACAGAATAAACACCTCCCTTCCCACGGCTGTACCAGCCTCCTCCCTTAGCTTCTTATTAATGCAGCACATAACCTCTTAAAGAGCGCTCCAAATAATCTCTGCTCAGGCACGGCCAGCTCACCAGCTCATACATTTGCACTGTGGAAAGCACCAGCAAGTCTCTTAGTTAACAAAAAGAATTAAAAATGGTAATTTTATCTTTGAATCTTCCTCATCAGCCTCACAAGGCAATTAAACCACTGTTCTCAAAGGCTCCTGGCAGTTTCGTTTCCCATGCCCTTCTCCTCCATGGGTGGGAATTGCCAAGGAGCTGTTCTTCCAACATCACGCCTGGAGCCTGTGTTTCCAATGGCCAGGGTCTGGCGGGTGCTGGGTTCAGTATTGCAGCACTCGTGACAGAAAATCATCTTTCTTTGATCTAAAACAGGCTCATCCTAGCCCAGTCTTGCCTTGCTTTGTACACAGCATGAATGTAGTCAGCAATGGGGGATGTCCCAGACACCGCTTGGAGGAGGACACGTATCTCAGCTCAGTGTCACACAGGGAGAGGTGGTTTTGAGGCTGATTCATGGCTGCTGCTCTGCACAACCATGAGCACGCTGCAGCCTCAGGACTGTTACCACAGCAGGGACCTTGACATGACCCATTTCACTGACAGCTCTAGCAGCTCCCATTAGGACTTTATGGGAAAGGTGCTCACATCTGGCAAAGTACAACCAGGCTCTCCCCATGCCAGCACCTTAGGGTTGGTAGTGATCATCTGCTTCTGCCCTGCACCCTTGGCTGCAGAGCTCTCCTTGTGTGCCAGTCTGATAAGGGCAGGGATCAGAGAGAGGTCTCCAAGTTTCCCTGCAGTCTGGAGGGACACTGTGCTTTATCAACAGCTTCATTTGAGCTTTTTGCACTGAGTGAGAATTTGCTGAGCAAATAAAAGCTGTAATCACCCAGCTGGGGGCTCAGAGATGCTGTTAGGGCATCCCCTGCAGACCTGCTTTGAAGAACCACTCAAGAAACATTGTTTTTAATAAAGACAAATTCATCCTGACAAGTAATTTCTAATAGATGCACATTGCCAGGCCTCAGCTGGGGAATACACACTGTTCTGAGCAGCCTGTCTTGTGGGATCAGAGGTGAGCAGTCACTGCAGGGAGCTCAGCAAGGTGCCAGCAGGCAGACAGCAAAGCATTCGTTGCCTCCAGTTTGTCACCCATCCTACTTGCCTACTTGTCAAAGCGAGCAGTAAGGATGAAATCAGACCTAACCAGCCACTGGGGGTTTATTGCCAAACTGGGAAGAGTGATAGTGAAGGAAAGCAGCAAACCTCGACCCAGTCCTGAGCTGAGAAAGAAATAAGGTCAGACATGAACAACAGACCAAAGGAGCTCAGACTCCCAGGGCTGATAGCATCTATAGTCCAGAAACTGCTGTCAGATGAGTGACCTCCAGAGCTAGCAGATGGTGACAAGTGGCTTTTCATCACTTTTGTCCTGAGGATAGCCAGGGATAAATCAGTTACCTATAAATCAGTTACCAGCAAGTCTTCATGGACATGCTGGTATCCAAGAGGGGGGACACCTCCAGCCACATCCTGGGTTCTCCAAAAACAGCTCTTGCATCAGGGAACAGAGAGGTAGCACAAATCATAGCTCATAGAATAGTTTGGGTTGGAAGGGACATTTAAAGCTCATCTGCTAGCCTACCCCACCACAGTGCTTTCACATGAACCCAGCTCCCGGGAGGTGAAGCTGGGCTGCTCTTTTTTGTGTCTATCACAAGGTGTCAGTGTGTGGCCATCCGCTCCAGGTGCGGCCAGCCTGTGGTGGTGGCTGGCTCTTACTAATGGGCACTAATGCCACTCATGGGCAAGTCAGCCCTCACCCTACCATGTCATGACACCACCATCCACCATGGTCCCTTGGATCCAGGGATTACAGCTCCAGCTGTGGCTGCTTCTCCCCACATCACCCCTTTCACTCACACATGTGCCTTGGGAGGCATGAGCAGCCCCAGCAGCAGAGGACACAGCCCTGGGCCATCGAGTCCTGCTGCCTCTCCCCATATGCTGCAGCCACATCTGCACCTCCTGTTCCAGGACCCTCAACATAGGCTACAGATGCTTGACTGGACCCCGCGTCTGGCACAGGGGCCCAAAGCCAGTTGATCAAAGCACTTCTCATGGGAAGGAAGCAGGGTGGATATGTGATAAGCAGGTTGCCTCCGCCAGCAGCAGTCATGTCTCGCTGCTGTTCTCCAGTGGCTTGGAAAGCAACCCACAGCAGCCGCAGCAGGCACTGGCCACGCTGGCAAGGAGATGGAGACATTCCCCATCCCCTCGCCCAGAGCTGAAAGGAAAGGGCTCTCCAGCAGAGCCTGCATCTGACCAACCCAGGGAGAGCAGCAGAAAGATGTGGCAAAAATAGCCTTGCCCTGGGTCACGGCTGCTGGCTCAGCGGATGTCCAGCAGACAACGCATGTGACATCCTCCTCCAGCATGCGAGGGGACACAGCAAGAGTAGGCTGCGCCTCCTCCCTGCAGCCACCACATCCCAGCAAAGGGCAAGTCCTGGAACAGGGATCTCAGCACTATCATGTTCTTGCAGGTGTTGAGCTTTAAACCAGCCAGTTAACATCAGTCATCCAGGCTGCCAAGAGGGGTCACCATGCATTCCCCAAGCACGGAGGATGACAGGCTGCTCCCCAAATGACTCCCACCTCCCAGTCAGGCTGGGCCAAGCAGGTCAATATTCCAACTAATGGGGCAGAGAGACCCCATTAGTAGGCAGTATGCTGACAAGCAGCACTTGGGAATGGGGCAGTGGTGGCCCTTGTTCGGGGAACTTCCTCCATCTCGGAGGTGGTGCACAATGGCACAAACCAGCAGGAGTAGCAACTTGGAGAAACAAAGGGATGAGGCTGGTGGGGCTGATGCTGCATGGCTGAGACCACCTGTTAGCAGGAGTATGGCAGGCCAAGGCAAATTTAGGATGGAGCCCAGCCAGGTGATGCTGCTTGTGTTTGCTTCACCCTCCACACATACAGGGACCCAGCAATGCCATCCCAGTGCATCCTGTTGATGCTGGTCCCAGCTGCCCCAAGGGACAGCAGAATATCACAAAACCCACCTGGGTTGACTTAAAGGCCCTGAATTTAACTTTACATTTAATTCACTGTGCTCACCATCCAGCAACCTTGCTGCTTTTGCAGCAGCAAACCCGCAATCTGGCAGGCAGTAGCCTCTCTCTGACTCTCCTTGCATGATGAGTGATGAGGAGGGGACTACAGGGTGCAATATGAACTTCATCAGATACCAGGAAAAAGATTTATACACAAGGTCAGCTCTTCTCCTCCCGTTATCTAGGCATGCGCTACCCAGACGCTGCACACAGACCAGGCAGCTGGTGGCTCAGAACATTGCTTATCCCGGTGAGGAAACACAGCCCAATCGCAGGAGGAGTGGAGCACAGCAGCAAACCCCTGCAGCAGAAAAGAGAGAACCTGACCCCTGCTCCAAGCCAGGGCAAAGCTATAAGTACAGCAGGTACAATTTCACTGCAACGCAGCCAGGGCATTGGTAAGCAGTGTGACTCACAGCCCTGAAATGAATTAGCGCCTTCAGTTTATCTTGGATGTTTTGCTTGAAAGCCCCAAGACGTGATTCAATGCTCCAAAAAAAGCTGCTTTCCCCACTGATTGCTTCGAAACGTAAAGAAACCATGTGGGACCACGTGTAAAAGGAAATGAAAATGAGAGCTGACAAAGTGCCTCCTTATGGTACGGGACTGCAAATGACTCTTGGAACTCTCCTACCCCCTCTCCGGTCCCTAACCCTTGTGCTCCAGCCAATTTACTATTTTCAGGATGAATCAGTACTGGGAAGCTGTTTTGCTTCTTGGCAATTGTATTTTTTCCTTTGCAAGAGCAGTACTTCAACGAACTACGTAATGAATTATTGTTGTTGTTATTATTTCTCAATTCCAGTTTGGCCACCATGGTGTTGGTGTTTAATTTTTGCCTAAAAATAAGTCTTTAAAGCCCCATTTAAAACTAGCGGCACCATGGCAGCCGCAAGCGGGTGTGAAAGAACCTGGAAGAAAATAGGCAGGGAAAAAAAGACAAAGCATGTAAAAAATAGCTGAGAGAAAGGCAATAATGAGCTGAATCCTGAACGCTTTTCTCCTGCTGTTATGGGGAGAAAGCATCGGAAAATTTCACACCAAGTTCCCTCTGCATTTCATAACTGTTTTGGGACAACTCTTGAATGGCAGAGCTTGAGCTTTGAAAAGCTTTCTAAGAACTGTTCCAAACCCTCCTGTGACTGACGCTCTGTGGAGCTGCAGGCACATTTGGCAGAGAGCACAGGGTGTTTCCGGCGCTGGGTCTGGTCCAAGCCCTGCATCTGCACTGATTTAATAACGCCACAATGGTGCTGATGGAAGACGCCTGTGTGCAACCAGCAACCTGATGCTGGGCTGACAATGCAGACACAGCGGGCTGCCACAGGCCCTGCAAACCCCATCCAGACAACTCTGAGCAGCTTCCTAAAACCAGGCACCATAGGGCAGAGTGATTACTGGAAAGAGTTGATATTTTCCACATGGTGATTTATTCATGTGGCCACTCACTGAAGAAATTTACTGATATAGTTTTACCAGCTGGTAAAAATACACCTGTAGAATCGTTTCTTCTTCTCCCTGGATGGGAACAATACTTATTCTCCATTTAAATGTATTTTTCAGGACAGCTATGTTGGTTGAAAGAGTGGAAACAGAGCGCTAGCACATGCAAACGGATACAGGTCGTCTGGGAAAGCTGCTGCTGCTGCAGATTTATAGCAAGCAGGTTGGCATAGCTCACCCCATGCAGGGATTTGTCTCATCTTGACTAGCAGACAAACAGGTTTCCGCTCCAGAGGAAGGATTATACAGCAAAGTCTTTAAGTGGGACCGAGCCCTGCAGGTGAATGGGGAAGACACAGCATCTCCCCCCAACTGTTGCTGTAGTACACAGCAGTTGCCCCATTAAATCACCATAAGGATTTTCTGCTGATGGAGGCAGCTATCCAAGGGCTGTGGTCCTGATGGTTAACTCTGCCAGGTCACAAGCTGTCTGCTGGCATCAGGCTCCCTTTCTGGAGCCAGGACAAGGACCTGTGCAGTGGTGCAACTGAAGCATCTCACTGGAGGTGCTCACTTGGAGTTGTGCCCTGTGATGCCAAAGGACCCATGAGCCCACAAGCCACTGAACCATCTCTGCTTATTTCCAGCTGAGCTTCTCACCCCAGGGTGAAGGATTTCCCCTCTCTGACCCATGAGATACCTCTCCTTTAACCGTCAGGACAGCCATGAGCAAGCCCCACTGAATCATGTGCTGCTTCAGGCTTTGTAGCTGTTGGATAGAGAAGGATGCTGTGGTAAGCCTCAGGCAGCATTGGCAAGTTTGGGGAACACTTGCTTAAAGGAAAAATATAAAAGAGATGTCTGTTTTGTCTGTGGTCAGGTGGCCTTAGCCAGGAAAATGGGAAATCTTGGTGCTGGGACAGTTTTATTGCATATGGCGAAGAGGGGCTAGGAGGGAAAACTGAGATGCACGCAGCTCATGAAACACCCACTGAGACAGTGGTCAGCTGTGTCAGTGGACGTCAGTAGTACAAGCAGGAGTGGAACAAACCTTCACACTAAACCCCATCTCTGCTGCTAATACTGAAAAGCCTCACCCTGCCTCCAAAGCATGACATTTATAATTTCCCTCCATCACTTCATCAGACTCAAATCCCCTCCTTCAAACAGCTCACATCTCCCCTGTGTCCTCCAAGTGCCTTGTTCCTTTGGTCCTGGGTCTCTTCCAGAGGGGCTGGCTCTTTAGGAGGGAGGCTGAGCATCTCTGTTTGCTCGACCCTGAGCCCCACGTCCCTCCCCTCTGTGTGTCCCTCAGCCTCCCCCGTCATCATCATCCGGTGCAGTGACAATGAGCAGCCCATCAGGAACATCACATCAGGATGTGACATTTCCCTTTGGCCAAACACCTCCATTTTCTGAAATGCCAGAGCTACCGAGCAATTACCCAGCAAACAAGGCAGGCCAGTGAAAGACAGTGGTAGACACACTGATGATAAAGTGCCACCAGCTCCTTCCTTCCCCTGCCTCCCACAACAGCCTTTCATGCGTGTTAAAGTGTGATCTCAGCCTAAGTTCCTTTTCACGTGTGGGAGGCCACAACCACCAAGCTGTGCCGGCAAGGGGGCTGAAGTCACTAGGGGACACAAAGGTCCCTGCAACAAAGGGGCTTGGAAGAGGGGCCCTGGGAATGGCTTTGGAAGAGGAGAAAATGGGTTTTCCCCATGACTGCCTGCAGCCAGCCTGGATCTCACGCAGAATTGCGCCCATACCAAAGCAAAAGGAGAAGTGGAAACCAGAGGCACCAGCTGTTCCTCCCCATGTCAGGATGTGTTACACCCCGAAGGCAAAAGTGCCAGAAATGGGATGAAAACCATCAGGGCCACAACTGTACTTTGCTTTTGCTCCTCAGAGGGAGACATGAGAGAGCGGAGGGTGCTGTAGACTCCCTGTAGCCCTGACTCCCCAGAGCAGCTTTCAAGCAGCATCACATCCCAAATCCCACCTGAAAGGCATGAAATTGGACCAGGCCACTCTCATTTCTGTCTGGAGGGAAAACTGAGTAAATCCACGTCTGTGCCCCTGCTTTTAATGGTGTGCAGAGCTTCTCCTTGGGAAGAGGCAGACCTTGCTTGTATCCTGTGGCTGCTGTTTCACCCCTTGGCAGCAGCCAGAATCAACGGGGATTTTGTTGAGACTGCCAGCATGGAGTATCCTGCACCAACACCATCAGCGAGCCACGCTTCCAGCCTCCTCCATCCACCGGGATGTGTGGAGCCCACTGAGCCCACAAGGGGGGGATGCCACCATGGCACAGCAAATGCCCCCAGTGAATCCTAGGGGCTGATTCCCCTGTGTGCCCCAAAGGCAGCCTGTCTGTTCTCCAGCACGAGGATCTGGCACTGCACTTACCAGGCCTTCCCCACTTGCTTGCAGGGAGACAAGGGCCAGAGATTCTCCCACAGAAGATACACAACTAGATGCTACAGCATAGACAAGTAGGGCTACAACAGCTAGTGGCTGCCAGTAATCCCACACAGACCATTTTCTCCACTGTTTCCCAGCATATTAATGAAAATCCTGAGCCTCAACTGCGCTGATTTCATATGGCTCTGTCAACTGTGCGGCTTGAGAAAACAAACATGGTCAAGCAACCTTGCAAAGCTGTATCTTTCCCCCTGAAGCTCCTTAAATATTCTTTTACATTCAAGTACCTTTGCATTTCATCTGAAAAGCAACGACACCAAGGCACACCTGAGGCTCCAGCGGCCCCACCAGCCTACGCATCAGCTCCAACCCTTGAACTCATCTCCCCAAAGGACAAGAAAGCAGCTAAGTAGCAGGGCTAACATCAGCGCTGGCAGCTGCCAAGCACTGCAGGTCAGCAGCAGAGAGGTTAGTTTCCAGCCGAGTTGCCTTTGGCAGCTGCTGCAAGCTCCTAAGGCCAAACTTTTTGAAGGGGTGCATTGTATACCCTGGGGGCTGGCAGCTGGAAAGGCCAGATTCCAGGGGCAGGAATCTCTGCTCAGACAATGCCCCAGCAAAGTAGTAAGAATGTGATGTATAACCGGGGCTGAGATGAATTAGGAGAGGTGGAAAGGAGCTGAGAAGTGAAACAACAAGGTGGGATGAGGACCTTGGGACCACCTTTAACCAGCCCTGTGGTTCAGCTCCTTGAGGAAGTGCAAGGAAGCTGATGATCTACCTGCCCTTATTTCTCACAAACACAGAATACTTGGAAAAAGCACAGAAAAGGAGAACATTGTTTTCTACATCCTCTAGGAGCAAAACAAGGACTCCCATGCTCAATCTGGGACAGACACTGAGGAACACCTGGAACAGGAAAGGCCATGATCCTTGGGATCACAAAGTCAGCAATACCAACCCTGAGGTGCATCAGCAGAACCTGCCCCAGTTACAACCCCAGCCTTCTCATGAAGAACCAGAGCACACTCACCTATCCTGGTGGGGAAGATGTTCTCGTTGTTAATGAGCATCTCGATCCAGTCCATCAGCATACACATGTACTGCGGAGCCGACAGCTTGGTGGGCTTCTTGTACTTGCTATCGTCCTGCCACCTGTACTCGTACTTGAGTCCACCAGACATGATGGGGCAGCTTCTTTCCGTGCAGTACTCTGACATGGTGCCGTAGATGAGGTTGATGCGGTTGAAAAAGTCCACCACATGCACCGCGATCCAGTCATTGATGCTCTCACCGGGAGGCAGCTGCACCACTGATTTCAGGTCCAGCCCAGACTTGAGGGAGGCCTGGGCTTTCTTGTACAGCTCAAAGCGCTGGGTGCCCGGCTCAAACTTCTTTCGGGGTCGAAACGTTTTGTCTTTGTTGAAGACTTGCTTGAGACACAACGCCATCATGAGTAGGGGCGGCCAGGGTGAGGGCAGAGGCTCAGCACAGTGTCAAACCCAAAGCTGGAATCTTCAGGGATGGAGGCCTCTGTGGCTAGAAAGAGACAAACTTTAGTCACATATGAAGCCAACAGGGGCATGCTCACAGGGATGAGTTTGCACCAGGATGTTGGCTGGACCCACTGCTCTGAAAGCACATAGGGATGGAGGTTTGAGGTGAGCTCCTGACCCCTCCACACCAGGGTGACCTGGAGCAGCTGATACCACCTCATACAGCAGCTCCTGGCGCCGGAAGGGTGAGCACTGCCACACGTACCCTGTGCAAGCCTCAATGGCAGGCAGAGACCTTCCTCACTTCTGCGTGCACTGGGACCTCACCAGGCTTCAGCCAGGCTCTTACCTTTTATCAATAATTGCTGCAATAAAGCAAGAGCCACAATATCTACAGAGTTCACCAGCCGGGAAGTCCCAACCTGGTGGCCTTTTCCTCTTCCAGCCAAGGGAAGCATCTCTTTCCCAGGGATTTCTCAGGACAAATAACCCCTATCCCACTACTGCGGCTGGTGAGCGATGCTCTGGGAACTGCACTGTGACCGCAGCTGGCTGCTGGTTCACACAGCCCCAGCGCCAACATCAATGGGAAGAGGGGGGATTATTTCTGTTGTTCTGCCCCGTGTGTTTGTCCAACAGAACAAAACACGCATCCGAAGAAGGGAAACGGCAGCACAACAACACAACGCGCCAGGATGCGGCTGGCCCTCAGCGTGCACACAATGAACCCAACAGTTGGAGTGGCTGATGCTCCTCTGGGTGACTCGGTCTGGAAGTCACAGCTCAGCAAAGCGCTGAGCTCACCCCTTCCTGCCTGAGTTAGCACTCATTTCCCTTTATTCCTTTTCCTCCCTGAAGCTCCAGTGGAAATCCCATCCGTCTCAGGGTGAATGACAGGCTGAAAGGTGCGTTTTGTTGCCTGCACTCATCACCTGCAGTGGCAACATGAGATCAAGGCCCCTTTCTGCTAACTGCTTTGGTGAGGCTTAGAGAAGGGAAAGTCCTTCAACAGCATCCCCCCCAACAGGAGGAGGTGGAGAAAGAGTTAAAAAAAAGGAAGGAAAAGATTCACGGAAAGGGGAAGTGACTTACCCAAAGTCACAAGCAGGAGGGAATGGTGCCCCAGCAAAACTTGGGTGCATATTCCTCATTAAAAAGACAGCTTTTAGGAAAAAGCTTGCTGTCTAAACTCTGTTTTCTAAACTTAGCCCTGAGCCACAGGTAGATTCTATGTTGCCCAGCAGAGACCAGCTAAATATTTTGTAAGAGAAACCCTGTGCTCCCCTCAAGGCCCGCACATGGGGGCATCACTGGAGGCAAAAGGACCTACTGATCGTCCCGAACACTGGCAGGATCTGCCCGATGGGGATTTCTACACCACAGTCAGCACGTGGACTTGAGAGAAAAACCTTTGTGTGGCTGGAAACCCCAGCACAAGTGCCATTAGTGCTCTAACCATGGCCTTTCCTACAGGCTGGAGTGTTGCTTTGCCACTGTTAGGTAGCTCACAGCATGGTGGTATCAAACCCTGCCATGCTCTGCTGTACCCAGGTACAACCCGACCTGAAACCATATGGTTTTTTCCCCCATGGAAAGGGTCACAGCCATCACTCAATGTTATGCAGTATGACTTACATAGTGGGGTATCTGTAAACCTTCCCCAGCTCTTGTGGCTGGGTGGGATTTTAACGGGTTCTCATTTTAGTGACAGGACAAGGGGGAACGTCTTTAAGCTGAAAGAGGGGAGATTTAGATCAGACATTAGGAAACAAACTCTTTACTGTGAGGGTGCTGAGGCGCTGGCACAGGTTGCCTAGAGGAGCTGTGGCTGCCCCGTCCCCGGCAGCGTTCAAGGCCAGGTTAGACAGGGTTGGAGCACCCTGCTCTAGTGGAAGGTGTCCCTGCCCGTGGCAGAGGGTTGGAACTGGATGAGCTTTGAGGTCCCTTCCAACCCAAACTACTCTATGATTCTGTGATTTATTGCTGAAGGGCAGTGACTGAGAAATGTTTCTTGGATGCTTTTTCCTCCCCTGCCCCCAGCAGGCTCCAACCATATCAAAGGACTTGTTCCCCACTTCAGAAAAAGAGCATGAGCTCTTCAATATACTAACCAATGGAGAGAGCAAGTAACAGCCCGAGGAAGCACAGTGTAAGCCAGGGTACTCTGGGCACAGAGGCTGTAAAGAAAAGCCCTTATCTGTGGCTTCCCACCCGGCTGTCACAGGATATTCAAGGCATATCCTGTTGATAGCACCTCTAAAAAAAGCCTCCTGGGGAGTTTGCTCATGCATAACAGTTTCTGAAATGTGTACACACACATACATATACATTCATCTATAAGTGCTGCAGTGGGGATCCTAATCTAATAGCGAAGGAAGTGCTGGGATACCCTTCAGGATGAGACATCCAGCAGGGTCTGCCCTTATGGAGGAATACGCGATGGGGCTGAGCAGTGCCCAGGCCTGCAGTCAGCATGGGAGGGAGGAAGCCGGCAGCACCTCTGGTGCTTTCGCCCCTCTCAAAGCACTTACCACTAACTGGCTTTACATCAAGCCAGGACATGCGGCTGTCCCTGCCCTGCTGTTGTCCATACCCTCACACATGGACTATTTTTTCTCTCCTGTCACCAGGCAGCAGCAGAGGCCTCTGGTTGAAACATAAAAGCCATTAAAATAAGCAAAAATAAACAACTGGTCCTCTAACAAGAAGTCAGGATTTCCCCATCTGACACTTGGCAGCTTCCCAGGATGGGGAGGATGCAGCACCCACTCGTCTGTCCTCATTCTGCAGCTCCCTCATCCCAGTCCCCAGCCAGTCCATGACCCCCCAGCAAAGCTGAGCAGCCCCTTTACCCAGCACCCAAATAAAGCCCAGGGGCTACCTACCACTCTGCAGGGCTGGATGAGCATCACACAGGAGCACACCAAGCCTATATTCTCAGTCTCTTTGCTGCGCAGATATAGGATGAACAACTTAGAATGGCAGAATCAAGTAGGTTGGAAAAGACCTTTAAGATAATCAAGTCCAACCATTACCCCAGGATTGCCAAATCCATTCACTGCTCTGGGAGCTATTGCTGTTTGCAGGCTCTTCCATGCAGAGACTGGGTTGTTGTAGGGTGATGATAATCCAGCCTGGCAGAGGATATCCCATCATGTGTATCACTTGCAGGGGCCATCAGCAGTGAAATCAGTTCTCTATGAATACAGTGGGGGGGGGGGGTCCTTGTTCCTGTGTCTCACGTTACAAGTCCTCTGCAAATATTGAGCACTCACTGGGAAATAAACCCTACATCTCATCTCCTGAAGCCAGACCCTTAACTCACCCCACAACTGCACCTCTGCACCATCCACAGCTGGACCTTTGTGTTTCCCTGCAAACTGCTCTCGCTCACCAGGCAGGTGGGAATGTGCTTCGTGCTTCAGTGCCATCCAAATGAAACACCAGTTAAAAGCATAAATAAAGCAACAAACCGGCTAAATATCTGCCAAATGTTTTCATAACATACTTCTGATAGAGATTGCCAGGAATGTGGGAGAAAAACCTATCACTGCCCAAGTGCTCGGAGCAGACCCGTACCTGGGATGCCCCAGCACTCCGCAGCCTCTCTGCTCCCCAGGCAGCAGCACACACCAGAGCAGCATGAGTGGCTTTGCTTTCAGGGTCCACGCCAGCGTCGCTGCCAGGTTACCAAGTCATCAAAAGGCCGTGTCAGTTTCACTGGAGAGAATGTTCTCCAGAAATTAAATTTAACGCAAAGCCAAAAACACATCCTGGGATTTACGACCTGAAGAAGCAGAGAGGTGCCGGCCAAAGAACAGATTTGTTCTCTACCCCGCTCCAAAGCTTTCACTGCCCAGAGATGGATGTGCAGGAAGGATGTGAGCAGCACAGGGAGGAGCTGCACAGAGGCCAGGATCAGGGCTTGCAATACCAGCTATGGCCTTTGCAGCTGAGGTGCTGAGATGGGACATACCAGCTCAGTGCAAACAGGCACTGCAAAGTGACCGATGCCTCAGTTTCCACTTGCACAGGGACCCAGCACCTGCCCCGGCTTTCTGGGAGGAAAAGAAAAATCCTTTGGGAATGGACCCAAATGCATCTAAAACCTAACTGGAGGAAAAGGGCATCAGCATCGAATGCAAGACCAGATCTTCCTGGTGTCCACCTGTATGCATCTGACTCAGCCAGTGCTCTCCATCACTGGCCAAATATTTGGGACAGATCCACATAAAAAGACAGAAATGGGAGCTCTTCCAAGGTTTAGCTGTGGTGTGGAGTTCATCTGAGTCTGATATCCGGGGCTGTCACGTTCCCAGAAATCAGACTTTGGTCACTTGGGGTGGGACAGGAGACCCATCCAAGTCCAAATCCAAATTGTCCAAGTCCAGATCACGGCTCGCACTGCCTGTCTTGGGAAACCTGAAGGTGAGCCGCCATTCAACAAGCTCAGACAGCAGCTTCCCACAACATGACCATACACATCCCACTGGCAGGGTCTGGACCGGCGCCGCGGCGGCCGCCTGCAGGTCTCTGCCTTTGGTTCCCACGTGTGAAATCAAAGCTGCTCCGAGAGGAGCCTTGGCAAAGGCTGCAAACCCCCTTCACCGCGCCGCAGTTCCCATCGGGGTGGTGCCGGCACCTCGGGGGTTCACACATCCCTTTCCGAAGCATCTGCAAACCCCCCAATCAAACCTCATCCCATTCCCGGGAGCGGGCAGGGGGGAAGCAGGTGGCTGTGGAGCTGGAGACTTTTCCTGCTGTCACCCCATGTCCCTGCTAAGGACAGTAGGAGGGTGGAAAGAGGCTGCTGCTTCTCATGGGGCATCCATGCTACAGCCTGTTTAGTGCTCACCCCCATCCATGCTCCCAAAACAGCCTCGGCTTTGCAGAAGGCTGGCTACAAACCCAGCTGAGTGGCCACAAAACTCTATCCGCAGCTCTGAAGGCTGCTGGCTTCAGTCCTGCCCCTGTTTGTACCAGCAGCAGCAGAAGCAAAACTCAGTTGGGTTTAGCAAGCACCAAACGAGAGCAGGGTTAAGCTCTGCAAGGACACAGCAGAGCTGCTGCCAGGGTTGTAGCAGGCAGAGACATGTGAAACACTGATTTCCCAGCTTGCTGGTGGGTCCAGAGACAAAAAGAAATGAACTGGATGGGGGAGAATGTAAGTTCAGGGTTGAACTAAGCTGCTAATTTCAGATTTGAGACTTGTTTGGGGTTTTTACCTCAGCTTTTTGTTTCTTCTTCTTCTTTTATCTTTTGGAAACCACAGAGGAACACAGAAAGACAAAGGCTTTGCTGTAAACTAAAAACAACTCTGAAAGTTCTGTTTGGAAGCTGGCAAAACAAAAGGGGAAAGCAGGCACAGTGGAAGGAGAAGGGGCTTCTTCCACCCCATTCCCAACGCAAGGTCACCAAAGACAACCTCTGGTTTTGACCCCAAATAAGCTGCAGTCAGAAAGCCTGCAGGAAGGATCAGGCACACCGCTGGTCTCCAGGGTGATGGGCATGGGGTGGTCCTGTGCTGCCTGCCTCAGTTTCCCCAGTTTCAAGGCTCCTCTCCCTCCCTGGGCTGCTTCTATAGTAAGGGCTGCAAAAGCAAAGGGTTTAGGGGTGCAAGTGCCCCCGGAATCATTAACAGACATGGAGAGTAAGGACAGAGGAAGGCCTTGACACCAGCACCTCTTGCAGCTCCAGTGCCAAGCGCATCCTCTCTGGATCCAGCCCGAGACAGTTACACACTCACACAAGCATCTGACTGGAAACCACAGGCAGCCTCTTTAGCAGCAACCTCCAGCCCTTGCTGGCTGTGTGACAGTCTGGGAGCACAACAAGGGGTCCAATGCGACGGGCAATCCATAAGGAAACTCCAGCTCCTGCTGCTTTGGGAGGAGGCTGCAGAGGGAGAGTGCAGACACATGCAGCTCCAGGCACCATAAAGTAAATTGCAGATTAACTACTACCAGCTCTGCACATCAACCCCTGGTTTCCTCAGGGGGATCTTGCCTTTGGTCACCCAGATGTCTACTTCTGCTTCCCTGCTTTAGGGGATTCCCTTCTCCCCACCACAAGCAGCGTGGAAGTCCCGTGCTGCCCCATCCCTAGCAGGGCAGGCATCAGCTCAGCCACCATGTGCCAGCGCCCTGATACAGCTTCCAGATGGACAGTGTGAGCAGAAACCCACTGGCTTTTCACTGCTCTAGTGCTGTCTGGCTGCTGACTCGAATCTCCTGCCTCTGAGCTTCCCTTCAAGCCCCAGAGAAGCCGTGTTGCAGGGTTTGATGTTCAAACTGTCTTAGAGCATCTTTCCAACCAGGGCCGGATTAGCACCCCAAAGACCAAGGCAGCTTCTCCCAAGCAGCCCTTGAACTGCAGCCACCCCAGCCTCTATCTAGGCAGGGGATGTGAGGGCATGGTGCTCCCAGGGAAGGGAGCGTATCCCCTCTTTTCCAGCCATGTCTGGTTTTAATCAGCTAAGGCAGGGGGAGCTGCAGAGGGAGGATGCAGGGGAGCACAGTCTTGGGGTGCTGGCCCCCCTCCCTCAGTGCTTCCTGCGGGAGCCAAGCCCCAGCTAGGCTGTCCGTGAGAAGCGGGGTTATTGGCTGCCGATCCCAAATATAACCCAAACGATGGAAAATTCCAGGAAACAAGCCAAGACAAGATGCCGGGAGGGGGATCAAGGCCCGGCACGTAGGCTGGGGGAGCTGCAGAGAATCTCCAGGCTGCCAAACCCTCCTTGTGCAAACCCTCCCTGGTACCAGAGAGACCCGTGAGAGGTGCGAGCATCCTCAGAGGCAGCCCTACAGCCCCAGCCTCCCGAGCAGGAGGACTCAGTCCCCCACAGCTGCCAGTGGGAAGCTGTGATGGTGCTTGGAAATCCCCAGTTCCTGCAGAATGGACCCGGCGTGGATTCCAGGAACAAGGCTGCACACACTTGGCTCATCCCCTGCTCTGTCCTGCTCCGCACCCTGCCTCCCTGCCACACCAATAGCCCAGCAGCAGCTCCCGGTGGACCACAGCCTGGCCCAAAGGCACTGAAAAAGCTTTTCCTGAGTCACCCAAGATGCCTCCAAGCAGAAAAGCAAAGCCCCATCTCTCCAGGATAGAGACAGCATGCCCAGGTCATTTTGGGGGTGATACCCGGTAAGGACAGGCGCTTTTGGGGGTACCTCATTCCTGGGGGTTGCGATCTCGCTGCTGCCACCAACGACTTGTTGGGAGCCCTGTGAAGAGGAGTCCAATGGGCTCTGCAGCACCCGACTGCTCCGGGTCAGTCCCAAGGGCGTTTACTCCGCAGTCAGCGCCGCAATCCCCCCCACGGGAAGCTCCAGGCCTGCGAGCTGCGGGAGGGAGGCGAGAGGAGATAAACCAGCTGCCGAAAACCCATCTCCAGCGCTCGCCCTCACCCACTTTCCCCACCCACAACTTTCCGCCCTCCCTCTGACACCGGCAAAGCTGCTGCCGGGACCGTCCCAACTGGGAAGCGTGTGTCTTCCCTGCCTTCCCCTGCCCGAACCCCTTCCGCTGCCCACCACTGGCTATCCCTGCCCTGCTGCCAATGGGTCACGGACCCTCCCGCACCCCCAAAACAGGCTGTCATGGTGTCTACACACTGACACGCCAGAGGAAGGGGAAGAGCCTTCTGCAGGCGTACACGAAGGATTGCTCCTTCCCAGGCTAACCCCAAGCAGGTCTTGCTCAACTCATGCTTAAAAGCACCCCAGGAGCATCCTCAGGGGTGCAGCACTGGCTCTTCCCAGCCCCACGACTCACCTCATCCCAGCACAACGGGCTTCCAGCCCCAAATCCTTCCGCTGCACTTTCTGCTATTGCTGAGGAAAAAGGGGGAAAAAGTGAGAAGAAACAAGCCCTGGGCAGGTTTCCCAATGGGAATGCCGGCAGTTTGGGGATGGCAGCAGCAGAGAGAGGCACATGCTGTGGTGTTCACTGGGGTTTCATTAACAAAACCCCGGGGCCGAGGGCTTTTCTATGGGCAGTGATGTCACATCCTGACCCCACTGCCGGCAGCCCCGGTTGTCCCTGGAACACCCGCTGGGGAGCAGCCCCACGATCACCCACTCCCAAGCACCATTCCTGGGTGCTGAGGTCCTTTTTGGCACACAGTCCCACACCGCTGGCCAGCTCTATGCTTTCATTGGACAGCAGCACAATGGAGGAGAGGAGGTTAAACCCTGCAGTATTTCCCCCCCTCATCTTTTCCCTCTCCCTTCATCCTTTCCCCCTCCACACTCACACCAAAATCAGACAGAGGTTTCAATGCCAGGCCAAGCTGGACTCCATCCACCACAGAAAAGCCGGAGAGAAGGGAAAGAACACGCCAGACCAGCTTCCTCGGCTCAGAGCAGACTTACTTTCTGTCCGCCTCGGAGGTGGGGTAAGTTCTGATGCGCTCTGCGGTATTTAAACACTTCCCCGTGGAAGCAAGCCTGCACCAGCACGCTCAGCGCTGAGAGGAGCAGCCAGCCCGGGTGGGATGGCTCTGCTCTGGGGTCAGGATGTGCAGCTGATGGTGCACCCCACAAGTGATGCTTTGGGGTGGGAGGCAGCAGCACAGCCCTGGTGCTCGCTGTGCCCTTCCTGGCACAGTGGTGTGTCTTTCCCAGGGGAGCAGCCATGGCAAGATGAGATGTTAGCGCTGCTGGAACCGTCTGCAAATTGTTTGGCACCAGGTCAGTTCTAGTGAATGAAGCGTTTCCAGGCTTTGCTTCAATGTGTGTTGAACTCGGGTTGAGCCAAGCATGGCAGGTGATGGGGTAAGCTGGGACCATAGTGCAGGTGAGCGGGGAAGGACCAGAGGGAGTGTGAGAAAAGAAACCACAGACCCAGCAGCCTGAGGCAGAAGGAGGATCCGGCTGCTGGGTACAGTTGTGTGAAGCAGGAAGGTTTAGGATGAGGGGTCCCCTCCCCGATCCCTGCAAGAATCGGGGATCCTGATCCTGCTGCAGCTGTGGATTCACCTTCTGACCTCATCCAGTGGGATGCGCTTCTGCAGGACCTGGACTCCTTCCTCCTGTAATGGGGCTTCTCAGCTATAGGTGATGCCAGGGTTTGCCCCTGAGGCACAACTTCAGAGACAGCCCAAAACTGAAGTTATGGCCACAGCGATGGCAAACAGCCTCCGTTATCCAGCAGCCTCCCCGAGCAGCCAGACACAAGGGCGCTCAGCCCAGGCCCTACAAGGCATCTGCTCTCCTTTCCTGTCAGCATTGTGCTGTGCAGGTGCAACAGAATCCGTTTGTCACCTGCAGCAGCATCTTACTGGGAGCAAAGAAGACATCAAAAGGCCCATAGCATCAGGCAGCAGCCGCTAGTGGATTGATTTGGGCTGGAGCCAGAGGGAATCAGGGCTTGCACACCCCAGCAGCACCTTGCTTCTCTGCCTATACCCATTTGGGACACGGCTGAAGTTGATGGGAGGATACACTGTGAACAGGATTCACCCATGCTTGGCACCCATTGCAACAGGAGATGGCTGGGATGTCTCGCCTACAGAAAAGGTAGAACCTGGAAGCAAGCTCAGCTCCTGGGGATGGGGGAAGCACACGCTGTCAAATTCATCTGTCTGGCTGCTTCCCCTCACAGTCATCAGCTAATTCAGCACAACAGGCTCAGCTCTGTGTGTACATCCACCCCAGGACCCACAGGCTGGTTTAAGGACACAGAGCCTTTTGCCCATCAACCCTGCCCCACTCCTGAGTGAATCTTGTGGTCACTGCAAGTCTCAGGTTGAAGTAACACCACTGAAATGAGGATCTGGCTCAAGCGGCCCAGCAGACTCCTCCTGGCCCCTGGCAAACCAGCTCTGTGCCTGGCTCCAGCATGTTCAGGTCACAGCAGCAGCTCCACAAAGTCTCTTTCAGCACATGGGGGAGTTTCCCAGTGCTGGATGCTCCCTGCTTGCATATCACAGCTGCCCTGAGTCCTGCCAAGGTCCTCCATCCCAAGGACAGTGTCCGTGCTTCTCCACAAGGGATGTGGAGAAACATCCACAGACCTTCTGAGCGGGAGGTGGAGGTCTGTGGAGCAGATGTAGCTCCTAACAGCTAATGCCAAGCCAGGAGGAAACTTTCAACTGAAATCCAAGCAAAAAAAATGGGCACAAATCCAAAATTTAGAGGGCTTGGCCGGATAGCAAAGATCCCAAAGGGAACTCATGGCCAGGATTTACATCCAGGCGAGATGGAGCCAAAATACTTAAAGGCGAGATGGGGTCCTCCCATCCTCAGCAGTCTGGAGCCAAAGGAGAGGGGCCAGGAAAACAGCACAAGGGCTGAAGTTGTATTAGCTGCAGCCCTGCAAGTCCACAGGGGTGAGCAGCACCTCCTGTATAGGGAATTAACACCTTGCACGAGGTTTTGGAAACCTCACAGAGCAGAGAAGCCACCAGGATGGAGGGTCCCAGCTACAAGGAGGGAGGGCAGGAGTCACCTGGGAGAGAGGAAAAGGTCCGAGGGCAGGAGGGATGTGTTATTGTGAAGAGGGCATTTGTCTGCCGTGGAGGAAGGAAGAGGGGGGGTTGACCCCACTCCTGAAGGCAGGTGCATGGCTGAATTTATCATGAGGAAGGAAGCAAGGAAGGAAACAAGCCGGGAGCACTGGACGGCTCCATTGGACTTCACGGGTGGTCATGGAAAGAGGCCCAACACAGCGATGCAGCTCCACACAGCTTGGCACGACACAGCTGCATGAGGGGTGGGCACAGTGAGCCCCCAGCAAGCCCCCCACCAGCACCAGGCTGGGCTCTCCCATGCTACATGATGCCCTGCACCCCATCAGCCAGGGAGATGCTTGTTCCCAGGCTGGGTTGAAGGCTCTGCATGCCTGTGCAGACCACAAGACACAGCAAAGGGAGCAGTGGGTTTGCACTGATTGTTCCCAGAGAGACCAAGGACGTGCCCATTAAAGTTTACCTCGGCTATGCAGCATCAGGAACAGCAAGTTCTCACTCCCTGCTCCACCGAGTCCTGTGCAAGCTCAGCAACAGGGAGTGAGAACTTCCTCAGCCGCAGATCAGAGGGCACTGGAGACTTGCCATTTGCTAAGGCACAGGGAAAAATGCAGGCACTGGAGTCAGCATTTTAAGTGAGGGTAGGAACACCATCCTTCTGCACTTCCTTGACTGCTGTGACAGCTGCCTTTCATAATCCAGGGTGTCTCCCTAGGGAGAGGATGGGCTCTGGTTTTCCTGCTGACAGACGGGGTATCTCCTGGGGGTGACAGGAGTTTGAGATGCTGATAACAAGGAGTCGGGCGCTAAAGCTTGCTCCGCTGCTCCTAGCAGGAGCTGCTGCTATATCCCTGGCCTTGGGGTTTTCCTCCAGCTGGAGGCAGACCACAGACAGCACTGAGGGAAGGCGGTGGCTCCTACAGCACTCAGTTTAGCTGCGAAGTCCTTGCTGCAGGGGTCTTGAGCCTACATGGGGCAACAGGGTGACTTGGGCTTCTCCTCCATGAACATGCCCACTTGAGGACTATTTAAGACAGACACAGGTAGCTCAGGAAGAACCTGGTCCACAAGTGAAAATCAGCAAAGCTACCTGGAAACCTATTGCAGGACGTTTGCCCTCCCTAAGGCAGCTCATCCAGCATCTAGGACAGCGGGCTGGGGAGCTGTTGGCCTAATTTAGTGCATCCCACCACGTTATCAACCAGATAGGAGTAGCCAAGGCATCTAAATGGGTTTTTAGCAGAAAACTCACCCCAAGCTCACAAAGCTGAGCAGACAGGATCATGCAAGCTGTGTGTGAGCTCAGAATGAGACAAATCTTCCCTCTAGTGGCTGTACAGCACAAGTCTCTCAGTTACCTTCTCTCCCCATGCCAAGACTAGCAGCATTTTCACCAGCCCTTAGGCTCAACGGAGAGCCCAAGTGCATCACATCTCACAAATCCTGCATAAGATTTTAGTGGCTTAAAACTGGTGCAGCTGCAAGTTTACACAAAGCCACAGAGGGAGCCAGGGGTCCGTGTCCACACTACAGCTTGAAGGTACCCATCCTCATGGCCAGGCTCATGCTGAGGCTACACCATGCAGCCAGGACAAGTGCTTTCTGGGCACTGAAGCAGCCACACAGGCATAGCACACCACGGCCTGTTTCTGCAGCATGAATGGTTTGGGGAGCTGGTTCTTCAGCTGAGTTACTCCCCCTTACAGCAAGCATTCAGTGGGACCCAGGATTATGACTGGATTATCGTTTTTATCCCAGTTTCAGCCCTGTCACCACCACAGCAGCAGTCAACACAGATCCGAGTGTGCTGGTCAAGTCCGAACTGTGGCACAAGCACAATACCTGCCAGGAAGACGTGTAGCTTTGAGTTTCCTGAGCCCTCAGCTATCTCCCTGTCATTGCACACACATCCAAGACTGGCAAGCTCTTTGCTCCTCAGTGAGACACAGTACAGCACCACAGCATTGAAACCACGTCAGTCATTTCTGTTCCACATGGTCTCACTTTGACACAAGGAGGAAATACGTTACAGTGTGCACTTCAAGGCATGTGAATTCACCTGCAGAAGAAAGCCCTTCATCAGTCCATTCCACTTCTGCCAGGGACAGAAAATGCAGCCTCTTGCAAAATGGCTGCAGGGAATATGATCAACTTTTGCCTTTCCATTTTGGGACTTATTTAAAAACCATTCCAATGCATGCATTGCAAGAAAACATGTATATGAGTCGGTGCTAAAACAGTTCTCAATACTAAAACCTTACTAGCTACCTTTAGTGCTTGGCTGAATGATGTTCATGTCCAATGAACGGGCTGAGAAAGCACAGAAGCAACAGTATTAACAGCAACAGGGTCCTACAGTTCCACTAGCAAACAGATTGCCAGAGCCCCTTGTAACTAATCGAACCTCCCTATGAGGTCATGGTTAAGGATAGCACAGAAAATCTGATACCATCCCTGCCCCAAAAAATTGTCTTCCTGTAACCCAGAGACGAGTTGTGTAACCCTTCTTGCCTCCATTCCTCTGGCACACGAGGGAATGCCTGCCAGCTTCAGCAGGCTGACAGGAAGGCACAACATGGCCTGGACATAATGGATAATTAGTGCTAAGGGCAACTTAGTGGCAGGGATTTGATGTGGACATGGGAAGTATTTTGGTGTTGCTCCTGGCTGTCCTCTGTTGCCTACCTGCACAGTGGTGGTGTGCTGGTAACTGAGGCACAGGTTACACGTCACACTGCTCAGTACTCCCTTGCCCAGCTACACTGGCTGCCTCTGCTGGGAATGACAAGAGAAGCTCGAGCATGAATGCTCTGGAATCCTTTTGTTGAAGGCAGGTTTGAAAAATCAAACCTGCTGCAGTCTGTAAAGCCAGAACCTTAGCAACAACACTGCCATGTTACTGTAGCTACGCACATTCATTTTATGCACACCAATACATCTTTTCCATGAGTCGTCACTTAGCATTTGAGAAGCCGGTCAGTGGCTCACTATCTGCTACTATGCCAGTTCATCTTGCTTTTAATGTGGATAGTGCCTTTCCTGAAATGGGAAGAAGAGCTGGTTTCTGTCCCTTCAAATACCATTGGCTGACTAGATGCCAGCCTGCAAAAAGTTAATTCTATAAAACAGGCCATCATTCCTCCACACTATAAAAAAATATACAAAGAATAAAACCATGTACATAACATCCTGCACCTCAAGAAAAACACCTCTAAGATAGAAACACAGCAACAGGATGACATTAATGTATCAAATAAGAAGCACAAAATTCCCAGAACAAATCGAGTCACTCAAATTTTTAATCCTGAGAAAAACACAGGCCACAGTTCACATCTGTGGGAGGAACCTCACAAAGCAACAAAGAAGCATTTGTTTTAGACCATCAGCCCTACTCTCCTTCCTTGATGGACAAGCCTGTATAAATTCCACACAGACTAAAAAGCACTGGACCATGCAATTATCATGGCAGAGGGCACTAAAAATGCATTTACTGAGCAGAAACACTGGTTGTTGGTTCTCTCCTGATGTCAGTGCAGCCCGTTACAGAGATTCTTTTCTGTCACTTCAGATTTCAAAAATACAGCATGCAGCAGTAAGTCAGAGGATGGGAAAATGGCTTGTTCTGATGAAGTTACAGGGCTCCATTTTGGCAATTACTGTTGTTCAGATGGCCCAAGTCCTCGTCTTTCACGAGTGCCACACAGATTTGACACTTGACTTCCAGGATGTCGCCAGATCCTTTCTGTAGCCAAACCAAATCTGTAAGCCAAAAGACACAGGACCACCCCATGTAGGAAACCCCCACTGCTGCTGGCTCACTTCACCTGCAGGTCAGCTCTGTTTCTCAGAAACCTGACCACGTCTCAGTTCTCTTCCAAGCCCGCTTTGCTCAAGCTCTGCTATAACTGACATATATTTAAATTCACTAGATCTGTGGTTGAAGGTCTCCACTAGTTCGTAGGTCTCGGAACGATCCGTTGCATAGAAAAGCTGCACCTGATTTGCCAAGCACTGTGCTTCATGCACCACCTGTGAGTTAAAACAGAGAGCGTGTGTTACCATCAGGGTTTGTGTTTGAGTATCCCCTTGAAAAAGACTTCAGCAGCTGCAGTCCCACTCATTGAGTGACTCAATGCCAAGTCACCTTAATTTAGCAAATCTCTTAAACCACCTCCCTCTTGTTCCTGACCTACTTACACGCTTTAGCGCCGTGCATTTAAACTACCTTCCTGCTGAGCATACACCTCAGAGGTCAAATACATCTTTCATGATCCCTGCAAGCTCTAAGACACTGGAGATGCACCAAAGTCTCATCTTTCCCTTCTTATGGTTGACCTATTTGCAAAAATTGATTGTTTACTCAAGAGACACAATAGGGCAAATGCATCACCAATGAGTTCTCTGCACACTCCTCTGCACACTGCTTCAGAACTGGTGTAAGTAGGTCAGTTAGATGGGATGCTTTAGTTATCTTGTTCCACCAGTGCAATCCCTGGTACAATTAGTCCTAGCACTGTACTATCGCAGATGTGCAAGTAACAGCACACCCACACATAGAGAAAAGAGCGAAGGTGCATGGAAACAACAAGAAGCACTGGAGGTCTCCTGATTTGACAAGTAGTATTCAAAACACTTCTTTAACTTGTTGGCAGGTAGCAACACATTTCACTTCAATTTGCTTTTATTAATAAGAAAACCAAAAGTAACAAAGAAAACAAAAGAAGGCATGAACTGAAATCACCAGAGAGACAAAGACTGATGATTCCCTTCTAGCTTTCCCTAGTACTAAGTAGATCAGGTTAAAGGAATCTTGTAAGAAAATTCTTTGGGAAAGGGTCTTTTAAAGACTTCATTTTAATTTGGTTTTAATTCAAACCTGTACAAGGAGTTGCAGCACAAAATGAAGGAAGCCAACGAGCAGACTTCTCTTACCAAGAACTTGGAGTCCATTTCTGCTGTCATTAGAACTATCCCTTTTTCCTTCTGTAGATCAGGAAAATGGTACAGGACCAACTGGCTAGGGGCAGTTTCACCTTGGGTCTGAAGGAGATAAAGAAACCCATCAGCATCCCGTGAAGAACTTCAGCTCTACTGTAGATCTGGAGGCTTTATTACAAAACTTCGAGTATTAACTGCTACGGAGGCAGTCATTTTTCAGGGCTTAAGGGTCAGTTCTATTAAAACTTCATTATTCCTGGAACTTACAGAAAGCAAGGGATCTGCAGAGTTAGGCTGGGTTTTCTTCATGACTAAAGACCATTTTGCATTTAAAAGAACCCACAATTTCCAGGATGACATTTCATTTTATAGCATCTACTGGTAACGTAAACAGCTTGCACAAACAGTTCTGAAAAGTTTAGCTTGTGCTTCTATTTTAAGACAATGTGACTGCTACCTCATTCTCCTTTAGACACTTGATACCCATAAACTTACTAATTCACCCTTAATTATCTATAATTAATGTCAGTTTTCCCCTGATAATTCTTTTCAAGTTAAGCTAGACAACCTCTTCATTAAACTATTTAGCAAGTATTACATATTGTAATATGCTGATAGAATCTATTGCTGGATCCTAAGCCATTTTTGGACTTTATATTTCAATCACTCACCTGAATGTTTATTAGGGAAGTGAAGTGCAATTCTGTTCCTGCCCACTGCCCCACAAAGAACTCATAGCCTTCTTTTCTTGGCAAAGCATACAGAAACTGCAGAGAAATGATTAAAAAATTAGCAAAACCAATTCAAACAAAGCCTTTCATAGAACAAAATGGTGCCTGTGCCATACGGGCCTCCAGCATAAATGCTTTAGAAAGAGAGCCACAACAGATAAAAGGGTTTCTTTGCCCCACCAGAAGTGACAGGGCAGCAGGAACCAGACAATAAACCAGCATTACCTCATCAGTATTATTTCATTAGCAAATATGTTGGCACATATTTTTATCAGTGTTCTATGAGACAGGGAAAGGAAAGGACAGGACAGTGGAGAACATTCAGACTCTGACCTTTCTGTTCACCTCTAGAAAATTAACAGAGAAATGGTAAAATATGAGATCAGGAGCATTCAGAGTATTTAATCCTGTAATTTCACCAACTGTTTCAGAACAGGCAGCACTTATTTTCTCTCTAGAGATTTACAATCTATTCAGCTCCATAGGTTAGAGACTTGCTCATTTTCCCACACCAAGGGGAAGGGGAACATGGGAGGAGAAAACATACAGGATACCTGACTAAATGCCAATGCACTGTACAGGAACGTACTTAAAGCTATAAATAGCTTTCCGAGCTCCAAGTAGCTCGGGAAGCCGGATATGGCTGATCTTGCTCTTGGCAAGTGGAATATACAGGACCAATCCATCTATCCAGTAAAGTCTCCCATTCAGATCTGCAAAAGCACTCATCCTAATGCAGTGAAGTTTAGGTACTTCGTTTTCATAACAGAATGAAGCATTTAATTTCTGTGTCAGCACAGCAAAATTTGCACAAAGGCCATGCTTCAGTGCACAAGTTACTGTAAAAACTTATTTTCAACTGAAAACAATGCTAATCCAGCAGCATGGAACAAAAGATATCCTTTAGCTTGTTAGTTCTGCTCTTCTGTAGCTTAACTTCTTCAAAGCAACAACATGCTCATTCACACAGGGATCTTCTAATTGAAGCTTACAAGACATCCACCAACTCACACGAGAAACAGTGAACCCAAATCTTGGGAATCCACTCATTTCTGAAATGAACCTATTATGCATTCTCAGTATTTTATGCTTTGCCATACTGGCATACACCTAAGACACAACCCACAGAGTATTTTATGAACCTTAAAGGGTTTGGCTACACCTAATTCCCGCTTTCTTTCCATCACAGCTGTTGAATTACAATGCTGTGCAACAGAGCTTACACATAGGCTTTTTTGACAACTCACACTCCCTTAGAGACAGACACATCACTGACACAGCAAGGTGCCTGCCCAGGATGGCTTCCATGCAAATGGCTCTTACTTATTAGCTTACCAGCATTTACCTATCACAGATCACCAGCGTGGTGAAGAAAGCATGGCTATGCACATTTATGATGACAAAAAAGCAGGTTAACAGATGACAAGGTTCAGCTCTTTCTCTGATCAGAACCCCAACATGTTGATTTCTTGTCTTTTTCCCTTTCAGATACTCCTGCCTCTTATCTCCACTGCCAGAAAAGAAACATATAGAGGAGCAACTCACAGCAGCCATTAAGACAAGAGAACTCCCTTTCTCCACACACACACAATGTAATGCCATGGTGACTCACAGTTACAGCCAACAACAGTTCCTCTGGGTTAAAGCAAGCATGCTTTGAGCAATAAGGAAAGATATGTGGGAGTATCGGTGAAGCTGGCCTAAAAAGCCTGGTCTTCATAGCACTGCTTGGAAGAGACTTAACCACAAGACATCAATTCATGGAAAACAGAGGCATGTAGCTAAATCCGTTCCCTGGAAGATTCTATGCTCTTGTTTTCTGAACCCTACATCTCTCATATCTAGATATCTGATAGCTAGCTCAAACTGTTTAATACATATAAATAGCCATTGCCTTTATCTGAACACTAAGATGGGAGTATGAACATCTGGATTTTACTAACTGAGCTGATACAATGGGTCTGAATAAAGGCGGGTCAAAAGTTTATGAATTAAGCTTTAGAGAGGAGAACTGCATTACAGCTCTATATCCACACGCTGCGAGTATCTTCCATACTTACTGATGGACATTTCTGGGCTCTCTTCCATATTAAATCAAACTTCTCTGCCTTTGGAGAAAGAGAAAGTCAATAATTCAGAATCATCTCATTAACCTTTACAGGGTACAACTTCCCTCTACAGAAGGTCTCATTGTGGGAGCAGCTAACAATGAGTGCACGGAAAACTGTATCTAGTTCTTAGTTACCTAAATGACATTGGTATCCCGTTTTAACAATCCTGTCTCCAAGATGCAGCAGCAAACTCCTTTTTGGATCCAAAGCTTTATTCCTTGGAGGTGGGGGGCCCACACTTCAGAATTACATTATGTTCTCTTTGAGTAATAGGTCCACTGCATTTTGTGGTGCCAACAGTTGAGCAGGATGACATATCCCTGGCCTCAAATTGTGGATTTTACATCACAGTCATCTGTTCATCAGTATTAAAATGCAGCCTAGATATTTACTTAAGTAACATACTTATTGCTTAGGTTTATATTGAAACCACAGATATATTTGGTCATCCCTGATGAAACCTGGTAATCTCATTCACATGTTCTCTACATTCCCCCAAACCTTTTGTCTGCACTTTTCTTCCCAGCACAGCACATTAATACTCTAAGGTGTTCAGGAAAGAAAACACATGACATCTATCAACACAAAATTCCCCCATGCATGCTTTTGAGCACTTAAGAATTAGGCAAGGCCTTTCTTCCAGCCAACAGAAAGCTCCTGGCAAAAGATATGGAGGGGGTTCCCCCCCCCCCCCCCCCCCGATGACACCATGAACTACTTCCTAATGTGCCTAGGACCTGGTTTGCATTAAAGCTTTAAAAAGCTTCCAAAGCTCTTCTAAAACAGTGCACCAAAGAACAGTGCCAGCCCCACTAATGAAAGACCTACACCACCTTAACCGGAGTCCCTGGCTTCAGCATTCTGCTACAGTAAATGTGCGATTCAAACTGTTTTCACAAGATCCATGTCAGGAAAACTGAAACACAAAGCCGCTCGACTTCAAATCCCACGTTGCCATATCCAGGGCATGCAACACTTCATACATTTAGGATCCAGCCTCCCACCAACTTCAGTTGCAGCTCAAAGGGCCAAATACAATTGCAAATCAGACCCCAGATCTAAATGAGGTTTCAAGAACTCAAGGAACACACAGTTCGTGCCCAGATGTGAAAAGACATATTTAAGAGATCCCAATCACATAGAGACTTTGAAGCAAAGAATGGAAAGAAATCCCCGAAGTGAAAAAACCTCCTACAGCCTAATGCAAATTAACAACAATTAACATCTGGTAAAGCTATAAGGAAATAAGAAGTAAGATCTTATCGCAGGAGGCACCATGCAATCTCAATGAAAGACAGCACTGCCAATAACTTTAAATGTATGAAGGTAAGTCATAAGTGATTAGCCATATGTAAATCACTAGCCAAGTGCTCTAGTACTGCCCTATTCAACTGGAGTTTGCTGTTCAGGCTGCAAGGAAGAGAAGAAAGATATAAGCAACACTGAGGAAAAAATGATGTGAAAATACAAACGCTACCTTAATAGATACCAGGGCCCTGCAAAGAGTATTGGATACTCATAATAAAATGTGCCTGGAAATTCAAGCCAGATGTGCACAAAAAGGTACTGGCTTTACTGAGACTGATGTAAGTGAGGAAAAAAAGGGGTACACGTTTTTGGTGTGGGGAAAAAAAAAGCAGTAAGGCCACCGAATCTGGAAAGAAAGTTTGTTCTTGTAACCTCATTTTCCTTCAATGATTGCTTTTAAAACCAACAGAATCACAGTTAGAAAAGAAAGCTTTGCACACCAGCCTTTCAAATGCATAACTACAGGGGAACTACTTACAGGAATAACAGCATAAACCGTGTCTTTTGCAGAAAAATACTGATTCCAAATCTGCAGGAAACAAAGGAGAAGGTGTACAGTTAAAATCAGCAATATTAAATTAAAATATTACAGTTAAAAGCAGTAATACTAAATGCTTTAAAAGAAATTTCATTTGTCAACTAACCTTTGTAAGCACTCGAGAAGTCATTTTTCAATCAAACCTGACTTTCCTGCTAATACAATACACTTCCAAGTGTAATATTTAAGAGAAGGCAAGTCTTTGCATAATGCTTCCCCATGTTTACAATCTTTTTCTTCATGACAGCAGGATAGCACTACCTACATAAAAGCTCAGAGTCCTTAATAAATGGACAAGCACAGGTAAAAGCCCAGAGTTCAGCACTTTTTCAGTTGCTCTTCCCCAGTCCTACAGAATTAATGAGAATTGTCGGTAAAATGTTTAATCAACGAAACAGAAGTAGAGGAACGCAAAAGGAACTCATGAGTTATCAAACCACTCCCTGCTATAACTGGTTGCACACGACCCCTGCAGAGCATGTAACTACTTCTATAATGTTCTCAAGCTATCAGGAAAGCTGCTAGGTTTCTGCTCTCCAAGTTGTGCCAGAAGGCTCCTTCATATGTGCTGCTTCCCTTCAGATGATCATGCCTACATAGTTTCTTGGCATACAGACTGATAAGGAAAAAAAGTACCAGATCCAACTCAAGCTACATCAGAAATGTGCAACAGATGTGACTTATAACTAGATAAAAGGGAATACAGTGCAAAGCCAAGCAGATAACAGGAAGAACAACTCAATTCACACTGTTCTTCAAAGAAACAGACCAATCCACCTCCTTCTTACCCTAACCAACTTCAGTACACAGGCTCCTAAATGAGACAGACTGCAAACAAAGGTACAAGGTGGCAAAAGCTTTGGTTTTATTCCTGTAGAACAGGTGTAGTTTAATCCATATGAACTACTGCTAAGTTTTCCCTTTACTGGGCTTCAAATCTGACAGGAGCTTGCTAACACCAATTCAACTGCTACACATTAAATGGCAACAATAAGAATTACAGTAGAGGGAGTTTGAGAGAAATCAGGTACAGATGTACCAGGGTACATCCTAGGTGGACGTACATATATGGAAAAAACTTTATTTTCCACTATTAATATGCATGTCAATGTGCTTTTAATAAATATTCATCTATAGACTGAAAAATAAAACATGGCTAAGTAAAATTCCATCCTCATATGCAGATTACTATTAAGCACAGATGTGGTGCAAACTTTATTCCATTTAATTCCATCACCTGCTTTATCTCCTCCGCTGACTTTTCTTTCACCATCTCAACATTCAGAATTGAATCAAGTGTCTGTAAGAGAAAGTGTAAGGAATTCAGCATGATGGCAGTTCTCTGATCCAAGTGAGAATCCAGAATGAATGGATGCAATTAAAGAACATACTCAAGCTAGAGTAGCTTAATTCAGTTAAGTGTGACTTAGTCTTCTTAATTGCCAAAGAAACCAGTAAATCATAAGCAGTAGCACACTGAGAAGTGGAATCACACACAGAGTCAAAATAGAAGACACTTTTTCAGGACACAGAACATACTTTGCTCCAGCTGTGCTGATCTCTACTGAAGCTGCAAGAGGAGCTGCAGCCTTTCACCTTCAGCCATCTCAGATATATTTACATAGTAAGTTTGCCAAAATACAAGAAATGTAAAAGAGAGTAAAACCAGTCTCTTGTCCCTCTGGTGGCTGATCTTTGGAAATCTGTTTGTTGTAAAGGCAGCTTAACCCTTTCTATTTATTGCTGTGAGCATTCAGTACAGATTCTCTCAGGAGCAGGAACTTCCAGGGTGTCAGAGAGAAACAACAGCATACGAAAAACACTGAGTGCCAGGAGTTTTAAGATCAAACACAATCCCAACAGTAAATTAAAATCTTATAATCAATTGCAGCATAAGGAAGATCAGTTTTATGTCACTGATGGCAGCAATATATCTACATCCTTAATTTACAAGTATGTCCTCTCCTAACATGAAGGTTTGCTTCCCTTACCTTGTCTTTTGTGAATCCACCCTTTGATGTCTTTGAGCCCAAGCCTTTTGCCTAGAAGAAAATATTCTTTAGTTTTTATAGCTGATGTTTTAATACCATTTATTTGCCTTCCCTGACATTCATACCATGCCTGATGACAAAAATCTCCTGAGTAGGAGCTCAAGTTTAAGATACTTGAAGATCACTGCAGTGCATCTTTTATAAAATGATTAATTAGAAGAAAGATGAGTAACCTAATGAATGATTAATTTAAAGGCCAGAAAAGATTAATTTAAAGCAAACTATTATGCACTTTGGATCCAATATTACTGAACAGTTTTCTTGCATTCCCTAAAAAATGATATATGCAAGATCATGTCACTCCATTCGGCTAAACTAATCTGGAACTAATTAAACAACTTAAACAAGGCCTCAAGCACATAAATTAGTCTAAAAAACAGCAAAATAACACACTGGAGTAGAGTTCAATACATTTAGCCATCACAGAGTGAAATTCTGGGGTTCCTTACTAATGGGAACACTTTATGTTCAGAGCATTACGCTAATCCTATATGCATTATAGCTTTAATACATGTGAATTACAAAGAAAGTTGGCCTTGCCTTTTCCTCCATGCACCTGATAAATTCTCCTTGATTGGAGTATCCCACAGGCTGCTTTTTCACTTCAGTTCTTTTTTCCATACGGGATTCAAACACATCTGGACTGGATCTGAATTGGAAAAGGGACTATTAGAAGTACTGGGTAATGAACATCCTTTGGCTTTTGAAAATGTTCACTGTGGCAGTGATTCATGTACATGTTGTAACTTAAGATTTTTAATTTCTTGTTACTAAAACTCTCCTACCAACTGACCACAGAATCCCAGACTGGTTTGGGTTGGAAGGGACCTTAAAGCTCACCCAGTTACAACCCCCTGCCATGGGCAGGGACACTTTCCCCTAGAGCAGGTTCCTCCAGGCCCCATCCAACCTGGCCTTGAACACTGCCAGGGATGGGGCAGCCACAGCTTCTCTGGGCACCCTGTGCCAGCGCCTCAGCACCCTACATATTTTTTTCCTAGTATCTCATCACAATCTCCCTCATAGCAGCCTTCCAGTATCTGAAGGGGGCCTATAGGGATGCTGGGGAGGGACTCTTCGTTAGGGACTGTGGGGATAGGACAAGGGGTAATGGGGTCAAATTTAAACAGGGAAGTTTAGATTAGATATGAGGAAGAAATTCTTTACTGTAAGGGTGGTGAGGCACTGGAATGGGTTGCCCAGGGAAGCTGTGAATGCTCCATCGCCTGCAGTGTTCAAGGCCAGGTTGGACAAAGCCTCGGGTGGCATGGTTTAGTGTGAGGTGTCCCTGCCCATGGCAGGGGGTTGGAACTAGATGATCTTAAGGTCCTTTCCATCCCTAACTATTCTATGATTCTGTCAGTTTAAAGCCATTCCCCCTTGTCCTGTCCCTACAGGCCCTTGTAAAAGGCTCCTCGCCAGATTTCTCATAGCCCCTCTTTAGGCACTGGAGCTGCTCTAAGGTCTCCCCTTAAGGAGCCTTCTCTTCTTCAGGCTGAACCAGCCCAGCTCTCTCAACCTGTCTCCATAGCAGAGGTGCTCCAGCCCTCACGGCATCTTTGTGGCCTCCACCGGACTCACTCAAGCAGGTCCACGTCCCCCTTGTGTTGCAGGCCCCAGAGATGAACACCACGCTGAGAGACAACTCTCACCAACTTAGTGACAACTACATACAATCCCAGACTGGTTTGGCTTGGAAGGGACCTTAAAGCTCATGCAGTTCCAACCCCCTGCCAAGGGCAGGGACACCTTCCACTAGAGCAGGTTGCTCCAAGCCTCACCCTATTTCAAGGCAGCACTTGGCCTAACGAGTTGATTTTCTCATTAGGGCATAAAGCTAAAAATTACTTCCTTCTTTCCCAAAATCCCAGCTCCTCCAGAACCCCTACTTCCAGAAATGAGCCCCTCGGCCTCGGCCTCCCTGCTGCCCTTCCTTCCCCTCAGGCCCGCCCGTACCTCCGCAGCTCCTGGATCTTATGTCGGTACTTCCCGTAGAAGGGGTTCTCCTCCAGCGCCGCCTCCCCGTGCCCCGGTCCCAGGTCGGCCACCCCCCGGCTCGGTGGGACAAGCAGCCCCAGCGGGCGGAGAGCAGCGCGGCTCCGCAAGGCTGCCGCCAGCCCATAGCCCTGCAGCAGCGGGCCCGCCATGGCGCCCGGCCCCCTCAGCGCTCCGCCCGGCCCCCTCAGCGCTCCGCCCCGCAGTGAAAACGCCGGAGACGCGCTCTGAAAAGGAACCTTTATTTAGAGACGCTAAAAGTGGGCGTTACATGATAAAAAACCAGCGTGGAGTGCCGCAGTGCAAACCCAGCGCGGAAGCGCGATGCACAACCAGCACGGTGCGGCTTCGCTGCATGTAAAGGTCAGTAACTGAACGGAAAGATACACAGTGGACGTAGTGTAGGGTGACCCCGACACGGGAGTCATCCAAACAAACACAGATATAGCCTGAAAATGAACCTAAGAATCCCAGCATAACAGCAAGTCTCAGCAGCACATTGCTCCATTCCCACTACAGCGCGGACTTGTCTCTCTCATCATTTCATGTCTTTTCATTTCAGACATCACTTATTTCTCTAGGGCTCACCATTCGAAGCAGCACGCAGCCTCCTCAGGTCAAGCTTCCAATCACCTCATTGGAAAGCCATGCTCTGCAGGCAGGAGCAAAACACAGGAGGAAGCCTGCCAACATGCAGCATCGGGGCTCTGTAAAGCATGTAGGATGGAGACTGGTGGCATAGCAGAAAGCTTGCTGGCTGTGGAACAGAGCTCCCAGCCTGCAGCACACCACGACCGGCTATTCTAGGCCGAACAAAGCAACCACTGTACTCAGGGATGATGATGAATTGATAGCACAATTCCATCCTACAACAGTAGCAACTATAGCAATTAGCAATCAGCTATGCTCTTGACATGCAAGTTAAGCAGCACTGCTGGACGGCTGCATCCCACCGCTAACGACTGGCCAGCTTCGCTCCTTGGCCACAGGATGAGGACATGTGTGGCTGGAGCAGCACACACTGTCTCTAGCTGACAGTTTCACTGCTGCTGTTGGAAGAGCCTTCTAAAAGTAAAGCAGACTGCAACAAAACAAAACACTAATAGATTCACATGGCGCTACAATAATCCCTTAAATTTTAAGGTAAATTCCATACAAATCAAACTTCCAAAAATATTTTGCAAACTCTGGCATATGGCTATGATACAGTATGTACAAATAAAATACCAGAATGGTTACATTTTATTGCTAGGGTTTTTTTTTTATTATTTGGTTAAGGAATTATACAGTAGCGTATAAAAGGGTATGGGAAGCAGCAAGAAGCAAGTATCGGCTTCTTGTCCTCTCAAAAGCCAAGGTTGGTTGGTTTTGTTTCATTTGTAAATACTGTGTTTGCAAACGTCACATCAAAAGCATTTCTGTATTGGGTCCAAACAGGATAGAAGAGCAACAGTGAAAGAAGCCTAGGCAACAGGTAACAGGGTTCTATTTTGTACATTCCTTCACTGATTCATACTTCCAGAATACAATTATGCATAAAACATCCAGTCTAAAGTTTTGTAAAAGTCAACAGTTACAAACTAACTTCCACATAAACTGATGTCTTAGCAAGGTGGGCAACTTCAGGTCACCAATCATGCAAGAAACTCCCAACAACATCAGCGCTACTTGTGAGCAAAATCATCCAACTTGTCCATGACCTCACCTGCAAGAGAATCCCTTCTGCAGAAGTCATTTTTTATGTTCCAGAAGGTTCACTAGTATAAACAAACCCTGCAGTTCCTCTATTGTAAGGAAACCTCACTTACAAAGATGCGTCAGGAGAAAACACCTATGCCACTACACACTCCTACCCTGCGTTTGACATCCTTTCGTTGGTGAAAGCACAGAAGGTAAAGGTACAAAGTGATCACATTCACATCAGTCAGGAAACAGCCCACAAGTCTACCTTTGGGCCTTCCCCACCTGCTTACACTCCTAGCGACCAGAAGCTTTACTCAGGACACTTCACCGTAGTGACCCAAACAGCTGTGCATGGAAGAAACCAGCAGCATCAGCAACCATGTTCCAAAGATCTCCAGCAACCAGTTAGCAAGACCATCAGCACACTGCTGATCACACCTGAGGCATGAACTATCCAGGTGCTACTCGGCAGGCTGCACTGTAGACTTTTACCCCTTAAGCATCTGTTAAAGTTATCCAATATTTTTTTTAAAAATAGAACAGATAAGCTCATCTCACAAAATGTAATCTGGATGCAATACAGCAAAGCGAAAAGAATGCTGAAGTGAAAACCCACGCACTTGGTAATTTGCTCCTGTAGGCTCATGATATAAAAACACTTTCACCTCTTCCCTCTAGAAGTAAATCCTGCTAGAGATGGGCATGATTCACCACTCCTGCTTTCCTCTGACTGAGTCTAAACTCATTCATGGATACACTCAGTCAAAATCAGAAATTTATCTGAAGCTCTTAACCACCACTTTTAGGCTCAGTCTCATTACAAACAGCTTGCTAGCAACACAGCCCCTGACACAAACTTCTCTTTAAATACGCATAATTTACTCTATCTCAAATATTTACAAGCAGAAGCAGCCCATCTTCACAAGACAGCTTTTCTTCTGCTCTACATAAAGTGCAGCTCTCTAATTTAAGGCAAATTTCAGTGAACTATAAAACCATAGTTTTATTTTAGTATGTACACATTTTGAATTAAAAACAAGAACTCCCTTGAAAAGGAAAGAATGAGAGGAAAATGTCTCCAAGTTTGGGAATTTTCTGGATTTTAACACAGTCCCAATATTATGTCCTATTGACATATAAATTTGTGTGTTTTTTTCCTCAATAAATGCAAATGAAAAAAGAGGTGCAATGTGTACAGTAACTTAGCTCCAAAGATCAGTAAAACACTGGAAAAGTGCAGATGTAGTTTTTCATGTCCCGTAGTTTCCTTTAGCTACAGTATCACATTTCTAAATATGTATCTTAGACACCTAATGCTAATGTCAGTTCTTGTAGTGAGTATTTCTCATCTCCATCTGTGTCAAATTGCTTAAAGCTCTGCAACTCTTGAGCTGTTGAGCCAAGCAGCTTTTGAAGATCTTCATGTGACAGTCTTCCATCAGCATCTTGGGTTGCTTTTTCAAAGAAATTCTGAAGATCTGCAAAGAGAGCAAGGATTGAAAAGTAGCTCCTTTAAGTACAGAGGAATATCCTACAAGCTGCTCTTCCAGTTTTAACTGCACTGTTTCTTTACTACCTAGTAATGAAATAAAGCACCCCAAGGTATGGAGCTTGCCATCTGTGTTGTCACAAGCTGTCAATAACAGTTTAGGATAAAAAAGCACAAATATTTCTGGATTAAATTATACTAAATCCATAAAAAAGTAATCCCTATTTGTGGCCATGACTAATAGCCCATTCTACAACTACTAACTGCAGACAGATACAGTTATTCTCCACAAAAGCAAGCTTCAAATGACTGTTGCTATACCAACAGCACAGATGATATAAAGGGAAAACTGTCTACTCATTTCCTGATTCAAAACATTGCCCTTTCAGTAGCTGAAGAGCCTGAACAGCAAGATCCAGAAACCATTTATTTGCCTAGGCAGTGTTCTCTTAAAAAAACAGAGGGAAAAAAAACCCCACCAAAACATACACATATCTACTTAATTTTCCTTCAGCACCCTAATTCTGCCCTTAACTTCATTCCCAATCTCTGAGGCACTTGGTATAACACTTTGTCACTCAAAACAATTATAATCCACTTTTAATGCACATCCTGCATTAAATCCCAGTATGTAGAAGAAAATAATCTATTATTTTCCTTTTAGGTTTGTTTTTGTTTGGTTTTAATTACTTTTTAAAGATCCTATTCTCAAGCTTTTAAAATTGACCTCACTTCTCCCTGAATGCCCAGATACACTACCAGCATTCCAGTTATAACCTCCTGCACATTAACATGAATGCCCAGACACACTACCATCATTCCAGTTACACTTATAACCTCCTGCACATTAACATGAATGCCCAGACACACTACCATCATTCCAGTTACACTTATAACCTCCTGAACATTAACATGAAATATTCAGAAAAAGAAAAGGTCAGCCTAGAAAGGACATACCTTCAATGCTGAAAATTCCTGGTAAGGACAGATGTCTCAGCTGTCCATTACCCTCTGTGTTGTCATCAGCTGACCTTGAAGCCAGCCTTGAAAGGTCCGTGGGCTTTGCTGTAGTACTCAGACTACTTTCAACTGTTACAAAACAATTCCTATTAGTCTTAACACAGAATTACAGTTAGCAGAAACAACAAAAAGTACAATAGAACTATTTTGTCATAGATGCTGTATGGGATAAGAATGCTGCAAAATCATTTCAGAATACAGCAGTGCTGTCCCCTCTTAGTAACTGGAAGAACAGAAGGAAGCAAGCTTTTTTTTGACAGTTACACAGCCTTACTCTTATGCTGTACTGATATGTATTTGTAAACCCCATGCAAAGAATGACTCAGAAGTGATTTCTACTCCCCAGCCTGAAGTGCTGAACAACCTTTATTAAGCAAATTACATCTGCCCACCTGGGTTGCTTTCCTCTTGTCAGTGCAGGCATCTATCTTCCCCAACAGCAAGGTCTAAACTTTCCAAGTTAGCAAATTAACAAGTACAGTTCTACTGTGATGAAGTATTTAAAAATCTTATCTTCAGCACTACCTGAATATATACAGCAGAAGTGCAGAACTGAGACAAATCAGCAGAGACACAGACCCTTCCCCTATATTGCACTTAGATTTTGAAGAAGCAGAAATAGGTGTTACCAGGTATAAATTTCTACAGGTTAACCGCTGTATGCCTTCAAATACAAGCTCCTGATGCACGTGAATCCTGCTACACACATGGAAGGTTACCTTCAAGCTTTAGCAGTCAAATAGTTTTCAGTTTTAGAGCCATCAGTTTCCTACCACTTTAACTGAAATAATCTAAACCAAAGCCCTAACGAACAGTGTAAGTTACCCACCCTCATTAGTTACTCTTTGAATCACACAGGGAACCTTCAGATTTATGGATTACTATTATATGACATTCTTACCATTCTTTGATGTCTCGATGAGTTTGTCATTTTCTGACTTGCCTGTGAGAGCACTGATCCTCTGAAGTGTCTCTCTTAGTTTTGATACCTGAGAATCTCTAGCTCCTATTTCCTGTATATATAGAAAAGAAGCACCTCTTCAGTAGACAAAGATCAGGAAAGTAAGTAATTTAAAATACATAAGTACTTTTGAGTGACTTGGAGCTCTCCAGACTAAATCAAGCTGAAGATAATGGACAGTATTTAACAATATGCATGGAAAGATGTAAGGAACAAATTCGCACGGTCTGTAAAAAAAACCAACGGAATCAGCACCTCAACCTGAAAAGCAGGCAACTCTTTTGCAGACACCAATTTCAAAAGAATCTGACTTTTAATTTCCATAATTCTTATTTAAATCATAGAATAGTTAAATGAGCAAGAAAAATTATAACAAACCAGTCAAACATCCTTGGAGTGAACATTTACACATTAATTAAATTGTTTCAAATGGTTGTCTGCAGTACTGCCTTAGTGCAGGAGTCACTGTATTTGTCAAACCAAAACCACCATATTTTTTAATCTAGAGCTCCTTTGCTCTTTTTATGAGTAGGTTCCTGATGACAGGTTGAGGTCACATCAATCCAAGCCTAGAACTGACAGTGTAACTGGTTCACTCAGCTACCTTCTTCCCAGAAGATGGAAACTAAACTCAGCAGCACCGCCTCTTTTTCCCACAATTTGGCCAGTTAGTCTCAAATTTACAGTCATCAGATCATTACTGAGAGGTGGCTTTCATCAATTCCTGGACTCCATTAGTGCAAAGCTCCTCTAAGTCAACCCAAGAAAGTTTTCAAACCTGCATAAATGCCATAAGCCCATTTGTGGCATGAACCCACAATAGCTGGGCTAGCTTTGCTGAAAGCATGGCTGAAAGTACAGGTACTCAAATGAGCTGAATGCTGGAATTCCCAGTTCCACTGGACCATCGTCTGAACCTCCCAAGATTCTTTCAGCTGCATGGAAGGATATTATAACAGCTCTGCTATGTTATCAAATATGTAGTCAAAACGGCATGACTTTAAGCTACTGCAACATTTCTTCCATCCTAATTGACATCCTGTCCCCAAAATGGGGTGGATAAGCTCTTCTAATCTGGACTTTTAAAAGAAGCTTGATCAGATTGGCCTGCTTGCAGATCTTTCCACAATTAATTTTAATTTAAAAAACAAGACATATGACATAAAGACAATGACATGCTCTATTAGTCCAGTGTAATTTGTGTTTCCTTACTTTTACCTTCAGTTCTTTATTTGAATGAGTTTCATTATCTATTTGATCTTCATTTTCCACATTTTGAGAGGTAGTTGCATCATTCCCCTACAGGAGAAATAGAGGAGAGCTGAGTTTATTTATGTGCTCATTATTTACTATAAATAGAGTTTCTTTCCTTCAAATTTGGCAGGCATGAAGCAGGAAAAAACAGAACAAAAACACATTAGAATAAACATGAAGGTTATGTAATTTAACACAGCAACATCAGTGTGTTCCTTATTGCTAAACATACAGAACACATTCTTAGAGACTGGCCCCACTACAGCATACAGAAAGCACTGGATGCCATAAATGAACATATTTAGTATTAATTTTATGGGGGTTTTACCATTTAAGCACCACTGGACAACCCAGAGGCCCATCTAGCTCTTCACTGGTCTTAACAGCCCCATGCCAGAATGCCTTCCTAAAACATAGAGGTTCGTGAATCCCATTCATTAAGCAGTCACTCAAGTCTTAAATGTCACAGTGTTTTAGACATTTTTCTGTAGATTCTGCAGGGAAGAAATAACTCCTTCAGAGATACTCTTAACACTGATTATCTGTTCAGAAATATGGAACAAATTCCAGCCTTTTCAAATGAAGTCCTAAGTGCCTCAAATTTCATTCTGATGTTTTCTTAACTCGGTTTGAAAAGCTGTATCTGTAGTGCACAGAAAGCATTGAAACTACTAGCCTGAGTAAATACCCTTATAGTCATCAAATACTTACCACACTGGTAGACAAGTTTTCTCTTCTGTCCAAATTATTCCCAGAAAGGGTAGAGTTTTCTAACAGCATAACCCTCTGGCTGAGGTTACCAATGGCTGAATCGACATTTAGAAGCTTGATGTCATTCAACTTTTGGTACGCCACTACAGTGTTATTTAGCTCTCCCAAGGCTGCATGCAGCGACTGGCTTTCCTGAAATACAAAACCAGCACACGTCAATTTACTCAACCTCTGCAGTACCTTACTATTAACAGCATGGTGACTGACCCAGTTTAATTGGGCAGACTTCACACCGGCTCTCCACCGACACCACTGAAAACATCCAACTGGAACCTTACAGAAAGTTATTCCAGCATTCAAGGTTTGAAACAGAGATTCTTCCTCAGAGCTAACCTCTTTGTTGCTAATGTGATCACTTCAGCTGCGCCAGCAAACACAGAAAGCCTATTCATCTTGTTTTCCAGGGCAAGTTTAGTAACCACCCCAACTGGTTTTCCCAAGAAAGCATGTACTAGGCATATTTCTACACAAGGTTTGGTTTTGAGGAAGATGTCGACTGCTTTAAATGTGAATAAATGCAGTCCTTCCATTCCAACCCATTCAGCTAAACACCCCCCCATTACCTTTATTTTTGATTGCTGCTGAATCCCTGCCTTCCACACCTCACCACATTGAGGGTGACTCAACACAGGCCACTCCCTAATTTGCTCAGATTAGCAAATACCTGCTATAAAATCCATTCCATAAAAACCCTTTAATTCATTTCCATTTACATGAGCAAAGTACACCTATAATTTATTGGATATTCATCTTTTTACTCCTCACCCAGTTACAGCACAAAAAATAAACACTCTCAGACTAGGGTAGTTTCCGGTTCGCACATACGCAGGAACAACTACAGCTAAATGACCTTATACTTTCTTTTGAAGGATACTATCTGTAGTGTCTTGATAAAATACCACTTTTTGTACACTACAGTACTGCAGAACACACCCAAAAAGTTACATATCAGTGATACTTGCACCAATATTCCTTATGCAAGGGGGGAAAATACCTTTTTGCAGTTTTCTGTCTGATTTGTCTCAGTCCTTGGCACAACAGTGGAGGGAAGTGAAGGTACCTGTTTTAACTCCCTCTAAGAAAAGAAGTAGAAAATTATGTTGGAATTATGTGGGGGTTGGAACTAGATGATCTTACGGTCCTTTTCAACCCTAACTATTCTATGATTCCATGTTACCAAATGCTTGTAAAAAACCATACTAAGCTATTAATAACTGGCTGGGTGTAGCTAACGATGATTTGCTACAATTAGAGGCACTCATGGCTATTGTGCATGCAGTATTTTAACTAGACTAATAGAGTTTTCACTTGCAAGCACAGAAGGTCCAAATTTATTTCAATTAAACCCTCTTAATGAGCTTTTCTCCATTTAGTGAAGTTTTATGATACACATTTCACTGCTACCATACACACTGCCACATCTGCAGTGTTTCTGTAACACCCATTGACTGAATTAAGTTTTATAATGAGCCTAATTTAGATTTTATCTGCAAGTATTCATAATAAAGTAATGCTGTATTGCAGTTTAGCTGGAAAACTTTAATTACTGGCTCAGTTTGTTAATCCCAAGTGAGAGGTTGGTATAAATAGAGTGAGTAGATTCTGCTAAAGACAGGCAGTAATTTCATCCTTATTCCAACCAACAAACTATCTCAACGCTTCCACTATCCATAATCCTAAAACAGTGCAGACAGTTACTATAAGCAATATCCTGCCTCACACAGAAGCAGACTCCCAAGGCTCCACACCTGTTTAGTACGAAGCAAAAATATGCAGAATAAGAAGTGTTGTAGTGACCAGGAATTCTGGCTCCAGAGAAGTACAACCTTGGTACCATATAGGAGATGCCATACAGGGATCAGAAGATCAGCTTACTAACGTACCAACCCACTGAAACTTCAAAAGTATCTTGAAAGGCATAAGGCAGAACTCCAGACAGTTCTTAAACTTGCTTCATATTAAGCAGGTAGCTACTGAAACACATGTTAAATCAATACATTTTCTTACCATGTCATTCTGGAGGATTTCTATGGATTTCTTGCATTCTTCAATAGCTGTCTGTATATTTTCAACATCATGTGCAACACTGGTAAGTGTGCTGCCTATGTTAGCTACAGTCTGGAATAAAGAAGACAACAAAACCCTCAGCTTTCCTCAAACTGCACTGTCCCAAAGTTTCAACTGCTAAACACAATGTTTTGTTAGTTAAGCTGCAGGCAGACTGCCACAACAATATGCAAGGGCATTTGAAGTGTCCAGAGCTTTTTCTGCAGGCAAACCTGCAAATTCTACCCACTGCCTCTCCAGAACAATAAACAACAACACACTCTACATCATGAAAGCTTCAGCTAGAGCCAAAATTATGGGTTTGCTACTCCCACTCCCCAAACAGTATTAATGTGCTGGCATTAATATAAAAAATAATCCTGATATGTAGACATCTTACCTCCTCTTTACATGGAGTACCCATATTGAATACTAGGACATTGATACCACCAATTTATCCTGTCTCAGTTGTCTTTCAGAGGCACCCATCAGACACATCATACACCACAAAACTTGTCTGCCAAAGGCTGCAGATTAAATTGCCTTTTTTAAAATGAAAGAATGGCTCTGAAGCATCAGAAAAGCCCCCATGAATTCTGCAGGTACAGCCAGTGTGCTCCGACAGCTACTTTTGCTTCTTATTACTCCCATCTCACCCTGGCCTTGCCTTCACCCATGTGAACTCCTCCGGCCCCCAGCTACCACTTTAGAAAGTAGCCATGCTGTAAAGCTGCATTGGTGTTTAAGCAGCTGATGGCACAGCACCAATCAGTCAGATCATCAGCTAGGATATCCACAAACACCAGTGGAAGCTACAGTAACAGGACAGAGCATGCCCCTATGCTTCTCATTCCATTTTGAATGCTTTCTTCAATCATTAAAACAACACATCTAAAACCCCTTTTCCTATGACCCTGTAAATGCTCATAAGCTCTTAAGGCACTGAAGTGACGCTCTAGCTAACCAAACTATATTCAAGCAATATTCACACAGATCTTCCAGTGTTTCATTTTGCAAGTCTGAACACAGAATCAGTAAGCAGCCCCTCTGTCCTGGAAGACCTCAGGACACCCTCAGCACCTTTCATTAGTCTGAACAAAAGCGGTTGCCCAAGAGGAACTCTCTCAGTAACCCTTCAGGACTCTTAACACCAGCAGGCAGCTTCTCATTTTCAGGAACAGTACCTACAGCGAAAAAGGCTTAAGAAAGCCAAAAGCCTATTCTAAGAACAGCAGCCTTTTCAGAGAATCACAGAATCATTTAGATTGAAAGTGACTTTTAAGATTGAGTCCAACCAACTTAGAACAGCCAAGTCCAACATTAAACCATGTCCTCAAGCACCACATCTACACATCCTTTAAATACCTCCAGGGATGGTGCCTCAACTGTCTTCCTGGGCAGCCTGTTCCAATGCTTGACAACCGATTTGGTGAAGATGTTTTTCCTAATACTCAATCTAAACCTCCCCGGCACAACTTGAGGCCATTTTTTCTCATCCTATCACTTATTACTTGGTAGAAGACACTAACCTGCACCTCACAACAACCTCCTTTCAGGTATGTAGAGACCAATAAGGTCTCCCCTGAGCTTCCTTTTCTCCACACTGAACAACTTCAGTTCTTTCAGCTGCTCCTCATAACACTTGTTCTCCAGACCCTTCACCAGCTTTCGCTGTCCTTTTCTGGCCCCGCTCCAGTACCTCAATGTCTTTCTTGTAGTGAGGGGCCCAGGACTGAACACAGGATTCGAGGTGCGACCTCACCAATGCTGAGTACAGGGAGATGATCACTGCCCTGGCCCTGCTGGCCACACTATGCCTGACATAGGCCAGGATGCTGCTTGCTTTCTTGGCTGCCTGAGCACAAGCTGGCTCATGTTCAGCTCTACCAATCAGCATCCCCAGGTCCCTTTCCACCAGGCAGCTTTCCAGCCACTCTTCAAGCCTGCAGCATTGTATGGGGTTGCTGTGTCCAGGTGCAGGACCCAGCACTGAGCTGTGCAAAACCTCATACCGCTGGCTGTCATCACCTGGCTGTCCTGTATGTGCTGCACAATGGCACTTAAGGTGATCTGCTTCATAACTTTCCACAGCACTGAGGTCAGACTGACAGGCCTGCAGTTCCTCAGATCCTCCTTTTGTCCCTTCCTGAGATGGGCATCACATTTGCTAACCTCCAGTCAATTGGGACTTCCCTGGTTAGCCAAGACTGCCGATAGACAGCTTCTTCAAAGAAAGGCAGGTAATTCCAAAGACAGCTGCATGTAACAGACAACTGAGCAGGAGTTTTTCACCATGCTATCAAAAGCCAGGCTACCACCTACACTTACTGAAGTTCTACATAACAGGAGGTAGTGCAGCATGCACACAGATAGCATCAAGAGAGCAGTGGCAACAGATGCCACATTTAACACCTTAGACTCAACAGTGAGACTGGAAAGAACTCTACAGTTCTCAGGATATTTGATTCTTACAAAGTGTGACCAAGGATGGACTTACTCCAACCTGAAAAAGCCTTGCTGTTCAGCAGTTGCTAGAAGCTAAAGCCTGCTGCCCCAAACACCTTGTCCTGACAGTACTGAAGGCAGCAGGATGACAAAAAGGTCTTCATACACCGTTTGTATATATAAATATACATACACACACATAAAGTAGGTGCAGATTTCAGACCAGGTACTGCCTTAAGGCTTACTTCTGATGTGACACTGAAAATACAACATATTCATAACAGCAAATTAGAAGCTTAGAAAATAGCTTTGTACTCATCCTGTAAAAAGAAATCCCAGCAGCCTGATCAGCCAAACCACACTAATTGCTTTGCATATAACTAGCTTGTTGATTATACATTAATCTTGTAGGGATAGGAAACAAGAAGTGCAAACCCATAAAAGCCACAAAGACTAGACAGAGATTAGATATTCGCCCAATATAAATGTTTATTGCTAAATGCCCATAACTGCCATGGAAGATGGGGAAGTTTCAACAAACCATTCTTTTTACCAAAATAAAAAGGACAGTTCTTCGGTAAAGAATGCTAAGACACAGGTAAGACACTGTATTAACAGAAGTCACTTCAGAAGCAAGCTTGTGTCACCCAGTAGGGCCCATCTTTCAAGGGACTGCCAGAAAATCACCCCAGTACAACTCATGTTTTGCTGTTCACATACTGAACACCTAGAAAGCTCCCACGCTAAGGGTCCAGGCTCACCGCTCCCAAGTTAGAGTCCTACCCACCTGAAGACTGTAAATGCAGAACCAGATATACAATTACACACTGCTCAAGATGAGAATGTTTTCCAGAAAGCAATCCGTTTTCTTTTCCAATTAAAAGCTAAACAAATCACCTATTTGTAAGCAGAGCTGTAAAACCTCAGACAGACTTTTGCAAGTGCCTTAACGTTAAAACCAGCAATCTGAAGGACAGCAACAGTAAAGATCAGTTCCAAAGTAAAAAGTGACAACATAATACAAAAAAAATGCATCTCCAGAAAGGGACAAACATGGCCTTCAACTTTTTTACCTGCCCCATGTTATTGTAGGACCATACGATATCAAGTATATGAAGTCTAATTCAGAAACAAGAGAAGCAAACATTCCTCTCAGACAATTCAAGTAACTCCTGTTGCCACTGCTGTCCCCAAGAGCACAGCTGCAGCTCAGCATTCAGCAGCACAGAACACATTTAGCAATAGCCACGTTTATAGTACTTGCCTTCTGAAGTTTCTCTACTGTGAGAGGAAGAGAAATCAGATCAGAAGCAGACTTTATGTTGTTTTTGAGATGATTTACTGTTGAGGTCAATAGCGATATCTAAAACCAAAGACGAATATTTAGAATTAGTCAACATAATCCTGATTCTGACCCTCCCCAATGCTAATGACTTCATTTGTAACATTAAAGCATAAAGCAAGACAAAATTATACATGTACACACACAAAAAGCACCCCTGCCAGAAGTCAGAAGTCCTGCCTAGGCCATGCCTGAAAGCCATAGAAGCCCCTTCTTTTCAATAAGGTACCGTCTGCCCATTTTACATTCATTCCCTTAGAGAGAGGGTGTTGCCCAAGAAAGATATAACAAATTGCGCAAGAAGACCTTACATGGAGAAAACAGTCATCCGCTCATTGTGTTCAGCAATCAAACCTGCCTGGCAAAACCCAGCAAAGTACGCAACTTCTCTAACCTGAGTAACAGACAAAGAAGTCGCAAGTATTACCCATACCTTCTGCTGCAGAAGTGGAACAGTGACAATGTAGGTACAGTGGGTTAGCTCAATTTCTGTCAACTGACCCAGACAGCAAGTTATTCAATGAGTCTCGAAGATTACTTATTCACTCCAACTGAAAGGTTGTCAAATAAACTAAAACCAGCTACCTGCTAGTCATTCATGGCTAACACTATCACTTTAAGATCTATCTGTAGCCATCAGTAGTCAAAATAATTTCTTCTCACATTTGACAGCACAAAATGAACTTTCTTCTGGTTAAAAGAGAAAAGAAGCTGTTTCACAAGCTGAGGAAATGAGCAAGATCCTAATGTTACATCAGGCCTATGTTGCTCTGTTTGAGTGCAGTCTCTCTGGTTCCACAGCTGTGAATATTGGCTGAAACAATTCCCAGCAGCACATCCCAACAATTCATGGAAAAAATAAAGAGCTAACTAAATTTTGATTCCCAGGAGAGCTGGCTCAGACTATAACCAGACCCTGAAGGAACTTGAGGGCCTGCAAGAATCACGTGCAAGTATCTCTAACACCCAGATGCAGATTATAGTGTCTTAAAACTCTAGCGAAGCACCTAAATATCTGTAGATAATGCATACTGCCAGATGCCAAAGAAAACTTCTCAAATCTATTTATGTGCCTCATTTAGCATTTAACCACTGCATGGGACTGATGAAAAACCAACCTGAACAGGCACCTCAATACTCTAAAAATTAAACGCAAAGCACCAGTGTCAGAGAGTACACTTCTTGATACCACTGTGAGCAGCTCTGAACTTTTACCCTCTGTGGCAAGAATTTCAGTAAGAACCTTGCTGGATGCTTTGTTTGAAGCATAAGCTAATAGAGCAGCTGAGGAAACAGCCTTCTGTTAAGTGGCTTAGGTTTGGCTGCATAAACAGAGCTAAGATTTACACCAGCTCAGATGCTGAGTGCATATGAGCAGATTTTATATTCACAAGACACCAGTGCTTCATTTGTAGCAATGTCAACTTCCACTGATTTGGGTAACTGTTTTCCGCACTTATAAAACATTTACAGATGCTTTCTAAAATGTCAAGTCTCACACCATAAACACCAGACTTATTTGGCAGAAAAATGAAGAACTGCCCAGTCACAGGTTCTTTTAAGTTCAGCCTGACATCTATCCACCAGTTGTGCAATTTCTTCTCTTTGTGATCAGCCTCCAGCCCAGATGGATGCTCAGACTTTGTTTGTTTGTTTAATAAAGAGGCTTATGCTCCATTTTAACTTTAAAAGTTCAGCGTATGGTCACAGAAGGCCTTAGATAAAAGCTCAGCACTGCACTTAAATTGCATTTCTGTGGACATAAGCTTCAGTGGAATATTTCAAAACCAAGCACGAATCCCTCTCACCTGTTTATTGATCTCTGTGATATTTATCCAAACTTTATTTAGCCCCAGTTCTCCAGTCTCGATTTGTTCGAGTTGCTTTTGCTTCTGCACCAAATCTTCGTTCAGTTTAGGAATTTCTTGGAATGATGTCTTTTGATTAGATTCCACTAAAAAATAAAAGAAAAAAAGTACAATTAAATTAAAAAGTCCAGGTAAACAACGTCAAAAGGCAGAAAACAAATGACAAGCAGCAACATCTATAGCAGTAAAAGGCAGCAATAACAGTTCCTACGTATGGGTTTATTGCCAATTCAGAATTAAGTCCTTGCTCAGAATTACAGCTGTGTTTTAAGAGTACTCATGGCTGCAGAGAAAACCCAAAGATACTGTACTAAATGTAACACTTTGCAATAGTACTGTCATTCTGGCAAGCCTCAGTAGGTCTTTATTTAGTGCAGTTATTTTGCATTACTTTCAGAGGAACATGAAATAGTAATGTGACTGTAAGAACTGCCAACAGTACCAGGGCAAAGGAAGCATGTGAAATGAACCGATGCGCCCTTCTCAAGCCTCCAATGGGACTGATGATGAAATTAATTCCAATGAGATTATCATGATTACAGTTGTTCTGTGTAACAGGAAGACAACTGAACATATAACCTTGCACGCTGACATCTGTTGGTAAACAAATCAGTAAACAGGGTCCTTGGAAATAAAGTCAGCTATTACAGCAATTAACACTACACGGAAGGGGGAAACATGCAGCTCAAACTAATTCAAATGAGCCTCAGAAATGCAGTTCTTCCAGGTCGGCAGTGACTAAGCTATTTAGCTGCAAGCACTATTAGGTAACCCTAAATCCCTAGGTCTGGCAAGCAAATAAACAAAGGTTTTGAGATGGAGATGACAGAGTTCACCAAAATCTCTACCTCCACCCTGTAATGTAGCACAGAATGCTCCACAACAAACCACCATTACTGAGAACATGCTGCCAAGAGCGGTGGGATGTACAGGGTATGTAGCTGGCAGCTCCCAGAACAGATTTCCATGCATGACCCATCTTGTCAAAAAGGGGAAGCCTTCAGGAGGGCTTCATGCCATGGTGCCCAAACACACACAACTGGAAAGACATACACCTTCAAAAACCCTCTTTGCTTTCCTGGAAGCAAGTCCTCACAGCCATTTCTAGGTACAGAGTAATCTGCTCAGATCACCCAGATCCAGACAACACTTTCAGTTACACACAACCTTGAAAGTTTACTTTAGCCAAAACAGACTGAGAACTAATTGAGGGTTCAACACAGCACTTCACACCAAATCTGACGTTTCAGAGGCTCCTGTAGACACATTATTTTTTGTCTCACCACTCTTACCATGCACAGTGAGACTCCACAGAAAACTTTTACAGGGATAGAAGGCATCACTGTTTGTAGCACAATTACTAAGAAGGAAAACACCACAATGACTTCCCTCTATCCCAAACATACTAAATACAAAGATGTCTTATTCTCAAAAAGCACCAATAACATAGTCTGTTCAAAGGATGACAGAACATTAAAATACCACCACAGGAATCTGCTCTTATGGGGAAAAAAATCTGGAGGAAGATTCAGAGGAAAAAAGTTCTTTTTCCAAACTTGCTGTAGGGACAGCCAGATCCCATGCCTTTGTTCCTCCAGCCACCCACACATTTTACCAAAGCACAGTGTTACCTTTTAGAACCAGGTTATTCTTGCTATGTTTTTTTGTTGCTGTTTTTAATGCTGTGCCTCATTCTGAGGCTCCCATCAAGGGATACTTCTAGGTATGCTATTACAGTGGCAGGGACATCCGAGACTGTTCTACCACTAGACGAAATACTAGATGCATGGCTTTTCTATCAGAGCTACTAAGGAGGAAGAAAAAAAAGCACATCTGTAATTGCCAGACAGGAAGCTCGGAGAGAACAACTGCTTTAACAAAGGTGACTATGTAGAACAGGAATGATGAAACTTAACTACACCAAAGCCAACAAATGTTGTCATTGTGCAAAACTTCTACTTAAAAGCAGATCAGTCTATGAAGAGCAGCAGTCAGCTTACCCAGGACACAGCAACAACTACTGCAGGGCTGTTTGGTGCACTCATAGCCACAAAGGAGGGCCTTTAGCTAAAAGTGTCCTCCATAACTGGTAGACAACAGCTACAGCCAACTTTCAGAGTTCAGTATCAGTTAATACAAAAGCACACATACCAGGAGCACTCTGTCTCACTGCCAGACAGCCAGCAGGTTCCACCTTGGCAGACAACTCCCCACCTCGCAGTAGTTACAGACCTGAACAGGAAGCCCTAAACACCAATAGCAATGAATTTCTACCTGCATTTACTCAATGCCTCTTTCACCACAAGCAAATCAAGCCCTCTGCTTAACTTCAGCCCTAGCAGCCTCCTAATTTAACTGATGCCACCAGCCTTATTTTCAATGTCATCTTCATGTCATGGACACAAAAAAATTAAAGATGAAGACTAAAGCTGTGGGACAAAATCCATGGTCAACAGAGGTGCTACTCATGCAAAACATAACTCCTTAGCTTTCCTGAAGCAGCTAGAGACTACCCGAATGCTTAAGCTTCACTTTCTTTTGCCCTATTCGTACAGCTGCTTAACTTATCTTTGCATATGATTTTAAACACTACTAGAACAATGAACCAAAACATACACTATGGCCAGAGATGAGGTATACAGAACATATGTTACATGCAAATCTCGTTGCTACAGAAGTTAATACTGAAATCTTACATGGACAGGAAAAACCTGAGAGCTGCAAGCAAAATGCTTCACATTAACTCCACGCTTCTAAGTATTAAACATGATGTAAGTCCACACCACATGCAACACATGAAAGCTGAACAAGAATAGGCTTCAAGCAAGATGAACATTCAAAGGAAACAAAGAAAAAACATAATACCAAAGCAACATTAAAATTGCATAACACCACAGCAAGTATTAGTGATTTTAACAGGAGCTCAAGACAAGAACATTGGTTTACATTATTTTAAGGGATGCATCAAAACCCCTTAGACTGCTGTTCCACGGCTGATCAGAACTTTCTCTTTTTAAACAGAGCCTTTCTTTGGAAGAGAGCACTTCCAAGACCAAAGCCAGGAATTTTAGAAATGTACGTACAAGCAACTACAGGCCCATGTAGTCCATTGTTCCTGCTCCTCAAAAGGCATAGAGCAGATAAGAATATATATTATTTGCCATAAGATTCACCCAACCACCAAGTATTTTTGGCTATGGACTCAACTCAGGATCAGTTTGCCTCCTCAGTACTTTCAGGCTTTGAATAAGGAGGTAAGCAGCTAAAGCTCTCCCTCTTGCCCAAAGCAGATGTGAAACAGGGTAGTTACCTCTATACTTACTAGTTCGAAACTTCTCCTTTATTGTATCCAGATCCTCCTTGAGGGCCACCTGCATCCAGACTAAGCCAACACACGCTACCACACAAGCGGCGAGAATGACAAATGAACATAATGGGTAACAGAACTTGCAGCATCGTAGATAGTCTCCCCTGGATAAAACACAAATAACAGGTTGTGAATATTCAACAACACCTAGAAAAGCTTGATTTTAAATGCTGCTCTATTGAAGCAAGGGACAGTGCTAGAACAGATGTTTTGGCTGACAGGAGCTAAGAGCTTTTCCAAGAATAAATAAGGCTCTACAGTGGATCAGGGCTATTGCTGTCTCTTCAGTTCATTCTCAGGAGGCACATCTAGCATATTTAAGAGCAGCTGTCAGGTTTCCCATACTAAGATTGCCTGCTCTGCAAACATAAGCTTATGTTAGGAACATCTGCTTGATAGCTTGGAAAGCAGGCTTTGAAAAAGGGTATTACCACAATGTTACAGCAAGTACTTCTAGATTATCCTAAACTGTGAAAACCAAAGTTTCTCTGCAACATGCCTGCTTTTATTCTTAAAAGCCCATTAATAACTTAACTGATACGTTTATTTATTGACAAAGCTCATCACATCCACGAGAAACCAGCACGGCGGCAACTCGCACATACAGGACTGTGCCATGAACACACAATAGTCGCGCTCAACACTTCACCAGCTGCCCCGGAGCTGCCCTAAGGACTTCAACCACGGCGAGCATTAAACAGAAGAAACAAGAACTACGAAGCCAAAAGCACTCTTCAGACCTACTTCGACCCCTCACCAGACGACCTGTGGGGCCACACACACCCAGCGTAGCTCTAAGCCTCTCCCGGCAGCCCCCAGCTCCCCACCAGCCTCCGCAGCCGCGGAGCGCACCCCGGAAACCGGCGCTGAGGGCCGGAGCCTAAGGCGGGTAGGACAAGGTCGGGTCCCGGCGGCAGCCCCAGGGACTCACTTGCCGCAGCGGCCCCGCTCCCCGGCGAACTCGTCCTCCTCGGAGCTGGACTCGGAGTCGGAGGCGGGTGGCTCCGTACGCAGCAGCCGGTGGCCCGAGCCCTTCTTAGTGGGCTTCTTCCTGCGGCCGTCGGCGGCCAGGCCGATGAGGGCGTTCAGTTCCTTTCGCTTCTTCATCCTCTTGTGGGGCGGCGGTACGGTCGGCGGCTGGGTCCCGCCTCCCTCTTCCTCCGCCGCCGTCGCGGCGGCCGCCGCCAGCGCGGCCCGGCTCGCCAGCCTGCGGCCCGGCCGCGGCTACAGGAGCTCCGCGGGGCCGCGGCCGCTGCTCCCCCGCCGGCCCCGCGGCAGCACTCCGAGCTCCACCGCCCGGCCCTCCCGCGCCATGGCTGCTGCCGGCCCGCAGAGCCCGCCCCCTCCACCTGCCAGCACGCCGCGTTCCCATTGGGCAGCGAGCGGCCGCCCCGCTCGTGGCTTAAAGGCCCAGGCGCGCCGTACCACGGGAGTTGGGAGCCGTGATGGAGGGTTGCGGGTTCGAGTCCCTGCTCTGGCAGATGGGACGCGCTGTGAAGCGGCCGAGCGGAGGGACCCCTCCACGGTTACCTTCCGTCCCCTCGCCCGAGGGCTCAGCGGGGGATACCGGTGGTAGAGAAGCGGTGTTGCCTGGCAGCTGCCCGCCTTCTGCCTGCCACAAAGCTGCCGCGGCGGTCAGCCCCCTCGGCTGACACAGCACCGCAACCCCAGCCCGGTGCAGCATCCACTGCGGCCGCTGTGGCAGACATGCTGCCCCGACTGTTCTTAAGATGCAACTTAAAACGTTAGCTCTCCCGGGGTGTGGTGGGGGGAAGCTGTCAGCTGGGATGGGAATGGGTGGAAATGAGGGTGAAACCTTAGGAGGCAGGAGTATGTGATGAAAACCTTGGGGAGGAAGGAAGTTCACGGTATGCCTGCTTTCTCTTGAAAGCCTGAAGGCTTGCCTGCACTAGAAGTCTAAAGAACCGCATGTAAAACAGGAATATTCCCAAGTGATGCTTCCCACGCCCCGCGGGATGGTCCTTCCACGCCCTCACTCAGCCGTGTTCTTTAATTGTGCTTCCTTGAGATTCCCGGTCGCGCTCGGTCTTTGTGGCCTTCTTCTGTCGGCGGTGCGGGGCTCCAGCTCTTCCCTGCCTCCCCAGGCCGCATCCTTGCGGCCCCCGGCGGCGGGGAAGAAGGGCGGGCGGGAGCTCTGAGCCCGTTATGCGGGCAAAGCGGGATGCTGCCCTCCCTCCCAACAAGCGCAGCCGTGATTTGGCAGCCGCTCGGGCTTTGAACCTGCCTCTCCGCCCTGCATTGGGTAAATACGGCCGCCGCGCCGGGACGGTGATACCGGTATTCGCCTGATCCCGCCTCCCGGGAGCTGCCGTGGCCGAGAGGATGAAGCTCCTTTGGCTGGGGGTGGATGTCTCCCGGGTGGTGCACCTCGCCGCCGTGTTCTGCCTGACCTACGTGCTGTTGAAAGCCATCCAGCTGTACCGCCGGCGGCGGGAGCTGCTCAGAGCGCTGGCCGACTTCCCCGGACACCCGACACACTGGCTCCTGGGTCACGTCCAGGAGGTAGGGAGAGAGCCGGGTCTGCGCTGCCGGGAGGGGTAATGCCGGTGGGGATGATGCTGCGGGGGCTTGTCCCTGCGGTCCAGGAAAATTGCTTCTCCTAGCTTCCGGGTAAGGGAAAGACGGGCATCCTCCCTCTCAACTATACACGCTGCTCTCCCTGCTTGTAATGCCTGGAGAATGGCACATGCAGGCTGCTGCAAAATGCACGGTGGAAAGAGGTGGTAGCTGGCTTGCAAGTAAAGAAAGATCATGTAATGTGGAGTGGGCAAGGACATCCCAGGGTGTAAACCCGGCATTGGTGCCAAAGCTGCTCTGTCCTGGCTCTGCCGTCACCTCTTTGCTCCTGTGACAACCAGGACATGGCTGCTACAGTGGGACACTGGTCCCAGCGTCCAGAGGCACATTCTCTCCCTTGCCAGCTTGCATCGTCTTATGGCCAGGTGAGCCAGGTGCCCATGACTAAGCATTGATCATTTTCAGTCATGTTTATGCCATAAAACACATCCCAAGTATAGCATCTGCCACAGGGTCCACAGATCTTTGTATGGTTGCATTAAAGCCATGACTAACTAAGCCCAGGTACATAAGCAAGCCTTGTTCTGGGCATTCGTGGTGTGGGTGACTATTCTCCGAGGTATGTGGTTGCCCACACAAATCAGTGTGTCTGCCTTGGCAAACAGATTTCCACAACTCATCAGCTACTTCACAAGGAGTAACTGAACTGCCTCATGCAAAAGGCTTTTTCATACATGCTAAAGGCTACTTAAAATCACCCTGGGCTCTGATACTGCCCTGCCCTGGCCAAATCTGTGGCACATTAAATCACTGGCACCCTGAAAAGTAGCTGGGAAATCTGTAGGAGACCTCTTAGGGCTCGCCCCATTTTTGCTGCGCGGGACGGGACAGGCAGTCTTTTGGCAAAGTAAGCATGAAGATGGGCCAGTTCAGGGCTTTGTGGAGCTGCCAATTAGACTTTAAAACTGCAATTAAATAAACTATGTTCTACTGTATGTCAGTTGTGACTGTTTATCCTGGAATGGGATTTAACCACTTGTGCCAATCCCTCCCTCCCATCCTGGCTAGGTTGTTCATGGCTTCACTTTTACCTCAGAAGGTAATTTTTGAAGAATTCCTGTTTTGCAAGTTTCATCAATTGCTGATTAAATGCTGCTGAATTCCTCAGAGGCAAACAGTTCATTGAGCCAGTGAGGAAACTGGCAGGGAGCTGGGTACATGCTGAATACAAGGTTTACACACACCTCAGAGGAGGACCTGAGAGCTGTATTGAGAGCACTGACATTTCCTATTCAGTTGATGTAAGTGACTCATTGCCAGTTTCATTCAGGTCTATTTAGTATCTCAGATACATTTGTCATGCTTTGAATGGGTCTCCCAGGAATACATCACTGTTTTAAAGCATTCTTAGGTATTAGTCTCTGCATATCCAAATCACTTGATAGAAATGACATTAAAATATCGGGAGGGGTTGTGTAGGTTGTGTCGCGCTGCAGCAGCATGACTTAGTTAAAACCCAGAGTGCCAGCCCTGAGTTGTCCAAACAGACTTCCCATGGCCACAGCTGGTGGGAGGCAGAGGAGAGCAGGGTGCAGGGGGACCGTCAGTCCCTCAACAATCCCTTTCCTGTGTCTGCCCTGTGCAGGCAGAAGGAGGAGGGGAGCCAGCCTGGTTCTGACTGAGCACAGCACAGCTTCATGCTCAAGTTTCTGCTCGTGTGTTTTCTGTTTCATCTGCTATCAGTGCATAGCCATTAAAAGCATCTTTAAGTGCCTCTTTCCCAGATGCTTTTAGTGTTGGATCCATTTCAAAAGCTGCATTTCAGTGTGAGATGAGGCCATTACCTTTCTTCCTTAGACAGAAGTGGTGGTTATACTTTTCTTCTCAAACCCCCAAGGGAGGAAGAAGTAGAAGTGATGGTCTTTCATGCACAGCCTGGTAGCTGGAGCCCTGGTTAAGAAGCAGGAGCTTTCTGCTTCTGTTCCTCTACAGCCCACAGGACTTTGCACCCTCTGCAGCGGGAGTGCTTGGCACAGCAGGTAGAAGTTATTCACCTTGCGGGTAACCTCTGCTCTCAGACAAACCCGTATGACCCTCTTCCAGTGCAGGGATGGTTCTTGATAGCACAAACCAAAGCCAGCACTCCAAAGCCAAGGTTGCATGCAAAGGCTTCCAGCATTAGGAATTCTGTCACCGAGGCTTGCTCAGCATCTCCCAATTACTTCCATTTATGCCTTCTGTGATTTCTTGACAGGAGGAAGCACAAACAACCTTATCAAAGGGACTTTCACACATTCAAGTATTACTGAGCTAAAAGCACTGTGCCAAGCCCCATTTCTGCTGACATTGCTGAAGGGGCAGGTGCTGTGGAGAGCTGCCGCCTTTTACCTCAAAACTTGATCCTGGCAACCAAAACAATTGATAGTTCTCTTTCATAAGTCCAAAGTCTTGAACTTGGGCAAGAGAATTTGAACAACTTTCTATCATAAGGGATTGCTGGATGTAATTTGTCATTCTGCTGAATGTGGGAGAAACACAGGACATGCTGCAGGATACATCCCCCTGGCTCACAGGGAAGGCAGCTCAGCCTTGAGCATGGAGCCTGGATGTGCCCACACACAGCCTATGCAGTGCCCTGCAGATGCCTTGTGGCTCCTGAGCATCCTCCCCGATACAAGCCTAGCATAGGTAATTACTTGAATACAAACCATCTCCCAGGTTGAGAATCACTCACCAAACTAAAAGCTGAGCTGACATAACTCAACACCAAAGCAATTGAGCAAATATTCACTTAACTCAGTCAATACAGTGACTCTGTGGCTGATTTCTGCGCCAGTATGCAGATGTAATAAAGCTTCAAGCTTCATGTCAAAGAAGCAGCAGCAGCTATGTCATCCCTAGCTCACCAAAATCCTCCCCCCTGCGAATTGTGACACAATAGTTTCTGTTGAGAGAAAAGAGAATTCTTACATGGTTTTGTCTCTGTGATCTCTTTTTTCTGCCTCTGACTTCGTATGTTTCCACTGACCTTTCCACTTGTTCTTTGGCTATTTCCTGTTTAATATATAACACCACTGGCTATAAAAGCAATAAAATGGTTATCACTTTTGAAGAGTCAACATGAGAGTGCTGCTGATAGAAACACTGGTGCCCATGTTACTCTTCAGATTGCAGCTTCCAAGGACTGGAGATGAACCTTTCTGAAAGCACCAGCTCTTCATTCTCTATTAAATTCTATTCATGGAAATCAATGAAATCATAATCTAACATTATCCTCCATACACTCCATTGGCAACTTTGGACTTACTCTGTTAAATTTCACCTGGACACTGGCCTTCTTCACCTAAATGCCTGGGGGAAGCCCAGATATCCTGGTCAGGAGGCATCATTGCACCGGGGCAGACACAGCAGCGATGCTGTTGGCTGCTGTGAAAGTGCTGCTGTATTTTCTCATGACTGCATGCTGTTAATTGCTCAGCCATGTTGTCATGGATTAAGCCTCTCTAACTCACGCAGCCCTTTCTCTCACTCACTTCCCCCTCTTTCTTCCCCCCGCTCCCAGAGGGATGGGAAGGCGAATCAAAAAGAATGCAACTCCCACAGGTTGAGATAAGAACAGTTCAGTAACTAAGGTATAACACAAATCACTACTGCTACCACCAATAATAATAATGACAAGGCAAATACAAGGAAAGAATACAATTCTCACCACCTAATACCCAGCCCGACCACGCAGTGCACCCCCACCCTTCCGGGTCTCTGCTCTCTGCTTTCCATCCTGGGCATGATGTGCTGTGGTATGGAATAACCTCTTTGGTCAGTTTGGGTCAGGTGTCCTGTCTCTGCTTCCTCCCGGCTTCCCCTCCTCCCTGGCACAGCATGAAACTCAGAAAGTCCTTGGCCAGACCAAAACATCACTAAGCAGTAACCGAAACACTGGTGTTATCAGCGCTGTTCCCAGGCCCAAAATCAAAAACACAGCACTACACCAGCTACCAAGAAGCAGAAAAATGACTGCTGCTGCTGAACCCATGACACATGTGCAAGTGAGAACATATCCACATGCCACAAAACGCAGATGCTTTCTGGGTCAAACCTGAGTCTTCTTTGGGGTGGCCATGTCAAAAAGAGCAGATAAAGTATATGCACTCATAGGCACCACCACTGTTCCTAAGCATGCTCTCCATGGTTAGGATCAAGTGATAAGGATAAGGAAGAATTATTTTATATGAGGTTTAAAAGTAACACGCATCTCTACTTCTCGTCCTCTGCAAATGCAGAGGGACAACACCTTGTTCGCCAGTGCCTGGTTTTGTGGTGCAGAAAGACCTTGAGCTTTTTAAGGCAGTGTATTGGGAGATTGTTTATTTTTTTCTCCGACTCTATGTATTTTTCTCTTTTTACTTTTCCACAATTAGTTTCTCAAGGAGGAAGAGATGCTGGACAAGGCAGAGATCTGGGCACAGAAATACCTATACGCTCACCCTATCTGGTTTGGGAGTTTCTCGGCATTCCTGGTTATCACTGATCCTGACTATGCCAAGGCTTTGCTGTCCAGAGGAGGTGAGGATATGATGCCTTCGGCTGTGAAGCTGATTTCCCATGCCAGCCTAAACATTCACAGCAAGGAAGGGTGTCACAAAGAGGCTGCCTTGCAGAAATCATCTAAAGGCAGGGAGAGATACCCCTCCTTCATGCCATGCCCTGGAGCTTCAGGCGCAGGGCTGCAGGGCGGACTGAGGCCCCTTCAAATCAATGGCAAATCAAACTTCCTCAAGTGCCCCTTGAAATGTTCTTTTCTTGGTGCTTGAACCCAGCAAAGAGAAGAGAGCTGGGAGCTGTTTTCTCAGCTTACAGCCCCGATTCCTGTTGCAGAGAAGAATCTTTAGTGCATCGAGACAGGTGCTGAATGGTGCTGTCTGGGAGGATTAATCATTTACCCCACAGTGCAGGCTTTGGTCTACCAATATTAATGGGTTTTTTTCCAGTCTGGGCATCCACTTTTAATCTGTGTTTCTCACACATGGGCCAGACAGTGTTGTTTTGTTGTGAAATACTGATGAATTCTGCAGGGATGCCGCCCATTCTGCTTCCTACCCAACCAAAAGCGAGAGCCCACAGGGAGCAGTCAGGTGCAAACAAATGGGTTGATGCTTCCGCAACATTTACAACTCTATTTTGTCTTTCTTGATGATTTGTTTTTATAGATCCCAAGGATAACATCAGCTATAAATACCTCGTCCCGTGGATTGGTATGTATTTCCAGGGCTTTGCCTACCAGGGATGATGCTGAAGTTAATCAAGAACATGCTGTAAATAAACAGCATTGTACTTATTCCTTGATGCAGTTTCAACTAAAAGCTTCCTGAAATTATTATATCTGTTGAAAAGGTGCTACATAATGTTGGGGAGGGTTATGATTTGAGGAACGAAAGCTCAGACATTAAGTCATACTTACAAATGGGAACCACCTATGCGTCCACACATAGCAGAGGGTGGTCATGAGAGAAACTCAGGTTCAGTGGAGGACTGGTGGAAAATGCATCTGAACTCCTCAGCTCCAGCAGTGCTAATGTCTCCTTTTGGAGGCAGCTCTGTGTCGACTCTGGGAACCCTAGAACTGATGGCAACACTTGGAAATACTCTCTTGTAGCAATCTAGATCTAATCATGCTCTGTGCAGGCAGAGGCTGTACCCATAGGCAGGTGAAAGCAGCCTGTTTGTGCCCAGCAAAACATGCCTTGCCTGTGTTTCCCCAGGGAATGGGTTGCTGACCTTACATGGGCCAAAATGGCACCAACATCGAAGACTCCTGACTCCGGGCTTTCATTACGACATCTTGAAACCATATGTGGCCCTGATGGCAGAGTCTACTATTGTGATGCTGGTAGGACTCATATGATGCTCCTCTCTCTGCCGTTTTCTTTTCCTTGATCCTGGGGGCTTAGTAAGTAAATGCTGGCGCAGTTTTCTTGCTGTACCCTTACTCACAACCTGAGTGATTGTAAAGGACAGGCTGTGTCCTGGTGGTTGATCTTTCTGAGTGGCCACAAATCCCTGCCCCTGAGTTGGAAGGAATGAGCAGATTGAGCCTCCCTGAAGAGACTATGTCCGTAGTATTGCCTTGGGCTCTGTGGCTAAGATTTGAGGATGTTACTGCCATCCCCAAACTGTGCATAATCTCAATCCCCACTGCAATTTCTTTTAAGGCGTTTTTTTAAATAAAGAATTGAAATAAATAAAGGTTCATATTAAATATAAAAAAAATTACAAAGTTTGGAGCAGAGCTATACTGTGACCTAAGGTTGAAGAGTATTACTTGCTGTCAGCATACCCATGACTGAATTGCAATCTGTGCCTTGCCTAATACGTAATGAAACCACACTATTCTTCCACCCATCAGTGCTGCGTACAATGGAAACCAGTGTGAATTACAGGTGAGGGGCACCAGGCTTAGTGCATGTGGACCAGCAGGAGTCTGGGTGCTGGATCTATTCCTTCTCCTTCTTCTCCCTCCATCCAATCTCCCCGGCAGCTCCACATGGATCCTGGCTGTCCTCCCTACCACTGGCCCAGGGAGCAGGGGGCTGGAGAGCCAGGACAGCTTTTGCAATGCATACAGGTGCCTGGCAGTTTATAATTCCTTGCAGACCGTGCAAAGGGAGTACTGTTGGAACTCAAGCCACCAGATGGCAATCGTGGTATGTGCTAAGAACGTAAATCTATCCAGAAAGAACACAGATGTAACTGTGTTCCTCCATCTCCGCCCTTTCTCAGCTTTTAAGTCCACTGGTTCCTTGCAGCAACGGAGGGACGGAGGATTCAACATCATTTCATGTCTGCCACGCAAGAGAGACACTATTATAGCTTTTTTAGGGATGCCTTATGGGAGGATTTGAACAAGAGCTTCTATATTACATGCTGGAAAAACACAGTGGCAGAGAGATCGTGGGATGGAGGAAAAACCTTGGTCAGAAGTTTGTCTCTCAGGCACCAAAGTCACACGTACTTGAAGACTGACTTGGTGAAGCCCAGTGCCGACAGATGCTGCTCTTGTGCAGGAAACGCACTCTTCCCTAAGAAAGACTTTGGTAACCTGCTTCATCACCCAGCAATGTGCCTGTCCTGGGCTTCTCCAGGGTGCTCTTGCCCCAGTAGGGTGCACCAGGGCTCACCACTGCCAGGATTCCAGAGTAGCAGCTGCCTGGGGCAACTCTTGTATTAACCATCCCGCTGTTGGCTTCCCTTCTCAAGGATTTTGATGGCAACAAGGAGATCCTCTTCTTTTTTCCTCTTCTCTGGGATGTATCCCTAGCTGAGCACTCATTTAACCAGCGAGTGACTGCAGATCATGCAGAACTGGCCCTTGCCTTCTCATTTCTGTCTCCTTTGTGCCCTAGGATAAATGGGAACAACTGATCACAGATGGGAAACCGGTGGAGCTCTTTGAGCACGTCAGCTTGATGACCCTAGACAGCATCCTGAAATGTGCCTTCAGTTGTCACAGCAACTGCCAGACCGACAGGTAGGTGCTGGCTGCCCCAAACCCTGACAGGCACTTTTGCAGCTGAGGAGGACAATGGGCAAATCACTTGTCGTGATGCTTCCAAATGTACAAACTTCCACCATTCCTTTCCCTCCAGGAAAAACACCTACATCCAGGCTGTCTATGACATGTGCCAAATGGTACATCAGCGCCTCCGCATCTTCCCCTACCACAACGATATCATTTACTGGCTCAGCCCCCATGGATTTCGATTCAGGAAGTACTGCCAGCTCGCTCACGACCACACAGGTATTCCCTACCTTCACCCTCTCCTAAAGCTTTATAACTGAGTGACGGCTGACCAGAGGCAGTCGAGTTACCTCCTTGCCCATGCAGTGATTCTGCTCAGAGCTGGGATCCAAGCAGAGCATCAGCTTGCAGCAGTGGTCTGATATAGGCATAAAGCTGGGGGTTCTACAGCTTCTGGGTTATTGAACTGGACTAATGGATGAATTTTCCCCTGGGAATACTCCTGTTAAATGACCAGTGTCAGTGAGACAAGGGATGGTCATTGCCTGCACCACTGTCTCAGGTGCCCATCTCCTATCCCTGCTGAACCTTTAACTCTTTCTTCCCCAGACAAGGTGATCCGTGAGCGAAAGGAGACCCTTAAAGATGAACAGGAATTTGAAAAGATCCAGAAGAAGAGACATTTGGACTTCTTGGACATTCTGCTGTGTGCTAAAGTGAGTGGTGAGGAGTGGGTGTGCAGCAGGGTGCAAAAGCTGGTCAGTCTTTGCAGGGATGTCACAAACCACCAGGGACCCTCAGGACTGCACAAGCCATTAAAACAAATTAGCCCAGTCCTGTCTAGTTCAAGAGGGGCCAAGGTGATACAGTTTTCCATCACTGAAGTGATGGAAAGGTAGCTTTTGTTGGGGAATACAACACAGTGAGGGATTTCATAATCATGGTGGTTTAATATGGGGGGGTAAAGAGCCTTTTAAGTGAAGGAAAGGGGGCTCTGAATTCAGTCTAAACAGAGACTGAATTTGTTTAGATGTATCTCAGGGTCTTCACCACTTCCTTCTCAATAGCTGAAAGAATATAATAGTCCCTCCAGGGATATTAATTTTTATATATATATATATATATATATATATATATATATATATATGGTCACTATAATATATATATCATTATATTATCTATATTATCTGTTCTCTATTGTCATACTGTGTATTGTGTATTGTAGATATATTTTTGTATATGAGCTGCTGAACATGTCTCTGATCTGTTAGGATGAGAACGGAGCTGGACTGTCTGATGAAGACCTGCGTGCTGAGGTGGACACATTCATGTTTGAGGGCCATGATACCACAGCCAGCGGCATCTCCTGGCTCTTTTACTGCCTGGCATTACACCCTGAGCACCAGGCACGGTGCCGGGAGGAGATCCAGGGGATTCTGGGGCAGCGGGAGACGCTTCAGTGGTAAGGTTGCACATTGCCTCAGCTGGTAACTTTTCCCCCATCGCTGCCATTTCTAAGTGAGCAGTATATTCGATGCTCAAAAGCTTGGGTGCTAAAAGTTACTGCATGTACAGGGACTTCATGGGCAGAGCAGACAGTGCATCCTTCAGCTAAATCTGCATCCTTCACCTAAATCTGCCTCCCTGCCCTTAAGGGCTCATATACCAGAGCAGACACAAGAAACACCACCCTAGCCCAGGAGGGACATGCTAGAATCTGTGCCAAGACCTGGACCACTAGCATTGCTCTTTGCTCTCTCCTGTTTTCACACCACAGGATATTGCAGTAGCAACTTTTCACCTTTTGCTATAACTTTTCACTTGTCCTTGTTCAGAGGTTGTCAAGGTTGTTTAGACATGGTGTGGAGTCCCCAGCTTGCAGCAGCTTGTGGCTGAGTGTTGTAGATCCCTCTGTACTCCCCATCCATTGCAAGGGGATCTTGCTGTGGGGCTGATGGCCATGGGACAAGCTGCCTCCTGGCACAGGGCAGCAAGGTGTGCATGGGGCTCAGCCTACCTCTGTCCTGGCAGGGAGGACCTGGGCAAGATGACTTACAGCACCATGTGCATCAAGGAGAGCCTTCGCCTTTATCCACCAGTGCCTGGTGTGTCCCGGCAGCTCAGCAAACCCATCACCTTCCCCGATGGACGCACCTTGCCAGAAGGTCTGTAAATCCCATTCCTGCTTCACAGAACTGTGCTCTTGGACATCAGCCATGAGCTTGCTGCCTACCGCAGAGCAAACGTGACAGCCCTGTCTCTGTGACCTGCTCCTCACTGCAGAGATGTTCACATAGGGCTGTGCAGATGTTGGCATCTCAGTGACAGATTGGGCTGTACAGCAGCATTCCTGTGGCATCTTTCCTGCCATTATCACTGTAAGGCAGCTGTGCCTATGCCAAAAGCCCCTTCTCATCCTGACCAAGCACAAGATCATAGTTTACTCATTTCGGTGAGGGGGGGACAGAGACTGGTCCCATCCCAGCTTGTGGTGTGGGAGTTGTCTTGTGATGCTTTTTTCCTTCTCTGATTTGGAAAACAAGCAGGCAGTGTTGGTGGGGGGATGATGTGCCTACAGTCCCAGTGCCTTCCTCATTTCCACTGCTTGGCTACTTACAGCTAAACAAATGGAAAAGGTTTAGTTTTCTCTGAAGCCAATGACAAAACCCTCATAGGTTTCCAGCTGACAGATAAGACCACAATGATTTAGACAAACCATTGTGCGAGCACGCTGCAACCTTCCCTTTAGTTTCTTTGTCACTGAGCCCTTTTCTCCTCCTCGATTGCTTTACAGGCAGCGTTGCTGCGATAAGCATTTATCTCATGCACAGAAACCCTGCAGTCTGGAAAGACCCTTCGGTGAGTTTTCTTTTCCATTTCTAATAACTTTTCCTCTTTATGCTGTGCCTCTTCCAGTGTCCCCTTCACCTGTTAGCAGGAGAGCAGAGCTACCCTTGCTCCCAAACATCTTTGCCCACAGGAATCATGCTGAGAAGTGACTGTCTTGTGTTAGTCTCGACCAACTGTGGCACAGGCTGGTCAGACAGCAGCATTAGGGATGGGTGCTTCCCAAACAGTACAACAAAGTGTTCCAAAGAGCTTGTAGTAATAAGCAAAAAGATGTTTTTTCACTCAGCCTAAAGGTGGAGGATTGAATCCTGGCTCCTCGTTTTCACTACATCTATGTCTGGTTTATCTTGGCAGCACCTTTGCCAGGCTCAGTGGAAAGCAAGGAAGTCTGGTGTATGAGCTTCAGTCCATTTCAAAGTTAATCCTCTCTCCAATAGGGTTGTTCAGAAATGATGGGGCACCACATTTCTGAAGATTCCAGTCAGTGCTTTGTTCCTTAAATAATCACTTTTTCTTGCTGCATATTCCTCATTTCCAGGTGTTTGACCCGTTGCGATTTTCCCCGGAGAATGTCTCTGGCAGGCACTCTCATGCCTTCTTGCCTTTTTCTGCTGGAATGAGGTAAAGTGTATTGAATGCTGAAGGAGTAGTGGTGAGTGAAAGCATGCATCCCTGGAGACTGCTCAGCCTGAGATGTGTGTGCTGCTGCTGTAACTGCTATGGGGAAGCACTCACAGAGTGTTCTCAGAGCCAACCGCCTGAAGTCCTGGCCCCACAGCATTGAACGGTTCACAAGCATATAACAAGCGTTTGTGCCATAGAAGTGTTCTGATACCAGCAGGCAAAATGGGAAGGCAACATTGCCAAGCCCCTCATGGAGACAGGGGACCAGGTCCCAAAGCTGTGGAGCACCCTGCTGGCATCATGCAGGGAGCCTGCAGCATCCTGGGCTTACCTGCGTTCCTCCTCTCCTTAATGCAGAGACACTATCCCACCTCCCTGCCCTTTGATTCTCTCAAAGAGCTCAGCCCATGCCCTTGCTTTTGCTACTCAAAACATTGTCTAGAGCCCCAGAAGCTGCAGAGGGGAAGGGCTGTGTTCTGGTGTGAGAGAGCTGGGATCTGGGAATGGCTGAACTGCTCTCTTTTACCCCAGGAACTGCATCGGGCAGCAGTTTGCCATGAACGAGATGAAGGTGGCGCTGGCCCTGACCCTGCTCCGCTTTCAGCTCTCACCTGATCCTGCCAAGCCTCCCTACAAAATACCTCAGATCATTCTTCGCTCCAAGAACGGGATTCACCTGTATCTAAAGAAAATCCGCTGATGCTGGAAAACATCCTGCCTCTGATGGAGGGAGGGACAGCGTTTCCCTGGGGCGAAAGGTGCAGGGCAGGATTTGGGGATGAAGATTTCTGATTTCTGTGCCTCTTCTACCAGCTGAAAACCCTTTTCAGCCTGGGCCCAGCTAGCCTGGATGGCATTGTGCAGACCCATTGCCATCGGCTCTATGAGCACCAATCTCAGTGCAGCCGTGCATGGCTGTCCCCTTGCCCTGCTGTAAGGGAAGGTCCCATCAGCTTCCTCCTTACCAAATCCTGTCTTTGCACTCATGTCTTGGCCAAAACCATGACAGTTCCCAGCCCTGCACCATTGTCAGCACCTTCCTCAGTGCCTAGGGGTCAGTCCTCCTCTCCTGCAGCAGGGACAGCCTGTGGCAGACCTCTGTCTCTCTTTTCACACTCAATGCGATTGTTTTGTTGGAAACACTGGTGCCAGATTGGGCTCAGAAATTCTGCCTAAACTGCAAAATACTCTGTAATTTTTGTGTTAATAAGCCAATAATTATTCCTATAACAGGAGCTGCCTCCGTTTTTGTTTTGATATTTGCTCACTTCATCACAAACAGCATAAAACCCCTTTAGATACTGGAGACTGAGAGGAAACCCATGAGGAGCAAGAGACAACCCTGGGGGTGTCTGGACAGGCCCCTGCCCATGGGTCTCCAGTTGCAGCCAACACAGCATCTCTTTCCATGGGCACCCCGTTAGTAGGGGTCCAATGTGTAATCTTCACTTAAAGCCATGAGGAAGGAATTCTGCCAGATCGTTTTATGCACCACATTGTTTGGCAAAAAAGCACATGAGGAAAACAAGCATCAGGGCAGACTTCAGTGCAACGCAATGATTACTTTCTGGGCTCAAAAGCAGAAGAGATTCTAAATGCTTTTTCTCTTCTCAAACTCCTCATTCCTCTGAAAACCAGGAATTTTTGGAGGTAAAGTCTCCCAGGAAAAAAACTATTTTCTTTAAGAAAAAATCAGAAATCTGTTGAACCCCATATTACAACCTGAATGATGATGCTAATCCCTTCTTGTGGAATGAATTCCAATAAAAGAACAAATCTGAACTTATAATGAGAAAGATATATCTTGAAAACATGTTTAAGCCAACGTGTAAAGGCAGTCCTTGTCAAATGGCAGCTCTGTCATTGGCAGCACACAGTTTTAGTCGCTGCTAATCAGGAATGAATCAGGACTCTAGAAAGTAAAATGAAAATAAGATTTCTCAGTAAATGTGCTTTTCCATGTGCTTTTTCATCTCTATTCCCTGCCCTTCAGCAGTGCTGGCTTTCCACCTATGCCAATCTGAATCCCAGTTCAACTTATTTCTGCTTCTGGGTTAATCCAATTTATTTGGCCTGAGCCAGCTCCTCTCAAAGAAGCAGGAACGTCAGCACGATGGTAGGTGATGCTCACTCCAGCTGCCTGTCCCCTCTTCAGACACGAGGTGCAGCTCTCGAGTTGCAATCAGAGATATCCCTGCAGTGGAGAGAGATGGATCATGCTTATTAAAATGTAAAATGTCATAAACCTATGGGATGCCTCGAGCTCTTTGGAGGGCGCTACCAGGATACAGAATTATCTTGATAAATAGAAAAAATGCTGCAGTGAATGGGATGCAAGCCCATGAGCACAAGCACAAAGCACAAGAGGCAGGCACAGCCCTCGACGAAATGAGGAGGGGAAATGACTGATAGGCACCAATCGCTCTAAAACATATTTAGAAGATAGAGGCAGACAAAGATAATACAAATCACTAATATCCTGCCATTGTAATTAAAGCAAGCATCATACTTGGATACATAAATACAAATACTTCTTGAATATTTTTCACTTGCATCTCCATTCACTAGATGAAATGAGATAGTGTCCTTCACCCCCATCTGGAGATTGAAGTATAAAGACAACCACACTTCCTCCATAATGTACCTTGCCTACATATTCTAAAGTGTAAAATGAGAAAATTTCTAATCAAAATAGCTGAGTCACTAGAACCAAATGCATCTCTGCATTAGATTCAGTTTTCTTTTCAGGATAAGATTGGGAAAAATAAAATGCTATCTAAAAAAGAGCAGATGAACCTTGACATGCAAATGTGAAAGATTAAAGCCACAACATCTGATGAGCAAGAGCGCAAGGCTGACATCCTGGTGAGCTTGCTGAAAAGGAGTAGGTAAAAGGGTATCAAACTAAGAGAACCTGGCATAACAGTCCTCAGGGAAATAGACTAGATGAACTAGATGACCTTTAAAAGTACCTTCCAACCCCAACTATTCTATGGTTCTATGAAATGGCAGCTGCTAAACTGCATTTAGGCAGGCACAGATTGCATAGCACAAAGCATTCCCTAAGGTTTCTTAAGCCCTAACATTGCTTTCCTGGGGAATCCGTGTTTTCAGAGATTTTTAAGAGCAGGTCACTTTTTTTGCTGCATAATTCAAAGGCCCAAAAACCTCAATGAACATGGTATAAGGCTACAGCAGGATACCTCTGGTCTGGCTTTTGGGAGCAGTCTGAATCAGGGATACAGGAAAGGCTGCCCTGCTGCTTTCACAACTGGATTGTCCAACATGTGAGTGTTCCTGGCCCTGGGATGGAAAAGCCAGGCTGCTCCTTCCTTTTCCTCTTCAGTCATTGTCTCCCCTGTGACTTTTAGGATTTGCTGAAAATCTGCTTCTTCATATCTGAAGAGGAAAAGGAAAGGTGCTCTGCAGCATTCCCATCCTCCCCTCCATGCTGTGTTTGTGGCTTCTTGACATGGGAGTGGAGCGGAGCCCAGTTCCCCTGCAGTTGCATACCCAAACCCAATATCAGATCTGCACTCAAAGCTCTCCTTGGTGCTAACACCCTCCAAGGCCAGGATCTAGAATCCCACTCTTCTAAATAACACCACGTATGGCAGCCCAGCTCCCCATCTCCCCAAGCCACGTGGGACAGCACTGCATGCCAGGCCAACTAGCCTGCATCCCACATCCTGCGCCCCACATCTCATATCCTGCATCCCACATCCCGCATCCCATATTCTGCATCCTGCATCATTTCACATCCCGCAACTTGCATCCCACATCCCATATCTCATATCCTACATCTTGCCTCCCACATCCTGCATCATCTCACATCCCGCATCCTGCATCCCACATCTTCCATAGCTGCGCTGCTTTTGAACTGGAGAGCTGGGCTGAGGCTGCAACAGGGCTTCTGGGGCAACAGTGTCCCAGTGCCAGAGTGAACCTGATCATTCTAGCATGTAATTTCTGAAAGCACCTTCCCCCAGTTACCTTTCCCCTCCTGGATAGTAGCGATGGGGTAGTAATAAAAAGATGTGGGATGTATAACTCAGAGCAATAAAGACAGCCAAGGACTAGATGCAGAGAGGTTACCTCATTCTTTAATCTTTCCCTGCCTTCTGCAGCAAGGGTAATTGCAGAGGTGCTGTGCTGACCTTGGACTGCCTGACTCAGACCTTCAGAAGACTGATTTAACAAGAACTCATGAGAGGAGCTATGCAGGGTGAAACCCGGTAAGTTTTTGTTTTGGTTATAAAGATCCTGTTTTTTCCTCATTGCTACAGCTTGGCCTTTCAATAACAGCAGAGCAAGTACACCATCTACTCACGCGGTTATTCCTTTCCCCATAGAGACTGTCATAGCAGCTGTCCAGACACATCCTGGTCATGCAAAGGGTATACCATCCATCACAGCCTGGTTGTGGTACTTTCATGCTGCTAAGCACAACAGGAGCAGCAGAACCAGCTATGAGAGGAAGCTCTGCAGGGCACAGGACCCACACCACTCTCCAGGCAAACCCATGATGAGATGGTACCAGCAATTTCCCTCTAAACCCCACTGGGATTTTACACTGGAAGCAGCCTGTAAATGAAGTAAGTATTGCAACATATTTGTAAGACAGCTGTATTAAATGCTTCCAGATATAAATCCATGAGACATGTGTATTCAGATGGGATCCAGGCCGCCCACATTACTCTGCAGCACTGGCTGGGCTCTTGCCGTGATTTCCTCATATATCATGTGTTTGGAAGCTTGAAACGTTATTATTTCTTTTGGCATTACAACTACATTTCATCTGTCAGCACTGAGTGCTGCAGGAACACACAGGGACAGATGGGCCTGGGCTCTTCTTCCTATTCAAACAAACACAGGCACAACCAGGGAAAGCAGCTGCTGCAAGGTCATGCTCTGAGGCAAAGTACTGATTTGCCACCTAAATTTCACCTGCTCAGTAAACCAGTTCTTCTGCAATGAATGGCAATAGGATGAGTTTAAACAGTGTTTAGGCGTCTAAAGTAAGTGGAGCAATTCTCAAGACCCTGAAAGTGGTTTCCACCACCTGATGTGTCCGTAGTTGTGGTACAGGATGGGACTTCTTCAGTGTTAATGGGTTCTGAGCTGTCATGGCACACACTGCCATCATGGGGACATCCACAGCATCGAGCCGACCATGCGGATGTCCTTTGACACCCAATGTAGTTTAGCCAGTCCACATGTCCAGGAGGTGAAGCCAAGCCTCTCCTTACCCTGCCAACCTCTCTGGCTATCAGGAGACCCTTGTAGCTGCTTTTTCATGCTGAGATCTTCTTTCAGAGGCTCCATACCTCAGTCAGGATGCCTGGGAGCAACAGGGCTGTGGGATCTCCTGGCGCTAAGCAGGCTGTCTGGCCTTGTCCCAGTCCCTTATGATGACCAGACCAATGCTGTCCCCTTTCACTTTTCTCCACTTGCATTTCTGTGGCCATTTCCCTTTTCCTTTTGGAATTCCATGCTTTCTGCCCTGGCAAACCCCCTTGACTTATCTTCCCCAGACTGTGCTAAGTGTCAGACAGAATGTTCATGGCCCCTCTTGCCATAAAACCTCTGAAATACATGAGAAAGTCATTTCTATCCCCTCCACCAGTGAAACAGAAAACACAGAGGCTGAAGGCTGGATTAGACACCCACTTTTGCTGCCACCCAAGCTCACATTCTTGCTCCATATCCCCATAAATGCGGGTTTAGCCACGCTGTCCCCTATGTTCCTTCCCTATCAGCTCAACACTTGACATCTCATTTGATTTTTAAGACAACCTATGTCCCCTTGGCTCCATGCTCAACAGTTGTTGCTGGTTATTGAATAACTACCAAAGAGACAGATGGGTACAGAGGCACCCTGCCCAGTAACCCATGGTCAAGCCCATTGTCCAGGGACTTTATCACTAGTGAGAATTTCTCTGTTGTTACAGAAGTTTCATCTGAGACTGAGCCAGACTCCAATGGCCTGGCCCCTTCATCTCTGGGTCTTAGGGCATTTCTGAGTTGGTTTATAGGTGACTGCTGAAAGGTGCTGCCCAGATCCAGACCAAATGGTCTGGTAATAGGGTAGGTGCCACAGAACATCCCAGAAGAGCTCCATTGGCCCTGACCAAGGTATTAAACGCCAGCTCCCACTGTTCTCCTTACGTAGCCCTTGCACCCAACTACATGACACTGCTGGATTTATGAGCATATTGCAGGTACATGATGGACCCACAGTAGCAATCCCACCTTCCAATGTCCTCAGTCTCATGGAGCTCTCCTTCCAGTCCCTCCCACCCATGGACACAGGCAAGGCCAGACAAGAGGCAAGTTGTTTATGGACTGTTTCCTAGAAGGTGGTCTGTGAAAGAGCCTAAACACTGTCTTAGAGCTGGTTGAGAGGAAAAAAGCCTGGTGGAGGGACAGCTTTGGGGCAGAGTCCATGAAGCATTGGGGATGGGGAGTGGGGTCTGTCGCAGGATACAGCACTTGAACCTAAATTCAAGGTTAATCGCAAGCATCACGGTAGACTTGTCCAAACTCTGACCTCACTTGATAGCAAGAGAAAGCGCATGGTAACACTGCTCTTCTAACACTCTTCACCTGCCCAGTCTAGCTCAGCCCCACATTTTGAAAGCACCTTGCAGAGGCACAAATCTGGCTCCGACAGCCCAAAGTGGCTCCTTGTTCTGCATGTTCATCCTTCTCCAACTCCTCAGGTAGGCAAGAAGCACCAGCAGCCTCCCAAACTGAAAATGACCATAAATAGATCTAGAGGTACTAGATGTGTCTCCTACACTTTCCATAGCCATGAGGTGCATGGAGTCAGGTGCTCCTCCTAAGGAGTGTGAAGTTGTTATGGCAGATCTGGTACCTCTTGCTCTGACTGCAGCCAAAGCCTTTTCTAAGAAATGCCCAACCCGACAGACTGCAGCCTTCAGCCTCCTAAAGAACAACCTTTAATTCCCTGAACTTTTGCACAGATCCAGCTGGCTCAGCATAATGAGATACAATTGGCGTCGTGGAGATGGCCAAGTGTGTGAAGAGCTAATGATCTTCAGTGCCTGCCAGGGATGTTCTCCAAAGCAACACAAGGAGAGTTGGTGTGTTCTTTTAAACTGTCAACAGAAGTGTCTGTAATGACTGTAATGACAGGCTCTGGCACAAAGGGTGAAGCATGTCAGCAACTGATGGGGAGAAAGCAGGATGACAAATGCCAGCCAGAGAATACAACTCCTCCTTCTTCTTCTTCCCAGCCTGAGGAACCAGAGGCGCCATCTCAATGTAAGTTACATGGGTCCAGCTCAAGGGATAGACACATCATGGAGATGAAAATGTGCTAGGACAGGGCTCAAGCAGCCACAGCATCCAAGTCTGGGGAGACATAAGAGGCTTTCAGACATTGTCATTGGCTCTTTCCAAAGGATCTTCCTGCCATGGTAACAAAAGCCCTGTGCCATGTGAACAGGTGTAGTGTTGCCTGGGTCACTCGTCACAGCTGAGGAGCCCATGGAATCACTATTTCTATAGAAATGCTGAAGAAACTTAGTCTTCATATTGGCAGACTAGCAAAAGGGTATTTGCAGCCCAGGAACAGACTAAGAGGAGATCATAGAGTTGCTGTTTTCAAGAGAAAAGGGCTTTTCTAGAGCAGTCTTCTACTACCAGCATGCAGAAGCAATGGACAGAACCCCTCTTCAGCCCAAACTTTAGCATGCACAATAGGAGGTAGCTGTTAGCCAGCTGACATGTCCAAGTGCCCTGGATGCCAACCTCAAGATGCAATCCCAGAAGTGAATGAGGAGCTCTGGAAACATCGACACTGCTGGAGCTGGAGGCCGCTCTTAGAATCTGCCGCTTCCAACGACCATGCCTGAGCATTTGTAAAGTATCTTATCACTACTGAGAACTAGGTGATGATGCATGTGACAGAGATCATGTACCACACTAGCTAATGTCAGCAGGGGTATCAGTGTTCAGCCAGAAAATCTACAGCTGAACTCCAAAGAGCAGACAGAAGCAGTGGGATGCACAGTCACACATCCCTCCAAAGCACATGAAGGTGAAGCCACCTGAACCCATAGGGCCCCCTGTGAACCATTCAGCTGAGAGGATCTGTCTTTGTCTGGCACTGAGCATCCTCTAGCTGTGTGACAGGGACAACAAATCCTCCCCCTTGCAAGGACCCATAGGTAACATTGCAGTGCCTGTGCTGGACAGAGGGTCAGGTTGAGTCCTCCTGCACTGTGCATAGCTTACTCTCCCATGAAGAGAATAGAAAGTCATGAATTAGGTTGCACATTTCAGAAGGGGAATCTGCACATACACGAAATAAAACTGTCCGAAATGGTGGGTGATACTGTGAGCTCCCAGGAGGGGTTGAGAGCTTGGAGAAGTTGCATGTAGATATTTAGGTGAAAAGGGAGTTTCACAACACTTCTTCCTGAGCAGTGCCCCCAGCATTTCTGCAGACTATTGACTCTTCACCCTCTTAAAGAGCATAGGATCAGCCCAGCTTATGCAGGTGAGCACTTTCCCATGCTACACCCAAACTGGCAATGAGTAAAGCATCAACAATCCCTCACATGTGTTTGCAGCAGCCAGACTCTAAATCTCTCTGAGCCTGAAATATAAATGATACCATCTGTACACTTTGTCTTTGTGATCATTGATTAATGAGTAGGCCACAAGCCAGCTAAGGGAAAAGTTACTCACTTCACTAACTTTCAGACATGTTTGTGGAGTCGGGTTGTCTCCAGACAGTGGGTCTTGTAAAGTCTTTGCCTATATTCTTTCTGATAGAAAAAATTAAGTATTTGAACTGGGGCTGTGCAGTTTCACTTCAGTCAATGATCTCCATGTCTCTGTGGCTATAAAAAGGATAGATCTGAACGATGAACATCAGAGGAACAGTAAGTCTTTTCTTTCAGTAAAATGACTCTACTAGCAGAAAGTGTGGGTTTCAATTTGCCATGGCATAATTTAGACTAAAACCTAAAGGAAAGTGCCCAGACATCAGCAGACCTTTGCCCAAAGATGTATTGGAGTGCCAAATTCAGCAGCCCCTGTGTGGTAGCCCCTCAGACTACCAGGTTCAGCAGCTGAGAATCCTCATGATCCTCATGATATCCCAAACACCCAAATGGGAAATGATTTCAGCATACCTGGGGATCCTCCTCTTCACAATATACCTGGAAGTCCTTCAAGTCCTTCACTAACCCTGCAATTCCCGTCAAGTGATTCCAGGTTTCTGCGCCTGTGGGACATGAGCCCAAGTAACAGCATGATCCGCTTAGGGATTCCCAGGAGTCCTACCTGGGACCCAACCAAGCACTCCATTGGAGAGGTAAATGCAGTGATGTGGAGCCTTATTCGGAGGATAGTGAGATGCTGTGAAGACAGGGAAAGGAGGACTCACCAGGACTGTAGAAGGAACACGACGTGGCATGGTTTAGTGTGAGGTGTCCCTGCCCACGGCAGGTGGGCTGGAACTAGATGATCTTAAGGTCCTTTCCAACCCTAACTATTCTATGATTCTATGATTCTATCACACCTCCTGATCAGGTTAGACATGTTCTCCATCTTGCTGCAGCTTACTTTACTGCTCTGCTGATCTCCCTCTCCTTGTATTACGCATTCACCATGCTAATTCCTCTGGGCACCCATTTAGTTTCCTGGCTTGTCTATGGTAGAACCTCTTGGAAGAACAGTGCCATGGTCCCTTGTGTTATGTCCATTCTCTTGATTATACCTAACAGTGTTGTGTGATGTTGCAGACACACAGCTTTTACAGCAGAAGGCGCTGGACCCTAACTATTCTATGACACTATGTCCCATTCAGTCCATGTGTTGGGCAGAGGTAGCCCATTTGCTCCCCACTTCACATGGGCAGATGAACAGCTTCCAGACCTGAATTGGCTGAAGACAGCATGGAGCTCAGCTAGAATCAGAGCCTGGCTACCTTTCACCTTGCTCCTCCTATGGCTTTGACCCCATGGGCATGAATAACTGTGAGTGCTTTCATTCACTCCTGAGGTGTATGGGACTTCAAAGAAAGTTGGGAATATGTGCAGGTTGGTTGTTAACAAGCTGCCTCCATCCACAGGTTGCTGGAAGCAGGTGAAAGGCGAGTAGGGAGCAGCAGGCAATCGGCCAAGCTGACACAGTGTTTATTTACCATGCTGTTCCTGCCACTATAAATTGCTGACAGCACTACTTCATCAGGCTCAGCTCCAGCAGAGCAGGAGGGAGAGATTTTTACCTGCACTGAGCTCCCCATCAGGAGCAGGAAGAACAGAGGAGAAGGCAGTGTCAGTCATCCCAGACACGGGTCCAGCATGGCATCTCTGCTGAACAACATAGCCAGACCTTCCTTCATCATTCTGCAGCTGTCTGTGGTGCTTGGTATAGTCTTTGTGCTGCTGAAGGTGGCTCAATTCTACCAGAAGAGGAAGGAACTCATCAAAGCTCTGGAAGCATTCCCTGGTCCTCCGAAACACTGGCTCTATGGCCACAATCACCTGGTAAGGAGGGAGCTGGGCTCAGGGTGGGTTTGTCCCAAAATCTGGGCAAGATATCAGTCAGGATAAGAGGAAGCACTGGGTCGGGTGTGTATGTACGTTGCTCATCTCCCTTCCTGCAGGAGGGAACCTCAGCACAGGGACCACCAAGGCTTCTGCAGGGCAGGCAGAGAAGGGTGCCTGGTTATGAGATAAGCACCATTTGGTAAATAACAGAGCCATGCTGTTTTCAATCATGCTTAAACATGGAGTTAGGCAATTTCTGGGACTTTCATGAAGTTTTTTAAATGTAAGCAACCATAAAATGTCTCTCTTCTGCATTAAACCTTCAACCAGTAAGAGTCTTTCCCTCTACAGCCACTGAAGAAGAGGCATTTCATTGCAGCCATTTTCACCCTTCTATAGTGAAGGTACTTTTGCATTCCCGTTACATGCCCACCTTGTACTGCTGAACTTAGAGAACAGGGATGTAACAGCATTGGTCCTCCTGGCATTGCCTATGCCAGCATAGCTCCTGAGTGCAAAACAAAGCCCAGGCCATCCTAACACAGCTCAACTGCAGCCAGGCCCCAGCTAGGGACTCTCCATGGAGCTGCCTGGTGCTGCAGTGACATGGCATCTCAGTCAGCTTTGCCACCTATGCACAGTCCCTTTGCAATGCCCAGTGTCTCCTCTATCTGCCGTATAGAAAGCTCCTCTGTTCAAGTCCACCTATTCTGTCTCCATTTCAAGGAGACGATGTCTTGTATGTGCTTCCCATGAGAGGGCAAGTTTAGCCTCTGCTCTCCCTGGCACATCCTTCTTCTGCTATCTGAATTCAGTCCCTGCTTAATTGTCATTGCAGATAACTTCTGAAAACATATTAAACCAGTTATTGTTATGGGGAGATAAATACCCCTATGCCTTTCCAAGATGGTTTGGACCAGTCCTGCCTGCTTTAATAATCAACAATCCCGACTATGCCAAAGTCATAGTTAACCAAACGGGTAAGTCTCTACATCTGGTTTTGGGAAGCCATGTCCTTGACACTTCGTTACTGAGAAAATAATGGAAAAGTTGTGTGGAATCATCCCCTCTGCTGGCTTTCTCCATGGATATTGCAATTCCCCTTTTTCTCCCCCTCTCAAGCTCCCAACCTGTCCCAGGTTTCATGGAGCAGTTTGTATTCTTGTGCAAAACAGTCACCAGGTGCCTGTTCCTCCCAGTTCACTGTCTCCATCATCACTGGTCTTACTGTCTTCTGTAGCATCTATGACCACAATAGATGTGCTTCCCAGTAAACCAAATAACACAGGTGAACTGGTATGCAAATGGCTCTCAGAAGACATCTTAAGTCTTCTCATCTCCTCCTTTCTATGGAGCATGATGCCTGTGAGTGGTACATACATGGGCATCACCAGTAACTCCCATCCATTGTTCTCAGCTTTGAGACTTGCCATGGCCATTTCTTTTCCACACACATTTTTCATTATACCTTTCTCTGGTTTCTGAAGTCCACTGAGGTCATATTTGTAGAAGATGTCTTTTAAACTCTGCCTCTAGTGGTACAGTATTTTACACAATAAAATTAGACTAATTCTATATTGTGATTTAGCGGACAAACTCCAGTGTAAATTTATCCTGATTTTTCTTTTTTGTTATGCTGAATTCATTAGCCATTCATAATGTTCTGGTATCTGTTCTGTTTTACAGAACACAAGCCCAGTTTACCCTACAAATTACTAACTCCCTGGATTGGTAAGTCATCCTTTATCCATTATCCCTTTCAGCCACATAGCACATTTCAGCAGCTTCTCTCTTGTTTTCCTTTATTTTGCTTCCTTCCATTCTAAAACCAGAGCTTGCAAATGAGATAGTTTGTTTGAGTGTGAACATCACTACTGGTGGTGCCCACCTAGCTGTGGAGCACATCAAGTGGCTTTGCCTTAGATCACACCCCCAAACTTCAGTTTGCTCAGGGACTGAATGCTACCATAGATAACTGGGGTGATACACACCAAGGACAGGAGGACAGAAAACCCACCTGAGAGAACACGTCCTGTGCCTCTGCTAACATGGGCCTGGTTTCAGGGTAGTTTGGGTGTGCACAGCTGGTTGCAGTGGGCATGCTGCTTCTCCATCCGAAGAGCGCTGTTGTGGACAGCCTCAAAGAGGCTGAAGAAAGGCTCAGTCACCAACTCTTCCTCCCAGATCCTGCACATTTGTCTGTGTTTGACCAAAAGCAGTAGTAAGTTTGCCAGCACAGTGATCAATGTCTGGAGGAGCTGATTGCCCCTTTGTTTTTGTTTCCCCAGGGGAGGGACTGTTGATTTTGGAGGGAGCCAAATGGTTCCAGCATCGGAAGCTGCTCACCCCAGCTTTTCATTATGATGTGCTGAAATCTTATGTGACCCTGATGTCAGACTCTGTCAAAGTGATGCTGGTAAGAATCACCACTCCTGCTGCTTTTACCTTTCAGCTGTGCATCAGTGAAAATAGTCAGGTCTGGGAATGACCAAGGGAGACAGACTGAACTTAGATGGCTCCTAGAGTTCCACCGAACTTTTTGGGTGGTTTTGAAGTTCTGAAATTGCTCTCCTCACCTCCCTCTGGCCCTTCCACTTATTCTTTCTTTCTTTCATTTGCCTTCCAATAAAATCAACCACTGGTAGAACATCCTTTCCTAGCCCAGTAATGGTAAACCTTGAACAAGAAATGCACAGAAGAGTTTGATTAAATTTCACAGAATATACATTGAACTAGGGCCTCAGCGGGCAAATAAGAAAGTAATTAGCAATGTGGATTTGGGAAGAGGAAATGGAAAATATGACCTGATTGTAGATGGTTGTCTGTCCTTCTTTACCCCTGCCTCCACCACTAGGATAAATGGGAAAAGAACACAGAGAGGAAGTCAGTGGAGCTATTCCAAGACGTCAGCTTGATGACACTAGACAGCATCTTGAAGTGTGCCTTCAGTTATAATGCCAACTGCCAGACTGAGAGGTCAGTGCTTCAATTTCCAAATGCTGTGAAAACAAGTGCTCCTGTTTCCTCACTCTGGTTGCTAACACCAGCTTTAACCTTGATCTTCCTACAGCAACTCAAACTATTATATCAGAGCTGTTTATGACCTGAGCTACCTCCTGAGCAATAGAATCCAGAAGTTTTCTTACAAGGATGTCTTCTATAACTTGACTCGCAAAGGCCGGGAGTTTCAGGATGCCTGCAAGCGGGCCCATACCCACACAGGTATCTCTTCCGTTCTCTCCAGCCCTCTTTAGGTATCTCTCCCCCCTTCTCCCAGCCCTGTTTCCTAGCTGAACCTTGCCCCCACTTCCATCTGGAGCTGCTCAGAGGGGGGTTGCAGCATGCATTGGCCAGAGGGTTATACATTAAACAAGGTCCAAACTGCTGACCAAGCAGACAGGTACATGAGGTCTCTGGAGGGGCAGGACACATCTAACTGGTCATTTCTCTGCGCAGATAAGGTAATAAAAGAAAGAAAGATGTTGCTCTCCAGTGAGAAGGAATATGACAAGATCCAGAAGAAGAAACACCTGGATTTTCTGGATATTCTTCTTTGTACCAAGGTGAATGTCTGAGATAGCCATATCTAATGCCAAATATCATACCTGTGTGGCACTGAGGATGCACCAGCTGGGAGGTGGCCAAGTCCTGGCTGGAGTTGCTGGCAACAGCTTCTCCACTTGGGAAGGAAATACAAATGTGTAAGATGAAGAACATAGACAGCTTGGGCAGACTTTCACCTTCCTTGTTCATTTTAATTGAGCACACTGATAGTTCCACATCAGTGAGCTGTCAGAAAGCATAGAAGAATGAGACCTTTTGAAACATTGCAAGGGGTTCAGCTTGGCTGTAATCCTCTCAAGTGATTTCATTTATTACCTTCTGTAGTTCTACCTTTGCAGACATCTTCAAATACTCTGGAGAGAAGCTGCCATTTGGTGTTCAGGAAGGAGATACGCACTCTGCTCTTGCTCTGTCTTTCTGGAGCCACTGCTTTCTTTTCTTCTCAATCTGAAACAAAAGTCATCCAAACAAACCTACTGGAAAACTTAACAGGGACTCTTGGTAGGGGATCAAATAGAGCCTTTAATAGAGCTCAGTAGAGCCCTTCCTTCTGAAAGGCTGAGAACTGTTATCACACCAAAGGCCAGCTCTGTAGCTCTATTGACTGCAGTCAGCAACCAGCAGGTCTGACTGTTCTCACATATATTGGATATATTTTCTACTAGCTTACTTCCTGATGTACAGGGAGATACAAAAGACACCAAACTGGGCCCTTCACCATCATCCAGGGTTATTTTTATATCCAAAAAAGCAAGTCCAATTAATGTGTGCTTAAGGATGATATACTCTCCTTTTTGTTAGGATGCAAATGGAGTTGGGCTATCTGATGAAGAACTGCGGGCTGAGGTGGACACGTTCATGTTTGAGGGTCATGATACCACAGCCAGTGGGATCTCCTGGCTCTTGTACTGCATGTCATTATATCCAGAGTACCAGCAACGGTGCAGGGAGGAGATCCGGGGAATCCTGGGAGACCGAGATACTGTTGAGTGGTGAGCTAGGACTTCTTATTCCTTTACTTTGAATTCTTTTCACTTATCCTTTAAGGACTTTATCACAGCCCCCCACAACATCCTTCTCTCTATATAGGAAAGATAAAGATTTGATGGGTGGGCTGTTTGATGGATGAGGAATCAATTGGATGGCGGCATCCAAAGGGTAGTGGTCAATGGCTCAGTGTCCAGGTGGAGATCAGCGATGAGTGGTGTCCCTTGGGGGTCTGTATCTGGACCAGTACTGTTTAATATATTCATCAATGACATAGTGTGTATTTGAGTGCACCTTCAGCAAGTTTGCAGACAACACCGAGCTGAGTGGTGCATTTGACACATTTGACTAAATGACCTTTAAATGTTCCTTCCAATCCAAACTATTCTATGGTTCTAAGAAAGAAACTTCATCCACCTTATACTGCACCTTCACTGGGGCATTTTACTTTTCATGTAGCAATGCTAGCAGCAAAAGGAGGACTAGGAGAAGGAGAAACCCCAACAAGAGAAGGAAGACATGGCAGTCCAACTCACTCAGTGTGCAGCACAGGCTGTGGCTGCTGCTGTCCCCATTGCTGTCACTCAAACACAGCCTGACCCAGGTTTGCTTTCAGGGAGGACCTCGGGAAGATGACTTACACCACGATGTGCATCAAAGAGAGCTTGCGCCTGTTCCCACCGGTTCCTTCTGTGTCCCGACGCCTGCATAAACCTGTCACATTTCCTGATGGCCGCAGCTTGCCAGCAGGTCTGTTAAGCTCATTCATCCTTCAAGGTGCTGCCAGTGATGAGTAGGGCATCATCACTAGAGCCCAAGGAGGGAGAGCATCCCACAAACACCTCTCTTGGGTTTTCACTCTGGGGTGTCACAAGCCTTTTCTCGCTTTTCTTTTCCAGGCTGCCAGGTTGCACTGAACATACTCGCTATTCACAGGAACCGGGATGTGTGGGAGGACCCCGAGGTATTTCACCTTTGTTACAGTAACAAGAATATCTCAGCCCAAACATCCTCTCCTCTTGAACAAGGCAGCCTGTGCCTCCCTGCCATGTTTGGGTGGTTTTTTCCCCTCTTATTCCGACATTCCATATTTAAATGCAAAGTGCAATGAAGTTACCAAACACCCCAAAGGCTTTGAACAAGACAAAGTGCTGAGAAAGGGGGTTGAATAGTCTATCTTCATGTATGGTGACACAGAGATACTCAGATTGCTTTCCACTGCCCTAGATAGACTTAGGTCCCTAAGACTTTAGCGTATGAGAAGTCCCAAGCCCTCCAGGCAATGTGCGATTAGAAGCTGGTATCTTAGTATTCAGGGAAAGAAATAGCTGGGAAACTCAAAGGAAGGCGTACAGCTGCCTCTCTCCAGTGGCCCTCTGGAGAGCCAGGTTCAGCTATCTCTGGATCAGAGAGAGTCTGACTTGATGATTGCTGCCATGGATGAGAAAACACCTCCAGGCATCTTGGGCACTGTAGAGGGTGATCAGGATATCTCCAAAGGGAAAACTTTGGAGGCACAGGCAGCAGCACTCCACCCTCATCCAGCCAGTGGCTTTGTAGGGAGATGCCTGTAAGCTGCAGCTCCCCTAGGGACAGCAGAAGCCACATCCAAGCCTGCCGTGGGGACTGGGGGAGAGCCTGGTGCTGCTCATACCGAACCAAACCCTGACCTAACAGCCTTTGTTGCTCCCACAGGTCTATGATCCCCTGAGGTTCTCTCCAGAGAACTCAGCACAGAGGCATTCCCATGCTTTCATGCCTTTCTCTGCTGGATCCAGGTGGGAGACCCTTCCTCTCTTTCCTTCTTTCCTCCTTGTGTTGTAGATCTAGCCCAGAGCGGAGCTCCTCAAGCTAATCCTTCCTCTGTGCCCTTGAGCCAAGCCAGCTTGGCCAACTCAAGCAGGCTTTCTGTAAGGAGACCTCCACCATGCTCCATCAGCTCCAGAGTGTTTCCTACATCCCAAGCTCTGTGATCACCATCAGATTTCATGCACTTTTCTTGTGGGTTTTCAGAGATGTTTATATTTCTATTGCCTGCATTGGGAACACAGGCTCCCTTGCTTAAAGGTAAGCACCCACTGCGCCTCAGAGCCAAGCTGGGTCCAAGTCTGTGGTTTCCACGCTGTATCAACAGTCGGATGCAGGATACTGAAGTCTCAGTAACTTGCAGGAGAAGATACTCACAGAGCTACAAATAATCTCCCTGAGGTGTCTGGGTTTTTAGCTGGATCCATGCAGCCCCTTCCAGTGAAGCAGGCCCCAGCTTTCTCAATCTCATTTATTTTTTCAATGCTCATTGAAACAACAATACCCCACCACAGTGCTAGCTGCATTATGCTATGGCTTCAGGGGATTCCTAGGTAAGCTGTACCATCATCTATGCAGCAGCTGGAGGTCCCCCAGCTTGCACACAGGTTAAGCCCAGCTCAGGGGCGGTTGGGGATGAAGGCACCAAGCAGAGCATTTGTTCTTCTCTCCCCAGAAACTGCATTGGGCAGCAGTTTGCCATGAATGAGATGAAGGTGGCTCTGGCCCTGACCCTGCTCCGCTTTGAGCTCTGCCCTGACCCATCCAACCCTCCTGCACTGACACCGCAGCTCATCCTCAGGTCCAGCAGAGGGGTCCACGTGCATCTGCAGAAGATCCACTGATTCCCTGAGATATCACAGTGTGGGTCAAGACCTTTCCCAAGGACCACCCTCCATCCACAGGGGGACACCAAACAGACTCACACTGGCCGCCTCAGACCTCTCCCACATTCACCCCCCACCGCTGTCCAGGGGGGCACACTGAGCCCCCCTCACACACACACTGAACCCAGCAGGTCCAGGTCCCCTGCTTGCACCAGGAATAGCCCTGCCAAGGGGGTTTCACAGCACAGCTATGGCTCAAGCTTCATGTCCATGAGCATCCTCCATGTCCTGCTCATCTCCTCACACACTGCCTGATAGTACCTCTATCACCCTCATGTCTATATGCACTGTTGCCAGCTCCCTGCTTGGGTACGGCAATGAAACTGGCAAGGTTTGTATGGCTGTCTAAAGCCTGAACACTGTCCCAGCACAATATCCCTCCCCTGCCTCCAGCCTGGGAGTGCCAGGGCAGGACAACTCCTCCCTACAGCCACACTGCATCTCCATGCACCACCCTCCGCACCATTATCCCCTTAATCCGCTCTGGGGCTGGCACTGTGCCTGCCGTTACAGAGACAAAAGCCAACGGGTTTTTCTGCCCTGGCGCTGAACTTCCTTTAGCTGAGGGTGCTCAGGAACCCGTGCAGGGACGTGTCACCAGCTCACTTGGAGAAACAACTCTCCACACTGAAAACAAAGCATGATCAGCCTTGTTCTCCTCTCTGAAACATGAATACAACCTTGCGGAGATTCGCTCAAAGCGTGGCTTTGACTTTTCATTTGGGGGGGCCAACGGGGTACAGGATGAGTCCCAGCAGCCCAGAGGCAAGGCTGTGCTCGAGGGTGCAGCCCTGCAAGTGTTTCCTCAAGCCACAAAGGCTGTTTCACTGGGTTTGCCCCCCCTGAGCCCGAGGAGCCTGTTTCCACCCCTCCCATGCCATGGGTCACCAAGACCTTACCTCTGCCTCCGGCAATTTCTGTGGTAAGGAAACAACTGAAATGATCTGGGGTCAAACAAAGCAAAACAGAAGTCACCACCCTCCAAGTGCTGGTGGCAAGAACAAACTCAGCTTGCAAGAAAACCCTTAAAGTCCCTATAGGGAGCATGAGTCTCAAGCCCTTTCCTGCAGAGGCTGAGACCTGACTGCTCAGTACACGAGTGAGCTCCCAAGGGGTGCAGGTGGGTGCTGGCCCTGAGGCCAGGCTTGTTTTAGGGATGCAGAAGCCCCCATAGGCCCTCACCCCAGCACTGCCCATGGGCGGGCTCTGAGGCTAAGGGGACCATCCGCGTGAGCTGCAGGTCCAAGATGGGAAAAGGATCACTAGGTGGCAGTGGGAGACCCAGAAAAGCACAGAGTCCTCCCTCTTCCCTCGCAAAACCCCTCAGCTTGGCAGGGAACATGGCCAGGACCAGCAGGCAGCTGATGGGTCCCATCCCCGGGGACATCTCGGGCCCCATTCCCATCCTCAGCTGTGTGGCTCAGCAGAGCAAGCTACTCCTTCACAGTCCCCAGCTTAAGGTGGTATTGCCCATAGCACAAAGAAAGCTTGTCACTGCAAGTGCTGGGCACTCAGCAGGCATTCAGGGAAACTGAGGCATGGAGGATCGCACACATGACATGACACAGAGACAAGGCTGCCTGTCCAGCTTTTGCCCACGGAAACAGCATCACTACAAGCACTAACATAGACAACCCATGTCTGTTTGTCCAGGCAGCTCTCTTCTGCTGATGGCCAGACCAGGACAGCCAAACCTGAGCATGTCCCCATCTGAATAAACCCCTGCAGCCCCCTGCCTCCCATTTCCACTGCCTGCTGCATCCTCAGTTTGAGAAACAAAGCCCCTCTAGGGCTGGATCCAGACCTTCATTTTGGCTAACAGGTACCTAACAGGACAGGGACGCTGTGAGTAACCAGCAAGGTGCAGGTTGCATTTATTTTGCAAGGCAGCTAGAGGCCGAGTTCCTCTTCTCCCTTTTTCACCCTCAGGAAGGGACTGGATTCAGGTTGTATAGGTGCGAATGCCATCATCCTTGCACTGATGGTGGACTCATGCTGATCTCAAAGGTCCAGCACAGCAACTGGAAGGCAGCATTTTTACAGCAGCTTTTCATTATTGGCCCTATTTGTCAGACCTTTCAGACACCCATCCAGGAACAAGCAAGCCACCTTGCAGCTCTGCTCATGCCAGTCTGTCTCCTTGGTGGTGGGTTCCAAAGGAAGCTAGGTGGCACTTGAAGATGCCCCTGTAGCATCTTCTGGCTTGGACATGATGGAATAAGGGCAGAGCAGGAAAAGCTAGAGCTGATAAGGATCCACAGCTGCTGCCTATACCTATATGTGTACAGTGCCCTGCTTGGCCTCTCAACCCTGTGCTTTGAGGCCATCACCCTATTCACTGCCATGACCAAGGCTGCTTGTTTGGTTTCCAAGTGTTCTGACTGTTACAAATGGACAAACCCCAACTACTTCCAGCAGAGACCTTCCCCAGGGAAACTGCTCTGGGAAATCTGCGTGGGAAAGAGGGAAGAAACTACCACGATTTTTTATGGAAAAAAATGGATCATTATTGATCAGTTCTGACAATAATTGAGTCAACCTGAGCCAAACACTTTAAAGTCCCTCTCCATTAAGAATCACACTTAACCCAGATGTGCACTTTGAAGGACCAAAGCTTTGGGGGAAGATCTCGCAGCATGAACACATCATGAAGCCATAATGCAGCAGCAGCCAGGAGAAAATTCTGCTGCTTTTCAGCTTACCCAGGTCAAACCAGGCAACCCAAACATTCCCCCTGCCTTCAGATGCTGGCAGTTTCTGGACAGCAGCATGTACAAGATAACCTCCTCTGCCAAGCTGCCACTAAACGGCTTTGAGAGCAGCAAAAGCTGCACAAGCAGCCAGGCAGCACCCCGTGACACAGATCTAATCACCCCACCATTTGCCCCAAACGTCTTTCTGCCAGGCAGTGAAATTTCTGCGCTGTCTCAGCTCTCTCTCTCCATCACCATGGTTACAACAGCCGCCAATCCACAGGCGAGTCCTTCCCGGGTACCACCAAACCCTTTGGGAGATGCTGCGAGAGCCAGCCCCTTTGGCTTCGGGGACCCTGGGACATCCCATAGCACCAAAAATTCCCCCTTTTTCTTCTTTCCCTCCTCCTTTTTTATTTTCCCTTTTTCTCCTTTTTTTGAAGCACAAACAATGGAGCTAAAAGGTTGGGTATCAGGCCGATAATCATGAATGACGTGTCATTATTACACACCACACATTCATTATCTCCCACTCCAGCCATGTCACAGGCGGCTGGAGGAGGGCAGATAACGGGGTGCCTTCATGCAGATGGCTTATTATCAGGATGTTCCAGGAGGGGCTTTAAGACAGTTAGTGATGCTGTTTGCCAGTTAAAGATTAGAGACCCCAGAGAATAATTAACAATCCCAAACCCCAGTTTTTCTGCTGGATTCTTCTGCTTTCTCCCCCCCTCCCCATCCTCTTTAATCTATTCACTCTAGCAGGTGTAATAAAGTGATAAGGACAGACTCTGGGGATGTTTGTTTGGCTACTACGGGTGTATAAACCAACAATGGATGGTATTTTACTTCTGGCTTTCAGTGCCTTGAATCAAGACCAAAAACTTCACAGCCCCCTTGCCCACACACAGACAGCCCTACATGCCACATTCCCAGCTCCCACCTGAGTGACCAGGCTCTTTCCCCAGCCCAAAGGATTACAACAGTGGGACAGGCTCCCTTTTTGCTTCTGGAGGACCAAATCATATCTCTTGGGTTTCAAGATGCCCAATGCCAGGTACACTGCTCAGGGCCAGAGCTGGTGGTCCTTCCAGCAGCCATTTACCTCTATACAGCAAGTCTTTAGCTAAGCCACCTTGGAATAATTTATAGGGTAGGTATCATAGAATCATAGAATACTTAGGGTTGGAAAGGATCTGAATATCATTCAGTTCCAACCCCCCTGCTAGGGGCAGGGACACCTCCCACTAAACCATGCCACCCAAGGCTCTGTCCAGTCCAGCCTTGAACACTGCCAGCGATGGAGCATTCACAACTTCCCTGGGCAACCCATTCCAGTGCCTCACCACCCTTACAGTAAAAAATTTCCTCCTCATATCCAATCTAAACTTCCCCTATTTAAGTTTGAACCCGTTACCCCTTGTCCTGTCACTACAGTCCCTCATGTAGAGTCCCTCCCCAGCATCCCTATAGGCCCCTTCAGATACTGGAAGGCTGCTCTGAGGTCTCCACGCAGCCTTCTCTTCTCCAGGCTGAACACCCCCAACTTTCTCAGCCTATCTTCATACAGGAGGTGCTCCATCCCCTGATCATCCTCATGGCCCTCCTCTGGACTTGTTCCAACAGTTCCACATCCTTTTTATGTTGAGGACACCAGAACTGCACACAATACTCCAAGTGAGGTCTCACAAGAGCAGAGTAGAGGGGCAGGATCACCTCCCTCGACCTGCTGGTCACGCTCCTCTTGATGCAGCCCAGGATACGGTTGGCTTTCTGGGCTGCGAGTGCACACTGCCAGCTCATGTTCATTTTCTCATCAACCAACACCCCCAAGTCCTTCTCTGCAGGGCTGCTCTGAATCTCTTCCCTGCCCAAGCTGTAGCTGTGCCTGGGATTGCTCCGACCCAGGTGTAGGACCTTGCACTTGCACTTGCCACCTGCCCAAGCTGTGGTCACAGCTGAAACATCTTAAACATCCATCCCTAAAGTGCCTCAGGAGAGATCAGGGAAGCGTCAGAGTACAGGTGGCTTTCAACAAGATATCCTGTTATCAGGGGATCTAAGAGACAAGTTGCACCCTCCTAGGCCACAAAGGAAAGCTGTGATATGTCTTATAATGAGGTAGCAGTGCAAAAAGACCATTCTGAATCTCTTCTGCCCAAAAGGAGACTGTCCTGTCCACAGCAGATCCCAACCCTGAATGTATTCCTGAAGCCCATGCTTCAGAGATACTGACATTACAGAGTAGGAGGTAGGATGGGGTTACCATGGATGTCCTCCCACTTCATTGGTGGGCACTGGGGTGCCTTGTGGAGGACAAAATCACCTCCTATGCTGTGTGGAGGGAGGCACTGAGAAGGATTTGACCCCCAGGCAATTTGGCTCAGGGGCCTTTGGAGAGGTCACCAAGGCTGTTTGAGATGCCCATCACCAGGAAGCTATCAGGATGCTCTGGAGGGCATGCCCCGGCTCACAGGGTCAGTGTGGCAGGCGCAAGTGCTGGGATGCCAGAAGTTGCCTTCCTGATCACGCTCACCCTGCCAGGGAGGGATGAGACAGCATTGTGCTTTAAAGAGCATCCCCAACCCTATCAGCAAGAGATGAGATATCCTAATTATGGCAGAACAGGCGAGGATCCGGGGCCGTATCAGCCAGCACAGAAAGGTAAACAAGAATTATAACAATGGACCCTTAACACGCATTAGCTGTGTCAGATAATACCTCACTTTTCTCCCTTTGGGCTCAAAATCTAATTAAGATTTTCCAACAATAAATTTCATTTGTGCTCACTCCCTTTTGTTCTTTTTAGGATCACACCAAGAAGCATCTATGAGCCTGCTGCATGGCTCGCGGGAAGGCAGCCTGCTTCGCACAGACAACCTCAGGTCGTGCTTGACAGACAAGGGAAACTGAGGCAGGACCGCGTGGAGGGGAGATCCCACCATGGAATAACACACTGGCTCTTGCAAAAGACTTCCCCTGGAAAGTGAACTCTGAAGGGGCACTGGCACGGTGAAGCCCCATCCTCCTTGCATGGACCTATGGCCATGGAAGGGATCCACTGGGAAAGAGACTCTAAGACCCACTTAGCACACCTCCACTCCAAACCCACATCCACGGGAACAGCTCAGACATTCATTACACATTCAGGGTGTGCACATGGCAGGGAATGAACTCCCACTGTTACTCATTATAAGGATGCCATTTCTAACTCCTTTTGCAACTGAGAGGTAAAAATTAATGGGTTCCCCTCCTCTCGCCACACCCCCAGCCTGTGTGCTGATGCAGCAGGAGCACACAATGACTAATCCTCCTTAAACCCTGCTGAGCGAAGCTGAACTCTAAGGAGCTTGTTTTTTCCAGACTCTCATGATGTTGGCACCTGCGAGAGGAAAATCAGGGAGCAGCATCCATCAGGGGCACCGGTGGGGAGGTCCAAGACCCGGCCTGGGGCTTGCTCAGCCTCCCCAAGGGAAGGTGGTAGAAGGGAACAGCTCTCATGTGATGCTGGGGACAGCAGCCTCCATGCCTTGACCCTTCCAACCCTTCTGCCTGTTTTCTTCTACCCCCATGAAATTTCTCAACTGGAGCTGTGATTTCTCAATGCTGAGCTTGAGGGTGCTTTCGAAACGCTTGCCTACGTGAGGTTCTTTGGGGAGATGCCTTCCAGGGTGGGTCTGTTACCGGAAGGCTCCTGTATTATTCCTATGCCTGAATTTTTGTGTCACCACCTGCTAGGGACATCAACAACTTTCCCTGTGGAAAGAGAGAAGTGGCTCTTGGCAAGTGGTAGCACCAGGCTCCAGCTCCCTACTCCATCCCAGAGGGACCCCAGCAGTGGGAAGTGGCCTGAGCTCTCCACCAGGACTGTTGCATCCTCGCTTCAGGGAATACCCATCAGTTTTCACCACTATAGGAAAACAGGGTGTTTTACTCACCATGTGGAAAGCTTAGGGAAGAAGCATGTGGCCTGCACCATGCTGGGCAGCACCTCCTCCAGGACAGGCTTGGGCTTTTAAGATCACTGGCAATGCAGAGAATAGCCCTTGCAGCAGGAAAGCTCCTTCAGAATTGAAAAACACAGAGCAGGAGCTGTACTAGTGAGAGGCAAAGAGGTACTTTCAGCCCCAGCACCCTCCCTGCCTGCTTCTGGCATTGCTGCCTGCAAATGTGTCTCCAAAGCACCCCCTGTGCAGAAGCCACGGCTCCTCCCAGATCCAAACCCATCACAGCTGCTGTTTCACAGCAGGTGTAACACCTCTCCATGCCTCAATACTCAAGAGAAAGTGAAAGCCTCTGCCTCTTCATAGCTCCTGCCACCTCCTCCCCCTTTGTGTCTGCAGAGCACCAAAACCACCAGCTCCCCTCAAACACAGGGGTGGCCAAAAATGCCCCTCTTATAAATCCTATCCCATCCTATCCTATCCCTCCCAGTCCTGCTCCACCTGCAGCCCCTTCACTGCCCTTGGTTGCAGAGCCCCTTATCCCTTTCCTTGTTGTTCAAGGGGACTCTGCACACTACTTGGGCAACTGATGTCTCAGGAAAGGCCAAGGCATTACAGGTCTCTCATTTCAACCTGCAAACATTGTGGCCTGGGACCACTCATTGCTCCCATGGTAGCCTCAGCACTGTCCCCACACAGCAAAACATGGAGTCTGGTTAATGAGCAGCCTGGCAGGAGCAGCCTGCACCATGTCCAGAAGCCTCTGGGAGAACCACCACTGTCCAGAGCAGCCCCCAGCCACATCCTGGCAACAGCAGTGATTGCCATTAGCAGCCATGGGAATGGTCCCCAGGAATGGCTGTGGGTCTGTGCCCTGTGGCTGGTGGGATTCAGAGAGTACTGGCTTTCACCTGTTAAGCAGCACTGAGAAGTGCTGGATTGGTGCCATGCCCCAGTTTCCGCACCTGGCAAGTGGCGGGGATGATGCTCACCCCACTGTATGGCCCTTTGTGGCTCTGGGAAGGTCCAAATCCTGAGCAAGAAAAATGCTCCACATTTTTCTCTTCCCTCCTGATACACAGACACACAGAGAATTGCTCCTGGCTGCATCCAAGCGAGGAAATAAGAGATGGAGCCTACTTGGGAGGGATCATAGGCACAGATGTAGATGCTGACCTCTAAGCATCCTTCCCGCCCCCAGAACACTGCCTTCCCTCACACCACCTTCCCCAGTGTCCTTCCCTTCCCAAACTGCCCTGAAGGCTGGGAGTGCCTTCAGATGAGATGCCAGAAAGTCCTTTGGATGATTAGCAAAATGACCTTCTTTGCTCTCCTGTGGGCAACAATTCTCTTTATTGTTCACAGGGAAAATATATACAGGGGAGAAGGTTTGTTCTGACATTCAAATGCATGGTGTAGGGCCCTAAAAAGGAGGATAAAAGGGGAGAAGAGAGCAGGTTTTGCATCAGCAGCTCCCTGGAGGGCCGCTGGGAGGTCCCAGGCACTCAGCAAGACCTCTCCATGTCTGGAGCAGGTCAGTACCCCTTTGGGACCAGGGACATCAGCCTCACTAACCATGTGTGGTGACTGCCCAGCAGGAGAGGTGGCAGCACAGGCCTCTCCTGGGGACCAATGTCCATGTGGACACCAGCCCCTGGGGCAGAAGAGCACGTCCTGCAGATGGGAAGGGAAAAGATCAGGAGACGATGATGCTGTGGAGAGGTTGGGAGCAACACACACATATGGAGGATGCCAGTGCAGAGGGTCCTGCGAAATGCCCATCGCAACAGCAGGAAGCAAAGTGAGGGGAGGAAGGAGCATGGCCAGCCAGGGCAGGTGCTACATGGCAGTGGTGATCACCTTCTCCTCGGGCTCCACATTGTTCTCGTAGGCATGCTGGCTCTCTTTGGACCTGTGTTGGAGGGAGAAGCAACAGCACTGAGCTCACCTGAGCAAGACCAGCCTCCCCAAAGCCACCATCAGCATCATGACCTTGCCGGTGCTGACAATACATAGAGCAGGAGAAAGGTGGGAAGGCAGGAGGGGAGCCAAGCACAGGGTGGGAATTGCTGTGATTTCTAGTAGGGGCTATTTTGACAGTCAACATCTGCATGGTGACCTATGGCTACTTTTGGTGGTTTCCTCTGTTTGAAAAGCATGATGTAGTGTAAGAAAAATGCAGTGTAGCAGGTTGCATGGTGGTGGATGGGCCACGGGGCTAAGCTGCAGGGATAGGGAAGACTGGAGAGGAGAGGATACTCCCTCACTGGCTTCTCCTTAATCCCTCGAGAGGATAAAAGACCCCCAAACCAAGTGCATGGAGCATGTGAGACCCTGAGTGGGAGAGACTATGGCTCTGCATGTCTGAGCTGTTCCCAGGGTGGTGGAACAGAGCCTGAGCACCATGGGGAGGACACCTGAGCAAGTTCACCTGAAGTTGGCCGCAGCACTTATGTATTTCCCTTCATGGCCATTGGACATGACAGGATCCAGCTTGTCGTCAACGCTTACCACCCTCTCGACGTTTTCCCTGGAGGGAGAGAAGAGGGGAGCTGAGATAGAGCAACGGAGGGGCCGTGCTGGGGAACAGCTCACAGTGGTGATGGAAGAGAGGAAGGGACTGCTCCAACATGAGAGACCATAAGGGACCCGGATGTGTGATCCTGGCCTTGGACACCCAGCTCAGCCCCTTTCCCAGTAGGATATGGGCAAGGAGAGATGCCCTCATGGCAGGTTTGCAGGGGCCATTCCGGATGCTGACTGCCAACCCCTGTCTCTGGAGCTGGTGCCCAGTGCTAGGCTGGCAGTCAGCAAACCTCATTTGTCAACACATGGGATTGTTTTGTCCCACTAACTGGTTTTTCCAGTCTTCTTCTATGTAATCTGTTGCATAATAGTCCCAGATGGGCCCCAACCAACACTGAGGGAAATGCCAAGGTTCTGCCAGTGTCGCAGCCTGGGAGGACGTGCACGTCCATGCATACAAAGCCAAGCTGCCTTCTTTCAGATGTGACTATGGATCGTTCACAGAAGGAATCGTGCGGCAGGGACTGGGGTATTTAACCTCAGCCAGAGCCCAAAAGCTGACCTCTAGAGAGAGCCCCATGGCCCAAATGGTGCCGGGGCAGTTGATCACAGGGTGGGTGCAGGTCCACCCAATGTGCACATCCCTGCCTCCTCAGCGCTTGCCCAAAGGCGATTCCAGAGGTTTTTCCTAGGAACAGATGGGCATAAACAAGCAGGGCCTTCAGCTAATAGCGACTGTCACAGTGACAGCAAGGAGCTGGCAGCGCTCCAGGCTGCTGAGCCTCGCTGCCCTCTCTTCTGAAGAGGCCAGGTTAATTAAAACAAGCCACTGTGCCCCCTCAAGCCCTCCTCAGCATCCTCTGTCTACGGGCTGGGAAGAGGCAGCTGGGCACGAGCAGAGATGGGAAACACTATTCCACCATCCCTGCCTCCCACTTCATGGGCTGGGGGCACCTCCACTTTGAGGGAAAAGGTTCTTCTTTGGGAAATAAAGACTGCAGTTGCAAATCAGACCATAGAAATAAATATATACACACACAATGTATATGTATATATAATGCAATTTGTGTGTATGTGTGTGTATGTGTAGAATATGTATATATAATGTATAATTATACCTATACAATGCTTAATGCAGTGTGTGTGTGTTTATATACACATAAACTGCATTCTGCATTGGCCGTGAATGCATCCCAAAGGGCTCCCTTTAAATGCATCTGGAACAGAAGCCAACCTACTGAGCATTGGGATACACCCCAAGTCCCCACCTCTTTGGCCTGGGGAGGCTGCAGAGATGCGCAGATACAAGAAGACTCCATCACCTTTGGGTGCAAAGCCCAAAGTGCCTGTGCTAGTGCAGAGGTACTGGGAACCAGGCTATGGGGCACTTCAGAACTTCACCCCCTTGTTGACTTTGGGATCAGATTCAAGACCAAGTTGCTGCAGCTTAGCCTGGGTCGGCTGAGCAGCAACAGCTGCAAAGCAGTGGCTTTGCTTGGCTGGCAGCAGAACAGAGGTAGATGGTCCCAGAGAGCCTTTTTCTGATTAATAAGGCCACCTCATTTGTGCTGTGGGCTCTGGGTAAGAGCACTGCCACAACCTGGCTACCTCCCTCTTGTCCTAGCTCCTGTGGGTGCCTTCTAAAAACTTGGCTCAGTCTGCTTTGCAAATGAAGCTTTATGGGGCTTGTTTTCCCATGGATATAAGGCACCTGTGAACTGCACCCCCAAATCCATAGGAAACCAGGCTCAGGCCAGCCCCAGGACACACATGCCCACAGAAAACATGCAGCTTTCTCACACAGCTTGCTCCCGGTAATGAGTAACAGGGAGCATGGACCAGGATGGGCAGAAAAGGACAAGGAGAGCAGGACAGGGAGTCTTTGCTCTCCCCACCCAGCTCCCAGCACAGTGATCACAGTGTTCCCACCCCTGGCACAAGGACAGAGGCAGATGGAAGTGACCCGTGCAGAGGCAACTACACCCAACCAAAGGGCTCCCACACTTACACTTTCTCCTTACACCAGAACTTATTGACCACGAAAGCGATGGCCACCAGGACTAGAAACACAACCACTGCAATGACACCCTGCAACCACGGCTGGAGATTGCCCCGTGCTGCAGGAAAGAGGAGAATATGTGTTAGATACACATCCTCAGTCTTCATCTGCCAAGCTTCTCCCATCCTGCTTCAGCAATGTGCAGCAGAGAGCTTGGTCCTGCAAAGCTGAGCAGAACGTGTTGCTGTTACTCCAGGCAGACTTACCTGAGTGATAGCAACGAAATGAAGTACAAATAACAACAGTTATTTGTATAGAAAACAACCGTTTTGCTGGCCTTTGCATGTGGAGCATGGTGCCTTGCAGCTTTGTATATGCATACGTACAGGTACACAGTGGGGTGCAGATGACTTTGCAGTGGGGGATACAAAGGGCTAGGGGACAGGGAGGGAGGGAAGAAGGATGCTTGCCCGAAGTGGGGGGAGAAAGAAGGCAGACGGATTTCAGCAAACTTTATTCTCCCTCCCCAGATCCCACAGACGTCATTCCCGGGTTGTTTTCCAAATACTGTCTGGTATAAAACAAGGACCTTATGACAGGGATGGTGTAAAACACAAAACTCTCCCAGCAAACAATTGCCAGCATGGATTTCAGTAAAACGCACCATTCAACAAGTTTCCAGAGCAGCAAACTGATTTATGACGGGAAATTGAAGGCTGAAGCATTCGGAACAACGGCCTCCAAGCGCAAAGGCCAGGCAGCACTGGCAGGGGGCCAGGAGGCAGCAGGGGGAGGCAGCGGGTGGCCAGGAGCTGGCTGCAGCATCCCTGGCCCCCCCCTTGGTTGGGATGGAAGCACAGGTTCTTTCTCTAGCCAGACCTAAACAGTGATCCAGCCATGGATGGCAAGGATGCAAAACATATTCCTGGATGTGTGAGGAACTCAGGGACAGAGGGATGAGAAAAGGAAACCTTGTCCCAGTCCTTGCTGGGATGGCTGCGCCTTGCCTCCCACTGGCTTTTGTGCCACAGAGAACTCAGACTTAGTCAAACCTGTCCTTAAGTGCTGTTGCATCAGGAGACTTTATTCACGCAGATACATCCCTTTGGGATTTCATTACTATATATTCAGGCACAGCTTTTCCTCTTTCTGCTGATTGAAACTCCAACCCTTGCACAAAAATGAGGTCACTCTGTGCAGACAGGTGGAGGATGCTGCCTGCCAGCCCCAGTATCAGCCTCGGACCATGTGGACCCAACCCTGCCACCAGCACCCATGAGGCTGAGCACATTGGTACTTCAGTCTTGACTCGGGAGCGTTACGCTAGCTGAACACTGCACCTGTCTCACGGGAGACAAATGAAACAAATCTCTGCTGTAAACAGTTAATAAACTTTACTAGCAGCAATAAAGGTGGGCTGCGTGCTCTGCACGTGAAAACTCCCCGTAGGCAGCCAGCTCCGCTGCTGACAGCCCTCATCTTCCTCTGGCTTTGGGGAGGGGGGAACCTTTACTGCAAAAGGCTTTTATTTATAAAAACAAACCAAAACACCACAAAGAAAAGCTCCTTCTTCCTCTTGGAAGTGCAATCAGCCTGAGGCTGACTCACCTCCTGTGCCAGTCCAGAAAGCGGTGGCACCCCTGGTAAGCAGTTGTAAGAACAGCCCCAAACAGCGTCCTTCAGCCCCGCCACCTCCCCACAGGGACACTTGCCATGTTTACTGCAAGGTCCCAGGGCCAAAACTCAAGCAGGAGGAATTCAGGTGGAAATTCCCACTTGTATCGGCGTGTTTTGGATGAAATACCATCACACCAGCAGGCTGCTGGTGGCCGTACAAGGGGTGGTGGCAATGGTGAAGAGCACGTTGTGGTCCCCTCCTGCCATACATCACGAGCAGGGTTGCTTATGCCCCTGCTGCCCACCACCCCCTGAGTGCAGCGCCAACATACCCATTGCCTCCAGGCTGAGGTTTGGCCTGTTTTGCTTCCTCCCTTGCTCTGCCCTTGGCTGTTATCTCAGCCACATTTATTTGTTAGTTGCAGTTAATTTTTCCTGTCGGAGCCAGGGTTTCCAGCCTAAGCCTAGGAGGGGATAGCCAGGTCCAGCCTGCAGTAAGGTTTCTGCTTGGGTTAAGGGAGTTTAAGGTCAACTGGGGAATGAAGTCAGCGATGACTGAAATTGCCAAGTTTGCATTTCATGATCTTTGAGCACAGGAGGAGAGAAGATAAGTGGTAGGAAACATCCTCTGGCAGCCATGCTCAGGAGGTACTGAATGTTTGTGCAAGCGAAACCCCACTCAGGCACTGGTTCCAACCACACTTCCAAGCATCCAAAGCCAAAAGGTGAATTACCAAACCAAAATCAAGTGGTTCTGGCTTTGAGAGACCCTGTAGAGACCAGTTGCAAGGGGAGATGATGGATGATGAAGATGAGGATAGTGGGGGGAACGGTAAATACCTCTGACTATGGACATGGGAAACTTGAATGGGCATAACAAAGGAGGAGGCAAGATATTGATAGCATCTTCTATCCAGGGAGTGAATATATGGATCACAGCCCCGGGGGGCACTGCCTGGCTGGAGCCCCACTGGAGCATGCATTGCTGTCCTGCCAGGAGGGATGGCCAAAAGGATGAGCCTTACCTGTGGAAACAGAACTGTGTTCCTGGATAATGCTTTACCAGGGATGTCCTTCCTGGTACAGCCTGTCCCTTGGGCTCCACCACCTCCTCTCTGTTTTGCCCCATGGTAGTGACAGGGTTTTCCTGCCCAAACAAGATCTCCTAAACCAGATTAAGCAACGTGGGATCTGCAAGCCTGGCAGATGCGTGTCCATGCATCTGCAGCTACAAATGAGACCAAGGGAAGTGCCGATGACAATATAAGCCCTTGCAGGTGTTGTAAGTCCATTTCTGTCCTCAGCAGCTGGCTTGAAGACATAGATCTACTTTTTGATACATCTTCCCTGAGTGCTTGGAAAGCATCTGCTAGCCCATGTTATCCACTTGAGGAAGCTGTGCCAGGCTCTGAATCTTCATTAAAGGCTTTTTTCCCCCCCTCTTTCCAGGCAACAGCAAAACGTTCAATCCTGCTGACAGCAGAGACCCCAGACTGTTAAATCCCCAGCAAGTTGGTAAACAAATACAGGAAGAGCGGTCAGGGCTGGAGCATCAGGAGGAGAAAGGGGGAGGGAATTTTCCAGGACTTTGGCAGCATGGGATGAGTTTAATTACAGCTCATTATTTCTGGCGTTAGACAAGTCCTTCCATGGATTTCATAAAAGTAATGCCCTGGCCATAGGAAGTTTCTCTAAGTCTTTAGGAAAGAACAGGAGGGCAGTTTGCAAAGGAAAATATTTGCCCCCTCACCTCGGCGATGATCAGAATTACAGATTAACAGGAAAACCTGCGAGCTCAGGGAGCGACCCAGGGACAAGGGGTGAAGTAAGAAAGACAAAAAGAGCCTTAGGAAAACAGATTACTCATCTTGGTGCACAGTAAATCAAAGCTGCTTTACCTCCGTGTAATCAGGTAAGATAAACCTCAGACAGCAGCTTCAGCCTTTGGCAAAACAGGTAGAATGTCTCCATTGCCCCAGCTCCAGCAACACCTCCTAACACACCAAACACCCTCCCATCCCCGCTGCCCGCTGATGTGAAGCCAGAGCTAAAGCTGGGATGTTTCTCCTCTTCCTAAGAGGCTCCTTCTCAGTTGTCCCTTGTCCCCAGAGCCATCCCGCCTCCCGGGGCTCTGCACACCTTCCTGCCTCAGTTTCCCCATGAGGTCCGTTCCCCTGCACTCACCTTCCTGGCAGCAGGCAGGCTCCGGGAGCAGCCCCAGGAGGATGAGGAGCAGGCAGCGGGCAGGCATTGCTGCAGGCAGGGCCTCGAGCTCTCAGAGGTAGCAGCGGAGCGCGGCCGCTCCTGCGCTTGGGCACGCCGCCCTCCCACTGCAGTGAGCGCTTGGTCAATTATCAAACGCATTAACGAGGGAGGCCGATGCTCACACCTGGGTATTCAAATCCCACTGCGGGGAAAAGGGGGTGGAAGGAGGTGCCTCTGTCTTGCTCCTCTAAAGGGGAATCTGGGGCACGGTGACTTGAACATGACAGTCCCCTTAGGGCGTGGAAGCGGACTCAGGTACAAGATATTTACATCCACCCAGGAGGAAGAATTGACACCCAGATGGATAAATCTCTCCCCCAGTGCTTGGGGAATGTGGCTGGACAGGACCTGGGTGCCCCCCAAGTCCCCCAGCCCCGCAGCAGGAGAGGGATCCAGCGATGCCCCAGCTCTGATATCCCTCCCCATCCCACAGGACCCCGTGTCCTGAGGGTACAGGGAGCTGCCCAGCTCAGTTCCCACTCTCTTCCTTGCTGTTTTCTGTCCAGCAAGTGTCATTAATAACCCAACAAAACACGTTTGTAGCTTAAAAACATCCATTTGATAAACCAGACTCGATGCCAAGTGTTGCCTCCCATGCCTTGCTGAATGGAGAGACTGTTAAACAGAGCAAACACAGCTTTCATTTCATTGAGCCGTCAGGGCTGTTTCCAAAATTTCTTTCACATCAGAAGAGGCAGAAATACCCGAAGATCTGCAGCAGATGGCAAAGCTGGCCCTTCACATCAGCAGCGCAGATGCTGCAGGATGGGGAATGTTGCACGTCCCGAGTTAAGCAGCTTCCCAGCCTGTGTCAGGTTTGGATGGCTGACAAACCCACCCTGCAGGAAGCGCACAAGCTATTTGGCTTCACAGCCACACAACTTCAGTTACTTCTGAAGGAAATGTTAAACCTGTGAGCCAGTGGTCGCTCTTTTAGTGCGTTGTAGCATCTCTGTAAGCCCCAGAGAGCATCCCCATCAGCAGCATCTGAGCTCACAGGCCTTGGGTCTGGTGGTCCCCCCCTCGGAACCCACCTGGGTGTTGCATCCCCCTGTGGGTACCCACAACAGACCCATGGTCAGGAACATGCAGCACCCTCAAGGATACATACCCAGGGGTGCAGGATTGCCCTCCTTTATCCCTCCTCTTTCCCCTGGATCTACAGTAATGTAATTTATCCTAAAAAACAAGCCAGAGCTGGCTTAAACTGCGCAAGACTGAAGGCCAGTTCCGAGCTCTCTCCCAAATCCCTTTCCGTGGCCAAATCCCCACCTGCAACATGGGATAATCCCGTTCCCAACACTGCTGGGTTTTGTTTACAAACTCCCCGGGACAGGCACTCTCCCGCTGCACCCCTTAAGGAAGTGGCATGACAGGGAGCTGCCCATAATAAGGCCCTGTAAAAGCAATGTGATTTTGTTAAAGAGAAACAGGAATGGCTTGCAAAGAAATGAAAATAAGAGTGAACTTTGGGTTCCCTTTGGCTTACTTCCACATAATCTGTTTGGGAAAGCGCACAGAGCTTGCACTCTTTGCTGCCTGCTTGTTGCTTGTCTCTTCGCAAATGACCATCAAAAAACCTAGCTCTTTGGAGCAGAAGGCTTTATCAGCACATCAGAAGCCCTAGAGAAGCCAGTCCTGCTGCTGCCCTTGGGAAATTCAAGGTCTGAAGCATCTCTCTGCCATTGCTGTCCACACCCCAGTCGTGCCTGGGGCTGCAGCAGGTTGCTCACAGGGTTCCTTTTGATCCTCCTCTGCACGTACTCCAGGTTGTCTTGTCACCTCAGGGCTCTGCTCAGCCCTGCTCCAGGGACCCTGGTTTAATTTTCCAAGAACAGGGATGTCTCAAGGATCCACCTGTATCCTATGATGTGCTGGGGGGTGACAGGACATGACAGATCAGACCTTGGGATGAAGGTAGGGCTGCTGTGCCTTCCAGAGAGGGGTCTCCTTCCTGAGTAGCAAATAACTCTTTATCATTGCACATTCCCACCTTTATCCAAGATGTATGGAAATTTAATTATTTAATTGTTTGAGCTTGCTGATGAGCTCAGGGAATTTCTCCTTTGCTTATCTCAAAGCTACTCTGTGCTTCAATGCACCTTCTTTAGCCCCCCGGGTGGCTATTAGGAAGGTATGTGTTCTCGTGACTGTGGCACCTGCCTGCTTGCATACTCTGGGTCCGGCCTGGGGGGGGATGAGGAATAGCAAGTCACTGTAATGGCAGCAGCCTTGTTTCAAGGGCAAAGTCTGAAATTTTGGCAAATAATTTGCCATTCAGCTTCCGCTTTTGCCATTCTGGCTGCAGTTTGGGACCTGCAGAGATGAGAAGCTTTGTGTTTCCACTGCAGCGTGCTGGAAATCTTGCCATGTCTCTCATCTAGGCCTTCAGCATCACCCAGATGTGGTGAGTCAGAGCCCTACAGGTCCATTTTACAGGTGGAGGGAACTGAGGCACAGAGGGCAAATCACCTTGGCAGCATTTAGTCAAACCCAAGTGGAACCAGAGGCATCTCAGTTCTCTCCCAGGGACCTATGAGCAGTTGTCTGCACAAGTCTTGCACAGAGCAGATCTTGGAATTTCAGGATTTACACTGATATCCTCCAAAAATTGGCATTTTTTTCCCCCAAGAAAGGTGCAATTTTTAGCCAAAATTGACATTGGCTCAAAGCAACATTCCCGAGCCTAAAATGTGTTCCTGGGTGATATGGCTCAGAGTAGAGATGCCAGTTCCTCTTTGAAAAACATTGTGGGGCTGTGTTTTAATGGAGGTTATTCTTCTTTCCCCTTCACTTCCTTCCTTCCTCCTTCCTTCCCTCCTTCATTCTCTCCATCTCCTCCCCCTCTCTCAGAAAGAGCCATAAAAATAAAGCATATATATGAGAGCAAGACTGAACATTCTCTTTTGTGTTTTTCCTAAGGAAAAAGAGTGGTGAATTTGTTGCATTACAATAGCTGCTCCAAAAAGAAAAGGGAAAACAAAAAAACAAGCCCAACCACAAACACAATTTTTAATTGCTTGTTTCTTTTGACATTTGCCATCAAAACCAAATATTCTTTGCGTGCCCAGAATTCCCTCATTTCCTATTGACACTGGCTTTCAAATCCTGCCTGGGATCGAGAGCCAGGAGCTATAGCCGCTGTGAAAAGGGCATTTTCTTGGCCTGGTGTGCCAAGATGTGGATAAACAGCACCAGAAAAAGGCAGCCCCTGCTCAGGCTTTTCATCCTTCACAGCTCTGTACCCTGCTTCCCCTCTTTAAGCATGCTTTTAAAGCAATATATTTTGTTATTTACATGCTGATGAAAACACTGGTCGCAATGGTGTGGCATTAGGACATCACCCCACACCAGCCCAGTCCTCCCTCTGTCAGCACAGCGTTCAACCGGGCCATTTGTTCCCCATCTGCACACACACAGGGCCAAGAAAAAGACACTTCTTGACGTTTTAATTCAACATTTTATTAGACCATACATGAATCTACCAGCAATGATGCTAATTGCAAGCCTTGAATAAGCAGCAGGGAGAAGAGGGTGACATGGTGATGGCCATGATCCCTCCTGGACCCTCATCAGGAGAGGATGTGGATTGCCTCCTTCTCCTCCCAGGCAGCCTGGATGGGTCAGCCAGAGTCACTCCTGGCAGGACATTTGCTGGGAGCTGGTACCCAGCAGCTGAGATGGGGCACCAGCATCAGGCACCAGGCATGCCCTTCATTGTCCCTCAAGATCTGCTCAGTAGCATCGCTGTGGCCCATATGTATTTCATGGGACCCTCTGGATGATGTTTTTCACACCAGTTGATTTTTGGCATGGATCTCTGGGCAGAATCCACACCGGACACTGTGCTGGAACGTTATGCTACCACTCTGTACATCTAAGGGCAGCAATGCGCTGTCTCCTCTGTCCAGCTGCCCATTTGCCCAAAGCTGCCAGGATTTGTCCTCTCTGACTTCCTCTGCTCCTGGCATCAATAGCTGCCAGGGGTCTGACAGCACGTTCACATTAGCCTCAGGCCCTGCAACTTGGAAAATTAGGCTAAGAAAAGACCTACCTGATCTGTTCCACCTTGTTCTGGGCTGGGGATAATCATAGAATCATAGAATAGCTGGGGTTGGAAAGGACCTTAAGATAATCAAACCAAAAATTCCTGGAACAAGAAGAAAATCCACCTGCCTCTGCTCTGCCTTATAGCTGGGGGATAAGCTTGCATCCGTGATTCCCCCATGGCTTTCCCATCTGTTCAGAAGGCGTATTGCACCCCTAATCATCTCTGAGCACAGGGGAAAGTGCTGCTGCATTGCTGGAGTGGCAGATAACCGGGATCCCAATACGTGATGCTCAGAAAGGGAGAAAGGAGCTGACTTCGCTGTGGATATTCCCTCCTGCCTGGTGCTATCGAATGCAATGAATAATTTACTATCCGATCATCTCTAATCTTCGTCCCATAAAATCAGCAGCAAGCTGGGAGGGTTTTTGAAGCCTCCAGCTGCATTCGCTGATAAGACATGAGGCAGGAAAGATTGGAAGCCCATAAAAATTATAATCTCAGGCTTCAGTGTAACTTGGTGGAAGGGTTTTCTCCTGTCCCTTCATTAAGGACGGATTTCATGATCATCCTTAAATAACAACAAGCCTTCTCACGAGGAATCTCCCACCCAAAATACGATTGCATTGTCATTAGGAAATAGGAGTCCAAGAAGCCAGACTAAAATAGTTGGAGCACAAGATAGTGCAAGGGCCAAGGCCCTGCAGGGCAAATGGTACTTTATGGGGTGGGAGGAAAGGGAGGGGGATTGGAAGTGATTTCTGAACACAGAGACAAGATTTAGGCATTGGGGCTCTGCCTGGGAGCAAGGCACCAGTGCCATGTTAAGCTGCTGGCCACAAGCCTGACCATGAGCCTGGCTGTGAGGCAAGCCCCATCATCCTTGTCCTGCACCTCCTTGGTGTGAAACATCATGTTTCATTCCAGTCTGGCTTGATACAGCATCCTTTCCTTCAGCCCTAAATTCAGCGAGTCTGGCTATTGCCTGGTAGGAGAAGGGAAAGCTAAAAACCCAACTCTTCAACAATATCCATGTGAATCTCAAAGACGACGGCCAAGAGGAGGAGAGAGTTGGCAGGCCTGGTGGGAGTGGATAGTTTCAGGAAATAATTATCCCAGATGCCAGAATAGAAGAAAATTGAAAGTGTAAACTATAATCAGATGTTAAGTTGCTTTTCTTCTGCTAATTGAAATAATGTTTTCTCTGCTACCCACCACTCTACCCCTTTCAGATGCTAATCCCTATCAAACACGGACTTACAATCACAAATTCATAGGCATCTTTCCCAGGAGCAGAAATTGCTTTGCCCTGTAACCTCTAAGATGAGGTCTTAATAGGAATTCACGAGCAGTCGCTGGTAAAGCTTCATTAGCCAGAGAGAATAGACAAGGGCAAGTTGCAGTGCTCCCTAACCACTCTAGGGAAAAATTAATTTAAATTACTTTGTAAAGTAACAAGGCCAGATAATGTGTTTCCTTCTCGGATTATTGTTTTCCAGCACTCTAATGTGCTCCTAGATTACGTTGTTCTGCTTGTGGTCTATGCTAAATTGTGTTTTATGGAGAGCAAAAGCCTATGGAAAGAGAAACGCCGACCCCTTGGGCCAGAGGTGGATGAAGACAGGATGAGGATTCGGCTGTTTCTTACTGGGTTGGGTTGCTCAGAGGTTGTTGGGGAGGCAAGTAGCAGCCACCTCCAGCACAACTTCAACACAGCCTAGAGCAGAAACCTGGAAATTTAAGGTGTTTCCCTGATTGAAAACTGGTCCAAGTCAATGGAAGGAGTCCTGATGATTTGGGGCAGCTCCAGATTTGTTTCCTGGAGCAATGTTGAGTACTCTACTCCCAAGGGCTGGACAGGCATGGGAAACCTCTTCCAGAAGCCACCACCCCTGAGCAAAGGTACGAGTGTGAGGCTGACTCCCAGACAGCTAAAGCCTAAAATGCACTGAAACATACTAAAACCCAAGCCTGAACCACTAGGATGGGGAGCTGTGATTTCACACCCCATCTCCAGCCCTTGCCGAGCCTCCCCGAAAGGAGCTATAATTCTCTCCCCCTGGCACCAGGCTGGATGCTCTTCATGCTGGGCTTACAATTCGGGGTGGTTTTATGGAGCTTTGCAGCGAGCCAAGCGAGGGGCCACGGGAAGATGCAGTGATAAGGGCTTGGCAGAGGGGCAGAGACTGTTCCAGCACCCTGGGCTTGCAGCCGGGCTTTGATGGGTGCTGCCAGGGCCCAGAGTTATTAACCTGAGACTTGTCACGCAGAATGGGCCAGTCTGGCTAAATCCTCAGGGGACAGAAGCATCATTCAACAAAGAGACAAAGAGTTCAAAGGGCTTTTCGGCAGCAAACAGCGCTGATCATCTCAGCTGATTAAATAGGTTCCCAACTGATCGGGGAGTCCTAGGAGACCAGACTGAAGCTGGGAAGATTTATGGGGAGCTACCTGAATTGGAGAGAGAATATATTGATTTTATTCCTCGCTTCTGAAGGGGATAGCTGGGAGGAAGGGAGTGTTCAGAGCAAAGATAGGGCTGGTGAGAGATGCATTGAGACAGAGGGGTAGACAGTTAGGTAGAGGGATGAATGGATGGACAGACTCCCAGCCTATCTAATAATTTTCTTGTCCCCACTTGCTTGGAGGAAGACAAAAACCCCATGGCACCCAGACCTACCTTCTGTCATTCTCCATGCAGAACTGCAGCATTTCAAAATGGGATTGCAACCCCCAAAGATGAGGGTTTATGCCACCCCAGCTCCTGCAGTCACTTGAATTTCTTTCATCCCCATCAGCAACCCATTGCCCTCCAAGCCCTGACAAATTCTGGACCACCTTTGCTGGTGGCAAGCCCTGTATTTCAACAGCGCCAAGCACAGTTAAGTGTCCCCTTGAGCCCTATTTGCCTTTGTATTTTGCAACAGGCAAAACCCAGCCTTCTGGGGAGTGGAGGATCATCAGAGAAGGACATGCCCCATAAGGAGGACACCGCTGCATGACCCTCTGGGTCCCCAATGGGTAGAGAAGAGCCTGACTGCAGTAGGAACCACCTGCTCAGCTCCATCTGAAGAAGGTGCTTTCCTTCCTCCAGCCCCTACAGCCTTCCTGGGTTAAAAGAAGGGCCCTGGGCAGAGCAAGGAGCACCCACAATAAAGGAAATCAGCCTGAGCATCCTTGAACTGTGGGGTTCAACCTACCAGAACCATGCCAGTGGGCACCAGCCCTACTTATTTCCATGCTCATCAGCAAAAGCAGCACATTTTCAGGTGGCATCTCGCTTCCTTCTCAGCACCAGAGCTTTTGCCTGGCATCCAAAGGGAAAAGAGTAACGGGGCCATCAGCAGTGAGCAAAACGCATCTAATAACCTCCACTTCTTTTCAAGGAGCTCCAGTTGTTGCTTTACAAGTGTACTCCAACGCCGGCAAGTGCCAAACAAAAGCTCCCCTCTCCTTCTCTGTGCCTTGTTAAACAGCCTTATTATTTCAGTGAGCTGCATCTGCTGGGTGGCAGCCGCGATTACCATAACACAGGGGCAGGATTTGGCCTGGATGCTTCACCCTCAATTCTGCAACAGGCAAGAGCATTGGGCTGGATTTAAAATGAAATGAAAAATAAAGGGGGAAGGGGGAGGGAAATCGAATGCATGAAGTCACTTTTCTGGCTGCCACCCAAGCAAACAGATGCAGGTAACAGAGGAGACGGGAAAAATCACATCATCTTCTGCTCTGAGCAGTGGATTCTGTTGTTTGGGAAGGGGGTGGGAGGGACATAAAAGGCTGGAGGGATTTCATGTGAGTCCAAAGGGTGAAAGAGGCATTTTTCAGGGTACATTGGAGTTGGGGAAGCTTTTTAGGAGCTTTAACCCATTCCTGAAGCCTTGGAGGCTGCTGGCCCTAGCAGGATGCTGCATCAGCCAAGCAAGTACTGTGAGATAAGGTGAGGGAGCCAGGGCTCATGTGGGAGGGATGACATGGATAGAAAAGGGCTGAACAACACTGAGCTGTGCCATTGTGCCACAGCAGCTGAGATCAGGCTGCCCTCAAATCCAGCCCTGAATAGGTTTTGAGGACAAAAGGTGAAGACCCCTGAGAGATGCATTTTCCTGGGACTGGGGAGAAGAGGCTGTTTCCAGGAGTGGCTATTAATTAAAACTCAGTAAATGGCAGTGCATTAGCACAGCCACCAGCATTCCCACCAGGAAGCGTGAGACTTCACAGACTCACCTCACCCCTGCCGAGGTCCCAGAGGACTCAGCAGCCTGTGCTCCCCTGGCAGAGCAAACAGGGAGCCAGTGATCACAGGCACAGAGCCCATTACCTCCATGCATTGGAGAATGGGGATATATGGGGCAGCACTGATATCCAGGGCCTGGCTGAGCTAGGGGAGCACCAGCTGTCCTGAACATTCTCTATGCCTTTCTACCAACAAGTACCAAACTCTGCAGGAAAATATCTGTGGTGTTCAAATATAGAGATTTTAACATAATGATTAGGTCTGCGATAACTCCATGAAGACCTGGAGAGCTGATCAGCGTGGGGGAAAGAGGGGGAATGGAGTGGGAGAAAGGGAGAAAGGGAGAAGGGGAGAAAGGGAGAAGGAGTACGGGTATACGAAGGGAAAGGAAGGAAAAGGAAAAAGGGAAAAGGGAAAAGAAGAGGGGAAAGGCCAGCCTTTAGAATACATCCTTTGTGAAGCCCCAAGAACACAGTGAACCCCCTTATCAAATCCCGCTTCCTCGCCCCACCTCGGGGCCGCGCTGGTAGGGGCCGTGGGGCGCCCTCTGGCGGCCGCGGGTGGTCCTGCGGCAGCGGTGGCGGCGCTGAGCCTGAGGGTGCCCCCCCGGCTCCGGCTCCGTCTGCTCCGCGCCGCTCCGCGCTGGCAGGAAGCGCTGGTGCTGCGGTCGGCTTTGATCGGCCGCTTATCAGCGACAAGGGGCTCCCCCAGAGCCGTTCAAAGCAGGCGCTGGCCCGGAGGTGGCTGCTTCGGGAGTGCCCGCGGCCGCTGGGACCGGTGGTGGGGCTCGGGGTGGGGGGGGACACCCCGTGTGGGACCGTCCCGCCGGGCTGCGGCACTGTGAACGCATCAGCTGTGGGGTCCTGCGGGTGGCAGACGCAAGCGTGCAGGGCAGTGTTGATGGTGGCATCACCATCTCTGGGGCGGCGTCACCTTTGGAGGGGACAACGTTTGCTTCTGCTCACAGCGCCCTTCTGCCAGCCCTGCCCGAGGGCTGCTGCTGGGGGTGGTTGTAGGAGCTTATCCGCGGCACCTGCACCCAGCCAGATAGAGCGGGGCAGCTGGAGGGTGGCCCCATGAAACAGGGAAGGCAGCCCTCCAGCCCAAAGCCTGTCGAGATAGGAGCAACGGCTGTCGCCTCTGGCACGCTGGGCAAGCTTCTGTCACCTTAGAAAACACCCTGGGCAAAGCATGCAGGGTGGGCTGGTGTTCTCTGACATAGAAGAAGGGAAAAGGCAGCTCAAGAGTTTGCTAGGATAAGGAAGGGAGCAGCTGGGGAGTGATTTCTGCTGATGCGACCAAAAGCAAAACCACCCTGGTGTTTTCTGTGATGGGGACCACCTGCAGGCAGCATGCAAGGGGCTGGGGACACACGTGTGAGCATGTCATGGGCTTGGGTGGCTTGAAGACACACGCAGGACTGTGTGTTCACATCCATCCAAATATATGCCTTTAGGACTGTGTCCTCAGAGGTGCATCCATGGACCTAAGACGTACAAAAAATGAGTTGTGAATGTGCTCATGCACCATCACACATGTGAGAACACGTGGACCATGCATTTGTGAGCAAGTCAGTGTGCATGCTTACCTGTCATGTGCATGGACAGGTATTTGCGGGGTGGGAGAATGTTTGTGACTCAAGCTTCCCACCCGCAGCACCCACAGTGACATGTTGCTAACTGGCTCCAGCCACGCCAAGGCTGACCCCAGCTCCCATTTCAACAACATTCCCAGGAATGGAGCAGACCGGATGCTCAGAGGAGTGATGCTGCATGGTGTGATGAGGAGTGATTGCTGGATGGTTGCAAGAAACACGACTGGATGGGTGTTGATGTGTTTTATTTCAGCTCCATCAGCTTGTGAAGGGATGTATCTCTGGTGGAGTGCAAGTGAAGTGCTCTGGAGATGGGACAGCTGCTGTAAAGCAGCTCCTTACTCTCATACCCTCTCAGGCAGCATTGCATGGGCAGTGGTTGAGACCCTTAAGACATGCAGGAGGACCTTGCCTCTGGATTTGGTGTCTGTGGGCAAGCCTTGGGGCAGTAGGGTGCTATTCCTGCCCCAAGGACTGCTCTGCGGATGGTGATGGTGGTGGAAGCAGTCCCAGTCGCTTCCCTGAGGCATGGCCATCTCCCCAGCAATACCTCTGCAGTCGGAGGGGCTGGTGCTCCCTGCCACAGACACAGCGTGCACAGGGCATGTGTGCAGCCACTCTAGGCTGTGATGCTCGGCATTTTTTGGCCCCTTAAGCCTAGCTCAGGTTCCCACATCAGGAAGAACCACTCGACAGCACCTCACACAAAGACCTGCCACCTCCGCCTGCTGTCCATCTGCTCACAACCTAGGATGCTCTGCCACGCCTTTCCCAGATGCCCTTGGGCAAGTCCCCAAACCTCTCCCAGCTCAGTCAGCAAGTCGCCTCCTCCTCTTGTTTCCAGCATCCCTTTAGCAACACAATGCCAGCAGCAAGCTGCCTTTCACTTTGCACGGTGCACATACCAAGGAACATGATACCACGGTGGCTTTGCTGGCCTCTGCCAAAAGCCCTTTGCGGCAGGACCCATTCCCACCTTGGCACAGCAGGGTTAAGCTGATGCCATGCGGGATTTACTGGAGGGATGAGGCAAGGGGTGAAGCCCTTGGCCCCACTACGTGCTGCTGACCGGGCTCAGCCCCGGCACATCAAAGTGATTTAACCATGATCCCGACGCTCCCTCCCATTTCCTGCTGGATTCCCGTCTAGCTCCCTGTGCCCGCATCAGCAAAACAGAGTGTAAAAATAGAGGCTGGGCTTCACCAAAACACAATAGTAAATTGTTCCCCGGAAAGGTCACCAGGGCGGCTGAGAATAGCTCCGAGAGCAGGGGAAAAGGAATGTCTACTGGGGGGACAAGTTTGAAAGTGCCTGCTGGACCCCCTATGGGAAGTTTCCTGCATCCCCATCAGTGGTGCGGGTCCCCACTCCTTAGACCCCAAGATCTTGGAGCATCCTTATCTTGTCCCATCCAGCCCCACTGGGTAATCCCAGCTCCCCAGCACCAATTTTTGGATGGATACTGAAATAAAAGAATGTGGAGCAAGAAATAAGGCAAAAGGAGAGGCAGGAGGACCAGAGAGGAAGAAAAGGGCTGGGAGGAGAAAGGGATCCTGCTCATCTCCTCGCTGTGTGTGACAGCGCAGTGTCCCCTGGGCACCTCTGCCTGGCTGCAGCCTTTGTGCAGTGGTGGGAATGTCAGGGATGAGCCTGGGGATGGGGAGTGTATTGAGCAGTCCCAGAGAGCCATAAATTACTCCCTCCTGTGGTCACTGGCCTGTAACAGCGAAGAGGCAAAGCTTTCTCATCGCCTGCCGGGGTGGGAATGTTTGGGTCCTGTCGTTTCTGGGGGCATATTTAATTCAATCATGCGGGAATGCCCCTAATGAAGCAGGTCCTTGCTCTTGGCTTCAGCGATGTTCCCAGGCAGGGGTGCCAGCACAGGCTGCCCTCAGCATGGCTTTGCCAGAAAGGCTGTAATTAAACCCAGATAATGAGGCTTGAAAATAAAAGCTGCCCAAATTTGGGGTGATTTTGGGGTTTTTGTGTTTCTTGTTTCATTGTCTCACACGTTTGTGTCCCTGTCACCTTCTCTAGTTCATTTTTATTTTAATCAATTTTATCTCCATGCCACTTCCCCTCTGTTCTCACTCCCCAGTTCTATCCATGCAATGGTCAGGGGAATTTTCTGCCACCAGGAGCCTGAATGTCACCAGGTTCCTGGGACACGTTAGAAATGTGGATGAACAACGTGTCCTTAAGTGCTTCAAGTTTGTGAAGAAACTGCTATTTACCAGACAAATTGCTGCAGAAGGCTTGTGGTGTCACCAGTGAGAGATTAACCCCAGCCCTGTCCCAGCCTAGCGCAATGCCAACCATGGCACCCTGCCCATTGTCCTCCTGTAGCGGATACTAGGATCCTAAAGTGCTTTTACCAACTTTCTTCTCTGTTTTGCATAAGCAGAATAAAAACCAGGTTGGGTTGGGTTTTTTATCCTGTGTATTTGAATCCACAGAGCAGTGCTCATCACCTTGCAATACAACACAACTGTAAAATAGTAATACCACTTAATGAGAAATGAATGAAATATTCCACCAGAAGACAAGAGTGAGAAGGACTTTCAAAAACTACTGTAATAGCAGAAAAAGAAAGGCAGATGATGTCTGCTACCTTCTGTGACATTTGCTTCTTGGTGGCTGAACAGCAGGGAGGTCGAGATGCTCTGAAGAAGAAGGTGGTAGAAGGAGCATCCTCCTTCATCCGCCAACACAGAGCCACCAGCCACCCAGATGGGGACGCATCCCTGGAGCCTTTCCCAGCATGGCAGCTCCCAGGGTCCCCCCACCACGGGTGTACATAAGGAATGATGTATGTTGACCATCCCATCGAGGTGCGGGTGGCATCAGCACCCTCCCAGAACTTACTATAGTCTATAGAGCTATATATTAAATATTAGAGCTATATATTAAATATATATCTGCAGGGAGTGTTTTGAAACCTTCACCTTGAGGATGTTCTTCCCTTTGCTGATAGCAAAGGGAACATGGCAATGAGGGACCTTTTAACTGAGTAGAGGAAAAAAAGCAGAAGGGGGAGGTGGAAGGAGAATTGTCCTGGCAGTGTAAGGAGGGAGAGTGCTGGGCGGTGGAGAGCAGAGATAAACGGTAGGTGAGCTATCAGCAGGATGGTGTACGAGGGTTAAACCAGCTGCGTAGCTGTGATCACCCAGCCCCAGATAAACACCCAACAGCCCCACACTGCCCTGCTCCAGCCCAGCACCTTGTCCCAGTGCCTGAGGTGGAAACCAGCCTGTCCCCAACTGCAGGGGCTTTGCTTGATCAGGCTGTGCTGGCCTTCTGTGTCCCTAGCTTGGGGCTGTGCCTGAACAGGGCTCCCTGCATACCCCAAGTTGGAGCCTGAGAAGGGCCCCCTGCTTTCACCCAGGGGGAAATGTCACCCAGACTCTTTAAAAGCAAGAATTGGCTGATGGGCTGATGGGTGTGAGGAGAGTTTTAGCAGCTAAGCTTTTGGGGGGATGCTTTGAAAGAGCAAGGGATGCTCTAAAAGACCTTGTTTAAGTAGGTAATGACTCTGAAACTCATAGAAATTAAAGACAAGAAAATAACCTGTGGTACCGTTCCTGTTCATCTGCTTCATGTTATGGATATGATGTTGGCCATCATCAACAGCATGGTGCCGTAGTCAAGTATATATATATATAAAATATATATGTACACACATATTCAATGGACTGCTTATCCTGTAAACACTCCGTAACTAATGTTACCAGCTCAGTTGGTTTTTAATGTATTTATGCACATGGCTGTGACAGCAACTTCTTTTTTCTCTTCTAAAAAAAAGAGGAATTACCATCATTAGTCATAAAATTGTGGCCAAATACTTGCCATGGTGAGAAGGGAAGCAGCGTGGTCCCTGGCAGCCCCCTCCTCATACCGTCCCCCTTAATAAAAGAGGGAGAAAGGCCATCAGAGCCTCTGGGGAACTTGCAAATAACACGCTGGGGGTAACACAGTGGTGGCTGGTAGCACTGGCCTGCAGTGGGGGGATTGCTTCGCAGCCCGTCTTCCTTCCTGCTGGGCCCACACGCTCTTCCTCCCTCCTACTCTCTCTGCAAAAGCCCAGACCAGGCTGGACAGCATGAGCCAAGCAAGGAAAATCATCAGCGGATCCTTCTTCAAGGCTTTTACTGCCTGTTTATGGCTTTTAATAGCTGGGGATGGGACATGTGGCATCATCACCCCACAGTGCCCAGGAATGAGGTAGCAAAGACCTGAGCTGTAAGGTGGGAGAGAGGCAGACAGTGAGTGGAGGCTGCTTTGTAAAACTTTATTTAGAAATATTCTTGATATATTCATTATATATATATATTTATATATACACACACATTACAACAAATGTGTTTGCTATATAGCACATCCACAGTGGGTTGAGACTCAGGGTACCAGGTCTGGTTACTTCGTTTCTGCAGAAAAAATGCAGAAATCCAAGGGGAAGGTTGGCAGAGAAAGGGTTGGGGCTGAAATCAACCAACCAAAAGTCATAAGGTGGGAATTCACTCACATGGTACAGCATTGCCCCAGAGCACTGTTTCCAACAGAAACGGGGGGAGCGATGGTCCACACAGTGAGAGATGAAGCAGGCAGGAGGAGAGGTGGGCAGAGGAAATGTACCATTCAAATCACAATTAAAGTACAACTGTACATACCCTGGGAGACCTGTGGTGCGCTCTGCTAAGGGCTACTAGCAGGCACGTGTGTGCATGGGGGCGATGGGGGAATGCCACCAAGGTTGTACCATTTTCCCAACTGTTCAGCTACCAAAAAGTTAAAGAATAATAAACTTGTGGGGAATGAGGAATTTCTCAGTGTCCGTGATTTTTCTTGCAATAGTTTAATAAAAAGGGGGTAAAATCCTCACCCACGCCATCCCAGGGTTATTTTGAATGCTGAAACACAAGAACAGCTTCCCTGTGTGACCAGAGGACCCCCTCCTGCCAGTCTCTCCTACCCCTGGTGCTGGGAGGACCAGCCCAAACCTCTTCCTCAGCATCACTCCATCACCTGCCAGCACCTCTCTGTGGACCACCTTTGGTAAAAAAAATCCCATGCATGGTTGTTCTGAACCCAGGAAGGAGTTTTCTTTCTTTTCCCCAATTTAAGATGGAAGACGGTGGTGGTTTTGGAGGGTTTGGGGTCTATGTTGGAAACCCTTGCTTGGACCAGGGCTGCTTCCCAGGCAATTAATTCCACCTAGTGTGCCAACCTCCCACATATTATTTACAAAGAGGCATTAAAACCAACCAGGGACAGAAATGACAGGGCTCTGAATTCAGCCTGGGATGGGCTTGCAGACACCCGCCCAAATCCTCTGTGTTCCCTTGTACCTCAGCACCCTTGAAAAGGGATGAGTGCGATGGAAGATGTCCCTGCTTAAAGGACTTTTTCCCTTCCAAAGGATGTTTATGGATTTTTGGGGTTTTTTACTGTAACAAGGTAGAGGGTTCTGTGCCTTGACATATCTGCAGAGGGGGAGGATGGGCTTGGGGCAATTGTTCCATCAGGCATCATGTGAGAGATAGGCCTGATGCAGTGGTGATGGCATAGTGTGGTCCTCAGCTCCCAGCAGCTGCCTCCTGCTCCCCAGTCCTTTTGTTTCCCAAATGCCCTCCTGGGCGGGCAACAGGGATCAGAGGATCAGCTCCGTCACAGGCATCAATTTTGCATCAGTCCAGGCACTCGAGAATGGAGGCTAATCCCACCTCTGCTCTTAGTGCTTCCCCCCCAGGATTTGGAGAGGCTGTGGGCTCCTACCAGCCTTGGGCAGCAGAGACCTTCCTATCACCAGAATAAATCCAGCACTGTAGTCCAGCCTGCGGGCATTGACACAGCTGAACCACCACCACTTTCATACAATAAAACCAAAAAATCCAAAGCATACCATTAAACCCTTTTATAGCCCTATGTACACGCACACTGTTGATGCATCATAAACCCATTTTGCCTTTTTGTTACTTGTTGGATTTAAAAACCCCCGGTCCAAGGGGGTGCTTCACTACCAAATGTTTATTTTTCTTTCCTTTATCGATTCATTTTCCTTGAGAGAAGCTCTGGCCCTACAAAAATCACTGGGAAAACTCCAGGAGACCGCAACAGGCCTGGAGCTTATCCATTGAACGTTACCAGCAGAACAATCAGAGACTGGGAGAGCAGGAGAAAACACCTATGTACCTTTTCATTCAGTGGATACTGCATGACAGTGTTAAACAGAAGTAATCCCATGTCATAAATACAACAACCCCGAACAATCAAAAGTTAGGTAGAAGGGGAAGGAAGAAAGGAAATTAAAAAAAAAAAAAAAAAACAAAGAAAGAAAAAAAAGAAAAAATAAAAGAGAGGAAAAGAAATAGTCTTAATCCTTTTAATAGTCCTTTTGCTGAGGGTGTTTCTTCACCTCTTTAAAAAGATGCAGTCAAAAGCTCTTGGACAACAGGAGCATGTGGGCCCAGCTCCTGCACAGACCAGTTGTATAAGCCACAGGAGAAATGCTGCAGCAGTGGCAGGGTTCAACAGTCTCCAGTGCCACGTGGAGCTGGAAAGCATCAGTGGCCTCTGTCGGCAGTGAAAGAGGAGTTTCATGGCTCAACCAGGCGACTGTTTAAAAAGCAACCGTCGTCCAATGGTCTGAAAGCCCTCTAAATGCTGGAGAGGTGTTGGCCGTGTCTCCTTCCCCTCCACAGAGTCACATCATGAGCAGTATGTACAATGAAGATGACTTCAATGCTTTTCTTCTTTGTACGATCACGTACCTGAATACTGAACGTCCATCTAGTTTGGTCTTGTCCTCAGCCAACATGCCGGCTGCTCCGTCCCAGATTGGGAAGGATAGGGAGCCCGTGGGGAAAGGCAGAGTCACAAATCCCACAGGCACTAATTCCAGCACCCGCATGCTCAGGTCTTGCCTTCCCTGTTGGTGCTTTGGGAGCAATGCAGAAGGTCATCACCGCTGCGCGTTGCCTTCTACAGGGAGAATGGCGTGGTGCAGGCTCCGTGTGTGCTTCGAATCTAGTGTTTCGTGCTCTTCTGTGAAGCTGTCCGGGCTTGCTGCTCCGTCTAAAGAACTTCCACAGCTAGAGTTAGGAGACAACATGTCCTGCAGGAGGTCTTCCTGGACTATCCCAGAGTCTTTGTTCACTTTGCCCCTTTGGTTTCCTTCTTCCTCCTGGTCGTTGAGCAGCTTGGCCAGGAAGTTGATGTATTTCATAGCCAGGCGCAAGATCTCATTCTTGCTGAGTTTTTTGTCGGGCGGGTGGGTAGGGATGAGCTTGCGAAGCTCTGCGAAGGCCCCGTTGACGTTCTGCTGTCTCCACCTCTCCCGGCTGTTGGTAAAAATGCGACGAACCACTTTCGTATGAGGACCTGCAATTGCAACCGTGAAGAATTAGGAGCAGGGCAAAACAGGTCATGTATTACTTTGCTGAATTAAGCCAAATTAACCGACTTATTTTAGTCATGTCAGCAAGGCAGTGAAACAGGGGTTTCCAGTTAACCTGATGAGCTGAAGTAGCCACAATTTCTCTTCAATCCAGTGGAAGTGAAAAACGGAGTTGTATCTTTTTAGATGTCCCCTGAGATGCCTGAATTTACCTCTCCAAGGAGGAAGGCTTTGACCATGACACATGTGCAGAAGGCTGCTGTATTTTTAGGGTATCTCAGCTCATCAACAATGGTATCTCAGCAACAAAGATCCTGTTTAAAGTTTATCTCACTAGATAGTTTTATATTGTATCCCAGAAGTGTCTTAAGGACATAACATTGGGACAGGAGGAATTGGCTTGACCAGAGGCTTTGGCAACTCTAAGATCCAGTGTTCTTCCTTAATATAGACAGGATCCAGAGCTAACAAGGACCATAGGATTGCCGCCAGCCCTCTGGGTGGTTTGTCTGAAACGGGGTGGTTTATATGAAACGGGGTGGCAGGATTCACTCTGTGGCAATAAGAATAGGTAGCAAGGTGACCCACAGCATGAAAGCAGCGTCCTTGCTGGAAGGGTGGTCATAGGTGGAGAATGAAGCAGTTTCACAATTGACCTGAGGACAGCCTGCTCTCTCTGCGCTGAAGTGCTGCAGTGCAAAGACCCTCCATCTGACACCTCTGTTAGAGAAGGGACTCTAAACTGATGGAGGTGTATCCACTTGGCTGTTACATGTGAATTACAGTTAAATCCCTGTAATTTTGCAGCCGTATTTCTGACAGCACATGTTACACAGCATGGATGCACAAAATACACCAGTTCTCCTTCCAGATCATCAGAGTAACTCCTGTTGGCACAAGCAAGACATTGTCTCTGTGTTAGAAGAAACCCAAAAACATCTCTACCCAAAAGTACTGTGCTACAGGAGTACCTTAGGTCCATGGAAACCAGTTCATATAAACAGACACTACTGTAAGATGCTTTTACTATTACATCCTTTCCATCCTCACCTCCAGGAGATACCAACAGTGGAAGGACACATCAGTGCCATGAAAGGCTGGGAGAATAACCATAGCAGAAAGCTCCATAGCATGGGAAGCATCACATACAGTGAAAATCGTGAAGTGTGAAGCAAAGTCTTGGAAATGACACATTGATGAGTCATATGCCAAAAGGCAGGCTGTGGGTACTCCCATCCACACCATCTCTCCCCTGTAGCCCCCACTCTGATACACTTGCCTAACTACTCCCTCCTGGTGGGAAGAAGTTCCTGGCCACGGTGAGCAGCTTAGGCCATAGCTCTGCCATCACCCAGTGAAACCAGCATCTGGGGGACACACACACACACATTTAAACATCGATGTTCTCACATCCTTGGCTGTGACAGAGCCGCTGAACAGATGGGATTTCGGAGGCATCCTAGCCAGGCTGCACCTTGACAGATCCTACCAGGCACAATGCGAGAAGAGGGATCCACATTCTAGCTGATTGAACACCATCACACTTTCCTCCCTGCAGGGGAAACTTGAGCTATTTGGGCCAGCACAACATACACACGCACCCCCACCACAGGGTTTGTGTGGGGACACACTCCCAAGCAGCCAGATTAAAGCTACTGATTTCTCCAGTGTGTGAGCAGGCACACAACTCACTTCTTGCAGCATGCTCAGGAGCAGGGAGTCTCCCGAAATCACAAAGAGCCTCTGGGATAAGCTGGAGGATGTGAGAAACTCATCTCCTCTAAGATCCCAGTCTGATGCTTTAATAAAGGCAATTTTCCACTCCCAAACAGAACATAATTGCCCATTGTATGAATTAATATGAAAAAGCTCATGGAAAGCGAAGGTTTCTTGTCCCTGACATGCACAAATTACTATGCCACAGGGTCACGGGGAAGATGGGGACCAAGAGGACTTCAACTCCAGGCACTGCTAGTAAGGCAGTGGAGAATGTGCCACAACCTACTACAATAATCCAGAGGTTCTGACACTTAAATGCTCTTTGCAGAAAAGACAATGCAGCCAGCCTTGAATCCAGAAGGAAATGCAGCTTAAAACCTTTTCAGAGGATGAAGGAAAAAAGAAAATGGATACTGTTTATTTAAAAAATAAATCCCAAGATATTTCCAGCCTTCACAGGCTCCAAACATGCATCTATTCACTGCAAGCTGCTGACTAAGAGGCATCTATTCGTAAAGACACGAGAAATCAGAGAAAAGACCTGTTCGTTTTCATCCAGGAGCACCCAAACCAAGCACCAGCATAATGCTGATGCCGCTCACATTTTTGATTCCTGCAGCAACTGAATTAAACCTGTCTTTTAGAGAGAGACCAGGTTCTGGCCAAAACACATCCAGCAATGGAGAAATGTAAAATGCCCCATAGCTGTGTTATGATAGAAGAAACCCATTTCTCATAAAGAAACTTCATTCATAATTAATTCAAGCAGTCAGCTGAGAATCTTTTGCCTGGATTTTGTTCCGATAGACTGCGTGATGCTTTTTTAATCATAATCAGAGATCTGATGAATACCAATAAAAAGATGAGCCTCCAAAGTTCTGGAATATCCTTTCAGATACTTTTAAACATTTTTATCTCCCTTTACATCTATTTTTAAAGAAGACATTCAATGCATCAAACTTTCCCCGAAAAAGATAAATAAATAGTTGCAATAAAACCACCATTTGGTTCCTCACAGAGGAAACCGACCAGCAAGTGCCTGTGAAGACTCTCCTGCCTCTCTGCAGGTCCTGGGGGCTGAGTACCGGCAGGAGCGATGCTCAGTGTGCCGCAGATGTCAGCCGGCAGGTGATCATCAGAGCGATGAGCAGAGCCCGGCAGACCACACGGATTCCTCAGCACGGGATGCACATCCCTATAAACCGATCCTGTTCAGGCAGCATCATCTGTCTGATGATACCTATTTTTCCCCAGAAAAATCAGAGCAGAGTCTTGAAAATTCACACGAGCCACAACGTGCAGGACTGGGCTTGATCTGTACACCTGCATTAAAGCTCATATCCAAAAACTTGGTTACAGCCAAATATCTCCCTAATCCTTAATATCTGATTTAATAGCAACTCAAAAGGTTTAGTGAGACACCGTGATTTGACAGACTTTTCACCGTAACCGCTAAGCCTCTGAACGGAAACCCAGACAAAAAGACCTTCGTGTGCCGGGGGCTGAGGCAACCCGGCCCCATGGGGCTGCGGGATGAAAGGACCAGGGGGATGGAAGAGGGCAGGGAGCGGGGAGAGGGGGTCTGATGAACGCAGATAATGCCCTGAGCCCATCATTTCGGACTGTGTTATTTTAGAGTGATGCGGATTATGATTTGATCTGATTTTAGATCAACCGGGTGAAAGGAAAGGGACGGCTAGCTAGAAAGAAGGAAAATTATTTATCCAGCAACTGAAATATAGCGTTTACAATTGCTAAAGAGAAAACGCAGTTTCGATGCATCTCATTTGTAAGGGCTGTTAACTTTACACATATGAAAGTGTCAGCCTTCCACGTGCAAACCTGAGCGGGAAGCGAGATCCTGCCCTGCCTTCTCCCTCCCTCCCTTTGAAATTATTCTGCCAGTCCGACAGGGATACCCACTCCCGGGATCTCTGCTCCAGCCCGTCACCTTCCACGTCTGCTCCCAGGCTCTGCCACAAGACCAGACACGGGATTTTCTCCAGGGCAGACCACAGCAGCGTGCGGATACATCGCAGAATCACAGTGCAGAGGTGTAAAGGGACAGGCAACAATCCCATTGCAGCCCCTCAGACTAGTGCGGGTTTCTCTCTTTGCTTCTAGGCACTTTAAAGGCAGGTTGAATCTTTCTGCCCAGGGCTGTGATCTGCGTTACGAACGTCTCCGGGCTGAAACGGTTTACAAACACAGCATGGCCCTGGTCCAGCCTCCACACTTCCAGAAAGACTTAAATTTAGTGTCTTCCTTCAGATTTACGATCTAAGCAATGTGCAGAACAGGGATGTAACTACCATATATTAAACTCTTTGCTGCGTGAAAGCTAATCCACCGATCATGCTGCTGGACAAAAGTGGGGGACAGATCCGGGTTCTGCTGCAGCGGAGGGAGCTGCCCTTATTCCCCTTTTACGATATAGGGTTTTCAGCAGCTTGCCCCCTTCAGCAGATAGGACACCCCCCCTAAGAGCGAGCACTGGGGCGAAATGCTCTCACCGTCGGTGATCTCCATTTCGTAGGGTGACGGTCTTCTCTTCACCCGATTGCTGCCGTACATCGAGAAGGAGTCGGGTTCGCCGAAAAACCCGCTACAAAAGAAAGGCAGAAGGACCGTGAGGACACACCGGCACCCCCGGCACGGGTCGAGCTGCTCCGTGACCTCCGGGGAACTCACGGCTCACGAATCTAGCGCGGAGTCGTGCGGCGACAAGACGCGCACCGCCTCCGGGGCAAAACCCACCCCTTCCCTCCTCTCTCTGCCCCACAGCCGTCAGGCGCATTCACACATCGCACCCCCGGGTGGCAGCGGGCTCCGGCGAGAGCGTTTTCCATCGCTTGGGCTTGTTTGCGGGACTCAGAGGAGGATGAAGCGATCCCGGGTAGCCCCGAGGATCTAAACCCACTCTTGACAAGTACCGCCTTTACTGACCGACCCCTGTGTTCTGCCCAGGGCCCTTCTACCCTGAATTTTTAGCGGTTTTGTTATTTTCTTTTTTTCCATCTTTTTTTTTTTTTTTTTTTTCTCCAGCAACGACAGTTTTCGTTTCGGGTTATTTTTTCCCCATTCCTTCCTTTGCAAAGTTGCATGCAAACCCGCGATGACTAAGCGCCGAGCCCCTTACAGAGGAAGGGATGCTGCTGCTGCTGCCGCCACCCTCTTCCCTCCCTCTGTTGCCTCCCTCCCTCCCCGTCTCCGAGCCTCGTGGACCCCTCAGAGAGCCGCTCCGAGGGTCCCCCTCCAAAAGTGAAGTGAGGTGGGATGGGGTAGACACGGACCTGTTGATGGTGGCCAGCGGCTGGCCCAGGTTGTAGAGCATGGCCCTGCCGGGGGGCTGCAGCGGGAGTGCGGGAGGGCTCAGCTGCACCATGCGGGCCTCGCAGGCAGCCTCGGCGGCGCGGCACGGCTCGGCGCCCGGCGCTCTCTGCATCACCTCTCCCGCCGCCTCCCGGCTTTTTATGTCCAGGGAGCCCCCCCGGCGCACCAGCTCGATGACGGGCACAGGGGCGGCGGGGGGCCCGGGGGAGGGCCGCCCCGCCTCCTTGGCCGCCCCGTTGAGCAGCAGCTGGGGGTCCGCCGGCGCCTCCATGCCCCCGCGGCTGCTCTCCGGCTCGCTCGTGTTCTCCGCTTCCGAGTCGTGCCGCCGGGGGGGGCGGGCATCGCGGGGGTCACTGGGGGGCGGCGGGGCGGGAGGCCTGTCCATCGTCCTGTGGAGAGAGGCAGCGGTGAGGGGCGGCCCCGGCTATGAGGAGAAGGGGAGGGTGATGTACCCGCCCCGGACACCGCCCCGACGGGCTGGGGCTTCGACGGCGAGAAATGGGGGTAAACGTGGTGGGGCACGCACTTGGTCACCCCAATTGAGTTGGAGTTTGAGACGGGACGGGCACCGTCACTGCTGCGAGAGGGGCCGAGGGGCCCCGCCACGGAGCCGTGCGGTGCCGTGACGTCACGCGGCGCCCCGGCCCTGCCGTGACGCCACGGAGCCTCGAGGGACGGTGCGGCCCCGTGACGTCGCACAGCGCTCCGGTCCCGCATAGGGGCTGCCGGGCCGGACACCCTCAATACGTGGATACACCCCACTCCGCACCCGCGGCGATCTACGCTCCTACACGCGAAGGATTGACACCACCGGGGTGCGTGATGTGATGCAGCGAGAAGGACTCAGCCGGGACCCGGGTATTAAGCCCTATGGGCAAACCAGGAGGCTCAGTTCCCCCGGTTGGGGGATTTCTCCCCATTTTGGGGGCCCGGCGGCATTCCCCGCTCTGCAGAGTTAGCCCCGTGGCAGCCCGGCCTGCCGGCTGCGGCTTCATGAGCCATCGCCTCTCCTCCCGTTTTATTTATTATTACTATTATATTTAAACCAGCAAAATACACCTGGAACCGCTTTTTGGGTGAGAGATGGTTAAAGCAGCCCGTGGCGGAGTCAATCCCCCCGCGCATTCGCTACTGCAGGAAGGAGGAAGGGGCCCGGCGCGGAGCAGCTCTCCGGCCGCGCACCATCATCGTCCCCTTGAGCCCATAGAACGAATACTGTCACGACAGAGCACCTCGCTCCATGGGCAAGCAGCGGTAGCGCGACTTTTGCCATGCTGCTTATTCCACACCCTCTCTCCTTCTATTTTGTAATTATTATTCCTTTTCCCTCTTATAAATAAGGATATTGGCGGCGCAGGGAGCTGCCACACAGCAGGTCTCCTCCCCATCCTTCTACCTCCTTTGCCTTGGGCATTTTTTCCTTCGTTTCTGCTAGGCTGAATTGCGAGAGAAAACCCGTTTTTTGGCCGTATCCCACCATCTCCCTGGGAAAAAATAAACCCCCACGCCCAACGTAAAGAAACACAAGCTTTGTGCCTGCCTTCCAGCCCCCTCCCCTCCAGCCCTCGAGAAAGAAAAATCTAATTGCCTATTCCGATATTGTATAGGAAGAGATTACTCACATGTGTCATATTTAAGTAGGGACACCGCAAGTCTCTCCTGTTTCAACAAAAGCGTTCTCGGTGTCAGGCTGAATATACTCCTCCCACCTCAAGGTACTTACGACTTTACAGGGAGGAAGGACACCCGCACCGGGATAAAACTGCTAAATCCTGGGAGGAAGAGAAGGAGGGGGAAAAAAATAGAAGAAGGTGGATCTCATGGGCCCGGATTGCCTGAGATCAATGGGAGAGAGGGGTGCAGGGGAGAAGGAAGGAGGAAACAACACCCCAGGGTGGCCCCTGTTATGGGGGGGACAGCGGCCACCACCGGGTCCCCCCCACACTGCCACCGCCTCGCCTATGGGGCCACAACGCGCGGCGGCCGCGGCCTGGAGCGGAGAAAGTAAATATATTTAAAAGGAAAAAGAATAAGGAGAAAAAAAAGCGCCTCTATTTGGGGCGAATTGGGAGGGTTTGGGACACATTGCAAGGCCGGTCTCCCCGGGAGGAAATCCCGGACGGGGCCGGAGACGGGGTTGTTTTTCTCCCGTTGGGCTCGGAAGGGAGAAACGGCGTTGGCGTTTCCCCACGCCCGCCTGGAAAATCCAATTCCTAAAGGGGCCGGGTACCGGCAGCGCTCCCGGCCGAGAGGCCGCGACGGCAGAGGCCAGGCCGCCGGTGGGGTGAGCCCGCTCCCTCTACGGATCAACAACAAGGAGAGGCCGGTCCCCCCCCCCCCGCGCCAATGAAATCAGGAAAAATATGGGTTTTCCCTTCGTAAAACACGGATGAGTCCCGATGGCGTCTTCTGCCGTTTTCGTTAACAACGAAATACACAAACCCGCAACGATATCCGCGGTGCTTTGCTGATATTTGGGGTGACTTCGTTTAGAAAAAGGGGGGGGAAGGCATTAACTCCCCGCCCGCTGGTGTCTGCTACGCAAAATCCTTTTGTTTTCCAGCAGCGGATCGGCAGGAAATTTCCAGCCCCGAAGCGCACCTCTCCCGCCGGCCCTTTGTAGGGAAATTGCCCCCGAGCGGAGGAGCTGGAAGGAGCGAAACATGGGGGATCCCCCCCGGGAAGAAATCATCAGCCCCGGGCCTCCAGCCGGACTCGGGCCGGGTCCCGTTCCCCCCTGGAGGGGTTGGGAAAGCCGGGCCTGGCGGGCGCTTCCCCACGGCTCCTCCATGCCCGGGAGTCCCGGAGGATTTGTTTGGGGGCGCACCCCAGTTTCAAAGGGGAAAGCGTGTTCTCTTCCTCACCCACCCGCATCAAAGAAGAAGAAAAATGATTAAAACCTAAAACCCAACCGCAGAAAAGATTTGGGTTCCCCCCCCCCCCCCCATCGCCTGTCTCTTACCTGGGGCAGAAGCCCCCCAGGACCCCTCAATTGCACCCCGACCCCCCCAAAACCTCCCCCTTGCCCCTCCAGTCGCTGCGGGGCCGGATTCCTCTCTACTCACCATTTGCTTTTCATTGGGAAAAGTGAGTGGAGCCATTTTGTGGCCTACGCATCGCGGCTATATTTGTAGTAAGTGTTGGGTGGCTTCAGCTGGGTAGGCTCTAATTCCACATCACGTCCAGTTTCCTATTTAGTATGGAGAGCGGAACACTACTGCAATGTGGCCGAGAGAGATAAAACCCCAGCAGTGGCCCGCCTGCCCTGATAAGCTTCTAAACCCATTATTTATGAAATGATTCATTATTATTTGGCAATTTTATCGAAGGAAAGCGGAAAATTATTGCAGGGATATGCATAGGAATAACTCCGGAATGCATGCCTTCTAGCTTTTTATGTGTGTGTGCTTAGATGCTCTTAAAAAGACACTGCGAAAAAAAACCCGGAGTAATAAAAAATTGCGCTGTGGCTGCCCGCATCTGAATGGCAATTCTTTATTTTAGTCCTCTTGGAGGTTATTATGCCCCCGTTTATATTTTTTTTTTTATTTTTTCCTTTTTTTTATTATTAAATATGGAAAACCTACTCCGTTCTTAATTAAATTTAATGAGCCAAAATAAATTGTTGGAGACGCTGAGAGAGAGGGAAGGGGTGTGGGCTGCTTTGGGACACGAGGAGGTAAATAAAGCACATGGAGAGGAGATGTTTTGGAGGGAAGTGGCCCCATTCCCAGCCTTCCTCTCCCCACAGTGGGTGTTTTCGATGAAAGAATAAATTGGGGTGAGCTCCTTGTCTCAGCCGGGGAGGCCGAGCATCCCTGCGGGATTAGGGAATTAGGGAGTGGAGGGGGTATTGGTACCCCTCGCCCTCGGGGAATTGGGGTGTGAGCGGAGGTGAGAGCTTGGCTCTTGAAAGAGAGGGCTCTGGGGAAGGGGGGAAAGAGCCCGTGGTCCCCCGAAGTGGTGAGGGGCAGCCTGCGGAGCTCGGGGGCTGGGAGCGGCTGCACACCCCGTCGGGGCTGGGGCTCGGCCCAAGCGCGGCGGGCTCCGGGACAGAGGGGACGGGGACGGGACCGGGGACAGGGATACCCCCGGCCCTCGCCAACACGGCCGTGTATAGGAGCTGCGGAACGGGGCGGCGGGTGCGGGGGGCCCAACATGACATTGGGACGCGTCTGAAACCCTTCCCAAATTGCAAGAGGCTCCCTGCATAAGCACTGGGAAGAGGTAGGGGCCGATGGAGGGTCCTGGGTCCGTTCCTCCGGGCACCCACAAGTAAAGCGGTCCCATAGCCAGCGGCGGGAGCAGTTTCTGTAGCTCAGGGCATCGGCCTGCCCGGGCAGCCCAAAATCAACGAAATCTCTGCCGGAGCACTGCAAGGAGGAGCGGGCCACGGCTGAGCCCCTCCGGGGCTGCCCCCGGTCCCTGCTGCGGGACTGGGGCGAGGCTGCGGCTCCTGGCCGAGGGGGAGGAGCGGCGGGCCCCTCCGGCGGCGGTGCGGTGAGGACCGGCCGCACCTGCCGTGCGGGTCCAGGGGGGCGCGGGGCAGCTATTGTGTCCCCGCCACCTGCACGCCCTCCCTCAGGGGGAAATGCCGGAGCTGTTATTCTTCCTTTCACTCCTTCCCCTCGACCTCCCGCTCTGGACGCGGCCGTGGGAGAGGTTTCCACTGATCCCCCCCATCCTGGTCCCGGCTGGGGTCGGGGCCCGGCGAGCAGGAGCCCGCACGATGCCGGCAGCACGCGTGGGGCGGCAGGGCAGCGCCGGTCACGACTCAAGACACGGTGCAGAGCCCGTCGTGCCTCCCGCCAGGAAACACGACCATTTTCAAGCCGGCTCCTCTTACCAACAGGAAGCGTTAAAGATAGAACGGCCGGGGCTGGGCGGGGGGGATGAGGAAACCGAGCATCTTTTGTGCACCGAGTGCAGCCGCCGGGCCGTTCCCACCAGGGCCTGCCCATGCCGGGTGAGAGCTGTGATCATGGATGACCTCCATTTGCCTGCTCGGCTGCCGCTTGCTGAGCAGCACCCCCGGACCCCAACGGGAACACTGGTGTGGTGATAACTGGGAGATTCCTCCACCACTGGTCACAGTGAATGACCCTGGGCTTGCCTCCTAACCCACATGAGGTAGCGAGCCCCAAAATTAAACAGAATAAAGCAGTCAGTGATGCTCTGAGCAGGCCCAAGACCTTTTGAGCAAGCACTACAAATACCTTCCTTTAATGACAATAAAAGATAGGTAGAAACAACAGAAGGAGAAGAAAAAAAGAAGAAAACCCAACAATAACACTTTAAACTGTGCTGACCTCCACACATGTCAGTGCCTGAGCAAGTGATGGAACCAGTGCTTGGGTTTGGTCACTGGTACTCAGACTAACAAAGCCAGATCTGGTTTCCCACCTAATTTTGACTTCAAGCTGCCGTGGATGCTTCAGGGATAAAGAATCCCAGCATCTTACAGTCACTCATTGCTACTCTGTGAAAGGAAAAGGCCTCTGCAGGGAGGGGTGGTTTGTGTTGTTGTGGTCAAGCAGATGAAGGCTGCGCTGGCTCAGAGGTTGCTGTCCAGGGCTGCATGATTTGTGTAACTCAGTTTAACACCACACCCTGGTCCCGAGCTGCGTGCGAGTGCTTTGGCTTTTGTTTCCAAAGTGCTTCTCGCCCTCGAGCATTTGAAGAAAGTCTTTAAAATATGAACCAATGCAACTGTCATCTTCCTGTGTTTCCAGACGTTTTACAATAGGAAACAAAGAACAAAACCCTACAACAATAGCTCAGAGGTACCAATTGCCTCATTCATCTCACTGGAATGTTCAAAAACATTAACTGTTTTTTGACTGATTCAGCAGAAAAGGGGCTGCCAGATAATGAGCTTGTGCCTGATCCAGGGGAAAGTCAGGGACTGAGGGAGGTTTTATTTTGCAGCACAGCGAAGTAGCGCCTTTCCTGAGAGGAAACAAATATGCTTGGGGATAGAAGAGGCTTCGTGAGAGGAGAAACTCTTGACACCGCTCGAAGGGAGCTGCTGCCTTCCTCTTTCTGTACTGGCTCTGACGTAGCAAAGGGCTTATCTCACCCCCAATTCTTAATCCACAAAGGCCCACAAGGGTGGTGGATGCTGGAAAAGACTCTCATGTCATTGTAATAAATTAATTAGCAATTAGTGCCCGCTCAAACACACCATGAGTGATCAGTGCAGTCCATTGGGTTTGATCAGTTTACCTTGCAGTGTTTTAATCTCTAGTTTAACACTGCTAGAGCAGGAAAGACAAGGTCAGCACCGTAGGCTGAACTCCTGTTGAAACAATGCCATCAAAGTTTGAACAAACTCCCATTAAAGCGTGCCAATGAGCTACAGCCAGTGAGAAAACAGAGAGCTCGACCGTCATTCCACAGTGTCGTCCTGTCAGGAATGGTGGGAACTGGAATGAATTGCTGCTTCCAGCGCTGCTGCCTCATTTCCAGGCCCAAGAGGTCAGGATGGAGGATGCCACCCTCACTTGGCCATGTCCAGGCAGCACTAGCACGTTGCTGCGCAACCAACAACATGGGCTCACCACCAAGACACCTAATACACAGCTACGCACTGAACAAAGGTCCACATCTTAACAGAAATCAAATCATTAAACAAATAACCAAACTCTTCTTAAGCCTGTGATAACCCCACAAGCTGATGGAAAAGGGCTATTTTGTCAATAGACTGTCACACTCAATGAGCTTCCACTTCTATGTTCATACAGAACAATGTAAACCTGTTAGTTTTTGCTTACCCTAGCCCCCAGTATTGGGATTCTTGAAGGGTTGAGTAGCAAGAGACATCCTCACACTTGCAGTTAGTTGTTCTAAACAATGGCTGGGAAGGGGCATGTCTTAAAAAAAGGCTACATCAGACAAGTGATGATTTTTTTGTTCTGTTTAATGGAACCTTTGACTTTGATGAGCAATACGTACTTAAATAAATAGAAAACACACATTCATTCAAGGAAAAAAATAAATCACAAAAAGGTTTTAAAAGTGCTCCTTTTTCCAATTCCCTTCCAAGGTTTCATGATACAGAGAGTTACCATGTGCCATGTTGGCAGCATTCAAGATAATTTTCTGCAAAGTAAAGCCACAGTTAATCCTCCCTTCCCACCAGACACAACCTCCCCCCGCAGTAATCCAACCATTTCAGCTGATTTCTAGAAGTTAGTGCTTTAGCTCAGGTAGCCTTGCTCTGCCTCACACGATGGCGATGGCTCACATGGCACAAACATGTAAAAGTCAGTGTTTTAAAAGAGTCAACGGAAGAACATTTATACAAGCAGTGTTGCTAAAAGCAGGTTAAGAGAATACCTTGGGCTCAGGTTGATTTGCCTTTTAGAGACTTTAAAAATCACACCAAACTGTAAACAAAAGTGCACACATACTGCAGCGCTGATCAGCACCTCCTCAGCCAGGCACTCAGAGGTGGCTGTCCCCAGCCTGGGCTGAAAACACTGTTCTGCAAGTCTGATATTGCTACCACAGAGTGACCTCTTCAAAGATAACTTAATCCTTGGTTTCCTGCAGTCTTTTAGGGAGAAACCCCTTCCAGAGTTGAAACCATCTTGGGGGACGTTCAGAACAACTTTGGCAACTGCCTGAGTTGTTTCACATCAAGAATAGTGCCAACAGAATTCATGCTGTTTGACTGGTTTAATGTTTCAAGGACTGGAGTATGCAGATTTCCAGGGAAGACCTGAGTATCTCCTTCGTCCTTCCTGCCAGGTTGTTCAGTGAATTCAACCCTCCCAGGTAACAATTTGGGTTTTGATTTTAAATCCTTTAAAATCTGAACTGAGTTCTCATCTGCTTGATCTGTTCTAGGAGGAAAAATTTCATTTGTAATATTTTTTAATACAGGGCTGTTTAATGCTGGGGGAGAAGCATTGGCACTCAACTCTCTGCTGTGACTTTTTAGATGAACTGGAAGTTTTCTATCAATTCTTCTGGATAATTCAGTCCAGCGTGGGAAGTCTTCCAACACACAGTTTTTGTCCAGTGTGCTTTCACTTTTGACAGTGCCAGAATTGCCATCTTGAACCTGCAGTTCCTCTTCGTCTCCACTACTATCGTTGCCCTGTATCAGCCCATATCGCTTCATGTACTTCTTGGTTGCAAAAGACATATTGTTTGGTGAAATTAAACTAAGACCCACCATGCTCTTGTCCATATTTGTATGCAAGATGTCCTGGAAAGAGAGATCTGCAGGAGGGTTTTGGCCTGAGTGACTGAGGGATAGCCGAGATAACTGATTCTCACTGAGATACTTGAGTGCTATAGCGTTTGCTTCCATGCTCAGGTCAACAACATTAGGTGTTAAGCCACACATGCTGACATTGGCAAATGACATATAGTTTAGTCCAGGAACCACTGCTTCAGGATTTATGCAGGCTAAAATGCTGAAAGAAAGCATCAAAAAGTTAGTTTAGCGTAACAGGAAAAACCTGCATTTCACAATATCATCTGGTAATTTCTATTTGTTTGCTGAGCCAACTACTCCTTCCTTCTGATCACCACAGCTTGATTCCTCAGTGTCCAGATCATATGTTCTTCATATACTAAACAGCAGCTCTCCAGCTACTTGCACTGGCAGTATTCAAACACCATGTTAGAGAATTGCTGATATTCCCTTCCGACTCAATACTAACCACAATCCTCTCATGAGGAAGAACCTGGCTCTAGTGGGTTTCAGAACTGACTTTGTTTTTAAAGTGGGTTTGTAAGCTCTTGGCCTATTCTCACCAGTGAATGTGATGTTATACATCTCTGATCCTCAGACTCTAGAAGATGCCATCTAACTTAAAATTTATAGATAGGAGATACAAGCCCAATGGCAGAGACCAAGAACATCTCTTCTTTCCTAATGCATGCTAATTCCAGGATTTTTATGGGAACTCTGACATACTATCTATTTCCAGAAAACTGCAAGGTTCTAGGTTTTGAAGGCATTCTTCAGTAAGAGAAATGTTCATTCATTCTGTGCTTGTTAACCATAAGGTATCTAAGAAATTGGTGTAAACACTGAAAGAATAAGCTCTGGTACACTAGTAGTGGTTATAAACCAGTGCATTTAGTACATGCGTCTCATACTAGTTCATAAACACAAACTCCTCATGCTGATTGTTGAGAGTCTTCCTATTTCACTGAGCACAGATCGTGAAGTTTGCTTAGGGAGAATAAGCAGGATCAGATGAACAACCACTCCTTATGCAATGGAGTTCACTGTTGCTTCCTTCTCTGCTGAGCTGTAGACCTCTTCTCAGAATTGCTTATCAGTCATGTGAGTGGCAGAAGGAAGAATCCCACCCCGCTCCCCAGGTTTGAAGAAAAAACCACAAGAATTCCAGTTCTGTCTTACAGGTTCACTTATTAGCGTACTATTGACATTAAAAGAACACTGTCAGACTCTCCAGCCAGGAAGGTAGCCCAGAAATCCCAGAAAACTACCCGATGAGATTCAAGTGAAAAGGAGAGAAAAGAGCTTAGAAACTGTAGCCAGCCCATGCCTAAGCAGCTACATAAGAAAATTCCTGTGTCTCAAAAATCCCCCTTCAGAAATTACTACTTCTCCTTCTGTTTCATCAAGGCTATTTCACTCATAAAAACAACCAATTAGGAGAGAACCAGTTTTGAGATAGATATATCTATATCTATCTATATATATCAAATATATATATATATATATCTCAAAGCCATGATAATGATTTCACTTATACTGGTGAAGTACAAGACAAGGGTTAAGTAGCCGTGACAAAATATACAGCTGCTTAACGTTCAGCCTCCCAGGTCCAGTGTTCCTGTGGAATACGTTGACATAGCCCAAAGGACTGAAATTACTCAGCCAGCTTTGGTATTATTCTAGGGAATTGTGTGCTACTGCATGTGCAATACTTTAAGAATCATCAGATACTCTAAAAGCTAGAGCTACTTGTGTTGTATTTAAATAATCTGAGTTTTGCTAGCAGAGCTCTTAACTTTATCTGAAATACCCATAGTACGAGCCAGTGTTTCATCTTTGCAGGAAATGTGGATCAAATTGCCGAACAAGTCCCCAGTGGCAGTGAACACAGTCCCTTCTTGGTACTCCTTGAGCCAATCTTCATTTTTGGTTGCATCTACAAATTCCTGCTCAAAACAACCACTATTTTACCTGGCATTCTCCACTTTGTGGGTGTTTTTCTTCAATTTGCCAGGTGAGTCAATTGTCACTCCAAGACTCTTCAGCTGTTTGAGTGTGGCACTGATCACACTCTCTTTGTCCACTGCTTCTCTGTCAGTCTCTGAAGCCATTTCTGTTGTATCAACAATATCCTGATACTTAGGACTGTCATCATTAACGAAGCCTGATTTTACAGGCAAGTGATCTTGGTCTTCTGAGGACTTTAGGAGGTAGTTTACTTGGCCCTACAGGAAAAGGGTGCAGGAGATCAGATGAGCAAAACCACCATGACATGCAGCTGTTAAAACCCAAAATCCTGGTTTATTCTTGTGCCACTTAAAACATAATTAGATGGATTAACAGCTTATTCTAACAAAGAAGCCAAATTCAGATTCAGTTCAGATGCAATCACATAAAATCACAGCAGTGTAGGCAAACACTACAATATTTTACATTTCAAGCTTTCTCTAGGAGTCTGTTCTGAATACATATTCATTCTGAATATCACATACTGATATTCAAGATTAAAGCCCTTTAAGGGACTCGAAGGTAAAAAGATGTGCTATTTTAAAGGGCACAAATTTGGGAAGTTAACAACTGACATTATCTTTGAACTACAGACTTATTAGTCAGTATTGCATGTATGCATGGAAGAATGATGTACAGAATAACCATTCAAACCTTGAAAAAAGAGAACAACCACAAACTTGAAACTTTTCCATAAATGTTAAATTTCCATAAATGCAAAATGTTAACACTAACGCCACATGCAATTTCCATTCATGTGCTGTTTTGACCGTTTCATTCAGTGCAGAATATCAAATGTACATGAATTACCAGTAAGTCTTGGTAAAGTTTCTGATCCTCTGATGGATTCCGAGGCAGCAATGAGGCGGGCGGCTCAGAGCTCGGCTCACTTGTTACCGCCACGTGGTTGCTGGCTCCCTCTGTTGGTTCTTTCTGTAAAGACACGCTAATACTTTCTTCCAAGGACGAACTCCGAGCAAGTGCTTGGGAAACGTTTCCATTTCTGAAAGAGAACACAGAGATGTCGAACTATTTCCTTGAAACAGAAGAAGCACTATGTGTACCTCATCTTTTCATGAAGAGGAGAAAAACCGAGTACTGGAAACAGATCCTAACGTTTCTTGGTTTGTCCGCTGCTTGAGGTTTGCTCCTTTCTGCAGTCATTTTCTTTCAAAAAGTCCGTTGAGGACTGAAGAAATACACCTTGCAGAGTGAAACTAATACAGTCTGATGAGCTTTTCAAAAGGTGATTTGAAAATGGCAATGGCTCCTCTGGACTAGGCAAAACTCAATGACATTTTACAACTAAACCTTAGAGCAGATGAAATTGAAGTTATTAATAGTTTGGAGTTTGTCTTACGTTTTCAGCATTTTTATGGACATTTAAAAACCTTTAGCAATAAGTATCTCCCATATATTCTGAAACCTTTTTTTTTGGTACAAAAATAACTGATAACAAGATTCCTGTGACAGTTTAAAAACACCTTAAAAACTTCTCAAAGACACTGCTACAAGTACACACATACACAGTGCACACTGAGTATTGTGAGCTGAGAACAAACACCTAGTTGAAATATTTCTCCATAGCAGATGTGAAAGAGGAACCATAATCTATCCTGAAATTTCCAGATAAAAAGGATAAATACTGTGGACTGAGTTACAACGTGATGCTCTACATCCTCTTCAGATAGCTGGTGTGTACATTGCAAAAGCCGTTTGAGACCAGACATATCAATAGTACTATCATCCTGAAGAAGATCTTTAAGCAGCCCTCCTCCTTCTTCCTGTTCCTCCTCAGGAGACAAGTGTAAGATAAGGGAATTTCAGAACTCAACTGATCAATTGCCTGTGTTGAAAGCGATAAGATTTAAATCACGTGACATACTAGATAGTCAATGTAGGTTATCAGTTACTGTTATACTAGCAATTATTCATCATTCCCAAAAATGTTCCCCTCCTCCTCAGAGAAATCTGGGTGATGATCTACATTCTTACTATAAGATACTTCTCCAGCTATTTTACAGGTTTGTGAATACAAGTTGAAGGGAACCTTCCAATGGCATCTCTCTCCAGTACAATGTTCAAAAGACTTGATTTGAATCAGTAACATTTATGGTAGCAGTATATGTTTGCAGATAATGCTTTAATCAAGGACTATGAATATTCAAGTTATAGCTTAATTACCAGCCTCTTTTCCAACATGATTATTTTAGAAACCTAATTTAAACTGGAAGGGTATTCCGCCTCCTTTGGCTTTTCATACTTAGAGACTATTGGATGATTAGAAGTCCTAAACTGTTGAGCTATTCCCTTTGTAAAAATATCATCCATATAAATAATTACAAATATATTTAAAATCACTTCCCAAATTAGTCTGAGATCAGGCACTGCACTATGAAGAATCTGAGCTTACAAATAATTAAATTAACAGCAGTCAAGCTGGCACCTGCATTCACCACACACAAAGTAATTAGGTGTAAAACGCAGAGAAATGCAGGGAGCAATCGTAAATCCTTCATCCTAGGCCCCTCAGAACTGAAAGGGTTCTGAATACTGACAGGGAAAAGCCACTGTAGGAAAACAACTGACTATGGCAGCATCCCCTTCCCCCCACCCCATGGGATTTAAGGTAAGAAAGGGAATGCTGCCAGCGCTGTACATGCTTTTCCAAGTTAAAGGCTTTTGCCATCAGCTGCTGCTGATAGGTAGGCTAGCTAAACCTGCATGACTGATAAATACAGACTCTAAAGGCAGCTGTTTTTTGGGTGAGCTGCACAATTCAGAGCATAATTGAAAAACAAAGAAGGGAAAGAACACAAGAGCCAGGTGACTGTAATTCCTGGAAAAAAATAATTATGAAAGTAGCAACTTGTGAAAGGCAGTTCAGCTTATTATGTGAACACAAGGTATTTCAGGTTACTTACTGGAGAATGTTCGGATTAGTTCCTTCTTCGACAAGGTGAATACTGTCTACAAAGCTGGGCATGTCAACCACCTTTAAGGAAGAAGCAATACTTGTATTACTTGCATCTTGTTCAGCATTAATTGAAATGCTTATGTCTTCTTTAGAAATCTCTTCATCCTCTTTTTTCCCTTGTGGTGTGGAGTCGTCTTGTTTTTCTGAGGCTGTATTCCAAAATAAGCTAGCACCTAGAAGAGAAAATTACCTATTTAAAGGAAAGTCATTACTATCTTCTGAGACCCTTCGCCTTTGTAAAGCTAAAGGAATCGTTTCCACACATTCAGCATTTTTCACCAGTGTAAAAGCGATTTAGGGTTTAGAAGAGCTAAGAGTTGCCAAAACATCATTCAAGTCCTAGTTTCTTCCAAGGCACCCTTGATGAAAATAAACAGTTGCATTAAAGCATGCTAATGCATTGACTTTCAGCCAGTTTGAAAATTTTCTCCAGACTAACCACAATATTTCCATGGATTTAACAGGAACCAAAACATTGATATGTAACTTCACAGGCACAGCTGCTTAACTTGCTAAAATTAAAGCAAATACAGTCTCTGTGCATGTAAATGGCTTACAAAAAACTTCAATAATATCTTTATTAAAACACCAGATGGGAGAGAAGCTATTACTTTTCAAAGCAGTTTATTAATTCAAAAAGAGATGGATTTTTTCTTTCAATATGTCAAAGTTTAAAATAGAAGACTAGAGCTATTGGGAAAATACTTCTTCCAGTGATGGCAATCACTGCTATTGCAGAGCCCAGAGGAAAAAAAAAATAACTTCAGCCTAAACTTGCAAATAACATCGAGAGAACTGAGCTGGTTCTTGTACCTGGTGGATGCTTGTGTACATCCAGCATTCCAGCAAAACATTCCCTCTATGCCCAAATATAACTCAAACATCCAGAAAAAGTGATGCTAATCTATTTTTACAGACTAAAGCGTTACCTGTGCTCACAGCCACACTCACACTTCTCCTCATGTGTGGGCCTGATGATGATGGCGTTTCCATAGAAACAACATCCCCTTGCTTCTCAGGCTGCAGAGCGTGGCCAGTTGCAGCTGGATCCGAGGAACAAGCCTGATGAGCCTGAGCTTCCAGTAAGCGCTGGATCTGTAACAGTTATCAGCACGTTACAATTTGTACAACAAAATATAAAGTATAACAGGCAGAAGCGAATTACTAAATTGGGCTCCCCCAGGATCTGGAGTCAAATCCAGGCTGCGTTGCCACAGGAGTCCGATAACCTTCCAGTTCTCAGCAGTGCATGCAGCGTAAATCAAAACATCAATTTTGATGTTGGCAGAGCTCGCAAAGAAGAGGTTCTAAGGAAGCTGGCAGAACTATACCAAGACAACTTGAGTAAAACCTATTTGCACAGCATTTGTTGGAAATATTCTCTGTCCCTTTCAATCACACACAAAGCCAAGCATTTATATGCCAACTGCCCCTCCATCATGCTAAACCAACTTTGTACTAATTACAAAACTAAGCACTTAAATGATAAAATTAAGTTTGCCCAGGCAATCTTTACTTGAGTATTTGCATCCACCCTGTTCTCAGATTAGTTCACAGCTCCATGGAGAAATATAACAGTAAAGGCTGTATTTATTAAATAAGGAGAGGTTTCCCTCTCTTGTGCACAACCCATGCTTTGAGAGCTTGATTTAACACACAGAGTTATATCTAAAGCCTATTTCAGTTGTCATTTTCTAGTTTAAGCAGGAAAAATATGTTTTGTGAGCAACTTTCCTATTCCTACCATTCATCACCAATTCATCATCAATTTCAACTCTAGCTCTTCAGCCCCAAATCAGACCCTGTAAAATACAGGGTCAGCAGCATAACTCTCAAGAGGCCAGTAGTTAGAAGAAACATCACCTGTTATCTAACCAGAACTTAGCAAGACCCCCAAAGCCCAGTTTTCCAGCTCAGCAACAAACACCTGATGAATCCCGCCAGTCTGCTGCAAACAGAGAACTGAAGTTTTCAAAGCAATAGCCTCAACTGCTCAGGAAGTTACAGGCTTAAAGGTGAGCAAAGCAACACACGAGAACATTCTGTGCTTCATCTGCATCCTTGCAATAATTTCAAAGGCCATAAACTATGCAGTGATTCTTTCATTATATAGATAAGTGTAATATATAGGAAAGTATTTATATACAAGGTGTATCAGTTTGCATTATAAAAGAGTCTGCTAAAAGGGACACCTTCCTGTTATGGAAATAGGATAAAAACAAACATAAAATTTAATCAGGCAAGATCCTAATAGTTTTCATTTAATCACACCAATTAGCAGAGCTAACCAAGACCCCCTTTTATCCCCAAACTGCAGCTGGTATGACAGGCTCTCTTGTTCCAACAGGGAGAGACAACAGTTAATTTAATTCCTTTGGCACGGGAATCATCAAAGCATAATCGCTAAGAGGGCAGAGGAGAAAGCTGCTGTTTCCACAAACCTGAGCTTGAAGTAATTTGAGTTGTCTATCTTGTTCTGTAAGAACCCGGTATGCATCTGGAGATAATCCCATCATTCCATTATCTGATCCTGCTTTAGAAGCAGGCATGTGCAGGCACGGTGAGTGGGCTGCACAAAACTCTGGACTAGAGGGGCTTGCACTTGAAGGCAGTCTTATTCCAGGCGATAAGCTATTGTTGAGAGAACAGCTCCCTGTTCTCCCATGATATCTCATGCTTATAGGGCTGCTTGTGGTATATCCTGGATTGCAGCAAACATTTGGGCAAAGGATATTTTGATGCAGCACTGTACATGGATTCTGCTGAGCCATCTCAGATTGGATTTCTACTCCATGTTGGGGGCTCATTTTACCAATGCCTTGCCATGAGTTTATTGGATGACACTGAAGGGAAGCAGAACACTGACAGGCACATGCACCGGCTGGACAGCAAGGTGGCACTTGAGCTGACACCTGCAGGTCTGGTGGTCTTCTGCAGATCTGTGGTGAAAACACGGAGTTGCAAAGGACTGGCTGCGTAGCAGCAGGAAGCTGCTTAGAATTAGATATTGATGTTCTTCTAATTGGAGGCTCTCCTTGCTGGGATACTCCATTGGGATTTAACACAAGTCTCTCTGATGGCTTTCTGGGGTGATGTGCAGATGTATCAGGGGAAGGCCCACTACAAGGGGTTGAAGGAGAAGATGATCCTGAACTTTTTCTTGATTGAGGGCAAGCTTTCTTAGAGTGAAAGGGTTGCTGTATTAGAGCTTGCTTTCCTCTGGAAGGCCTTGAGGTAGGAATTTTCTGGTTTAAATGGTTTGGTAGTTGCCTTAAAGAGGGATCTCCCATATGAGGAGAAAAGTTATGCTTGTCTTCAGAGTGCTGGTTAGGGTAATATGTAGATTCCAAGCACCATTTCTTTTTAATAGGCTGATGTAATGCTGTGGGTTGACTTTTAGCATTTGAAGTCCCCATGGGCTTAGACAATTGTCCTGATTCTATGAAACTCCCATCCAAAAGAAGCGACAGTTCAGGAACTGAAGGAAAGATCCTGGTAACCTGAAGGGACAATTATACAAGTAAGTTTAAGGTCATTTTAAAATACTGTCTTTCATCTCTTCAGATGCAGAATTTATTAGAAGAAAAATGTTTCAATTTAAAAATCAATATACGACCACTACCAGCTCCAAATAAGCTACACACTGAATACTTTTCTGAAGATTGAAAAATCCAGATACAGAAAAAGCAGCAAGATCTCTAGGATCATTCTTAGACAAAATTACTGTCATATGACATAATAACCATGTCTATTAAATGAATGCTCCAGGTCATCCTGAAGGGCATTTTGGAGTATGGCTCCTTCCCCTTCAAGAAGCAGACTACATGTTCCCTCTTACTATTTTCAGACACAGCAGATAGTTGTTTACTGTAAAATATACTGTTGCACCTCTCACATCCTTCTAGACCTATGCTGTTTGAGGGCTGCTATTTCATTGTATTTGTATATGCTGCAGAAAGAGAGGACAGACCAGCAGATCTTCACTACATTTACCCAGAAGTATACAAGAAAGACTTTGCTGCTTTCTCAGATACCACAGCTCTTCCATTTAATGGTAACAAGATTCCCAAAGTAGAACCTGCTTTTCTCTGTTCCCAAATCCTATCATACATAGGAATTAAAGCGTCTATAACCCTGGAAAAAAAGGCAAGTTCACTACAGCAGCAGTTAGGACTCTTAGTTCATTTCTTCAACCCTGTTTCCTGTCCCCTTACAATGAGTGTTGCTGCTGCAAGTGTCACATTGAGACGATAACAATTATTTACTTAGTTACCTGTTGACTCACTGGGTGAGGACTTGGAATTGGTCTGGGTGATAAATCCTCATCTTCTACACCAGAGTCATGATCACTTGCTGACAATGTGCTGGGTGAACAGCCTTGGGAAGGACTACAACCGACATAAATCAAAAATGTTTGCTTGTCAGATCTGACAGCAGTAACATGAATCTTCACATTTTTCACTGTGCCATGTACAGTGCAATATCAGCACCATTTTTTTAAATAGTAGCTGCTACACATCTCCTCCCTGGTTAGCTAGGCAGGGAGCAAACAGCTCTAACAATGATAATACAAATGCTGCTTTTGGACAAAAGGAAACTAGCCCACCTCCCCCACACCCTCAGACATACACACCTTTTAACTGACATCCTAACAGCAAAGCACTGATTTATATTAGAAAGATCAGGACTGCTACAGTAAAGACTGTAACATTGTTTAAAGGATTATAAAGGCCATCTTATAGTCACAGATAAAAATCTGACGGATAAGTCAGGTTCTTAAAAACCCCGAAGTTTCAACCTATCCAGGTCTCCAGCTCTGAAAAGTGGGAAGGAAAAAGGAATTTTTACCAACTTAAATTTGGAGATTTGCTTCAAAATGACAGATCTCTCAGAAGGCTTAATACAGTAAACTAAGCTCCATCAGTACAGAAGCCTTTTTAGAAACATCCACTGTACAAGTTAAAACCACCAGTATCAAGAGTAGAACTACAAATAGTTTCTTTTGGAATATAGTCAGCTTGACCATCTTGCTTAAGGAATAGTAACTCTAGGAATAAACAAAAGCACATACATAGATTTTAATTAGAGATCATTATTCACAGCTAAACTGACACCTGGCACAGGAGGTCAAAAGACCCTCATCCAATAAATATTTTTGCATATATGTGACATCTAAAAGATTTACCTTCTGAGAGGAAGTTTCTTGCAAACTCTGCTGAAGAACTCAGTTTCTGCATTTTGGTTTTCTGCACTCAACTCAAACTGGAAAGGGCTTTTGTCTGAAGGTTCAACATTCTGGAATGAAATTTTCTGTATGTGTGAAGCATGAAACTTTCAACCTTTAGCCACTGAAGTACTACTCCTAAAGAAAGTTTTAAGGATGTTTGTATGTGATTACTTGCTGCTTGTCCCTTACTTTCAATTCTCAATTCTTTCACCACTACAGGGAGGCAGGCAACTTCCCTTCCTGTTTAACACTGTTCCCCCTGCTACTCTGTAAAGTAGTTGGTCTAATTATAGCCATGAGCAGATGCTTCCTTGCGGTAACTGCCTAGATACTCTTCCACAAGCCTTCACCACTATAGAAAACAGCAACTGTTCCTTATACTGTTTCATGCACCACAGTTGGAGACAACAGAAGCGAGCCTCTGTTAAGAGGCTTGTCATCTTCAGGAAGCTAAGCTGTACCTAGGGAAAAGGTGGAAGGCAGCCTTGAACGTGGACATTTAATTACAGAGAGTAAACATACACGATACATGTTATACTAGCTGCTTCTCTGCCAGAGTATAGGTGCATTTATCGAGCAGACTACAATTCAGCTTCAGGTTCTATACAAGCCTAGGAAAACATATAAGAAATTGAGATTTGGTTTAATTTCCTCAAACCTGGTTAGTTATGTCTCAGACCCTGCATCAAACTCTTTCAAAGAGTTATTCTGCACAAAAATGAAATTGTTCCTGCTTTCTCACCATAGCACAAGAGATATGCAGATTAGTAACCACTGAATTCCCTTCTGCATTTGACTTCAAGCAAAGCACAAGGACCAGCACCTAGCTTTGCTCCCCAGAAAGCACTGATGTGCATCACCCACCGCAATTGTTCGACGTGTCCAGCATATACACAGCACACCAGATTAACAAATGCTATGGGAAATCAGAATTTCTGCTCATAAAGCCAAAAGGGCACTAGAAGAAGGAGCATTGAGTCCAAGACAGCATAGTACATTTTAAGAGACAGACTTTTGACTTCTATCAGAAAAGTCAGCAGTTGCTGACTTTTGGAGGTCATCTCTCAATTTGAGACACAAACTGAATTTACAGTAATCACTGTAAAAAGGTAGCTTTATAGAACTATGTAATTTTCAAACACTGCAGCTCCATTTGGGTCACACTGTAGTGACGCTTCCTTTAAGTACTTAAATTAAAAGTCAAATTTGAAAGTACCACAATGTAGTAGGAAACCAAGCCACTTACTTTGAAGAGGTGTACTGTTTCATTGCAAGTTAAGATCTGAAACCCTAGTTCAGTCTGTCCACTGCATGGGATGCATTCATAAAACTCTGGTTCCTTGTGCACCAATGAATAAAGCACAATAAGAAAACTCCCAGATTCTGAAAAAACCCTAAAATAGAAAAAAACCCACATCTTAAAAAAAACCTTAAGAAACAGGAAGAAGGCCTTTAGTTTCTCAATATACTGAGCAAACTATCACACAGTTTAGCAAACTGGTGAGCCACTGCACTTTGAGTGGTACTGAGCTATAAATAGAGCAGATGGACTTATGAGTGATGCCACATGCGAGTATCAAAGCAAAGTAGGGAAGTGGGAATAATTAATCTGCTTTCTACCTCAAAGCTCTAGGATCACTTAGTACTTTAAATGAATTCCTGCAAAATTTAATCATAGCATAGAAGAAAGCATCTAAAAAATTATATAGTGATTTTTTTTAATAATTCAATTGAAGATATATTCTAAAGACACTTAAAGTGTTTCAGCTATCCCTAAATATTAAAAACAAAATGGAACTGGAATTTTTTTTTGTTTACTTTTTTTTTGAAGAAAAATTATATTTATTTTTTTTTGCCTACAGGTTAAGTACAGTAGCAACAGTCAACATGTAACACAAAAGATCAAGGATAATGAAAATAATGCGCGTTTCCATGAAGAGGTAGTACTACTTTCAGAATAATTTTCCTTTTTGTAGCACTTGCAATTCACTTATTTATAGAGAGGGGTTGATTGCTTTTCTTTTTAAATAATATATATGATGGAGAAGCAGTATACAAACAAGGTATTTGAAAAATGTATTCACACACAACTTTAAAATGATACTTACAACTTCAAGAGTTAAAAAACAAACGACGCACAGATTAAGCAGTTAGTCTGCAGAGGTTAATTCTGTCTGCATGGTTCATCAACTCTGCCTAATCCACTTCCAAGATGGAATCAGTGAAAGTTAATGAGAGTCAAGCATCTAATAATCTAATTGGGCTCTTATCTGTATTTGGGCATATTTAAATTGTTAAGGGGAAAAAGTCATTTCTGTAATTACAGACACATCTGTTCACCAAATGTAGTTTTATTTTAGAATTTAAAAGCAAATGGGGTGAAGCAGAAGAAATATTTATGCATAAAGCATATTTAAAAGTTTCATTTGCCTGAAGAGCAGTTTTAAACTATAAATATCTGCACTCCCAGCTTCCGTTAAGTAGAACGCGACAAATATTACAAGTGAAAAGATGTAGAGGACAAGGAATGATTATCTACTAACATCACAATGAAAATGAAAACAAAAATAATCAGAATGGAAAAGCAAAAAAACACAGAATATTTAGCAGGAAATTAAGACAGCATTAGCTGCATATCAATATGCTTTAATATGTTAGTCAGACACATCCAGAGAGTAAGCTTATGTCAAGGAGAAAACCCATAAGAAAAGTTCAAACCTGAAACACATCACTGTTTAAACTGCTGTTTCCTGCTTGCTGCTTCTTCATTAAACTAAAATGCAGTGACCTTAATGATATTAATGTTCTATGTTTGAGATATCAGCCCAGCTTTCTAACACTTCAGTCATAAAAACTCTGCGAGGCAGAAGTCAAAACCAGAAAGAACAAAGAAAACAGCCTTGCCTCCTATATAACATAAATCACAGCATTCCCTTAAATATCTTTGAACAGAGCCTATGTTGCCATGCATTTCTGTGGAATGTAATTTTAGGCAGCCAACAGCTGCCTTGATTTATAGATAAAAGTGACTTGCCTTTCCTGGACTGAAGAACTGAATAAGTATCGCAAGCAACAGGCCCAGACTTGAGGACTACAGATATGGGTAACTCCACTCAGCCAACTAGAAGAAGAAGAAATATCCAATTAGAGACTGTTTCATTACCAAGTTTCCACTACATAATCCCTCAAATACATCTCAAATCAATATGTATATCAATCTGTAAAAAAAGGCAAACACTTACACTCCAACTAATGGCAGAGCATAAGCCTTGGGATCAGACTCAAGCAGCAAAAGCAATTTTCGTGTCTGGTCCATAGTAAGGTAGCTGAAAGAAAGCAGAAGTTGGGGTTTTGTTTACTATTATGGAAGGCAGTATTTCAGAAAAAAAATCCTGAAAAGACAAATACATGTTTAGAAAAAACTAAGAAAAAGGTTGGGAGGTGGAGAGAAAAATAATCAAACCCACCTTCCTCCACACTTAAAGCAACTCCTCAGCTTTTAATCAATTTCCTGTGTATTAAAGAATTATCAAGGACAAAATTTGCTTAGTATTATAGTATTCAAACAAATCCAGGAGTGCAAGTCATGTTAAATTTGAAGAGGAACTTTCAGGGAGGCATTCACAAAGTCTCTTTCCAAATAAAATAACATTCAGTTGCTTCAAATTATTTCCCTGGTCTATCTTAACTTCACCCTACTAAATTAGCTATCAGTCAGAAGGATGATTCCCCAATACCATCTCAAGAGCATGATCAACAGAAAAAGCTGTTTCACATTCAGCTGATTTTCATTCTAAGGCAAGCACTGATATTAAGAAGCTGGGCACTGTTTGTATTTATTGTGTTAACTAGAGGCATATCCCTATGCCCCAGCAAGAAGATGCTTCTACTGAAGTCAAAAGCAAGAACTCCTACTGAACCAGTTACGATTTTCACCCTACCCCATTTCATGTTTCTCGTTTATAACCTTCCAAATTTTTTTCAAGTCCAAGAATTTATGTTATTGTTATGCCAGTTATTTCACAAAAAGCAAAGCGCTGGCTGAGATCTTACCTACCTGCCTACTTTAGGAAATGCAATAAACTGCCAGGCAACTTTGATAGCTTTATCATCATCCTTTACTCACCCACATTTACATGTTCCTTGAACATGTGCAATATTCATTGGACTGTTCAAATTTCTTGCTAGGGCTGTGGGAATGATTGGGACAGACTTCACAGGGGTGTATTCCAAGATATTTGCTGCAGTAATTGAAGCCCAGTAGAAATTAAAATGTAGATTATCCAGGTTTTCTGTGAAAACAATGTGAGCTCTCACAGTGAGCAGTGTAGAAAGGTCCAGTGATTCTTTACTGCACAGACTGTGCTGCAGACCCTACAAATGCAGAAAAGAGAAAAAAAGGTAAATACACTAGATTGTCTTCATATCACTACCATGATTCAAGTTGTATTACACCAGGAACTCAAATCTTTCATCATAGCTACTACTACAGCAGTAGGATTATAGAAAGCCATTAACCCAGGTTTCCAAAACTCATAGCTATACCAAATATAATCAATGACGTAAAATATACTTGAAATTAAGCTATGTATATCTTAGCATCATTTTATGATATATTAAAAAATCTGGGGTTACTTATATTGTATAAAAGTTAATACCATAGCAGGTAACTAGAAGGCTCAGTGATGTAAGTTTTCTTACATTAAAGAAATTTCTATTTTAACATTTGGATGTATCATCATGAGGAAGTTTAGATGTTGTGTGTATTTTACAATACAAATAATGCTTACTACACAACAACTACAGGCACACGTTTACAGGAACTGAAGGTGCACTTGCTAAATTAGATGTCTACACCAGAGCACAGAAGCGTCAGGCACACATTTCAGTTATAACTACTAACCTATGTAGACTTCATGTGCTTTCTTGCAAGTCACTTGCCTAGCAATAGTTTATCAACAATAGTGTAAATACTGAAATTCATTCATTATAGATTTGAAAGAAGCTGTTTTTTCTTGTTTAAATAAGTTGCAATCACTGTTCTCTTGCTGGTTTTGGTGGTCAGACCCGCTGAAAAACTTACGGTCAGAGAACAGGATTTTAGCCCAAGATTAAAGACTCTATGATCCTTAAAAACCTCTGAAGACTAACTGATTTTAATAGTTTCTGATACACTTTTCAATGACTCTCAAGCAGGTCATTTCACATAGCCAACTACATCATCTTGCTTCAGCCACAACTTCGCTGCATTTGAAATTTATGGCACTTGGTAATCAAGCCCTGTGCGTAGTCCAGTCGTCTGCCTAGAAGAGAGTTTATTGTTTAGGAGACCCAGAAGTTGCCAAGAGGTGCCTACCTGGAAAGCCAAGCTCATATCTTCAGCACTGTGCACTATAATATTATCTGAAGAAGGTCCCCAGGCATTAATTGTACACGGAATCAAAAAGTCTCCAGGAAGAGAGGCAGTTGGAATTTTGCCCGATCCACCAGCAACTTCTCGACCAGGATCAAAGCGGTCTATTGTTACCGTTATGCCTTCCCCATCTTTAAAATACATAAATACATAAGAGTAACAAAAGCAACTTGGGCTCCTTGATAACAACTTATTCAACCAACTGATATTGTCTGTCTACCTGATGTTTAAAGTTACCTTCATCTACTGCAAGAGTCCCAACCAAAAAACAAGAAAATAATCTCTTTTCATTCTGCTTAGCATGGCGATAGGCAAGTCGCAAGGTTTTCTCCATCATAGATAACTTTGGGTTTCTAAAAAGAGACAATAAGCAAGCTTAAGATCCAAATCGTATTTCATGCTTGTTTGAAGAAGTATTTATTATTTTGCAATAGCATCCATGAGAGTTTTTTTGTCCATTAAAAAGAAAGTACACAGAAATATACCAAAGCCCTAAACAACAAAAAGGTAAGAATTAACAACGTTGTATAAAATGTCAATGAAATTTTAGCTCCTGCTCTGTGCACCCCCCCGACCATTCATCTTCAAGAAAGCCATATTTTAACTAGAGTAGCTCCTCAAGATGCTCTGCAAGACCATCTCAACAATATTTTGGCTTGACTGGTCCAGCAAACCAACAACAGAGGGGAAACAATATTTTCTATGGAGAATAAATAGCAAAGAGAGGTAAGAGCTTTTTTTCCTATGGAGAATGAGTAACAAGGAGAGGGAAAAGCTTTTTCTTCTGCTGGCCCACATAGTCACAAGAACTACAGACGAATACAAGTGAATTATTTTAATAGAAGGTGGGAAAAGTTAGGAACACTAAGACCAAAACACAAAAGTCTCTGAAATTTAAAGAGTAGAATTGGCCCAAAGGCTTAATTAATTTTGACGTGGTGTTCTCTTATTTTAGCACAACATTGAGTGTGGATGCTTCAAGCAGCAGCAGACCAGGCTCAAGTTTTGAATCTAGGGCAGTAAATATATCAACATTACTTTAGCTTGAGATAGCTTATCTGACTTTGACTTTTAAAGAGGTCATACCTGAAACTGAAGCTACTGGTTTATGCAAATACTGTGATGATGGCTCATATCATACATGATCAAGATGAACTAAAATGAAATGCCTCCATAAAAATAACTTATTTTAAACTTCGTTAAAACTTTGAGGTTTTAATATTAACTCAAAGAACATTATGTGGCAAGTACAAGTGGAGGCCCCTCTGACCTGCAAGGGTTGTCCACCCTTTTTATGCACATATATGCCTATACTTGCTCTAATAATTACAGTAAGATTTTTGTAACATCTGTATAAAATTACACATTTAAATAATATGGATCAATTTTTACCCTCCATTTGTTTTGCAAGTCCAATTTGGAATATCCTGCCCTAGAAATTTCCATTGCATCAGAACTTTTGGCATTCTAAATGAGATTCTTGAAGCAAGCAAAATATTCAGTTTTAAGTTTTACTTGAAGCACTCAATCTGTATTGTCTGTCAGAAATATTTGTTTCTCTATAAATATTTAGAGACAAGCAAAAACATATTAAAGAAAATGACAAATATACAGTTACTTTTACACCTTTCAATATGAGAAACGGAAATAAATTCTAACTTACTTCAGGCTGAGGCACCTCAAACCCATTTGACTGCATTATACCACAGAAAGAAACTCTCAAATCTTTCCAATTGTATTTATAATTAACATCATATGTTTATAATTAACAAACCAGTTGTTTCTTTTTCCTTTGTGCCTCGTCACACACTAGGCTCAAAAGATAAATGAGGCTCTGAATTACATAATTCTTGATTGATTTTAACTTTTAGATACTTAAAAAAAGTTATTCATACCTGTAATAGGTAATATGCGAGCCAATGATGTCACCCATAGGGCCTGGGTCCCAAAGTGCACACTTTGACAGAGGGAAACTGAAAGGGACCATCTTTTCAGGAACGAATCTGGGAAGAAAATCACAGAGATAAACAATGAAAACAGGATAAGCTTAGTACTTTCAAACATCACTTATAAGAAGGAACAAAGGAGTAACACCAATAAAAACAACAAACAGCATGCATAAGCTGTTGGCACTTTTTTCTTCAAGACGAGGCCAATGAAGCAGAAACTTTATCCTATGAAGTTGCCAAGCATATGAACTACAAAGTCAACACAAAACTTTTGTCTTCCACCTGACAGTTCCTTCATGGAATCTTGGAAGATGTGTAGGCCAAAATACAAGTTTGCAGATGAAGCTCAAGAAGAAGCTGCTCTGGATATAGTGTATGAAAGGAAAAGCTTATCAGTCATTAAACTTCAATGGCCCACAGAAAATCTTGATATAACAACAGCTTCCAAAAGCCCTGTTTTAGTCACTTTTTCAAGTCAACACCCACTCCACTTCAGCTTTGAAGATTTCTGAAAAAAGCCTGAACTCAAGTAATATAGTGCAAAAATTGAAAAAAACACTTCAAAAAGGCCTGAAGAAATTAGTATGTAGCCACATAAACTAATCTACACAAACAAGAATTTTAAGAGTTGCCTAAACTACGTTAAGTAAAATACAAAGCATTTGATGGTCTACAACATTTGGCAAGTATCTCAACACTTTTAAACAAATATGCAAGAACCTCCTTCGTAGTTAACTGAAGCGTCAGACTTTGCCAAGGTGCTTTCTTTGCGTTTCCTCAAGTACCCAGGAAAGAAACTCTGTTTTTAAAGGGGTGCTCTAAGCAACTCGGCTACCTCTCATGTAACCGTCAGTTAATTGATTCCCATTAAAAACCAACACCCCTCAAAACAAGTCCACATTTAGGCGTGTTAAAAGGGCAAATTTTAAAGACCCGCTATTTGCACTAGGTTTTGGCAAGCACGGGTCAGAAACACGCCCCCAGAGCTCCTTATAACCACTCGCGGGGCGGCACCGGACCCAGCGTGCGCCATAACGGGCACCACCTATCCCTCTCGCCAGGAAGGGTACAGCGCACCCTCCTTCCCAGACCGGGTACCTCAGATCCGGGCCGGGCAGAACGGGGTCCATGAAGCGCGGCCGCACCTCTGCCCCCTCCTCCTGTCCCTGCCGCGGGGAGCCGGCGGGGTGCAGCGCCCAGGCGGCGGGACCTACCCACAACGGCCCCCGCCTCAGCCGAGCGCCAGAGGGGTCGCGCCAGCGTCCCCCGAGGGGAAGGAGAAGCGGGCACTGACACCCCGACCGCAAGGCCTCGCTACCGCCGCAGCCCCTGCAGAGAGGCTCCGGGGACCGCCCGGGCTCCCGCCGCGGCACGACCCGTCCCGCCGGACTCCGCGCCTTCCAAACACCGCGACCGACCCCTCGTTCCCCGCCGCCAACGCCCGCCAGCCAATCGCAAAACACAACCGGCTGCGCTCCCGCCCCTCACTGCCCCCTCCCACCCAATCGGCGCACGGTGTGGGAGGGAAACGGCTCATCTTGACCAATCAGAGCGCACCCCGGGGGGAAACAACCGCCAGCGCGCGAGCAACGGGCGATTTAAAAACGCCGGCGGTCAGAAAAACGGTCAGCGGAAGGGCGGGGAACGCGCAGGCGCAGTGCGGTTGCCATGGCAACGCTGGGCCGCCGCACCGGTTCCGAAGTAAACCGTTACAACCGGCACGGTGCCCGCTCCGGGAGGAGCGTCGCTCCCGCTTTAGGCATTCCCAGCCGCTGTCCCGGGCTCTGAGCTGCCCAACAGCTCCCGTGGCTGAGTTGGGGCCTGCTCCCGAGCACACGCCTGTGGCGCCCGCGGGGCCCGGTGGCCGGTTCGGAGTGCGGCAGCTCCCTCACTGGGCAGCCTCGGTGCGCCCCGGACGGAAGAGCCGCCGCCGCCGCGGGCCCCGCGCGCACGTGCCGTCCCCGCCCCTCCCCCCACCCCGGGGACCCGGAAGCACTTTCCCAGCGGCGGGGACAGCTCAGCAGCGGGTGCGGTGCTGCGGTTCTGCCTGGGTCCTCGCTCCCGGTCTCAGTCCTGGCCTCGGTGCCCGCCGCTCGCCGCCCGCTCCACGGCCGCCCCCTGGCCGCCGCCCCGCCGCCGCTGTCCTGCTGCTGCTCCGCCGCCGCCTCCTTCTCCTCATGAAGCCCGTCGTCGTCTTCGTCCTCGGCGGGCCAGGGGCGGGCAAGGGGACGCAGTGCGCTCGCATCGTGGAGGTGAGGGCGGCGCACCCGCCGCCGGGATTAGGGATGTGGGGGGGGATACGGCACTACGCGTCCCGGCGTGCAGCAGGGCTCCGGCGGCGGGAGGTTGTGCTGGCGCGGCCGCGGGGCACGCTGGGGGTTGTAGGCCCCCCGGGGGGGTCCGCGCTTCTCGTTAGGATGGTCGCTTGGGGGAGCGTGTCCGGCGGCGAGTCCCGCATCACCTTTGCGGCCTGGGCTCTTGTCTAGCCCCGGTCCGCCCCTTGGAGGGCGTATGGATGACCCGCATATCCCCCTTAGCCGGTGAAGCAGCGGGGGCAGCTCCCTCTCCAGGTCTTCTGTTCCCTTCCAGCCCCTGTCGGCCTTTTTCCTTCTTCTGTCTTCCCTCAGCCCCAGGGATCCCACCCCACCAGTGGGTCTGCCTTTTCTGGCATCCCCCCTGGGCAGTAGGACACCCGCTTAGGTTCAATGGCAGTGTTTCTGTTGGGAGCACTAATCGCACATTGGGCCTTGGTGGAGGATCGGCACTGCAGCCCTCAAAAAGTTCCTGCTTTCCTGGGTGGTGACACGTTGTCCGGCCTGTCATGCAGCCCAGCCCAACTGGGTGGCTCTGTACACATATGCATGGCCACGTAGGTGACTGCGGGGCTGCCACCCACATGCCTCAGGCAGCTTGTTTTGTGGCCTGGGAATGGAGGTGGCTTGCAGTGCTTGGGAGTACATTGACTTCAGATGTGCAGGATCAAGGTCCATGTCCTCTGAAGCCTGTCCCATAAATGTACAGTAGACGTTGCAGGGTGTTGGCTTTCTGAACCGGCGCCATTTCTGTGAGATGTGAAAGTAAAATGTTACAAATAGAACTAAAATTTTGTTCCATGACAGATTATGGTAGAGGTCAAAGGATGTCCTGACCCACAGATGGTTGATCTTGTTCTCTCTTTCAAAGAGCCCAACCCTGATGGTATAGCTTGAGAAGACTTCCTGCTATATTTTTCACATTTTCGGTTTTCCAAATACATTTTTACACCCCTTTGAGATAGAACAAGTATCTAAGAGAGAATGGTGAATGCTGTGTGGTGTAGTACTGGTCCTTTTAAAAGCCACAAAACACAGGGATAATTGCACTGAGGTGGATAATTGCGGAAGTAGTTAAGGCTAAATGCTTCCAAACATGTGTGCCTGTTGGATTTCAAACAGCTTGCCTTATTTTTTTTTTTTGTTCTTCCTTTTCTGAGCAGCTGTATATATTTTTCTTGTTGAGAGCCATGTAGAATTGAAGTTTATCCATACCTGGACTGAAAGAAAAGACTAAGAACTGTAGCGGTGCCCATGTACCTGAAACTAACTACTGGAGGGGGGGACCTTGGAGCTCCTGGTGCAGGCACGTTACATGTGTTGTCTATTCTGGTGGTGCTCTGGCAGTGCTGTTATAGTTTATACACGCTGCCATCATATCCCAGCCCTTGGTATTGTATAACTAAGTTATGCGGATTTGGTCCAGACTGAAAAATGCCATTATGACTTTGGTTCTGAAGGATTTTAACCTCAAATTATAGACTCTCATTCAAACCGGCTTATTCATTAAATTAAATTGTGGAATGAAAGGTTCATAGTGCTCATAAAGCCTTTTTGGTAAGGTCAAATTCTGCCCCTGGCACATAGCAAACAAATGAGTTTAAACTGTAGGGGAATCTTGTAGACTGTCATTAATGGCTTTCACCAAACCATTAATGCAGCCTTAGGGCTGAAGTACCTTGTGTGGCCGCTGGCCTGTGTTTAGAAGTATAAATGCCTTTGGCTTGATAGGCAAATATAATTGGATAAAGACCACTTTATTAGGAGGAGTTCAAATGAGTCATTGCTCCTGAAATTGTATTTGCAGCTAAAAATGAAAGAAGAATGCTAACTTTGCTAGTACTGTGTTTCTTTTCTTTTCTAAGCCTAGAAAGGGAAGTTCAAATACTAATAAATGTAAATTTGCTTTAATTCTGCTAATCCTGTTCACTGCATGGGAAGAAGTTTATTGAAGTCAGTGGGCTGACAGCAGAAAGCGCTCAGACGTGCTGACTGCAGTGAATGGCCTTTCTGCTCACTTGGACACTTCTACAGGAACCTCTGACGAAACTTTGAGGGAGAGAAGGTCTGAGGTAGTTGAAAGGAGAGTTGGGCTGAAGCCTGCTGGAAAACTTTAGAAAAGGGGGACATGAACAGGGAAACGGGATGAAATGCAGCAGAGGTACTGCAGAGCAGCACCTTTTTTAAGCACGCATCCTTGGCCTGGCTCCCAACAGCCCCCCAGAGAGCACTGATGCAGGCAGTCGAATAGCCTGTATGCAGTCATTGCTGCATTTGGGTTGAAGGTGTATTTTTGTTTGGATTTTAAACCCTGTTGGCAGCTTGCCACAGAGGAAAGGGGCTGTAGCTGACTAATAATAAACCTCATTCATCCTTGTTTTAAACGGTCTGAATATTATTAGTTTATGTTTGGAATGAATCTGACCCAGTATCTTGCTGTAAATCTGAAGTTTGTCCTGAACAGAAAGTCAGTATGAGCTATAAATACTTCTCAGTTGCTATTCGTACTAGAGATTTGGGACAGAGCACATCACATGTGGGAGAAGTCTCACTTTGCTGAGGTGAGATCTTGTATGATTTTAGCATTAAATTATTTGATTAACAAACCAACGGTAGTTGTGTTTTGTAGAGTAAAGGGGGTATTATATGCTACCTGGGAATGATTCCTCAAAGAAGTGTTGTAATTGTTTTGCTGACTATGCTTTACATTCCCAGTAAAGGGAGATGGCTGTCACATGTTGTAGGTGAAATATATATTTAAGTACTAGGCTGAACCATAACTACTCATTATGTATGTGTTGGAGTCCCTCATTTCAGAGAAGGCATGTATTCATGCCAAATTTTGACCAAAATAGAGAAATCATTTGAGGGAAGAAAATGCAATAACCAGCGGAAATGGGTATTGACACAGTGTATGAAAGGGAACAGCAGGTAAGCGATTAGGTTACTTTATCTTTGCAGATAAGGATGGAGGAGGCAGCTGAACTAGGCTGGATTTCTCTGATACAGGGGGAAAGAATCATGTACGTTCTACAGACTCACAGAACTGTCACTGAAATGCAAATGCAGCAGCACTGCTGCTCTGGGCCAGTTCCTGCTATATAGAATCATGGAACAGTTAGGGTTGGAAAGGACCTGAAGATCATCTGGTTCAAACCCACCTGCCATGAGCAGGGACACTTCCCATTAAACCATGCTACCCAAGGCTCTGTCCAGCCTGGCCTTGAACACTGCCAGCGATGGAGCATTCACAACTTCCCTGGGCAACCCATTCCAGTGCCTCACCACCCTTACAGTAAAGAATTTCTTCCTCATATCCAACCTAAACTTCCCCTGTTTAAGTTTGAACCCGTTACCCCTTGTCCTGTCACTACAGTCCCTCATGAAGAGTCCCTCCCCTGCATCCTATCCTTACAGGTCCCCTTCAGATACTGGAAGGCTGCTCTGAGGTCTCCACGCAGCCTTCTCTTCTCCAGGCTGAACAGCCCCAACTTTCTCATCCTATCTTCATACAGGAGGTGCTTCAGTCCCCTGATCATCCTTGGGGCCTCCTCTGGATTTATTCCAACAGTTCCAAGTCCTTTTTATGTTGAGGACACCAGAACTGCACACAATCCTCCAAGTGAGGTCTCATGAGAGCAGAGTAAAGGGGCAGGATCACCTCCCTCGACCTGCTGGTCGCACTCCTTTTGATGCAGCCCAGGATATGGTTGGCTTTCTGGGCTGCGAGCGCACACTGCAGCCGGCTCATGTTCATTTTCTCATCGACCAACACCCCCAAGTCCTTCTCTGCAGGGCTGCTCTGAATCTCTTCTCTGCCCAGCCTGTAGCTGTGCCTGGGATTGCTCTGACCCAGGTGAAGGACCTTGCACTTGGCATGGTTAAACTTCATCAGGGTGGCATCAGCCAACCTCACAAGCATGTCAAGGTCCCTCTGGATGGCATTCCTTCCCTCCAGCATATCAACCGAACCACACAGCTTGGTGTCATTGGCAAACTTGCTGAGGGCACACTCAATCCCACTGTCCATGTCACCGACAAAGATGTTGAACAAGACTGGTTCCGACACCGATCCCTGAGGGATGCCAGTTGTTACTGGGGATGGGATGAAACAGAATTCACTCCTAAATTTTTATCCTTTCCCTTCCAGCTCTTCAGATTACAGAAACCTTCCACAGCTCTGTTAGGTGGAGCTTGCCGCCATCTGGGACTGTTGTGTAGCTGTTGTGTGAGGCAGAATATTGGAGCAGGTTCTTGTAATAACCTTCATGCTTTCCATGTTGTATCTTCTGTGAATGTGAGATTGTTATGTGTGTAGGACAAAATGAATGTGCTTTATTGCTGACTTCTGAACTTTGCTTATAATATGGTTATGGTAAAGTCAAGGAGAAAAATGCATTCTTCAAATGTGCACACAATATGCTTTCATGTACTTAAATTTTAAATCCTTACAACCTTTGCCTGAAATGCAAAGCTCTTTGGTTGGTGGGAAGAATAATAACTAAATAAGTTGTCTTTATTCCAAGCAAGATGCAAGTTATACTTTTAGTTTGTTAGTTGGTTTGTTTTGGCAAGGTGATCTGTAGATATTTGTATGTTTGTGGTTAAATCTAAAATTAATTCCACAAGGTGGGATGCTGAGCCTTCTCCTTTTATAAGAGCATAAGTTAATATCCAAACGGAATAAGCTGTTAAGTTGCTTTGGGATATATGATAAGGAGATTTCCTAGAGTAAAGAAAACAATGCAAAGAAGAACTCATTGTATCAGAAACACTTCGCTGAAAGTAGCACTGGATTTACATTTTGCTGCTGTATGTTAATGGCCTTCTGGAAGTCCACTGAGAGCAACAGTGTTAGCTTCCTTCCGAAATAAAAATGGTTTTTAAATTGTTTTCTTTAAACTCAACTTCTGAAATCTTTCAGGAGTGCCAAGTATTAATATTCTACTTGGCCTTAAGTTCCCATAGTTGTTTTTTGGAATATGTTTGTATTCTGAACGTTGAAGCTTCTTTAAAAACATGGTGAGTGATCATTTAAATGTACCCCCTGAAGTCTTAGCCGCTTATGCTTCCATTTTGCAGAACACTGGGCACTGAATCTTGGACTTTCCCAAGCATACTGGGTGCCTTTTATTCCTGAAGCACTGGGGTGCTCTGTTTGCCTCTCTTTCCTGGGGGCACAATCAGTGGGATCTTCTTTGTGTGTTTTGCTTTGTTAATGTGGCTTTTTGTTTGGTTTTCCTCTCCCAGAGGCAAGAACATATTTCAAACTAATAAAATATCTTTTTCTTTTTTTTTTTTTTATTTGGAATAAGTAGACAAAAGGTCTATTTCTACATTATATATAGTTTATACTCCAAAGTTTTAATTCTATGCGCTAATTGCTATAGGACAGACAAAAGCTTTTTAGGTTAAAGAAAGAGGAAAAAAAAGGCTGCAAGCTTTACATGGTTCTATTTTTATTTTAACTAGTTCTTGAATGGTATATGTAGCAGATTTTGGTTGTTTATTAAGGTTGCCCAAGATATGACATGTCAGAACTAGGGCAATAAAAGTTTGTATTTGATTTGTTTATGTCTTAAGCCCTGTAACTTTCAGTTTGAGAGTAACAATGATAAGCCAAGATAGGAGTCAAGGTCAAAGCAGTAATTTGTGTTTCTCTTGCTTTTTCTTGGCTTCTGCTCCCTTAAGGAAGTCTCAAGCTGTGTGTTTAGTGGAGAGATGTGTTGCTGGACCGCACAGGGCTGAATCAGAAATAAACCTTGTGCCCCTCAAAAGCTGGCTGTGTAAGGAGTCTCTGCAACAGCTGCTGCACACCACTTATTTTACTGCCTTGAGAAGATTGCTAGGGCACATTCTGCCTTATTCAAGTGTGACACAGATATGACTCATGTGTTTTCAGTTGTATTCGTCCATTTGTTGTATTTACTGAAAACAAAGCATTTTCTGTCTGCAGAGTGGAAGTTACAAATCCTGACTGACAGAAGAAAGCTACAAGTGGCTCTAGAATAGGGAAGCAAAGGGCATTCGGGGAAGGCTGCAGTCTCTGATTGTAGTTTGGAGATGTGGATCACACAGCTTGCATGTCCCAGTGTGTCCTGCTGAATGGCACTGATTTATCAGGCCACTGTGAGACAAGCAAGTAAGCAATATTTTGCTCTGCCTTACACAGTACTGCAAAGTGCTGTTATGAGTGACACTTCCGTGGTGGGATTGATGGAAACTTGAGCTTGCCTGCCCCCATCACTGTGGGGTTTTCTTCTTTTTGAAAGTGAAAAAGAAAGATGTCTACAGTGGTGCTGAAGACAGCTGATTTTTATTTTCTTCATTCACAGTTAATTTTTGTGTTTGTACTTTGGATTATGGTTCTCCAAATATGAAAATAGTTCTAAAAATCATGAGAGCTTGTGTAATAGCAACTTACTGATTTAATCTTTTTTCTTATAGACCAGCATGCCGGTCCACTAGCATAGCAGAAAACATCTCTGAAATAAGTTTTAGAACAGTTAATTCTATATTTTCTTTTTTCTTCTCTGTAATCTAAAAATCTCTCCAGATTTTAGGTGCTCGGCATTCAAGTATTTAGAAATTCGATTTAACCTAGTTTCTGTTTCAAGTCTTCCTTTCAGTCGGACATTATGAATCTGCCATATACGCTTCCTTCAAGACCTGGAGAAACTGCTTTTTCATTGTTTGGCAGCCACAGTCCTGCTCCCTTTCTGATTGCTGAGGAGATGAATTAGGCAACAGTTGCAATAAGTCACGTTCTGGGGATTGCATCAAGATGTTCCTGGCACTGCTGGGAAGTCATGCTGGCACAATGCAAACCTTGGCAAGATGCAAGAGTGTTTTGCCTTGGATTTTATGCAGTTGCATTACAGTCTTTTTAGCAAGCTCTTGGGGAATATGATGATTTTCTCCAATTCAGGATGCTTGCTGAGGGTTTATCTCACCTAAGATGAAAGGAAACTTTGTCTCCTGCATGCACTGGTTAAAACTGGCAAGAGTAGTGAGAGCACTGCGTCTCTGAAGCCTTCTGTGTGTGGCGCAGCAGCCAAGCCTTTCTCTGTGCTTGTTTACATTGTTTAAACCGACATGTTTTCTTTGGCTCTTGAGTCAGTACAGTTAACAAATAGATGTTTTGCCCCTGAAGGAGAGGTTTGTTTTTCTTACTGCCTGGTTAATCCGTTCTGAAAGTTACTCAAGAATACAATTTACTATTATCTAAAACAAATCTATTTATACAACAGCACTTTAAAACACTTCTATCTTTTACTTTCCTGTTCAGCCGTTGAAAACTATTTGAGTTTGATGTTGTAAAAGACAGAGAATTCCAAAACTTGTCTAACTCAATTTTGTTTTCATGCATGAAAGGGAAATGCCAAGAAAAGTTTAATGGTTTGGTAATCCTCTAAAACCGAAGGGATTATATTTTCCTCCTGTTTTCTCCTTTGTAGAAACTTGCTGTTAGAAATACCATCATTCCTTAACTTGAGCAAGAGCTACATGTTAATTTAGTGTTCAGCAGAGTAAGGTTTTTTTGCTTATAAGGAAGATTTATTCTGGTTTATGGCTTCTGTAGTTGATAGTTAATATTTAGATTTGCAATTAAATAGGCATATCCAAATGCAATGTACTTTAAAGCAGGAGTACAGTGAGCTTACAGAGGATGTCTATGGAGCTTTTTCTTCACAGTTATTTAGAGCAAAATCTTGCTTCCTCTTTTTTTGCCAGCTGTGTAGAGTTTTGGAGATTTAGGTAATTATATCCCTTCTGAAATTATGACTGTGGCAGAACTGACTTTTCCACGCTTTTGTGGATGAAATTGGAAAGCAGCTGAAATGTTTTTAAAATCACTTAGTGGGTTGTGTAATATTTCTGTTGTACTTAGCCCGGTAGCCAAGTTTTTAAATCCCGAGTTTGCAGCCTTAAAAAGTGTATAGTCACATTCCTAGGCTGCTCAGGCACCTTTCTGAAATTTGCTTTGGATGTTGCTGCAGCCAGGCTGATAACCCTGAAGTGTTTTGCAGCTGCCTTTGTTTTGTATTAAAACTTTAGGATGAGTATATATAGATGCACTCTGTTTTGGATGTATAGCTAGCTTAGGTAGTCACCAAGAAGATGTCTTTATTGCCTGTTCTTATGGACTAAATTTGGTCAAGAAGCATGGTTGTCCTGGGTTCAGCAGTAGCAGTCATTTTTCTCCTTCTTAGTAGCTGGTGCAGTGCTGTGGTTTTGACTTTCAGCCTGGAAACATTGCTGGTAGCACCAATGTTTTCAGTTGCTGCTCAGTAATGTTTACATTGACCAAGGACTTTCTCAGTCTCACGTTCTGCCAGGGAGGAAGGGAAGCTGGGAGGAAGCAGAGACAGGACACCTGACCCAAACTAGCCAAAGAGATATTCCACGCCACAGCACGTCATGCCCACTATATAAACTGGGGGCAGTTACCCAGAAGGATTAGATCACTGCTGGGTCAGGCTGGGTATTGGTTAGCTGGTGGTGAGTGGTTGTATTCTCTTCCCTTGTTATTTCCCTTGTCATTGTTATTATTGGTGGTAGCAGCAGTGGTTTGTGTTATACCTTAGTTACTGGACTGTTCTTATCTCAACCCATGGGACTTACATTCTTTTGATTCTCCTCCCCATCCCTCTGGGAGCTGGGGGGGAGGGAGGTGGGAGAGTGAGCAAGGGCTGTGTGGCTGATTTGCCGACTGCATTTAAACCATGACAATGGTATACTTGGTTAGTTTTTCCGTGGTGTTAAATGAGCTGAGAAAATGATTGCTTTGTGCTCTGGAATTTCCTTTATAACAATTTATTTCTCACAAGGTGCCTATTTATCATAATAAATGCCTGAAAAATTCAAGTGCAATGAATGCTTTTCATTGATATTTTGTGTTAGCAACATTTCTCTAGATGTAGTTTGAAGTGAAATAAAAGAGTAATGATGCTTGCTGTTTTCCTGCATACTGGTACAAAATGTATTTGGACCCGATTTCTCTGCTCTTTCTGTTTACTGTACCTGGTGTGTGACATAGGTTGGCACCAGTGTGGTTATTTACCACAGGTTTTCTGACTATTGCTGTGCTTGAAACATTCCTCCAGCTCCAAAGGATCTGGAATTGCCTCGTGTTTTCTTTAAGTAGGCAATTACATAAAATTATAAACCTATTACATAAACGTAGCAAGTAAAAGCCCCATCTCAACTTTTTCCACTTTGTAAATCAAGACTTGACCCAGTAACTGGTAACCACCTATAATTTTTAAGTATTTAAACTGTTCAGATGGGGTATAGCTTATATCTGATTTGGTGATTGTTAAATGTTTAATTGCACAATGTGACATTTCGGGGTCTCATTTCCAAGTATGACAAAACTAGCTTTGAAAACAGTCCACAAATGCCTGACCAAAGCCCCACTGAGAATTCCCCAAGAATCTTTCTAGTGCTGTGCTTTTGTTGTGAATGCAGAGTATGCTGTATTGTCAGGTTACGCTTTAAAGATGGAGTAGATCTGTCACCAGCAGAATGCTATTCCCTGTGTTTTTTTGTGTTGTAATGCAAAGATAAATGTGGCTGACACTGACGACTGATGTTAACTTTGCATGTGTCCTCATTCAAAGCAGTCTATGCCTGTTTGTTTTGCACGTTTCAGAAATATGGCTACACGCACCTTTCTGCTGGTGACCTCCTTCGAGATGAACGAAAAAGGCCAGGCTCACAGTATGGAGAACTCATTGAGAACTACATTAAGGAGGGGGAAATTGTACCGGTTGAAATAACAATCAGCTTAATCAAGAGGGTAAGGAAAGAGCTATTTCCTACTGATTCACTCGTGCAGACTAAACAACAAAGCAGTGACTGCGTTCTAGAAGAATTGTGTTTCCTCTGTGTGAGTAATATGAAATGGCAGACACATAGGTGCACATCATGTAATGGGCTCTATGATTCTGTGATTCTGTGTTTCTTTCTGACTGGTTGGAGGGCAGTAGGTGATGGCTTCTGATACCTGGGGATCTGTGAGAATGGATAATTTTAATTTAAGTTTATTATTTTAGTAGCTCTAGGGAAGTCAGTGAGTCTCTGCATTTCTCATTTCCCCTAACTAGCTTTTACACCTCTTGGTCAGCTCAGTTGTATTCGACTTGAGAGTGGAGGCCTTAAAGGCAGTGCATTTCTGTAAGTTTTATCCAAAGACATGTCCAGGTGGAAGAGAGCACCTCCTAGTATTATTGGGTCAGGAATAATTCCAGCCTTATACTTATTACATGTCCAAGAAAACAACCAGGGTATATTCTTGAAGACAGAAAAGGCTTCTGTTGCTCATGACACTAAGTTTATCAGTAGTTTTCCTATTAAAATTAAGTCTAGCTCAAGGATGTTCTGGCATCTTACGGTGTAACAGCACTTTCCAGTATCTTGTAGAAAATTGCCTTTAAAACTGGGGTTGGGTGTTATGAGATTGAGCTTTATCAAACAGTGAGTTGAGTTTGAAAGAAAGCTATATTGGTGTATTGGTGAATTAATTATCGTGCATCGAAGGTGAAACAAAAAATACATTTTGTAATTCTGCAATAATCCTAAAGTAAATGCTGCTCAATTTACCATGCCAACATTTTGAGGGTAATTTAGTAATTAGATTAATGGTTGTATGTGCAGGAGGTCATGAATTGGATTCTCTTTTATCAGGCTATGGATCAAACAATGGCTGCCAATTCCCAGAAGAACAAGTTCTTAATTGATGGGTTTCCCAGGAATGAAGATAATCTTCAAGGCTGGAATAAGACTATGGATGGAAAGGCGGATGTTTCTTTTGTTCTCTTTTTTGATTGTGACAATGAGGTAATGAAATGTGTTATTCTGTAACTTCCTTTCTTGCTATATTGTTGGAATCATTCAAGAACTTGAAAGCTGTCAGGTAGTGAATGGACAATATAAGAGTAGAAGGGAAACTTGGTATATGAGTTTTGAGGATACTTTTTTTGGCAGTGTGTTTTTGCAGATGAAAAACTATGGTTTTTAAATGGCAGCTCATTGCGCCTGGTATAATCATGTGCTAATAAATTATATTGACATTCTTCAGGCAGTTGCATTCTTAAGGAAAATCTATAGAATCTTTAAATACATTGTACAAAGTTACTTGGTTAATTTTCAGAAAGCATTACACTGTTTATTCTTAGTAACTGTTTAGTCCAAAATTAACTTGCTAGCAATGCCTACTTTAATTCTAATGCGCTGGCTTCATTTTCACAGTTGTGAGTTGTGCTATAGGATAGCTGGTAATCAACATGTTATTCAGCAAGTCATTAGATTACAAGGACATTTTGACAGTGATATATTATATTCATTTAACAAGTGCCATGATATGCTGTTTTTTTAATATGTCTGTGCCCTTGAGACATAAAAACTGATACGCGAATCCCAGTACCTGTAGCTGACTTTCTTCCTTTTACCCTTTTCCCCAATTTCCTGAGAAATTTTCTTACTTTTTTTTTTTTTTTACTTAATTGCAGTTCTTTTTTAATCTCAACAAGTCAGGGGTTATATTTTTCTATTTAAAATCTTAAGTAAGATTAAATGAATTTTTTCACTTGGTGGAGTATTAATTTTGGGGTTCTAACTTTTTTACTAGATGTAACAATAGACAACAATGCTTACATGATCTTCTGGATATTTTTTACTGTGTACTTTGTAGGAAACACTAATTTTTAACCATTGTCCTCATGCATGAGTAGGATAAATGTATTCATGAAGTGTACATGTGTCAGTGTTTCTTACTTAACTTTAGGTTTCAAAACTTCAAAACATTCATTGAGCAGCTTTTAACTCTGGTTAGTTCTTCTGTTTTTACTTAGATTTTGAAGTCTTCATTATAGCAGTGTCAAGTAAGAACATTTAACTTATAGTAATTTAGTATATAGCCTTATGAAATTCTTGGGCGAATATACAGTGACTTTCAGGCATGTATTAGTAGTCTTAATTTGACATTCTGCTTTTCAGAAAGCCTGAACACATCCTTGGAAGTCAGGTGATTTTCTTCTTTAAATGTCTCAAATTGGAGACCCAGTCAAACCACTGAGCTTGATGTTGTTTTTACTTGCACTGATCTCAATCCTATCTAAAGAGTCCCCATTTCAATAATGATTTAAGTGCAAAGCCTTCCTTTTTCTCTGTAAGAATCTAACATTCCATGTGAATTCTGCTTACATCCACCAGATCTGGGCAATATTTTGTGTGTCAGGCCTATTTAGATTTTTCAGGATTTGTTTTACTCCTGCTTTCAAGATTGCACCTTGTGTTCCTTGTTGTGATCATCCTTTTGATGTCTTTTATAGATATGTATTGGCCGCTGCCTTGAAAGAGGCAAGAGCAGCGGTAGGAGTGATGATAATCGAGAGAGTCTGGAAAAGAGGTACTATCTTCAAAACTTCTCTATTCCCTTCCGTTTATGTTTTACTGTGTAATGCTTTTTTCCCCTGTGCTTTCTCCTAGAATTCATACATATCTGCAGTCTACTAAGCCTATAATAGATTTGTATGAGAGAATGGGGAAAGTCAGAAAAGTGGATGCCTCTAAATCTGTTGATGAAGTAAGTACATAAGCCAGAAAGCATGGGGATGACAGTGGCAGGGTGCATATTTTTGGCATTCTTCTGATGTGTGTTACTGAGGGAGGCTGTGGAACTCTCATTTTGACTCTTGAAGAACTGATTAAAATGTGAATAACTTTAAGAAATCAATTAGTTCTGCTTGAACATGAGCTGGACTAAGCACGCTTTCTGTGTTTTAAGTGTCTTATCTTTTTCCCTTCCATGAGCCTTTGCTTTTCTGAAGTAGTATTGCTCTTCAGTCTCAGTTTCTCAGAACTGATGCTAATTTCACTATTAAAGAATTACTGTGAATGTTCTAAGAAAAACCTATATGTTTTTAAAAATACTCCCAATTATTGTGTGCACTGCTTTAACTTAAAGTAACTTTAACTGGCATGTGAGAAAATTAATATTCTTCCTTCTCTTTTTAGGTTTTTGAAAAAGTTGTACAAATTTTTGACAAAGAAGGCTAATTTCCAGCTTGAAAGTTCATTTCAACTTGTGCTTGAATCTTGCTTGAATAGCTGCTACTGCAGTCCACTCTTTGTAATTGTTTTAAAGGATACTTTTTTTTTTAAATTGTTTTCCACATATCAACTGATGATTGGAAAAGCAATTAATTACAAATGTTTTTTAAATAGGAAATCATTTCTTGTGGCTATAGTATATAAATTTCAGGGTTCTCCGTTAGTACAAGTTCAGTTACTCACATAGTAAAACCACAGTTAAAACATCTCTCTGAAGAGACTATTTATTGTCACAGTTCTGTGCCTGTCATGGGCAGCCCTTATTCCTTATTGTATACACCTATTTATTTATTTTAAGGATCAACCAAACAGCAGCATTAAGTAACTAGAGACCTGTGCCCTTGTTTGTTTTTTGGGTGCTCGGACCAAATTTAGCAGGTTTTTTTTTCAGAGTATAATTTCATCACAAAGTTCTCTGTTATACCCAAACCTGAATCCTGTAAGTCAAGCTGCAGTTAGTACGAGAATCTATCTTAGCAGTTCTCACAAAATTATTTAATATGCTGTTCAGCAACAGACATACAAAGTACTTTATGGAAAGTGGTGCTTTCTTATGACTCTGGACGTAGACTGTCTTTTAAGTTCCTGAGTACATGGATGACACGGCCCTGGGCTTTACCTTGTCTTCATTAGCAAAAGGTTAAGAATATAATTTCTAAGTCAGGTCAGTATTTCCGTACTCACTTACTTTAAATTATAGTTACATGGTCTTCAGAAGGTGGCAAAACTCTTAAATTGTGGACAGTAAGCAGAATCTTCTAACAGTTCTTTGGTTTGTAACAAGTGGAAGGGATTTTCTGTATTATTATTATTGAAATACTGTGTTACTGAATGCTTTAAGGTTTGTTACCTGGGGAAATATTTTTATGGTTAAACTAGTGAATTTTTTTCCCCCTAAAATTGTATAATTTTAATAGCTGTTTGTTTGGAAAGACTGTAAATTATTGCACTTCTGTTATGATGTGGACAGCGGAAGGGAAGATACCTGCAGAAAAAGTTCCTTTCACTTAAATAAATTGGGTCCTGCTTCATCGTATTCTCTTGAATTAGCCAAGTATGGTCAGTAGCTGTAGTTGGGATAAGCAGATAAGTAGTTGAAACAAACTGGTTTAAATGTTTGCACAGATGTGATGTAATTCTGCCTTTTATTTAAAGTAGCCTTTTCTCTCCCCTATATAGTATGCATAGGTCTGTGGGGGCCCAGCCATGCATTCCTTGCATGCCCTAAGCTTTCACTGAAGAAGGCTCCAGAGGCTTGAAGATGAGTGTTTTAACTAATTCTAGTGATAGAATGGTTCTTCCTACATTAACTGACGCTATAATTGGTTTGTGATACACTAATGGATGTTGCTAATTACAGGGAATCACAATTTGGAGAACTTGGGGTTCAGCTTTTCCTTACTGATGACTCTCTCTGTATTTAGGAAAAGCTTTAAATTAAGCCTGGCTTCTAATTAGAATCAGACGTGGTGGTCCTCATCCTGCAATGTGATCTGTGCAGGCAGATTTGCATTTGCATGAATTCTCATCTCGGTGAGGTTCTTGAGGCTGCTGGACTGGGGAAGAGATGGGTACAGAAACAAAGGGTAAACTGCGGCATCCTTCCCAGTATGGTAGGAGTTCAAACAATGGACTGAGCACAAATAACTGTTTACTACTGCAGAATATATGGACCATGACTACTTTTGTGAGTGTGGGAGGCTAAAGCTTTTGCTTTATGAATTTCCCCTTAAAAAAACCCAAGAAATCATGGAATTTAATTCCTACCATATAAGTATGCTGACAGAGGGTAGGATCCAGTGAAACTGCATGTTGTGATATGAAGGTTAGAATCAGGTTTTCCCCAAAAGACTTCAAACATGATTCTTTAATCTAATAAGAGAGATTTAATTATCTTTGTTTCCAAGTTACTGGTTTTTACAAGTTCTGTTCAGAATAGAGTATCTGTTTTCTCTTGTCATATACTTTTCTGTTTATTTAAGCGCTGAAACAAAGGGGAAAAAAAAAACCTTTGGAGCAAGTTTTTAGGAAAAACCCAATGGTTTTGGCAATATTTGGAGTGGATTGTAATGTGTCTGTGCAAAGACTAGATTTTTTTTTGTCATTTTATTTATTGAAAATGCCATTTAATGTGTTACCAATTCTTTCAAGTTGGTCTTCCGATTGAAATAAAGATTAAAGGCAATATGCCAACGTGTTGTGTCTGTTTAGCAGCAAAACTGTACAAAGACTTTGAGGAGATCCAATAAACTTTGTTCTGTGGCTTCAGATGAGTGCTTGGCTTACAGTTACCTGTGTCAAGGGATATTTTTCATATATATATGTATGTAAAATGTGTGTTTATTAGTGTTAAATACATTTAATGGCCACATATGCACAGATAGGTTTCTAAAAGTTCAGTTTTCACTATCAAAAGTGGAGACCCTGTTAGGCACAGGATAAGATCAAGCAAATGCCTGAGGAATTGGTACCTTTTCTTGATTATGTAGGTTTATCAAATTACTCAGATTGTATAGTTGTGCAGCGATAATTCATTTGGCACTTCTATAAAAGAAAGGGGTCTTGAAGCAGGCTAGGAAACACAAACCTGTTGCACAGCTGCTGGTGGAGATGTTCTTTGGTCTTGATTTCTCATGTTTCCTTGCTCAGTCACCAGCTGATTTCCTGAAAGCCATTCTGCTGCTTTGCTGCCGCACATGCCTTCGTGCTGTACTCAAGACTGTGCCCTTAAAGGAGATTAGCACAGCATAATGTTCTTTATAAAGGAAACTGAGAGGTTGCCGGGCTTATTTTAAAATAAGCCTTCACATTTTGTGTTGTTTGTCACTAAATGGGTTGTTTATTCACATGTAGGTTTCTACTAAACAACAAGTTGAACTTGAAACGTTACCCTGGAAAGATTTGCCCAGCTGGCCTTGAAAGGGGTGGGAAAAGCAGGGCAGTAGTAGGTATCTTCTGCTGCTAAAACTACATAAACCAGACTGTTCTGCTGAAACCTCACCCTGAGGTTGCAGTGTCTCCTCAGGGACTGAGTGACAGGGCCAAGGCCCTGGGAGCTGGCCCCAAAGCAAACCTGAATGGAAAATTCCTTTCCCAAAGGTGCCAATTTGATGGAATAGGGACAGGCAGAGAAGACCATAAGCATGCACTTGAGGATTGCCTCCATGCAAGATATTCCCCACTAGGAACATTGCTCCTTAATAAGGAGAGATGGTTCACAAGGGAGTTCCAAGGTCTTGTGGAAAATGCTGTGTCTTACAACAATGGGGACATCTGCGTGCTGCTGCCCTGGCTGAACTGGGGAGAATGGGCGAGTTAAATGGAAAAAACCTTCAGTTCAGACTAGAGCTGCCAACTGTCGTTACTGGTTGGCAGTTCTTAGCTGCCAGCATTTAGGAAAGTTGCAGCTTAGGGGATTACTTTTCTGCTTAGTTTGAAGTTCAGTACCAGTTTGGTCCCTGTTGCGATACAGATGTCTCTGAAAGCTATGATGTGTGACTACCCAGCTGGCCGCCTGCTCAGAGTCCAGCCCTTGGCCCCTTGGCTCAATCAGGTTATTTCTTCAAGACACAATGCAGGAGGACTTGGAGATTGGGCTGGGTGCTTGCCACAGTCCAAAGATCATGGGGTTAACAGCTAATAATGAAAACTGCAAGACAGCACAAAGAGGATTCACCTGATCAGGTAACAAAGGAGACAGTAACAAGAATACTAAGAATTTTGATTTCATATAGCAACAGTTCTTAACGATCTTTTGGTCTGCAGACCCTCATAAATCTTCCAGTAGAGATATGGGGGTATAGAGGAATTTAATCTTGCAGCTCTCGGCTATTTTTTGTGGATTGCTTAGTTTAAGATGGTGGGTTTCAGCCTGTGGTCTGTAGAGTATTTCTGTTGGTAACAATAGGCGTCTTTATTGAGTCTTCTAATCTGCTTAGCTGATGGTCTATCCTCTTTTCTTTGTGCCTTTTAATGTTTTTTCCTTTCCTTTCTGAGTTGCAGATACTCTTTGGGATGGGGAAGAGGGTGCTTCTAACAATCTGTGTCTTGCAAAAGAGAATCTTTAAATACCTTCAACTGGAGCAATCGGAACCTATTTCTGCCAATGAGCTTGGTATGCAGTCTGTTATGAAACTGATGTAAAGCACATTGTGCTTTTTCCTTTTCCCCCCACTACAGAAAATCTCAGTGTAGTACCTCTGCTCTTTCTCCTCTGGTATCAGCTGTGTCTGTCTTGCTTCAGCACAGTGCTTAGCAGCAGTTGCATGAACAAACTCCTCAAGCACTGGATGTTAAACTAGTACTGACCTGTTATGCTTCAATGGATGCAAGTGAGATGATTGAGGGAGGGAGGAAAGACGCTTAAAGCTCAGTCAATTCTGCTTCACTAGTCAAGCTTCAGCTTTAGATACATATCTGTTCCTCACAGCAGCGATGCTTGCGTTTAGTCTCGCTATTTCATGATTATGCTGTATAGAAATTTATGCAAAAGCATTCCCTTGCCTGGAAGTTGCCTGTCTCCTCTCATTGACTCTGCCACCTTGAATTCCAGGGAATGCCTAGACAGGAATTTAGGGTAAAGCAGTAGAAGGTACACTGGGCAGGATGAAGACAAATTGGGCTGTGCTTGTGAAGGACAAGATGCACAGTGTATTTCTCTGCAGGCAGCAATGCCAGGCTCTTTTGTCACCCTGGTTTATAACTACATTCAGACAGCAAAGAAGAAATCTCTCTTCTCCCTCAAATGTTTGGCAGAAAGCTTGCTTTTGTCTAAAATGCTTCTTAAGCACTGCAAACCATTCAGTCCTAAACCAAATACCAGTTTGCGTTGTGCTTTTTCTTTCTAATTTACAAATAGGAGGGTTTGGGTTAGTTTGTTGTAATAGCTGCTGCAGCGAGACAAGGAAAATACAAGGCGCCATCCCAAAAGATATTATCGGCTTTATTCTGGAGGGCTTTTTAGCACAATGCAGTTTCTTTGTGTAAGAAATGGCAAAGATTGCTGTGCGATACCACACACGATACGTGTAATGGTAAGTGGATGGTACGTGCGAATAGTATCTTGTACAACTTTTGTACTCAGCATGAATTTTAGTGCCATGAGATGTGGAAAGAGATTTTAGGATAGATTCTCAATTGGATCAAGTCTTAGGAGTGAAGCTTAATCTATCATGGAGGTCTTCAAGGCCTATCAGGATCTGTCAAGGAAGGTATTTGGATGATGTGACATGTGCTGATCCTCTTTCCAAACTGAGCGTGGAGCTATCTCTTTAGATTGCTTTTTGGGACGTTACTGCTGTTTTCTTCTTAAACAGAACCCTCTGGAGTCCATAGATGGGGTAAAAAAGTACCTTGAGGTCCATGTTATGTTCTAACCCACATACCTCTGTCCTTGTGTGAATACCTCTTCTAACCCACGTACCTCTGTCCTTGTGTGAATACCTCTTCCAGATTCTTTTGGCTATGGTGGAAATGATTAGTGCCTTTATTTCAGGGGGAGGACTGGCACAGTCTCAAGCCGCTGCCCCACCTCATATTCTGCATACATGAACAACTGTGAGGGAGATGCTTTCTGGGAGCTGTAGTGGCTTCCTTACTTCCATTTTCCTCTCCAGGCCATGCATCTTGCATGGGCAAGATTTCCCAAGGTATCGTAGCATCTCCCTATCCCAAGAAGGGAGATGGTAGCTGGGTCATGGGAGAAGCCCTTGGGCACAGGAGGCAACAATGGCATGAAGCATCTTGGATGCATTTTTCAAATGAAAGCATAATCCGCAGCCACATTTTTGCTGGATAATCAAAATGTCCATGGAAAATAGGAACAGGGATAATTTTACCATGTTCTTTCTAATTTAAAATTTTCTGCGGAAAGAAAGTGCATTTGACCACTTCCTTGTGACAGAGAGCTCAGGATTTTAAGTGCTGTTCCTGAAGCAAGCATTGCATTTGGATTACCATGTGTGACTTCTTATGGAGCTTCCCTGGGCTCTTGGATGCTGTTCTTGCCAGCGAGAGCAGATTGCTTCCAGCAATAAACATCCCACAAAATTATGTATGTTCTTTAAGAAAAGTAGCAGGATTTTCTGCTAATTGCAAAAATACATAATGGATGCCTTCAGCATCTGTTATTTATTCTCTAACCAGCTTTCATCCAAAAGTAACCTTTAAACAAACATTAAGATTGGGTAGTGTAACAGTTCCAATGTGTCACACATATCTACACCCTCCAGTTTAATTATGTTTGAAACTCCTGCTTACAGTTGACTTCTAGCGAGAGGGTGAAGTTGTTTATATCTCTAGCTGGGAGACGTTCACAACCTGGCAGAGACGATGCTCTGTGCCAGGGCTAAAAGCATGTCTTGGACGTTTAGATGGGCTCTTCTTGGAAGCCGAAGGCCTGCCGAACGGTTGTTTGCTCACACGACAATTGCTTCAATCTACCACAAGGAGGGGTGCAAGGCTCGCAGAGAGGACGATGCAGCCTGGAAATGTCATCCGTAGGCTGTACGCTAGTTCCCATATCTTGAAAAACCTCATTTTTACTTTAAAAGTCTGCATTTTTTTTAGTAGTGTAACTTAAAAAATAAAATTCCCCTAAAAGGAAAAGATATTTTTGGACTTTTTCTTGCACTGATATCTGCTGTATTGGTGACTTGGCAACATTGTGCTTTTTTGTCTGTTTATTTAATCGCATCTAATGCGAACAACTAGATGGAGCCAACGGAATGATTATTGTGGCTGTTCTGTGCCACTACAGTCATGATGGGTTTGTCAGTCCCATCCTGGACCAACTAGGCAACTTTCTGAGATTGGCTTGAGTGAAAACTTTCCATTAGCAAAGGACTCACATACCTGGCACCACAGCAGAGAAGCATTCCTGATGTCTTTCCATCCCAGAGTTCCTCAGAAGTGAGATCTGTCCTGTGCTGGCAGAGGGAGCCCTAAAAGCAAAGCTGCTGGGAAAAGATGATTGGTAAACACCCCATTCCCTTTCACGGGAATTTTAGAGGGAAAACACTGTAGCTACACAGTCAAAACCTATATGGCTTTGTCTGTCGATGGATGATGTCTGACAAAATATCCTAGCTGCCCTTTCATCCTATTATTCTTTCCAAAGGACTCTGATGGAAAAGCATGGACTTAGTTTACTCCTTCAGCCACAGCTGTGCAGATACTACCTGGGCATCCTTCAACAATAACAGCCACATGCTTCCCAAAATTACTTCATGGTAGGGGAATGGGAAGAAACAGGAGGGGATTGGCATCCCATCGCCAATCCCATGGTCGGAGAAATAGCCTTTGCTTGCAAAGAGCAGCTACTCAGATTTGATCAAACTAGATGCTAGCTCAGTGTGGTTAACAGGTGGCTTAGGAAGGACAGACATGGGAGTATTCATCGCATCAGTTCAATGAATTGAGAATCATTTACCCCCAAAGTTATTCTAGGTGTCTAGGTTGGGGTGTTAAACAAGTTCTGTTTGTCTGAAGTATTGAGAGGAGGTATTTCTTCAGGGAAATTCATCTGTGCAATATTTTAAGGCACCCATAGAGAAGCACTCAAAGAAGAAGTTAACACAGTTGTGGGCAGAGCCTAAGAACCAAAAGCAGTTTGAGAGTCTGGACCTCTGTGAAGGATGTGACATCTGTCAGCAGTTGCATCCAACCTGCTAATGTCCATCTCTGCTGCAGAATAAAGGAGTAGATAATTATGCTTCAGATAACATGTGTTTTTAAAAGTTAAGAAGGTCAGTTAATTAAATGATAAAGCATAAGTGACCTTAATAATAATAATAATAAGTGATAACCTTAATTTGGAAAATTAGTGAAAAAATTACCCTTCCATTAACTGACACTGTGATGGGGATTACTCTGGAGAACGGAGATTTTGAGTCCCTTTGGGAAAGCAGGTAGATTTCTACTGTCTGAGAAGGCAGAGGGTCACCGCAGTAGCTAATGACAGGAGGCATACGAAGAGCTTTAATTAGCTTTGCTGTTATTCTTCCATCACAAGCCATTCATTAACTCCTGCCTTATCTATCCTGCTGTTCCCAGTCTGAACTGCACAGTCCCAGGAAAACATGAGCTCTGGGGGAAAAAATATAAATCTGGGGAGATTAGACCTCCTCAAACAGCCAAGGGAATGCTGAAGGTCACAGAAATGGGTACGGTCCTTGGCAAACACCTACATGCGACAGTCCTTGGTACAAACGCAGAGTAAGCCTCATGTGCTACTAATTGGTCTCATTAAGGAACCCAGCCCAGGTGGGTGAAAACAGGCACTTGATAACTGGGCTTCTGCTGGTCCCCTGATGCTAATGTAGGATTGCTGATGGGAGCTCAGGATGGTAAGCACTGGTCCTGCAGCCGCTGTTTTAGGATCCAGGGAAGGAACAGAGGTGAGAGCTTGGGGTGTAATTATTATGGCAAACCGAGGCTGGTTCCTTGCACTGAGAGGAACTGGGTGACTGGAAGTTGCCGGGGGTGATTTTGAGCAGTGCCAAGCATGTGTGGCTGAGTAATTTTCTTGTATTTCATCTGGTGTCACTGAGGGCAGAGTGGGGACCTGAGTACAAAACCTTGGGATCCTTTGGGCAGAGGTCTCCATCAGGCACAGGTCTTTCCCGTGCTGCTGATCACTTTCTCCACCAGCAATTGCCTAAAGCTTCCAAGTTGCTGAGGAGTTTGGTGTTACTCATGGGGACTTTGGTATTCCAAAGCCTGTGTGACTGGAAAGCCTGCCAGACAGACAGAGAGCTTTATGTTTGGTTAGAAACTCTCTGAAACTTGTACTTTTTCCCTTCTGATTTTGCTGTCTTTGGTTTGTTTGTTTCTGTCCCATTACCACCAGGAGGTGGGAAGTTGCTTTTCCTTCTTAGAGCAGACTCAGATTTCTAGACCATCTAGTGGAGTTTTATTTAAAGGAAAATAAGAAATCCTACCCAACACTCTAACTCCCATACTGTAAGCCTTAAAGAAGTGCTGCTGGCTCTGCTCACTGTGTAGTATTGGGGAAAATTCCCATGCTGTTTCTGTACTGCAGACTTAAACTGGGAAATGGGGATGAGAGGTGAAAGAGGAATGCTGAAAGTTAAATGAGTTGCCATACACCTGTAGCACGTCAGTGAGCCTCACTTGCTAGAGGAGCTGCCCTGCTTTATGAGATCGGTGGCAAGTTCAGCGTGCAGATCTGTATGTGTTATGCTGAGGAGCTGGGATACTTGGTCTGGTTGTAAGTCAAAGCAAGCTCTAAGTAATGGGCAAGTGAGCTCTAAGAGTAAACCCTGATCCCTCCTCTGCAGGTGATGGAGGTGAGACAGGAGGACCATGACCCCATATTGTCCCCTGCCCTTAGCAGCACAGCCCTGCTCTCTGTTTCATGCAGGTGATGCCATTATGTCTTTTTTGCTTCTAAAACGTGTTTTTAACACCTGAGAGGCACGATAGAAATGAAACTCTTTGCCATGGTGCTGAGCTGCTGCTGTGGACCTACTGGCCCCCTACCTTGTGCCCCAGCAAACTTGCAATCCTGGGCTTGATCCTTTGTTCTTTTAAGCCTGTAATGGTGTGTGTGATGGAGGTGTGTGATCCCTGTATGGGGTTTGCACACACCATCTCTCCACACACAGACACTGGCAATCCCCAAACCCTGCTGCTTTAGGGGTGATGCTACCAGCATCCTGTGAGGTGCCCTGGGGGTGAAGCCACCATTAGCTGAGTGAAAAAGCCTTTCTGGAGGTAAATAAAGCCCCAAGCTGTCCTATTATTTTAAAGAAGCTGCCTGCCACATGTGACCTTGGGATGTGTGTTGATGGGTACCTGCTGCAAAGGTTTAGTCTGAATCCAAATCCTCCCCTCTCTCTGCCTTTCTCCCCTGAAATGGGAGCTGTCATCATGCTGCTCACTCTTTCAAGTCGGCCTGAATGCCGATTGTCTCTCTCCTTTAGTAAAAACAAAGGTCTCTGGGATGTTGCATGAGGCCATTGCTCTGTTTTAAGGTGTGCTTTCACTTGCTCTTTACTGTTTGCCGGGTCTCCTCTGCTTTGTGACTTGAGTGAAGGTGCATTCCTGATGAAAGGTTTGTTTTGGTGAAAGTGGGGGAGATTGCAGGGTCTGCAGGGCTGTGAATAGAGCTGCTGTTGAGGCAACTTGCCTCTTGTTGAGCAAGAGGAGAAATAGGCTTCTAGGATGGCTGCAGGTACCCCTTGCTCTGTAGGTGAAAGGAGCTCCTGAGAGTTCCCCCTTGCCCCCTGGGTGAGAGCATGGCTGTGAGCTGGATGGGGCAGAAATCAGGCTCTTGCTGCTCTCTGAGAACACACCCATGAAACTGCTTGAAGTACCCACTGGAAGTAACACAAACCCATCAGCCACTGCCAGGAAGCTGTTGGGGATGAACAGCAGTTGAATGTTCACTGCTGAGCCCTGGTTGAAGAGCATCGGACTGATCCAATGGGGAGACTTACATCTCAGATGAGACATAATGCCTCTTCCAGGGATGAAATAAGCTCTCGCAGCAGGTACCTTTCCTGCTAACCTGTAGTCTTCTCCCTTTTTGGCCCCAGATCACAGTCTACTTGATGGGAATATCTTTAAGTAAGTCAGGTGAAGAGAAGGCAAACAGGAAGGGCATGGTGGAAGGGGAAGTTTCTGAGTGACCTGATGCTAGCATGGGGATATGAATCGCTAGAGCATGCATTAAATGAATGGCTCCAGCAATGACATAGTCTTTCAGTGAACACAAGGAGGGGGAAGCAGTCTGGCTCCAGGACAATACCTGGCGACTTGTGTAGAGGAAGAGCCCTGGCACCAACCAATGCATGAGACTGATGAGAAGTGATCTGGGCAGGTCATTCAGAAAATCAGGTTTGCTGGCCCAGGGAGGACATAATTGCCTTGGCCTGATGTTATCTGTGAGGCTACATGTAGAGGAGGAGGCAGCGAAATGGGCAGGCAAGCAGGAGCCTCTGCCTCAGAGTGAAGCTCTGGGAACCTAAGGAGGGGTGGTGCCTGGTGGGAGGGGGGATGTGTTTTGCTGGTGCTGGAGAGGGGTGTAAGGGGTCGGAGGAGAGCCGGCATGAGGCTGAGTCTCGATGTGCTGATTCAGCTTTATCTATGTCCTTTGCAACACTGGGTGTAACAATTTTCAGACCTATTTCTAAGCATTTTGTTTTAATGGGGCTGGGACTTGAGTCTCCTGCTCCAAGAATGAAATTTCAGCAAAATCTTTAGTTTATAAGAGAAGTTTCAGGTTTTATCCATAGGAACACCTTTGAAACTAGACATTAATGTGACATGGATCCTAGCTGGGCAAGGGTAACATTGCTATGTGGTGGTCCCAAATCCCACAAGATCCCAATATGTGTGTCTCTGGGAGTTAGGCATCCAGCTCCTGATGAGCTGAGCTGAAGTGACTTTCCCAAGAGTCCTGGAGCAAGAATGATAAAGGACCCCAAATCTCCCAGCTAATGTTAGATTACCAAAGCACCTTGTCTGCCTCTTTAGTTTACATTAACAGGCAACACACTCATAGTACCTATTAGTGTAAAACATTGTTTGTAATCGTTGGTTTAGCACTGAAATTGGTGTATTTCTAGGAAAATCACAAAAATGCACTGGTTTATGATCATTTGCAATGGCATTCCTATTTTCAGATGGCAATGTCATGAATAGAAGAGACCTGCTGAATAAACAGCTGTTGCCTTTCGTTGTGAAGAGATTATGTTTTGTTGTGCTTGCAGAAATGGCTTCTACTGCCATGTGTTGCCCTTTAAAAGCAAGAGAATAACAAATGAGCAAGAAAAAGCATCTCAGATACAGTCTGTTTGGAAGGAAAATCCAGGTTTGGTGTTGTGTATATCGTTCAATTTGTTTTGTATTAATTTGATCTTTAGTTTTTTTCAGTGTAGCCTGATTAGTTCCACATGTTTTCCCCAAGGTTTTGAACAGTAAAACTGCTTGTCTGAGTCATCAACTAGATAAATAATTGGCAACTTCAAGGGCCCATCTCTTAAATCATTTCACAGTTGCTTGTGGCCCTGACAGAGCTTGGTTGCTTGTACATTCGAGTCAGCTGTAAAGTCTAATCTGGGCTTTCAATGGCCCTGGGAGACCAACAAACTGCTGATTACGGAGCCTCACGTTGGCTTGTTTTGGCATATCTGCTGGAAGAATGCAGCAAGATGCTGGGGAATGTGTGGTTGCGGCTGGTGTTTATAGCTGGGGTGGAGGAACCTTCCTGAAATGGGCAACCCAGGGTGTACACCTGGAAGCTGTGCAATCCCTCCTGCAAGGAGCTGGCATGGTCCCATGTGTGGAGGTGGTGGGGCTTGTCCTTCCTGGTGGGTTTCCTGAGCCCAAGGCTCTGCAGGTGCTGACTCTGATGTAGGGGGATGCCACGCTCACCTCTGTGATTTAACATCCAAAATGGGCCATCCAAGCATTCTTTGTCTTCTCCAAATGTAGGTATTGGTCCCAGCTCCAGGTGGCCTAAATATAATCCCCACTTTTGGGTCCTGCAGTGTAGCCCATGTATTGGGAAATGAGAAGCACAGCACAAGGGCTATGAATACAGCCCCCTCTTTGCCATGGTCCATCCAGGGATGTGTATCAGGAGCTTTAAGATGGTTATGTACCTGTTTCTTCATATGTGGTGGTTGTCTGGTTTCTGAGTGAGATATGAGTCACTCTACTTGAATAAGGGAGATGTTGGACTTCAGCTTTTCAGTCCCAGTGGCTCACTTCTGGCTTGGCTTAGGTTTTAGGTGTACCACTTGGGTCTTGTGGTAATCTGATCCAAAGTGTAACCGCACCATGGCTGAAGTGGTACTGCTGTCCTGGGAATGTAAGAGGAGCTGAATTGGATGCTCCCTTGCCTGGATATGCTTGGGTTTGGGCTTAGTTTGGGATTTTTTGGGGAGAGGGAAGGGTGGAGGGGATATGACTGCAGTTCAAAATGCAAGAAAGTGCCAAAAGCAGGATGAGAGACAGCTCAGTGGCGATCTCTGAGCTTAAGGAAAAATAATGTAAATCTGGAACAGACCCATCATCTTCAGAGCTGGCTCCAGGCTTCTCAGCAGGAGAGGCACAGCTTCTGCTGGATTGGAAAAATAAAGCAGCCCAAATGCCTCTTGTGAGAGGTCTTGGCCCCTTGGCTTGTATCGGGCGTGTTTGGAGCAAGCCTGGTGCCTCGGGAAGAATGCCATTGAGCCTCAGTGAGGTCTCTGGGGGTGGTGGGTATGAGGGAAGCGTTGTCTTCCCCTCTTTCAGATGGCGTTAAGGGTGAGTGAAGTTGAAGGTGAATGAATGGATTATGCTATGCTGGAAAAAAATGGTCACATTAACAAGCTGCAGTGTGTGACAGAGACATCTGTGACTGTTAAACCAGCTCATTGAGTTAAAGCTGAGCAAATCGGCGTGCTCGTATGTACGTGTCCCGATCACGATTTGAACTACCTTGGCTTCTGTGGTGGCGGTTCTGGATATGAGCTTGTGACTGGAGCCTGGGTGCGGACAGTGCTGACAGCATGGACACCAGCTTGGCTGGGAACGTGACAGAGCTTGTGGTGATGCTAAGCAGGAACCCTAGTGTAGCCCTCCTGTGTAATGCATGTTATCCCAATTAATACAATGATGAGAAACTCGATGGGCACCTTCCTGCAGGGACTAACCCCTGCTCTGCGACAGTCTGCCTTTGGTCCTCTCCATGCTTCCTCTGTTTTTCCTGCGCAGCTGGGTGCTTTATTTTGGTAGGCATTGCTCACATTTCTCTTAACAAGATTTTTGTACACTAAGAATGGTTTCCAACAGGAGTTCACTGTGTATCCATGTACAGCATGTACCATGGGGTGTTAGCACAGGGCTGGGTGGGGAGATTCATCCCAATCCCAAGAGCTCAACAGCCATCCTATGTAAGGGGAAAGGAGCTGAGCCAGTCCTTTTGCTGAGGAGTATTTCCCATGCAAAGGGTGAATGAATTTCTCTGTCCAGCCAGCTCAGAGACAGTTGACAGGTCTCATTTTCTTCCCTAGCCATCCTCTTGTACTTACTAGAGGCTTTCTTCCCTCTCCCTGTCCTTTTAACTTTTGGATCTGGGTCGAAGCCTAGCTTTTGCAGAGAACAGCTCTCTCCTCTGTGCCTGCTCCAACCCCTTCTCCTCCTCATCCTGATTGTGGTGCTAGAGGATCCCTCCATGTACACTAGACGTTTGGTGATGGAGGAGGGTAAAAAGAAGCAGAGGACTGGAACAAGCATTTTGGCAGTCAGTGCAACAAGCCAAGTTGAATTACACGTTAACATTTGTCGATTGTCGGTATGTGAAGTATTTTGTACCATTATAAGATTTTAGGAGCTCCGATGCAGATTTTATGTACTTTTATTTTGTTGAGATTTGTGTTTTCTTGTAGACAGAAATCTCACCCAGCAATTTGCTGCTTGCATTTATGTCTTTTTTTAAACATAAAGTGGAAACAAGCATCTGAAATCATTCTTCTCATTCTGACAAGCAACATCTGTAAAACCTTAACGCTGGAAGGAGGCAGGAACCAAGAGATTTATAACCCCCCGCTGAAGTATTGGAACGACCTTATTTCCCGGCAATTAGCTTTGCTCAAAACATTTTTGTTTCCTATTAGAAGCAATCTACTAACATTTACATTGACGTGTTTAATAGTTGTTGGTCATCTCTGAATTCAAGCAGGCAAGGCAGGAGGAGAGTGGAGGAACATGTTTTGTAAACTGTAAAAGCATGTGTGTTGTGTTGTGTTTGTTGATAGTGGTGAAAACATCCATCAAGCTATGCTCCAGAAGGGGGAATGACATCTACTGGGAAAGGGAAGGGAGCTGGTGTTTGGCCAAAGTTTCTCTATCACTGCAATATTTCAGGACTAGCTCCAGTGCCTTTGTTGGAGAGTGGATCTTGATTCAGCTGAAACTCATGAAGGGTGGAGACAGGAGAAGATGGTGCAGCACCTACACGTAAGCTATTTTAGGGCTGAGTAAGGGCTCTGATGGTCAAGTGATGATGAGTTAGGCTAAAGAGGGGGTATTAGGGGGGGTCATTCCCCTTCTCCAGTGGCTGCAGCTATCTCCAGCAGCGCAAGGAGCTGATGGCAGCAGCTCATGAGACCTCTTTGGGGCGGTCCTGGGAGAGTTTCTCACAGTCCTCATCAAGAAGTGGATTTTTTGTTAAGTGGTTGGGGTTTGGGTTTCTTTGTTGGGTTTTTGGGTTTCTTTTAGGATCTTGAGAGCATGATGTAATGGGATGAAACTGAGAATCAGATATTTTAGGCTGTGTTGCAATGTGAGAAAAGCCTAGTGTCTGAATGTATGATAGTCTGGGTTGGAAGCAGCAATGAGTGTTGTGACAATATTGTCTCATTAGAGCAGGAGAAAGAAATGCCTATTTTCTCTTTGGCTTTGAGATTAGGAAATGTTGTATCTAGATAAGGTCCTGAGCGGATCTGAAAAAGATTAATGCTTTAATTGTTGAAAAAGTGCTGTTCCAAGGATGTTGAAACTAAGTTGAACTTGAAACAAAGTTGAACTTGAAATATTGGGGATGTTTCAGCACAGTGTCTTGTTTCTTTGTTTTCAAATTGTTAACATGCCTTGAAAGTTGGAAGAACAAAGTGATGATTTTGGATGTTGTCAACTGGCTGTGGGATATCCTCATGATGAACATAATGGAGGAGAAGCTTCCTGAGGAAATGCTGTAGCCCTGCAGGTGATAGATGGTGAGCATCCTTAACATTCTGCAGTCTACTTGCTTTCTGGAAGTTTCTTTCAACATGAGATATCACTTTGGAAGTTTGCTGCAGGATGGGCAGCTGATGGTGTCAACTGAATTTTGGTGAAGTCACAGATTTTGGCTGAAAATGAACTTTTCCTGGCCAAACTGCTCTTCCAGCTATGCCACAGTTCCCCATCCCTTATGCTGTGCAGTTGCAACTGTTTTATAGGGCTGAGCAGTTAGCTGGATAATCAAGTGGTCCAGGTTAAAATCTAATCCCTGCTGGAGGTGTGGCAGTGAACTGTAGTATATAGCATAGCATCAAGGATGGCAATTTCTTAACCTAGTTTTGCCTTGGGAGCCAAGGCTTTATATAGTTATACATGAATATTCATCCATTCACATGATCTCTTCCCATAAACTATCCTGGTGGCTGAGATGCTTTCCTCAGTCATGTATGCACTGAAATAACCACTTACTAGCAAACCTAGAGATACAATGCAGGGTCTTTTGACAACCTTGGAGAGTGAAGGTGCTTACCCAGAAGAGGCAATGGCTACCCATCCTCTCTACTGTTCTGGGGATGTTGACTGTGTTCTTGGTGGGGTTTTAGGCACATCTGCTATATCTCCTTAGCAGTGGGGTGGAGGATGACACCTTTGAGGTGTCACAACAAACGCCATGTGGTCCTTTAGCCTCCATAGGTGGCTGGAGTTGACGATCCGAGCTGAGAACTAGCACGCCAAGCTTCCGCTGGTGTATGGAAGCACCAGGGGCTGAGATGAATGTGCCTCTCCGGCTCTTTGACGCAAGCTCACCGCAACACCTGCCGCAGAGGGAGGGTGCTGCTGTCAGTCATCAGCCTGTCTCACTCCAGGCATTCCTGGCACAAGTCTCTTCAGGTTTGCCTCTTTGTGCACAGTCTGATAATTCCTCCTCCAAGGAGCTTGTTTGCCTTTTCTTTATCTTTCTGAGGGGCTGGGGCAGGTCCCTGCTCCCCATCCTGTCCTCCTGAGACACAGGCTGAAAAATTCCCTCCCTCTTCAGTTGCAGGCAGGCTCCCTGGCACATGCCTTGGACTGCCCTGGCCAGTTGCTGCCCAGCCAGCCCCCTGCACCAGCAGAAACACCATATCCAAGCACAGGCAGGAGCAACGCTGTGGCTGAACACCAAGAGAGAGGAGGAGGAGGACTGTTTAGGGATGATGTTGGTTCCCACAAAAGGGATAAACTGGCCATGGATCAACTTATGCTGCTTTTACGCTCCCATGTTTCACTTTTAGCAGCAGAAGTGAAGTGTGGGGGCCAGTTAATGTAGGAGCTGGTGGGAGGGCAAAAGCTCAAGTGAGTTTTATGGTGGAAATTGGTGCATTTCTGAAAGGGATTAGCTGCCCTAAGAGGCCCTTTAATATAGCTCTCCCTGTGGACTTATTTCCACAGTATCCACCCCAAACAGACTACATCCACCCTTAAACTGTTGTGGTTAGAGAAGCACCGTAGAGACCTTTTTCTTGAGGACAGCATCTGTACATTCCCTTTCATTGCCCAGACTGTGAATGTTATACCTGTGATGTACTGCTGTTATTACAAGGGCAATAGAAGGACCAAGCCAAGTCTGGACTGGATTCTGCAGGGTTGTTTGGTTTGGTCCTTGTCCCCAAAGTATCATCTGGTCACAAGTGATGTGTAGATGTGAGGAAGGAAGCAGAGAGGCAAACTAGTCCCCATGCTTAAATAGCTGGTGGGATTTGGGGAAGACGATGCATTCATTTCACATGTGGAACCAAGGATCCATCTTTTTCAAACCTATTTTGCTCACAGCTAGCCCAGGACAGCTTCCACATATTCCCCTTGGGACGGAGGGTGGACAAAGAGACTTTTCAGCAGTGGATTATTCTGGTGGAGATATCGCAATTCAAGTGCGTATTTTAACTGAGGGATGTTGCTCTCTGCTTTTGGGAGTTCTTTTGTGCTAGAATCTGTCCCACAGTGTGTGGGAACATCCCTTTTCTCTTTTCTTGAAGGGCAGGTTTCTTTTCACCTCCCAGCTGCAGGCAGGCTCAGCACACAGATTTATTCAGGGCCAGGGATGTGTGCGTGCACGTGTTTGTTTTACCTGCTTTTGAAAGAACAACGTTGTGGCGGCCGACAGCTAATCCTAAATTTGGGATACCTGACATTGTAATGAGAAAACAAACCTTCCTGCACTTAAAATGAGTGACAGGCCTGGTCTGGCCCCAGCAACCTTCAGAACTGGTTTGACCTTGCAACCAAGACCTCCTGGGCTGACTGACAGCTTTTTACAGCCGCATTAGAGCTGAGCTGACCTTGTTTATCTGGGGATTCACCTGGGAGACAGCAGACATGTCCAGGGATATTAAGTCTCAAGCTGAAAATGTTTGCTCAGGTATTATGGGGAGAGTTAATTTAGACTGAATACCTCCTATGTGGCACCAGCCACCGCTCCAAGGGACAATGTGTCCCTTGGCCGATGACAGTTGGTTTAGTCTTCCTTTAGAAATTGGAGTCTCCTTTGAGTGGAGCTGTGCAAAGCCCTTCAACTTGCTTTGAGTTTCCATTCACATGTAATGTTTTGGGGGCTTGGGTAAGAATGGAGCCCGGCTGAAGGTGCAGATTGGTGTCCCTGCAGAGGGCTCTTGCTTCTGGCACCAGGAGGAGCGTGTTGGCCTGCATGGATTCACTTATAAAATGAGACACAGATGAGCTGACATCTGTCCCAAGCAGCGATGTGGCTGGTGTCACCTTTCTCTGATACCCATCAAGCCCTTCATTCCCATGCAGGGGATGTGCTTCCCCTGCTGCAGTGACTCAGGAGAGGGCTAGGGAATAGCAGCTCTTCCTCTTCCCTTGTGTGGACTCAGAGAACAATGGGACCAAGATGCTGAGCTTCCCTTCTCCTGCACAGTGAGGGTGGGCAAAGAGGGGCACCCAACAGCCAGTGCTCTACCCCTATCCACGCAGCCAGGAGCATCCAAAGGGTGCTGTCTGAAGCCTGATCCTTTCTGATGTCTCCCAGGGAATAAGGTCATTTCAGCAGAATCATTTCATCTACAACCTCTGATTAACACCAGCATGCACATGCTCTAGGCAGGATGTGAAACCCTCCTACAGCTTCTCTGGGTTCCAGAGGAGACAATTCTGGGTACAGTAGTAAACCTTGGGATTACTACTATTTTTACTCTCTTTTGGGGCTGCCAGATAACTGCTCTCCATGTGTGTATGACTGCACGGGTGGTCCTGGCTGTATCCCAGTCCCAGGGAGGACCAAGTATTGCTGTTCTCTAGCTTCAGGCAGGCATCTTTGCTGCTGGTATTCCCCAGGTTTTCCTCAGCTGCTTTTTGCGTTGAATTGTTACCAATCCCTCCCTTTCCAGATTCCTCCAAAAAGCCTCTTTTCCCACCCTGGGACCGTCTTTATTCCTGAAAAATGATGTGCTGAGATCCTACATGTGGATGTCTGGTCTCTGCTGGATGGGGCTGGACGCACAGAAGAGAGGAAGTGGGTGGCTTGATGGTAATCTGGAGCTGACTCTTAGTAACAACACATATGTCCATGATGTGGCATCCCTCACAGATGGAAGCCCTTCCCTGGTGTTGAAGGAAAGGTTTTATTTAGCTAATTCCTTCCCTTTTTCCATGCTGGTATTCCCTGGAATCACACCCTTCATTTCCTTTCCTGTTCAGGTTTTGCTGCTGTCTTCCCTCTCCCCTCACATGTGCCTGTTCAGAAGTGTTGGGGTAATTGTTTGCTCCATATCGTTTGCTTTCACCTTGACACTGGGCTTTAGGGCCCCAGCCAAGGTGGGATGTTAAAATGCTCTGACCAGTGTGGGAGAAACAACCCTGTTAGGATCCTCACAGGAGCAGAAGCTGAAATCTCCCTGGGGGAAAGCCTGGAAGCAGCTTTCTCTGCAGTTTGTGGAGGCAATGGCAAGGTGCTTTTCTTTGATTGTCTCACACTTTCACAGGAATTTTGAGACCTGATGGGACAATCTGAAATCCCTCAGTATAGGCTTGACTTCATTCAATCACATGTTGTGCTTCAGGATGAAGTTAGCTGCTGCTCTGCAAAGGGGCAACCAGCACTCAGATGCTGGTTGAATGTCCTGCTTGTGGTGCAGGATGAGAGCTGGATTCCTTTCCCCTGCATTGCTTTGTCTGGGTCAGGGTCTCAGGTCTCCAAGGAGCCTCTCCTGGGACACCCAAAGACCCTCTCCTGAGGTATCCAATGCCATCATGGTTACAGGCACTGCCCAAATGAAGGAGGGAGGAGGGTGCGGATGGAAACTCCCAGGGAGAAGGAGGAGGAAGAGGTGGTGCTGCATCCCACAACTGCAGAAGCAGCAAAAAGCTCATTGGGTTACACAAGTGCCCCAAATCCTGAATGTCTGTTTTTTCCTTACCCACTGCTTGGCATTCCTCTGCATCAAGATCTGGCAGTTCTCTAAAGGCAGTAAGTTCCCAAGGGCAGGAAAAGCCCTTTGTAACAACCTGGGAAAGATGCCCGTGCTAACTGATATTCCTAAACCTCCCTCCTGGGAGCCAGTGGGGAAACCTAAGCTGAAAGTGCCCTCTGGATGTGTGGAACATCCACATAGCATGGGCACCACTGTGGGTCCCTCCTGAGTTGGTTCACCTTCAGTAATGAGCCCGGCACAGAGGGGAAGCATTAAAGCAGTTTAGCCTGGAGGGCTGGAAATGTGGTTGCTGCAGCGCGAAGCCTGCCTCTGCCGGGGGGGGGCTGGGATCCTGCTGCTGAGCTATTTATTTAAGAAACAAAATATTATCATTTCAGGCGCTGGCAGTGTGGAGTGTATCGGCCATTGTATCAAAGATGTGGTTTTAATGCACTTTCCTCCGCTTAAACACTATTTGCCTTCTCCTTCAGGCAATTGAATTTAAGAAAACTCTGGTTGCCCAGGTTTTGTTGAGCAAATTGGCCCCTCTGCACACAATTCCCAGGAGGAGCCAGCGCTGCAGAAACTCTGGGAGCTGTCACTTCAGTGCATGGCTGGGATGGGCTGAATGGATTACCCAGCTCTGCATCGTCTGCTCTTTTATCTGTCTCAAAGCAATGGGAAGCCAGGAATAACCCCCCCGGGGTTCCTCTGAGCCCAGCAGATTCTGGAGCCTGGGGTCAGATGACTGTTATTGTAGCTAAAGGTGTTTAACCCCAATTGATTTTGACAAGCCCTATTAGCAGATCCCCCAATTACTTATCGGGTTTTGAGAGAACGTTGTCAATTTAAGACTGGATGCTCTAACCTGAGTGCTGCTGACAGGATGCCACAGGTACAAAGCTGCTTCTGCAGTAGTCGATAGGAAAAACTCCCCATTAATCTTCAGAGCCAAATTCTGACCCTTCCCCAGGACCCAGCAGCTCTCAAGAGCATCAGAGGCAACCATGGAGAACAACAGGCTGGAATGTGATGTATGAAGCCACCTACCCTTCAAAGCACTGAGCATCCTCAGAACAGCCCTGGCTTGGGCTTAAAGACCAGGTGATATGTTTGCAGTGTAGCTGTCTCTATCCTGACACTGGGGAATGGAACAGGAGCCATGGGACCTGGTGCAAAGCATAGGAGAATCCCCAGAACACTGCCCAGAACAGGCTGAGGGCTGTTCCTGTTCCCCTTCAAAACTGATCTGGATCCTGACTGATAGAGAAGGGAGCCAAGGGCATCTGGTACCAGTGGGAGATTGCTCTCTATCTCTGCGTGCCCAAAACCAATGTTTATCCCACAGGGTTGAACTTTGAGCCCTAAAGCCTGGCAGGCTGGAACCACTGCTGGTCAGGCAGATAAACTACATGGAGACTTGTGTCCCCAAGAAATATTGAGTGATGAGCTCTCTGAGGCTCATATCCCAAAGGCGGTTGAGATCATTTGGACTTGAATGGGAGTTATGTGCTTCAAGTAATCTCAGAGGATCTGGCTTTAACAACGTTGCTGATACTTCTTTTTAATTTATTTTTTTATAATGCAGCAAGTGGGAAATAAAATCATCATCTAAGGAAGGAAATCACTCCATTAGTCTAATATTTTAATGAAGTGCTGTGCTATATTGCTGTGCTGGTCGGATGTAGGTGTTGGTAGGAGGCAGGCAGCAGCCTCCTTGTCGCCCATCCTGGGGCAGAGAAATGTGTCCATTACACGTGCAAATACAGTTTAGCCTGAAAATTGCTTTCAGGCAGCAAAACAAGCAGCCTCTTGGAAGCCCTGCAAGTTTCACACTTGCTTTTGCATCTTGTTTGCTTAGGGAAAGGAGTCACCCACTCAGGGGAAACAAACAGCCGGCATCGCCTGCTTGGCTGGGGCTCATGTGGGTTCCAGTCCAGCCTGGAGCTGCTGTGAGGCTGTGCCAAGTCCTCCAGGAGGTTTTGTAACCAGCACATTATAAAATGCAAGTATTTGAGTAGCAACGTTCAGGAGCAACGCACCAAGCTGAGCAGCAGCTGCTCAGGGTGTTTGCCATCTTGTTTGAAACTTAAGGATGTTCCAGAGACAAAAGCATTGAATATGCTGTTTGCAACCAACACGCTCATCCCTCAGTTAATGGACAGGTTTATGAGCCATTTATCTGAAAAAAAGCAGAGACCCTAGATAATGAGCAGCCTATTTATTGTTTCTTAATCATTTGACAGCAATTCATAACTGTCTTGTTTTCTATTATGGGCATAATTGTATTAAGTGTGCTCATTCCCCATGTACTATCTCTGAAATTAATTTTCACTTTGAAAACCACTCATATTCTTCCAAATAAAGGATTGTATTTAAATGGAAAAATAGTTCTTTCAGATGCTTGTTTTCAAAAGAACCCATTCCTTGCCCTGTTTTGGGTTATTAAAGCTTTTTTGGGTTTATTGCAGGCGTTTTTAGCTCCAGAAAGTTGGGCAATGGAGGAGGCTGTGGTAAGTGTTGGAAAGCGCTTGGGGGAGACTTTGGGGATCAATGGAATGTGTAATCTTGGTCAAGTCACTAAATGCCTAATGGTAAGGAGACCCTTTATGTTTGTTTTTGGGGGATTATTAATTATCTGACAATGTGTCTCTGGTGTCTCTGCCTTTCTGTGGGGTTTCAACAAAGGCTTAAAGAGCTTTGAGCCTGACTGAAGGAGCTGGACAGTTTCATCTCCAGATGAACCTCCATAGTGGAGCTCCAGTACAGGAGATGTCATGCCCTGACTTGCTCAGTTTGCATCATGCTTTTCACCTGGAGATACCAAACCATGGAGGTGCTTGCATCCCTCCAATGGTACAGAAGTCACTCCTCCTTCAAGTGCTTGTATGACCTCAGGACTCTTGATTTAGAGCTATGCGAGAAGCACAGGGCTTTGCCTACACCCAATGCCAACCAGGCAGCAGAGAGCTGAGGCAGTAGCATAGCCTGGGAGTGTTTATGGGGCGCTCAGTAACATCCCATCAATTTCTCAGGGGCTCAGCACCAGCTTGAATCAGGCCATTAAAGTCATCTGCAAGGCTTAAGTGTTCTTTCTTCTCCCACCAACTGCAATATTCAGAGGAATGCTGATACAGAAGAGAGAGCTCCTGGTGATGGCTGGGGTAGCAGCAAATTACTTTCCTGCTAGTGAAAGGTCATCTGTGAAATTTCATGGACAGTCGCCCCCCATTCACTAAACACCCCCTTCCCCTGGCTGCCTTTTTTTATGTTATTTTATTATTATTATGTTTTTGTGTGTGTAATTGCGTGTCAGACCAAGTGCACTCAGAATGTGAGCAGGGTCTGATACAAGGAGGGTGAAATGAGATAATCCATGTTTTCATCATCCATAGGCCTCTCTTTTCACGGGCCGTGGGCCGTACTTTATTAGGCTGAGCAGCTCTGGGCCTGCAAGAAAGAGGAGCCCTTTCTCATCCCGATGAGAATAGTGCTGTGAATGGATTCCAAGTGTTTACTCAGCATTTGTCTCGTGGTTTATCAAAGGAATGAGGAGGAGGTGCCGACAGACCTTTTGTCCCGCTGATGTGTTATGACAATGTTCCATGAATATGCAGAATGGCAGAAGGGATTAGAGCCAGTACAATTCCCCTCCGGCGCTTTTTTTCCCCCTTTTTTTTTCTTTTTTTTCTATTTTTTCTCTTTTGCCTGGATGTTCAGGGCTTTAAGAGTGACCTGCTCACAGTCAGGGCACTAAACATCAGATTTTCCTGCAGATAGGGGTGTAAAAATCCCACACTTGTCCAAAGCTGTTAACATCTGACTTGAAGGTTGGGCTGTCTTAGTCACTAGCTGCTCTTTATGAAATTTTGGCTGGCAGGAGCTGCCTGGCTGAATGCTTTGTGTTTGGGGAAATGTGGAGATATTGGGGCATAATTAAAACTTGAGTCAATCAGTGACACGTGAAGCCCGGGCCAGTGGTGATGTGACTGCTGCTCTCTGGTCTGCTGCTGGTGGTGTAGGCTGGAGGTGGTACCTCGCTGTGTTTTAAACGTTGCTTCCCAGAGTCCCAGTCCAAGAGTTTGGGTGTGATTCAGTAAATGGTGCTGACATCAGGCACGGATGCTCTTCATGCTCTGTGTGCCATTTTGGATGGACAGGTTAATGAGTTAACCCTTGCAACGCACCTCTGAGGCGGGTGATGAATTTTGTCTCTGTTTTCAATGTGGGGAGACTCCAGCAAGATGGTGTAAATCCAACCTTTCCTCCTGTGTTTCTTGACCCTTCTTCTCCAAGTAAGTCTGCTGAACAACGATTAGCAGCTACCAACCTATTATTAAGACTGGTGATGTGTTTCTTATATGTAGTTGAGCAAAGACGTCCCATCTGAAAAATGACCCTCTGTTGCTTTCCTACATCTCAAGAATCTTTTCTGTCCTGGTCCCCTAATGGTGTGTGTGTGGAGCTCCCCAGATACATGAGGGGAATGATGACTTTGTGTTCTGGTCGGGTCTCATCCTGGGAAGAAGGGTGTTGGGATGTTCTCAGCACTGGTCTGATTCTGCTCCCATCCAAGTCAACGGATCAAAGCACTGCTGAGAGCTGTTAAATCTACCCAAAATCTCCCACGCCCCATTCAGAAAGATAAAACTAGCCTGTTCCAGCCTTGCAGCATACGGTTAAACTGTCCAGAGCCTTTCGAGCATGTCCTGCCATTCTGTTTGGGAGTTTGGTTGCTCTGTGGAGAATCTGGAGGACATTTTGTCTGGACCAGATGAGATCCAGACATAGTCTGGATATAGGATATATGGGCCATAGTCTGCTCTCACCAAGCTCATGGGAATCACCCTGGCTATGATGACCATCCCAGGGGGAGCATCCAGGAAAGGCAGCTGTGAGAGGGGGAGAAATTGCCATCAGCTCCTCCTTTGCAGGGACATTTGTGCAGCAATGCTCTGAAGGTGACCAAGGACACCAGGTTGCATGGAGCTGCTCTACTTCTGTTCCCATGGCATATGTGGTGTGCAGGGCTCTGTTATGGATCCTGTGTAGAGCATCCCATGGTAGGCTTAGCCTGGGGCAACCATTGCCATTGTTTTTTCCCAGAATGGGGACGTTCTTTGCAAGCATCAGCCTGAACAAGGCTTGTGAACCCTTCTGGGGCATCAAGTTTCTGTTTGCAGAATGTGGTGCTTGCTGAGTGTGGGGTTGCCAAGTTTGTAATCTGAGTGCATGTACAGGGAATGGTGAAGGAAGTGGCAGAGCCTCCTTGCAAGTCCTGGCACTGGCAGTGCAGAGGTACTGCTTGCTATTGTGACAAGCTTATTCTGCATTCTGAAGTCCCTCTCCACCCACCCGGGAACACAAGCAGTAATTAGGTTAATGAATTTTAATACAGTTATCCCAAGCCCAGCTCTTGGCTGGTGGCTCCATCAGAGCAGTTGGCAATGGCTCCTGCTGACAGAAGGTGTGTGCTGTGATTTGCTCTCTGCCGACCTTCTCAGTTGGTCTTGGCTTTGGTGGTGAAGTGAATTCCTAACTCCAGAGACCAAGGACTGTTGCTCAGCTGGTGCTGACATCCTCTCTGTGGGGTCTGCTGAGCAATGGGATGTGTTCCTGGCAGCTGATGGTGGGGGAGCCGAAGCACCTTGGGCTTGGTGCTTAGGCCAGCCAAATTCTTGAGGCTGGCTTTAAAAGAAAAAGAGCCTTTTTCCCCGTCTACCTGCTTTCATCACCATCAGCAGTGCTGGATCTTTCTTTGCCTTCCGGGGGTATGCAAGGTTTTGACATTGTCCTTTGCAACCGGGACCCCTCGGCTGTGGTGTAAGGCAAAACAAAACAATTCAATGGGAATAAATTCCTCCCACCCTGAGAAACCTGTGATGAAAACACAAGGGTTGGCAGCCCTGGGAAGGAGGCCAACCTCGGTTCCACGGGATGCTTACAGCACAGACACCTGGCTGTTGAAAAGGCCTTCCACCCTCCTTTTCTCATCTTTTATCAGCTGGGGTTTTGTTGATGCTGGAGGCTGCATCTGCCCCCCTTTTTCCTTAGGACTTGTTTACAACCAGATAATTCAGTGGTGGAAGCTGCTGACTCTCCAGTGGGTGCTGGGATGCTGCTGGCTGCTCACTGGGGCTCCTCTTAACCCCTTCAGCCCTGTGGTTAAGCATGTACAGAATCATAGAATAGTTAGGGTTGGAAAGGACCTTAAGATCATCTCGTTCCAACCCCCCTGACATGGGCAGGGACACCTCCCACTAAACCACACCACCCAAGGCTCTGTCCAACCTGGCCTTGAACACTGCCAGGGATGGGGCATTCACAACTTCCCTGGGCAACCCATTCCAGTGTCTCACCACCCTTACAGTAAAGAATTTCTTCCTCATATCCAATCTAAATTTCCCCTGTTTAAGTTTGAGCCCATTACCCCTTGTCCTCTCACTACAGTCCCTAAAGAAGAGTCCCTCCCCAGCATCCCTATAGGCCCCCTTGAGATGTATCTCGTATCTCTGTGTTGATGTGCTCTTCATCTGGGACTTAAGACAGTTCTTTTGGCTTCCACTCTGCCTGAACACGTTTGTGCATGTTAGGATTGCTTTTTGTTGCTGTTGACTTTTCTTTTCTTTAAAAACTTAATGGCAGGATGCAAATGCCAGTTCTCATTGGTTTGGATGGGAGCTGGGCTCCTAAGTTGCTCTTACAAACCTTGCCCAGACTCTTAATGCTGGAAAAATGATGACCAGATCCTGACTTTTTTCTTTTTTGCCCTGCTCCCAGGCTTCCTCCAGGTTTCCTGTGTGTTTCCCTCCCTGTGTGGTGGGGGACAAGCTGCCCATTTTTGATCTTTTGGGTCTTTGAAGATTTGCTATGCCTCCTGAGAGAGACACAAGGCAGGAACCTTTGTGTAAATCTTGTGCCCTCCAAGTTTGGTGGAAAGAAAATGGATAATATTCAATCATCTGAGCATCTTCCAAAGAGTAGTATGTAATGCAGTAAACTGACCAAGAAAAGGGGAGGAAGCACTTGATGCTCAGTGTTGCTTTTTGACTTCTTCAGGAAGCAAAATCTGGATCAGTCCTGCTACTCTTATGTCCTGAAGATATTCAACTGATGTTTTCTAGTGAAGGATTTAATGCCATTTTGAGGAGGTTTTCTTCCCATAGCACTGAGGGACACCACCTCCCTCCCAGCCTGGCTCCCATCATGAAGCTCTGCTGAAGATCATTCAATGCTGCTTCTGCAAGAACCAAACATCCTCTTGATCATCCCTGGGAGAGAAATCCCTCCCTTCCTTGGCATCTTGGGTCTCAGCAGACCTGCTGTGCTTCACAGATGACCTTCTTGCTACTGAGCCCCCTCCTTTCAAGTCCATCAGATGGAGCAGGTGGATGAAAAGGTGAAACAAATACTGATGTTCTGCCTGTAGTGGAAAAAGAAGGGTCTTGTGCTCTTTTACCACAGGTTTTTCATTCAGGAAACTCCATCACGGTCTGTTTCTCAGCCATTGCTATTCAAAAGCTAAATTATGAAGGTTTAGAGGAAACTTAATGTGTCTAGTTAAGCCATTAGCTCCATCCAATGCAGTCATGGTAAAAAATGCATTTAATGCAAACAAAACCTAAATGCATGCAATATATGCAATGGAACTAAAACAACAAGATGTATGGGGAAAAGCTTTCAGATATACTGATTAGATGCATCTGCAAGGTCAACATGAATGAGATTCTTGGTTCCATCAGAGAGTATTCGGACTGCGGTGCTGATTATGCCACTGGCTTGCTGCTGTACTCCAGATGCTCTATCTGCTATCCCCATTTGGAAATGGGCAAAATAATTTCTGACCTTTCCCCAAGAACATACCATATTGGATGTTTTTAAAAAAGGGTGTTTGAGGTTGACCTCATAGGGTCTCCAGTCCATGCCCATGGGCCTTCCTTGAGTCTGAGATGTAGTGTGAGCTGAGCTCTCTTCCATGCTCAGCTGGTAAGGGAGGTCAAATGTCCTGGTTTTCACCTATCCTGTTGGGTACCCAGGATCCAAGCCAGATTTCAAGTCTAAAGCCGTCTCCATCAGTGACCTGTGTCATAGTGCCTGAGTGAGGACCATGAGCAGGGCAGGACAGCCCTGGGAGCTGCAGGCACCAAAGCAAAAAGCCAACAGAATGAGATGTGAGAGGGGCTTGGAGCCCCAGGAGTGAGACCAGAGTCCACTGCTTGGAAGGCTGGGAGGAGTGAGTGCTGCTTTTGAGTGAACCAGTCTTCCTAGGCCATAGATCTGTCTCAAATATGTTGGTGACTGGCATTAACTGTTTCTCATCCAGAAACAATTCGCCAAAGCCCACATCTTGAATATCCAGGATGCAGCTGTGGTACTACTGCAGAAATAGAAGTGATGTGGTGTGATCCTCCAGAACAGTCACTCCAGAGCAAGCAGTGATGGATAAACCACAAACACTGCTCCCATGCACTTGGCTGTGACAGATGCTGCGCAGGACCTGGATGTTGGTGCCAGCTGCCTACTTGCATCAAACACTGCTCTGATATGGAGATTTCCATCTTAGCTGGAGGACCCCAGTGTCCACAGCCCTTCAAAAGTGGCAGATGGAAATGAATTGACTGGATCTCTGTGGACCCTCAGAATAAAGAAATATTTGGGATGATTTTCCCAGCCCAAATTATCACCAGGAAGGGATGGTTTGGCTAGGAGGAATGCTAGACAAACACTGTGATTCATATTTGTGCAGTCTGATTTGAGTCTGAATCATGTCTCTTGTCTTCTCATGAGCATGTGATATGATGAACCCTGGCCTGTCATGGCTGGAGACCTTTTTCCTGCACCACATGCTCTTTGAAGTCATTTGCATGAAATGCAATTGATCATTTGTGGAGTGGTCTCAAAGGCAGATGAGGTCTTCACAACCTTAGCTAAGTTGTCTCCCCTTCAGACAGCCTCTCCACCAACATAGACATGTGGTGAGATCTCCCCATTTGAGGTAGAAGGGCTAGGCAGTGGCTAGGCCACCCTCTCTATGCCTGGGGAACACGGACGTGTCTTGCTCAAGGGCTTGCTGCTTCTCTCGCTAGGCTTTAGGATGCCCAGCGGTGGTGTTGTGCTTGACTACCCAGCCTCCATCCATTTGGTCCCACCAGCTCATGGGGTGCCCTGTATCTCCTGCTGGGGTTCGTGCTCCCCCTGCGCTACCAGGAGGGGATTGCCAAAGGTGCCTGCCTAGGCTGGGAGGATTAAAGCGCCTTTGTTTCAAAAGCATTTTAAGCGGTGAGAAAAAACCAACCTGCCAGCCCGGCTGCAGGCAGATCAGGCTGAAAGTACAAGACACGGGGAAATTTTCCATGGCAGAGGTGTGCTCCTGGCCTAAGGGGAGGGAAAAAGGCTATTATGGTTGGAGTGAGCTAAATTACTGCTGGCAGGAGCATTAGAAGAAAAAGAAAGCGCATAGCGAGCTAGCAAAGTGGGATTTTAACTGTCTGCCTGGCTTGCAGCTTGTTGGTCTGGGAGTTGTTAGAGAGTAGCAGATAGACAAGGAAAAGGGGAATTCCTCCTCTTGGAGCCTTGCTGTTCAGCATCTGGCACTTGGACATCAGTTCTTTGACTTCACTGAAAATCACAAGCCTCTGCAGGTTTGGGGGCTAGCTGGAGCTCTGGTGTAGACAGGGTCTGGGCAGCAGAAATACCTCTTGCATGGTAGTTACGGACAGAGGCAGGGATTCCGAGTGTGGCGTGCTCAGGGTAACTCGGTATAAGGTCAGGGAGAGGGAAATCACGTGGGAGTGCAGGAAACAATCCTACTGTAGTGTTCATGTCCAGATTGAGTTTTCCTGCCTGTTCCTGTCCTGTTCCTTATGATCCTCAGATAGATTTGCAGCAGCTTTCAGCAGGATCAATGGCTCAGGTTCTCCCATAGACCTTGCTGCCAATTTATATGGTGAAAGCATCAAAATTTCTAAGGAGAAGCCATGAATGAGTCTTGTAGAACAACCACTCAGGGCACCAAGCTTTAACTACCTACCTCGCATTCTCTGAACAAAAACCTGGGAAACCTGATCAGTGTGCATCAGCATTTTGTTGGGAGAGCTTAAGGAGAATCTTTAAGCAGAATAAGAGGTAGCTGGAAAGCAGGAACAGGTTTCTTGTGAAGATCTGCTCTTGCGAGGGTTGTCTTCAGTACTTGTGTGTGATGGTTTTCTTCCATTACCTCTGTGTGATGCATAGCCTGAATCCTTCCAGGATGGAAGGATGGTCAGAGGACGCTCAAGACTCTCCCCTGCTCAGAGCAGCTTGTTGGCTGGATAGGTTCACTGAGAGGGGTTTTTGGACCTGTGCTGTATTTGTATTACAATGACATAACAGCATCTTTGGGGTTTTAGGCTATTTAATATAGCTTTATAAAAATAGATACTTAAATGCTCTTTACTAACCCCATGCATGACCCACACTTCTCAGTATGTTGAAAGCACTGGGTAGGACAGCTGAACCACCAGGGAGAGGGGCCAGCTCAGCCTGGCTTTTGTGCTTTCTTTTAGGCTTGGGTTTTGGCCATGAATTATGGACTGGGGGCAGGGATTTTGAGGTATTTTTGCTCCAGGAAAAGGAAAATTTAAATAATTATTCATGCCAAATATTGAGGTTTGTTTTGAACGAAAATAGCACCAAAGATTATAGAAGCCAAGTCTCCAAAACTCCAAACCAAATTTTGCCCCTGAATCATGGTTTTCAATAGCTCAAGTCCCTTAGAATTATCTATTGGTTTCCCTTCAAGATTAACCAAATAAATATTTCTATTAAGAATATTATTTTTGGACAACAAAAAAGAAAGGGTTGGTTTTAATCCCATCCCCTTTATTTTCATAGGAATAAAAGAAAACTTTACAGGGGAAGAAAATCCGGACTGGTTGTAATGGGGGGAAAAAAGCCCAACGAAACACTTGCCTGCAAAGGTGAAGAGTAGTTTGCAAGATTTCGTTCAGGAATTTTCCCCTCATGTTCCCCAGTTTGGGATATGCTTTACCTACATTTTTCATGAGAAACTGGTTTTACCTGGACCTTGCTGCACAATTGCCTACAGAGATATTACTGACTCAAAGAATTAATTTTCAGGAATAATTTATTTAGTTTGGTTGTCCACTTCCTGCACCTTGAAGAAATGGAATAGCTCAGGAATGATGTTTAATTGTGGCTCCTTTGACCCCAGGTGTCATTGCCTGGTGTCCTGGGCTGGTTTTTACATGGCTGTTGATACTGTGCCCAAGCAAAGTGGTGCCCCAACTCCTGCATGTGTGCTAGCAGTGGTTACCAGCCACAGAGTTGTCAGAGTCTACTCTTCTCCATCACATGTTCCTCCTCTGAAAACTGGAATCACATGAGGAAATTCTCCCAGGATAAAAGGATTTCCTCCCCTGCAAGTGTGGTCGCCTCATCTTAGGGTACTGAGCTCTTATGTGAGTGACTCAATTCACCTTGTGGTAGTGAAGCTGAGTAGCTGTGGTCAGAGGGTCTCTCAAGCTTCTTCTGAGGGTCTCCATCTGGGAATTTGGAGCATGGATGGATTCAGACAAGGATGTGCTGATGGTGGGAGTGGGTGAAACTGCTGTTATTTCAAGGCAGCAGTACACATGCAGCATTTGGAAGTTGCACATGTTTGGTTGTTAGTTATGGTGTTTCAGGGCCACGCTAAGAGCACCATCAACAGGTTGTGTATAATTGAAATATCCCTCAGAGGCCAGTGCTGACTGGAGGATGCTCTGAACTGCTCACTGGGAGAGTCCTTGCGTGGGGAACCAGGACTCCCATCCCCTATTCTTCCTTGCACATCCCAGGGGTGGATGAGGTACTGCTTCATGACTAAGGGGAGGTCTTTGCAAACAAGGATGCTCCAAATGCAACTCTGCCCAGTGCAGATGCCTAGGCTACTGTTTCACCCAAGACAGAGAGCAAAACCACTGGTGTGACAGCATGGCCACGTTAAAGAATGTGAACGTGCTACCAAGTTATCCTCATACGGCATGCAGTTTAATAGAAGATTGTTTTGGCCAAGCAAATGCATGTTTTCTAAACCATGTGGTTGCAAAGAGCAGCTTGGAAATGTGAGCTGGGTACCACTGATGTAATCCCTGCCTGGGTGCATGGAGTGCTTGGAACAGCAGCTGTCTGGGAGTGCACAGCCCCTGTTCCTCTGCAGTGAAGCAAGTTCACCTATGCTGTAAAGTGATATTTCTAGAGGAGGGTGCAGCTCTAGTGCAAAACAGTTTGGGGGCTGGAGGTAAAAAAACAGTGAAAATCATTCTGCATAGTCTGTTAGGATGAACTGATTCAGGAGGCAGCAGATGCCGGCAAAACTTATACGTACTTAGTAAATGTGATTTATTTCTTCCTTGTCACCTAATTTTAAAGAGAGATCCAGACTGCGTTTGTTTGGTAGCCATCTTTATTATAATCTTCCACCTTTTTATAAAAGATCTGGGCCAGAAAAAGCACCCTGAGTGAGAAAGCATATGTGGGAGTCTGAGTCTGTCTGGTTTGGCTTTCCTTATTCAATGGTAAAACACAGTTTGTTTCCTGCCTGCCTCCTTCCCGCTGTTTTATCCGTCTGTCAAAACTGGTTTGATGTCTGAGTCCTAACCCGGTGAAGCTGAGAGTGATTTGTATGGTCCCATCAGCTTTAAAGTAACTGCTCACCAGCTGGAATCTCAGCCAGCCCAAGATGGGGTCTGGACTTCTCCCACTGCGTGTAAAATGACATAAGATCAGGGCCTTGGACTGTAAACACTTCACACAGTTGGGTCTTCGTACCCTGTCGTCCAGCTGAAATGTCTCTGTGCTAGATGTGATCTCAGGTGCAGGCAGCTCCAGACCCAGCCATACTATTGGGTTTTCATTTCCAACTCTTTTTCTAATGTTTAGACTAATAAAAAAAAGGAGAAAGTGAGCGATAAGCAAGGTTGGTTCATTTGGCTGAATGAAAAAAGCTGTTTCTCTTTCACACCCTATAACCCTTTTCACTCCCAAACCCATTCTTGCAAGATCAGGATACATTAAAGTCCTTGCATTGATGTGAAAATCTCACCAGCCACTGTCAGCAGAGCTGAAAGTTTCCATCTCCCCTTGGGTGGGAATTTTTTTTGTGCATCCCAGAGTGATCTTTAGTGACTCCCTTCTTGGGCATCTGTGCTGCTGCCCTCTGTAGTAAGTGAAAAAGTTGGATCCCCTGACTGATACTAACTGGCTGCATTCAGATACTCGCTCCATTTCTGTGTGAAGTATGAATCCTTTTTCCCCTCAGCTCTTCCAAGGTGAAGAAATGGTCCCTGCTGTGCCCTTGATGTACTTTTCTCCCTGAAGATTTGTGTCTCTAAGGCTTTGCTTCATCTTTTCTCACCTGCTCTCTGCCCTCCAACCAGTGCCTGCACTCCTGTTATCCTCATTTAGCAGAAGGGAATCTGAAGCAGTTTACTCCAACAGCAGACCAGGACCGGACCCGACATGGCTTTGTCAGACCCACGGTTCCCTGCCTGAGCCCTGGGGAATGGAAGAAGAGCCACAAATATCTGCAGACAAAATAAAGCAAGAACAAAACCACATGCAGACACAAACAGGGGAATGGCCGATGGTGGGAAATAACCTGGTTGGTGAATTCAAAACCACTACGACACGCTTAAACAGCTGAAGAATCTTTTCCAAAAGCTTGGCTGTTTTCTTGGTTTAAAAATGAAGGGAGGAGATGATATAACCTGGTGGGATCACCTACTTACCTCTGTGAAATAAGACTTTCATCCTGCTCGCTATTGGAAGTACTTTCAACCAAATTACAGAGGTAAGGGCTGTGATTTTTATTCCATATGAAGGGCTCTGCTACCGCATTAATGGTATAAACATTTCCATCTGTCCTCTCTGGACACAGACGTGTAGCTACATACAAAGCTGTGACCTGGCTCTGGAAGTCCCCCTGGCTTGTCCAGCCCACCCGCATGCAGTGACTCCCCTACCTGCTCCAGACCAGGCTGTCCATGGACAGGCATCTGTCTCAGAGGTGAGGCCATGCTTGGCAGCAGTGGGTGAGGATGGTGTGAAAGCCCATGGATTGTTTTGGTGCCAATAAAGCAGCCAGCAGCATTCTAGTTCTGGTATCGGCTTATAATGTGGATGGGAGGCTGTGATTCTGCCAGCCAGTTCTGGACTGTGGGATGAGATCCAAAGAGATTTTTCCTGAAACCCAGCAGGGCTTTCTGAGACCGGTGTCCTCCTTCAGCTTCAGCCATGGGTTCAGCCTCTCTGCAGCGATAGAGAAATTCCTACTTCTGTCTGCCCCCTTAATGCCATCCCTGTCCCTCATCCCTTGTTCAACCTGCAGGAGGTACTTGCGGGCACCCCCAAGCTCTGTGGACCATTTTCCTTTCTCCTAAGGGACAAGAGAATGCAAACCAACCAACCGACCTTTTCTCAGGATTTCCTTACCCAAGAGGTCTCATGAGGCTGCAAAGTAACTAAACTGAGGGGCTTGGTTTTGGAGAGAAACCCTCGGCTGGGCCCGCCTCTGGGCGCCTTTCGCAGGGTAAAGAAGACAACGAAATCCAAGCGGTGGGGGGATCCCGGCGGTAGGTTACCTGCTGTGCTGCTGGGGGCCGGCTGCCGCACCAGTCTCGCCCCGGCCTGGCCGTGGGGACTCTCTTTGTTCAGTTTTTCTCCTGGGAGGAAACACCAGTTAAAAAGGAAGTAAAAGATGGCCCGGGAGCGCAGCCGGTAGCAGCGCTGGCGCCCGGGAATCCCGGGCAGTGACCGCTCGGGGGCATGGCTGCGAGGTAGAGCCTTGGGGAGAGGCTGGGGGATTTAGCCATGGGATTCAGGACCCCTCCCCAGGGGCCTCCTCCTCCCGCCGGGGAGAGGGGCCGGGGCGGGCCGGGCACCGCGCACCCCTCTGGGGGGCGGCCGCCCTATATATTGCCAAACGGCTCAGGACCGACCTCCCTATCACCGGGAGCTGCAGCGGCGCCTGCCCCCTTCCCCGTCCCCTCCTTTTCCCCCCTTCCCTTCCCCTGGGGGGGCTTTTTCTCCCGCAGCCCCCCCATCCTCCGAGGAGGAGGAAGGCGAGGGCCGTATATGAACGCGGCCGGCTTCCCCTGCCTGCGAGGCATGTGCACGCTGCCGGCGCCCAGCCCCGCCGCCGCAGCCAGCTCCGGCTCCCCCGGGCCATCCCGGGGATCTCCGCCGTCGGTGAAGCCGGAGCCGCGGGGCTGTGGGAGCAGCCCCCCGCCGCCGCCGCCCCCCGAGGATCCGCCGCCTCCCGCCGGGGGCCGCCGCAGGAAGCGGCCGGTGCAGCGGGGCAAACCCCCCTACTCCTACATCGCCCTCATCGCCATGGCCATCGCTAACGCCGCCGAGAGGAAGCTCACCTTAGGGGGCATCTACAAGTTCATCACCGAGCGCTTCCCCTTCTACCGGGAGAACCCCAAGAAGTGGCAGAACAGCATCCGCCACAACCTCACCCTCAACGACTGCTTCGTCAAGATCCCCCGGGAGCCCGGCCACCCCGGCAAGGGCAACTACTGGACGCTGGACCCGGCCGCAGAGGACATGTTCGACAACGGGAGTTTTCTGCGCCGGAGGAAGCGCTTCAAGCGCACCGACATCACCACCTACCCCGGCTACATGCAAAACTCCAGTGCCTTCACACCCCCACCCACCGGCCGCCCTGCAGCATCAGCAGCACCCTACCCCAACACCCTCTGCTCGCCTGGCTATGGCCCCCAGCTCTCCAGCACTGTCTTCCACCCCTATGCAGCCGGGGCAGCACCTCCAGCACAGCATCCCAGGATGTTCAGCATCGACAGTCTCATCAGCGGGCAGCAGGCCCTGCAGCCCTCGCCACCGTCTGAGCTGGGCCACCCATCACTGGGCTTGCCCGGGGCTGAGTTGGCTCCTACCTGCTCCACCGGCAGCTCCGAGCCTCCCTGCTTCCAGGCGCAGCCCGTCAGTCCCAACTTGTTGGGCCGGGCTGGCCCTAATACCTTGGCTTACCCTTATGCTGCTTCACCCCCCCATCTGCCCGTGGCACAGGGCAGCTACTCACCAGGCAGCCCGCAGCTATATGGGGCTTCCACCAGACTGTCCCTGCCGGCCATGCGGCCCCCCGCGTGTGCGGAGCACAGCGAGCAGCTCCTGGGACTCTCTGCATCGTCCCTTGGCCAGTTTGGCTCCAGCAACTCCTATATGAGGCAGCCCAATTTCCCCGCTGGCCTGGAGCGGTACATGTGATGGGGTCAGGGGAGGCTTGGCTGGATGGCCCCAAGCTCCCAGAGGCAACTCTGGACATATGGACTTCTTGCTATGGGGATCGGCTGGGGTGGAGTTGGGGGTCCCCAGCTTCTGGCTATGTGCAGTCACGCAATTACGGGGGGACCTAACTTATCTCTTTCTCAGCTTATGTTTAGCTGAAGGAAAAGTGATCCATTTTCCTGCCCCATCCCCTCTTGGAAAAGATGCTCTCCAGCTTTGTCTGCCAGGCAGGGCTCCCCATGCCCAGGGGATGTCCATTCCCCCCAGCCCGACCCCAGAGACGCTGTCTGCAGCAAGGCACCCTGGAACAACTACGGAGCAAGGAGGAGCACACCCAGGAGGTGGGTGCATGGTGTAACTGCAGGAACTATCTCACAAATGGGCTTTCTTCCCTGGGTTCCTCCTGTGTAACTGGAATGAAAGTTACTAAAAAGAAAAAAACCCACTAAACCGATTCACTGGATTTTAAATGAATATTTCAGATGTTTATATTTTTGTTCCCCTGTAGGAGAAAAACCCCAACACTGACTGCGTCTTTTTACTATTTTAAAAAATAACGTCTATTGTTAGAAAAGACTTTATTAAAATAAAGGTTTTCCTTCCACCATGCCCAGTGCTGCTGTTCCTCTGGCTCCGGCTGGACCTTGGAGAGCAGAAGTGTTCAACCTTGTAACTGGTGGGAGACAGACTGGCGCTGTTGTTGTAACACTTTATATGTCTTACATTGATAGTGATATTGTTTTATTATGGGGTTTTAAAAAGCGAATGGTGGCTAACCACTGCTGAGCCATGCAAAGGCTGAAATAAGCTCCCCGTCACCTGCAAGGCTTGCCTGTGCAGCTCTTACTGGACTTGGTGCTTTCCATTTGCATAGCAGTGAATGCATCTTCCCTTCAAGGAATCCCTTGCAGGTGAAATTCTGATTTAGCACATCACATTAGGAGATGGTAGCTTTTCTTCCTGGCAACAAAATCAGTCAGAATTCCAACCTGGTCACTGGCGAGGCTGATGCTCTGTATTTACAGGACCGTGCCAGGCCGTCTCGCCAGGTTTGGAAGGCAGAATTCCCCATCCCTGGAGTTAGCTTTTTCAAATTTAAACATCCTCTGGGTAGAAATGACAACTAGGAATTCTTTCCCATTTTTCAAGGGTGTTCTCTGAAGCAGAGGAGTTTGTGGTCCTTATGGCATCTTCCTCCTGCTTAAGGAGGAGCTGGACATCAGCTGAGCTTTGGGGCAAACTGAGCGCCTCATTCCCTGTCTGCTGGTCATGACTGAAAGTAGGGTGTACAGGCAGGTACCCAAGGAGTCAGCTTTGCCCACAGCTTGGAAGCTTATGGCTTTCCATTCTTTTATCCCATGTGGTCGGTAGAAACTGAGAGTGTTTGAGGCTAATACGAGTAGGGAGGAAAGAAAAGGCTTTTTTCCTCTTTGCCTTCTTAAAATAGGGGCTTCATCTGCCTCTAAAACACTGATCTAGCCCTGGTCTGCTGCTTTCAGCTGAGCAATGGGCTCCGAGTCTCCTCTCTGGTCCTTCCAGCTTCATCTCAGCTTTCACGCTGTTTCCAGTAGTAGCTTCTGTGCTTTTCCCTTAGTGCTAGCCGTGCTCGGAATGGGTGTTCTGAAAAAACTTATCCCTTTGACTACTTTGGGTCTTTACAGAAGACATCCATAGACAGAGATCTATGTAGTAAAAGTTTACAGAGTGCCATTCCTGTCTGTAGCATACTGTTTGGAACGATGTTGGGGAGATGCTGAAATAATTACTTGCAAGGGCAGTCAGTAGAAAGGACACTTGTCATGGCTCACAGGACCTGATCCTGCAATGTTTTGCAAACTTGAGCACTTTTGAAGCCTTGTCTAAGTAACCAGGCAGTCAGAGCCAGACATATTCCCAAAGTTCTGGGTTTGCCAGCTTCCCTCCAGCATTAATAGGTGTTGGGCTGGGACTCTGCTGCGTTTGCACCACGAGCAGGATGGTTGTTGAGGTAGGGGAGAATCAAGTGCTGGCATGAAAGGAAAACAGTGTTGGGTGAAAGCGGTGTGCAGGAGATGCTGCTGTTCTGCATGGGTGGGATGCACCGTGAAGAGGAGGCTGAGCTCTTCACATCTCAGACCAGGCTGAGCTCTGCACATCTCAGACCAGGCTGAGCCTGCTCCAGTCACCCTGGAGCCCTGCTGGAGCAGGAAGCTGATGTCAGAAATGGACTTCCAAGTTTCTGGCGTCTCTGGGTGTTAAGTGCTAGTGGAGCCATGGGGATCAGTGTACCTAAAAGACTGGGCTGTGGCTTGCCCCTGTCTGTCAGCCACCTGCATCCTCTTGCCACAGGGCTTTCTGGAGAGCAGCACCTAGCTTCAGATTGGGGGGGGGGGGGGGGGGGGGGGGTCTGCAGGAGACCCATTCCACACCCCAGTGCCTGTGCAAGAGGGGTCTCTTCAGCCAAGGGAGCTCTGGCATGAAACAGGAGTCACTGCAGTGGACTGGATCCCTGAAAATCTGGTTTGGAGAGAGTGGATGAACATATCCTGGTGTCACAAACACTGATGTGCAGTGTTGGGTTTGCGTATCTCCCCAGAGCCCTATATCTCCCTGTCTTCCAGATAGCCCCAGCCCAAAGCCCCATGCGAGCAACCATAAACCACCCTCACCATGGCCTTATGCTGCCAAAGAAGGTGGAAAGCATAGAGAATAGACCCCTTTTCTTCTAGTAGATATTAATCCTCACAGGCACAAACCTCTGGCAACTTGTATTGTGATTGTCATTAAACTAATGCCTTAAGAGTGTCTTCTTGGTTAACTTAATGTATCCCAACCAAGCTTTTAAGCTTTCATTTCGAAGTTTTATTTACAGGTAGGGTGAATCTAGCAAATGAGTAGGATTAAAGTGTCATGTAAAGCATGAGCCTTGCTGGGACAGAGTGGTTTTCAGCTTTATAAAGTTTATACCTGAACCCTCCATGTGTTTTAGCGTCTTTTCAATGTCCCTGTTTAGTGAATAAGAGGGATTTGAATGAAACAGGAGTAATTATCACCCAGATTTCCATTGTAAAGCCAAGACTCCTTTGAAATCCTCCCCTCTTTATCTGGGGAGTTTAGGGAGTATTGAGTAATGACAGTCTTAACTATCTCGATCTTACACAAAAGCCAAAAGCAAAACTTTCTTTACTCTCAGAGATTGTGGAATGAATGTCACCCTTCAGAATGATGACAAGGGGTCCTCTGGACATCCCATGGTTGGGAGAGCCCCAACTTAGAATCATAGAATAGTTAGGGTTGGAAAGGACCATCTAAGATCATCTAGTTCCAACCCCCCTGACATGGGCAGGGACACCTCCCACTAAACCATACCACCCAAGGCTCTGTCCAACCTGCACTTGAACACCGCCAGGGGTGGAGCATTCACAGCTTCCCTGGGCAACCCATTCCAGTGTCTCACCACCCTTACAGTAAAGAATTTCTTCCTCATATCCAATCTAAACTTCCCCTGTTTAAGTTTGAACCCATTACCCCTTGTCCTCTCACTATAGTCCCTCATGAAGAGTCCCTCCCCTGCATCCTTACACGTCCCCTTCAGATACTGGAAGGCTGCTGTGAGGTCTCCACGCAGCCTTCTCTTCTCCAGGCTGAACAGCCCCAACTTTCTCATCCTATCTTCATACAGGAGGTGCTTCAGTCCCCTGATCATCCTTGGGGGCTCCTCTGGATTTATTCCAACAGTTCCAAGTCCTTTTTATGTTGAGGACACCAGAACTGTACACCATACTCCAACTTCAGCTCATGAGATGCAGAAGCAGGGGTTGAAATTGATCCTGAGTGCTGAAGAGATTTGGGTGGTGATCTGGGTTATCACTAAGACAGTCTGACTACTCAGGGAAGATCAGGCTTGTCATGGGTTCAGCAGTAGCAGTCATTTTTCTCCTTCTTAGTAGCTGGTGCAGTGCTGTGGTTTTGACTTTCAGCCTGGGAACAGCACTGATAAACACCAGTGTTTTCAGTTGCTGCTCAGCAATGTTTGCTCTGACCAAGGACTTTCTGAGTCTCATGCTCTGCCAGGGAGGAGGGGAAGCTGGGAGGAAGCAGAGACAGGACACCTGACCCAAGCAGCCAAAGAAGTATTCTGTATCACAGTACATCATGCCCACTATATAAACTGGGGGCAGGGACCTGGATGAGTGGGATCACTGCTTGGTCGGGCTGGGTATTGATCGCAGGTGGTGAGCAGTTGTATCCTCTTCCCTTGTTGTTTTCCTTGTCATTATTGTTATTGGTCATAGCAGCAGTGGTTTGCGTTATACCTTAGTTACTGAACTCTTCTTATCTGAACCTGTGGGAGTTTCATTCTTTCTATTCTCCTCCCCATTCCCCTGGGAGCGGGGGGAAAGGAAGAGAGGGGAGTGAGCGAGAGAACTGCGTGGGTTATGGCTGGGCTTAAACAACGACAAGGCTGAATTCTGATCTCTCAGCCTGCACATTCAGAAACAAATAACCAAAATGAGCTGCCACTTTGAAAAAGATTCCTGTTTTCCTCTGGGAAATACTGACTGCCCAGGGAGGACCAACCAAGCTGCCACGTCTGTCTGTGCATGACAACGTTCTGCATGTCTCATGCTTGTACCACCTTCCTGCTGCTTCGTCACAGGTTAAAACAAGCAGTAAGAAAGAGCTGATATTCCCAAGCTGTAAGTAGTGTTTTCCATCCTGTTGCAAGCAAAATCAGCATTAACTGACATTTTAGTCTAAGCACATTTCCTGAAGAACTTGTCGGTCCCTCTGGTAGCATTAGATTTTGCCTGGATGTTGCCAGCTGTCCACTAGCAGTCCCAGTGTTGGGAATTTTATACCTTAAGTAGCTTCTATTCTATGCAATGCTTTGCCCTTTGCAAATATGTGGCTTGAAGCCAGTAAGTGGTGCCTGTTTGAGGTCAAGATTGAGGCAGTGAAGTCAGATGGTGATGGGGAGATGGGCAGTGGGTGCAGTGAAACTGGGTGAGATTGGCTTTAATAAATTAGCAACCAGGAGTTAGCACTGCCCAAGCTCTGAGCTACATATCGGGGTAACAGGGCTCTGTCCTCACCTCTGCTACACTATATTTGGGTCCGTTACATGTGCGTGCTTCATACTCGGTTGGGAGGTGGTGACGCTGCCGCTGTGTTTGAACAGGGCCAGGGCAGCCCTGCCCTGGGAGAGGAATGACCGGGCTCGATAGCCTGAGGGGGGACAGACACCGTGCTCAGGCCGACACTGACCTCCAGTGGAAAGCCCTGGGAAGCCGCTCCTGGCCCCCGCCATGGGCCCAGGGCCCCGGGGTGGACCTTAGCCTGTACCGGCAGCATCCCGGCTTTTGGGGTCTGCCCTGCTCACGGCTGCGTGGAGGCAGGATGTCGTGGAGGCTTGGGGTATGGTCAGGCTGAAAGTGGGGTGAGAGTCTTTATTAAACACGGTGGGCTGGTGCAACCTCCAGGCTGGGGAATCCCTCAACCACCAATTCCTGACTCTGTGAAGATTTCAGAGAGGATTTCTTTGGCTATACCCTCTTTTACCCTCTTGCTAAGCGCCCACTGCCTCTGGGGACAGGATACAAGGCCGGATGATGCTGGCTGTCCCCATGCAATTCTTCTCCCTAGAGTGAAAAATATGGAAACAAGTGGAAGCACAGCGAGAATCTGAGCCTTTAATTCGCAGTGAGATGAGGGAACAGTAATGAGGGAACACTTGTGTGCAGCAGCCAGCCTCATTGGCAGCCTGACTTTGTGTTTGAAATGCGCTGTGTATATGAATGGCAGAGCTGGGGCCTGGCCTGACTTTTACAGCACCCAAGAAGCAGGGCTGTGGTCAGGCAGCAAAGTGGCAGAGCCTGAGCATTGGCTGAGTAACACCTACAAGCTCCTGGGAGAGCATCCAAGGTCCGTTCATTTCACAGTCTTTGCACTGGGACTGCTGGAATGTTTACACTGCAACAGTTGATTTTACACATGTATTGAACAAACTATGCCATCTCAACACTTACAAGCAGGCCTGGCTTGTAGCACCTTGGGGTGCTTCATGGAGGAAGGATGTTACATACGCACTTGGGAAAAGTCCATTTGCCATTTTCATCAGCTCTGCTGAGTCAAAAGAGTCAGTGCAACATCTGCAAAGGATGGGCCCGACTGTGTCAGGCATTTTGGGTGCTTTCCATCTGCACCACAGACATCTCAGTTCTAAATCTACCTCTGCTAAGCAGGTGTTGGAAACTGAACTGAGCTTGTAGATCCATCTCAGGAGGCTTCAAGTGGCCTAACCTGGCTGGAGCGAATAGATCTCAAACAGCACAAAATTGTCCAAGCACACTGTCTCTGGCCATCTTGGCTCTTTGCTCAGAGCAGGCCATGGGTTTCAGCAGAGGAATTGATCCACCAGTGCAGGTCAGGTCTTTTTTATATGCTTTTCAGATGTTCCTTCATTGAAAGACAAGAGATAGTCATGTTAAGGGGACTGTGCTACACCACAAGATTTTCAGTTTCGAAAAGATGCTTACATGGAGCTGTAACTCCTTAAAGCATGCCATCCAGCACTTGTCCATGAAAAGGATATGTTTGCTGGTGGGAAAACGGAAGGCTGCTTAACTGATCTCATCCTTTGGAGCCTTTACACTCAAGAAATAGCAAGTTTTGCCATTTCAAAGACACCCTTAGAGAACGTTTTCTTGCCAGACCCCAAACACCTCCCAACACATCTACCCATTCCCTACATTGTCCAGAGATGGCAAAACCAGCCACTTGGCCAAGACGCTCCTTCAGATCACCATGGAAGCGATGGAAGTATATGGTTTTGCCTCTTGCACTGTAGCCAGCACCCAGGAGGTGGCAGCCAAGTGACACCCTCTCCAGGACCGGATAGCCCACCCTCGGCTCTCCTGCTCAGACCCCACCAGCCGCAGATCCCCTCCAAGCAACATTTAATCCTCACTGGTTACTTATTGTTAGGTTTTCAGCAGTGTTGGTTTAAGCTCGTATCCATCTTCCCCCAGCTCGAAGCCCCGTCTTTCCAGGCTGTCTGCTGCTCGGATTCTCCCCAAGCTGGTGCTCACACTCTAAGTATAAATGCAATACAAAGTAGTTTAAGAATAGCGTGCAATAGTGGCTAATTATTTGGAACAATTATATGTAACAAAGACAGAGCCAAGCAGCAAGAGGGCTTAATTGTCTGGCCAAGCATGAAATAGCACAGGATTATCACTAGCAGGGGGAGGGGAGGCAACGGAGGAGAATTGCCCCACAGAATAGGCAAGCATCCAGGCTGCTCGGGAAGGCAAAGTTTATTGAAGAACTTGAAAATTCCCCTTTGAAGCATCTTCTGAGATGCCAGAGAAGACATGAAAAGGATAATGACCCAGAATATGGGCTTAAGGGACAAATCCCCACACTGACAGACTCCAGGCCTACAGACGCTTAAGCACATGCTTAAATTTTAAGCACATGAATAGTCCCCTTTGACGGCTCACGTGCTTAGAGTTAAGCTCAGACATAAGTGTTTGTAGGATCAGAGCCCAGATGTTTATTGCAACTAGGCTTTTCTTGGTAATGACAGGAAATAAGAGACCTATAAAGTGCAGAAGCTCCTAGGGCAATGCTGCAAATCTCTTTGCTCCACATGAGTGGCAAGCGGCTGTGATGAGCCATGGGAACATCCATGTCTTCCCTCCCTGCCATGAAGCAGGAGGAACAAAAACTGTGGGTGGTGAGAGCAGTATCTCCAAGTAATAAGTTAGGAATTGGGTCTGAGAGCCCATAAGTGTGGGGTAGAACATGATGAGGGTGCAGGTGTTAAAAGCAAAAAAGGTACTGCAGAGGTTGCTGGGGTTCAGCCTTGCTTAGGGGCATCAGAGAGCAGCATCTTGGGGAGCTTCTGAAACGGTGACGAAAGCAGAAACAATCTTCATTGTAAAAAAAGGGAGAAAACACTGAAAAATCCTTCATAATATGAACAAATCAATGCAATCGCAGCTCCTCTCCAGTCTTTGCTTAAGCATGCACCTGCTTTTGCTGCAAGATAAGGTTTCTCTTGTGTGAGATCTTCCATGCTCTTTCTCCATCTCTGACAAGTTTTTATTTGCAAGGTTTCCCATTTTTACCAGACAACTCCCTGCTGGGCAGTAGCGCTTGTCCCCCTGCTTGGACCTAGATCACTGTTTTTCAATTATCTTTAGGGCTGGAAAGTTTTGTTTTTATTAGTGGGACAACAGCTTTGTGCTGGTGACTGCAGCGGTGATATTCACCGGTGGTGGTAGAAAGAGAAATAGTGGGAGGTGTGAGGTATGGATGTGGAGGGCTTCAGTGGGCTGCCTCTGACCACAGGAGGGTATGAGAACTATGGTGTCCCAGGCCTACAGTCATGCCTGAAGGTCTGGATGGGGGGCCTATGGCAGCAGCAGCATAAGAGAGCAGTCCAGCCTGGGAAGTTAGACATGAAGTAGATTTTTCCTCAGGAAAAATGAGTGGACACGTGGATCTACCCCTCAGGAGGCCAGACCCCCATTGCCACTGCAGAGCCCCCAGGGCTCTGCAGGGATGTGCTCCACAGAGTGGAAGCTGCTGGTGGAGGCGATGACCCTGTCACTGTCTCCCTTAGTGCACAAGGACCATCACCTATGGCTCAGGCATTGGCACCCGTAGGTCCAGGACTGCTGCTAGCAGCCACTGGAGGGCATTATATAGTATATACAGCCTTTTCCTTATGTGCAGCCTCCTTACCTTTCTCAGAGCATGTGCTGTGAAAACACTCATATTTCCTTCTCCTCCTTTACATCCAAACACCCATACCAGGAGGGCTGGACAACTGATATCACCTATGGAGAAGGGACAGGCCAGCACGTCCCAGTGTGGGCTGGCATGGTCCTCAAGTGCTTGGAACCTTCACAAGCCACCGCGATGCCTTGGTGCATCGTCAGCCTACTGCAGCGTGCCTGTGCAGCAGCCAGGAGCAGCAGCGCACGGATGGAGGATTTCCCCTGGAGCCAGAGGTTGATTATGTTTTATTGGATAATTTTCAGCCGCCAGCCCTGGCAATAAAGCGGATTTCCTCTAGATGGCACGCTTATCTCTGCGCTGGGAAGGAAGCCCACCAGCCTGCTTCCCCCGCGGGACCCCAGCGATGTACTTTCAGGGAACAGGTAGCTTACAACCTCTTATAACACAGTTTTAAGGTTCAATGTCCAAACTGTGCAGAAGACTGGAAAATGGTAATAACAAAAGAGGCATTTTGTAATGAGTGTTTGTGAGATTAAGGTGGCTGGGTGATGCTGATTATCTTCTGCAGCATTCAGGTGTCTCCCAGTAATGTAAAGCCAGATGTGAAACACCAGCCTTTCCTTCAGCAGCCCTCAGTATTGTTTGTTCCATCCGAGTGATGCAGCTTCCCCTTCCCAGCAAGAATAAGCAGAGTCTCACCTGCAGTAAATGAAAGAAGGGGAGTTTTGTGTATACATGAAGCTTCAACACCCCCAGAGTGGCTGGATTAATCCCAATCTGTGTGCTGACAGGCTTTCCCTCTCTTGCCTCTGTGCAGCTCAGGGCAACAGTTTCTTCTGATGGTCTGAAGAAAGGGGCAGGAGAACTTGACACCTGTCTGGAGAGGCTGGGGATGGGTTTCTTGTGTGTTCCTTTTCCCTAGTGTGCACTGAAAAGCACCTATTTTATAGAGATGGAGAACTGTCCCTTGCAGCCACACTGATGCTGCCACAAAGGCAGCCTGGACTGTACCAGGGCTCTGTGTCCCAGGGGCAAAGCAGGGATTAGATTCTGGTCCTGGACCTGAAGAAAGGAGCTGATGGGGTGTGGAAGTGCTGAAGCCAAACTGTGGGGTGAAGCTGTTACCCAGTGGCAATGCAGTGGACAACTGGCATCAGCAATGAAGCCAAGATTCACCCTTCTGTGCAGATTCAGCTCCAGACTATTACAGTGATGCCTTATCTGATATTGTTCCTGCCTGTCTGTCCTTCACTAGATAAAAGGGTAGAGTAAAGACGTTTGGTTCTGCCTCTGTTCTGCTTGGGTGAGATACTTCACCTGCCTCCTTACACTTCAGGTTGTCTCTATTTATTCAGCTCCTTCCCAAGATGGAAACAGAGAAAAGGAGCCCTGTGGTATATTCCTGTGCAGACTTATTTGAGGTCAAGAGGCAAAATATATCTAGGAACCTGTTTGCAAGGCAGATCTGTGCATATCAACATATATGTGCAGGGCTGATTTTTGTAAGGATAGAGCAGATTCACTCCAACCTGATCTTCAACTGGGGATTGCTGGATGCTTCCAGATGCAAACACTCCTATCCCTGGCCATTTACTACATGCAGGAAAAGAACATAAAGGAGTCAGATCCTCAAAAGGTTGGAACCTGTCCCAGTGAAGTTATATTCCATTAATTTTCCACCTTCTCTTTAATTTCCATCTTTGAAAGCCCTTTCTCCTGTACTGCTCCTGGCCCCCCATTTGAGGGTGCTCAGGTGGTGTTTCTGGCAGAAGTGGACTTCTGCAAACTCAGTGGGTGAGCTGAGCACTCGGGCTGCTCAGCTGTTGAATGCAGAGAACTCAGCAGCAGGGATTTCATGGGCACGTTTGGCATGATCAGATGCTGACATGGAAAACTTGGACTCTGAAACTTCATCATCACCCTTGTGAATCTGGCCACTTAACTTGGGTTCTTGCACTGGTGTACCCACTTTTGGAAAATCTGATTCCCTCAGACATCTATCTCCTACCACCCCCCAAAAAAATCCTCTCTTTTAATTTCAGGGACTTAAGAGAGAAAGAAGTGACTCAGCAGGCTTGTTTTCACAGGGATATTTTTCCTTGTGTGGTAGGCACAGTTACCAGGCTGTTCTATACACATTGCCATGTGCCAGAGCATAATTGCCTTCCACATGCATCAGCCTTTGGCTAATGTGTTTTTTATGGCAAGCAGGATAGCTGGCCTTGGTGAGTCTCAAAAGTGCACCTGGTGGTTTATGGCTTGAAATCACTGCGTTCCCCTCACTTGTGTGTGTGTATCCATCTCTTTTCATGTCACATGGAAAAAAAGCTTATACCAAGCCAGAGTTAACCAGTTGAGTATTACACTGAGTATGAGCTTGCTGGGCTTCAAATCCATGTGGGATGGGATCAGTTATGAATGGAGAGCAGCAAATACAGATTTTAAATAAAGCAAGCCCAAATCCGAGGTCCCAAACTCAGATCACAGCACCAAAATAAATGGATGTTTATAGGAGGAGATGAGTTTCCCTCTCATCTGAAGGGCAGGAAAGACAGGGGTACTTGTTCTCCAGAGCTTCATGGGGTTCAGCCACTCACATGGGGTGTCTGGGAAGTTTCCCTTGAAATCCAGGCCTTTTTCTGGGGTGGGTTTTGAGACATCTGCATTGAAAATCCAAGCCAACCAAACCTAGCTGTCCAACATCTGAGCACTGCAGGGATGGATATAAGCACCTGGCTCCAGTGGTTTCCAGACTAGGAATTTCATACATCTCGCACTATCTGGCACCACCATTCCCAGTAACCTCCCTGTGCTGGGAACTCTTGGTGTGCAGGCTGCAAACTGATCTTTGCAAGCTGGGAGCTGGTGGTACGGGGCTGGAAAAGAGGTTGAACTGCAGGGAGCACTGAAGGTCTGAGCGTTGGATATGGAAAGAAGAGAAATAATATCAAAGGAAATCACATAAGTGGAAAAAGAGCCCCCTGGGGCAGCCCAGGCAGCAGCAGGTCTGTCTTGTTCGTGTTTTCAGAGAAGTTAGAGGTCAGCCAAGCTTGATAACGAGGTAATATAGAAAAATCCATCACTGAGCCTTGGGGGACTTGTAGATGCGGTTCTCATCAGAATAAACGAATTTAGATGCTGCTCAGCAGAGGAAACAAGAACGATTATTTATCACAAAACCAGCAGATCATTTGGAAGCATCTGGGAGCAACGTCGGCTGGACTGGAGCTAAACCCCTCGCATTGCCTAAGGCAGCTCTCGGAAACACCGCAGGGCCCGATACTGCCAGTTCCCGGGCTTTGCCCCCGGTAAAGCCCAGCAGCGGGGATGCTTCTGCCACGACTAGCTGCATTAGGCGGGGACATGGTCAGTGCCAGGGCGGGAGCAGCGATCGCCCCCCGCCGTGCTCCGGGGTTGGTGTCCTGCCCTCCCTTCCACCATCGCCCCGGCAATACCAGTCCCTGCAGAAAGGCAGGTAGCAAGCTTTTCCCTGTGGATAAAGAATTGTGCCTGATCGTTGCGGCCGTTCTGCAGGTTGCAGGGGCTCCGAGCCGCTCCCACGTTGCTCCCAAGGAGCGGGAGCACAGGGACACTGGGGGGATCCACCTGCTGTGGGGCGTCCAAACGCCGGCGCTACACACCTTGACCAAACCCCTAATTTAGACAGGTGGGATAGACAGACAAAGTCAATTTAAAGGAGAGGGGGGAAAACTCCTGATCGGCTGATGGCCTTTTATTTGTGGCTTGGGATTTTTTCCCCCTAATTTTCAGACTTTTTGAAGACTCTCTGCACCCCTCCAATTCTCAGCCCCATGCATGTTTGATACCACAATTTAACGTGAAACGTAAAGCAGGATCGGGTTAAAAAGGGAGATGGGAAGCCAGACTGTCTGAAATGAAACCCTTTAGAAAGGAAAGCATTAAAAATCTGCCCAAGTAAAACCGCTTCTCCCCCCCCCCGCCCTGGGAACAGTGGGACTATGACAAGGCAATCCTTTCGGGTAGATCGATAGAGTTTCTTTTCCGGGACACCGCATCATTTCTTATCCAGGCGTACACACCCGTGGTTTAAAACTCACCCCTCGCTCCGTGTGCGGGTGCACTGCCGGGAGCGTGTGTGTGTGTGTGAGTACGTGTCTGGGATCCGACCATCTGGTTTGTTTCAGCCCAGGGTTTCCCTTTTCTAAATCATTTCTGGACGGGTGTAGTTTAGGTCCCTTTTCTCGTTTTGATTTGTTTCTACAGCCGGTCTTGCGTGGCAGAGCCGCGGATAACACCGCCTCGGCGAACGGGAGCTGCTCGCAGATGGAGGGACCGGGACTCATTCCCTGTCGTTTGTTTTTGGGTTGTTCCGGACTTTAAAGGGGACTATAATTTGCCTTGAAAGAGGCAGGAATCGTGTTGATGGTGGCTGATCGGGACATACTATTTCTAGAGCTGCGGTGGCTCTGGATGAGCGATGCTGCGGGGCGGAGGGCGGGGGGGAAGATCCAGGCGGGAGCGGGACAAGGCACCGGCAGCATCCCATCAGTAGCCGCCTCGGATAGATCTCTTCCCCCCTCTCCACCCCCACCATTTTCGGGCTCATAGAGATCCCGATGCCCATGAGTACAGCGGCAAACGCACACAATCCCAAACCCTCCGTTGCTGGGGGCTCCCCACGCGGGCTGCCCGGCGCTGCCTTGCAGGCAGCGGGGAGCCGGCAGCCGGTGCAGGGCAGGGTGTGGGGATCATACTCAGGGAGGCAGGCACCTACATCTGTTTCAATTCGAGCCGTGCGGGACCAGCCTCTAGGCAGAGCGGCCGAGATGCAGCCGCCCTACACCCACGGCGCGGAGGGGCTGCGGGGCATTCCCCCAGGCGTTTGCTACCCTCCTGCCCTTCCCCTTCGCAGCCCTGCAGAGGCACAAATAGCAGATCCCGGCGGTTCCTCGCTGCCACGAAATGCACCAAGTGGAAATTCAATCGCCCCGTTGTGTGTGTGGTCGAAATCTCTGGCAGCTGCTTCGGAATTTTTTATGACACTTTCGTTTATGTAGGGGAGGCATAACTATTATTTTACTTAATAAAAATGGAAAGAGGTTCGGGTCTTTCCCCTCCTCGCTCTCTTCCATTTGTTCTTCTCATCGCCCCTTCCGCGGGGCTGATGAACGGAGAGTTTAAAATGAAGTCGGTAGGAAAGATGCCGCGTCTCTGAAGCACTTATCCATGTTGGATTACTATATTTATATATATATAAGAAATATATATGAATGCAAATATATATAGCTGAATACATACATACACACATATGAGTGGGAGATGTACGTGTATGTGTTGCAAAAGTAGGTTATCAGCATCGGAAGAGTATAAAAGTGAAAGAGCTTAGGAAAGATCCCCCGGCCCTGACACACGCCTGCGGGACACAACTGCCACCTTCCCGAAACGTTCTCAGCCCCGTTATTCATCTATTTTCCCCTCTCCGGTCGAGAAATCCTCCCCGATCACAGCCTTGGTGGTGAGGGAGGAGGATGCGACCGGGACCGCGCAGAGGCTCTGCAATAGCTGCTTCAACGGGAGATGTACCGGAGAAGCGCCGGCCGCTCCTGCCCGCTCTTCGGGGTCCCCCCGAGCTTGGCGAGCCTGTGGACCGAGTCGTTAGGGCTTGAGTAATTGTGACCGGCATTTGGAAGCGGGGCCGCGCAGCTGTTTGGCCCGGCTCCCCGGTATTAGTGCTGGAGATTTTATCACCAAATGCTCGCACCTGTTAACGGCAGCGACTGGCAATTCATCACCGCAGATTCTCACACTGCTGAATGCGGCCCCGGAGGGGCAGATCTGCCCCTGGCACTCCCCCGGAGGAAACTGTCCCCTTCCTCCTTCCTCACGCATCCTTCTTGGGGAAGGGGCTATATGTTTGCAGAGCCTCAAAGGGAGGGGGAAACACAGATGTACGAGCGTGGCTCGATGTGTCCGAGGCAGCAACAGTGACAACCGGCTGCCACAGTCACCCATTGGGTGTGGGGTGGGCTGCTGCAGCCGTGGCCGTGTCCCTCGCCCAGCACCGGGTGGCCGCCTCGGCCTTGCCCTGGGACGGAGCGGCCGCAGGAGAGCAGCGGAGCTCCGCCAGTCGCGGGGACTCAACTGAAGCTCCGGAGGACTTGGGGTGACCCTGGTCACTGGGAAATCCTCCCTCTTCGGCTGCAGCCCGCGGCACAGCGGGCGTCCGCTGCCCGCCACCTCCCTGCCAGCCATCGAGGGATGCTGCACCTCAGGGGGAGTGATGGCAGGAGAGCGGCAGACAGGAGATCCCGAGGCCGGAGGGGATTCCCCGTCCTTGGGGCCTGGCCGAGCTGCGGGTGGGCCACCTCGGTGAGTGGTACCCAACTGAGCCAGCCCCGTCGGGGGATGCGGGACGCGGATGCCATCCCAGCACTCGCGGACCCGCACAGCTTTAGCTTTGGTTTATTCGTGCGGGGAGAGAGGCTTGGCCACGAGTTGCTCCCCGCCTTCCACCCCGCACCTGCCAGGCGGCAGCATCCCTTCCGCGGGTGCGGGCCCGTGGGAGCCCTCGGGGAAGGCAAGTCTCCAGGGTGGGTGCTCCGGACTCAGTGACGTGTCGGTGACGTGAGCGGGTGGAGAAGAGGAGCAGTGATCCGAAAATTCACACGACCCCTCAAGGGTACCGAGGGCTCGCCCCTGGCGGATTGAGGGTCTCCAGCCCCTGGGTGGGCAACCCTCAGGGGAGAAGGGACCCTCCGCAGGCCCCAGGCAGAGGGAGGCGGCCGTCCTATCCCGCAGGAACAGGCCCTGTGGGCCTCCAGCCCCGGAGGGCGCTCGGGACAGGGAGGGGAAAGCTTTATACAGCGCCGACCCCCCTGCCGCTGCAGCCGGCTCCAGACGTAGCAGGAGCATCCGAAAGCAGGGGGAGCGGGCAGCGCCTTTCCTCGAAAGCACCACTGCTCGGACGGGCGCAGCGCTCCCTGGGGATCCGGGTCGGGCCGGGCCGCCCCTCATCGGGACCCGCGGGGGCTGCGGCGAGCGCCACGTGATGCCGGGGCTGCCGTATAAAGGCCTGGGGAGCGCTGGCAGGAGGCGCAGAGTGGGAGCGTTTCCATCGGGTCCCAGCTCGGGAGGGGTGGGGAGGGGGGAGCCGCCTTCCCAACTTCTGCCCTCCCCCCTCCCTCTTCCCCCGCCCCTCCCTCCCTCTTTCCCTCCTTCCCCCTCCCTCCCTTCAGCCCAGCCAAGGAGCCGCCGCACCCCCGATTTGTTTTCCCTTTTTCCTTTTTTTCCCCTTCTTTTTCTCCTTTTATTATAATTATTACTATTATTTATTACCGCTGCCTCCAAGTTCCCTGCCCAGCCTCCGGGCGCTCCGTCCCTCCCCCCCGCCCCGCGCCCCTTCGCTGCCCCTCCCTCCGTAGCCACCACCCCGCAGCCCGGCCGCGGCCCCGCCAGCAGCGGCGCGGCGAGCGGGGCGCGGAGCGGCGGCGCCGGGGCGCGGAGTCCCAGCGGCTGCCGCAGCCCTCCGGCACGGCCCCGGGCCCATCCCCGGAGCCGCCGCTAGGTGGGGGGGGGAGCCCGGCCCCGGCCGCCCCGGCCGCACAACAATGACTTTGGGCAGCAGCGGCGGCGGCGGCTGCGGGATCATGTCCGAGCGCTCCCCGGAGGAAGAGCCGCTCTCCGAGGTGGAGGACGCGGATATCGACGTGGTGGGCCCGCCCCAGGATGGGGGCAAGTACAGCGAGGACGAGGAGGAGGAGGACGAGGAGGAGGACGAGGAGGACGGCGGCGATCCGCTGGGGCTCGCCCTGCCGCGGAGCGGGGCCGCCAAGGCGCGCATGGGGGGGTCCCCGGAGCGGCTTTCCCCCGCCGACGGCTCGGAGCCGGCGTGTGCCCGCGGCGCCGCGCCCGGGGAGAAGGCGCCCGCGGGCGGCGGCGGCGGAGGAGGCGCGGGGGGAAAAAACCCGCTGGTGAAGCCGCCCTACTCGTACATCGCCCTCATCACCATGGCCATCCTGCAGAGCCCCAAGAAGCGGCTGACGCTGAGCGAGATCTGCGAGTTCATCAGCGGGCGCTTCCCCTACTACCGGGAGAAGTTCCCCGCCTGGCAGAACAGCATCCGCCACAACCTCTCCCTCAACGACTGCTTCGTCAAGATCCCCCGGGAGCCCGGCAACCCGGGCAAGGGCAACTACTGGACGCTGGACCCTGAGTCCGCCGACATGTTCGACAACGGGAGCTTCCTGCGCCGGAGGAAGCGCTTCAAGCGGCAGCAGCAGCTGCACCCGCCGCACCCCGAGCTGCTGCTGCGGGCCGGGGCCGCCGACCCCGCCGCCTTCCTGCCCAGCTTCGCCTACGGACCCTACGGCTACAACTACGGCCTGCAGCTCCAGGGCTATCCCCACCACCACCACCACCACCCCGGCGGCGGAGCCGGAGGCACCGCGGGCGCCTTCCCCTTCCCGGCGCCGCACTGCCCGTTACCGGCTCCTCCGCCTCCCGCCGCCGCCTCCGTCTTCTCCGCCGCCTCGGGGCTGCCCTCCTTCCTGGGCGGCGAGCTGAACTGCAGGAAGTCCTTCTACCACCCCCAGCTGAGCCCCACCGCCCTGCCCGCTGCCCTCCTCCAGACCCTGAAGCCGGACCCCACGCCCGCCGGTGGCGGTGGCAGCGGCGGCGGCACCGGCACCAACCACCCGTCCCGGCCCTCTTTTTCCATAGACAACATCATCGGGGGGGCCGTGCCCCCACCGCCCAGCACCAACCCCAGCGCCGCGCCCGCCGCGCCCTACCCGGCCGGCCAGGCGGGCCCCCCGGCGCAGGTCCTGGCCGTGCTCAGCCCCGCCTTGGCCCCGGCACAGCCCCAGGTCAGCCTGGCACACGAGCCGCTCCTGCAGCCGGCACAGAACTTCTCCAGTAAAATCACAACCCTGAGCAGCTGTCATTTTTAAAGTGTGCTGGGGACGGGGGGGACCGGGGAGGGGGCGAGAGTCGCGAAGCGAAAGGCCCCTTCCCAGCTCTCCCCCCTTCTCCGAAACTGGCTCCCCTTCCCTCTCCCCTTCTCCCCCATCTCCTCCTGTTGTGTTTTAAAGGTAGGAAATATTTCCTTTTTTTTTTTTTTAATTTTTATTTTTAATTTTTACTTCATTTCCAGGCGCTGCGGCATCCAAATCTGTTTGTGTCTATTTGCTCGGGGAAAAAGAATATCATTAATTAACTCGGGAGGGCGGGAGAGGGGGAAAGAACAACACGGCTTGGTCCCGCAAGCGCCAAAGCGTATTTATAAAGTGGCCGTAACCTAAGCTGGGACCTGGGCTGGTTGAACACGCAACGTCTTGCGGCGGGGTGAAGAGGGGGGGGATGTTAAGAAAGAAACGGTCTTAGGGTCGGAAATGTTTCCTTTGAGAGGTGCGGGTTTTCCGCGGGGACCCCTAAATCGCCTGGGAAAGGGCCCAGGGGTGTTGCAGACGCTCCCGGTCGCAGCGAGACAGTTTTCTTCCCTACGAGTCTCTCTCCCGGGTGGTTTTTGCCATGTGTTTCTGTCTCTCCCCTGCTCTCAAAGAAAATGTTTTAATGGTTCGATCTTATTTTTAGTTTCTTTGAAGCTTCGGGTTTGGTTTGAAAAGGCACTGTTTAGGGTTTCTTTATTTTTAAGAAGAAGAAAAGTCGGTGAAACTCAGGACTGCGGTTTATTTTTGTTTTCCTTCCTTTTTATTTTTTTTTTTGTTTCATTTTTTTTCATTTTCTTTTTCCAATGAGACATTCAAATGCACGTTTAAAAGAAAATCCGATACGTTTGATGAGTTCCCATCCTATTATTTTTTGACCCCCGTTTTCCCACCCCTTCAGTGCGTGGGTTTTTTGGTGTATTGGTAATTATTTGTATATAGATTATTCGGGAGCTAATGAGCGGAGTCCAGTTAACTCTTCACTGGTTGTGCATCCGTCATATCTATTTTATTGAGAGAATCTGTGAATAATTTGATGTGGAAAAGGCAACAGAATTTTGTCCACCGTTGGTGTAAATTAATAAATGTTTGTGACCTGGTTAAAAAAAAAATGATATTAATAATCCCAAATCTTCTTTGCGATGTCCTTTGTCACGCTGAGAGCCCAGAGCCCCGCTCGGGCCTCGGGGAAGCGAGTGGCTCCCACCCTGGGATTGGTGACACTCGCTCGGCCGCTGAGTTTCTGCGCCCGAGCCCGGCGGCGCCGAGCGCTCCCCTCCATGGCCGGGGGCGCAGCTTGCGCGGGGTGCTCCGTGCCACCTCCCTCCCGCTGCCTCTCCCGGCAGGGCCGGAGAGGGGGTCCCCGCTTTGGCCGACAAGGGGAAGGACCCCCGGGGATCTTTATTTTTTCTTCATTATATTTTTGCTTACTTGCTTTTTGGTGTGTTCCCCCCACCCCAAAAAATGCCTATTTCTAGGGAGAGGGAGGTGGGGGTCGGGAGAAAAGTTCTCCTATCCCCCCCCCTTTTATTTTGTTTGGAAAAGTTGACACATGAGAAAATCAGTTGCAGGGTTTCCCCCCCGCACACACGTCCCCCTTGGGCCTGCAGCATTTGAATGACCGAATGAAACTTGATCTCCGCCTAAATTCTGCAACAACTTACAAAGTAAATAAACATCTTTAAGCGCTCCCTTCTTCTCCAAACTTCCCCCCCCCCCCCCCCCCCCTTCCCCATTTATTTATTTCAGGCACCAAACGTGGCTCTTTGGTTTGTTTGTTGGCAGGGACCCTGATCTAAAGAATCGAGGCCTTTCTCCCCGTGCAGCTGAAGGAGAAAAAGGAAAAGACAAAAAAAGCAAGAGCTGAGACGTACGAGGCAGGGAGCGGGGGCCGGTCCCCGGGCGAGCAGGGCTTTGTGCGGGGCCCGCCGGGGCTCAGGCAGGAGCCGGGCGATGTGCGCCGATGGGGAGGGGGATGTCGGCTTTTCTTTTCTCTCCCTCCTTTCCCCTGTTTTCTCCCCCCTCCTCTGCCCCCGTCTGTGCCACCGCGAACCTCCGCGCAGTTTGTTGATGTTGTTCCTGAACGTGCCGCCTCCCCGCAGCGAGCGGTCTCACATCTCGCCTTCACACACATTTGCTTTTGAAAAGCGATCTTCATGTCCGGCACTTGGTTGTCTCCCTTTCATGTCCAGCTCCTACAAAAGGGGCTACAAGACTCGACATGGGAGAAAAGAGGAGGCCAATGAATCTATTTTCCAGATTGCCAAGCACATGGTTGGAAATTGAAGGGGCTTTTGTAGCATTTCCCCTTTCTCCCTCCCTCCCCGCTCCTTTTCTTTTGCTTGTGTGCAAATTGTTCAATTGCTCTGGCAGGGGTGTTCCTGACAAGCTCATTACTAGAAGGTGCCAGACCCCTCCTCTCCCTCTCCCCCGAAGTCTTTGATGAAGTTAAAATGCGCTGATAACCGCTCTCGGGGCTATCTTTGTTCAGCCTTCTTTAATAACCGAACCTGCTTTGAGGAGACGGGATCCGAAGGAAGAAAGCGATGTGCAGCGAGGCTGGGTGGTGGTTGTGGTGTGTGTGGAAGGGGGGTGTGTGTATTTTAATATAAAGTAGCTATTTTTAATATTTTGGGGGCTTGGTTGTTTGCGAAGTAAGGGAGGAAAACGAGCCAAAGGGGCCAGGAGCAGATAAGAAACAGCAGCCGGTGTCCCTGCAGCCCCCGCTGGTGCAGGAGGCTCTCCAAGTTGGTGGTCCCAGGGTTTGAAGGGAGGGAGGGGGGTCCTCTCTGTAGGCAAGCGGTGTTTCACCAGAGAGACCCCTTTCTCCCCCCGCTCAGGGGAGGACGCTCAGGGGGTTCTGTCGCTGGGACACTTTCCCCAGCTCCGTTCCCCTTCTTTTGCCTTGTGGAGTCATTGAGGGGTTTTAAGCCGCGGTAGCCGGCCGGGATTGAAGTTGAGCTGCCTTGGGAGCGGGGGGATTTTGCCCTCTTATCCGGGAGCCCTGGAACCCCCCGCAGGAGGGGCCGGAGGTGCGGGTTCCTCTCTCTGGGACCTGCGGGGGCTGCGAGCGCCGGCGCCGTTGGGTTTTGGGGTTAGTTTCTTTCTGGGGGAAAGATCCCCAAGCGGCTCTAACTATAGATTTTCTCCATCCCCTAAATTTCCCCCAAGCAGTCGAGCTTTTTCCGTGCCCCGGTCATACTCACACCGCCTGCAAATATCCGCGTCGCTAGGGGAACGGGGAGAGGGGACCGTCGGGGAACCCTGAGAACCCATGGCCGCCGGACTGGGGGCAGCACGGAAGGGCCCAGGGGGTTCCAACAGGGCCAGGAGCCCCTGGCTGGGCTCAGCTTGGGGGGCTGAGGTGAAATCTCGCCTCGGCGAGGCAGGACGGATAATGACTCCTAATTACTGGGCTGGCTGGCTCCGCAGCCCCGATCTTCACGGGACATTATTTTTAAGCGTTCAGAGAGGATCATTTTTCACGCCTCGCTGCCTAAAGGAGGGTTTTATTTATTTATTGGAAGGGAGGCGGGGAGGACACCGGCAATAACGGAGCACTGAAAGGAAAATAATTAGCTGTTGCAATCGCTGCTTGGGAGTCCCTGGCCAAAAAGGCGACCCTGTATTTCCCTTCCCTCGCGTCCGTAGGCGAATTCTCCCGATCCTCGGAGTTGCCGTCGATGGTTGTTTTCCCGGTGTTAAAGCCTCCCCCCGGCAGGCGGTGACCCCGGGCCCGCCGCGGGGCCCGATCCTTTGCTGCCGGTTTGGGTTTTTTTCCCTTCTCCTTTTCGCGCCGGGGCTCGGCGGCTGTTTGCGAGCGGGGCCGGGGGATGCGGGTTTCCTCTCCTTGCTCCGGCTTTGGTCAGGCAGCTGCGAAGCTGGGTTTTATGTATTTAGGTTTTAAATGTGCCCCCACTCCTCTCCTTTCCATATGTTAAATGAAAGGGTTGTAACAAAACCGCGTATTTACTCCGCGGCGGTTTTCCGTGTAAGCGCAGCCGCGGAGAAGCGGAAAACAGGGGGTTCTCCACGGGTTTATCGGAGCGGGATAAACCAATCCTGCCTCGGAATATCCCCGTCGGGACCTCAGCGGGGATGTGGATTAATTTCTTTCTCTGCTTTCTCTTAACTAAACCCGCGTTAAGCAGAGCTGGTCCCAAGGAAGGAAGCAAATGGCCCTTCTCTCGCCGGCCGGGCTGCGGGGTGCGGAACCCCGGCCAGCTCGGCCTCGCCTTCTGCCTCCTCCCCTGGCACCTTCTGCTTTCCATTACTGCCGATTTGGAGAATTAGGAAAGGTCAAGATCTTATTCTTTTCTCCGGTAGCTTTTTGGTTTTCTCTTTCTAGTTCCTCGCAGCCCCGAACAAAAATAAATCAACCTGGATTACAGAAACCCCCTTAAGACAGCGAAAGCATCTTTCCCAATAGCTCGGTCCTTCCTCTGGCATTGCTCTGGCCCTTCCCTGTGACTGTGCAGAAACTCCCTTTTTCACGGTAGATTTAGGATTTAATAATAACGCCCAGTCTCCCTGTGCCCCAGTGCCCGACCTGAAAACATTTTTCTGCTTCCTAACTTTGGAAAATAGCTGCCCTCCAGCATCTTCTTTCTCTTCCCATCTCCCTTTCGTTTCTTTCCTTTCCCGGCACAGAAAGTAGAGAAAAAAAAAGGAATCCCATTTTCCGATCCGGAGAGGGCGGGAGGAGCTGTCGCGGCCGACTCAGCCCCAGGAAAATTGCCTTGTAAATTAAGTTGGTACTTTTGAAATCCTCCTCAAGATGCTCGCGGTAGGTCAGGGCGCTGCTCTCGTCCCTCCGTTTGTCTGTCCGGAGAGGAGAGGGGCCGAGGCTCCGCACTCCACCTCGCCTCCAGGACCATGGCTCGTCTTTCCTTCCTCCTCTTCTTCATCGCCTTTTCTTTCTCGTCTGCTCTTTTTAATGTCTTTCTTTTTTCCCCCTCTTTTCTTATTCTCCCTCTCTTCTTTCTTTCTTTTTTCACTTCTTTCCTTCTTTCTTGCTCTCTCTCTCGTTCTCTTTCCTTCTCTCTATTTTCCCCTCTTTCTTTCTTCCATTCAATTTACCTGTTTCTTTTCCCCTTTTGCCCTCTTTCCCTCTTTCTTTTTATCCCTTCTTCTCTCTCGCCTCACCTCTTTAGCTGTCTCCATTTAGCGTTTCCTCTCTTTCTACCTCTTTCTCTCTTTCCTTTTATTCCTTTCCCCCTTCTTTTAATCTCTCTCTCCTCTTATTGTTTTCAAATAATTCTCTCACTCCCTTTTCTTTTTCTCTTCTCTCTCTTCCCCCCCCCCCCCCCCCCCCCCCCCCGCTTTCCTTCTCTCTCTCTGGCTCTTTTTAGCTTTCTCTTTCTTCCCTCCTTCCTATTTCTCTCCCTGTCTTTCCAGTCTTTCCCTCTTCATCTCGGGTTCATCGAGGGCCACTTTCCCGCTCTCTCCAGGAATTTTCCAGCCCTATCCACCCGGGGGAATCTCAAGCCCAACCGCAGCGGGGGGTCCCCCCGTCCTCCGTTGAACAAGGGGAGACACCGGCGGCCCCCCGGGGTCCGTGCGGGAGGCGCCGTTTGCATTTACTTGTTTTATTAAGTAAGATTCAAGTTGGCAGCCCAAGCCCGTGGCAGCAACAGGTGACGCTGCGATCCGGGACGGGAATAAACCCCCAAACACTCGAGGCAAGGCTTGATCTCGCTTTTCCAACCCTTCATCATTGTAACGCTGATGGTCTCGGGTGGACAGTACCACGGCTTTCCAGCCCCGACGGGCAGTCGGTACTGGCATCGCAGAGGCCTTTCCCAGCCGCGGGCAGGCGGGATGCCCCCCTTCTTAATCGCCCTGGCTGCTGGGATCCGGATAAATCAGATATATGGGTATGGAGTGAACTATAGTCATTCATCTCCCCGTGTGCCAAGGCAGGTCTCGTAAACCCGAATGAGAAGCTGCAAGGGAGATCGATTATCTCCCCGGCGAGAGGTCGGGTGTCATGAGTTTGTATGGCTGTTCCTACAGGGGAGGCTTCATGTCGGTGCCTCGGGATCGTTCTAATTACCGGTTTGGCGGCGTTTCCCCCCCCTCTTCCTCGCGATCCTTTCTGAGTATCGAGGCTCGGGCTCCATGACTCAGAGTGGCAAAGAAACACTTTTCGGTGCTATCCTTGGCCGTTTAGAGCAGATTTCGATTTCCGCGCTTTAGCTCGCCTTTTAAGTCTAATTACAGCCCTCTTTCGTTAGCACCGGGCTTTTGAAAAGGGTTGAATCCACACCGGCGATTCCTTTCACTCTCGCGCAAATTCCCAGATCCTCCACTTTTCCCTGACGATGGAGGCGAGCGAAGAGTCCTCGGAAAATCCTTGTAGCCTGAATGAGCCCCTATTCCCCTCCTTCCCCCCTTCCAAATCACTTCTCAGCAGTGAGAGCCATCAGCGGGCACACGATCGCCTTTAATTCCAGCCGGACTCCCTGCAAAATCCGTGGGAATTTTCCCCTCCACATGGACGACATTCCCTGGGGTGCTCCCCATGGTCCTCCGCCATCAGCCCTGGGTAGAGGAGGGACACGCACACAGAGGACAAGACCAGGGTATAAGAAACCTTGCAGCGGGGTGGGAGCGGAGCCGTGTTCAGGGCACCCTCGGACCCCCGCAGGAGCCGCCGCTGTCGCTTTAAATTTAAACAAAGTAAGTGGAGAAGCAAAAACTTTCCCCATACAAGGATGGGGCCCAAAAATGCCCGGGTCCATGGACGGACCTCCTGGCTTCGGACCCTGGTCCCCATCCGCTGCAGGTCCCGCGGGGTGCGTGGGGCGAGGGGGATGTGAAGCGGCCAGCGGGGCAGCGCTGTCCCCCCGCCCCGTCCCGCCTGCAGCGCTCCTCTGATCTCCACTTCCCAGAGGACAAACGTGGCCGCAAAATAGAAGCAACAAAAGGAGCAGGCAGGGTTCGGCTGGCAGCCGGGGCTGGGCGGGAGACTCCCTCCGAGGGGTGTAGCGCTGAGCGCCTACTGCCAGCCGGGGGGGGATCTGGGGGGCGACCCCTTCCCTAGGCGTACAGGGTCTCTCAGTGATGCTCTCCTGTATCCCCCAAACGCACCTTCCCACCGCTACCTTCCCTCCCCCCGAGGTTTTAACGGGGTTATTTCCGAAATTCCCCCACTTCTGGTTTTTTTTTTCCTCTCTTGCTTTTTTCCTATTTTCTTTCTCCTATTTAAAGACTTCTCTTGCAAAACCCGAGGCCGCTGCCACCTAACGCGGATCCCGGCGCTGAAATCCACGTCTCCTCTGTGACTTACAACCCAAATCCCAGTCCCATGACCTTTCTCTTCTCCCCTCCCGCCCCGGGTTCCCCACCCTCGGTCATGTGGGACGCGAGTAAATTTATCCACCCTAGTGGAAAAGCCTCCCTTCTGCAGTGGCTCCGGGGAAGCCCGACACGTTTCACATGGAAGATAATTTCTTTTTTCCCACCTTTTTCTCTGTCTTTCGTTCTTCAGTTGTTTTAATTTCATTTCCTCCTGTGCCCCACAACGCTCCCGTCTCCTCTCGGGCATGCTCCCACACTGTGTATCCCTTTCAATCAGCCCCTGCCAAGAGGATCACTTCAGAGGGACGTTTTTGACGGCTCTTGAGCTCAGGAGATCATCGAAAAGGGCATTTCTGGCCTCCCGGGAGCGGAGGAGAGCTGAGTCCTGTCTGCTTCCCGTCGCCCTGGGCCTCCCCCAGCCGCCGAACTGCGAAGGGTTCCACAGCCCCAAGGAGACTGAGTTACGGCTGGGGGCTGAGACCTGCCCTGCGGGAGGGGAGAACCCCCCCACCCGGCCGCAACTCCGTCTCTCCCGCGGCTCCGGCCTGTCCTTCCCCCCATCCCGGCCCCTCTCCCTCCTCTAGCTCATGGGGGTAAACCGCATCCCTGGGTCCCCTCGGGGAACTGCGGGGGGCGAAACAGCCCACCCGGGCTGTGTGTGTGTGTGTGTGTCCAGCCCAAGTGCGTTTTCCAGTTGCAGTCGGAGATGGGGAACCCTCGGCCAGACTGCAGGGGGGTGCTCGTGTCCCCCTCCCCATCTCTGCTGGGAGGTGGATGGCATTAGGAATAAGGCGCCCCCCTCCTTGGGGCAGCACGGTAGCTACAGAGATTATGTGCGAGGGAGGCAGCTCCGAAGAGTAGTGAGCCCCTCCGGGAGGCTGGAGCCAAGCAGTGCCCCCCGTCCACACTGTCCCTGTCCCAGCGCTCCTCGGCTCCTTCCCCACCCTCGATGGGCGCTCCGAGCGGGTAGCCTGGAGCTATTCACGGGAGCTTGTGGGATTCTCGGCGTGGACAACCCGAAGCAGGAGACGGTGCCGCAAGCTCCGCAGTCGGGGCCGGCTGGAGAAAGCCGCTCCTCCGTCGCAAACAGCGTGTGAACCGGCTGCGGGCGGCTCCGGTTCGGGTCGCGCCGACCCCCCCCCCCCTCCCCCCCTTTTTATGTTTTTCTTTTTTTCTCTTTGTTTTTGGCGCTCCAACCGTGGGGCCGTCCTGGGCTTGATCGCAACCGCAGGCAGGTGTCGGGCGCAGTTTGGTGGAGGAAATGACAGCCGGGCTCTGAGCGGAGCTGTCTGGTCTTTCCCCTCCGTCCTTGCCCGGCAAACTCCTGCCCTAAGGGCTCCCTTGGAAAACGCCATAAGTATGGCGAGAAATTGATAGAAACGACTCGCTTCTCGGCCCCTCTTGGAGATCGGGAGAGGTATTCCGGAAAGCGTCACTGAAGTCCCTAAAAACCAGATTTCAGACGCTGCTGTCGGCTGCCGGCGACGAAAGTCGGGCAGTACATTCTCCCATATGGAAAATCCGCATATTGGAGCCCCCCGCCAGATCCAGTTGATATTATGATTGATATTCCCAGAAATTTCCTTTTGCTTTTGCACATTATTCCCTGGTCGCGCTTTTTTTCTTGTGTTCCCGCGACAGAACAGAAAGGAAACATTAATGGAGAGGTAGAGTGCCTTGGGATAATAAGAAACACGGGTCCTTTTAATTAATGAAAATATCACCTTTTTTTCACCCCAAATTTCAAGGGGAAAAATAAAAATGTGGGAAAACAGCAGCGCCGATGGGAAGAAAAAGAAAATATAAAGGCAAATCAATCGGAATAGAACGTTTTCCCTCAACCCGAGTAACTTAAAGTGGATTTCCAGCACGACGCCGAGCCAAGGGAGCAGGTCCCACCGCCCAACCCGCAGGTGCCTCGGCAGGGACTCCTTATAACCCACGGGTTTGTACCATTTTCCCAGCTCCCAAAGAGCGCTCGGGCAGCAATGGACCCTTGCTCAATTCCCGCTCCCAAATCCTGGCCACAGGCTCCTTTTTCCTCCTGGCCGCTTTCCACGGGAGGGTTTAAATATACCAACCTCCCCCCAAACACTGTTTGTATTTGGGTACCGGTGTTATTTCCCGGGCCGCAGCAACGGGAAAGGTGCGGAGGTTTTACCGCGATGCTGCCGGTTTTTAAGGAGAGAGAAGCACGGAGTGGAGGGAGAGGGGGGGCGACGGTTGCCTCCTCTATTTTAATGTCATTATAGTTGCCGTGGCAACCCATTGGATCACTCTTCCTGGAATGAACCTTGTGACAATGGTTGGTTTGAGAGAAATCGGTAAATGTGCAACCGAGGGACGCAGCTACATTACCGCGAACAACAGCGGGGGTTTAACATGTGACCCTTCCAATTACACTGATGATACCTCGGCGCAGCTGCCTCTGCCGAGCTACCAAGATGTGGTTGTTTCGGGGGGGTGATGGGGCTGTTTCGGGGTATAGCTTGGTGGGAATGGGACCACAACCCCCCATGACTCTTCCTTCCCTATGAGCATTAAGAGGGGAAGAGCATCTCTGTCACCGTGATCGGGAATGTGGTCCCAATCCTTCCAAAAGGAAAACAGAAGAAAGGAAGAAAAGCTGCTCCGGGGAACGTGGAGGCAGCTGAACGTGCGGAGGAGCTGGTGAATAATGACCTGCCGGGGGGGGGGGGCAGGGACCCCCACCCTGGGGCACACAGTACCGGGGCACATCTGTAGCACGGCTGTAGGGAGGAATGAGCAGAATCCCCCCCCCCCCCCCCCCCCCCAACCCCAAATAGTTTGAAGCCTTAAAATATGGTTCAGAGAATTACAAGTAATCAGAGCTGCGGGGGTCAGCAGTGCAAACTTTTTAAGACTAATGTTTATTTAGAAAAGTGAGTGGTGTCTGCGTTGCTTTTCTTGTGCCCCGGCACAAAAGTCCTAATGGCTTTTGCAGACTTTCCATCACAAACTCCTGCGCAGGGCGCGGGGACCACCGCCGAAAACAACACCCTTTCAAAGGGAGAGCATCGGCACAGGGTTTTAAACGACCTTCCTCGTCTTTCCATGAAAAGGTGACAGTATTTTCGGCACGCCCTCCCCAGTTTTGCCCCGCTTTCCCGTTTATTTGATGTAACCAGAACCCTCAATAACGCTGGGAAGGAGAAATAGAGGAATGGGGACGGCGATTCCCCTCCTCCTCAGCCTCGTTCAGTCCCGGTCCTCAAAGCAACGAGGGGGGTTCAGCCGAACTGGAAACCTCGTTAGGAGGAACCCGGGGGCAGAGGTAGGAACCGATCGGGCGGGCTGGCTGCTCGCCTTCGGGGAGGCATCGCTGGCAAACACATTCATTCCCCCTTCTCCCCCACTCCAGACACTCTCCCGGGAGAGCCCCTGGGCAGTTTTGGGGGTCTCTGTTGATCCCACTCCCAAATTCCCACCCTGGGGATCAAACATGATCGCCAGGTGGGATTTGACCTGCCCTTGGCGAGACTCAAGTCTCCATTTCAGGATGCTACTTTTGTTTCCAGGAGGAATAAAACCAAGAACCCCCAAAACCTCGCTTGGTTTTTGGAGCAGTCCCCCCTCAGCTTTAAACAAGAGGTGGATCCAGGGGAAACCCAGACCTGGGATCCCGTTGGAAACTAGTGGCACCAGTCCTAAGTGCCTTGCAGCGTGGCTGCGAGAGCTCAGCTGTGCTTCATTCCTTCCCACATCACCCTCCTGCCTTTGACAGGTGGCAGGAGCAGGGAGGGATGAGCAGGGAAGTGGCTCAGCTCCTTTTCCAGCAAAGCACAGCAACAGCAGCCTAGATGTGGACCACAGCCAGCAGCAAATCACACCTCCTTCCCGGAGTTTCAGCAGGTTTGAGAGTGCCACAGCAGAGGGACGGGGTTAACTTGTCCACATCCCACCATGTATCCCAGGGGATCCTTCTCAGAAAAGCATCCAGTGGGAAACGGTTTGGTGATGGAGCCATGGGGAGTGGAGATCTGGAGAGAGCTCCTTCTCTTGACTTGGGGTATGAGGGTAGTGACCTGCCCCCATGTATTGGGTCCCCAGTGTGAATGGACTGGGAACCCCTTGGTGTGCCTCAGAGCTGGGGTCTGATGCCATTGTCCCCTCTCCCATCATTAAGGTTCACAGCTCATCATCAGGGGGCTTGAGAGGCTCTGCAGCAGGACAGTGCTCTCAGAAGTGGGATGTTCAGGAGAGAAACGAAGTGGGGGAGAGGAACGGAGGAGAAGGAGGAAAGAAAGAGGCTGGATCCTGCTCCCTTTCCAGTCAAGTGACTGTCCTGTCCCACTCCCAGAAAGTCAAGCTCAGTTTAACCCCTTCTTTAGTCTGAAAGGGAAAAATGATAGCTCAAACCTGAGAAGGCTGAACCAAGCAATGGCAGCGGAAGGTGCCTCTGGAAACACAGGCATACCTGAGATCTGATCCTGCCTTTCCCATGCCAAGTCAAGCTCAGATGCTCAGCTCCCTCAGGACCAGATACCAGAGCTGGGGATGCAGCCAGTGCTGAGAGGCTGAGCAAGGACTTTGGTATTTATAAACTGCTGAAAAGTGCCTGACTCTTGAAGGAAGATCTTCGCTCCCTCAAGGGCTTTTGTTTGAAGGGCTTGACTCTGACTTCCAAGAAGTTGATAAGACCTTCTGGCTCCCATTATCTCCCTGAGGACTCTGCATCGCCCTTCTCACCATGTGCTGAAGGACCCAGATCACATCGCTGTAATTGCTTGGGGAGTGATGGGAGAGAGGACAATAGCATCAGACCCCAGGAAAGGACCTGGCACCTCTCTTTAGGGTTTGGCCTCCTGGTACAAAGCTGGGCTGTGGGACAGGGCTGGGTGGCACCAATCCCTTGTTGTTCTGTATCCCTCCATCCCTCTTACAATACATAAATGCTGGGAATGCTGTTCAGCCCCAAATTGGGAACATTTGGGCTGAAATCTTTTGAATGCATTGAGGGTGGGGAGAGGAACACGAGAAGGGGAAAAAGCCTTGATGGCATGAAGCTAATTTGCCTGGGTCCTGTCCCTTTGTGGCAGTACCAGGGGGATGCTGCAAACCATGCACAGATGAGTCTCTGGCATGCAAGAATCATTCCCACATCAGGTGTCATGACATTGCTCCCATCACAGCTTGCACCCCAATTTGAATCAAAGCTGCCTGGCAAGGGAAGGGTGGGAATCTCAACCAACTCATCCTACATATGTGTCATTCGACAGCATGGATGACGTGGGTGACAGTGCAGGTGCTGATGGGTGTCCCAGGGAGGCTAGGTGCCAGTGGAGGAAAGCCCCTATGTCTCATGAGGGCTTGGGCCATTCTGATGCTCCAGCAAGGTTTTTATCTGCCTCCACGATGTCAGCAGAGCACAGAGGCAGGGGAGAAGTGAACTCCTCTGTTAATACACGTGTTTTAAATAACTGGTATTTTTATTTCTTCCCTTCGGTGCGGTGGGCTTGGCACGAATCGTTGCTTGCACAATTATCCTGCCTGTACGTTCTGCTGCCCAAGTAAGGAGAAAAAGATCCCGTGCATGATCTGGAGGTGTGCTCTGCTGGTTTTGACATACAAATATTAATCAAGAAACACTAAAGAGAGAAAAAAAACCCCTCCTACCCTTGAACCCTTTCAGATCCCTTTATTGTCCTGGCAGTTGTTGCACTTGGACTGGCTTCTTGCTTTCTCTTTCCAGAGTGGCTGGCTCCAACAACGGTCCCCAGATTCCTCAGCTATGTCCTACTGAGGGAAAACATTTATTGAAGTTTTCAGATTATTAGGGAAATACATATTTCTGCTTCTTTTCCAAGCTCCACTGACATCTTTTCTAAGCCAGCCCTATGTGTCAGCATGGGGGCAGGAGAGGCATCCTCTTGCAGCTGGTGCCTCCCGCATGAACTTTGAGTACCCAGAAATGCCACAGAGGAGGATTCCTACCACTGCCATGTGCTTCAGTAGTGGGCAATAGCAGTGAGTATGAGTGTAGTTTATTTTCCTCCATAAAACTGCACTTCAGCTCACTCACACCTCTGGAGAAAGAAAGGGTATGGACACACACATGCAGCTCCTCAGATAACCACGTTTCACATTACCTTTGCTGAGGCAGTGTGGGAGGAAGCAGAGAAGTGAGGGCTATCGAAAGGGAGGAGGTCAGAGAAGAAGAAAAGGTTTGGCATGAAGCTGACCTCACCTTGTTGGCACACATGCTTGTGACTGACCTGCAGGTATGCACTTGGTGTTGGGCCATGTGCTTGCCTAGAGCATTCCTCATCATTACTCCCTTGTGATCATTGCCTGTAAGCATCATATGTGCCCAGCACTCACCTTCTGCCTCCCAGCACTCCAAACCAGGGCCAGGGTGCTCAGCACTCTTGCCAGCAAGGGATGTGATGTTCTAAACCAGCAGCAGGATGCTTGCCCCAGTGTGTGTACTGCAGGCTCTGCTCCACGTGTGTACTTGTGTGCAGGTGCAGGTGTGTAAGCGTGTGTATGTGAGCATGCCTCCCTTGGCAGCACAATGGAAGTGCAAAGTGTAAAATGCTCCCGCTGTGGCTTCGTGGATGAATTGCCTACAAAGGGCTCTTCAAGCTGAACACACACCACAAAGGCGCATGGCACTTCTCCGGGTGAACAATGGCTGGGGCTGAGAGACAGTGCTGCTGAGAAGCATCCCAGCACTGCCTGTCAAGGGAAAGGGTCTTGCGTTTTACCCCTGAAACAGCATTTACTAATGAATTCCTGAGATCACTGTGGGATCAGGGGCACAGGAAAGAAGAGGAAAGGGAGAATAGGGATGAAATGCCCAGGCTCCATGTCTGTGGGATGGATGAAATGCTTGCAGCAATAAGCAGATCTACAAGTGATGCTGGTCCCTTTCCAGGTTCCACTGGCTGGGACGAGGGGAAGAAGGCACAGGGAGGTGTCCAGTTAAAGAACCCGGCAGTCTGTTTCGCACGAAGAAGAGGAAATACCTTTCCCCAGGGCACCCCATAAAACTCCCTCTGCTATGGCTCTCACTCTGCTGGCAGCTTCTCAGATGGTAAGTGCTCAGTTTTGGATGTGGCCTTTAGCTTCAGATGTCCTTGAAGCTTCAGCTGCCAGAGATTGACAGGGTGCAGCAGGGAGAGAATTGTTCTGTGCTCCTGCTTTCTGATATTTCTTTTAAGCGTCCATCTCCAGCCAGTGTTGGAGAGGAGGTTATTGGAGCTTTGGATGAAATCCTACCAATTTTCATGGAAGCAGAACCACAGGAAGGCAAACAGGAAAGAAGAGGAGTAATATACTATTCTCGGGGGCACTTGTTGCATTTCTCTGTTTGCTTTGTTATGTCGTTTCCTTTTCCTCCAGCCACATAGTGCAGGATTATGGCAAATGAATTAAGGGATTAAATCATAAGGGAGAATTAAGATCCTGGTGATTTTGAAGCAGAAACCCAGATGGACTTACTGAGCTCTAGATAATGCAAAAGCATCTTGGGCAGTGCTGTGGATGTAGGACACAGCATAATTTATGTTGGAAGGAACCTCTGAGGGTCTCTGGTCCAATTGTCCTCAAAACAGAACTATGTTAAATCAGCTTGCCCAGGGCTCTCTCCAGCCAAGTTTTGATTGCCTCCCAGGATAGATTCCTCCACCTCTCTCTTCCCCTGTGTTTAATCATCCTCATGGTGATTTTGTCCCCTAATATCTAATCACAGCTTTCTCTTCTCCTATTTATATTCATTGCCTCTCTTATCACTGTGCACCTTGGGTGGATGTCCAGATGCATCAGGAACCTACTCAGGCTCTGTTGTACCTGTCTTGTAAGCCAGATTGTTGGGCACAAGCTTCATGGATGATTCCAGCTTAGACAGCGGGTTTTAGGCCTCCCTTGGACTCTCCTCTTGAGAGCTCTATGGGAGTTCTCACCTCTCCATGGTGCATCAGTACTGTGTTGAATGGGTCTCATCCATTCAACAGGGTGAAGATTTGCTATTGCTATGATTAAGACGCCCCAAAGAGCATCCAAAGGCTGCTCCCACAACATATTTCTAGGGTTATTCTGGAGATGGGTCTGGGGAAAAAGGACATACAGTAGCCTTTGGTCTGCTGCATCCACCTGTGGAAACAAAGGCACCAATAAAAATGATCACCTGCCCACTTTCACTGCCGGCAACTGAGCCAAGCAATTCCTTCTCCCAGTGCCCTGAGCACTCCTCCACGCTGCCTGGGGTCACATAGCATGAGGCCATGCTGAGCCACAGCTTTTGGTGACAGACTCACAGACAGGTGGACCTCTTCCTGTACATTTGGGCAGCTGGGAATTGTCTCTGTGAAGGAGCTGTGACATGTTTAGCTGCACCTTGGAAAACAGAAGAGAAAAGAAGGGAAATGAAAGGAAGGGAAGGGAAATGAAGGGAAGGGGAGAGAAGAGAGGAGAGAAAGGGAAAGGAGAAGAAAAGGAAAGGGAACAGAAGGGAACAGAGAAAGGGAATGGAAATGAAGGGAAGGGGAGAGAAGAAGAGAAGAGAGAGGAGAAGAGAGGAGAGAAAAGGAAAGGAAAAGAAAAAGAAAAGGAAGTGAATGGAAAAGAAAAAAGAAAAGGAAAGAAAAGGAAAGGAAAGAAAGGAAAAGAAAAAAAGAAAAGTTGTCTACAGCGTCCTGGCCTGTCTCTGCCACTAGGAATGGATGCGAGGGCTCGTTCAGGGAGGAGACAGCCTGGCCCTGTGCAGTGAGGAAGGGAGAGGCAGAAGTCATGAAACGAGGCTCTGTTTGGCCCCAAATTTGATTTGCATGGTTAAAACTTGTTGATCCCATGGAAGGTTCTCCTGGCTGGGAGCTGAACTTGGTTCCACAGCCAAGCTTTTTCCTTTTCCAGAGTGCTCAGCATAAATCAGACTTTCATAGCCGCCTTTGAGTGCAAGGAGCAAGAAATCTCGTTTTGTCTCCTGTCCAGGAGCCCTGGGAGAAAGGAGCTGTCAGGAACCAGCCCAGATCCTCTGACATGTGCTCCATGCATCCTTGCTGCTTGGCTCTGCCTTCCCCAATCTCGTGTAACGGCTCCATCAGCTCCTGTGCCCTGCCTTCCCCAGCTGAGATCCGAAGCAGGCTGCTGACATCCAAGTCGAGCTGTGCCCCAAGTAAGGGACACTTTAACACCTTTTGAGACCTTATGCTCTCCCCTGCCTCTCCCCCAAGACATTAAGTGGGTTCTAGCACAGATCCGGATCTGGCATGGTGCCTTGCTCTGACCACGTGCACCCCGCTGGTGTCTTATCTTTAGGCTCTTTTTGACTCTAGGGGATCAGCCCAGGGAAGCCAACCTTCCATGTCCTTTCCTAACTCTCTTGTCACTGCTCTCACTTGGAATTATTTTCCTAATATCTAGGTAGAATTTCCCTTTCTGTGCCTTGTGTCCATGGACTCCCATGCACCCCCAGGAAGGGTGCAGCTCTCTTTTCCCTATAATCACCTGTAATCCTTCTCCTCTGGCCAAAAAAGCCCAGCGCCCTCTACATCTTCTGTTTTGGCTAAGTACTGCTAGTTTTCCTTGTACTGCTTCATAAGTATTTGAAGGAGGTGGGTAAGTTCCCGTAAACACTACATGGGGCACCTACACTCAGGCGTCTCTTGGCAGGTAGGAAGGACTTTGGTGGAGATGGCTGTAGAAATCCTGCCAACACCTGCAGTGGAACAGAGCAAAGGACTCAGATACATGGCTGATCCTGTTAAAATAGAGGCTTAAAGTCTCTCTACTGGAGCCATTCTCTGCTAGTGAGATCCATACAGTCTATTAAAATTAGGGATCTTATTATGGGCTATATAAAAAAGGTAAAGAGGAAATTAGAACCCTATGAAGTGTTTCATGTGTGCAGATGGTAACGGCATCTGTGGCCAAGAAAGCCTCTACAATAGGCTTATTCCAAATAGAATTGCTAATTCTGCAGGTTTTCCCAGATGAAGGCCTACGTTTTCTGCACAGCTCACCCCTGCTAACCAGCCGAACTGTCCTTGGGATGGAGAAACAGACCCTAAATATGTGTCATGCTCTGTCCTGATTTAGTCTGGAATAGAGTTAATTTTCTTCCTAGCAGCTGCTACTGTGCTGTGTTTTGTTTCTAGTATAGTTCATGTTGGTAACACACTGATGTTTTAGTTGTTGCTAAGTAGTGCGTACCCTAATAGAAGGACTTTCCAGTTTCCCATGCTCTGTAGATGAGGAAAGGCACAAGAAGCTGGGAGGGAGCAGAGACAGGACACCTGACCTGAACTAGCCAAAGGGGTATTCCATACCATAGAGCATCATGCTCAGTATAGAAACTGGGGGGAGTTGGCTGGGAGGGGCCAATTGCTGCTCAGGGACAGGCTGGGAGTTAGTGTGTGGTGGACAGTTACATCGTGCATCACTTGCTTTTCTTGGGTTTTATTCCTCTTACTCTTTTTGTTATACCCCTTTTCATTATTATTATTATTATCATTATTAATATTTATATTATGATTACTACTATTATGATTATTATTATTTTAATAATTAAACTGTTCTTATCTCCCTCACAACCCACCAGGATGTGTGTGGAGTGAGAGAGCCGTGCGTGGTACTTTGTTATTGGATGGGTTAAACTGTGACGTGGTCTCAGGAGCAAGGTCTCCTCTTCTCCCAGCACCAAATTCAGCCCTCAAATGCACCTTTAAGTCATACTCAGGTCTATTCCAAACCCAAAGGATCTGACTGTGTTTGCCTCCACTAGCCTGCTTGAGGACCAGTGAGACGTTCTCTATCCATCAGCATAGATGAGCTGTTTGAGTCTATTGAGTATCACCAGAAGCATTGACAGCCAGCTGAAACTGGGAATATAGCCATCCAGCAGTACCACCAGACCCCTGCTCTGCCCTTGTTTCAAGACAGCAGAAAACAGGGACCTCAAATATGGGATGGACTTTGGGTCTGTAGCAGAGCCAGAGACCTTAGGAGACTGGGCACCATTTGTCTGCCAGGACAACCTGCTGGGATGTTTTTTCACTGTCTCCTCCCATCCCCACCCACTGTGTGTGGTGGTGCCAGAGCCAGGGAGGGTCCCAGAGCTGCTCTTTGAACCTGTTCCTGCAGGACCCCTTGCCCACCCCCTTGTGTCCTACCAGAGCCCCAGAGGGACTGCAGAGGCTGGCAGTGTTCCTGGAGCAGGATCCTTATTTACACAGAAGTATAATCTCTCCCTAGAGCTGTTACCTTGTGCAGCTCTTAGCCTACAGCACAGTGAAGCTAAGTGACATGACCAAGGTTGTGCAGACAACCTGTGGCAGAGCAAGCGCGGCAGCTCAGCAGTGTTGTGAGCCCTCATCACTGCTGCTTGTCACCACTGTTTGGTAGCAGAGCCCTGGCTGCCTCTCCTCCCTGCCCGCCCAGGCAGCCAGCCTGCTCCTTTCTCCTTCAGACTCTTAAAATAAGACTTGCAAAGGCTGGAGCATGGTTTCGATTTCATTAATAAATCCCTGCTTGCACTTGAAGCTGCTGTGCCTTTTAAAACATTATCCGTGGCTCTGATTACACTCCTGATGAAAGCAGGCATGGCCCTATTAGTTTTCACTGCAAACAGCATTGCCACCTCCTGCTATCCTTTATGCACTCAGTGTAACCCAAGTTCCACAGGAAGGGAAGGGGGCAAGAAAGGGTGTCTTGTAAAGGCAGTGTCTGTCTCCACCTTTACTTCAGACTGAGGACCTTACACTTGAAATAACCCCCTAGAAACAGCTTGGATTAGTCCATACCATTTTTTCGAGCTATTTTTTAAGTTTCTGCCAACAATTAACTCCTGCTGTGCAACTCCAACCCAATGCCTCAGCCCCTGCAAGGAGCTGCACTGGTTGTAATGTGCATGGGGCGGCAAAGGGGGAATGGGAGCTGTTGAAGCAGTGATGGGCAATAGGTGCTCTGCAGCAGTGTCTCCTCTACACAGCTCAGAGAGGAGGTAGATTTTTGTTAAGTGCCCACAGCTGACCAGTGGCAACACACTGCTGGCAACAGGTCATTAAATCAGATATGCAGATGGGTAAACTGAGGCACAAAGTGGTTAATGTTCTCTAGTGGGAGAGGATGGGAGGAGAAGGGGACCTCTGTTACAAAGCTGCCAAGGTGAGCTTTTCAAACTCAAGGGAAGGGAAGGGAAGGGAAGGGAAAGGAACGGAAGGGAAGGGAAGGAAAGGGAAAGGAAGGGAAGGGAAAGGAAGGGAAGGGAAGGGAAAAGAAAGGAAGGGAAAGGAAAGGAAGGGAAAGGAGAAAGGGGAAAAAGAAAGGAAAGGAAAAGAGAAATGAGGAAAGGGAAGGGAAGGAAAGGAAATTAAAGGAAAGGAAAGGAAAAGAAAGGAGAAAGCGGAAAAGGAAAGGAAGGGAAAGGAAAGGAAGGGAAAGGAGAAAGGGGAAAAAGAAAGGAAAGGAAAAGAGAAATGAGAAAAGGGAAGGGAAGGAAAGGAAATTAAAGGAAAGGAAAGGAAAAGAAAGGAGAAAGCGGAAAAGGAAAGGAAAACAAAGGAAAAGAAAAGAGAAAGGGGGAAAAGGAAAAGGAAATGGAAGAGAAAGGGAAAAGGAAAGGTAAATGAAAGGAAAGAGAAAGGGAAAAGGAAAATGAAAGGAGAAAGGGGAAAGGGAAAGCAAAATGAAAGCAAGAGAAAGGGAAAAGAAAAAGGAAGGAAAAAAGGGAAAGAGAAAAGGAAAAGAAAGGAAAAAAGGGAAAGGGAAGGGGAAAGAGAGGTAGAAAGAGGAGAGTAAGAATAAGAAAAAAAGAAAGATGAAACAAGAAAGGTGAAAATGAGGAGGAAAGAAAGAAGAAGACACAGAAGACCCTCTTGTGGCTCCTGGGGTGGCTGGGTGCTGGAGGGCCATGCTCCTCTTGTCCCGTGCTGCATCACACACCACCATCTGTGTCCGGGCACATTCCCTCCCCTTCAGAAGGGCTGGCTGCCCTGCCCACCCCAAAACTGAACCCAGCAGCAGCTGGAGGGGGCAGGCAGGACGGGGAAGTGCTGGCTTGGCTTGGCTGCTGCCCGGGGGGGGCGGCAGGTGAGAGAGGCACAGTCATCACTACAACAGATGGGACAGGCATGACATTACATGGCAGAGCTATTATTTACTGAGTGCTCATGTTTGTCGTGGCTGAAGATGACATCTTATTAAGGAGTCATGACACTGGGTTATTTTTTGAAGCCTGGGGGCCAAGAAGACTAATGAACAGGGATAGCTCTAGGAATAGATGGAGGGCAGTGCTGTTTTCAGCTGACTAACGTTTTACTGACCCGACCTCTGGGAGATTTCCAGGCTGTGGCACATCTCCGTTTTGTGTGTAGGGGTAGATGCTCCTTGCCATGGCCTGGTTGTGCTGGCTCAGGTGGAAGTGGCTGTCTTGAGGGACCTTCCTGCAAGGGAAGAAACACTGAACTGTGTCACCATAAAGCTCCCACCTAATACTCATGGGCAGCCAAACACTGGTACTCTTGCAAACAAGTCTGTGTGGCAGGCACTGGCTTTTGGACTCTTTACCCTAATCCCACCTTGCAAGGGGTTTGGAGGAGGGCTCTCAGGCTGCATATGCAATAGCTGGGGGACCATGCAAGGGTGAGCCTGTTGTTGGTGTGTCACCCCTGTGTGATAGCTAGATCAACAGCAGGGCTTCCTGGCCCATTTTGTCCCCACCTCAGCCGTCCTCAACACCACCTCTGCAAGCTTTCACCTGGGACAAGAGCCTTCTCTCTGCAGCTCCCATATGCTAGCTTCTTATCACTGACCAGCTCTGTCAGTGTGGATGCTTGACTAATGCTCCCTTGTAAAATGTTGTGTTAAGCACATTCCAGCCGCTGACATTAAATACTTGGGCTGGGGCAGCTCTCGCCCTCCGGCGGACAGAGCGCTGAGCCAGCCCCAGCCGCACGCCTGATGTTGCCATAGCCAAAACATTTGCTCTTTTCTGCCCCATCTCCACCTCTTCCCTGCTCTCCCTCCAGCACAGGCAGCATGGGCATTGGGGGGAACAAGGAGGCAGTGGGCAGGACCACGGCTATCTGGCAGATGAACTAATAATTACCCCAGCCTCCCCTGCATTCCTCTGTGCTAACAGCTCAGCTTATTTTGTTTTCGTCCACAAATATTGACTTGCTGGGTTCTTTTCACCTCGTGCCTATTAAAAAGGCATTGCTCATGGTATTGTTATTGAATTTGTTCTGCAGCTGTGAGAAGCATCCAGCGGCTTCAAGGAATTCACTGCTAGCATGGGCCCTGAGGGCTGTGTGCCCTCGATACGCTCTGAAACTGCTCTGCCCACTGCTGTCCTAGGGACAGGACCCAGGGCTGGCGCAGCAAGGATGTGACCCAGCCTTTCCACCAAGAGTGGTGCTGGGGATGCGGCTGCAGAGATGTGGACTGCTCCTGGGGATGCTGCTTTGCTGCTCTGTGCCTCAGTTCCACTATTCAGCCTTGTTATTTCTGACCATTTTTGTAATGCAGATGAACAAAAGGACGTTTGATTTAACAGTGTGACTTTGTGCTGCTGTAGTTTGTCCCTCTATGCTCAATTCAGCTTGAAAACATGGGATTTGTTTCCAAATGCCTTAACCTGGGGCAATAACCAGAAAAATAACCTCCTTCATTTCACACTGAGCTGTATTATCTGGGTCATTACTAAGCATGACGGCAATGCTCACACAGACCCAGCCCTGAGAGTTTGGAATCGTGGTTGTGGCGGGAGGGCTGTTGCTTCTCCCGCATTTGGGGGGGGGGTGTTTGCCATCTCTTCTGCTTTCCTGGCAGTGTTCAGGGCAGGAGCAGCAGGACAGCAGCCTGCCCGTGAGGAAATCCCCTGTTTCGGCAGCTGTGCTCAGCTTTGGCATCTCTCCCAGAATAAAATTGACTGGCACCACATTCCCAGAGACTCCCCTCTGTCCCCAGCCACCTCTCAGGGAAATCCCAGGGATGCTGGCTCTCTGTCAGCGGATCTTACCTGATTCCCAAATGTCAAGAGTGGATGGGAATAGGGAATTGGAACAGGTGAGAAAAGCTGCAGCAGTGTCAGTGGACACCCAGGGATGGGTGTCCTCATTGAAACCTCTCCGTGTCCCCTGTGAAGTGTCCTGATGCTCTCTTCTCCATTGGAGGTCTGATAGATGCCCATTTCTGCGGGTGGGCTGGGGGTGGGCAGCCTTGGCATCCTCTATACACACATCTCCTACAACATCTGGGGAAGGAGCCAGGGCAGCAGCTCCCTGGGGTGATGTCTGCACACATAACCAATGACAGGACTGCCTCTCCTCCTCCCAGCTGGTCTGGGGAACACAGAGCAGAAAATCTGAAGAATCACAGAATCACAGAATCATGAAATCATAGAATCAATTAAGCTGGAAAAGACCTTCAAGTTTATCAAGTCCTACCTTTACCCCAGGACTACCATGTCTACCACTAAACCATGTCACTAGGGGCCTCGTGGACTTCCCATGCTGATCTTATGGACCAACACTTTCCATTCTGATCTTATGGACCGACACTTTCCATTCTCTGGCTCAGCTTCTTCACTCCTCTAATCTCCCTCCAGATGCCTTTTTAACCTTCCTCAGCATGAAAAGAGCCAGCAGGTGAAATCCCAGCTCATCAACCCTGCCAAGCTTGGTGACTGCTTTTGTCACTGACACCAGACAGAGCTATGACCCCGTTGGTGGAGGGATGCTCTTTTGAAGGGAGGGATGAGCCATGTGTGGGCTGCCAAGGGCTGCCTGCCTCGTGCCTGATGGAGCCGTACATGTTGCTGTTGCATCCTATTCAACCATCCCACTCATGGGGCTGGGACCCCCCTAGATCCTGGCATGGGGACAGCAAAGCATGGCAAGAGGCGTTTAACCCTGCAGAGAGACCCAGAAGCATCACGAAGGCTTGGGACGCAGCCGCAGGCTTAGCAGGGTGAGAGGTCTATGTAGAGGGGGTATATTGGGAATGACCGCAAAGTCATGGGGGCAGATGTGATCCCAGACTCCCTGTGCTGAGTAGGTTGTCTCCCACCTCGTGACCAGCCTGCAAAATATAACACTTCTGCCTCCTCCTTGCAGCGCCTGTTCAAGGAAGGCAAATGTCAGCGTTGCCATGCCTGAGTGTTTATTTTGGCAACGACCAGGGGCTTGGCTAGCATGCACGTGGAGGGGGACGTGGCGAGGAGGATTAACCACCCCCAGCAGCTCCTACCATACCCCACCAAGGAAGCAGCGTGTACTTTTCTCCTGGCTTCAGGCTTCACCACATCAGGTCTATTGTAAATACTGACTCTGCAGGGTGGGCATCATACCAGGCCCTGGTAGCAGCCAAAACCTGGAGGAGAATGGGACCTGCCTGTCGGTACCACTGAGCCCCGGTGTGACAAGTTAGGGCATTGGCCTCGGCTAATGCCCAGGGTCATTCCAGGCATAGCAGCCCCACGTCCCTGCAGCGGGGGAAGGAAGAAAATGATTGCTGAGGAGTGTCCTGTTCTCCTGACCTTTGCTCTCCAAATATTTAGGATCCCACAGTGCATAGTCACAGGCCTTGTTCGGCTTCAGCATGATGCCATTTGCCTCCTGTCTCAGCTGTCCCCAGTAATTCATCTCTGGCTTGCTGAGGCAGCATTAAGGAAGAGAGAGACATCACTTGGAGTATTGTGTACAGTTCTGGTGTTCCCAACATAAGAAGGACAGGGAACTGTTGGAGCAGATCCAGAGGAGGCCAAAAGGATGTTCAGGGGCTGGAGCACCTTCCGTATGAAGAGAGGATGAGAAAGTTGGGGTTGTTCAGTCTGGAGAAGAGAAGCTGCGTGGAGACCTCATAGCAGCCTTCCAGTGTCTGAAGGGGGCATATAGGGATGCTGGGGAGGGACTCTTCATGAGGGACTGTAGTGATAGGACAAGGGGTAACGGGTTAAAGCTTAAACAGGGGAAGTTTAGATTAGATATAAGGAGGAGGTTCTTTATTGTAAGGATTGTGAGGCACTGGCTGCACAGGGAAGTTGTGAATGCTCCACTGCTGGCAGTGTTCAAGGCCAGGCTGGACAGAACCTTGGGCGACATGGTTTAGTGTGAAGTGTCCCTGTTCATGGCAGGGGGGTTGGAACTAGGTGATCTTAAGGTCTTTTCAAACCCAAACTGTTCTATGATTCTATGATTCTAAGACATGCTTGCACCACCAGGCTCCTGTGGGGTGAATGCAGGCATCAGAGCACCCTCCCAAGCCCCATCTGACCCTTGTTACCTGTCACCCGCTATTTTGTCACAGGTCCATGGTCACCAGGGATGAAGGGGAGTACCCATGGGAGTCACCTGTCCCTGTCCTTGCTCAATCCTTGCTGCCTGGACTGCATCCATTGCCACCCAGATGGTGACCAAAGAGAGCCCAAGCAAGCATGGTCAGCGACCAAACTTGGCAAAGAGTTGGACTTTGCATTAGAGAACGTGCTGGAGAGTGCATTTGGGGAGTCAATGCAATGAGCAGGATGATAAAGCTGGCATATACATGAGCCACTGGTAAGCCAAGAGAAGCAATCCCAGACTCCAATATAGCCTGGGTTTTTTTGGCCCAGGGCCTGGGCTGATGGCCATATGAACTTGTACTGCATGTGCTGTAATTCCCAGTCTGTGCACATGGCCTTGTGCAGCATCTGAGGGGCCTGAGCTTGCTGTTAGGCGGTGGGATAAATTGAGAAGGATGCTCTTGTCTCCTGGAGTAGCTGTCGACATACAACCCCTGCTTCTTGGCTTCCTAGAGATGTCTCTGCCCTGTGGCTTCTTGGAAGAGATGCCTGGCTGGAGAGGTATGGACAGAGGCTGGGATCTTCAGAAGAGACCCCAGGAGGAAGAACCTCATTTGGGCAAGATCATCCTCTTGGTGAAGGAGGGAGAGTGCTCAGGTAGCAGGTCCTTGGGAGCGTGGCGCTGGCTGTCATTGAGCCATTATTGAGCATTAGTGACCTGAGGGTGCAAAGGAAGAAGAGGCCAGGAGGAGGGTGCTGAAAACAAGAGTGACATTTTGAAAGGGTCAGTAGTGGCTTTTGGAGTATCTCTGCTCTGACTGTAGGTACATCTTATGATATATGCTAAAATCCCATGGTTAGCCATGCTTTTACTCATTTTGGTTGAACATCCACTGCTTCCCCAGAGGAATTTCCCATTCATACTTGGCACAATGAAAGAAGGATGAGGATTACTTTAACGAAGACACCACATAAGAGTAAATTCTTTAAATAAGACAGAGCCAGAGGGGATGTGTCTATCAGAGACCATTGAGCCAGAAGCCCCGGATGGACCCTGCCATTCCGAAGCCCCTTTGGTGCTGGTTGCCAGGGACTGAGGACAGCAAAACCCCCAAACCACAGCAAGGTTTGATGATGAGCTAAAATTCACGATGTTTCACCATAAAATTATTTTACTTTTTAAGCTCTTTTAAAAGAAACTTAATGAAACTGTTTTAGCACTAATTATATTTTCATATTTTCTTAGGAAATTAGAGGTGATTTTTCACTGTGCTTTTTTGAAATCCTGATTGCAATTCTTTTCTTGGCCAGATGCTACATTTTCTTACCAAAAGCCATATTTCAGGTGGTTTCCAAAAACAACAATAATTTCAATAGAAAGCACTGATGAAAAATCATAGAAAAGGTGCCAGTTTCAAAGCATAAGAAATATGAAAAAAAAATTTATTTATTTTTATCTTTTTTTCTCATATGGATTTATTTTCATTTCCAACCAAATTTTGATCATCTAATAATGATGTTTCTTGAGAGGAAAGAAACCCCAAGTTGACCACAGCAACACAGTTTAAAGTTTTAGCTGATACAAGTCAGCCCATCTCCAGAGGGGCTACACTCTGTGTAGCACAGAGGGAATATTTAGCCCTCTGTGTTTATGTAGCGTCTTCACACCCTTCCATTTGCTGCTGAAACCAGTAGCTGCACTCCTGCCCTGACCAACAGGGCTGCAATTGTATGGCGAAGAGAAAAAAGCCCTGAGGAGATAGAGAGAATATCATAAGCAAATAAAAAATGGAAGTTGAAAGGTGAGGTTTGAGGAGAGGAAGTGACTCATAGGTTGGGAATGAGGGATGGGGTCTTGGGGAGCCTCAGCAGCTTGAGCTTCAGTGACCCCCGACTGTGAGGAGTCGTGGAGAGGACAGAGGAGAGGCCAAGCATAGAGCAATGAAATGAACAGTTGGGTCCGGGGAGAGCTATGAAACCCTGGAAGACAAGCCCATGGCGGTCATGCAGAAAGGGGAGGAATATCCAGCGTTTCCAGGCTGTCTCTGCTGTTTATTCTTCCCTTGGCTTTGATCGGGGGCTGTGTGAGACATGACAAGGTAGAGACCTGAGGGAAACCAGTAAAGCTGAAGCATTTACAGCAATGGTTTAAAGCTCAGCTCAAGCTCCTGACTCCACATCTGCTGTGCTATATAGGGAAAGGGCAGCAGTATTTCCTAAGCCACTGTAGCATAAAGGAATGTGGTAGTATATTTTAAATAGTTTGGATATCCTTGAATGAACCCCCCAACCTTCTCCTGCAAAAGCCACCAGGACCCCGCCAAGTCGTCAAGTGCCTGCAGCCAGCGTGCGTTGGGGAAGGATGCATGGATGCCACAGCAGTGCATAAGTATTGCATCAAGCCATGCAAGTGTGGGGGTGAGGCAGGGACCTGGTCCTCTTCCCACCACCTTCCAGTAAATCTGTGTCTGTGTGTAGAGAGGCTTGGTGTATTGCATCTGGTTGTAAAAAAAGCTATTTGGATGCTGGCTGTGCCTTAGCAAATGGTGCCTGAAATAACACAAAAAAGACCTCAGGCCTGTAAAATGGGTTTGGCTTATGAGCTGGAGTGCTTCTTGCAAAGGTGCTGCAGTGGCAGCTTGAAATGAAGCTGTGTGCTCACTTCTCTGTCTGCCCTAACCCCATGTCCTGCTGCCTGCACCCTTCTCTCCTGCTACATGGGTTACTGCTCCCAGGTCATGTTCACAGCTCTGAGATCATGCAGGGGGCAAGTACCAACAGTCATCCTTGGTCTCCTCTGACTTTGGCAATACTGAGCTTCATTCTCGGCTTCATTAGAGCCTGATTTGCATGGTATGGAAATAATTTGCTCTCATTAACTTAGTCTGGGAGTGGTTTTCAGAGGGACGCAATGCTTGCAAGGGAGTTGTGGAGCAATGTGTTTTTTTCTACCATTATAGGGAAGGGGCAATACATATATATATAAGTAGTAGAGACCTGCTTTTGCAGGCAGATAAAGCTTTTTATTTCACTTTATTGTAATGAAAGTGGATTTTAGCTTTAGCTATAGCACCACTTGGTGTCATTTAACTTCTGAACATCCCAAATACACCTTTATCATTCACACATGGTTTGGCTGGTAAAACTAGCTGGAGATGCTGCTTTCTCAGGAGAATGCAGCATTACCTGGAAACCCTGTTGGTGCCTGAGCTGCTTTGTACCAGGACACCAGAAAAATTTAACTCACGGTCTGCTCCCCAGGGTTATACAGCCTCAAGGAGGTAGAGCTGAAGAAGACCCCATAGATCTCTTGGTCCTTCTACCTTCATATGTGATCATTGTTTCTGAAGGCTGAGGAGGCAGAACTCTGTTACTGGGAACATGAACTTTCTTGGTGAGCTATTGCTGCATGGAGATGCTCTATATCCCAGTTTCTAGCACAGATGCTGAAAAGCACAATTTTTAATGACCCTTTCTGGGTGGAAAGCCCCAGCAATACCACACAGAGCCTACCAAAGCCCTGGCTGGGCTTCCACCTCCGTGGAGCAGTTTCCATGCTTGCATCCAGAAGGCTTATGGCCAACCTAGTTTAAACGCAGCGTGTGGCAGAGCTCAGCTCAGTGGAGACGAGAGTCAGTCAAGGTATGCTTGATGCTTCCCACCTCTTCTGATAAATCTTCAGCACTCATGAACTAAAACTGAGCTTTTGACTGTAACAGGGGAATTTCTCTCCTGCTTTCATAGGCCAGCACTTGGATGAGGCTCAGCAGAAGTTTTAGTGTGGATTCTACTGGGCATAATACTGGAGACTTTAATTGTAGGAGTTGGCTTGGAGTCCTCTATTTCTTGAACACTATTGAGACAAACATCCTGGCCAAGGAATCAGTGCAGGCACCCTCTAACTTTGAGGCAGTAACTTGCGCCAAGTATTGCTGTGAAGCACTGAACAACGTGCCGGCATCCAGCCTGGCTTTGCCTTTAATGCATAAGGCAGTACATGACATTGATGTGGGCCATGCACTTAAAGAAGAACACTTAAAGAACCCAAACCCTGCAAAGCAGTGCTGCTCTGGAGTCAGGGCAGAGATGCTCCTGAAGCTGCCTATCATACATTGGTGACCACCTTCTGTGTATGTTTTAGCCCCATCTCGTCACAACAAGCCCCTCCCAGTGCTGAAAAGCTCCACCCAAAGACACCTCTCCTATAAATCACCCTCCAGTTAGAGCAGGCTCCTCTCTGCAGTTGAAGGTGCTGAGCATGGGGAGAGGATAGAAGACTGTGCCCTGCTTGGAAAGGAAGAATAGGAAAGCTAGGTTAGTGGCCAACTCTCTATGAGTATTTCTTCTGCTTGTCCTCCAATTAGGCCAGCAATACCATTCTGCTGTTAGAAAATAATCTCTGTGATATTCACCGGTGATGGATTTGTTGGTTGTAAAGTTAAAGAGGCTTTGGGCTCAGGGATCCTGACCTTGGATTTAGCTCTTCTGAGCTTGCGAGTGCAGGCTGGTGTTTTAGCTGGAAAGCAGAAATTTTTGAGCTAGTAAGTAACAACAAACAAGCTTAATGTTGGTTTGTTGTGCCTCTGTTAGAAGGGGTTTAAACGTGGAGCCCTGTTTGTAGAGAGAAGCAGGTTAATGCTGAGGAAAGGAAGCTGGTTGGATGCTTTTTTAATTTTGTTTTGGAAAACCTTGAGTTTTTTGTGGGAGAGAAAAATGTTTCACTTGCTTTCGGAAGCTATTTTTAATGGCTTGGGGTTTTTTTAAGCATGAGCTGAATTTTTGGTGCATAACTGCTCTTTCCTCTTTTTCCTTACTAAAATGGTAAGTGAAAGATAAAGGAGATAGGAGAGGGAAAAAAAGCAATGTAAAAGGATTAGCCCCTCTCCCCTAGTCTTTTTAATGACAGTATTTGCAAAACAGCTTTTCAAGAGTAAACATTGCTCCTTCTGGAAGTTTATGGGATGCAAACAGTGGTATTGTGGTAGAATGTGCCTTTTACTTTTTAAAACAAAGTTTAGCAAAATATCTGCAATATAACTGAAGGGTCTTAAACTGCATTTACCTGCATGCTCAGAAGTCTTTCTGTTACATTCTAGAAACTTAGAAATATATGGTTTCTTTTTTCTTCCTTTTTTTGCTCAAAACCTGTCTGTGCTATATGTCAATGATGAAATAATTGCAGTCTGGATACAGCTTTTAGTGTTGAGCATGAAAAAATAAGCAATGGGAACAGGGCTACTCTGTCTCTCCCCTTGGAGAAGGAAGACTCTTGTGACCCAGTTGCCGTAGTGTCAGTCAGAATTGATTTGCAAATGAAGGGTTTGGAACTCCAGCATGAGCCTATTGCTGCTCTAGGAGTTCATCCCATAATTTTCTCTGTGCTTTTGTCTGTTTTCTTGCTCAGGGGTATGGCCAGGTGCCAGCAATGTGACAGCACTGCCAGCAGATCCATTTTGGGCTTAGCTATGGGTATCCCAGGTGAAAAGTGTTAGCTAATAAAGTCTGCCTCAAGTGTCAGCCTCCGTCTCCAGGAGGGGACTTCAGCTGGGATGTCATTTGAGAAAGGAAAGAACCTGCCCTGTATTATTCGACTCCTCTGCAAGATGATTTTGGTTGCAGCTTTTAAGCCTCCATTTCCAGGGCAGGCCATGTTCCATGTACCCACCAGGATGTGGTTTAGAAAGATGCTGGCAGCTAACATAATTGAATAGTTGGGGTCCCTGGGGAGGGGAAGATCTTGGGCAGCTTGTGATGGGTCTCTGCTTTGTCTTCTGCCCAGGTTCCCTGGGGTGTTAGCAGTTGGGATCAGTGATCAACTGGACAGCAGTGCCTAGCTGTTGCCTAGCACCTCAATTGCAAGGTAAGGACATAGGAACATCTTGTATTCCAAAGGAAAAGAAGAAGCTTCGCCAGCTATGCCAGGCAGCCGGCTTGATGTCTTGCCCTTGTGTGTCCCCATCCATCATGGGCTCAGAGGTGAGAAATATTTACTATGCTCAGAGAGATAAATCTAAAGGTGAAGCTGATTGTTGTCATATACTTATTGCTTTGTTGTACCCATGTGGAGCTTTGTCCTGCTCATATCTGTCCCCAGTTTTCCTGTGGTGTTTCAAAAATTCATTCTGGCTAAGTTCTTTGCAGTGCTGCTGGGGGCAGCTTTGGTTGATGTACAGGGCTCTTCCTCTAGGTTTGAGGAATGAGATATGACATGAATGGGTTACTTTCATTTATGTTGTCAAAGGGAAAGTTTAAAAGTTGTTTTGATGTATGTGTTGTGTTCAAATGAAAATGTATTTTTGTATTCAAAAGAAACATTATTGGAATGTGGATTTTTTTTCTGCAAACAAATGTAATTTGTTTCATTACATTGTGTGAACCTTTAGAAACAGTGTTTAGAAGTCTCCTGAGGATAAGGGACTGGATGTATTTGTGTTGCCTGCTGAATTGTCCCATGTAGTAATGCAGGCTGGTGGCATAGGAGAAGGTCACCTGCATTGAGATTTCATAGTGGGCAAACTTAGTAAGCAATATGTGACTCTATGATTTGCCTGCAAAGAGTCTGGAGTGGCAGTAATACTGTGTAATAGTGTATGAAACTGCTTTTGAGGTCTGATTTTTGTTTTGCTTATCCAGCCATATTATTTTAGGACAGATAAGGTGGTTTGCTACAGGTGCTTCTGGGGTGGTGAATGAGTGGTGAAGGAGATCAGGTGTAGCTGGGAGTGTAATCAAACACTAATTCAGCAAACCAGGCCTTTTGGATCTGTGAAACCATGTTGAAAATACTTATCTTCCTTGTGGGGAAGGATGTGTTTGCAACATCTGGGATTTCTGGAAATACACCCTTCTGTATAGGCTTAGCCACAAGTGGAGCAGGAGCTGTGCTCATCTAATGTTCCTGTTCATGCACCTCTAGCTGGAGACTTCACTGGGTGATCCTCGCATCTGACACAAAGTCCTGGGGCTGAGCAGTGTCTAATAGCACAGGAAGAAAACCAGTGTCAAACTGAAGCTACTAAATGCTGGGGAATGCATCTGCTCCTTTTGTTAACTTCATGCTCTGCTGAGGTTTCCTAGCATGTTCTCACTCAGCTGTTTGCCCAGGTTTGTGGAATGGGCATTGGACATCTTGTTTGGTAAGGAATGGAGATGTCAGTGGGACTCAAGCAGGCCTTGGAGGAGTTTGGGGTTGATTTTGTTCCCACACCCCTTCTGGGTGATTTGCCTCCTTGACTGTGCCAGTCTGGTTCAGCTTTAGGTCCAATTTTGGTTGGTTTTGGACATTTTTTTAAGCCTGTGTAATATTCTACATATAAAATTATTCTTTGTGCATAAACATGTTTTATATTGGTACAGAAACACTAATCCTAACAAATCCATTTTTCTTTAGCAATTAAAATACAGATTACAATCCTCACTGCTTGGGTGAAAAACTTTCGGCAGATAGTTTTTGACCCTGCTTATGTGTTGATGTCTGTTACCCATCTTTGGCTCAATCAAAGACCTTCACTACAACAGCTGAAACCAGATTGTCTAAAATGTTAAGAGTGGGATGTTTGACCTGGTGTTCATTACATGTGTCAGTGATATTTAAGTGGTAGAGATGGGGAGATGTGTCAAAGATTGAGTTTTGCTAGGCAAAGATTCAGTAGCAAAACAGGACGTGGCTTTTACAAAGAGAATCCAGCCTCTGGCAACATCAGCTCCAGATCCTGGAAGCCAGAGCCCACAAATATGGGCACTACTGAAGCCTGCTTTGATGTAGGAAGGCAGCACTAGATCAGGTATTATAGGGGTGGTGAAGGGCGACTGAGCACCAATCTGATGTACTTGGCTTTGGAGCAGAGGAGCTGAGGTGATGCCTTGTACTTGGGTGGGATGTCTTCTGTTGGGAATGAGAGCAGCTGCATCACAGTCTCTTGACCAGGTCTCTGTGAGCTCTGGGTTGTATCCTGGAAATATGCAGCTTAAGTGGCAAGGCTGGTTTGGACCAATTTCCTGAAATGTGAGAAAATTCTGCTTTAACAAAGAAAAATAAGATTTTCCTGAGCAATGAATACAATGAAATCTTTGTTGCAATCTTCACTTTTTATGAGTCCGTGTCCAAAATGGTTTCTCGTTTCTCTGATCTACTAGTGCTTCTCTAGACAGCAGCAGGCACAAGATACATCTGGTTGTGAGCTGTTTGTGGTGTTTAGCTGATTGTATTTCCATGTTCATAGAATAGTTTAACTGCCTTTGTTTCCTTTGCTTTGAGGGACACAAATAAGGTTTCCTTTATTTTTCTCCTTTGTTTCTGCCCCTTCCTCACCCGATTCACAGCAGTTTTGGTTTAAAATCAATAAAGACTGGCCAAGTGGTAGAAATATTGGAAGAATGGGTTCAACATTTTCAGGAGAATGGAGAAATCAACAGCATCATTGCAAGAGTGTCTTTAGAGTTAGCTCATGAGGTTAAAAGAACAAAATTAAGTATTTACATCTCAAAGATGCTATGACGTTGTTAGTATTTAGGTTGCCATCACCAGGAGAAAATGTACTAATTCATATCTTTGATGTAGGTGAAGAAAAACAGTACCTGGATACCAGACCTGTATTCGAAGTGGGATTAGTGAGGAGTAAGCTGCAGAGAGAAATCATGTAATCTTAATCTTTGGTCTTAAAACAAGAATGAATGTTCTCTTAGATGTCCTGTTCAGCTGGAAATTACAGGGTTCACTGCTGGATTAACTGGGTTAAGTTCTGTTCTAGATCTTTGGTTACTTTGGAGGGTCTTGCCTGCCCTATCGTGTCTCCAAAATGCAACACACAAAGCAGAAGACTTTATAGTAACATGTCATGTGGGGCATGTTCCTGAAGTGGCTGATCTAATAATCTCTAAGTGTTACTGACCCAAAAAACAGATTTCAGGGGAATAACAGGGCCTCATTCAAGGCTGTGCCTGCCTGGAAAAAGTGAATTTGAAGTTGCTGGGATCAGTACTGATTTATGTATGAGGGTCTCTTCCTGCTGGAGTAATGGCAGGTTTGAAACCAGACCGGGTTAGAAGCTGGCTGTGATAGGGGTTTCCTTTCAGATTACTTGTCTCAGAATGCCTCATTCTGTAGGCTCTTCACATCTTATTTTGTAAGTCAAGAATAAAGCTTGCAAGAAAAGGTGTATCAGAAAGAACATGCTGTACAAGCCTGGTTCTTGTATTATTTCTGACTCTTCTGTGGTCCTCTGGCAATTGCTGGTCAACAGATACACTTTGTAGCTGCTCCATCATCAAAGCTTGCTTACAGGTTGAGCTAGACCTTTCATTAAACACACCTTTGTTTTCAGTGATGTAGGTGTTAACCCCATGTTTGCTCTGCATGCTAGATATAGCTTAAAGTTCTCCTAGCTGCCTTGTGACAACAAATTCCTTCAAAAAATGGAACAGGACACCTTTCTGGCTGCCTGGAAATCTTGATGAGATTTTCTGTAGAAGTGAAACAATACAACCTCAATGGAGAAGTTAATTATAGCAATGGAAACTTTTCCTTTAAGACTTTCTGATGTGAAGCTTGTATTGCTTTTCACCAGGATAGAAGTGTCAGGAATGCCACTTCTAATGAAAAATGTTTTAATGGCAAATACTTTCCACAGTGTAATGGTTATTCTTGGGTTTGTCTGATGCCTATTGAACCTCCGTATTTCTTTGCAGAGTTATATGTAACATGGTTTGGCTCTGCCTTCTCACTCTTGCTCAAGTGCAGCCCTTGTCTAGGTAGGCAAGTCATGGGAACTGAATATGATAATGCTGTTTTTTGGCTGTTATTTGTATTGAAGTTCTGTATGAATTAAGATAGTTCTGAACTGTGGACTAATGGGTATCTACTTCTGTTACCCTGGTCCCTCTAAAATCATAGGCCTTATTCTAATCTCTCTTAAATTCCATCCAGCTTGAACTATTCCTGGTTAATCTGGGTTTAAACATGTGAGAGTTCTCCAAAGAATTGATCCTATAGGCTGGTTATTAGGGAAGGACTGCCTTGGATGTCAGTGGCAAGTATCATCTCACATGGATGCAGTCCTAAAGCAGGGATCTGGCAGCAGAACAGAATTTTTCTCTGTAATGATTGTTTTTTGAGAATGAGAAGGAAGAAATTTTTATGTATCTGAAATTTCTCCATCTGCTCTTATCCTGTTCCATCTCTGGACAGTCTGAACTGTGCTTTAGCTTCTGAGTTTGTGGTGCCAGACTTGCTAAGCTCCCCTTCTTCTCTGGAAATCTCTACAACTAAGACAGTGTTATAACATCTCTATGACTAAGGACAGCTTATGCTAGCTGGGAAGGTGTGAAGCAAGTGGCCAGGCTGGGTTATGGTATCCGATTGCCACTGGCACTAATAAAAGGACTGATAATCTAGTCATGTTTTTGAATACTGAAGCAGCTTCTATGGCCTTAATGATATGGAGAGGAGGAGGGGAAGGGAATGGAGTAGGGATTGGCCACAAATAAATTCACCTGTAAACCTGTGAAATAACGAAAGCCATGAGCTGCGCAGGTCACTATGAATCTTTTCTTTGGATCTCATGGAGTGGCACAGTCAGCATTTGGATACTGTGGCCAGAGCTGGCACAACTCCCCCAGCCCATGCTGTGCCCTGGCAGAGACCTGCTTTTGCTACACCAGAGGCAATAACAAGTGAGACTCTGCCATTTGATGCCATCGTGACCATGAGCACAAGTGGGCTACGAGGGGATTAGATATAGTCACAAATGACAAGCTCATCTGTGACTGCTGATCATGGAAATATTTACGTCATAGGAAATTATTCAGAGAGAGGTTCTGTACTTGAGTGGACTTTTGCTTTTAAGTGCTGGGGCACCTGAAGTCTGGGTCCTGCTACAGCACTGAGGCAGCTCCTTTTTGGCAAAGCTAAGACCTCATCCTATAGGCGGACAGCTAAATTTCTCATGTCTGCATCTTCTGAAGATCCAGTAGATGCGTTTCAGGTATGTCTAATGCCATTCTAACAGCATTGAGTTCAGCACTGAGTATGGCCTCTTGATGATGTTGAGCTGTCCTCTTCTGAACATGTTAAAGACTAGATGTGTGTGAGAGACTTGAGGTTTGGTGGCCTGAGGCTTCTACTTCTGATGCTACTTTTCCATGTTATCCAGCCACTCTTGGATACAAAATAAAACTTTAGAACTGGAGTTCAGCACTCTTCATATCACAGGACAAAATCTGGTCCCTGCTTGCTTTTCTCTTTTGGGCCGTGTAAGTTGATTGTGATAACATGGTTGAAGGGAATCCCTTCATCTCTGGAGGGTGTGGATGAACAGTACAGGCTACAGTACCTCCTGGCTTTGTTATTCTTCAGGTGAGGGTGCTTGTCACCAGGTTCAAGATCTTCAGGATGCCTCCCTTTCTGCTGAGCTTTGGAAGGAAGAAGTTGAATTGAAGAAGCTGTGCACAAAGAATTGTTAAGTTTCTACCTCAGTAACAAATTAAGGGTGAATCTCAGTTTCTGAAGCCCTAGCGGAAGCCTGTTGTGACAGAAGCCTCTGTTTACTGCCTGAAAAGTAATACTCAGCAACATGAGTTATGGAGCCTTTTCTAGCACCCATAAATCTTGGAAGAGAATTGGAGTCTTCAACCATGTACCCACTCAGGCTAATACCACTTCTTGCAGCTGGAATTAATCATGTCATTAGGCAAACAACAGGGGTTCATTAGGACCAAAGGTGACTTTAATTTAATTGAAATATAACTTGGCAAGTAAAGAGGTGATCCAGTTCACAACACCTAATGGGAGGTCTGGGTTATATATGGAAAAGTTAATGGCCGTAAAAATATCCAAACAACGTATTTGTGCACGTGTTCCAGTAAAAGTCCGAGCCAACTACTTTTTAATGGTTTGGGTTTTCAAATGTATATATTAATGTTCTTAAAATAAGAGTAAGACTATATGCACACAGTATAGAAATATGAGGTGGGTGGGGGTGTGAGGGAGGGGAACCTCATGCTCAGGACAGCGTCAGTGGAAGCCATGTTCCTCCTTGTGCTGGAGGAGGCCACCAAACTTCTTCGTTCCCCAAAGCATGTGTCTGTGCAATGGCTGTTATAGTCTTGCCCTTAGTGGTTGAGGGACAAAGGTTCTTACCTGCTTCTTGTGGTATTATGGGTAATGGTGCTGTACAAATGTGCCTGAAAAGGATGGGTTTGGTTTTTGGCAGTTTCATGTGTTTAGACTTCAGACAGTTCAATGATCCTGTGAAATAAATGAAAAGCCTTCTAATAATGATATTGGCATTCCCTTGTGAATGACCACCCACAGCCCCCCAAAACATGTTCAAATACTAATTAAATTGGGCAGCCTGTAAATCAGTGCAGCAACACAGCCCTTTTAACCTCCCCTCTCTCCTGCGGAACAGGCACTCCCCTTTCTGCATAAACACTGCCTTGTAAATGGACTCCTACATAAAATATTATTTTAGTAGGTAAATATATGACAGTATGCACACATCGGTGGGCTGTGACATCATAGGACCAGCCTGCAGAGTATGTAGCTTTATATGTGTTTTATTCCCTAGGCTGTTTTTCATGGAGAAGAGGCCATCTACATGGGCATGCGATGTGTATATCCAGTGTTGAATGTAAAACTGTACATCGAAACAGACTTTTGGAAATAAAACTAAAAACCCGCTTTATTTTTCCATCCCCTTAATTTCTTGCGCATCCTGGTGAAAGGGCTCATGGTGGAACATCATCTTGTAATTGATTTCACAGGGAGTTGGCCTGTGCTCATAGCACTATGCTAACATTGTGAAAGCTTGCGAGATGCTTGATTCTTCAGTGTTCAGATTGGGAAGGGTAGGGGAAAGTAAAGAGCCTCGGTTGACAATGAATCATGAGTGTATAATGAAAGAACATTTATGCATTGAAAGTAAAGAAAAAGATGAGAGCAGGGAGAAAAAAAGCAAGGTGGAGGTCAAGGAAAGAAAAGGGTCATGTAGGAGACTCAGGAGGTCTTTGCTGAATGGCTTGCTTGGTGTTACCACTTTGTACTGGTTGCTTGGGATGTTTCTGTGCTGAAAGAGTGACTTCTATGAGGTTCTTGGAGAGCACACTAGAGGTTACCGGGTAGGAATACATCTCCTGATGGCTCGGCTGAGATTGCCATATGGTTTTGCTTAGACAGTGCCTCTTGGGGTTTACTCTGTCTTTGTGGCCTGTGTGCCTGTTTCTTGTTTCAGCAGTTTCTCTGATGGTTTTGTTTCTGTGTCCTTTGGGTTTTGGACCACTGGAGAGAAGACAGTCTTTTCATCAACTGACTTAAGCCTTCAGCAGGGCTCACCTTGTAGTCAAGCTGGCTTTAAGCATTTCCTTTTCAGTAAAGCAGCTGTCTTGGAAGCTTTGTGAAACCCACAACTTGGGAGGAGGAAAGGAAAAATGAGATAAAGCGGCAAATGACAAGCTGCTGCTGCAAACAGAGATGGTGGACTTCCAAACCCCAAGGGAAGAGGAGTGTGATTGAATATTAATAGTGAACCCTTTTCATTAGCTCTACAGCAGATGAGAGGTAAGAGCAGAAATGATTGCCAGTCTCTGTTTTCAGCGCAGAAATATGCCTGCCAGGCACCACTTCCCTGTGCTGGAGCTGTCTCCAAAGGGATTTCCCCAAAAGGGGGAGCTTTCAGCCCACCATATGCCATGTCCCCTACTGGCTGGCCGGTTTCACTGTGTTGCGGACCCTGTTGGACCCTGAGGACAGAGACCTTGTTGTGCAGAGCTTTGCACCTTGTGGTTACCCCTGAAACTCAGCTGTTCTCTCTGCTATGTGGGGAAGTGAGGCGTGAAAGTAGCCACACTTCACCAAGAAAGCCATGGCTTGAATTGCTTCTTATCTGAGCTGTCCCACCCATTAATATGTGGAAAATTCCCCCCCGGAGGAGGTCACTTGCCTTCTGTTATTGCAGGGGAAGAGCAGCACAGGGAGGTGAAATAATTTTTTAGAGGTCCCTGTAGGGGCTTGCAGCAGATCCCACACTGACAGCTCTTCCCACTCCTCCTCCTCCTGACATCTGCTAATATCCCCTGTCTGTATGGTGCTTCAAAAGGCCAGAATACCAGAAGATGTCTGTTTGTTTTTAGCTGATAATGGCATATTTGACCTTCCCCAGCACTTCTGGCACCTGGTGTCTTGACTAGTTTTGCATGTGTGACCCTGCATCTGCAAAGCCACCTTAAAGTTTTAGCTTTAGATAGCTGTCAATCACTGAGTGCAAGCATGGTATTGTCACCTATACTAGCCTCCTGCTGCCTACCCCAGCTGTGGCCCTTGTACCCTCTGCTGGCTGATGCTCAGCATAACCCACCTTTGCAGCATGCTAACTCCATACTCCCTCTGTCCTTGTATTACAAAGGGGTGCAAGTAGAATAGCTGACCTGCACAAAACCTCTGTGATGGATGTATTTGTTGAGCACTGAGGTGGCCTGATGTTGGCTTGGTGCCCTTCAGCTTGGCCAAGTAGCCAGGCAGGATGAAAGTGAAGCCAGCTGATCCTTTTTAGAAACTTCCTTAGAAGAAATCTAGGTTGGGCTCAGCCCTACTCCCCTCCACCAGAGTTCCTTGGAGGAAGGAAAAAACATAGCTCTCTTTGCTGCCACTGCTTTGATTCCCTGCAGCCTCCTGGGCTAAACTGCTGTGGCTTTTTCTGCTCCATTGGCAACAGGAGGCTGTGAGAGGCACCACAGGCAGGGATAGGGTGGGCAGTGGATTGAATATGATGCTGGAATGATAAATGTACCCTGGCTTCTCCATCCCTTCACCCTCAGCTTTCTCGCAAGTGATGGTGGTTCCAAACTTGCAATTGTCCAAACCTGGGGGCTTTCTGGGAACGCTTAAGGGTGTTGAGCTGAAGGCTAAGATGTTACATGCTGGGGCTGAACATGTTTCTCCTAACCCTTCTCTTGCTCCCTGGTGTAGACTTGCTAGGCAAGGTGCAGAGTCAGAGATGCAGGCAAAAACCAAGGAGTTGATGTGGCTCAATATACTCTTGTGGGCTTCTGTGCAAAGAAGCATTTGTCAGAAGGTAAATGAAGTAAACTAGTTCCTAATTAGTCTGCACAAAGGGTCTAATGCTATAAATGTGGAGTGAGCACTATAAATCCAGCCCGTAGCTCGCTGCACAGTAATTTCCCTGCATAGACAAGCCTCAAGTCACAATTCATTATGGCTCTGCTACATAGACCCTCCGACATTGTGCCTCCCCTTTGCTGAGGGCAGATTGTCAAGCTGTGACCCTGCCTTAGTTAATTAACCTTCAAATGGGATTTATTTTCCCTTAGTTACTTGTGCGTGCACACATTTGGTAATAATGACTATCCGCTTCCCTCGCATTCGCGAAAAGGGGAGTAAGTCATTTGTTAGTATTTTACCAGGGGTAAAAAAATAAAATGAAATAAAAAGCAGGCCTCAACTTTCATGGAAAATTGATAGCTTTATGCCAGAAGGAGACAGTTCCATCAGCGCCACTTCTTCAGCTGTCTGCAAATATTCGAAACCCTGAGATATTTAATGTTTTTCAGATGGCGATAAATCTGCAATAGCGTGGCCTTGCTCGAGCTTAGTGAGAGATGAAGTGAGATAGGAGAAAGCGCATGAGTCGGTATGGGAGAGGTATTGCTGCTGGTCACACTTCTGCTGATGTCAGGACAGGTTTTCAGGACCTTGCATGCACCAGCTGGCTTCTCTTCGCCAGGGAGAAGTACACACAAAAGCGAGCTTCCAGTTCATTTCCCATCCAGTTGTGAGCTAAACGTTTGCCTTTTTTTTTGTCTTTTCCCCCTTCCTTTTTATTATTTTTGCAATCTGACATTAAAAATATGAACCTGCAGCTGGGGAAGGAGAAATGTCACTGTCTGAAAGCATTTCTGTCTTGCATCTGGCAAGCCTGAGACCTTGCTCGGGGTTTGTTTGTTTAACCTTTTGTTTGCTGTGCAGAACCTCTGTGGCAAGTTGCAGAATGTGGTTTGGTTGCAGATGTGTTGGTGTTTTAAGGAGGAAATAATAGCATCTCCATGTGTTTTGCTTGCAGCATTGCTCTGCCTAGGGTAAGCTTTGGATATCTTTTGCTGTTACCCTGGTGCACCTGATGTACCCTGGGATTGGTCCATAGGGAGATGGGTGGTCTGGAGGGAAGGCTGCATGATGGGCAGGGATCTTGAGAGTAAGTGTGTTGGGTAGGAATCAAGTCTCATCTGCAGCATGTGCATCACTCAGACAAGGATGAGTGGGAGCAGGAGGAGTTTCTGGTTGGCTTTCCAGGCACTGGGGCTGTGGATGTCTCACAAGCAGAGCAGCAAGGTGACAAGCTGGGGGAATATGGGACAGCTGGGGTGCCTGCAAGGTGCAGATGCTTAACTGAGTGGATTGCCATCATCCTACTAAAAAATGCCTGCAGCATAGCCTGATAGCACTGGAGCAGGAGGAGGCCTGGATGTTTTCTGATTTATTTTCCTTTTGGAAATATGGAGTAGAATGATTATTGCAGAAAGTGCTGTTTTAATCAAATCAAAGAGCAGTCTGGTTCTCTGAACACCAAGTGAAGAGGTGGTGGGTGATGTCAGTGTAGTTGTGTGGCTGTAAACCCTGCATGGAATGGCAGAAGGATGAGGCTGTATCTCAGTTTGGGTTTCTTCCTTTCAGCTTGCCATGGCTAAATCAAATCCCCCTACCGCAGCTGCGATTCACTGATGGTTTTTGTCCAAGTGTCTGTTCATGAAGTTTTAAAGAGACAGAAACACCTCAGCAATTTGATTTTGGCAAACAGCTGTGAGCCAAGTGTGGAACAACAACAAAAAAAAAATCCCTGTAAAAATTGGGGAAAATGCCTGCGAATTTCCACACATTTCACAGAGGCGGTGTGGTCTCCGAGGCAGCAGGGTGGTCTGGATGCTTTAGCACTGGCGTAGAAAACCGGCACTCCTGTGCTTGAATGCCAGCTCCGCCACCAATGTGCCACTGAGCCTTGGTGAAGGCCTTTGACCTTTCCATGTCTTGGTGGTTCTTCTCTTCCCGTTCGCCCTTTTTTACTTAAACATGAGAATTGGTGGCCCCAAGCCTGGGTGATGGCCAGCCTGGGCTTGGCACGGCCAGGGAAGGTGGGGCAAAGGTGGCTATGTTCCCAGGTTTCAAGGGCGGCCAGGGACTGGAGATGTTCCAGGAATAAAAAGTGTCTTTGACCTTGATGGAGGCCCTGATCCCGTAGCACAAGCTGTTAATGCTTAGCTGCCTCCCACCTCCCCGCTATTCTCAAGTATCCTGGAGAAGTGAAGATGTTTTTCCAGGAGTTCGGGATGTCAAATGGGACTTTATTAGCACCCGGGCAGTCTGGTTTTGGCAAAGCCCATGCAGTCTCCACACCCTGCTTTTACGTATTCATGCTTGTCCAAAATGTTCTCTTCTGGGCTGGGCTTTCCCAGGCTTCATCTCTGGCCTCTGAGCTTGTGGATTGGGGGAGGGAAACTCTTTTGAAAGAGTAAAATTTGGGCAGAGCTGCAACAGCTAAAATGGCCAAATGCTGCCCTTAAAGATGGGGTGGAGAGGGAAGAGTTGTGGGGAGATGCAGGGGCTTGTTGGGCTCTGAGTTTGGGGATAGGGATGGGAAAGGGACCTGGACATCCTGGCTGCCTCCTCTCCTGGGCAGCTGCCCTCCCCTGCCTGTCCTCTTGCTGACCATCCTGATCCCTATGCTGTTGAATGAATGGAAAAGCTCCAATAGGAATTGATTCAGGCCTTAAATTTTGAGCGCGCTGAGGATGTCCAGAGCCTGCTGCCAAGTTCAGTGAAGCTTGCAAAATGTTCAATTCAGTTACTGTCACTTTATCTTCTGGCATTTCAAGAACAGGCTTAGGAGCTTAGGTGAAACAAACAGGGAAGAATAATTGGTAGAGCAGGTGTGCCAAAGCTGAGGATATTCCCCAGCTGCCACTTGCTTTGATAAGCTTAATATTTGTTTCTCCTGTTCATTGTCTTGCTGGTGACCATAGATGCAATCTGCAGGCTGGTAGCTGAGAGGGACCTTCTGTGCTTAATGCCTGTGAGCATCCCTGAGCAGAGAGCTGAGGGACCCCTGAACATGTGATTTCCTAGGGCTATTCTGGCCCTGGCCACCAGATTGTAAGTGTGCTATCATCCCTTGTGCAACCTCTGGGTACTTCTTTATACTTCAGCAGGTTTTCCTCTAAGGAGGATGGTGCTAAGCATCTCTGTGAGAGGCAATTGTAAATTGGAGCCCCTCCAGGGGAGCTCAAGCTTGCATCCAGAGCTGTCTTGGTGAAATAGGACCTGAGGGATGTGATTCGCTCTCTATCCTTCTCTCTTCTCCTGGGTTTACAGCCATCAATAACTACTGTAGAGCAAATGGGATACCTAATGTTGTCAAATTAACATTGCTCTTTTCACTGAGATTATCTGAACTGGAAGCATGGACATCATTTAAGGCTTCAGCCCTTTTTTCTTGTATTGGTTTTATTCTAGACTTAAGCTGAATAGCAAGGAGAGAAAACCAACAGGGACCTAGCCACAAGTCAGGCTTCTTTACTGTAGTGCTAGCTCCTGCCAGCTCTCTGCTAAAATATGAATAACTGGAGAGCTACCTAGAACAATAGTCAATGAATGCTCCATGTAGTTCTTTTGGAAACAAACATTATTTGCTTTCCTAGATCCCCATAAATATTGTTGTTTGTGCTGCATAATTGATTTAAGATGATACACAATTAATTCATGTTAATATTCAGTAAGTGTTGAAGTAACTATGGAAAGGTCTTGCCTGTTGGATTCGAAGTATAACCTGCCTGACTTGAATTTTAATAATCATTCTTGCTCAGCACAAATGCCTTTCTCTGAGGAATCCAGCCTTATATTCCAATTAATGCACTTACTCCTGGCAATTCGTGTTTTCTTGTAGCAGACAGTTCCAGGGTAGTTAAGCAGAAAGCAGTAGTGAAGTATTCCTTTATTTGATGCTGTTTTCACAGGCTATCATACAATGCTTTTACTGACATTTTATGATATATTATCAAAAGCAATGGGAATAGAAATATTTCTGCCCAGGGTTGAAATTATTCTAATATGTTTTGTAGTGCTGTCCATACTCTTTCTCTTATTTCTTTGCATCCAGATCCAGCAAAGCACTTAAACAACGCACTACAAGAATTTTTTGACAATCCATTTCCCCCCTTCTATTCTCCTAACCCCCATTTGGAAATTGCAGCTTTATTAAAAAAAAGTAATTTTTAAAGGAAACTTCCTGTGTTCCTTGTGATTCCTGTGAGGAATGACTCCTTCCAGCAGCCCTTTGGTTAAGACATAAAAATGGGACATGGTGGTGGCTCCAGACTTTGCTGTAAGAGGTATAGTGTTTGGTCCAAAGGATCCTATATCACTGGGAGTAGAGCAATGAGGAGGCTGTCCAGTGGGTAAGGCTAGGGGAGGAATCTGGCTCTTGCAAATCTTGTTTTGGGCTGTTTAGGTTTTTCTGAGGAGTTCAGAAGTGGGTTGGGTGAGATTGTAAGGCCAAGTCCTCTGCCCTTCTATGGAGTGTAAAAGGTGATGCTCCAGGTGTGCTTTGATAAGCATCGGGTTCTCCTCACACAGAGCTATGGTGCCACCTTGGCTTTCTCAGCAGTGGTTCTGGTGACCTCCACCAAGGGATGCTCCACAGTGTCTATAGACCAGTGCCTGAGACTTCCATGGGGCTAGGACCACTTGTTGGCCCCCTTGAAAAGCAGTCAAAGGCTGATGTGTCTTTCCTCCTGTAGCCTTGCTGCTTTGCACTGTTGCAGAAAGAAATACCAAAAGATAAAAAGCATTCCTGAGATGAGGAAATGACCAGAGCTCCAACTCTTCTGCATAAGCATGTGTTTAAGTTTCATTCATGGGAGTGCTTCTCCTGGGACCCACTGCTTTGGAGTCCAATTCACATCATCTTTTATAGCAGTCTTTAATTCATTCAGTATCTGTTTGCACCTCATATTCACCTTGCTTGAAACTGGTCAGTAACAAATATATTTGCATACTTGTAGCACCTCTTTTCCCTTGGGTATAGGGGAACTCTGCTATCAGTCTTTTAAGGTCTGCCTGTTTTTGCCTGATGTTAGTTGTTCCAGCTCCTTTGAGCTACAATAGCTCCCTTCTTAGACAAGAGGCATCAGGTGCCAATGCTATTTCACATGGGAAATATATGGGTTTGATTCTGGCTTTTAAATGACTGACTGAGCCTGGTAGCACTGCTGAAGGATCAGGAGCCTTGTGCTGGAGAGGCAAAGATGCAGCTTCTACCTGAAAGCCTGTCCCACAGTGCTGGACAGCCTCTTCACTACCTGATGGAGCTGAAGTGATGTTTCCCTTGTTATAAATGAACTCTTTGGCTTCTTGTGCACATCCAAGTGAAGCAGAGGCAGGGCCATATATATATTTTGACAACTTTAATTAACATACCATAACTTCTTAAGTGCTATGACAATGTTCTGTGATCATAGGTCTTGAGAGACATGTTTAGTGCTTTGGAGCAAACTAGTTTCTGGCCTGAAGTGTAAACTCAGTGGAGTCACACCATTGATGGATTTGGCCCCATGAGTTCAGCGGCTCCAGCAGGCTGTTTGCTAGAGTCAAACTCTGGCAAGTGATCGACTCTGAGCTCAGTTGGAAAAGCTTGTGAAACGAAATCACAGTGCTTTGCCCATTAGGCTTGGGATGAAAAGCGAGCCTTAGAGCTGCCAGTGGCTCATATTTCATGCGTAGAGATTTACTTGTATTAGTTAAGATTGCGATGAGTTTGAGAAAGAAAGAGAGGCAGACAATTTGTAAGCCAATGCAGAAATAGTACTTCCCTATAGTAAGTGTATAATGAGAACTGTTGCTTTTATTGGATTGAATAAGTTTAGATTGTTTAAGATAAATAGGTTCTGAATTGTGAACTGTATCACTGATGATTGACCTCCTATGTTATTTTTGCATCACTTCTTATGTGTTAACATCCTGAGTTCGCTTCTGAGACTTTCTTTCCTATTCCTCTGCTCTTTTCCTTTCACACCTCTTCCCTTAATCTTTCCTGCTCTGGCTTTGGAAGCCTATTGTCTTTTAATGAACATCTAATATTTGTCATAGACAGCATATGGTTTGCTGTCTCTAGATATAATTACAGTATGTGCTAGCAAATATGAGCTGGTTTTAATCAGAAAGCAATGTAACATCAAAGAGCCTTATAGAGATTTGCTCATGCTGTGGTTTGCGGCACCTACATTGGTCACTTTAGAATTATCTTTCATTGCTTGTGTTTTCATGGTAGCTCAGGTCTTTTGCCGGTTAGATCCTGTAGAAAGAGCAAATTCATGTGCAATGCTGAGTTTGGCACAAAGACCCCACCACAGTTGCATACTGCAGTCCTGCCTGGTTGCTGACAGATTTCCCTGTAACTTGAAAGCTTTGGCTTTTGGATCCAGTGGTTGAGGTCAAGAATTTAGTTAAACTCTGAAGAAGGCTTACCATCTTCTGGGTATGGAATCACTGCCCTTCCAGATCAAGCGAGCTTTCTCACAGGAAGCAAGAGAGAATATTTCAGCCGATTTCATGTTCTTTGGCTTTGGGTGTTGCTTCCTCTTCGGTTTAGCATTCTTTTTTCCCATGCTCTGCATTTGGAGACTTCCAGACAAAGCTACCGATCCTGCCAGTTTCTTTGGGAAACTGTAGATGTCTCAAAGCAATGAGGCAAATGCTGGGCTTGGGCAGGTGATTTAGGGTCCATTGCCCAAGACATTGGGGGCTGGGGACCTGATTGTTTGAATGGGATGAGGAGCTATCTGCTTTCTGAACATCTTCTAATGCTCCCCACAGAGCACCTTCCAATATTGTTCACTCTTAACAGCTCTGGGAATGGGGATGCAGTATGGTTTATTATTTACCTGTGCTTCCAGTGGATTTTGGAATAGATTAGAACAGGAAAAGCCCAATGAACAGGTCAGCCCTGCTCTATCATACTTCCTATGTAGTTATGATCTATCTTCCCCAACTCACTGTATGTAAGCAGAAAAGGTTAAGGAATGCTGAAGGCAATAAACAAATATGGTGATCCAGAGGTTATATGGAATTTTAGAATAAGAGATAAATGTGTTTATATCCATATAATGTATATTCTTATTCTGAATTTTACTGGTGCTTTTGTTGTGTATAGAAGAATTCATCTGTATTTATAATGCTGGTATATACATACATGGAGCATTAAGAGACCAGATTTAATTTACAGCAGGACTAGATACCAAACTGGTTCTTTAAAAAGATATATTGAAACTGTTGAAAGTCTGTTGGAGGTTTTCTGACAGAAAGCTGGGATTTCAACCAAAAGGATTCAGTTTCCTGGGTAATTTCTGCTTTTCATCAGATTCTGATCATATAGTGTAGCTCTCCACAGACCTCCATTGCTCACTGACACTGGTCAAGCATGGAATATTTTTTGCCCCAATATCTTTTGCCAGAATGTCTGCTTCTAGATATAGAAAAGGAAAGCTGATTATTTTTGCCACCTCTCCCTTTTCTCCATTCGTGTGTATACAGCTTCTATAACACATCTTGTAAGGCTAGGGTGTCTCAAGGCAGGCTCATTCCTATGCTGAATAACCATATCAAGTGTGAGGAACACAGTAGTGTCCCTCTCACATGTAACTCTGGGCCCCTCCAAGGCTTTTGAGAGCAGTTAAGAAGCAAGCAGCTGTCTGAGAAAGAGGTGAGGAAAAATGGGAATACTGCAAACTGGCTTTAATAGAGGTTGGAGTAGCAAAGCCATGTACTGCCGGATCTGTTTTGCTGCACTGCCTTGTGCCTGCTGTCAGTGTGCACATCTGCACAGTGTGTACCATGATGCTGTATAGGGATAAGGCATCAGATTCCTGCCACCTGTCTTCAGCACAGTCCAGCTGGTAAAAGGCAGCAAGATGCCAGACTTACTTTCAGCATTGTGGGATCATGGGGTGGCAGCAGCAAGGGCTGTGCTGCTGATGGCTCATGTCCTGGGAGCATGGGAACAACGAGTGCTGCCAGCCAGCAAGCTGCTGCTGCTGGGCGAGGACTGAAGAGCTGCTTTCCCCAGGCACGAGGGACCAGGATGTTACAAGATAGAGACTGTGATCACTTGTGTTTGGGTCACACTTCTTAGGTCTGAGTGGCTCCTGAGCAGTTTGCATCCCATTGCTGGAGTTGCAGGTGCTTCCTGGGATGTGGGGAATATCCGTTGCGCAATCTGGATCTGGAGATAGGGTGGGCTCCTGAGGACATCCCCGGGGGTGTTTTAGGCTTAGCTCCTCACTAGGAATATTTCATTTACGTGTACTCAGGGTATCTTCAGGAAAAGACAGGAGTTTGTGGTGCAGGTTGCTCCGAACCCAGTGATGTTGCCTTTGCCCCTTGCTTTGCAAACGTTTTTTTCACTTGTTCTGTTGTGACTGTTGAACTGCCTCTATTTAAAGACTAAAATGAGGGAGATAAAATGTTCTTAATTTTAATTAAAACAGAATTTATTCTATTTCATTAGCTAGCTGTGTTATTTCAGGGCTTGACAGTAAAGTTATATGTTACCCTGTGGGTACTTCTAATTGTGTTACAGGGTTTCTTGTTCACCCTGTCCAAAATAGTTCAACTCCTGTGCTGAGCTCTATTCTCCTGCAGCCTGGAACCAGCACAGCTAATGAAAAACACTCCAATAATAACAGGGGGCTCTTGAGGGCTTCAGATAATTGAAGAAAGGTACTATTAACTTTACTGGAAGGCAAGCTGGTGGAGCTTTAAGAGCCTACTGCTAAAGATACCAATAAATATGGCCTCATCGTTTTGGAGGTAAGATAAGAATGTGGCAACTGGTCAAAGTAAATCAACAGAACTAGGGAAAAGACTCAGAAAATGACAATGTAGGGACATGTCAGACCAAGGCAGCCCCAGGCATATGAGGTAAGGTCTTCTCCTGCCACTCTCTCTAGAGAGGTGTATTCCCAATGGTGCAGCTCGTCAGAGACCAGTGGGAAAATCTCATGCTCTGGGTAGAAATCTGGGACTGTTAATTTTCTAGGTGCAGGAGCAGTTGCTTCTCTATTCTGGGGCTATGTGGACCATTCCCGGACATCTGGTCCCTCTGCCTCTGGCAGCACCAGGACAATACATTTTGAAAAGAGAGATAGGAACCCAAAGGGAGGCTGCTGAGGGGCATGGTCCCTGCACACAAAGCCTTCTCCCATTCATTAGGGGTTATAGATTTGCTTAAATCCCCAATCGTAAATCCTGGTATCTTGTGCAGCATGAACCCAAAGTGGCTGTAAAATGTTTTTGCAGGGGAACCTGAATAGAGAATTACAGCGATTTAGAGGTGTTTTATCTGCTGTTCCTGGTATAACTGCAACTGCTGCTGCTGAAGTTTTGTGTCTGGAATTTATTTGCTCCAGCAGAGAAGGTGCAAAGGGAGAGGTGTGACAGTTTAATTCTTCTCTTGTGTTGCTTGCAAGGCTTTAATGTTTTCAAGAAAATATTTAATAGGCATTTAAGGCAAAATGATTCATGTGGAATGGAAGGGTGTTTTGAGGATAGTGGTGAAGCAGAATGGAGAACACTTAGATTTAGCTCCCTACTTTGACCCAGAGATCAGGCCTGCAGAAGGTAGAGAGGTGCTTAATTTCCAGTGATCCAGCCAAGTACCTCTGACTGAAGGGGTTGAATCTCTTTATGCCTCTATCACCTATTTGGTGGTGCATGGGGAGGTGTTACCTTAAGCTTAGATATTATATAAGCTGTTTGGCTAATTTTCCTCCCAGCTTCTCTTGTTGGTTGCATTATAGGCTTACATCATTTTGTAAAAATATGAACTAAGTTGTTTCATCCAGTGCTTGGGTTTCCAACAGGATTGTACTGTGCTTAACCTTCAGTATGTTACTGTTTTAGTAGTTTTGTCCAATATGAATAACACCTTATACCATAACATCCTCTGTGGATGTGGAAAGACATTGTAGAAAGAACTGAAAAGGGTTCCAGGAAAGTAAGGCTGTATTGCTTGTTTGATTTCTCTGTTTAGACTCTTTGAGTAGCCAGAGAAGGGGGAATAAAAACATTGCAAAGGATACGTTGCTGGATAAAAGTTATTCTGTTTCCAAGTCCTGTCAACATTAATAACTCGCATCTCTTCAACAGTGCTCTGAGCTGTCAATAAGAAACAAGAATGAACCAAGATAAAACCGATCTGTCAGGAAGCAGATTGCATCGGAAAGATAATAGAATCAAACTAATTTATGGTGCGAAGATTTCACAAAAGACAACAAAGCAATACTGGAAACCACAGTCCAATGTAATCCTTTTGAAGAAACATTGTACTTATTGCAGCTGTGATAATTACAAATGTTTGGTTTAAAAAGCTGTGTTGCAGACTGGAGGGGAGAACAAAAACCCCAGGCTATTTATGGTACCCAGTTTTTAAAGATGGGAGCTAAAGAAAATAAGCCTGTAGACATATGAGCTGAGGCTTAGTATTTCCATCTTCCTTTAAGAAGGGGTGATTAGAAAATAGACCTGCCAGCCTGAAGACAGCTTGTGTGTGTCAACAGTTTGCTGGGCTAGTGAAAATTCTGGTTCCTGTTTAAGATGGAATAGTCAAAATAACCTGTTCCCACTGAATAAGAAGCTCTGATTCGATAGTGCCAGGAAGTTTAACTCTGTCTCTCTCCTCAAGGTTAAAGTGCCTTAAAACAAAGTGTTTCATTTGCAGTGTCCATTTTGCCTTGGAACAGCATGATTTCAAACTCTATTTGATCTGGAATGCTGCATTGCAAACTGGAAAGTGAAACCTTACATTTGGAAAAGATGCTTCGGGTTTCCTGAAGTAGCTCTACTTCCCAGAATTTCATAGTTTCTCTTGTTTGGGGAATGGGAGGAGGAAAAGATTACCTGAATTAAAAAAAAAAAAATCCCAGAAAGAACTTCTTATAATGCAAAATTAGGATTGTACCTGTACTCCTAGTTTAATTTTCTTCTTAGATAATGCACATGAAGCTGTGAATCTCCCACGGTTTAAGATCTCCCTTTATTACTCCCTGTGATCCTCCTTTCCTTTCCCAGTCCTGTGACTGTGGATAAGGCACAGCCATGCTGCCTTTGGGGTGAGGACAAGTGGGTGCTGCCCAGTATGATTAGGGAGGTAAAGTCTATGCACCTTCATAAACCTGACCTAAGAACGGTCTATGTTATGTGGCTTTCAGAATTAAGTGGTAATATAGTCATTTTTTCATCCCTGAACTAAAGCAAGTGAGCAACTAGAGCAGGCTGGATGTGCCCTGTGTCTCTGCATGTGTCCTGCATTACCCTATCTGGCAGAGGATAAATATCTCCTTTGTATCTGGGGCCACTGAGTGCTCCAACAGCCCTGTGGCCCTATTGGATTTGAAGCCTGTGAAATGCCAAAGCTGCCTCCCCAAAAAGTGAAGGGGTTGGCTGTTGTTCAGAGTTGCGACAAGGGCTGTTTCCACCTCTGCATACCTGAAGACAGGTACAAAGAAGCCAGGAGAGGGGTGTGTGAGGACAGGCAGCAGGCTGTGGGAGTGCGTGCTGTTTTGGCTCTGGTATCATGCCCCAAGGGAGCCTGAACCCATGGTTTAGACAGCAGTAGGATGGAGGCCTGGAGCTGTGTTTTCCATGCCAGGAATTGTGTGTGCAGGGCTGTCTGAAGCCCTGATGGCTGTTCTGGAGTGGGTGCTGTGTGTGGGAGAGACATTGCTCCTTTCCTTTCCTCCACTGTCTTTCATCACCCTCAAACGGACCTGTGCTCCAGCTGAATTAAACTTCCTCCAGTGGCTCCAGATGTCCCTGTCTCTCTTCACCACATCATCCCCTTTTTGATGGAAGCTTCTGCCTTTGGTGCTGCTGGATGTGGAAGCCTGTGGCTGTAATAAAACTGAGGGGGTGGGAACATCCAGCAGAGAAATCGGAAGGGATAAATGTTCCCACCATCTGTCCTCCCTCTTCCTAGTCCCCTGTGTTACTTACATATCAAAATAAACAGCCTGAATCTAAACTATGTGTGTTTTAAAGGGATGAATCCTTCAGGTCCTTCTTGCTGTCAGGCCTGCCTGTGCCTGCCAGCCTGTGTGTGGGCATCGTCCGCAGTGTGCTTAGCACTGACTCCTCCCTCGGCTTAATGACAAGTTCTCACTTTGTTTGTTGTTGTTTGTTTTGTTTTGTTTTTTCCCCTTCCAGCCAAGCTGACATTTAATTCTGCTTCGGCCAGTTAAATATAACCCCGAAACCTGTGGGTGAGAAAATGTGGCTCTCTGTCACGCTCATTTCAGAGGAGCCAATTAGCAATGGTGATCCTTGGGACTTGGCAGCCTCTTCCCAGGCACCCGGCAGCCCTGGCCCTGCCTCTGCCTGTCATTCTCATGATAACTGTGCTAGAAAATGGTCTTGTGGTTTACTAAGAAAAGCAAAACAAACAAACTCCCTCTCTCCTGCCTTTGCAACCCAACAACCTGTGGGCATAGTTGATTTGCAAGATTTGCAGTCAGGATGTGGCTTTGTTGCAGGTGAAGCTGGTGAAGAGCTTGCTCCTCTCTGGCTCTTTGTCCAGTGCACCCCCATGAAGATCAGTAACTTTCCACATCTAAACACATTCAGTGTGGAGGCACTGGTGGGACATAGCTACCTCTTCTACCTCACCCTTTCTTTTACCAGCTTTGTTCCCCTTCCCTACTGCAGTGCTGGTACCACTTTTATCCTCACTTCCAGCCTGTGTTTTCTCTTCTGGAAGTGGGAGGCTGGCTGACCCGGCTGTGGGCTCAGTGCGATGCCTCCTGTCCCTGAGACCCCCTTGAAGGCTGCATGCTGGAAACCACTGGGTGCCAAGGTATCATGCACTGTGCTGGGTCAGTCCATAGTGTGTCTAACCCACTGCTGTACCTGTGACTGGGTCTGCTTGCTGATGACTGGGAAAAATGAGGTTAGCGATGCTTATATTGACCCATCTTCCACATGTTAAAGGAGTGGTGGGGTGGAGGCTCTATTCTATTTGGGCTAGTGGTGGGTCTGGCATTGAATTTGTCTTGTCCTTTGTTCTTTTTTCTCATATTAAGAAACCCCTCAACCATGAAGGGCTTCTTGGTCTCCTCAAAGCCCTGGCAAAGGCTTCTACTGTTAATGTCTATTTGAAAGATCCTCCCTGATCTCTTCAGCAGTGATGCCCTTCTTGCAGTGGTGTGTGACATACTTGTTAATTTTGTTCTCTGGAGTCCTATTCAGTTTTTCCTCTCTTTGCATAGAAAACATCAGAAGCTGTTTCAGTGCAAAGGTGCCATCCAGAGTCTGCAGGTGACATGCTCCAACAATGCAGCAAACTCAGGCTAGTTTAAGACATTTATGGTTGGTTTATGCAGATCCCACCTGCCTCTGAGCCAGGGCTTCCACTTCCCAGAAATGCTCCTATCTTGTCTCCCTTGTGTCATAAGTACCTGCATTTTCATTTGCCATGAGGCTCCTCATTCTGGCTTGGCTTCTGTTCCTCTCTCACTTGTGCTAAGCTGGTGTGATGCAAAGTGATCCTCTAGGAGAAGGACACCCATGTTGTTTGTTAGGTATTGGTGAATGGGGCCAGCTGGGACTGCCATCAACCCTCTGACATGTGTGCAGTTAGCTTCTGGAGGGAGTAAGCCTTAGTGATTGTAGAGCAGGCAGCACAATGACAATCCAACAAATAAATGGACATACGATACTTAAGAAAGAGCAGGGGTGGCTCCCTATCTGCTAGAGCAGGAATCTGGGATTAACTCTATGCTAGTCTCTGGGGGTCAGTTGCTGTCTATTATCACCTCTTACCTGGCAGTACCATGTGCTGACATATGTGGTGTCTGTTGTAATAATTTGTACCTCATTACAGAGTGGTGCTGCCTGAAATCACTTGTGGTCAGGGGAGATGGAGATGTTGCCCAAAATCATCCTGGCCACGCGCTGTTTGGTGCCCATGGACACATTGGTATGAGGACAAAGTGATGGTTTTGTGAAGGCTCTGTGACCTTATCTCCAGTTATTAGCTCACTTCTGGTGAACGGCCCAGCTTTGATTTGCTCACTCAAAATCAAGCATGATAGATGTTTGCATGGTGCTCAGACGTCATTGTCACTTCTGTATTTTACATCTGGCTGTGGCTTATTTTAAAACCATTTGAGGCAAAATAGCTCCTCAAAACAATGTTTCCTCTTAATGTTGAGATCTATTTTCCTTGTGCTCCTCTGATTTTTATCTTCTCAATGTTTTCTGTACATTGCCCTAACAAGTTGTAGAGGCTGGACAGTGTCCATATCACATCAATACTAAATTTCATTATATACAAACATCAATCTGGCTCTGGGCTGCCTTTTTAAACTGTCATCCAACCTGGCAGTGTTCAGTTTCTGTTTAGGTCTGACCGTGAAAAAGCATTGGTTCAAAGCTTGTTCCCCATAATGTTCAGATCAAAACAGTTCCTCTGTGTGTTTATTATAAAAATATATTTTCACCAGCTCTTGGGAGCATTGACGTTTTCATCAAGGCAATTTTCTATGGCCCCAATCCATCACAACACATGAGCTGTTCCATTGGTTCCAGTATGACTACTCATTGCTCAAAGTAAATTGTTTGCTTAAAAGCTTGTTGGATCAGGGCCTATAAGTGAGAAAAGATTGCTGATTAGAAAGCACATTTGTTCCTGTTGTGGGAATGGATGGCAAATTAAGGACACTAGGAGGATTCCAAGATTAATGCCTCTGTATTTTGGGAAAGAAATATTTTAATACTTACACATTATCAAGAGGCCCTATAATAAACAGAGCTTATGCAAATGGGACACTAAAGACCAAATACCAGACATTAATGGAGTTCGATGAGAGTAAACTGAAGGCAGAATTAGTCTCCAGGAGAACTAAACGGCTATTTTCATGCTTATGAACTTAACATACTTTCAACTCCACCTTAATGAAAGACACACTCAGTTCACTGTTAAAAGAGGCACTTAAAAGGTATTAGAGGCATAAGTCCAGCTGTTACAAACTCCAATAAATTTGGATTAGGTCTCAACTGTTTGAGTTGCGTGTGTGGGTGCCTGACCTCAAAGAGAGTTGTTGGTTTCTTTTAACTTATTGATATATAGCATTACATCAGGTTAATTACATGTAGTTGTATTTCATGTCGTCTCGGCTCAAACCCTCATGCATCACGGCATGGCAATGGAGAATAGGGCATCGGGAGCCTCTTGGAGGCCCGGGACATGTTGGCCTCTGCCCCACCACCCAGCCCTCCCTGGAGATGAATGCTTTAAACAGGGCGGCTCTTTGGGTTTACAGTACACAACTGACTCCATGCCTTTGTTTCTTTGCTCCAACCCATCCCATTTTTTCATTCCCTGGAGTGACTTCTCATCCTTCACCTCACTTTATAACTGCATATTTTTAAACATTTATTTTGGTGTGTTGGAGCAAAATGTCCAATGTTGTAGGGCAGAATTAAGAGCCTGAATTGATGGGGCTTTGATTCAAATTTTGTCTCTCTGATTGTGGAAAATATTTGGTCTGTGTGCTGTTTTGCTAGGAATTCCTGGCCACCCGTGGAAGGGATCACACATGGGCAGGGCATATTCAGATTTACAGCTGCATATGAGTAGATGGCTCTAGATATAGATGGGTCTAGATAACAACAAATCTTTTTCTCTGAAGGCATTGCAGCACTACGACAAAAGAGATGGCTTAAAATTGCATTTCCATTTAAAGTAACGGCAAGCGCTGAAGCCAGCCCAGCCATGTGAGGGAAACATAAAGCTCCATGATAGGGAGCAAAGGAGGAGAGGGGGAAAAAATCTGGGTAGCGAGTAACTAAAATAGATGAAGTGGAACAGTTGGAAATCTCAACTTGAGTGACAAGGGAGAAGAGATCCAAAGTCAGCATCAGATGACTCTGGTCTCACGTCCCATCCCTCTTTCCCCCCCTCCTTCGCCACCGTCGCTGCTGCTTTCCCAGCTAAAGGCAAGAGAAAACCAGAACGTCTTTTCCAGACCAGGGGCTGAGCGGCCTCACTTGTTGACACAGCAATAATTTTTAATGAGAAAGCTTTAGTATTTGTGTGGGAGAAGTTAGCGTTGTGTACACAGATGCCTCTCTGGCCACTGCGCTGTGGTCCAGGCTCGGCCGCGTCCCCCTCCGGCACGGCCTGCAGGGTCCCAAGGCAGATTCCTTTCAGGCAAAGGGAAACATTTAGGCTTGCTCACCTTTGAACTGCATGCGATGGTGTTTACCTTGGCAAGACAAAGTGGCAGTTTTACAGATATTAAAAACAGTCCTGAGGGGAATCTGGAGGCCTTCCTATATTTTAATCACCCAATTTAGCCAGCCCGAGGAGTTGGTTGGAGGGAAAATGTGTGGCAGAGCATGTTTTGGTTTGTTTGGTTCTGTGTTTTATTTATTCTTACTATTATTTTTAAGGGGATTTAACAGAAAATAGCCCAGTGCTAAAACAAGAAGGCAGAAAAAGAATAAACTTTATTTTTTTTGTTGTCCTCCCCTCTGTAAAGAAAAATACAAAAATAGTGGGAATTTTCATATTAATCCGTAGCACCCCCACACTCCATATGGTTTCTTTTTCGGCATTTCCTGCTGGGCTGTGCTCTACCTCAGCTAACCCCGCTCCCCTCGCCCTCCCTGGGTGCGTTCCTCTTCTAATTTGATTTCTACCTGTCAGGAAAGATGGGTGCAAATGGGTTTTGCCCATATCTTGAGGCAAGACCTCCCCTCCCTGCCAGCACTCCCTCTGGTGTGCGCGATTAAAAGGAGAGCAAGGTTTTTGTGGGGGAAGAGATTCAAAGGACTCGTGAGTGATGCCCAAAGTTATGCTGAGGTCAGGACCTTGCTTATTGATTTTCTAACGCAGCAGAGCCATGTACAAAAGGAAGAGACCTCCCCGCCTCCCCCGATCCAAGATACTCCTTGAGCTTGTGGAAAGAAAAGAAATCTGGCTGCAAGCAGTCAGGCTTCAACCAGGCTGTCAGACGGCTCTCTGCAGGAACACAATCCATGTTGATTTTACAGAGAAGGTTGTTATCCACATTTCACCACTGATTTATTGTTTTTTAACCAGCTCCTTATGCTAGACTTTTCTTTTTCTATTTAAAAAAAAAAAAAGGGTCCTTTTGCACTTTGCTTGCTGAGAGACTCACTGATGGTGGGATGGTGGCAAAGGTGCCCTGCTCCTGCTGGGCTAGGGAGGAGCAGGGACAAGCACTACCATCCTCCAGCCCCTGCCACCAGCCACCTGCGATGCTTTCCTTAATGCTTGTCAGGATTTATGAAGGCCGTGGCTAAAGCCCGATAGTGCACTCATGTGTTAACTTTGCCTATGGGCCACAGTGGGGCAACCCAACTTTGAGAGTACCAAAACCTCTTCAGTCACTTCAAGAGTAAGATGGGTATGTCAGAGACAGGTCTGATGAAGCCCTGCAGAATTAAAACAGCCATACGTGTCCCCTCGCCTCCATCTGCAGAATTCATTAGGCGAGCTTGATTGGCCTTTGTTAAACAAAGATGGGATAAGGTTTCATACTTTTTCTGTGGGAGTCGAGCTAGAGTTTCAGGCTGATGATTTAGTCAGGTGTAAGCATGAAGTTTCCAATTTAGAGAAATAAATCTAAAGTGATTTTATTATCCTCTGTTTTACCCTGACACCCTGCTTCACCCCGACTCTCTGTCAGAGCACACATGATGTGTTTATACAGGCTGCACTGTAATCGACTGGCAGGCAGTATAACATGAGACACAAAATGCATCTTCCACCTAACACTGCCTTTGGTAGCTTCTATATTTCATCATCTTCCCGTTTCTTTGCCAGCAACTCTTCCTTTCTCAGAATCCCTTGTGTTTTGCCTGGTGAGAATGTGTGTCCTGGCCCTGGAGAAACAGCTATTGGTGTGCTGAGACACTGATTTTCAGCTCCTGCAGCTTTGTTTAACTTCATTCCATGCATCTTCCAGGGAGATCCTTGGATCAGACTAGGCATCCTTTGGCTGGAGTCATTTTAACAATTGTGTGTGCCTAAAGCACCCACAAAACTTTATTTTGTGGGAATTGGCAGAATTGTAAATGCTTTAAGTAGAAAAAATTCTTTTTCTTGGTTTCTGCTTCAAGAATAAATATTATATGAAACTGTATGTTAAGAGTTTGACAATAGACTCATAAAAATCTTATGTGAGGAAATTGGCTGAAAATGCCTGTTTTCTAAACTTAAAGAGAAAACAATATGAAAGTACAGATAACAATGTTGGGGGGAAGAAAGTGATCTGCTTTGGCCAGGTTTTCAGATTCCATTGACTTAGAAGCCTGTGCAATTTAGTTATTAGTTAGAACATAAGGACACAAAATGCAATAGGTCAAATTCATTTCTTTGTGTCGGATCTATCCCTGTTGACTTCAGCAAAGTTTCTTTAATGATGAATTTGTCCTGCTGGCTCAAAGATAAAAAGAGAAAGCTCAAAGATAAAAGGAGAAGTTATTTTTGTTTAATATTTCAACAAGGGGAAGAGGTTAGTGAGGGAATTTGGTTTGCAGAAGTTGTGTTTTTCCATGAAGTTTAACAAGGGCAGCCACCACCTAACCAGCCCTGTTGCATATTTGTCTTCTTGAGGGCTGAGTGCTTTCCTTATAGGCTGTCCCAAACCCTTTTTTGCCAGGTGCAACCTGCAAAGGACACTCACAGCCATGGTTTGTTCATGTTCCTGAAAGCAGTGATGGGAGCAGCCCTCATTCAGGTGCCTGCTGATTTGGTTTCATTTGAGGGTAGGCTTTTGGAGGTAGAGCTCTGTGCACTGTGTCTCTGTTGTCCCTGAGTGCCACCTGGTGCTCTCAGCAGCATGCCTAACCCTGTTCACATCTTTGTTGTGCTTTTCCTGGGTGAGCCTCTTGCTGCTGGCCTCATGTTTGGCTTGATGTACAGTTTTGCCCAGTGTGATAGCCTTTGCTTTCCCAGGCTTACTTCCATTTTGATCAGGCCCTTCTGGCTGGTGGTGGAGCAGTGAGAGGTCAGGATCCCACAAGACCTGGAGAAACTTTTGGATAACCTGTGAGGCAAAAGCCATCTCCACCTGTGTTGTTTCCTCTTACTATTTAGACTATGTGGAAGTGTGGGATTCAGCATTCCCAGTCAAAGCCATATCAGGAGTCAGCATGTGTGATGTGCAGCTGGCTGGGGAGGCTTGGTTTTCCTGTGGAATCAAACTCTGGGTGAACTTGGAATCCTCCATATGTGCTCCCTGACATGGATAACCTGCACTGTTTGGTTGTTCAGTTGTCATGTGTCTGCATGGCTGTTCCGCATGGTCTGGTTTTGTGGGTGTTGTGCAGGTATGCATGGAGAGTTGTTTCACCATCTAATTCTTGCTCCAGAGCAAATGGCCTCTTGCCCAGGTAAGAAGCTGAAAGCTTCGCTGATTGCTTTCCATTCTAGAGTTCAAGGCATCTGGCAGGTTTCTGTAAGCCTTGGCTAAAAGCAGCCTTTCTGCTGTGAGGAGTATTGCTTTTAAACCCAGGAGCAAGATGTTTTGATGAAAGAGGAGGAAACCTTTCCTGTGATCTTCTCATCCTTGTATCCCTGGTTGCTTTCCAGAGTAATTCAAAACTATTGCAACTGGACAAATGGAGGCACCAAGCAGCTCAGTGTGTGGTTTGGCAAACTCCTCTTTATCTAGGGCAGCTTTTAGGGAGACCCTAGCTTTCTCAGAGGAAGAAGAGCCTTAACATGGCATTTTTTTCCTGGAAAAGAGCTGCCATATTTTGAGATGCTAAACTGACTGTAGTTAGTGATACAGAGATGTGGCTTTATATCATTGTTGGCCTGATGTCCCTAGTGATGGGTATCATGATGTACTGTCCATGGCTACCTGTGAGAAGACCCTCAGTGGTAGGGGAACTGGGAGAAACTGGAAGAATGTGTTAACCTAATAGGAGAACAGCCTTTGGTCTTGATTGCCCTTTTCATTTACCCATGATGAATGCTGCTGTTCATCCCACGGTTCCCATACCCTGTAGAAATCTGGAGGTAGGAGGAGGGTCCCCAGACATAGGGCTGGGATGTGCCCAGGCACTGGTCCTTGGTGTGAGGTTTGGGAACCTTCCTGGACCCTCTAGTTGTATGGACCTAGTGTCTGTCTCTGCCCAAGTCATAAGACTTCTGGGACAGAGACAGTAAGAAAGACTAGACAAAATGAATGTGGGGGATTGAATGAAAAGTTAGAGGCTAAAAACTTGACATAGCCACACAGCTGTGAGGAACAGGGCAGAGGCAGGAGCTGGCAGCATCTCCCCTGCATTGACCCAGTGTCACTGCCCTTAGCATCTCCTGCTGTCCCACTTCCTCCTGGTTTACCCAGTAGCCATTGTGCCAGCATGTCCCTGCTGCCACTCAAGTGGACAAGCATCGGCCTCGGAGACCACATGTGAACTTCTTGTGAGGTACAGATGTTGCAGAGTCAAAGCTTGGCCACCCTTGGTCTAGGAGGGACTTGGGTTTCCAGTGCCCTGGAGAAGCAGGAAGTGCAGGAGACATGGATATCATGAGAAAAGAATCAATAGTCCCTCCTTGGCCTGACCAAATATTGATTTTGCTGTTCTGTTCATATCATTTTTCACTGCCTTGCTGAACCTCGGGGTGGGGGCTCCCTCTTGAAGACGCGTAAGGGGTGCTTTGGGGGGAGGAGGCAGAGAGACTGGACCTCTCATTGGGCATGGTGAGGACAAGGATCAGTCACTTGCTAACCTGACCCTGACCAGGGGGATGGCAGTGGTAGGGTGGGGGTGTCTTGGATATACAGTCATCCCCAAACCCTCCAGCAGTGTCCTGTTAGCTAATACTGTTGAAAGCTTATATTGGACAAGGTTTGCTGTCTTACGTTCCCTGTCAGTGCCCCCCACTGTGCTGTGATTCTACTTTAAGGTTTGATATAAAATCCAGGGAATGCAAAGGATCTTCCTGGCTGTTGTCGGTTTTGGAGTGCACACTTAAGTTTTGGATCCAAGCGTTAATAAATGCAGCGATCGGCAACCACAATTCAGCCTTCCCCACCAATTCCTGCTACCACAGCTTTGCAGGAGTGCTGCTATCCAAATACTCCCAAATTTATGATTTTCGACTCAGAATTGCATCTGCTACTGCTGGAGGTAAAAGTATTAATATATAAATAAAGGCTAATTCTGTCCTGGTTGTTTTTCTTCATGAGGTCACCAGTCCCTGAGGAATGATAAGCAAAACAGCAGAGTGCCTCACAAGAAATAGGAAAAAATCATCTCTCATGGCATGAAAAAGAAAGATGTTTGGAATGTTTTTAAAGAATGTTCTCTAGCTTTCTTTGGTTGTAGTTTCTACCACATATACTGTGTTTTTACTGGGATTGAAAAAGACGGTGCTTTGTACACGACACTGTTGCTAGAAGCTAGACTTGCTGGGAATTACGTGGTCAGTTCATTTTTACTTTGTGTAGCTGATTTATATATTGATATAGTGATGCAAAACCACTTTGAATCCCCATTAAAACAATAATTTTCAGCAATTCTGTGGTCTCAAGGCAATACTGATGTGCTGTCTTCACAAATCTTTGGCTTAATTATAAGTTATGTTACCTGATGGGAAAATACTCTTAAAACCAGGAAGAAACAGTGTATGGGTTTTTTTTTTCCAGGCAATTTTGGGCAGTGTTTCTCAACCTGTGTAAACCAAAGGGCTAACCAGCCTTATAAAAACCCCAACAAACCACAACACCAGTAAGTATCAAAGAATTGCATGTTTTTGCCACATGACCCACCTATTGCAATGAAAAATCAAGCTAATCTTGAAATGCTTACTTGTATTTTGCACATCTGGATGTATTGGTCTTTTCTTATCAATGTTGCAAGTTAAGACAAGATGCTTTGCTTGGAATGGTGTGGTGCTGGAGCAGATAACCAGGAAGGTTGTTAGAATCACCACACCTGGGGGCTTGCAAGACTCAGCTAGTGGCTGACCTGCTCTGATGTTTGCAATAACCCTGCTACAAGGGGGAGTTTGTGCTAGGCAATCTCCAAGTTCCTTGCTTCTATGGTTTTTTGCACCTTTGCAAGTGTTGCATCTTCTGGTGCCCTGTGGGCCACAAGAATGGCTGTGTTGACCTGAAGCAGATGCGGTCTGACATGCCACTTCAGGGACACTGGAGCTTCCCATGCAGAAGAATGGAAGTCAAGAGCTTGCAGGCAAAGGTGTTTTTCTGTTTCATCCTGTGATTCAGGGCTAAAAGCCTGAATTTTCCCAGTGTAGGCATTTCAATGTGGCATGTTGGTTGGAACAGCTTGGGTTTCTTTTCTAGAGAGTAAAGAAGCAGCTCTCTAGAAAGCAGTTCAATCCTCCAAAATTAGCTTCACCTAGACAATGGGAAGCTTGAGTTGTTCTTGGGCACCGTCTCTCAGGGCATAGATTAGAAAGCATCTACAGTGGTTGTCACTGTGTTTCATGGGAAATCAGAGTCTGAGTCCTGGCCCTGGGTTGATTTTGCCATTCTGCTTTTGCTTGTAGACTGGCAGAGTAAGCAGTGAAGTCCTAACCTACACTGTCCTTGGTGGCAGGATGCTCATGATCAGGCATGGAGACAGCAGAACTGCCCCAAATCTTACGATATGACTGTATTTACTCACCTGGGCTTTTAGCCCAGTGCAGATAGAACCCATATTTCAGGATAATCCTCAACATCATAAATTTACCTGTGCAGATGGGACCCAAAGGGAATATTAGAACAATGAAGGGAAAAAAACAAGAAGGAAAAATGCACCTGAACCTTTGTGCAGCCTTCATTAGTACCAGCAGGGTTATAGTTAGTTTTAATCATTCAGCTAACTGTACTAGCAAAAACTTTCAACTGTCAGCCATTTAAATTGGAGAGGTCATTAAAATATTTATTATTACTGTAAATCACACCATTTAAGGTCAAAGCAGAAGCATTTGTTGGATTGGAGCAAGATCCCAAGTTGTTTTCTTACCTGGAGGTTGAGTCCTGGTGGAAAGGTCTGTGTTTCTAATTTTGCTGTGCTATTTTGTTACTATGAGATGATGGGAACACCATTATGCTGTGCTATTTTCTATTTTTTAATTGGTCGCTCATACACAGGTCTGGCTGGAGTTGAAAATCCCAGGGAAAAAGCCATTAACACCTGCATGCTTGACCTGCAGTTTATAAATCAGAACATATGTTTTCATATTTCTAACCCCTCAAAAACAGAAAAACGTGTTAGTGGATATTTGCAGCAAACTCAGATGCACATTGTCTTTCCAATGTCAGCAGACCAGAGTGTCAAAAGGTATAAATCATTGCAATTACACAGATTTTTGCCTGAGGTCTGGCCTTGATGAATGTCTCTCCTGAACAAGATATTATTGGGGATGTGGAACATGCACATTACTTAACCTGCTGTATTAAGATTGCAAAATGCCACTCTTACTCTTTGTGTAGGGTATCTAACAGTCTTGGTGGATTTCTTCATGTTGTTTGTGTGATGACCGTCATCTTAGATGATTTAACTTCCTATTGTGGAAAACACTTAGGCATATACTTGCATCTTATTACAATCACTGTTGAAATCAGCAAGACTGACTTTTGCTCTTGCAGTTCATCCCAGTTTAGCTGAATGAGGTCATTAACAAAGTCTGTGTGGAGTGGCTTATACAGATGAAACACAGAGCAAGTGTGGTGGTAAAAACACTCTCTACTCTTTCAGTCCTAAAGGAGACCTATCTAAGCATTGCTCTGAGCTGCCTGATTCATCCTGTCCTTCCCACTTTGACGAGCACACCTTCAGCAAATATACTACCTGCACTACTTTTATACTCTATCAGCCTTATCCTGTTGCTCATCCGGCATGGTAGAAAACTCAAACCTCCCTACAGAATTTTGGTCTTAATGTTAGTGTTTTGCTTTGAGATAACACAAGGAAAATGTAGTTGGAAGGCTGGCTGGATTTGAAAAGCCAGGGTAGGGGTAGCTACTGCTGTAACCTGGATCAGTGCTTGTGAAGTGAGCTGGGTGTTTGAACGTGATATCTTAAGATCTCACTTGCTTCCACAGAAGAAAGATCAGGGCTAATTCCATCCCTGAGCTGAAAACTTTCATCTGCAAGACAATATAGATTTGTTCTATATCCCGATTTGGTTGTGTATTTAGGCTGTACATTAAAACCAAACCAAGCAAACAAAAAACCCCAACCCAAAACAAACACAAACCCACAAAAAACCCCAAACAATCAAAAACACCCAACACAAACCCCAAACCCAACAGAGGGATCAGTGGGCTGCTGTTGAAAAATATATATGAAAGAAATGAATGAATCTGTGTGGGTGTATTCCATCTTTTAAAAGCTCTTACTCGTCCTGTCCTGTCATTTTAGATAACAAAGATGTAACCATTTTCTGAGGGTAATGATTTAAATAGAAGAAAAAAGGAGAAACTTTAGGTAGTTTTTGTTTTTCTTTTTTTCTAGAGTAATGGCACATATTTGAAATCCTTTTAAAGGTTACCTTACCCTTTAAGACCAAAAGTTATAACTCGAGTCGATGTACTTAGCTAAAAATCCCTGTAGAGATTCAGGTTTCTTGCTTGAGCTGCCTGGAGTGGTGAATTTAGGCCTTTGCAGTGATTGTCAGCTAGGAGAACATTAATGGAGTATTAGAAAAATGAAGTCCCCAACCCCTCCTCCCTTCTGGCTGGTTGTTTCTACATGGTGGGAAGGAAAACATTTTCCCCTTCAGCCATTTACTGTGCAACAGGGGGAAACTGTCAGTTTGCTATGAGCAAACCCCTGCAAGATAAGTCAAAATGATTTACCCTGTAAATAAAGTGGGCTGTTTTCTTTACTTGGAAGAATTGCCCATGTGGAGAGACTTCCTATGGGAGGGGATGTGGTTGGCCCTTCACATTTATCCACTATGTTTGTCTTTTTTGAAAAAGCAACATTGGAAAGATTAACAAGTCTGTCACAGAAGGAACTGATATATCAAAGCTGCGGAGACAAAGCAGACCATTCATTCCTTACGTCTCTGAAATCTCACTTCCAGTGCAAACCAGGTCTTCCCATTTAGATCTAGATGAAAAGAGGGATTTCCCTCTTCCTCCTTCCCCCCCAAAGTACTGGGGACTTTTATAAGTATATGTGTGTGTGTGTGCACATATATATATAAAAATGTGTGTCCATATGCTCACTCTATACATTGCAATGGGAGCCCTCCCAAGCTGGTGAGTTATTTGCCACTGGGGGAGGGGCCATGGGGGTGCAAGAAGATGGGAGTGATCTGAGCATAGTACTAGACACAAGGAATTGCGCTCTCATGGACATCCCCAGAGATTTAGGATGAGTCTCTCTTCATTTAAATTTCATCTCCTCATTGTAAAAGCTGGAGGAAGCTTTGGTGTGGTGTTTTTGGTGGGTGTGGGTTTTTGTTCCTTTGTTGTGGTGTGTTTTGGGTATTTTTTTAATCTAACCATGAAAGGGCTTGGGGTAAGGAAGGGAGAAGATAGAGAGACTGCTGGCGGGGGGACTGGATGCTTGAGATCCCTTCCAGCTGTGTGGCTGTGACTTAGTGATTGCTAAGGCTTCCATCCATGCAGAAAATCCTGTAGAGAAGTATGCATACGCATAATATGTCTGAGAGGTACTGGCTATGCAGGATTTATGGTGCACAGAATGTATGTGCATAGATCATATTGATGAGCACGTATGCAATGGAGAGGAAATAAATCTTATCTCTTCAGGCTGAAGGATTTTCTGAAATTTCTAATGTAATATTTGGTCCATGTTGCCATTTTTAGGGACAACTCAGAGATGTAGCAGTCCCAGCTGGCAGTCATTGCTTGGTAGACAGTGATGTTTTCTAGTCACATGTTTCACTGAGGTCTTTTAATTTGTCTACTTCAGCTGGTCATCTGCTTGTAGAACTGTAGAATTGTAGGATGGTTTGGGTTGGAAAGGACCTTAGGACCGTCTAATCCCAACCCCCGTGCCGTGTGCAGGAACGCCTCACACTAGACCGTGTTGCCCAAGGCCCATCCAACCTGGCCTTGAACACTGCCAGGGATGGAGCACTTACCGCTTCTCTGGGCAACCTGTTCCAGTGCCTCACCACCCTCGCAGTAAAGAACTTCCTTCTGTCTAAACTGAAATATATGTATACGTTCTTTCTTCTAAGGCAGAGGAACACAAACTGCATTGTTGCTCCCAGTGCTAGAAATGCTGTTTTAAACCCTCATGAGCATAAACAGCTGGTGTCCAGATAAGGATCTCAGCATTAAAAAAGCCCCTGAACTATTTAAAACTGCCATTTGTGACATGCCATGTGCTTCCAGACATCTTCAGCAGAGAGGCAAGAAGATGCTTGTAGCATGCTTTCCAGGGTGTCACTTCTGAAGCACTCTGACATGGAGGAAAAGCCCTTTTGAGGAGAGATGCTGCCTCCCCAGATGTGCTGGACTACATCTGGAAAGCAAAACTCTACTTTTCTGGGACAACTTGTCCCATTGGCCTGCAGAGATTCAGCTACCTGCCCCTACACCCGTGTTTATGCCTCAGGCAGGGCAATGCAGGCATGTGTCCCAGGCTGTGGAGGTGTTTCTTTGCTGGCTGTTGCTGCTGGAGAAGCATGTTAGCTGAGCAGGCACAGTGGTATGCTGTATAGGCACTGACTTCCCTCTGTACTGGTGGAGTGAGGAATGTCTTCCTTGCTTTCGCAGGTGGCCAAGACCATGTGCCCTCAGCTGGTGGTATGCTGGCAAAGGGCTGAAGGGCATCCCTTTGGTGAGCATCATGTGTGCTTCGTCAGTGAAACCTGCTGCTCTACCCCTGCCCATCATGTGTGCACCTAGTGTGTGCTGGTGATGGAGGGTGGGAGCAGCAAGGCCTGCTGGCATCCTGCTTTCCCTTCCTTCCATGAGTCATTTGCCAGAGGGAAACGGCCCTTCTAGTGCTGTTACATGAAGGTTTTTAGGAATTGTCTCTTGTTTCTGGTTTCTCCTTCCTTGTATGTGTCTATTCCAAGGACCCTTGGAAAGGGGTGAAAATAAGTGTATAATTCACCCGTCTGGAAAGAAAGTTCATTGCCTAAATTGGAGCAGCAGTGTGAGGGGTAAAGAGGAAGTTAAAGATGTTTTCTTGAATGAAGAGGATTGAGAATTTAAATCCTTGCTGTAGAAGAGGCAGATTCTGGTTTTCTTGCATCCCAGGGGAGTTGTGGTCTTAAGATTCCCTCTTTTCTTTCCTTCCTACTTTTTCTCATGTAAAGATTTTGGGCTTAGCCTGGTACAGGGCACAAATTACTCAATGCTGTGTCAAACTAGACCTACATTTAGTGCAATACAGTCGGTGCAAACTTCAGTGACAAGCTTTTTATATGACCTTGGGCTATATTCTTACCCGGAATAAGTGGAAAGTGTTTCTCTTCTGAGCACCTGGGTTGTATTTTGTATAAAATATGTACATTCTGGAGAAAACAGTAACTGTGGCCATGAACTCCTGAGCTCAAGTTTCTTCAAATATCCACCACTTCCCCAAGGTGTAAAAAAATAAAAAAGCCCAGAAATGCTGAAGCTTCCCTGTACAAACGACAATAAAATACGATTGCCAGGCACAATTCCATCAAGTTTTACAACAATTGCTTTTGAGCTGTTAAGTATGCTGTGCTTTAGTCAAGGATCTTGTGCTTTTGTACACAAGCCTCATGTTTGGTGACATTGAACCTTCGTATGCAGATACCAAATATTCAAAAAGGAGGGGAGGAAAGAAAACTCAGGAAAGCTATTTTACGTTTGTACTGAGGTTTGTTCCCTTTAATCTGCAATCAGAACAAAGACTCAGTTTTTATTACGGTCCTCTTGGAGGCTGCTAGCTACAGTGTGAACCCCTCTGGGGTTAAAGTGTAGAAAAATTGGGAGATGCTTGTGGTTTTGATGGAGAAGTGGAAGATTCCAGTGAGAGAAAGGTTGGTGCCTCTGTTGGAGAGAAACAGGAGGCAGTGTGAAGTGAAAGATGTTAGCTCATTTACAATCACTTTAGTTCAATTCACTCTCTGAGGTCACCGTCCTGCAGAGTTCTGTGCAGGCTTTATGCATTCACATATTAATAGTTTAATTGAAGCCCTTAGCTTAAACAAGTCATTATCTATCAAGAGCAAGCCACAGGCAGGGTGATGGAGGTGATGCTATTGTTAGCCATGTGTACATAATACATACCCTGCTTGAGCTGCCTAGAGCCATGGCTGAATATCATGACTTTCATTTCAAAGTACCTCTGTTTTCTTCCTCAGCTTTTTCATTAGATTTCTTGTATTTCCCTCCAAACTCAGCATTTTGGCATTTGCCTGTGGGAGCAGGCTTCTGGCACAGGTGACACTGGAATCACGGTCCCTGGAAGTGTTCAAAAGCTGTGCAGATGAGGCCCTCAGTGATACGGTTTAGTGGTGGTTTTGGCCCTGCTGGGGTAATGGTTGGACTTGATCTTAAAGGTCTTTTCCAACCTAGTTAGTTCTATGATTCTATGACACAGTTACTCAAAGACAGTTGTCGTTTTGGCCAGACATATCTGCTGATGAGTCAGGAGAAAGGACGCAGAACTGGAATTTCTGGGTTTGCTTTAAATTTTGTGGCTCTAAGAAGTTTTTTCTCAAGGAACAAGACAGTGAGAATTCATTGCTGGATGTTATTCCTGTCTAGAGAGGCAGCTGAGTTTTGTGTTACTCAGCAGAGTGAGAGGGCGCAGTATCATTGCACCTTCTTATGAAGTCTAGCTGTGTGGTGGAGAGAGGAGAACAGTCACTTTCCACATCGTGCTGTTCTTGCGATTATTTTTCTTACCATGCCTCAGTTTCCCTTGATAATACCTTTACACATACTTTTCACATCTGATGCTCAGGGTATGATGGTGTTGTTAATTAGTCCCCCATTTTATGGTGCTGTTTCATGTACCATGTTTGAGAGGGTCACTAAACAATCAGTGGTGGATGTTTGTTAATGGGCTGCAGTGTGTTGCAAGAAGGGGTTAAAACAATCCAGGAAAAGGAATTACCTCCTTTGTAACCTTTGTTTCAGAATCCTGACAACCCAAGGATGTTTGCTTTTCTCCCTGAAGGTTAAGTTGTCCTAACAGGTGCTAATTTTGTGTTTTCTTATGGAGATCTGTCCATATTAGAGGCAACTGTGAGCAAACAAAAAAGCCAATTAGAGTGCAGGGGTATTCTTCCTCCTTGTCTCCACGTAGTCCCCAGCTATCTCTATCAGTCACCTTAAGCCATAGACTTATCGTTTCAAACCTTCTTGAGAGTCTGTAGACTTGTGCCTTCTTTGGGGGAAATACCATCCTTTTAATGTCATGGGAAAAATACTGTCATGGGCAAGTAGATGATCCATGCTAACTGGGGTTTGTCATCAGCTTTGGCAATCTGTGTAGCTGGGTTTGAGATTAATGGAGCCAAAGACTTTAAGCAAATATTGTTGACGTGTACTTAAACTGTCAAGAGAGCAAGAAAAAGGCTTGCGCTGCAGCCACTAAATAAAGATTTGTATTCACCAAACACAGTGAACCTTTTATTAGCAATTATTTGCAGCTCACTACCTTCCAAAAAGGAAACAACTTGGTGTAACTTATTGTCAATGGTTTATTTGCAGTCTGGGGCTTTCTCCCACCACTCTCTTCCTCTCTATTTTGAAGGTTTAATTTGAGCAGGAATTAAGCTCTGTCTTCATTTCTTTCAGAACACTATGGGCCAAATATTTGTGTCATAAATAGCTTCATTTGATTTCAGAGCAATTTAAGTCATTGGCCAAATTTGTACAGGCTGTTTAAACAATAAAATTCCCCCAAACCAGCAAACCCCCCAAACAACAAAACCCTTCACCAAAATACTCCAAATGCAAATAATGGCTGTTAATTATTACAATATGTTAACACAAGGTACAAAATGTTTTCTTCTATGCAATCGACTATCTAGTATGTGAGATGTAATAAACCAGAACAGCACATCAATTATAATATTTTATGATTATTTTATACTCTTGGCAAAATACATGTGCTGTTATCTCAAACCTTATTAAAGCTCAGCTGATTAGAGGTTGAAGTTTTTACATAAGTTATTGATGTTGCTTCTTTTATTCAAACATTTTCATAACAAACTAGCTAGGAAAATATTTTTCTTGGCCACAGTCTTAAGATGAGAGACTTATGTTGTAGGTAAGAGTATGCAACTGTTTATTTGGATTAAGAACTCTGAACAAACAGCTCTGAGCATCTGTCTTTGGAACAGTTCTGTAGCACAGCACATTTACATTTTCAAAAACGAGACTGATCTCTTGTGCACAGAAGAAGATGGGTTATTTAAGAATAACCTGTATGGATTACTTGTGACTATTAGGCTCCTTTTGGTCATTCAGTGGCTGCCCAGCTCTCTAGCTCCCCTTTCATAGAATATTGATGCATCTATTGTTTTAAAATCCAGTAATGATGGTCTTTTCCTGAAGAATTAAATGTTTGTCTGATTTAAAAGGAAATTATTTCTTTGGTTATATAGTGGTGCAGGAAGGAGTTGCATTCGTGCATATTTATTGCTTAAATGCAGCAATGATTTAAGTCAGTGAGATCCAGAGCAGTACAATGAAACTTCGGGGGTGAGATAAAAATCACATAAAAAAGTAGGGACTGGGACTTACTCCTCTTCCAGGCATCTCTTCTGTTCCTCTCCTCTGGCTCCCTCAGCAGCCTGGTGAGGCATCTGCATCTTAAGCAGGAGAGTACTGTGGGTAGCTGATACAGCTCATGCTGTGGTCTGAAAGACTAGAGTAGTCCAGGCACGCTATTTCACAGCTCTCAGTATATGTGAGAGGAGTCCCATTTCCACTTGTGCACCTTGCACCACTGCAGGTTAGTTTGTCTGCTTTTCTGCACATCTCTGCATCTTGCACTGCTGCCTCCTTGTTCCTCTTACCTAGGTGGGTAAGGGGGCACTTAGCCTGCCTTATAGGTGATGGAGAGAAATGGATGCTCAGAAATGTCATGCAGCTTTCCTAAAGTGTTTCAAGGAGCTTGTGAAAAAAGGGAACTGGACCCAATTCTCCTGAACCATCTGGACCACCCTCAGGAGTACTTGGGTAGTTGGCATCATAGAGAACACCCAAGAAAGCTGTTGGAAAACCTCAGTGATCGGAGAGGTACAACAGTTGGCATGAAGGCTATGCAGGGAAAGATGCCCTTCATGTGAACAGAATTTAGAAAACTCTGTGTGCCCAAAGCTTGTTTTCTTTAGCTGTTTCAGTTGATCCAGGAAAAGATTATTGTCTAGGAACCTTGTTCCTCTATTTTCAGACCATCATAGCTACAACAACACTGGGAGAAAGTACACACTGGAGAATTATTTTTGGGTCAGTGTGCACATTTCTGCTTCTACCTTTGACTGTTTCTCCAGATTCTGGGGAGGAAGTCTAGAGGCAGTTTATTGCAGGAATGCCACTTAATTTTCCTTTGCCCTTTTGACATAGAAAATGCATATCTGATGGAGGTTATTTGTTTTCACTTGCCATGTGCTAGGAAAGTTTATACATTGCAAGTATTACCAATCTAAACAACACAGGCTAACTGGTATCCTTGTAAAAACAAAACAACATGGTTGTTTGAAAGATTGTCATGTGTTCTGGAGTAGAAATGTTTAAATGCCAAAAAGATTCAGTGTCAGTGATTGAACTTTCATCCATCTTCTGAGTTTATAGCTGCAGGAAACCCTTCATCTCTGTGTCATCTTCAAGCATGACTTAATGAAAAGAATTGGATTCTGCATATTTAAAGGTTTGGTGGTTGTTTTTTTTTTAATAGACAAATGGTCTTTGTATAGGGGCATTCATGATCCTGGTCACATGTGTAGTGATCTGTGCTTGACAAAGTGATGGGGATATCTGAAAAGTGTTTGTTAACACTTCAAAGGAACGTCAAGACAGCAGAAGTGAAAAAAGATTAATGGCTCTTGGGAACAGCCTTCTCCAACATGTGATGTGCTGTGTATTGAACATGTCCTTGTTAGTTTAGTGCTGTGGAGTTACCATGTGTCAGCTTCTCCCCAGTAACATGCTTAACAGATAATAGATCTGCTGTCAGTACCTTGATGGTGCACAGATTAATTCTGTAGTAGTCCATGATGTTGACTATACCAATACATTATCTCTGCAGCTCTACTGAGTCTTTAATGTGGTGTAACACCCTGCTTATGGCTGTACTAGCACTGAAATGAGTTCTGTTGACATGGACTGTTGTCAGGCAGAAACAGAAGTAGCTGTACTGCAGTGAGGTGTCACAAAGGTGACCAGTGACCCAGGCATGTTTTCGGTTGAGCTGTGCCCTAAACTTGTGTTGTGCTGCTGGGCATGAAAAAGACATCTGAGCATAAATACTAGGCCATTTTGCTTCCCTCTGTGCCGCTGGCCACAGAAATCAGTATGCACAAATCCCATTAGCCAGAGGTTGAATCCTTACCAGAGGAAAAAAGAGTTTCCTTACCCAGGATGCTTTTCTTGGGGTATCTTGAGCCCCTTGGAAACCCTGGGCAGTTAAGCTCCAATGTCAAGAGGAAGCATAGCCCTGTTGTGCATGCACAATGTATCTGGAGATTTTGGTGTAATAGCAACATTTATGGAATAGGCTTTCCTGAATATATGGCTTCCTAACTAGAGAAGTCCAAGAAGTGTAGAAACCCCTATGCAACTGTATGAAGGCATGGGCAGCAGTGATGTCTCTGCAGATAGTGCTCTGCTGGATTCTTTTCCTTTATTATGGGATTTTCCTCTTCGCTATGGAAGATGGCCATGATTCCTGTATTGCTGCCATCCTCCATAAGCTTTCTCCTAAAGAAGTAAGTCCAGAAGCATGGAAATGTTTTGGAAAATGTCTGAAGGTGCAACTGGATGTTTGGATTATGCAAAAGGGTGACTGGAATTGGAAAAATGGTTTATGTGAGTTTAGCTTCCAGGAAAAGATGCTTCTGTGGGACTTGAGTCCTGATGCAATTCGGGCAGGTGAAATTAAGGATACCGGTCTTAAACACTGACCAGAGCTCCTGGAGAACTCAAGCTCAGGTGCTGGACTCAGTTTAAGAGCTCTAGAGACTTTTGTGTGTGCTTATCAGCTTTTTCTGAAGCTCTTTTTGAGTTCAAGAGTGTGTGAAGCTACCTTTGAAAATGTCATATGTGTTTATATCTTGAGCTGTGATGCAGCTCGCTTTGAGCTGGGTGAAGTCAGGTGGTAGCTTAAGCTGTGAATAGCTGTGGGCAGTGGTGCTGTATGGAGGCACAGTCATAGTTGGGTTCAGGGAACCCCTCTGACAGTGCCTTGCTGTTTGCGGGGACATCAGCATCTGTAGAAAGGAGTGATCCAGGGTGGCAGGGGAGTTGGGCGAGAAGGCTGTGGTGATTCCCAGCAGAAGCTCATGTCACGTAAGCTATTTCCTTTCCAGCCCATCTCAGGACGCTCCTTGTTGACATACGTGTTTCCATTTACATTGCAGTATGTTTGCCAGAGGGCAATTGCTCCTTTAACCTGAACCCTTCTCTTTATGCCTTCTCTGTTTGCTCATTTTAACCCTGTTCCCTTTATCACTGCCCATCCCTCCACTTCCCTCTCCTCTACCTCTGATTCTTATTTCCTAATCTGCCTTGTTTTTTCACCCTCCTGGTTGTTTTTTGGTTTCAATCTCCTCCCTCCCTCTGAATTTGCCACCATCTGTCCCTTCCATCTTGACTGGTCTCTTCCATCTTTCACCTTCATCCTTTCTTTTGTTCTTTTTATTTTGCTTACACTGATCTAAAGGTCATCCTCACACGGAAAATGGTGCCCTTTTTGGGGTCACATCTCTGTCTTCGATTTAATTTTCATATTTGTGGTCCCAGGAGACTTGAATCTCCTTTTCCTTTTTTCCTTAGCAGTTGGATGCCCCTCAAGAGCGCCTGGAGACAGCAGGTAGCCTTCATCCAGGGATGTATTCACACATGGCTGAATTTAGTGGAGCTAAGCTAGTCACACCAGCTGAGGACCTAGTTCAGGGCTAACCTAGTTACACTGTTCAAAGAAGTGTTTTGCAGCATTTGCTCCATTTTCCTGTATTACCTATATCTTTTGAGTTGGATTTTCAGCGCTTCCCATTTTCAATTACTTTGACATAGTTTGGAACCAGGCTTGTACAATAATGCTTTTTTGTATCGCTCCTTTACCCCAAAAGAGACTTGGTATCAATTGCCTTTGCGCTGCTAGACATATTTCAAAGGTTTTTTCACATTGATGAGTTCTAGAAAATCATGTTTTTGAAGAGGTGGGAGATGTCTGTGTTTCCATGACTCCAGGATCTGAGGACTGGTGGAAAAGTTCTTCTTACCACTGTGCAGAGAAATTGTTTTGCTGTGCAGAGAAGTCATCGTAGTGTGAGAATCACACCTCATGGGTTATGGCCCAGAGGTCAAAGTCATCGTCCATTTTGGAAGGTGGGGTTTTAGATTGTGTGTGCCCTGGGTTTGCACTTTGGACCCCAATCTGCTTGTTGTTGTACCAGGATTATGTAAAGCCCAAGTAAAAATAATTTGAGCCATGGCATACAAGCTCATTCTGCCTTAATAAGGAGAGCACCACCACATTCACTCCTCACACTTTGAAATTAAAGATGTAATGTCATAAAAAGGAATTTTTATTGTTTTCAGAGGGCATAAAAGCCCTTGGTGTAAAGTCAGAAGGGTATTTTGATGAATAAGGTCAAAGTCTGGTGTACATAAAGCGATCATTGTACAGCATTATAGGTTGTACTGAGTGTCAGCAAGTTACCAGAAGCCCTGATCCTGTCAACACTAGTATGTGTGCATGAGTTTACCCTTGTAAATACTCTCATTGAAATACAACTGTAGTAAAGTTATGCTCAAACTTAAGTTTTGGAAGAATCAGCATCTTTCTTAATGAAATGGTAAGGAATCAGCATTTCAAAACTGCAAATTGGCCCCAAAGATCAAAATTGAGTATTTTCCAATGAAACTTCACTTTCAAAACTGTGAAAGCTTTTGTTTTAGAGAGTTTGAAGCATTACATTTGATGTTCATGGCTGGGTTTTTATAATATCCAATATTCTTTTAAAATAACATTGTAACTGCAAATCCCAAAACATAAGGACAATACAGAAATGTTTGCTCTGAATTTTTTCCCCTTTTGGTAAAATTTCCATGTAAATCACCAAGCCTCCATAAAAAGACTCATCTTTGACACAAGTGTCTTTTTCAACACTTTTATGATGAGCTCTGATACTAAAGTTGGACAGAAATCTCTTTTCCTGAAAAAAAACTGAAATAAAATTTTCAAACAATTTCTTAGAGGAGCTAGAATTATTTTCTTTAAATACTTTTAAAACTGCTTTCTGTATTTTGCTAAAAGCAAAGCAACACGAAACGTGGAGGTCTGGAGTGTGCAGAAGCTTTCTATAGCCATTCCGATATAATTTCAAAAGGTATTTTGAAATAAAAACCAAACAAAGTAAAATTCTGTGAAAGAGGAGGCAATTCAGTCATGAAAAAATACTGTTTGATGGAGGGGAGGGAGGAAGTGCACTTAATCACACAAATTTCAGGAAGGACCAATATTTGGGCTTTCGATATGTGTGACACCACCATTGGCTTTAGCTAGTGGAGGGTGAGTTGTGTTTCTTTGTACATCTGTTGCATTGTGGTGGCTGGCCCTCTTCATGCCTGATGCTGCGTATCTCCATTCCCCCCGGCAGTTACAGTTATTCCAGCCCTCTAAATATGCAGCAGTATTTAACTTCAGGCACCCCACCATGGCCCAGTTTTCCAGCCAAAAAAGGATGCCCCTGAGCAAAGATCTGAGAGGACCAAGAGGTGTGGCAGGAGGAGGAAGTCAAAGGGAGTGGGCAAAACAGGTTGGCAGCCCTGCTCCTTGCCAGCCTGATCTCAGCTTGTTTGAAGCTGAATGATGGTTCTGAAGGGTGGAATAAAGCTTGTTGGGATAAATATGATTTTTATTTCCTCCACAAGAGGAAAGGCACGCTGATGTGCAGTCAATGGTGTGACTCACTGCGGCAGAAAAAACCCACCAAGCCACAGTGTGTTTGCTCGTGCGATGGCTGCATTGCTGCCCTCCTCCATTGCTTCCCTATTTTGCTCCTGAGCCCACGTGGCAGACATTAAGCTGATCTATTCTTAAACTGTTTCTGGTTTCTTTTTGGTACCAACCTCAGTGAAACAGCATCACACGAGCAAAGGCAGTATGGTATGTGGCTCTGACAGCCATGCCCAGCTTGGTTGCTCCGAAGTCTGGTGCAGAATGTGGGAGCAGCCTCATCTACAAGTTTTCTCTGCTCCTCCCAAAGTGGGTGCCTGTATTTGTCCTCGGGTGAAAAAGAAAGAGACAAACCCCAAACCAACCAACCAAACCCCAAAAAATAGAAGGAAAGAAAAAGAAAGGATCAAAGTGTTAATTATCAAACATTTTGTGGTGCCAGGTGGAAATGAAAGTGGAGTGATCAGTGAAATAACCGTTGGGGATGGAACTGAAGTGCATTTTCCAGCAGCTCATTAGAATAATGAGGAACCCACAAAGGACATGGGAGATGCAAATAAGCTTTGTTGCTCTGTCATTATATTTAGGAGCAATGTGGTGCCGCTAAGCACTGGGTTAATAGCAGATAATTGCCTTGCTTTACTGTTGTTTTTTTTTTTTCTCTTCTCCCTCCCCCCTTTCCTTGAATGGTTTTATGGGATGTGGACTTAGTAATGTTGTGGCAAAGTGTCATTTCCTGTTTTATTGGAATGACTCAAGTCTGCTCATTGTGGTGGAGGTCAGGAGCACGTTTATGAAGTTTGCACTGTGGTTAATCAGTAGGAGAGCAGAAGTTTCTTTCTCTGTCTCTTCATTTCTGAGGGGGATGGAACAAACTCTCCATAAATTTGCCTGGACCACATAGCTCTTGAGCTTGTACCTGAAATGATGTCCGTGAATTAGCCTATGAATCCTCCCAAGACTTCCTACCCGCAAGTGCTGCTATGCTCAGCCTCTACAGGGCTTGCAAATCTGTTTTCTTGAAGCTCATTGAAGCCCTAAGATTTTGAACTAGAGAAGGGTTTGGGCTGCCCTTTTTCTAGTTATTTCTCCTTTACCCAGGACGATTGGGTGACTTTTAGCAGAAGGTTTTCAGCCTGTTGCCAGTTTCCCTGCCCACTCAGGCTGCACTCAAAGCTGTCCCTGGACAGCCTCAAGCGTAAGGACCTTCTTCCTGTTGGTAGTGTACTGATTGTTCATGCCCCGTGCAGAGGCAGCAGTTGGGCAAACACAGATCCAGGGTAGGGCAAGTGGAAAGGAGAGGTGCTTTTATGAGTGATGGTAATGCAATAAACCAAATAAAGTTGCTGTTTCTGACTAATTTTGGTCACTGTTTCCATAAAACCTCCCTATTTTTATATTAGTTGATATAATTAATTTTTATTTTATTTTTTATTATCTTAAGGTCAGCTTTTGACTTCATTTTATGGCCTTGGTTTAGTTGCCTGACTTCCTAGGTCTGCAGAGAGACTCCTAGCTGTCATCAAGAGCTCCCGTTTGTTCATGGGTTTGCACTTGTTGACCTATGTGAGGCTCAGGGACTGTATTTGCAAGGAACTGTAGTCACAGTCAGGAGGCCAGCTCACCCCCAAGTCCATCATGCACTTTTTGAACTGGCACAGCCATGGTGAAGAACTCCATGAGAACAAATATAAACATGCATGGCCACTGGGTAGACCTGCTAACAGTGATGTAGAGAGGAAAGTATTCAGCCGCACAGACAATTAGAGCATGAAGCTGCTTGGAAAAGAACCAAAAATGCTGGAATTTGGTGGACGTGAACAGGAGAAAATATCAGCAGAAGAATCGAGGAGAAATGAGACTTTCCACAAAATAAAAGAAGGCTCATTAGATGAGAAACTTTAATTTTTGGCTCAATGTTTCAAGAGACTTGTGTGCAGGGAAGCTGAGGCAGAGTGTTTTATGCTCTTTGACTTGGTCTAGACTGATATACGTTAAAGCCGAAACCAAAAAAAACCCACAAGTTTTCTTGTAGTTCAGTGCCCTGCTCTTTAAAGTAAAATTTGAAGTACAGGTAAACAAAAAGCCTCTGGAAATTAAGTTGTTCAAATCTGATCTGGGTTACACTCATGGAAGATCCAAAATGCAGCCATAAAATGTGTTAATGCCCATCAAAAGAGTATTAGTGATTTGCTCTTTCTAATAAAAGTCATAAAGTGGAAGAGGAAGTAAGCACCCAGTTTAACTTGATGCCTATCTATGTGGTTTAAGAATTTATAGCCATACTATGGGATAGCAAAATGTATGAATTAAGAGCAGGAGTTAATCCTTTATTTCCACCCACTATGTAGTCTGATGGTGTTGGACAAAACAATTGCTTCATCTTCATTCAGGCTGTGTGGTCAGAGATGTGGAGACTGCATGTTTCAAGGGGTGGTTGTGATGGGATGTCCAACCTTATGTTAGGCTTTCTCATACTCTTCAGAGAAGAGGCTACAGGCAATGAAGATATCAGAACAACTGATGGGTCTGAAGCTGCAGGCTTGAGAAGCAGCAGATACAGGTCACATGAGGGGATGTAAATAGGGAGAGTGGTGTAGAAAAGGCAAGGAGATACTTTGGACCAGCGGAAGGGCAACAAAGATGATGCTACCATGGCTGTGTTCAGAATCCTCTGAGATAAGCTATTGGTGGAGCAGAGACAGTGTTTGCCTGCTGCAACCCTACAGTTTTCTTCATCCTTTTATGCCATATTTGATTTAGAGAAGCGCTTCATGGCCAGATGTGAGGGTATAAGCGGCAGTCAGGGGGATGTTAATATAGACTCTTCTTGATCTGTTTCTAATGAATGCTCAACCGTTTAGTCTCATTTTCTTAGCTGTATATTGTGAATGTGGGTTAAATAAATCAGTAACCGGTCAGGAGAGATGTCCAGAGGAAGCATAAAAGACAAAAAAGCAACCCATGTTCAAGTCATGTTAAGAGTGGGATGAAACCATCAAAAGGAAGGAAATTAAAATTGAAAGCAATCTTAAATTGTGCAATTAGAGATGGGAGGGGACCTGGAAATATAATATGTCTGAAAGTGACCTCAAGGTGATAGTGAGCAGCAGATGAAAACCAAGTTCTTAATACAGTGCCAAAGGCAGGGAACAAAATAGCTGTTTAAGACCTCCCATCTCTGAGCTTAGAGTGGCAGCCTTCTGTACGTGTGAGTAAAAGCACATGTACAGAGCATGACATCTTGGTGTTGTACAAAGATACCAACAAGTCAGGTTTTAGAGAACAGAGGATCATGTTTAAAAAGCTCAAAGGGCTGAGCCATGAACAAAGTGGAGAGGCAGCGCTCAATGAAGAGAATATCACAAGGACTATTATTGCTATTGAAAAACATGGATGAATTAAGAAAACAAAGAAAATTAATTGTTAAAGGTGAATTTGGTGCAGGTTTAAGAGATGAAATTCCTGTGGATGAAGGTATATAAAAAAATAAAGAGAAATCTTTTGGAGCAGCAAACAGCATAAGCTGTAGATGAATTTGAACTGGGAAATAGTGCCAAAACCACTGGAGACACTATGTGAGGCTTAAGCTTGCATCAAGGGTCTAATTTGGGTGCTTCTCTCTGGTCATTCTGTACAATAGACCAGAAATGAGATGCCAGGCTTTGGGGAAACTCCAGATCACTTCCAGATTTGGGTGTGAGTGTTACAATTCTTGGATTATCTCTGTTTTTGAAAACAAGGAATGGTTTGCATGGAGCGACTGTGGGGATGCTATGATGGCAGATGGGCACCAGAGTGGGAGCATTGGCATGGGAATTAAACACAGACTATGGACTATGTGCAATATTCTCTGACTACCCAGCTTATGGTAGGTGGTCCAGGTTTCTTCACTCCCCCAGGCATAGCTGAGTCTCCCAGAAAAAAGAAAGAAATTGTTTGTGCCTTTAACAACTGAGCCACTGTTGGTGGTACATGAAGGAGAGCATGCAGTTTAAATTATGGGGGGGGTGGGGGGGGTGGGGGAAAGTTGTTCACAATCTTATCCTGGTTTTCAAACCCACCAAAGAATCTGAGAGCCTTGAAAAGCCTCCAGCACTACGAGGTTTGCCTATCCCAACTTTGTCTCATTATTTTCCTTTCCTTGCACCTCTGTGTGTCTGGAGCCCAGCTGAGAATGGAATGAGCAGTACTGAAAGACTGTGAGAAAGACGATTTGTGTGGTAAACCCAGCACAGCCAGAAGCAGGAAGTACCAGATTTATCATGGGAAATCCTCTTGTTGTTAGATGCTTCTAGCCTACTTCTCCAGGCTTATGATATCTCGATGCTGTGTGTAGGCCCTGGTTCAACAGGGATGCTCAGCATTTGCCTGACCATGAAGTTAATTAGCACCCAGTTACATCAGGGATATGTCACTGTACCAGACAATCCCCACTGACTCAGAGTTAGTTGAAAATGTCCTGGTACAGGCTTATAGAGGGAGCTTAAGTTACTTAAGGTGGGGTTGGATTCCCTGTGACGTCCTTTGGAAGTGCCCGCACAAGTCCTGCTCTAGTTATACTTCATACATGTGGCTTTGTCTGCTTCTTAAGGAGCAGGTCCTCTGCCTGCCGTCCTTTTTGGCAGCTCTGCAGTCAGCCATATCCTCCCTGAACCTGATCCTCACTTCTCCCACCACATTGACACTTGGGAGCCAATTTTCTTGCTGTCCTCATGCAGATGATAGTGTAGCATCAATAGTGCCTTCCGGTACAGAGCCATGCTGTTACTGATATCTTTGTGTATCCATTTTCTCTACTGTGGTGGAGCAAGGGAGCCCAGCCCTTTATCCTCATCTTCTTCTCTGGCTGCCATTGGCCTTGGAGATTGACTTGAAGCCCATAGAAACTTTGTTTATGTGCAGCCCCTGGCAACAGGGAGTTGCACAGCTTTACTACATCATGTGAAGAATATTTGTCTGCTTTCTCTTTATTCTGTTTCCTGCTGACTCTCTTTGATGATCAGTAAGTAGGATGAGATGGTTTGATCGTTCCCTATGTGCCTTCTCTATGCTTCTCAGGATTTATGCACCTTTCATACCTTTGTGGCATCTCTCCCACTGTAGCCCACCCATCTTTATACTTCAGGGTACCTTCTTTTCTCTAGAGGAGCCTCCATCACTGCTGCACTGGTCTGAGTTATATGCAAATCAGCACTAATCAGGAAGAATAAGCCAACCAACAGCTAGGACATAGCAGGGGGACATGAATGATTTATAATTATTTTCTCCTGAAACCACTTGACATTTGCCATTACTTAAAGTCTGTTTGCTGTGCTTGAATCAGGCAGAAACATATCTCCTGTTGAACATAATGGGGGTCATTCCAGTAAGCAAAACTGTATGTACTATTGATGGCTACAGTATAATTTTATTGATTTAAAGTGTTTTAAGTAAAGGCATGATTTCAAGCCTGGAGATAAAGGTGGCTCATTGGTGTAATTGCACAGTAATCTGGTTCAGTGCCCCAAATAACACTATGATGTCTCCTAATTTACGGACACTGTGTACATCAAGTGATTAGGGGTCTGGGATGATGAGGCTGCAGTATGGAGGGCATGAATGAGTGGGAGGAGATGACAGAGTCCTAGGCAGAGGCGTCACGTGAGGGGCAGCAAGCTCCACTTTGTACTTAGCTGGTGTTCTGCTTGTGTCCCCTACATGTCACAAAGGAATCAGAGGTCAGAAGTGAGGACTATAAGGTATGCAGCTTGCACGCGAGTCTTGGGGGAGGTTTCACAAAAATTCTGGGAGTATCCAGAACTGGAGTTTTTGAGTCAGGCTTATTTCCAGGCCCTTCTGTTTATAATGCAGCAGTCTGTTTTAATTGTGGCTGATGCGTATCTCTGTTGTAGCTGCCCTTCATAACAAAATAAAACCATACAGAGGTACAAGGTTGTCAAAAACATTAAGCTAGTGCCTAGGTTTCTTGAGCTTTGAAGATTGTCTGTTCAAATTAAGAACTTTTGCAGCATTGCTTCTCAGACAATGCCTGAAGCTTCAGGGAAAGGATGTACTGTCTTTTGGGAGCCAAGCAACTCGTCACACTTGCTGTTGGACTCTCACGGCTGTAACTCTGGGATTGAAGCTAAAGTTCTCGTAGAAGCAGAGTACTTAAAGGCAGGACTGCAGTTTTACTGCAGCCTTGTTACGCCAAGAAATTTCCAACCACGCTAGCTGAGTGTAAGCACATCAGGTGAGGATGCTGAGCAGGAGTAAGCTGGCCTGTGACCCTGACTTCCCATACTGCTGTGTTTTGCTTTGATACAATAATGACTATAAAACCCTCCAAAAAAACCCAATGAGAAGTAATAGATTACAGCAGAATGCATGCAGTCTTCCTTGTAATTTTAACAAGTTAATATGTGCCTAGCACATCCCAGTGAGATGCCAATGACTTCCATGAAATTTCACTGGGAATAAACTGGGCACCTCTGGTCAGAGGTAAGCCTCAGGCTGCAGCAAACTTTTGCTCCCTCTGTGGTTATTTTATTTAGATACACATATGTATGGATGCACATATAGTCATTTAAGGCTATGACTGTTGTATTGGCTATCATTTTTAAAAGACTTTGAAAGAAAGCAGGAGCTTTATTGCGTCACAACTGGGCTAGGGAAGCCTTGCTGAGATTGAATCTTCTAGGCTGGCTTGAGAGAATAATCAGGGACTGATTATCAGTATTTTATTATTAAACTTTCACACTACAGGTTGGCGGATCTTGAAGGCTCTATTCTGGACTCATTGCTTTATAAGTCTTTCCTTACCACCTGGGATGATGGAAGGAGAACATACCTGTTAATTCTGAAGGTGCCTCTGAAGATCTGCTGAGGCCAGGTTTAAGATATAAGTGAATTTGGCAAAATATGGACTGAGAAGGGTATTTTTGGTACAGACCAGGGCAAGGTTTGTTAGGAGAAAATCAGCTGTGAGAATACATGAGACTATAGGCAGCAGCTCTGAAGAAAATCTTCTGGGATTGAGAGTCAAGCACAAGCTTAAGTGTGAGTCAGCTAAAGTGTGATGATGAGGGGGAAATAACCTGGTGGGATGTGCAAGTGTCACATGAGGCACATGAAGATGTCCTTCATTTGGGTTGTGTGCAGTGAAGACCTTTCAAGATGGTCCTGATTTACACCACTGGTTGGAGGTCAAGACCACAGGGCTTGTGTGGAAGCACTGAAGGTTATTCAGTTTAGGGAGTTAAAAAAGTGAGATTTGATACAAGCATTCCAATATGTTAATGTTGCTGTAGTGGAAAGAAGTTATCTGTTGTCCACTTCCATTTGGGTTCAGACAGAGGATCATACATTTAAGTACAATCAGGGGAAACTAGTGGAGTAGTTTATCAAGTTTAGATTGAGCATGTTACCTCTGTGTGTGTGTGTATAATATATATAGAGGAGCCTTTTGGTTTCTGGGGTAGGAGGTTTCAAGGTATCTGTTTGTAAAGGTCTGATTACTGCATGTCACATCGTGGGTAAGAAAGCAAGGATCCCCTCTCTGGCAGGGGACTGGGATGTAGGTGGTGGGATGGCTTTTGCCAGATTTCTAATGCCTGGTTTTCAGAGCTGAAGAGTGAAGTGTAATTACAGTGAAACCAAGGTCTCACTAACTGGTGATTCATAGAGAGATGTCAGAGAATTGGCTGAATAGGGAGGTCTTGTGCGCTATCACTAACTCAGCACCATATTGCAGAGCATTTCTTGGCACCAAGCACAGGCAGAATATGCATCTATTTGCCTATAAATAACTGAGAAGATACCATCTGAGATGGCAGCTGCTTGTATGCACCACCCATGTGAAAGAAGGATGGCATGCCTTGGTGGGATTTGCCCTGCCATGGGATCAGAGCCCCATTTTACCGGTTGATTTAGGCCACAGGGCCATAATTTTCTCCTAATAACATCCTTGCTATGGATGACTAGGACCACTGCGGCCTTCTCCTTCTTGTTTCCTATGACAGTGATGAGGCTGTAAAAGCAGTCCCTTCTTAGGGATTTGACTTTGTAACATTTTGGTTTTAGAAGATTTTTGGAATCTGACTAGCCAGAAATAGAATGAGAAGCCTTTAGAATGGCATCCAGGGCATGTGAAAATGTCCATCAATTCCTCTCCACTTGGGTGTGTGCTTCAAGGGAAAGGATGGCTGTGGTAAAAGCGCAATCAGTTATGAGGGCTTAGTTGCCTTTGAAGCGACCATGATCTTTTCATTACCATAGCAGAACGTGCTTTGGACTCCACAGTGGCCAGTGTTTAGATTGAGGCAGACCACAGGAGGAAAAGAGCATGACCCTGCTGCTCAGTTCCCCACGCTCCTGTCTAAAAACAGATAGGCAATAAAAAGAAAAAAGAATTTTTCCACATATTCTAGTCTTCAGAGCTGTACAAGCTGCATCTAGTTGCAGGCTGCGGTGTCTGGGGTCCCGTGCAATTAATTTTGTTGAGCAGGGGACATGCATTTCTCATCTCATCCATGCAGTCTGCAGGCTGCTCACTGGCTGGTCTCTGTTCTCAGATAATTTTCTTGGCCATATCTTCAAGAGGAGGAAGCTCTTCAGCCTACTTCAGGCAGAGGCAGAACCAAAGCAAAGTCTTCACATGAAACATAAGAGGTTGGAAAAGTGCCTCTGCAGATCATCTAGTCCAACCCCTTGCTCAGAGTAAAGTAAACTAGAGCAGGTTGCTCAGGAAAAATCAGTAATGAGCTCAGTAAGCTAGAGTTCATTGCCCAGCTGGATGTTGAGTATCTCCAGCAATGGAGACTCTGCAATCTTTCTGGTCAACCTCTTCCAGTGCTTGATGACCCTCAATGAAGAAAGTGTTTGGTTTCTCTTTGGCTTTGATTGGAAAGGGTGAAACGTGGACTCTGTTTTTGGCTCGTGTAGTTCCCTGTGCTGTCCAGATTGCATACCTTGCCTTCTTTTTGTGGAGGCCAAATTGAAAGTGACAGTCTTAGACTTCTGTGGCTGACGTTAATGCCTGAAATCTGGCTCCCTGAGACTCGGGTTTTGACTTACCCCTTGCCTTCAGACATCTCATGTTCCTAATTCTCTGAGTGCTTGTAGCCTCAACTGGGCCAGTTTCACAGCCAGCTCCTTCATAGCAGAGAGGAGTCGTTCCCACTTCACCTCACCTGAAGGGTGGGCTAGTTGTTTTATGCGATATGCAATGAATCTCTATATGGTAGAGAATGCTTATAGGCCCTACCCAAGGCTTGCATATTGCCTAGAAGGAATTTTCTGCTTCACCCACTCCCTTTTCTCTGTCATGCTTTAAGGAATTCAGTGAGACTTGTGTAAAGGGAATGGTGAGCAGAGCCTGGCTACAAAGGGTTGCACTTGTGAAATACCTCCATTTTAATCTACATGTTTGTTCCAACTAGACTATTTTCACAGCTGTTTGAGGGGGGGAAAAAAGGGACACTAACAAATCTTGTGAGAGACTTCTCCAATACTTCAGTTTCTCATTTCCAAACATCCTTGGAAAAGAGATCACATCCACTTACTTACACAAATGCCCCAAATAGATTTCTTTTTTGTAAACTGAGGGAGAAAAAAAATATTCAGTCTCTACTTGGAATTTAATTCAACAAAGGGCTGAATCCTCCCAGCACTGGAGCTGTTCCACATTTGCATCCGTTGAGGATGTGACCCCCAGCCCTCAGCCCTAACTGAACTTTCTCAGTAGTTTTATACAGCAACAGGACACACACACTAAAAAATAAATGTAGATTTCAATGGGAAGCATTTACAAGCCTGTATTGTTTCCATAGTTTCACTGCGACTATAATTCTAGCACTAATGATAAAAGCTATAGTATTACTAAGATATAGAGCTTTTTTTATTTCCCTTTTCTGGTCTTGGGTGGTCCAGAATGTGCAGTAATTCATGTTCTCAGCTGGGTTTCCACCACATTTCTGATTGACCTGATTACTTTCCCAATGACAGAATCCAAAATTGAAACCACATCAGAACTCACTGGAATTGGTTTTGTTTTTGATGTTCCTGGAGTTCTCTGGTGGCTCAGCAGGATTCATGTCTTCATGAGCTTTTTTTCCCCTCCTTTTTTTCCTTTTTTTCTTCCCATGGTGGGCTTACACTTGGGACATGAACTGGTTAGGGAAGTCCTGGAGGGAGGGGAGAGAATTCAATAGAGATGTTATATTTCAAGGCCTAATTCTGGACATTAGCATGTATGACTTGAGAGGACTGTGCAAAGGAAAGGGGTTTTCCTGCAGGAAAAAGTATCTCTCATGGCAGTCTGTTGTTATACTGACCCCCTAACATTCTTCCTCCTCCCAGTCCTCTGAAGGATGGGCATATATTAAGGGAGTAAAGAACCTGATTTTTCATCACCTTTGCTATAAAGGGACAGATTGGGTCAAGATGAGGTGAATTTGCTATAGGGAAGAGTGCTTATGATAACATTGGGAAGGTTCCTCTGAAAGCTCTGGTGCCTCACTGAAAGTCCTGAATCTTGTTGTAACTGACTGGTGAGGTTTGCCTACTTTCTTTTCCTTCCTGCCCCAACTTCTTATAGCCATATTCTGGCAGAGCAAAGGAGCAGTGCAAAGAGTAATGAGCTCTCACTGTGACCGGGTCCACCCCTCATTCTCTCCCAGTGAGAGACATAAAATCATTAGGGCAGTATGTGATGTGGGGTTGGAGCTAGTCCAACTCGCACCAAGGACTTCCTCCTGCCCCTGCACCCACATCTTTGAACAGTTAATATCCACATTTGTGTGACTTGGGTAGGGTTGCATCTAGGGGAATATGTGCCATATTAGGTAGTGTTAATGGTAGTGGCACATTCTCCTATTTCCTCTGCTCCCTAAAAGAGTTTGGAGGTGGAAAAGCGAAGCTACATGCACTGTATTTCCAGGCAGTCATAGACAAACCGGTTCCAGAGAAGACATCAAGTTTGTGCTCAGCTCAGTAGCTCCTCCTAGCAGAAAATCTTCACTCTGAGGTGTATTGTTTTCAAAGTCCTTTTAAGAAGGTCGAAAAAGCGTTTTGCAAAACAATAGGAAGTGGAGAGTGTCGTGAAAACACACTCCAGCTGAGTCTTGGCACCGGCAATAGAAAGCTTAAAGAATCTTGTCCAACTCTTCATGGCTTTCAAAATGAACATCGCGATGCTGTAAGTCAAATAACATTGTCCAACCCTTTTCATCCTGTTTGTAATTCCACTAGGGACATCATTACAGTAACCAGCTGCTCTGGGATTCTCTAATGAAAACTTTGTTTCTGAATAGAATAATTAAAGCTTCATATTCAATTGTCAAACAGCTCCATCTTTGCTCGGTGCATGGATGTGATTAGCCACAGCAAACCATTCTGCAGCTTAAACACACAATTGCATCTAGTATAAAAATGATTAATTAGGCGACGTGCTGTTTGGGAAGTTTACAAGCAGATCAATGAATAATGTTTAAGTGAAAATTTTATGGAAACGTTACGGGCACTGCAGGTTGTGTGAAAGCCTTCTTGACGACTTATGAATGCATGTGCTCATGTCCCATAAAGAAATCCTACATCATGAAGACAGATTCAGCAAATATATGTGGGAAGGGAAAGCCTGAGGTTTCGGGGGTTTTCCTTCTATAAATGTTTTTGACAGAAAATAGTTTCTTCACCCTCCCCTCCGAACAAAGTTTAATAGGTAGTTTCTACTTTGAGCAAGATTTCCCTAGTGTTGTTAAAAAAATATCTGTTTTCTTGCTTCTTTGCTTCATTTGTGTTTTGAGTGGGGAAACAAAAGGGAAAGATTATGTATGTCTGGGAAAATTACAAGTGAACTGGAAAAAATCCACTATCAATAATTGGGGTATTAAAAAAGATAACCAATCAATTCAAATGAAGTGACCTCTGTCCTTAATTTTCATGATGGTTTTTGCATATGCAGAGGAATGGGTAGCTGTAGTTTGGTGTTGTAACAACTAATTTTATTGCATAATCCATAAAATTCTCTAGCCTCTCTTGAAATGTATGCTTCCTGTGCCCTAGTCCTTGTGGCTACTGTGACAAAGGTGAATCAGGGCTTTTAACTGAATTTTACAAGCATCTATCATCTTGTATTGCTCTCTATAGCTGTTTTGGGGTAATTTCTTTAGAAAGTGTTAATGTCTAATTCAATTGAGCAGTCTGTTGTGGAGTAGGAGTATGTCAGTGAAGAACTTCTTTGGATGTCTTTGTCACCCTTTGTTTCTGGTTCTTGTCAGATGATTACAGTTGTCTTCTGCTCCTTGCAGAAGCTGCTCCTTCAGTTCTGGTCATGGCCCTAGTTAGGTTTGGTATTGGGTTTCCTGAACTCTTTTCCTACTGAAAGATTAGAGAGGACATAATATGGAGGCAAAAATGAATTCTCAAAGAATGATTAATTCTGTCTTGCTGTGTGTGGCCCACAGATGGCCCTAGGAGAAGGCTTTTGATTTGCACCTGAATCGTCTTTACATTGACAGTCACAGGCTTTCTCTTAAGTTACTTCTAATACATCTTTCTCCCTGTTTGCAGCCTTTGGGATGAAGACAAATAAATAAAAGCGAGCAGGCACATTTCTATCTTGTACCGTATGTTGCCAAAAATAGTAGTCAGATGGAAAAGATTTTTCCAGAAGTCTTCTGCTGCATAATCTGTTTCAAATAAAGATAATAAAATAAACAACTGTTTATAAAGGGAATGTGAACGAGCAAGGCTCCCCTGCTGCCTGTTGCGAGGGCGCTCTGTGCAGGCGTAGTCTGCGAGAGAATTCCTGATCTGGAATACAAAGTTCTGGTTTTTATCTCCAAGCCCCCCACTCTGAAGCACTAAGGATGGATTTCAGGAAACCTATGTTAAATATAGCACCCCAGGAAACCCTCAAACTCTAATGTGAGCAGAGAAGGTTTGGGATCCAACACACTTGGTCCTCATCTCCATCAGCAGCAGGCGGGGTCCTTAAGTGGTCCCTGTTTCTTTGGTACAGCAGTGGGAAATATGTTGCATGAACTAGGAGATTTATCAGCTATCACTGTTAAAGGACATTGCAGAGCAAAAAGTGATCTGTATATATACTGATCCAGCCAGAGAGATGTCACTTTGATGGAGCTGCTGCTCAGTTCCCCTTTACCACAAATGTTCACAAGCTCCTGGAGATATAAGTATGGCCATTTTCCAGAGCTCTTTATTTCCCCTCCAGCATTGCTGTGGAAGTCTTTGAGAATCAGCTCTATTTGGAGATTTCCAACTCATCTTGCACTGAGAGTGGTGGCCAGAAATCCTTCCAGAGCAGCCTTTCACACCACAGTATGTTTAAGAAAGTCTGTCTCTGATCCTGGCCAGATAGCTTGAAATGCAGAAGAGCAACAAATGAACAAGAGCCAGGGAATGTGGGAAAGGAAAAAGTGACCCAAACTTGGGGTTGGTTTTTCTTTCGTTGGTTATTTAATTTTTTCTTTTCCTGGGAAGATTTAATTCAAATTTTGACCTTTTTTTTGACTTATTCTCTTATTAAAAAAGGGAAAAAAATCTAAACCCCAAACTTAAATACACAGACAAATAGATTTCCCATCACAGGAGAAGAGGAGAGGACCTACATGGCAAGCACAGGGGAGAAGATTGCCAGAGGTGGAAATTTTCTGAGATTTGCAAGTTGGGTTCAGCTGGTTACAAGTAAGAGGGGCTAGATGTGAATATTGTGGATCCCTCTCTAATTTGATTCTTATGGCAGTGATTATACTTATATACAGCCTGCAGACTCCAACCAAGTGTGGTGTCCCCAGGGATTGCACAGCCACACGCAAAAGTGTTCCTACCCTAAATTGTCTGTAGTTGAAGCCAACAGCAACTGAAAAGGGAAATGGAAGAAGAGAAAAAGGGGTGGTCACCAGGAAGTTTAGATGTGAGGTTTCGATTCAGGCTCCCCTCCCACTGGAGAACCTGCCTCAATCTCTGCGGATCTCATCTCTTTCACCGTTCCCTCTGTTTTGCTGCCTCCATGCTGATCCTGCTGCCTGGCCTTCAGCCTCCAAGCTCTTGCTGAGATTTGGGATGGCCAGTTCTTGATGGCACCCTGCAGTGTCAGAGGGTGGGGATGGTGCAGGAGCAGAGAGACAGACAACTGTCTTTCCCCTTGGAAACCCACAGCCTGGGCCTCTTGCCTGGATGAGGGCTTGAAAATGTGAATCTCTTTATAACTTGGGTTATCCAGTTTACAGTACGATTCCCTGGCAATGTATCTTTCCAATGGGCTTTTTTTTTCCTCTTCTGTTTATCACAACCTTTCCACTCTTCACTGTATAGTTCTGTTTTATTAGTGTAAGTTTACATGTTATGGGCAGCCTAAGGTTGGATGAAGCATATAAAAGAGAGTGATGTTAGTTTAGAGTAATTAAAAAAAATACTGCCTGAACTCACTGGTCTGGTCAGACCAATATTTGCAGCTTGTGCCTGTTACTGGAGTCCTTTAAATTGTTAATTTTGGAATCAAGATAGGATTTGTTCTCTTTCCTCCCTCTCAACCCTCTCACCAGCATGTGCTGCGTGCTCCTAAACACTATTTATCTGCAGAGCATCTTTGCAAAATGGTTCTGATCTCACCCTTCCACTTTTATTGCAGCCAAGGTTTCCTTTTAGGAACGAGGAAGGGAGGCAGGCTGGGCTTCTCCTTTCTCATCCAGTCATTTCTGGGCTTTATTTAATTTTTAACTGCTTTATTTAAATGTTCAAAAACTTGGGGCCTAAGCTGGGCTTAAGACTGCATCAGGAAAGTGTTAAAACCCCATGTCTCAAGCAAGGCTGGGAAGAATTCGTTGATGCCAGGGCAATGTGTGTTTGATAAACATATGGATTTAAAGGCAGATAGGAGCAAGGAGGCACTTTGCCTGCATATAGCTGTATTATTTATGGAAGTCTTTTCTGTGCAGTGAGAACCAGGTTCTGTTTAGCTCTCACTTTGGGTGGTCCACGAGAGATTCTGAGTAGCCTTCAGTAGCCTTCAGGCATAATTGCCAGGCATGCTCTTGTATCTGAGATAGCTTAATAAAGCATTACATATCTTACTGCTTCTATATTTTATTACCTAACCCAGTGCATGCGGTCAGCGGGTAATTAAATTCAGCTGTGTTTTTACTCTCTGTTTTAAGGTCGAAGTATGAATTTCTCAGTGAATTCTTTGAAACGGACTAATACGATGCATGCATGATAAAGGCAAGGCTAATCAGAGCCAGACTGTTAGTGCAATATAAGGTTGCCCCAGGTGTAATTTATTTTCATATTATTGGTGGTTTTACTGTCGAACATATTAGAAGACGAAGAAGAAACAATAATTCTTTCCCGTGTATGGCCAGAAAGCTACAGGCCGGGTTGAGAAGCTGGGTTTTCTTTTAATTTCTGTTTTATGCCACGTTTCGGCTCAACCGCTCGTGCTCTCCATAGTGAAGTCGGTTTCAATTAACCTATTCCTTCATTAACTCACTCTCTAAGTGCATGAGGATATTGCTAGATTGCTCAGTGCCATTATGAAAAGGATTGTGGTGCAGCCTTTATTAAAAGCAATGTCTGCAGTAAAACCTACGCTGGAAAAAGCTTAAACAAATCTTTTTCTTGGATTTGACTGGCTGGGGTTGGAGTGGCCACATAGACTACAGGAGGTGGAGTGTTTTAATTGGGGTGAGCGTGGGTTGGTATTTGAGGGTGACTGTGGGGTGGGGAGGAAGAAAGGGGCAGTTGATGCCTATCTTTCTGCCTCACACTAGTGAGTTGGGGTAAAGCCACTTGTGTTTGGGTATCTGTGGTTGTCATGTCAGGAGTGAAGGTTGACCAGGTGAAACGGAGAAGCAATAAAATCATGAATGTAGGACCCAAACCCACTGCTGTTGGGGTTCACCTGTGGGACTCATTGTGGGAGGGAAAACAGGCTTTTGGAATATTCAGAGTTACCATGAAGCTGCAGTGTTTTTCTCCCCAGTCAAACCTATTTTACAAACCTCTCCCTTCAAAACTGGCCTTGCTTATCTCCTTAGACCACCATCTGTGCAATTTTGCTGTTGCTGCTGCATACCAGTTGTCAGTGCCAGAAAAGTGTTTCATGAACAGCAAAATCAGTGAGACCTGAAGTCCTGGTGCCCCAGGGTCAGTGCCTGAGAGGCATCTCTGATGCCTGCTGGTGGCTGAGCCTTAACCTCGCAGGGGCCCTCCCTTTCCTCCAAGAAGACTTTTGGAAAACTTACAGGAACTTTAGGTGTGATTCATCTCTGAACTGAGTTGATTACAAGAAAAACACATGCCTGTGGAGCTAGTCAGCACCACCTTTTTTGCTGGGGGGAGATGGGTACCTTCAGGATAAAACTCATCTGGCTGAGTTCAACATTTGTATAAAACATGTCCAATACTGCCTGTTTATGTTAACTGATTAAAAACAGTTGAGGGGAAGACATCATGTTTATCCTGATGAACCTTTATGGTCTCCTTCCATGGATAAAGATGTGTTGGAGATCAGCCACTGGATTGATATCCACTGGAGATGGCCCCTTCCATGCACGTATGGCAGAACAGCCCTCACAAAAGAAGGCTCTAAAGACATTTGACTTTTGAGGGGGAGGACTCAAGTCACCCATGACCAAACATGGCAAAGCTCTGGTGAATTTTCCAGATGAAGTGCTGCAGCTTACAGCAATTTTGCCCTTGTTCACACCTGCCTTATGGCCCAATGTGTTAAACTTTCCTTTGCTGAAGTCCTATTTCAGGACCATTTACCACCGTGCAGGTAAATGGTCCTACATGTGCCACTTCCAGGGCATTTCTTCTTGCATTGTCCTTTTAGACAGCTGACTCTTAACCCTGGTCAGTGGAAGGAGGCCAAACAAAGGTTGGGCATGTGTAGCTGCTTGCTGAATCTGCTCATGCGGTTGCCACGATGACCTTGGCAAAGCTCTGCAGTAGCAGAGCCTGGCTTCAGCACGTGTGAGCTCAGGTTTTTTGACCCCTGTTTCTGCTTCCCAAGCTGTGAAGCAGTGAACGAAATGTCACCTCTCTCACAATTGACTTTGCCTCTGAATTCGTATTTGCAAAATACTCGAAGCCCCCTAGCTGGTGGTGCTGCAAACCATACAGCTTGACTCTGCTGTCACCAATTGGAAAGAGCCATGCTGGGCTTGGGATTTGGTCCTATAGAAGTAAGATTATTTTATTGTTCTAGGAACAATAGGGTGGTCTGGCTGCTAAATGACAGCACTCCCAGGGCTGGGCCAGTGCTTTCCCTGCCTGTTTGGGGTCAGGATTTGGCCCTTTCTGGTTTCATGTTTTGCTACTGAACTCATGAACCTGTATTGAATGTCAAAGCAGCAATAACTTGATGGTGATGCTCTGCCAGGGAGAAGGGGCTTCCCAAAAGACAGAGCTCTCCTTCCACTGAACTCAGTCCCTTTTTCCCTCATTTCCTTGCTCTGCCTCCCACCCCATCACTGTCACCCCAGTAGAAAATGACCCCCTGGCACTGGTGAACCCAAATACTGCCTGAAATTCAAGAAAACTTGATAGTGTGCAGATGCTGTTCTGTCTCGTGCAATATTTACTTTTCAGATAGGTCTTAAGTAAGCATGAGGCCAGGAGACGCTGGAGCACTTCTTGACATGATGAAACAGCCATGGCCTTCTCCAGCCCTTCCCTGAATTTTCTCACCCTCCTTGTCCTTGCTCGGGGAGCGGGTGGAGCTGGACCAGCACCCCGGTTCCCTGCTCCCTGACTCACTCTGTGACCTGGGTGTGGAGGAGAAAAAAAGGCTGTTTCTCTCTTCCACCTCCCCCCCCTCCCCAAACACTGTCTGGGATTATTTAGGCATTGTGATATTAGGAATAGTTTTGCTCCATCTCCTCTTTAGCCTGTGTTCTGCAGCCAGTGCTGGGGACATGGGAATGCCCGCCCGCTGCTGGAGTGAGCAGAGAGGGATGCCCTTTGCCCAAAGCGGATGGATTTGGTGGGACAGGGAGCTGAAGGGCGGTATCCCTGCAGTTCCCAGGCATGGTTTTGGGGATGCATGCAGGCTTCACTGTGCAGAGGCCTGCCCCGGGGCCCCAGCAAGCTCTTGGGGGATTTGAGGTTTTCTCAAAGCCCATCTCTGATGTTGAGATCTGACTTGAACACATGCGGCAAGCTAATCGCGTGCATCTGTGCCTTTTAAAAATGCGGTTGCCTGCTGATTGGGTTTAATTCTTTATCTTATTCCTGCTAATCTGTTTTCCAATCTCATTCCCATTTGGAAACAAATTCCCCCAAAAGACCAGCCACTGGTGGGAAGGATATGTGACAGCAGGGTAAGGAGGGGGAGAAGGAAGTGGTGTTTTCTGTGGGGCAGTTACAGGCTAAAGGGAGGACATGCTACCCGGTTAGATGCTGGATAACAAAACCTCACCCTGGCTTGTGCCACAAATGTATAACAGGCTCATAACTGTCTCCACTTGGGATCCTGCCTCCCACAGGCTGCTATTGCAGTGAAAACGTGACAGCAGCACGCTGCCAAGCATCCAAGGAATAACGGCCTGAGGATTTTATTGCGTAGAAAGATTCCCTTCAAACACACTATGGAGCTGGCCTGGTGGTCCAGGAGTAGTGTAACAACCTGGGCTGCTTTGAATTTCGTGGCTGGTGTTGGCTGGAAGGCAGCAGCACCCAGGAGTTTGCTGTAGGGCTGGTGAGCCCCTGGTGGCTTTGCTGGACGATTGGAGGCAGACAGCACTTCCCAGCCAGGAAAAGATGCACTGGATGCATAAACTGTCCTCCTTCCTCTTGTTCTCTCTCCTTGCCCAAGCCTCTAGTATTTTAATGCTCAGAAGCTGCCAACAAGGGGGAAAACATGCCCCAGCACTGTGCATTTTCTGCAGTGAGGGTCTTTTTCCCCTCTGTCGAGGGAGAGGAGGGAGATCTGCCATCTGAAGGCTCGGAAACCCTCACCCTGGCACCCCTCTGGCTTTCAGGAAATCATTAACTGCTCTGCCTCTGTTTCTCCCCATTTCCTCATGGTTACCCTCTCTTTCACCTCAAATTTCCCCCTGTATTGCTGTGGATTTTGGTTCTTCTCAACTGCAAATTTTCATGGGCCACAGAGATGGAGCAGAAGCCCCTGTGATGTGCTTCTGTTGTGGAGCGTTTCTCCAAGGGGCTGGTTTTCCCTTTGGAAAAGTGTATGCTGTTAATGTGACTGTCTTGAAAGCAGGTGAAACCTGGGAGAAACCAGCATGAGCTGACTGTAAACACTCATGCCTCCCAAACTTCATCTTGTCCTGCCACCTTGATAAAAAAAAAATCATGGTTTCCTATCTTTTTTATGCTTTAGCTCAGGTGTGTAAACCTTCAGGACTGCTTTCCAGTAAAGATCAAACCCAACAAACACTCTAGCAAAAGACCCAACCAACAGATAAAGTCCTTCCAGTTTCTGGGTGATAAAAGTCAGCAGCAAAAGTTTAAATCCACTTAAAAATTAAGTTGTGCAAACAAGGAGTCTGATCCCAGAGCACTTGTTTAGAGGCATTTGGGGACCTGTATTTCCCCAGGTGTATGCATTAGCCTTGGTTCCTTGCTGAGTGTTCAGGGGATGGGCTCTGTCCTCCCAAGTCACCTTCCTCTGGGATCGTAGCCCTTCCGTTCTCCGCTAACCACCCATAGTACAAGGAGCAGATCTTTTTTGCCCTGAAAAATACACCTTTCTGTAAAAATACATTGCAATTTAGCCAAAGATTCAAGAGTTATGGGTGGGAATTAGAAAGCAAGTACAGAAGGCAACTGGAAACAGGTGATTTATTATGCTGTGATAAAGGTCTAGAGGATGTGGCTCCTGTTCCCAGATTTATCACTGGTTTGCTTTGTGGTCTTGAATGAGCCATTTCACTTCCTTCTATCTCTACTTATCCTCCTGCTCTTTGGTCTTCGAGCTTATTAGCTCTCCAAGGCAAGCAGACTCTACCTTGTGCTTGTGCAGCAGGATCTGGTCCTACAGCCCTGAGCACCAGTTTGACCTATGTGTTGGTACAGCATTTGGTGTTGCGGAGAGCTGGGATCCTCAAGCTCTGGGTAATAATGGACTAAAAGAAATAGGCAGAAACATAGCTAAACTGGTGACATGAAATGAAATAACCATTTCCAAGCTCTTGGAGGGCTAACAAAAAATATCAAACTTATATTTTTCTTGATCCCGCAACATTAGCAAATCATGGCATTGAAGGACAACAAGCTTGAAAGAACCGTGCATTTTTAATCTGTTACCAATCGCGTGTGTGTGCACATGCATAAAATCCACAGTGCATTTTATAGGCCGGCCAAAAGGCACATGAGTGAAACAGCACGTGATGAAGCCGCCGAAAGAACCCATCGCCCAGCCCAGGAAAAAATTATGACTGTAGTTGTAACCATTTTTTTATCGTTTCCATCTCTATTGACTGACATGTATTTTCTTCCTTCCCTGACCCAGAACACCAGGACTCTGAAACTACTGAAATGTTTGCACAATCTTGAAGCATTTATTTAAAAGTTGCTTTTCCCTGAAGGGTAGGTACTACAGCCAGATTCAAAGTTAGATCAAAAAAACCAAACAAATACTATCTTTACAAGCCCTTCATATCGGTATGTACCAAAGGACCTATCAGCTTCCTTTTCCTTTTGGCATGCTGACAACAGACCAGTGCCTCAGGCAGAGAGCTGGAGTACGTGTTTACAACCCTTTCAAATTCACAGGCCAAACAGGAAAAGAAGGAAAATGTCAAAAATTACAAATAAAACAGTTGATCTTCAAAAGCAACGAGGCCTGCAAATGAATAATTTTTAGGCATGCTGTATCGGATTTCTTAAATATTTGCCACAGCTGTGAGTTGCATAGTGCAGTGTTTGTTAACCTTAGAACTTGTCTTAAGTGCTCTCATGAATAAATTTATTTATACTGAAAAATCCAAGTGTCTCAACTAAAACGTTTTTCAGAGGAGTTTTTCCTCCCCTTTTTTTCTTTTTCCTTGGTTAATGCTGCTGCAGAGGATCCTTCCCCGTGTGCTCAACATATTGCAGCTTTGCTTCAGCACAGAGCAGGGTTGATGATGGAGATAATGAGAAGAGAAAAAGAATACTGGGAAAGAAAAAGGTGGAAAAATGATGGGACTTGCCCATGTCTTAGGTTTTTGGCATGGACCTGCTGCTATGTGATGCTCTTCATGTTCTGGGTGCACCACTGTCTTGGATGTTTTGCTTTTCTAAACCTCTCTGGTCTTCATGGAGAACTTGCCTGAGGAACTCAGGCACAGAAGGGTTCGCAGTGGGAATGGTCTCATGTACGTTTAGGGACTTCTTGACTTCTTAGTTGGAGGCATAGAATCATAAGATAGTTATGATTGGAAAGTGCCTTAAGATCATCCAGTTCCAACCCCCTGCCATGGGCAGGGACATCACACACTACACCATGTCACCCAAGACTCTGTCCAACCTGGCCCTGAATACTGCCATGGATGGAGCATTCACAACAACCTTGGGCGTCTGGTCCTGGTTCATCTAGATTTCCCTTACAGAGACTGGGGAGAGATTGCAGCTCCCCAGTGGAATCATTCTTATCCCAAGATAAGTTCTGAAGTAAGTGACACATTTCTCTCCATGGCTATTGCAGAATCCTAAATGACTAGTTTGGATTGGACTCTGCAGTTTTGGATGGCTGGAGTGGTTGAGATGAATCCCACTTTCCCCATTTTCTTGGGGAAAATGATGGAAAGCAGATGGCTCTGAGCCCAAGTGTTTCATCAGGTACTGGGTGTCTGAAGGCAGCGTGTGTGAGAGCGGTTTGGGTCTACCCCAAATTCTCTAATGACTATTTGTGCAGATGAGTCTGCAATTTGGCAATCTGCTCTGGGCAAAAGAAAGCACTGATATTTTCTGCATGGCCTGGGCAGGCAGATGTGATTTGAACAAGCCACTTTTTAGCTCCATTCATCTTTGTCATTTTGAAGAGACAAGGAAACTGTTCCAGCCTATGTAGCCTATGAAGTACGGTTTGGTAAACCAGCATAGCTTGTTTACCCAAGAAAATGCAGAAAGAGGCTGAAAGCAGAGTATGACTAGTACTTGTATATTACCTTAGAATAGTTTGCCTGGGGAAGAGATGGAATGGCCATCACTGGAGATCTTCAAGAATCAAGAAGGAAATAAGAAGTTGTCGTGTGTCCCGTTTCCCCCCCCCCCCCCACTTCTGGCAATGAGATGTATCTTAAAAATCTTCCCATTTATGTGTTGTAGAGCTGTAGACCTTTCTATATCCCACAGATGACAATTTCTGGTCCAGGTAAAGGATGCAATGGAGGATCACATCAGCTATCTGTTGCTGTGGTGCTGCTGCACTGGCCTAGAACAGCTGCCAGCGTGTCCATGCTAGCCAGCATGGTATTCATTAAGAAATCCCTACTGTGATGCACAGGGTAAAAAGAGATGTATTTAAAACCACTATTTTGGCAGTACTCACAAACTTTTTTGTTTTGTTGAGAAAAGCAATTCAACGTGAATAATCTTTTCCTGTAAACACACAGAAAACCTTTAATCAAATACAAATTAGTTCTAGGCATGAGAAATAAATGTTTGATGAAAACATATCTTAGTCATGGCACATAAATAGCTCTTCACAGTCAGTATATAATCTTGCATCATTATGAAAGGAAGTGATCATTAAAAATATAATTTGGAGAGCAATATTTTACCTCCTAGTTGTCACAAGACCCCCCTTTCTGCACACAGTTGTGGGCAGGGTTAATCGCCAAATGACTTGCACCATTGTAAATCAGGAGTAACAAATCCTGATTTCTAGCAAAGGCTCTTGGTGTAAAACACAGGAGGATCTAATCCCGTTGCCCAGGAAAAAAATGGAAATGTCATAGGAAAATACAACTGCTTTGGCACTACAGAGAGAAAAAATATAAAGCAAATTGCTTAAAACTTCTAAAGTAATATTTCTTTTCAGCTTCACCTGTGCTTTTAGTCCTGTAAATCAGTAAGCTGTTATAAAAGAAAATTGTATGTTCCAATCTCCTGATGAATTGTGTAGTGAGATTTTGCATCAGTAACCCTGAGCATTTACGCTTTCCAAAGATTAAAGGCAGTTCTCCAAAGCTGTGTCTGCTTATTAATTAGTGTCTGATGAAGACAGATTGCAGACAGAAATAGTGGTAAGAAAATGGAGCTAACCTTTAAGACGAAATTAATCTCAGGTTTAAAGGGTTTTAGTATGATTTACAGGTTTTGTACCTTTTCTGGTAAATTTCCAGTAGAAATGAAAGTGGGTGCGAGCACAAAAAAGAGACTGAGTAAACACAGTGAGAGCAGATCCTTAAGAAGAGCAGATCCACCATCATTTGCTAGAATGGGTCTGTAAATCTTTGCAAGTGCATAATGAAGCAAGGGGTTGTGAGGGGCCAGATCCTCAGCCAAACACCACTGGGGCAAGGTCTGTTGTCCCTCTAGAGAGGTCCCAGCTGGTGCCAGTATGGACTGAGCTCTCTCATGGCAACTCCAAGAAGATAGGAACAGGACCAAGGCTGAATGCATGTGCAGGCTTAGGGGATACCCTCATGGATATCTTCATAAGGGGAGGTTTCTTCCTTGCTCTAGCCACATTTTGGGGGTGGTGCTGCTGCCTTACCACTTGAACATGCACCTAGAGGAGTTGGGTAGGTCTCCTGGGTCTGGGAGCAAGCTGCGTTAACAGCAGAGGGACCCCACTGCTGTGTCTTAAACAGAGGCCATGCATTTATTTCAGAGCTCTCCCAAGATTAGCAGCTGGTTTATTTTCTGGCATTTATTTTTTGTATTGTGTTTTAACGTGTGATGTTAAAAGCAGTGACAACAAAGTATGAGGGAGATTTGGCTTGGATGGAAACCTAGTCTTGTACAACTAGTTAACATGTGTTTCCACAAATCTGCTAATCTACTTCAGTGTGCTTTGAACATAATCTGGGCCTAGTAAAATTCAGTTAATTATATGTCCATTTTAATTGTAAACCAAGTTTCAGAATGTTTGTATTGTTACGTAAGTGCTTATAATTCTCCTATTTCTATCATATTTCCCCGGCACCTCATTTGAATTTACATGTATCTGAGGTCATAACTGGAGTGGAAGTTCTGCTTTTGGTTAACTCTGAGGCATAGATCAGCTATCAAGAATTTAATGAAAATGTTGTCATTTTAGTGACTTGTTAAAAAAAAAAGCCTAGAAAAGTAATGCCATGTTTGGTGACTGTTCCCTTCTGTCAGCACAGGGTGGCTGTGTCATAACACACCACAGAGCAATCACCACCACGGATAAGTGTACTTGCTACCCTAAATCCGCGTGATTTCATGGGTGCATGAGAAAGTGATCTCATTTAGGTCCTTTAAAGGATTTGGCCCACCAGAGATGGGCAGTTGGGGTTTGCTTTGAGCAGCAAGTCAAAAAAAAGGGTGGTATTGCAATGAGGTTAGAAACGTGCACCAACTCTGGGGTACCCAGCTTTGTGAGCGCATTTGCACTTCGGTTTAGACACTTCTGTTTGCATCAGCATTGGTTATTTCTGATTTACAGGGAAGCTCTGGCTGATCTTTCTATCTGGAAAGTGGGTAAAGTCAACTTCAAATGATGGCACAGGCGATGGTTGAGAGCCTGTTTTTCAGTCTGTGCCTTCCCAGCTTCTGGCACCTCTAGTGATTGTGTGGACAGCAAAAACTGCAGATAAGGGCTTTGAATTGCGCTGTATTTCCAGCCCTGAAAACACACTGAAAGGCAAACAGCTCTGGTCTTTTCCTTCACTTTGATTGATTTGATGTTGCTGCCAGAGAAAAAACTCATTTTTTAAAATTCATTAAAATAAACTCTTCTTTCGATTATTTTAGAGTTCTGAGATAACAAACAACAAGGCAAAGATCAGAGCTGAAGACTTTTATACCATCAGAATCGTTAGTCATTGTCTTTGAGCTTTGTATAAATAAATGATCGATGCCTCAAAACAAGACCCTTGAAGGTGTTTTTATAAGGCCACAAATGTGTCAAGCAGACTTATTAGATGTGAAGGGAATGATTATTTGTACAAAGTGAAATGAACATGTGCAATAATACTGTAAAATGTTTATTAGTCTAGAGTGTGCTGAATTTTCCTAAAATATATCAGGTTCTCAGTTTGCATTTAATGTAGTGTTAGGTATGACGCTATATCCTTCCTAGGCTATTTTCAGTTAGAGTTATGCCTTTTGCAGAGTAAATCATGGGTTTGTGTCCTTTATAACAAGGGCATTATCAAACGTGAGGCAATGCTACCTGTCTAGAAATCCAGTGTGGAAGAAAATACATACTGATTCTTGGTTCAAAGGGTGATTGATTGGATCATGTCTCTTAAGCAATTCTTTGCAGAGCAAATGGGATGAGAAGCTGTGGGAACACCTGAGCATCTCTGCTCTCTGGTGGCTGTCAATGCATCCATGCACCAAGATGTGAGCTCCCTCTCTGCTGGTAACTGTTCCCATATGGCACTAGCCACTCAAAAGATGGGATTCTACCCAGAGTGAAGGTTTTGGGATGAGCAGAGCTGTAAACAGACATTTAGTCACACAGTTCTCCAGGTCGCGTCCTTCATGCTTGCACTCTACCATCAAGGCTTGCTCTGTTAGGAAGGTAAGAGCAGCAACACAGTGGTTTTGTTCAACCTGTTCCCCACTAACCTGTGGCCTCTCTTTCCCTGCAACTGCAGGGACGCCAGGTTACCTGCGTGGTTTGTGGATGTTTAGAATTAACCTCTGGGGACCTGGACTTAAACACTCAGTGATGCTCTGGAGCACATCTGAACTATAAGTCAAGTGGAAGCATGGAGTGTGGGGCTTCAGAGCTCTGTTGCACCTGTTCCTAGGATCAATGCATTTTGCTAGATTTTGTTCTGCTCCTTCTCCACTCAAGATATTGCTCCAGGAGTTGAGGTTTTCCTTGGTTCAATGCTGCCTATCCTCACTCATTTGGAGTCACACTCCAACACGTTTAAAGGCACGTGTTGGGACATAGCAAGTTAAGTCATGTTAGATCTATGTAGATCTGTTTTGTCTTCTCTTCAGACATATACCTAGTTAATGGGCTGCAACTAGGCATGAACTTTTAGTTCTCCTTCAGGAAGAACCTTTAGAAAGCCTTTGCTAGCAGACAATCTGAAATAGAGCTTCTTGCATTAACGGCACACAGACTATTCCAAACTTGATTTTTCCTATATTATGGAAGCCCTTCTGCAGACCACCACTGTCCTGGTGGGACAAGCTTTCAAGACGATTGATGACTGCACTGCTGTTATCTTCCCTTATTGTTCCCTGCCCACGGATACAACTCAGAGCTATTGGTTGTGGAAACCTTTACATGAAAGTCTAGCATAGATTTTATCCTTTCAATTTTTTTGAGGCATGTCTTGAAAATTCCTTGGGAAACTCTATGGAAGGCATTGACTTTGAGCTGACATTCTTACACAAAATTTAATGTATTTTGGGTAATTGTCACCAGGTTACTCTTTGGCTCTCCTCGTTCAAAAACCTGGTTGAATTTAACAAAGAAATTAGGGAATCACACTTAGGGAATAAAGCTTGCTGTGAAATGTTTTCTGTGAAAGCCAGAACCAGGTGAAAATCACTTAGTTTCAGGTTTCATTACAAATTTGAAAACCATATCTCAGGTTCACTGAAAGGTTGGTTAAGGGTCATGCTGCAGGGCCTGGATTGGAATGAATGTGGCTGATTTATGTCATTTGCAGCAGAACTGGGTATCGTTCATTGCTTTGACCCAAGTTCAGGGGTCTGCTCCTCTAAGCTCTCCTTGTGTGTTGAAGTCAATGGGAATTCCCTCCACAGAGGCCTTTCAGGATCCATCTCTATGGAAAACTCAAGTTTTTGATTGCTTTAAATGCTAGCTTTATTTCAACCCCTCACCACCTCCTCTGGTGTAAGTTAACCTAACTGTTGCCTCCAGGTGAGGATCTAACCTGACTTGGAGAACCCAGGAGCCAAGCAATCTAACACAAAGTTTGCACAAATCCATCTGTGTTGAAATCACTAACTCCCGTACAGCTCTGATGAGGGTCCCACTGCCGTTTTGCAGGCAGTGAAACCCACAGGTTAAAATCCAGATCAGCATGCTATTGGTTGAATAATAGCCACATCTTTGACTAATGAGCATCTGGTTCACCTTACCATTAAAAAGATCCATGCAACTCCAGGCAAGGTCTTGCAGACCTGGTTGTTGATACAGAAGCATCAGTCACTTGATCTGCACTCCCAAGGGCTGCTGTTCTTTCTCGCTCATGCCTCCAGGCTGTTCATCACATTCATATTCTGGAAAGGGAAGCAAACACTGATAAGAAGACTGGATATCATCTTCTGACACCCCAGGAGCATCCATTGGAACACCACTGCCAACTGGAACCTTTTTGTCTTGTTCTTTTCCAGCTATTAACCACTTGCAGATGCTCCCACAACAGCATTCCTGTGGGAGACTATCGACGTCAGCATGGATTCCTTGCTGCAGTATTACAAGAGCAAGGAAAAAAGCTGTCCTGAAGTTCTGGAGAGGGTTTGATTAATCCCTCAAAAGCAAGAATATTTACTCATGTAACAAACCTGGAAACCTGGACTAGCAATATGCCTTTCAAGTGGCTGCAGCAGTGCAGAGCAGTTCTTCTTGAAACCAGAAACTAGGCTCTCTGAACTCAGCACCTGAGCTGGGATCTATAAACATTAAACTGGAAATAACCTGGAAAGCTGATTGATTTGCCCAGCCCACCTAGCAAAACTGAACTGCTTCACCTGATTTCTGCTTTTACCTCCTTCTGGGAAAATCTTTACTTCCCAAAAACAGTAGTGTGGCCAAGACATGAACCAGTCAGAGACTTGTCAGCATCCACTGGGATATCTCTGTGACTTCTTGGCTGGAAGATACACCCTGAAGATCAGATTGTGACTGAAGCATTGTCAGTTTGGTGATATCTGTGGGAGGCTGAAACAGATAAGCAAGTCTAGAAACTGATTATCCTGCTGAGCTAGAATGAACTCTGTAATATGAAGAGTCAACGACCAGTGCCACAGGGCTCGGCAGTACTTTGGCTCCTGGGGGTTGGCTTTGAGATAACTTTGTGTATGTGTGTTTTGGCCACTGGCAAATGTGAAAGGGCTCAGCCTAGCTTAAAATTCCTTCTGGGTGGGTTAAATTAATACAAATTACCTCACGTTTGCTGCGGGCTAGGAACACACAGGCAATTGCTGTGGTGGTTCATATAATGTAACATCAGTTTTAGCAGGTAGTGCCGAAGGTCTCTAACATGGTACTCTGCCATTGATGGTGGCCAACAGGTATGCCAAATTCAAACTAGAACAGGGCAAGCATCTGGTGACATTTTTCAGGCATCACTCTTTTAACCTTCAGCATTTTATTCCTTAAACACATATCAGGCAATGGTGGTGTTGTTTTTCCTGGTGAATTTGGCTGATCACTTTTTGAACCCTCATACACTTCATAGCATCCCAAGCAAGGAGATCCTTAGCTTCCCAAAGTGCTGAGGAAGAGCTGGTTGGTTTAGTTTGTTCTCAGTCTGCTTATTTCTTGCCATTTTCTTGTCTCTTTCCCAGGCCTTGTGCTGAATAGGATGGTAAACAGCTCATCCTTACTCACTGTGGCCAGAGTGCCACTGATCTCTACCACATACCATCTCAGCCATCTCTTCTAATTTGAGAAGTCCTTCTCTATTGAACCATGTCCGGTGCAGCAGCCATTCAAGACCTCAGATCATTCTTGTCATGTTGCTGGTCCAAATGTAAATGCATGCCAAGACCATTTGATTCAGGGCTTTTTATTCAGATCTCTTTTCACTCAAAACTTTGAACAACAAATCACATGAAAAAATTAAGTGGTAGATGTGTGAGACCAGCAGAATCTGCTTGGTTTCATACTGATGCACTCTTGATCCTCTCCTTTTCTCATGAGTCAGAGCACCATGAGTAATGTTCCTCATTACTGACCTCCTCTGTTTCCCCTGTATCTGAGCCTCGGGAATTAAAGATAGGGTGACAAAATATGATATTAAGAAGTTCTCTACATGGTTAAAGGTGTAAATGGGATTGTTCTAGAAAAGGCAGTTGGATTTTGCCTTTTACTGGAGATTATCTATGTTCATTTGCTTAAAAGGCTAGGATTATTTGGCTCTTGAAGCTTTCGGGGTGGGGTAGGGAAGATGTTCAGTATATATGCACCATGTTGCTAAGACACATTGAGTAGTAACCCGATGCCCAACCTCTGTGTGGCCTTTCTGTTTTACATGCTACGGACAAGTACATTGCTGTTTTAACAGTCGACTTCCTGTGAAATAGAAAGCTGGATTTTTATTGATCTTACGCTGTTTCAAATCCACCTACTCTCAGCTGCATGGTGTTCACTTGGAAAGCATCTGACGGGATGTTCCTGGAAAAACCTCACTTCGCGGAACAATACAATGCTTCTTTGTTTGTCGTCTTCTTGCTGAGGCCAGCTAGCCCTATTGAATGAACCTCAGATGTTTTGATTTGCTCTTTAGTGAAAGTTTATATGACTTAAGCTGTCTTTTTACCCTTCCCGCCTTCCCCTTTAGGTTTCTTCTAAAGAACAAAGCCGATTGAATTAAATTGTTCTGTATTGGGATTTCAAACATTAATGAATGTTGTTTCAAAGTGTTATCTCATTTGGAGCCTGAAATGACTAAGGGCCACCATTCTTGTGCCAATACAAGAGCCTGTGGCTTTAGAATTGTTTGATATTTCTTTTAACAGATTGGCAGGTTGAAAGGGTCATTTGTTTCCATACATTTGTTATTATAAAAACAAAAATAATGAACAGTTAGAAGGCCAACATAAAGCAGCTGTATTATACGTGCAGGGAGATGCGATGTGTAGTCTAGCTCTTGAAATAGTAGACAGAAGATTATTAAAAAAGAACCCTTACTACTATTTTTGAGACCTACAGGCATTGAAACTGTTTATTTTATGTAGGTAGGAAGCCAAATTCTTTACAGTGCAGCGCCTCCACTTCCCTGGAATCACAGAGATGAAGATGGCCTCCTGACATGGTGTATTAAAGATTTTCATTAAAATAATGTGTCCCCAGATAACAACCTTGGACTGAGCCTTTCAGGCTTCCTCTGAAATCACAGCACAAAGGCTGTGTGTAAAAGCAGATGTTTGCAGTACGTGTATTTCCAGTAGAGTTCAACAAATATTGCATTAAAAAAAGATCTTTTACTTTTTTATTATCATTTTTTTTAAATAGAAGCTGTTGAGTAGCATTCATGGTAAGGATGACTATGGTCAAGTCAGATTCTTTACTGATAATAACCCCTGTGTCATTGAGAACAGTTTCTATAGGTACAAATAAGCCAGTATAAAGGAAGCCAGTATAATACATCAGAACTGGGTGGGAGGTTACTTCATTTAACTTCCGCCTTCCTTTCTTTGAGTTCCTATTAAGCTAAATAATAGCAGTCTACAAAATGAAGGAGCAATTGAAGTGTGCCTGCAAACCAATTATATCATTCTGGACATGGTTTCCAGGACTCTTTGTATATGCATGTGTCTGTGTGTCTTGTCTCTCTTCACTGGGACTCTTAACTCCCTTGAAACTGCTGGTTTATGGGCATTGTGAGATCCTTTGGTTTTCAGAATTGTTGCTTTTATTCTTTTCCCCTCCTTAGCTGCTGGTTGTGTTTTGTGTCAGAAAAAGTTTTGTGAAGGGCTGTGCTCTGAGTTTGGAGTTTAGAACCTGGACTTGTATTTTGGTCCTCCAGGAAAATCTCTGCTAGTTCTAAAAAGTGGAGAAAGAAAAGGGAAGATAAAAGACATTTTGACAAATGTGCATAAAACAGATCTTGCATCTATTCCCTCTCTGGGAATGTCATTGGAGAAAGGAATATTTGGGGTCAGGCCTGGGTGGGAAAACATGAAAAGATACATCACACCAAAGCCAAATACTGAGATGGTGGTTTGGTGGGACCCACCATATAAGGTTGTGACCCATTTAGTTCTTTCTTTGAGATCAATAATTAGAGGTAAAGTTCAGAAATCCATAGCACATAATTTTGTATCAAGATGTCAGAGAAATAAATTTCTTACGTTAGATATTGCTTTATAAAAGACTGCAGAATTATATCTTTTGTGGTTTGTGCCTTTGCTACATCATGGAGGTTTTTGTTATAACTACCATCAGAATGTTATCCTTTTTCATGTCCAATGGGACTCTTGTGCCTTGTGATGTCAGGGGAGAGGAAGTCCCATGGGTTAGTGGAGTAAGAAGTTAAGAAATAAAGCTTATTGCAGACTTGTACACTTATCAGCTGCCTTTCTTCTAAGATGTGATGAAAAAGAGTAAATGCAATGCCAGAATTTCTTTTCCTTGTTCTGTGAAGTGCCTCTCTGTCGGCAGAGGTGAGAAGCTTAGGCTGGCTGAGTCAGTTTGATATGGGCGGAGCTGAGGGAAATCAGATCCACACCAAATGACTTAAAGTCTCTTATCAGGCCCATATGTCATTGTGATGAAGTTTAGATGACAGTGATATCTCTGTCCCTTCATGAAACATGACATAATCACATTGTTATACCTTAGTAAGCCATTTCTAGCCATCTGAGTGCAAAAAATGTGTATAGTATAATGGATTAAGCTAGAGCAACGGGGTGTAAATCGTTGGAGGCTTAGAAAATGTGACCAAACTGGGAATAAACTATCCAAATAGGTGCATCATGATGCCCATGATCAAAAACAAAAATCAAGTGAGGCTACATAGCATACACCTTGGCTCCTTGCTTGCTTTTCACTGCCATCAATGACAGTCTCGTAAGAAATCCTAAGATTATACGTGTATGTTGCTTCTTATGAAAAATCTGCTTAGAAGTGTTTGCGAAGGATTAGCAGGTGATTAATAGATGCTTTAAAGAAGATTATAAATTGTTATGGAAGCCAACAGGTTGAGTAGAATCACAGCTTAGAGCTACTAAGGACTTTGCAGTGGTCTGTACCTCACACGGATTGTGTTCACTACCACGTCACTACAGCTATTAATAATCTCTTGGCTTCTTTTAAAAAGCTTGTGAGTGTAACCTTTGCAGGAAGAGAAATAGACATGTCTGTATCTGTCTGTTTTATAATGGCAATGTTGCTGTAGCTGTGATGATATAAAAATATATTAGAGTTAAAACCACCCTGTTGTATTTTATAGTTTTGTATTATGGGAGTAGTGAGATTGTAGCTGAGAAGAAGTGGGAACTTGTATTTAAACCTCTGTTTTGGCTCATTTAAAATGTGTGTTCATAATGGTCTTTAGAGGCCAAATTTCTTTTTTTTATTTAACATCCAAGATGGTTTCTGGTGCAGACATTCCTTTGGGCACAAGGAGGGTTAGGTCAGTTTTCAGTGGTCTCGTCATTTGGAAGAAGTCTAGCGACAAAGGTAACTTTAGGATGCTGAATATACATAATTTCAAAGTAATTGCTGTTAGAGTCCATAGGTGCTGTCAGGCTGCTGGACTGGGATGCACAGGTTTCTTTTCCTTTTTTATACCTTCTCTTCCATTACAGGTTATTTTCCCTTTGTATGTATAAAGATGCTCTTTATACGCTCTAGAGTTTCTTTAACACCGAAGCATTTTGTACCCATCAATTTGAAAACACCATAGAAGAAAAGAGGATTCTCATTACCAAAATGGGGGCATGGGGGGGGGGGGGAGGAGGAAGGGAAGAGAAAAGAAAAGAAAGAGTGTGTTTTCTTTTTCTTTCACTTAATTCCAGAACTTTGTAGTTAGTAGTAACAACTTTCAGCAGAGGGTTAATGTGCATACATGCAAGAAAGCACATGCTAAAACTTACTCAGGAGCTTATGCCCATGAGAGTTGGCCAGAAATCTCCCCAGTTAGAGCCTTACTTTGATTGCTTGAAACTTTCCTAAACTTATTCTTTTCAGCCTGAAATTTTCCATGCTGATTAGAGTTGTACCCCAAGAAAATCATACCTAACTGATGCAATCATTTAGAGAGAGAAGTGATGCACCAAGGGACATTACTGCACCCTGGGGAGCACTCCAAACTGTCCCATTCTTGTTGAGAAGGTAGAAACGACTCTGCTGTGTCTGCAAGAGTCCAGGTGGATTTGTTCAAGAAAAAGCCACTGAAAAGAAAAAATAAATAAATCAAATTGTATTGAGCTCAATAAAGATTTGATAAATGGGGAATGCTTTTCCCCCTGCATGCTTCCATTTATAAAAATCAGTCCCCAAAGGGGAGTATGAACATCTTCCCCACCCAATGACCAAGCTGGACCTTTTCTGTGGTTACTGTACTTGTGGGCTTAGGGACTGAGACCAGAGGGTCTCTGCTGAGATTTGATACCTCTGCAGGTACCAAGAAAGGAAGTGAAAAGGGAAGCAGCCATCCTAGTGCAGAATGTGGAAAGAAGCAAAGGCAAGGAACTGAAAAGGGGGTCAGTTTAGAAGGTCCATTTTCCTGAGCATTTCCAGCCAGCTACTGGGAGAAACAGACTGGTGAGGTTTTTGTTCCTGCAGCACTCAGGATTAATTGATGTTTTTTACAATTTGTTTTTAGCTCTCTCAACTTAGTGAAAAATGGTAGTGACAGTAATGTACTTTTGCTCCTGGGACAGTTTAGAAGGTGGTGGAAAAAGTACAGTGTTTCCATGTTTACACCTCTATGGTTGTCTTCCAAATATCCTACAGCTTGCTGTTCTTAACAATTCATGTGGGCTGAGATATCTTCAATCTCTTCTTCCCTGCTGTCATGGTTTAACCCCAGCCTGCAACTAAGTACCACCCAGCTGCATGCTCCCCCCCATGGAATGGGGAGGAGAATAGGAAAGAGGTAAAACCTGTAGGTTGAGATAAGAACAGTTTAATAATTGAAATAAAGCAAAATATAGTAACAATAATAGAAATTAAAAGGAGCATGAGAGAGAGGAGAATAAAACCTGAGAAAGACAAGTGATACACAACTGCTCACTACCTGCTGACTGATGCCCAGCCTCTGTCTCCTAGCAGCCACTGATGGCTCCCAGTGAGCTTCCCCCCAGCTTCTATACTGGACATGATGCTCTACAGTATGGAATATCCCTCTGTCTAGTTCAGGTCAGCTGTTCTGGCTGTGTTCCCTCCTGGCTTATTGTGCCACTGCTCACTGGGAAATGGAAAAGTCCTTGACATAGGGTAAGCACTACTTAGCAACAACTAAAACATCAGTGTGCTACCAACATTATTCTCATACTAGATCCAAAAAACAGCACAGTACCAGCTACTAGGAAGAAAATTAACTCTATCCTAGCCAAAACCAGGACACTTGTGCTCCTGTATCTACCTTGCTTTCCTCCTTGATGCCATACGGCCTTGTTCCTAGGTCACTCCATGCTTCTGCACCTCGTTTGACATACACTGAAGCTAAAGCGTTATCTCCACTTAGTGGTATTTTTAAGGCTTTCTAAAATGCAAGCTGAGTGTGTGAAAAGCAGGCTTGTAGTCTCTCTTGAATGCAGAGCTTGGGAAGTACATTGTAAAGGAGGCTTGGGTAAAGCATCAACTCCAGAAGATTAGAAAGACATGTTCAGTGACACTGTATCCAGCAAACACCATCCATGCTGCTCAGGGACCAAAGCATTGGTTATATTAAAAGATACAGATAGAGGGTGGTGTATTTAAAGACTTTGCATAACGCAGACAGCCAAGAAGCTGTGCAAAAGTTACACAGACATTCTCCATTCTGGTATTTCCTGACTTTTAGATCACTTGACCTGTGCAGGTTTGAAGTTCCCTCTATGCAAGTTATTTCTGAGTGGAATAGGTGCTTATAATCTTGATTGGTGCATACCTCACAAAAATTTCCATGCTGGTATCTGTATTTATATACAGAGATAGCTGTTGCTACGGTTATGTGGTGTCCTGAAAATGCTTGGTCTTTTCCTATTTACGTTTCAAGCAGGGCTTGGTCAAATAAAGTAAATATTTTGCCTTCATTTAGGTTTTATGTTTGCTGTAAAACTTGTTAAAAAAAAAAAAAATATAGAAAGCAACATTAAGCATTTCACAGTAAAAACACAAAAATTTCACATTACCAGGCGAGTCGGCTTTGGCATTTTTCCTTTCAGTCAGTTTGTTTTTCTAATATAAAACTAATATGACATAATGTATAATCTAATTTGGAAATTACAATTTACTTGGAAGGATTATGCTGCCAGCCAATACCAACAAAGAAAGAAATTATTCGAGAATGTTTCTTTCCTTCTTAACGTGGTCGATAATTTATTTTTCCTTCAGAAGATTACTTTTTTTTCTTTACGACATTTCCTGCCAGTTTGATTTGCATTAGGATTAAATAATGTGTTCCATGTTTAACTTATGCACCAAAGAAAGTGAATTTTTCCTCAAGTTAAGAAGAAAAAGGTGCAAATTACTATCTTGTTATGGGCTTCACCCTGCTTACTACACAGTGAAGCATGTTGATAATTTTCAGATGGCTTGACAATAATGACTGTATTTGTACTGACAGTATTTACACGACAGGGCAAATTGAAATACATAGATCTGTGTCTTTTAGGAACCAAGGCCAATAAGAGATCTTAGAACAGGAGAAGCTGAAAAATGGGCAATCCAGCTGTGGTAATTCAGACTAACACCAAATTATCACGTTGATTCTCTTTAACCACATCAGTTTAAGCGTTCACCCAACATGTTGTGTAACAGGACTGTGACATTCGTTCAGGGGCTTGCCATTCACAGCAGCATGACAGGAGCATGTTAGTTGCTTTAAATGTTCCCGTGCCTCCTGCAGATGTTGTGGAGGGGGTAGGAGGGGAACAGGATTGTTAGACTTAAACATGTAAAGGAGCATTAGGAAGCAGTTGCTGGAGCAAGTTTGCGTCTGGCAGGGCACCTAAAAATGCAGCCTCTAGGATAAGTGGAGAAAATTAGACAAAAAGGACCCATCTTATGAAGAATTTACAGTTCTGAGCAAATAAGTAAGAGTGCTCTTGAAAAAAATAAGCATGTATCCACTTCCGATTTCTTCAGTTAGATAATGAGTGAGATCCAACTGTAATGTTATTAGGGATGATTTAAAGGCAAGTCTGCTACTGGATTTGGAAAATCTGGGCTCTGTTATAGGTCTGCCACAGGCTTCTGATTGCAGCCTCTGGCAAGTCACTTATCCTTTGCATTCCTGTTTCCCATCTGTAAAAGCAGGGGTCATTTCATTTCCCTCTCTTCTTTCCCTCTTGCCTATTTAGTCCTGAGTTTCTTTAGGGGGTGGCTTCTTTCAGTATATTTCTTGGTTTTTACAAGTGTCCAGCACAATGAGACCTTAATCTCAGTTGGGATCTCTGCTGTAATACAGATAATATTATTGTTGACAGTTGTTGTTGTATCTGTGTAATGTAGTAGCATAAAGCAATAAAGCTTCCTCTCATCTTGGTATTTGAAACTTAGAGAACAGTTTTGTTGACTCTTCTTCTTGTTTGTTCTTCAATGAATCTAGCTCAAAGCTATTTTCCACAAGACTGATCGAGCGCTCATGGTAGTAAACCAGGACTTCGAATGAAATCAGGGTGCTGCCATCGTGCTGTAAAGATCTACCTTTTGTTGTAGTTCCTTATCTTGAAACCTTGAAGATATGCTGGTATCATAGTAGGTCATCTACAGAGTAGGTAATTGGGATCATCATTTTAAACAGCTTGTTTGAGTTTTTAAAATGTTTCTTCCTGCTGTAAGTAATTCTGTTCTTCAGTTGAAAATTAAACTGTAGGAATTTTTAGTTTGTTTTCCTTATGCAAGTATGCAGTCTGTCTGTTTATCCTTATTTCCACTGACCTGTTAGATTTGCTGGAAAAACTGACACACAGCTGAAGGCCTGAAAAAGATTGCTTACCAGATTCCTGAAAATCTGAAGGAAAGAGACTTTTAGCCTCCCCTGGAAGATCTTCAGCTTAAGCTCAGCCTGAGCATTGAACGCTGGAGAATTTAAAGCACAAACCTCCCGGGACATCAGATTTCATGTAGCTTCCTAACAAGACAGGGTGTGTTTTAAGTACAGCAAGACCTGGTGTATCTTCCTAAACAAAAAATGCTTTTGATTGTGTTGAAGGTGCCTTTTCCATTTAACCCAACACAGATGTCTCTTCCACCGGCCTTTCGTCTTAGGGGCTTGTAAGTAGGTGGAGGGTGCAGTTAGCACCAGGGCTTGGCTGTGCCAGCTGCCATGCAAACCTGCCCTCAGAGGACCTGGTGTGTAAATAGGTGCAGGAACACCAAACCATCTTGGAATAACTTGAATTCCAGCTGCATTAAGCGCAGGAACAAACTTTGGTTTGGACATAAATAATATCCTCCTTTTACTGCAGTTGCTGGTGTCAAGTTAGTGCCAAAGTCCAAGCAGTCATCAGTTTATATAACAGCAGCGAACGGCGAAGTTCAGGGGCAGGCTGTAAAGATCTGCATGTTGTCACTGCTATTTCCAGCCTTAATTGCCAGACTTGAAGACAGAAGGCAACATGGAGATAAGGCAAGTAATCTCACTTTTATTGAGTGAGTTTGGCCTTGAGGATTGTCCACTCCACGGCTTCATCTAAAAGTCGATCTCTGAGAGATTCTGAAAGGCTTAATAAAACTGTGCAATATATTTGGAAAATGAGTATGGACGTGCTGAAACACCCTCCAGTATATCCCACCATAAAAGATACATATCAGGTTCCTTGTGTGGCATTTGAGGACTATAAACATGTTGCCATGATTTGCTATGTTTCCTGAGGGTTTACAGAAAAAGTGGCTTTTTTTAGGGGACTGCCATATTGAGATTGACAATTTGATGTAAACCACGGCCCAGCATCCAATGTTCTGTTTAATGCAATTCTGTTTGTCAGCTGTATCCAATTATGCTTTTCATTGTGTTAAATGACACCAACATGGCTCCTTTCTACCAAGTTGTTGCTAATACCATGTTATGCACCTTCCATGGCTAAGCCCTGTTAAAACCGGTGTCATAGGTATGAGCTGCTGCTCTTCTCCCAGGTGTGAGATATTGAGATCAGCACTGAATTTAGGGTGTTAAGAAATCTTTTGCTGGGCTTAGAGAATGGGATCTTGAGGAAAGCCTGGGACCTGGAGCTGAGTATCCATAGAATAATCCTTTGTAACAAAAAATGGTATCTGAGATGCTTCTGGAGGATTGTGCTGGTCTCCTGGTTTGTAATTGCAGTAGGAAACCTTAAACTGGAAACAGGTCAAAGCTTTATCTCATCTGCTTTTCCCTCCAACCCATATACACAAAGGCCATGAAAACCTTATTACTCACGGTCACCAGTGTGGTCCTGTATGGTTTCATAGTGAAGTCCAGGACCTTAAAGGACCCTGGAGAGACAGGGATGTGTATGCCTGTGGAGAGAGGTTTTTAGCAGAGTGCACTCCTAATGGTTGGGTGTCATCTTCACATGCAGGACTGTTTTCTTGCTGCCTTTTCCCCGCAAAAAGGAGATGCTTTTACTATGGGGAAAGCTCAGTATTTGATTTGGTTCACTTCAAGTGCCTTTTTTGTGAAGCTGTTAGTCAAGAAGTCAGTATCTGTTTCTTTGCAAGTCCATGTCTGTTAGAGAAGCAGGTCATGGGAGCTGTATGTCACCAACGCAGTAGCTCCCACTGCACTTTGCAGTAAGGCAGCTTCTTCAGAGGTGGTAGGAGTATCTTGGGTGTGAGGGCGGCTGAGACCTGGGCATGCTTCCGTGGAGCATTTCAGGACTTTGATCTCACAGCATAGAAGTGGCCACCATGAGGGTCCATCTCATCCAGGATTTTGTTGCTAACTGACGCTGCAAATGGGTATGAACAGAAGAGGAAAGGAGAGTAGGGCAAGCATGTAGGATGTTTTCAAATACTCTCCATCCGCTAAGTACTCTCCATGGACCTCCTGAACTAGAGGAGATTTAATCTTTAACAACCCTCAGTGTTTGGGTGTTTTCCTTTTTTTCTTTCTTGAACTCGTGCAGTTCTCCCTTTAACCTGTATTATCTGTTAGTTATAAATCCTGTAACAGAGTCTCACAGCGTAATTTTAGGTTGCATTTGAACCGCCCAACCTATTCCCTTGTGTTTGCTTTGAACATGCCACAGGTTGGTTTTGTTTGATGCTTCCACTCTAGCAAATGCAATTCCAGTGCTAGAAGAAGTCATGAACAACTGCTTGTCCAACCCCAGGCTTTTGTACAACCAAATTATATTCCCTCTTGTGCATCTCTTTTACCAGTCAGAAACCTGCTTAGTCATTTCTTGTACCAAGACCATCAGCTATTTTATATTCCTTTTCTTGGTCTTGGTCGAAACAGGCAGCAGGACCCCAGATCATGTCCATGAGGCTCAGAAGCTTTCCACGAGGCAGTGGGTTTTGAGATTAGGGCCTAGGGATGTTGCAACTGGAAATGGGATGCAATCTGGAAAATGCTTCTAATTTTTGACCTTCAGATCTACCTTGAACACTGAGCGTAGATGTCCCCAAGGCAGCTGGATGGGTGTCTTCACCCTGACATTACTGCCGAGAGCCTGCGTCTATGGGACAAAATTTCTTCCACTCTATCCAAGTAATCTTTGGGAGAGCTGGGAAGAAACCAAGTTACCTTCACTCTTATCATTAGAGTAAGTGAAAGTACTTCCTTCTTCACACCATAAATAAACCACTAAATCCAACTCGGAGAGAGGAAGCAAAAGAGCACTCTACAAAACTGGTGTTGTTTCCCGAGATCATCTATCAGTTGGCTTCAAACCCAGGGTTTAGCTGCTGCTTGTTTAAAAACAAAGTCCGCCCTGCTGCACTGCCATAAACTTGCAGAGAATTGGAAAGAGCCTTCATGGTATGAGTGAGCGTTTTATTTCTGCTGCATTTCCAGAAAATCCGTGAAAAGGTTGGGTGAGTGACAGCCCAGTGATTGTTTTTCATTTTTATCACTTTCCCAGTAGAAAGTTTTTTCCTGCAAAGTAAATAACAGGAGAAAAAAGTTATCAGGGAAAATTTTGATTTTTTCCCATGAGGCTTTCAGTTCTATAAAGCTGGAAAAACGCCCTTTGCTTCCATTGCTTTTGGCAACCAACACCTTAGAAGGGCTGGCTTTAGAAACATAATATTTTTGGCAGTATGGCATAAAATGACAAAAATATTAAAATGAGGAGCAATTTTCTTTCTACTCAGGCAAAACCCCTCCCTTTTCCCATTTTACCCATATGTTTCACCAAGAAAGATTCCTCAGCTGAGACCCAGACCCATCTGCCTGTGACAGGGAAGCTCCTATGCGTTCCCATCATGGACTGTGTTCTTTGAGCCACATATTGCTGGCTGTGAAATGATGTTGTAATTCCATTGATACCAAAAAAGCATGGCTGTCTCTACACACCAGCGAATTAGTTTCCCAGGGCAGCAAACAGCCCTGTATTGTGATAGAGGTTGGCCTTTTGTTGCTCAAATTTCCTTGTGAGGTGGTGTCTGAGAGACCCTTGTCTCCATCTAGAGTCCTGATGCAGAGTGTCTGGCACCAGATGAGCCCTGCAGGCAAGGTGAGATGCGGCTGGGTGAGATCTGTGGCCTGTGGAGGCATCTTGAGTCATTCGTGTTGCACAGGTTGGAGGTTCGCCTGATGTGCAGTGGGTGCATGCTCCTTGTTTCTCCCTGCTGCTAAATGCCATCGACTAGCTGGGCTCTGTTGTTCCCCTCTGGCAGCTGTTGCAGGACTCCCAAGTGCTCTTAGGAGAAAAAAGGAAGAAAATAAGCGTGGAATTTAACCAATTGTGACTTGTAACAGACCATTAGCTGAAAACTGATTTTATGGATAATGGATGTTGCTTTAAAGATTACTGCTGGAAGCTGATGCTTGCCCATAAAAATCATCAAGATTACACTTTATGATGATAATGCTTTGCTCCTCTGAAAGTGTTCTTCAGCTCATTTCTCCTAGAGCTTTGCAAATGTTCATTTAAGATTTAAACAGTCCTGTGAAGGTTTTATTTTAAACAGCAGATTGACCCAAACTGAGACATTCTGATGTATGGACGCTGATTTCCAAGGCCTGCAAGGGAGCTTATGGCAGAGTTGGGAGCTGAACTATCCCTTCTTCCACCCTCATCTCTTAACTGTGCGAGTTCTGCCTTTGGAGGCTGTCATTTGTTGTGGGAAGGTAGTTGGGTATTACCCATATATGTGACCTGTATTTCTCTCCTGTCATGGTTTACGTTTCTCTCTTCCCTTTTCCCTTCTGCTTCTTTATTCATCTTTTACTGTATGGAAAGGAAAATGGAGAAAATGGCATATAAGAGGCAGGTTATCCCACTGGAAAACTTGCTCTCTGCATCTTGACTGTGCAGTAGAGAGGATGAGAAGCTTGGGTGATTACTAGTAAGAAAAGCTTTCTTTCGGGAAGGCGAGTGAAGCTGTGGCTTGTGTCGCCTGGACTCTCCAGTCTAGGAGGATGCTGAAAGCAGATCAGGCAAATATCCATCATATGCTGCTTGCCTGCACTCAAAGGATAGATGAGACATGTTCTGAAGTGTCCAGACACAAGCATACGAGGGACATGAGGGTGTGTAAAATGTTACTTCTCTTCTGCCAGCAGGGGATGCATTTTGAGGCTGGTAGTCTGGTTTTCAAGTGGAGGAAAAAGGTATCATTGATATAAGGGTTTCTAGAGGAACTTTGTTTATTCGATGTGCTGCAAAACAAATGGTAAAATGGAAATGATTGAAGCCAGTGGACAAGAAGTAAAACCATCAACAAAGAACAAACTTCCTCCTAGATCTTAGCTTGGGTTGAAGTTCTGGTTCCTGGGAAGCAGTTTGGCTCTGTAAGGGATGGTAGGAGTTCATGGACTCCCATCTTGCTAGGTCTGTCCTCAGAGCTACAGCAGCCCGGCATGTCTTTGCACTTTGCCCATGACTGCATGTCATGATGTCAGTTTACGGTACAGTTCTGGCCCACATGTGCCCAGTCTCTGCCTGCCCTGCATGGGGTAAATGTCTCTCCCAGAGGGAAATGTCTCCCCCCTGGTTGTCTCTTTCCTAATGCAATTGCTCTGAATCACCAAGTTATAGGGGCAAATTCAAGCTAAGGAGCTGGGTTAATCTGGCATGATCTCATATTTCCTGTGGAAGTGGTGGTACTACCTTTTCCTCATGCCAAGGGCCTGCTCCAGTCCCTTGCCTTATATTTGGAACCTTCTGAGCTTACTCAGGTGAGGGACCTGACCCAGCTGAAAAATAATCCAAGCTGAAAACAAATCCCACAGAAAAGTTAGTTTGAATGGACTGCAGATCTGGTAGCATCCCATCTTCTGTCTGGCTCTCCCAGCAGTCCTGGCTGGGCTGCCATGCTTGGTGCTAGGCATTTGAGCAAAACACAACTCTGATGAGCTCAAGGAGACTTCAAACCATGGGGAACAGCAAAACACCACCCTCTCCACCTACTTGCCACCATTCTTAGCACCTTGGATCTCAAACAATTGGCAAAAGGATTTAAGTTACATGATCTCTGCCCAGAGCTTGGATTGCTGGGCTGAGATGTCCATATTCACCTAACAAGCTGGGCTTTCTGAGACCTATTCCAACAAGTTAATCACTAAGCTACACTTCATACACTTTTGGCCAAGCATTACACAGCTTAAATCCCATCTGAATCCTTCTGCCAGTTGGTGTGACTCCTCTGAAGACCCAAAAGCAGCCTGCAAGAAACCTTAAGGTGCAGAGTCATCAGTAGACTTTAGTCTTTATCACCCCAGGCCTTTTACTCTTAGCCAAATAGACAGGAAAAACATAGGAAAACCAATATATGACTGATCACATCTACAACCCCTCAGTGACTCATAAGAGGAAATGGAAAAGCTCCAGCTACACTTTCAGAGCAGCTTCACCCCGCTCCTGCCTAAGCCCAGGAGAGCAGTTAGCTTGGGGAGCAAAGGGGTGACATTGTTCTCTGAGTAAGTCTGGGGCCTGCTTTGGGATGCTTGTACCCATGGCATGTTCCAGGGAAAGCTTCTACTTCATACATATAAAAGTGTCCCAGGCTGGCCATCAGTAACTTGAGCTGATGGCCTGGAAAAATCCACTGCAAGTGACTGGGCACGGCCATAATGCTAAGGCTCAGGTGACCAGGCCAGCTGGGGTGGTCCTACCGTCAGCATCTTGTTTTCAAGATCATCCCCATTGATCCTGGATTTTCTTCTATTTTCCTTCTCAAAGCAGCCTTAGAAAGGGAGGTCCCTGTGTTGTGGCAGGCAGTGTTGTGAAACTCTCCTTGTCCTTCTTTGGCAAATGCTCTTTGGGCTTGAATTCTGTTTGAATTAGTTTTGCATAGCTGCACAGTGTACGAGTAAATATTCAGCGGTGTAGTTTGTGAGACTAATGAAGTAATGTGACACTCTGTCCTTCCTCTCTGCTGTAAACTTTGTACAGCAGGAGGCAGAGGGAGTGTGTGTGTAGTATGCTCTTATGAGCATAAATAATGAATGTGCAGGAGTGTATCTGATACATTTTCATTGTATTTTGGTGGTCTAAAGGGTTTGAATTAGCACTGATTGTCTTTTTCTTTGTTTTCTGTTCCATCTTCTAGTAATGATTATATTCTTGGAAAAGGGTTTTCCATTTCCTCAATATCTTTTATCACCCACAGTGCACATGTAAGCAAAATAGCACTAATCAGAGGAACAACCAGAAAATAGCGTAAGTTGGGCAATTGGGAAGAAACTTTGCTTATTTGTCAAAGGAGTCGCTTCTGTGCCTGCAAAGATGGAGACCGTCTGAAAATAATATCTGTTAATGAAGCATGGAGATACATGGCAAAGCATAGGCTTTTCTGCAGCACCTGTGATCTATAGAGTGCATAGGAAAATCTTTGTTAGCCTCTCAAAACAAACTCCTTATTTGAGAGAAACTCTTCTTTGTTTTTAGTGAGATAAATGCTTTTCTTGTTCAGACACATGGTAGAAATGATTCTGAGTAATCTTCTCCCCCCCCTTCTTTCTTTTTCTAAAAATAAGCTGTGACTCTCAAATCATCTGCCCCCAATTTACTCCTGTGTGACCCTAAGACCCTGATCTGTCAGATCTGTCCACATCTGTGCCCACCGCAGAAGAATGTGGCAGATTCAACACAACATATGGCTGGAGCTGTGCATATGATATTCATGGGAAATGGAAGAAGCTTCACTATTTCCTTCGTACCAAACACCTCCTTGAGCTATTTGTACCCCACGCTCGCAGAGATTCCAGGGTTTCGCTCTGCCATGAATTATGTTCAGCAGCAATTGAAGTTTCAGTGCAACTGTTTGCAGATGCCTTTCTAGGGATTTCTTTAAGACATACTTTAGTTGCTGAGTTTTCCTAGGAAATAAATGAGCTTAGAAAACAAGGCATGTTTTCAAGCCGTGACACCATACTGAGGATGTGGCAAGACCCTTCTGGTTAGAGAATTCATTTTGCATGCTACGAGGTTTATGTTATTTCCCTTTAAATCCTCACTTTCTCTTCTCTACTACTTTGGATGAGGGGTAGAAAATCCTAGAGACTTTTTTTTGCAAGGCTACAGTTCAAGCCCCGATTGAAAAGTAACAGTGTAGTGTGTTTCAAGCTTGGTGCTCCCTGACCTTCAGTGCTAGCTGTGACTTTCAGAACCTGGCATCACAAAAATGCCAACAAGCTCTCAAATCTGTGGGCTCTGCTCTGCTTTGCAGAGTTGCCCCCTTTGGGGTATCTGAGCATAGTTTAAGCCTTTCTTAGCCTAGCACTGATTGGGGTGAGCCACGAGGCAGGTCAGCACCTCATTACACCTTCTCACTCGCCACTGAGCCCAGGTAAAGGTGTGCAGTGTCCATCTCGGACACAAGCCAGACCACAGCTTCAACCTCAGTAAGAAGAGATGAGAATAGGTCACTTTGGCTCATGCTCATCTCATTTGAAGGACACACATGTTCCTGTTTGTTGTAATTCAACTGACACAGGGTAGTCTGTTAATACATGGGAATTCAGATATGTGTGTTAAACTAGGGGTGCAAGGAAGCTTTTTACCAGCTTCCAAAGGAGGGGTGCAGTGTAACTGCATCCACATTAAGGGTTGTCATGAGTAGAAGGGTATTGGTTTAGAAAAGCCCCTTATCTCCAGTGGAAGTAGGTTTAATACTACATGAGGTGTGCAGCCTAAACTCTACAAGAAAGGGTCAGGAGTGTGCAAGTCTGTAATCCCAGGACAGAGAACTGTTTTGCACTTTGCTTAGGTAAGTTTGGTGTAATTCATGGTTCTCATTTATTCTCCCTGTGGGAAAAAAAAAAGCCTTAAAATGGGAAAGTATGACTTAACAATGCATTTTTTCCAGCTTTTTTTTGTGTAAACGAGAAAGGTAGTGCTGCCAGGAGAAGTGGGATAAAACCGTTTCAAACCATGTCTCAGTTCTGCAGGCTTCCTCTTAGGAAGAATGCAAATTGCTTCTTAACTGTTGACAAAGCAAATGGTTTTGTAGATTTTAGGTGGGAGGGAGGCTCCGAGTGTAACTCTTTCGGTCTCTCTTGGAATATGTAAAAGGTGTTGGTGTTTTATGGATAAAAGGTATGGTGTTTTATGGACAAAAGCAGGCTCATCCTGTGAGGTGGACGATTTGCACAATGTAAGGCTGGATGTAGGTCTGGCTCTGAAGGTTTTTTTATGGCTGATACCAGCCCTGAGCAGAGAAATCTGGGTATCAGGTCCAGACCTGGCATCTACACCCAGGAGTGAGGGCTGAGGGATGTGATCACGTGCAGTTCCCGAGGCTTGCCTCCTCCCCGGAGGGCTCTGGGTGGATGTTTTAAGGAAGGTTCAGATATGCCTCACGGCTGCTCCATTCCCCAGATGAGATGGGCCTCTGAGCATAGGCTTACCATGTCCCAGCCCACGCCTGCGTTGTCTGTACACTGCTCTCTGAACAGAGATAATGGGACTGATCCAAAGCCAGCTCCGAGGCAATCGCAAGTCTTTCTTTTGTCTTCAGAGGGGTTTGGATCAGGCCCAAAGCTCATAAGCAGTTTTCCACCAAGAGTTCCCGGCGCTTATGTCAGTCACTGGCAAAAAGGGAAGGGATAAATCCAGCATCGGCTTCTTCAGATGCCAGGCACATTCTGTATGTGTGTGTGTCACAGGGGGTGTATATACTCAGAGAGCCTGTCTTGGTTCCTCTGAAATTCCATGACAGCTTGCAAAGGGCAGGCTCTCCCGGTCTGCTTCCAGGACTGACCTCGTCTGTTTGAGAAGGGCTAATGTTTTGCACAGTGCCCCAGAAAGCCTATTTGGGAGCAGCTGCCTGGGCATTGGGAAGGAGCTGGGGTGGCTGCCTGGTTGGGCTGGATTTCATCAGCATCCAGAATGGGAAGGTAAGCCAGTCGAGATGATGCTTCTTCTCCCATGGGACTCCTCCAAACCTAGTCTCTTTCTTTACAGGGCACTAAAACTGCTTTAAATCCTGGGGCTGGTGGTGTATGGGGGGGCACCCACATCAGCGGGAGTCTCTTGTCAGCCTCCTTTGGACAGCATCCTGGGTGTGTTTGAGGACCTGGTATTCATTGAACACCAACCTTAGCCAGCTCCAACTGTGTGGAGGGGGAAGAGCTGTGGGGGGGATGAAGAAGGAGAGGGGAAGCTGTTTTCTTAAGAAGGCGGCAAGCAGAAATAGACACCCCTTGTCATTTTCTTTGGCAGGCAAGAGTGGTTTTGGTAGGACTAGAGGTCAAAGAAGCTAGATCTTTGCCTGGATCTTTCATTGTTGTTACTGTCAATACAATTGTTTTAATCCCCCTTCACAGGGGGAGTGGGGAGCCCTCCTGCCCCCTCGCTGTGCCAGGAGCAGGGCAGGAGCTCTGCTGTCACCTGCAGAGCTGATTTTGGAGCAAGGTGCGGGCAGCTGGGATTTCCTGATGCAAAATGCAGCAGGAAAGCTGGGCTCCGCAGGCCAAGGAATTAATGACACTGTTAGGGGGGAATTTGAGTTTCCACATCAGTAAGAAAGGGAACTGGATACCTGAGGCAATAGACCAAAGTCAAGCTATAAAGTAATTACATTTCTCCCTGCATTTCATGTGTTTGTTTAATTTTGGTGTTTAAAGGGAAAGGTTTCCGGTGAGCACGGCGCCAGCAACACTAAAAAATAACTGCGTGTCTTTCTTTAAGATATATTCTGGCAAGAATGTCCTGCCTCTATTTCTGGCAGAGGCTTTTGCTTTATCATTAGTCCTTAGACTATGGTCTGAGTTGGGGCTGGTAGGATGGCAAAGTCACCATTTCTGGGATGCCACCTCTGTCACTCGTCTTTCAGCTGAAGGACTGGGGCAGTTTGGTAGCCTGTGCTTTGCTAATCCCAGTTCCTTCATACAAGGCAACAGGAATTTGCATAGGCATCTTTTGGCGTTGCTGCTTGCCTGGCTGGACTGAAGAGTAAAAACTGCAGACCCTTAAAACAAAGCTTGTGAAGATGCCGGGCCACCACTTTCCTTTCCACTCTCACCCTGTTTTTGGGTTGAGACAGTGCTGCAGCTGGCTGGGGATGCTGGGGGACAGTCCTTCCTGAAATGTGAGTTCTGAATGTGAAGTGGAGAAACCCTCATCCCACACAGGGCTTCCTGCAGCAGAAGCTGCTTCCAACACCTGCACTGCAGAGGGTGAGAGAAAGGAGCACAAAGAGATGCTGATGCTCACTGGCATCGCCTTGGGGCACTTTGCAGGCTCCTGTGTGCCTGATCTGGAAACTGGCCCTGTAAAACTCCCCCGTGTCCCTCTTATGCTGTTTGCCAGCATAGGTAAGCTGTGCATTGCCCTCACTGTAGCTCTGTGTCATGATGCAAACCCACTAAGTTTTGCATGGGTTTTTTTGTTACTTTCTATGGATGATGGTCTGTGAGAGGCTGCGATGGCAGGAGAGCAACCCAACCCACGCAGGACCTTGTCTTGCCAAAGTGACCCCTTTGTAAGGGCACTTTTCAGTGACACCCCATTCTCCCTTGTCCTGATGGAGCAGACCTTGCCATGGTTGCGTGTGACACTCTGGGAGATATTTACTTTGCTGTTAAATGTTCTATAAACCTATCACTCTGCCTTTTGGCAGAGCTTCTCTCCACTGCCTCTTCACAAGGTAGTGACAACCACAGCCTGATGCTCAAAGACATCAGGTAAACCACCCCAACTTGCTATTTGGCGTATTTGAAAGAAGACTTAGCCCCCGGTAGAAGGAAGGAAACGTGCCTGGAGCAGTCTGTGGCTGAGGATGGGTCAGGTCATCTCTCAGCTTGTTGTAATGAGGAGCATGTCATCTGCATAGCTTGCAAGGTGAGCCATTCCTATTCTCATATGCAAAGCCGTGCATAAATCCCAACACATTGGAAATACTCTGACATGCTGCACATGTTAACACAACCTTCAGTGAGCTTGGTAGCAGAGGGAAAAGGACATTAAATGGGGAAGAGGTCATTAAATGGGGAAAATACAAGGAATACGGTAGGAAGTGCTCATACTTTGATGCAAGGGTCACTTGTTTTGTTGGTTTGAGGTGTTTTTTGTTGGTTTTGGGTTTTTTTTAGATTAGAGCTATCTTTTATTTGGTATAACAGCTAGCAAAACAGGAGAAAACATATGCAGGGGTATAATGAAACGGAACCATTGTAAAAGCACGTGGCTGGGTAGAATGACATGGAAAAACGGCACAGCTGTTGTCGTGCTCGCTGTTAGTGTTTGTAAAACAAGCTGAAGATGTGAGTTACTGTGCAGAGCCCTGTGCAGAGAGTGATCCAGCCCACATCTTGTTTACAGTAGTCTAATTCTTTGTAGCCCAGGAAGGAACAAGTGGTTTTGTTTCATGGTCAATTCAGTATGGATGGAGAGGCTTGTACCGGCATCTTGGAAGATGGAAATCCTGTACTTGTAGAGCTGCATGGTTAATTGGGGATATTTGGGGATATAAGGAAGCTGCTTAATTCACGGAACTGAAATAATTTGATAAGATTTAGAGCCAGTTACTTCTCACAGCTAAACCCACACATCAGCAGCTCTGTGGGACCCCTGTGCAGCTAGCAGATGTGTAAAAGTCTTCCTTGAGAGTGAGAATGCTCATTTAAAACAGGGAGCAGCAGAGATGCTGCGTAATGCAAAACTGGCTGTCACTCCTGCTTCTGCATAGAATTGCAGGTCATCTCGAAGTGTTACTGAGATAACCAGAGTAGACTGAACCAGAATGTATTGCTAAACGTATGGCTTTCTATTTCTGGAGTACCTGCAGATACCTCTGTCAGGCAGATCTGGAACCAAAGAGCACCCTGCAAGATTTCCACAGTCTTTGAGCACAGGCAACCAGTATTTATTAACCTGCTGCCTCCAGATAAACTAGAGACGCATTTATCATAGGATCATAGAATAGTTAGGGTTGGAAAGGACCTTAAGATCATCTAGTTCCAACCCCCCTGCCATGGGGACACCTCACGCTAGACTGTGTCGCCCAAAGGTTTTGCTACTGAATATTGATTTTGCTGAATATATTTAGTGAATATTGTGAATCTTGCTACTTTCTGCGCCCTGCTTCTGATACCATGCTTTTTTTTACAAAAGCAGAATTTTTTGAGTGTTTCAAAAATCATTTGCCAGAAGATGCAAGTGAAAAGCTGGTTGAGCTGCCTGCTCTGGTGTTTCAGCTGAGTTTGTGGCAAACCATGTCCCAGCATCTTTGAGCTATGATTTTGGAGGAGGGTGAGGAGAGGAGGCAAAGGAGGGGAGATCCATGTCTCACACTGATGTTCTAACATTGTTACAAGTGGTGGGAGGGTGGAGAGGCTCAGATTCCTGTAGACTTGTGCCAAAAAACCTTTAGAAGTGATACTAGGTATGTAAAATGATTATGGTATATTGCTTTGGGAATTACTGGGATCTTCTAATATCATGCAGAGACTTTTTTGTGTTAAAGCTTATCCATAGAGAATTTTAGTATTCATTAATATGCTATTTTTTTCACCTCATAGCGACTCAGTCCATTCTGTTAGAAAGTCTACGGTGTAGTTGTTTCTATGTGGTTATGTTACAGAAGTTGATTTCACCATCTCCCCTGGTTTGATAAGGGCAGAGAGAAATGATTTTCTGAAGCTGTTGAGAGTACACAATAGCATTTTAATGCCTGTCGTATTTTAAGAAGATGTGCGGTTCCCTTAAATCATGTTTGAAGTAATGACTAGTGCAAACAGACACAAAGCAGGTGTCTCATGCAGTCACAACCCTGTCTCCTTTGAAAGCTTTGACACTAGGACTGTGTATGAAAAAACACATGGATTTTCCATGGTAGAAAATTGCAAAACTAGGAAGAAAACCTGCTGCAATGAGCCTTTAGCAGCGCCGTGACAGTGAAATCGTAGTTTCCTCTTCTTGGTACGGTCTTCTTTGTCAATAAAGCCTTCCTAATTTTTCCTTTCCCCTCTCCTTGGTCAATTATCACTCCTTGGAATTTAAGCTAATTCCTGATCTCTTGTCTAGACAGTGGGTTTTAATTTTCTGACATGAAAGGAGTTTTCTGGCTGTTCATCATGTTATTTTGCTGCAGTCACAAGCTTTGCTGTACTCATAGGGGAGGTACATTGTGCTGTGCAGTGCAGCTGAATTCTCTGAGGATGTATCTGTGCTGGGCCGTACTGCAGGAAATACGGGAGATCCAGCCCATGGTTGTGTCAAATACATCCCCAAAACAGTAACCTAGAATTCCTGATGCTCAAGGTTGCAAGGAACAGTGGTCCTTAAGGGCCAAAAATTTCCTTGATGTTGTATTGTTAAAATCACACAAGTTTTTGTCATGCTAATGATATTTTTAGGAACTGATTTCTAGCCAGAGAGTCTCTGGATGACGTTGGTGTGAAAGTTTAGAGAGCAAACTTTGATTTACCACTGCAGTTCGTTACACCTCGTACATACCATTGGCATACTGAAAATTATGACATTTTCTAATCTGACTGCCTCTGCGCTCTCACTACATCTTCCTGCTGTGTCTTTTTAGCCTGTCAGCTGTTTCAGTAGGTGGTTGATGTGGCAGTGAGATGTTTTGCTGTTTGATATCTTGCTCTGTTGGAGAGGTCTGGATGCTCCAGAAATTATAACAGGCACAAACTTTTGCATGAGAAACTGAAGCCTTGAAACGTGAGAATTAAGGCCATATCTGTTGCCTTCGTTTACTTCCTTGTGCATATGCTTTATCTGTGCTTTTATTATATATCATTGCCAGATCGCCCTGCCTCATTTTTCTGCCTGCTCCCAACTCCCTCATGTCATAGCAGGTGTCTCCTCAGTCTCAGTCTCTCCCCCATGTGCTTGCTCATGGCTTCTCCTTGTTCCTTGCCCCATTTCTCCTGCTTTACAGTTCTGTTGCTTTTGGGCAGTGAGGGACTATGGGGGGACCTCATGGGTTGAGATGACAAGGTGGGCTTTCTGGCTGTCTGTTCTTGTGCCTGGACTCACAACCATGTCCAGCAGCCAAGAAGGGAATTGTAGACAAGGAAAGTCCTAAATAAGCCCCAGAATCCCCAAAATGGAGTAAGATCAAGGCAGACAGAACCTATAGAGGTTTTTCTCCTAGAGGCTAATAAATCTTCAGTGGGATGTTTTCAAAGGCTTTTCACTTTGCCAGATTTGGATGCAAAAGGCACATCCCTGTTTCCAGGGTGACACCAGATTTCCAGTCCCCTTTCCAGAGGATGGAGGCGTGAGAGAGCCTCCAAGAAAATAATTGTTAGAATTTTTTTTTACATCAACTAAGCACTTTTCTCTAATCTTGTGTTGGAAAATTGCCAGGCCTTCCCCCCTCCACCCTCCTTGTAATTTCCTAGAAAATGCTGCTGGAGACAGACACCTAGCAAAGGAGGATTTCAGCCCCTATACTTTTAATGTGATGAATATAACTGGGAGCAGGAACTCCTGATGGCACATGGTAGGCTACCTCTACTGAGTGCTAACAGCCTTCTGGCATCCCAGCACTGTGCTGCAGCACACCTCCCACCAGCCTGAGCTCAGGACCTTGTGCTAGAAAATTCATTACTTGTCGTTTTGAGCAGAACAAATTTGAGATGTAAAAACCACTTTGCATGCTCAGGGAGCGTTAGGCATGAGCATAAATAGAAGGACCATGGCAAGGGCTCCCTGCTTGTGCTTCAAGGTAAACCCGCCAGCGTGCGCCTCCTTCTTGCAAATGCCATACAGGGTTTTTGACTCTCTGCTGGAAGAAAAAGCTGCCCTAAGAAAAGCAGAATGAGGGCTGATGTTTTGAAAGGTGTCCAAGAGTAACAAAACTCAACTCTCGAGGGCTGAGCTTCGCCTCTTGTGTTTCTCAACCAGGGTGGTTGAATGTGTTACAGACCTATCAGAAATTTTGCTACAAATGCACAAATATTAATCTACTGCCATTTCCTTTGCTTTCTTAAACATGAATGAGGATTTTTGTCTCTTTCTCCCTCCATAAATTGTTCATGGTCAGAGGGGGCATGTTCCATGTCAAAGTCTTGACCGCCAGGATCAAACAAAAAACCCTTGTGAACTCAAAAGTGGAGACAAATAAATGACTATTACTTTTTTTTCCCCCTTTTGCCTGGAGTTAAACCTTTTCTCTGTCAACAATATTGACTTTGTTCACTTGGAAGGAAACAGAGCGAGAGAGAGAGGGAGATTTCTCTAGATGCTGCACAGAAAAAAACATTTTGGAAAGAGGAATGAAAAAAGACAGAGGTTACAGGAAATGGTAGACATTTTTTGTTGAATTAAACCATTAGGAGTGACCCAAAAACCAACGGGAAAGAAAGGAAACAACTGGATACATTTAGGTCACAAGAACCAGCCAAACGGGGAGCTGAAACCAATTATCATAAATGAATGTTTCTCTTTTATTCATGACCACCGTGTATGCTCCCATGATGCTCTTTGTCTTATTATAAAAACAGATGAAACTATTTCGTTTTGTTCTTATACTTATTAGCTAATGCAACTTTTGGGCAATTTATCAAACACTAACACATGTTGTGATTAATAAGCTCAGAGAATTAATCACGGCTAAAGCCCCTTAAAAACCAGAGGATGTCAGGTCCTTCTTAAATATACGTTTGTGCAGGATTATGTAACTTAAGCGGTGACATCTAGTTATGATGCATATTCATGCATTTTACACGCCGAAAGATCCTTGAAACCATATGTTCAGGCAAGCTATAATTACAGTAACTTCCATTTCTATGGGGCTTTGCCTTGTAGCATGGACAGAGCAAGCCCTGATTACCGTAGACAGGAGGTGGTGCACAGAACCCACTCCCCCATCAATCACTGGGGCAGGGGAGCAGTACTGGGGGGTTTGGACTATTGCTTCGGGGCTTCAAAGGGGAGACGTTATAATTGCTGTGGACCAGGGTTAGAAAACCTTGCTGCTCCTTCTTAAACTCCTTCCCAGGGGTCTTGCTGCCCCCTTGAATCTAGGTGCCATCAGGGGGAGCAAAATGCCATTAAACCTGGCCACAGGAGCTCAGCATCTTCCTTGCTCCCACTAACCCAGTGCAGGCTTTAATGAGCCGTAACTGGCTCCTAAGTGCCCCTAACCACTTCACTGAGGTTAGAATAAATTTCTAAATGGGAATGAGGAAAGGCAGAGGCAGCCAGCACGTCCTGCAGCTCACTGAGGTGCAGAGGAGCTGACTCTGTGCGATGGGAGGCAGCTCTGGGGCTGGGAGAGCATCCACAGGAGTGGTGGGACAGAGAGCTGGAGCTCTGCTTTAGGGTGGTCTGCTTGACAGGGAGACGACCACAGTTTGACATAGAGGGGACCAGGGTGGATGCTTTCCACAGGAACAGTTTAGTGTTACGGAAGCAGATGTTGCAGGAGTTTGGGGGCATTTCGCCATAGCAGTTGCGTTTGTGGTGGGAAGGGGTGGGGGGAGCGGTCACTTGGGTACTGACATGGGCTGCATTGCATTTAAATATCTCCCAACAGAAGCTGAAAAGAAACATTGAAAAGACTTGCTCTGGCCAGGCTGTGGCACATTGTTAGGAGCAACACAAAATATTTGAGGACATTTGCACTTGTTAAAAATATATATGTGTATTTATATATACATTTATTCATAAAAAATATGCATATATAAATATATATGTTTATATTTGCAGCCTCACTCCAGGCAAAACCGAATCTTAATATTCTTGAATGTCACATGGATGGAAAGCCCGTTGCTTGATTGCTGTAAAAATGTGAAAGTGCATCCCCAATTCTAAGCTCTAAAGTACAGTAATGCTGTTCACTGAGGCTCCCTGTTAGCCGGCTGTTCTGCTCAGCCAGCTACTTGCTGTGTCAATATCCAGTTGACTTCAGCAGGAAAAAAGTATGTGTTTAAGTGCTTTTATTGACTAGGGAGGGACTTAAGCATGTGTTTAAATGCTTTCTAGAATTGAAGCATAAATGCTTGATTCTCAAAGCCCAGCAAAATAATGGGGCTGGTCTTCTGTCGAGCATAAATTCTAGGGCATGCTACAGAGGCAGCTGAGTGAAATTCTATAGCATGTGTCAGACAGGATTTTCATAATGATACTAAAACCTCTGCATCTCTCCATAGACTTCAATGAGATTTAGATCTCACCTTTTAAAAAGGAAAATAAAATAAAAAGCAAAGCTTTTATCCTCTCTGGTCCAGGCATTTGTATAAACTGTTGCTTGCTCATGAATAGCTAGGGAATGGAATTCATGCAAGTTTATGCAGCTAATTTGTCAACTGTTCAACAAAATATGTAAAAGGATGCTGCCAGGACTGGGTCTGTGGAAAGACTCAGGCATTTAAATCGGAACAAACCCATCCTTAGACAGCACCTGCTGGCATTTTCCACAAGGACAAGATATTTTGCTATGCCTCTCACACGTCAGCAAATATTTTCTCCCAACCTAATCCCAGTGAAGTGTGTTTATTTTTCTCCTGAAATAGATGCATGCCACCAAAACCTTTTTGGTGTGTGTTAACAGCGTGTTGGCCCAACGGGCTGCATTTCTTCTGGGGAAGATGGACAACCTTATTTTCCTTTGAGTTTCCAACTCGGATGGCCAGAAAAAGAAAATTAAAAAGCAGGCTTTTCCTTTTCATCTTTCTGATGTGGTTGCCGAGGCATTGCTTAGAAACACAAACATTACAGCACATATGGAAGTCTACTGTCGAGTGGAACCGAGTCCTAAAGCAACATGTTAAGTCAGAAAAATTTATGTTCATGCTAAAGCGGTGGTGTAGTAATCTGTTTCAATGGAAGTAAGAGGAATGCATCAGAGATGGAAGTGGCTCGCTCCCTTGGATGCAAGTGCAGGAATTCAGACCTACCATCTGGGATGACTGAATGAAGAGGAAGTTGCTTTTAACAGTGAGAAAAAATCAGGCTAGTGGCGACTGAACTTCTCTGTGTGCTTGTCTGTCTCTTTGTGTAGAAGCAGCTTTATTTCATAGAATTGTTTAGGTTGTAAAGTACCTTTAAGATCAAGTCTTACGTGCCCATTTATGTGCACATTCAAAATACCCATTTTTGCCCTTTAGCTGCATGTAAATGAAGAAGTTGTAGGCTTGCTGAGGGCAATGGAGGTGCAAATCCAATAGCTTAGTCAAGACGAGCCATTCATCCCTCTTCAGGTGACTTCTTGAGGTTGCTGATTTAGGTTCCTTCCATAATCAGGAAAATAGATAATTATGTCCAGGCAGTGATTAATCTTTATTGGTTTTAGATGGTCTGATTGATTTCATGAAGGTGTCTTCAATTGTTTCAAGACAGAGCCTAGGAAACTAACTCACTTTAGACAAGGTATGTTACCTTATAGCAAATAAATCCTCATTTTTTGGTTCCTCCCTTTGCATTCCAGTTCACAAAAAGCATCACTTGGCATCTTGATTGCACATTTAGTTCAATATCTAAAAATCTTCAAAAGCTTGAAATACCCCCTAGTTCCTTTGTTTCTCGTAATTCTATGCCTCAGTTTCTCATTTATGAACTTGGACATCCTTATCTCATGAGAACAGTGTAAGGCTAAATAACCAAGACTGAATTTCTCAGATATTAGGAAAATTTGTGGTTTAAAAATATTTCAGAGGGAGAGTTTCTAGCACCATCAGGGGAAAAAATAAAAAGAGGACAGAATTTTTATTGCTACCTTGGGTCTGTGTGCCTGCAATCTCAGCATCTGCTAGTCAATGGTCTAAAGTACTTTTGCAGATATGACTGCCTTGAAAATTAGTTTGCTTTTCTTCACCTCCAGGGAGGCTTCCCATCCAAAGACTCTCATGCTATGGAGTCTAGAGGGATGCTATGTGGGTTGTGGGCCCAAGACCAAGCATGTTGGTCAAACACAGGTTTGAGGGTGAAAGATGTTGAGGAAAGGCCCAACCTGACCCTCAGCTGGCCCCATCCCTGAAGCACCCATCACCACCATTCCAATACAGTACCAAGGGCCAGGGTAAAATGCACAACTCCAGCTACTCCTTATCCCTATGGCATCATGTCCTCAGCCTCAGTGAAGCTGAAAGCCTGTGGTACCTGGGTTAGACATGTCAGGGTAGCACAAGCGTGGGCTAAGCCCAAGACAGGGCGGCAGTGTGGAGCTGCTGGGGCAAAGGCAGTGAGTGTCTTGCAGAAGAGGAGGAGGTTTTGGAGGCCTAGCATGCAAATCCTTTGAATCCTGGTTTTATCAGCTTGCCTGCTCAGGGAATAGCTTGATTTTAAGTTGCTTATTGTTTCAGTCCTACAGCTAATCCTCTAAGAAAGTAATTTCTGTTGCTCGTGGCTAATACCCTCATCCTGCATTGAGAGTTATATCAGAGCAGAATTGCTGCTTAGTCAGAGGCTGCTTTTCAGCCAAAGAAACATCATGGGTTCTGGATTATTGTGACTTTTATTTTTTTCCCGCATTGTTTAAATCCAGATGAATATTTAGATGTCATTTTCAATGTTCAATTTCTTGATTTGGCCCAATTGAAAAACCCACCTATATATTTGCAAAATATTTTTGGAAGCCTGAAAATGACCACATCGCTCCCATGGTTAAAATGTTTCATGTAAAACTTGTTATTACCATAGATCAATGGGATATGTACAGAATATGTTACAATGGGGCCTGTGTTAAGGATTTGTCAAGATTTCCATTATAAACCACTATTTTCGAGGGTTTATAACTCAGTCATAAAAATTCATTCCAAGCTAAAACTTGGCAAACAGAATGTCAACCCAGGAGAGATTCTCTTTTACCAGATTTGTTTTAATGCTTTAATGCTTTAAACTGATTTGTCTATTTTAAAATTATATGAGTGCCCTGTTTTATAGACTTTCTGTGTATACAGGGTGCGCGTGTGCATGTGTGCTAATATAACATGCATACCAGGGAAGAAACAATGTTAAAAGCACATTAGCGCAGCAAAGCAGAGCTCCAAAACCCCCCACAAGTTTAAAACTGGGGTTGGATTTGCATTTTGTGGAATCTTAAATTTTAGGATGAAACTTTGGGGCTTCAGCTGGTGACTTCAGCCAATCAGGGGTGATCTACACTAGTAACAACACCCAAAACACAACATCTGAAAATTGGTGCAAATCTGGGCACTAAGGTGAGGGGTGGCTAGAGAGGATCTAGGACCATCTCAGGGCACCTGATAGTGAGATGTGCAACTGATCTCCCATCGCATGATCTTGGATCCTGGCTGCTCTTGATGGTCAATGAGAGGGGGAAGTGTAACAATGAAGGTGCCGGTATTAGATGACTGAAGCATAGTGCTCTGCATCTTCCCTACGGTTAATGGACCAGGATGTGGCACCACTGGGTGGTAGGTGGCCTGAGCTGCTCATCACTCTTGAACACAGATGTCATTGCTGATATCCACATTTGCCCTGGGTGCTCTGAGAGGAGGTCCAAATATTCCTTCATTGGTGCACTGGCTTTGGTTGTGATAGAGGAAGTCTCATCCTACTCACAGCCCAAAGCCTTTCAGTTGCAGCAGTGCCTGAGGCAGAGGCGGAATGCAATTGGGCTTGCAAACACCCTACTTGAGTCCAGGCAGCCAAATAGGCAATGGAGAAGCAAAAAGACCTCCAGCAGATGTTCTGGGCATGATCTGAGGCCATAAGCCTGCCCTTGAGGGAGCTAATTTCTGTTCTTTGAACACAGAGGGAGGAGTCTCAGGTGACCATGCTACCAGCCTGTGTGCCTCAGCTGGCTGCCCAAAAACTAGAGGAGATGAATCTAAGCTTGGCTTTTTGCAGGACCAAGCTTTAGACATAGAGGGTCAGACTGGCTTCTCTGTCTTTCTGGAGGGAGATGCATGACTCTTGAGTCTGGTATCTTTTCCTGGTGCACTGGCTTCCCTTCTCCTGAAATCCTAGGATTTCCTGATAAGATGAGGGAGTTTGTCATCTCCAAGTGTCACTTACACTCTCCTCCAGCAGCTCCCTCCTGGCCCTTGTGTGGAGCTTGGTGTTCAGTCCTGCTTGCTCACAAGTTTCCTTAATTGAGGGCAGAAATAGTTTCCCCTTTCTGCCATAAATCCAGTGTACACACAAACACACACTTGTAAGATATTTAAGATAGAGTAGAGCTTTTCTAAATGTGTGTGTATGGGGGGGGGGAGTAAAGAAAAGCAATAAAGAACCTACGTTATACCACATGTGTGAGCAAAGGGCTGTGGTTAACTCCCTTCAGATAGATTTCAACCAGGGCCCCTCTGTAACAGCCCCCAGAAGACTCCTGAAAAGTCGGCATCCATAGTTTTAAATAGGTTCATTTAAAAAATAAATTGTATTAGGGCTTTTTCCTCCCCCCTGCCCCTGCAAACCAAATACACAAGTGACACAAATAAGGAAAACTGCAGCTGCTTGTGGCTTATGCTAGGTAGAAAGCTTTTCCTGGCATGCTGGGGACATCAGCGGTGGAGCACGTCTGCTGTGACTTGAAGTGCTTCTGGAAGTGTTGCCATGGGCTGCCTAGTAGTGTCTGCTGTGCTGGGAGGATTGAATGGTGATATAGTGGTCAGTGCATTGGAGAGGGATGATGTTAAGTAGATTGGTGAACAAGTCTTGGCTGGGTATGGGGTAAGTAAAGTCCTGACCTAGATAGGGTAAAATAGGGTAAAGGAGAGTTTTATGACCCCTGCACCCTTTTCCCTCACTGCCACTTCCTCACCTCCCCTTTGGGTAGGAGATATGACAAGCTGTTGCCTTCTCTGCCCCTCACATTGCTGAAGATGATGGGGTCCTCTGGGCAACGGCCTTTTCTGAATCTCCTGATGTGCTTGTGCTGCATCCAGCTCCTTGTGTCTCTGTGGTATGCCTGCAGACTGCTCTGCCACTGCTACGCACATTGCTGCAAGGAGTCCATCCAGCACATGGGAGATTAAGGGACATTAATAAGAATCAGACTGAGAATAAAGTGAATTGACAATCGGGCTTTGATTTTTCCAAAGTGCTTTTTGGATGAAAACTGGCTTCTCCTTTTTTGTTTTTTTGGATGAAGTTTTGCACAAAAGATGACACTTATTTGTATTGGCACCTTTTCCAGATCAGTCCCCAAAACACTTCAAGCCTAGGATTGTCAGTTTTTCACTTGTCAAAAACCCAAAACAAACCAGAGTAGAAATGACGGGTTTGGCTTTCACTTTGTGTGTTGTGAAAAACAAATAAACAAACCAAATATTTTTCTAAGTTTTTAATGGAAAATCAAATTAACATTCTTACCACAGTTGCTAATTAAGCAAGCTAAGTGGAGGATGTTACACCCAGAGACATGCAGCCTTTCCTTGTAGCTGGGCAGACTGTTTATGAGCATGAGAAATGTACCTCAAACGTGTCTCCACATTGCTTTATTCTTTGTCGATGCCAAAGAATTAAACTATTGGAGCAGTGGAAGTAAGATCTCACTTTTCTGCTGAACTCGAAGCCAGAAACAAAACAGCTGTGCTGAGCCTCAGTGGAGGGAGCTGGGTCACCTTTTGGTGAATTTAAATGAGTTCTTAATGAAAAGGGGAATAAATTTTTCACACATTCCTCTGCATTAAGAGGGGTCAGAGACTAGCATCAAGGTGAGCCTAAACTCAGGAAAGACACAAAGGGAATTCCTGAGCTGCCGACAGAAATGTCTCTGTAATCTGCCAGGAGCCAAAACACTACTGCTGGAAAAACAGCAGGCAGGGTGGAAATCTGGGTCCAATGAAGGCCAGCAAGGGAAGCTGCAGAGTTGGGGTCGTGGTGGGGGAAGATAAACAGCATCCCTGCATTGGAGTGGTCGGGCTTATTATAGAGATAAGGCTGGTGGTAGGTGAGAATAGATTTAGCCGGATGGCATGGACCAGCAGTCCTGTCCCCATCACTGAAACATTGCAGCACCCAGTCCTTTTATAAAGATGTGATGCTTCTGAATGTTGGCTGTCAGGACTGAGGAAAAAATGTGTGACCTCAGGCAAGTTACCAAGTCCTCTATGTCTCAGTTTTGCTATCTGTAAAATGGGCTGTTACTCAAAGGGAATTGCTGTGAGGATTAGAAATGGGGTTGGACAGGGCAGCTTATTTTATCTGAGAGCTAATTTTTATCTATCTGTCTGATGGAGCTTTAAATGTCAATGCAATGGATGTTTTTCTTTATATGTTGGTCTTTGCTAAGGCAGTAATACAGAGCTGTCATTTATAGAGCACTTTTCTGACCTGTAGTGTTCCTCAGAGATGTTGCAAGGCAAATTTAAGCAATGATCTTGAAAAACATGGACTTTGTTCATGTGGCTTTACTCAAGTGGGAGCTGCAGGAGGACCAGGGGCTTAGCTGTGCCACTTACTGCAGCTCTCATCCCTATATTACAACCCCTTTCCAGGGCACTTGCATTGAGAGCTGCTGGGCTGCTCTGGGGAGTCTGATACCTCTGCAACCCTCAAATTCTCTGCTATGGGAATGGGTGCTCTCCCTGGGTGATTCTGGGATCTCTCTGCTCCTCTCCATGAGTGAAGGACTGAATTGCAATTTCATGGGTGGCCAGGAGCTGAAGTGCTGCTGTCAGCAGCCTAATGCAGACTCTGGTTGGATCTGTGACATGACGATGACCCTTTTGTGCAGACCTGATGCTTCTCAGGAGGACCGGTGGTACCTTTGACACTGGTGGGATGCTCAGCCCCACTGTATGAGAGCAGGGGTGTGGGCAGTGTATGGTGGATACCAAGTAGGGAGGCATCTCCAGGATTAGGGTTTGGGTTTGTTTTGTATCTCTTTCCTACATTAGGCATGTAATTATACTAGACTCTTTCCAGCATTAATAAAGGACAGGCATCTCCAGAGGGCAATTCAGACCTGAGCAGTCTATGGCCTTCCCTTGATGTGAAAAGGGGCCCTATTAGGTTCTTAATTTAGGCTTCTTGTTGGAGAAGCTCACATTTGGCGAAAAGACTCAGTCCTGGGATACGTGTAAGAAAACATGCTAGTTACCGCAGTTATCCCTCACTGCTGGTAGTGCCCAGGAGAATTATCCCCTCTGGGGTAGGCAGCCATCCTTTTTCTCCCCTGCCTTCTGGGGGGAAATTGGGTGTCTGTGGAGGTGTACAGTGCTGAGCTGTCTCTTCTATCTGAGGATCTGGTTTCTTTTCTATTATAACATTATTTAAAACGGGGGGGGGGGGGGGCAGAGACTAGTGTGGAGACAAGTAAAATATTTGTGTAAGAAAACTACACTTTAAAAGGTGGCTTAAAACTGGGATTAATAAGTCTGCTTTTATGGAAGCATTTCTACATGTTGTAAAACATTTTTGAAAACATTGTAAAAACTACAGAGTTTCATGTTAAATATGGCTGATTTTCTTTATAGGGCTGACCTGCTTCCCAGAGGTGATGTATACACACCATATGACACAGGGGTTGCTAGGGTAGGCAGTGTTTTTACATTGATTACTGTAGTAAATAATAATGTAAAACCATGTATAAATAGGGAGTTCAATCCAGACCTGCCCCTGGGGTCTGCAGTTCTTTACACATGGCCCATTTTTCATCACTTGTGTGATTATTTTATTTTAGTTTTTTGGAGGAAGAAGAAAAGGGGGAGGGAACACGCTGGGTTCTATTTTTTTTCCTCTCTTTTTTATTTTGTCTCAAAAGGATATCTCCTCTTGGGCCAGCTGTTGACCAGAGGCCAAAAATACTGGTTAATGCTACAGGCAATATGTTCCCTTGGCAATTCAGGAGTACAGAGGAAGACGACAAGGAGGAGTTGAGGTTTCTAGAGGCGGCCAAAGAGGAGTGGACAGACGAAGTGCTTTCTGTAGTTTAAAGACTGGGGGAGACACAAGAATATTATTCAACTATCTCAAAGGAGTGTCAACCAGGTGAATAATTTCTGCTCCTCATCTGCTGTGGGTGATGTATGGAGTAGAAGGCTTAGACTGTGGGAAGGTGGCTTTGTATCCCTAAGTAAAACATCCTATGGATGGTGAAGTGCTGGAAGAAGGATCTTGGGTCAGTCTGCTCAGGGGTGAGCCCTGCCACTGGGAAATGCTAATTGCCACAAGCATCTCTAAGCAGATGGTCATTTCAGCTCTCCGTTGATGGAGACACAACTCATCACCCCTAAAAATGTGCTCTGACTATGTTGTCCCTTAGACAAGGCTTGTTCCAGCTGGAGGAGGGTAGAATGGAGATAAGGACCTTGTCTAATAGCATCTGTCCCTGGTGAAATTATTGGTCACCACTTACCGCAATTTGTTTCATTTCGCAACTTTCTTCAGGGGAATTTTTATAAGCTCCTGTAATATGTCACTTCTGCTGGGATCCAGAGAGGAAGTGAACTGCATTAGAGGCAGAGGCATTACCTCCACACTGCCTCTTAGCGTGATGCTTTCCATAGTCTTGCATACGTGTGCATGGAAGACTCTCTGGGTGTGCATATGTATACTCCCATATATGATTTTTTTATATATAGATATGTGTGTGTGCTGTATGTGGAAGCAGGGATCCTCAGGTTTTGGGGCTGAGGATCACAGAATTTAGCTGTGCTCACTGTCATTTCTGCTATGGAGGTATGTGCCAGTTGCTTGCTGGCTCTCCTTGGTCATGACTGGATTCATAGCCTGGTGCTGCCCATCTAGGAAACCTTTCAGAGGTGTAACCCTGTTCTGTGCTATGCTGCTATTGCTCCATGCAGGACTGGAGGTGCTTAAGTGCACGTGTTCATGTGTCCAAATCCATGGCTGTGGCCAGTCTCCATCTCCTCTCAAGGTGCCGTGCTGACAGCTGGCTTTCCCAAGGGAGGCTTTCAAGTTACTGTGGTGGAGCCGGTTGATACTTAGGGGATATTACAGTTGGCTGCTCTCTTGTACTTCCCAGCACAGATAGAAATGTCAGGCTCAGCCAGCTCTGCGTGGATGTAACACAGACACAGGCAACTCCCAGGCCACAGACAGCACCCCGCACCATTTCCACATGAGCAAAAACAACACGCGTGCACACACACAATAAACATGTCACCCTGTTTCCATACAAACACAATGTGCGCCTATATAACCACACACGCAGAGACGCACACACACTCCTCTTCCAGATTCCAGTGGGGCTGTGAGTTTTAACTATCTAAATTAAAAACAGATACGATCCTCCAGTGGGGAGCTGCCAGGAACTACCCCCCCCCCCCCCCCATCCCCAAATTTTCTCTCCCAAATATATTTGGGGAATAAGAATATACGTGGTTCTGCAAAGGGGTAAATGGTTTCTCAGCATGCAGCGATGCTGGAGGCGGGGGTAGAGGGACACAGGGAAGAGGAAAAGGGAATGCACAGAATTAACTTTCTAGTGGCATAAGAATAAACAGCTTAAGTTAATAAAGTTGAGGCCGAGGAGAACTATTTGGAGAGTGTGGAGGAAGTCAGGGATTAGGGAGAAAATAGGAGCCCAGCAGCAGGAAATAATATGGCAACGCAGAGGACCTGAAGGGAGAGTGGAGGATGGAGGGGAGACCTGGCCAGCACGGTGGGGATAAGAGCAAGAAGGGGAGGGCTGTTAGCTCTAAATCACAGCCTTGCAAAAAGCAAGCCACCTCATGTTCATCAAAATTTGCCTCAGGAGCCAAAATCCCTTCCTAAAATGATAGGACCTATTTTTAGGAGCTGGTTTACCAGTAGAGATGCCTTCTTTGTTTTGAGGCATGTGTAGCAGAAATTGAAAGGGGAAAAAAAAGGGGGGGGGGGGGAAGGGAGAAAGGGGAGCTCTGGGGTGATGGCAGCCCTATGGGGGGCACTGAATTCCCCCATCCCTGCAGTCGCTGCCCTCATACAAGCCCCATCCATCAGTGCTTCCATCCCAGCAGGAGTCGTGGGTAGCCCCTTTGAGTGACAGCCCCGGGCGTGTTGCTGACTCGATGACTTTTTGCAACTGTCGAAGAAGCTTAGCAGATAAGCACACAACAGTTTTTATTATTCCAAGAGGCAGAAGACTCGCCTTAGCGAGCAGTAACAAATACGGACATTCACAACTAGGATTAGAACAAACTGCACTGGTGGGCAAGGGCCAAAGGCAGCACGGAGCTGCAGTGTAACCCAAAACCTCCGCAGCTGTTTTCATTTTCCTCCCTTCAACACAGTCCCTGTGTGGTACTTCAGGGAGAATTATGAAAGTGGCGTGTAATTCAGAGAAGTAATGTCTTTTTTTTTTTTTTCCCTTCCCTCCCTCCCTCCTCTCCCACTCACTTTTTCTTGGAGTAATGAAAATTGCTGTGGTAGATCGTTTTGGATTCAAGGGAAATATCGGACTCTATTTTCTGTGGGTGAGTTAGGTAACAATAGATTGGACCAGGCGCTGTGTTTGAAAGGCCCCGCTGCTCTCGCTGCCGCTCTCCATCGCTCCCCAACCCCTGCATGGTGACGGATGAGCAGCAGGGCAATGTTTTCCCTCTCAATAATTTAAATCCCAATTTTAAGAAAGAAAATAAAGAGGAAGAAGGGAACAGCTTAAAACTGTGCAAATGAATGCAGTGACTTCAGGAACTTTGGTGGACTGAAAGGGACACGTTGCTTTCATTCCAGGACAAAGCCTGGTCTGTACAAATCACTAACTACACTGGAGAAGGGCTCTGCTGCCGCAAAGCCCTGCTGGTTTTGATGGGGATTGTTTAAAAAGTGTGAGGCCACATCCTCTGCTGCATCCTGGTGATTCACACCAGCCCAGAGCATGCTTTACCTACTGGGAAAAAAAGGATGATTTTCTTTCTGAAGGACAAACCCTGTCCTGATCTAACTCTCTTTGCTTGGACAGCATTAGGCCAGACAGGAATTTAGTTCGTTTTTTGAACAGAAGCAATTGCATCGTGGTTCCTCTGTCCTGTGAACATTGCTGGCACAATTTTCCAAGACGTTACGCATTTTCTCATTAAAATTTCTTAAATTCACAGGTACCAAAAATCAGGAAAAAATTAAAAATCCTCCATTCAGTAATTTTTTTTTCAAGCATTTTGAGGCTTTCCTTTTAAATATTGCTGCTTTTTTAAAAAAAATGTATTTTTAAATTGAAGATATTTTAATCCAGAAAAAATACATCTTGTCAAATATTTTGCTCCAGCATTATCCAGGATCTTATTGAAAAACTGATAGAACAAACGTTGAAATATTTTCATCTTCCCTTGATCTTATTCTGTAAAAAAAAACCCCAAGGTAATAGAGTAGCATTTAAAAGAAAACCAACAAGCAACAAACCAACCCCCAAAAAGCCTTCTGTTCCACCAGAAATATTTCACCTCTACTGAATATTAGGAAGAAGTGCTGAAAAGTTATATTTCTTGCTGAAATTGTTGGGATTGTTCAAGAACCTTAGATAGCTGTTGCATCTTGTTATCAAATTCTGTTGGTCTTTCCTTTAATGGATTTCACATGATCTTTATCCAACAAGAAAATAACTCAGTGAGCGACTGGAAACACTTAACGTGTGCGCTCTGACACATCTGCACATACCATAATAGACACATGAATTTAATGCTCAGTTGGTTCAATGCGGGGAGTGGAATTTAGTGTCAAGTCAATTAAAATATCCTGTTCCCACCCCCCCTTTTCTTCCTCCCCCTGAAGTATTTATCAGGATTGCTGCATGGGAGGTATGTGGTGTGGAAGTTGTGGGAGTCCTCGGCATGCTCCGCTCATGACGTGGTGTTTGTGCAGCACAGCAGTAAATGTACTCCTTCTGCTGTGGTAACCGTATTAAAGTTACCACAATCGCGCTAACGCAACGAGGCTTAGACAGAGCTCTGCTGTGCCATGGAAAAGAGCAATAGGGATGATAAAAGGATGACCACATGCGGTGGTCCCTGCGCTGTCCTGGCTGGGCTTTGGCTGGGAGGTGAAGCAGCAAACTTGACTGTGTGTGCCTGGCAGACGTGTTCGCTGCAAGCCCTGGATTGCTTCCCTGTTTAAGTCTGGAAGGCTACGGTAGCTAAACAAAAAAGCATTATAAAACAAACAGTTATGAGCGACAGATAAATATAGCATGATAAAGATGAATGGTTAGGCAGCTGGGGTGTAAAAACATGCTTTCCATCTTGACGTGAGTTATTTTGGTTTTCCTAGAAGTTTATCCGTAGGTCTGTTGTCACCTGTCTGAGGTTTTATACCCACGTCACAAGGACTTTGGTTTGAGGGCTGTGTGTATCTTGCTGTTGGTAGAGTGCCTACCACTGTCCTGGTGCTGGTAGGCACTGAGAAATACATAGAATACACAAATAGTTTATTTGCCAGTGATAAGGGAGTTTAATGCTAGAGTCGTTACAAAGGCAACATCGTGGCTGGAGCAGCTTTAAAATCAGTTTTGGTTTCAGTTTGGAAGATCAGCAGGGCTGGTTTCCTGAGCTGCTACAACATCCCCTTCAAGTCAGTGGATTTTCCTCTGCTGATTTTTGTGAATTTTGGACACAGAAATTTATTATTAACATCTGCATCCAGTATAGCAGAAAAGAAGTGGGGTAAAATCTAAGTATATTTATAAGGCGAATGTATTTGGATGCTTACATCGTATTTTTTAACCAAGAGGATAAACAGTTGTGATGTTTTCTATTGTTTTAGTATTTCTTCCAGTGTAGGCAACCTTTGCAGAACAAAGTGCTCTTTGTAAAACTAAGTCCTTCAGCATGTGAATACTTACACATGTCTTTCGTTGTTTAACTGGAGGCAGGAGGCGCTTAAACCTTGGAGATAAGCTTGTATGCAAGTCTTTGCAGAACTGGACGTGATCCTGTATTCTGCCAGTACAGTGATCCCAGCACACCAAACCGTGTCTGGTTCACGTTTGGGGCCATTCCCAATGTATAATTCATACACGACATTTTATTAACTGGCAAATTTCCCCCTTAATCCACCCCCACAAGTTCTCTACACTGTAAGGAAGGAATTTGTTGTGCGGTGGCCTCTTCCCCCTCTCCTTGCCCATTTCTTTACGACTGAGGAAACCCTTTTATTGTACATGAAATAAAAGCTTGATGTGGTCTGCCATTTTTTAATTTACCGTGGTATTAAATACAGAATGTATCCACTTACAGAAGGTGGGTCGTGGATTGTGGTCGGGGGTTGGTCCAGTGCCTGCTGTGGCTGGGTGTAGGGGCATGGAGAGAAGGTAAGAGCTTCTCCAAGGTCTGAGCAGAAATTGGTAGAGTGAAGGTGTGAGAGCCCTTGTTCATCCCCCATTGCAGAGTTTATCATCCCTATAGTTTCTCTTGGCATGTGCAATCACTGCCTTGTAGTGCCATTCTCCTTGGATACGGTCAACAGTGATCCTGAGTACCAGCAAGAAATGAAACCACCTGGTCAAATTCTCTTCTAATGGAATAAAGTGAGAAAAACCAAATCACTGGGAAGAAGATGCTGTGGATGACAGCAAGAAGGTAGCACAACCAGCCTTTAGCTAATAAATCTTAGTTCCTCTGAGGGAGGAAGGTTATGCAAGTGGCTAGCAGGCTTGTGTGGGGTTTGTGAAGAGGCTTATTTTGATGCGGTACTGTTGTGCCTCTTTGGCTTGGTTTCTCATTTGCTAAATGTGGGCTTTTGCAGTACAGTGCTAACGAAAATTGGATGAAGGGGTCTGGAGAGCCTGAGTGCTGATAGATCTGTCTCCATAAAGTGCTGTAAATAATGTCTGGGGCTTTGAATACGAAGATTTCTGACTCCAGAAAGCAGAATAAAAGAAATGAAAGTGTCTGAAATACAAAATTTTAAGGCTCTCGCTTTTGAATTATCCTAATTCCAGTCCATTGTCATGAAGAAACCGCCTTCTTACCATGGTTAGACAGTGTTAGAGATGGTGAAACTGTCTTTTCTGGGAAAAGAAGTTTTAATGAAGACAGATTGGGGCTTGTTTCTGCTACTGTTATTGCTGGAGTCTGATCTGCTTTCTGGCCAGAGAAAGCAGAACCAAGTCACAAAGACAAGCAAGTATGAAAAGGAAAGAGAAGAGTAAAGCTGGAAAACAGCTTCTGGAGCTGAGTCATGCTGAGGCCTCTGTGCTGGAGAGGGGCAGCACCCTACCTTATTAGTGCCAGGATTCCTCCACCATGCATGGGAAATATATTTAAGGCATTGCTTTTTGTTGCCTTTCTGGTTGCAGGCTCACAAAAACACAGCTACCCAAATAAGTAGTAGTAGTAATGTAATCTTGGCTGGCACAAGCAGACTTATATATATATATATATATATATAATATATAACAGGCTGCAGGGAGAGTAAAGAAATAAATTATAGAAGGAACAGGAGACGTGAGAGAAAAAAAGCAAAAATGGGAATCCGAGCAGCACCTGGCATGTGCCTGGAGCTGATGGAGGAGGAAATATCATTTGGTCCTTTCCAGGGTGGGTCTGGTCAGCTCTCAGGATGGGAGGGCTGAAGTGGTGGCAACCTCAGGGAGTCTTCAGGAAGCACTAGCACTTGTTCTGGGCAGACCGAGGGGTTTTCTTTACATCATTGTTGAGTGATGGGTTCTGCAAAGGGAAGGGTAGACAAAGCAGTCGTCTTCCATTGCCCATAAAGTAATCTTGATTACATTTATTTTTATCCAGCTCTGAAATTGATTGTTTTTTTCCAGAATAAGAGGATCCCACTACACAGTTTACACTGACATAATTACTCTAAAGTTACTAGCCCACAGTCATGATTTCCATTACTATCCTTTGTACAGACAATCTTCAAAATAGATATTCTGGCAATGGCATTGATAATTATTAAAAAAATCTCAAATGTCTTGTGTGAGTAATACATAAAGTTTAGCACTAAATCATTGTTTTGTTAGTTAAAACTGTGTTGCAGGCAGCACAAGGAAGTCTCTACTCTCTACCCAGGGAAAGTGCTCCAAAACTTACACCAAGGCATAGAGATAAATGGAGAGTGCTGAGGCCATCTCCTCTTTGCTGAAATACTTTGAAGCAACAATCAGATCAAGAAGATCAAGAGTTGATGGGAAATAATTATAAGCTGTTAAGCTGGCTGTTACCTGGGCCCACGGATGCTGTGCTGTTTGTATCATTTCACTTTGGAATGGCAGACTCACCAAAATAATTGAAAGCCATCTCAGGGGCAATTATTGCTGTAACAAAATATCAGGCCTGCAATTTTCTTCACGGAGGGAAAGGAAAAAAATGCCATTTTGACTTTTTGCTGGTAACAGCATTTAATGGCACACAGGCAGGTTTTGAGGTAGTATCTCCCTCCCTTTCCATTCTTTTTCCCCTCAGTTTCATAGACCATGAGGTTTCCAGGACTTGCCCTCAGCTGATTAAGGTGCAAGGCAGGGGCCAGCCAAAACCAGTAATTGTTCTGGTGATGAACTTGCCCACCTAACATGAGATGGTCCAAATGCTCACCTATGTGGAAGGTTTAAATGTCTATCATCTGTGTTCTCTGTTCACACTCCTTGAGGTTACCCCACCCATGCCTTGGCCTTCTTCATGCGACAGGAGGTGCTGGTGCTGTAAGTGCCTGTGGTGAGCAGGGCACCTTCTCATTGACCAGCACATCCCAGGCTGTGAAGTGGGGTCAGAGCCTGTCCCCTTCAACTGATGAAGGTTTGGCTGAGACGGGGGGTTCGAGGTACCACTGTCCCTCCTTCTTTGGTCCCTGGTATCTCATTCTAAGTGTCTTGTTTGGGAACAGCCCCTGTTCGGCGTGGCCTGTCCCCCAGAGGTGATGTGGGATTGTGAGGAGTGAGCTCAGCACATGGAAACAACTCCTTGTCCATGTAACTATTGTTGTATCCGGTTACACATATCACAAGGAACGTTTTCAAAGCCGAGCATACGCTGTGCATGTGCAGGAGCTGTTTCTAAAACATAAATAGCATGGCCATCAGCTGAGGCTTTTTCCTTTTTTTGTTGTTGTTGCTTAAAGGCAGTTCGTTTTATGTACTCAGTGTTTTTCAAATTAAACCATTATTTATCCAGAGGTAGCCAAAAATGTAGCCAAAAACCCACCTCTGATTATTTTTGACCTCTCTAAGGCTAATAATCTGCTAAAACGTCTTTAAACCATCTTAAAGAAAACAGAAACACCGCTGCTGACAACTCACATACCTACTTTTTAATGCAGTGTTATTTTAAATGGCTGCGTTTATAAACCTCTAAAGACTGAGGTTTGTAATAGAAATGCTGACAGATCCTTAACACTCCATCCCATAATAACAAAGTTTTGAGAAAGAATGGGTTTGTGGACACCACTGTCCCTGTTATGGCGTTGTGAATTTCTTCCCCTCTTACTGATTTAACTTGCGTAGCCAGAAAACTGTTTTTTTCTATGAATTTGGGGAGAGGAAAGAATTAAGATGGCAGGACCCAGATGTTGCTAAGGGGTGGCGGAGAAGCTCAGCTCTGTCTCCACCATGGGCCGTCCCCACCAGCCTCTGATACACACTGAAGAGAGAGGAGTGCATCAGCCACAGGAGGTCTTAAGAAAAGAGGAACCAGGAAGAATTTTTCCCTCTAAATCTATATAGCAATGAAAAAAATAACCCAAAAAAGTGAGTCAAAGTGACCGGTGGGTGGTTTGAGGGGCTGCACACAAAATGGACCACATTCCCAGCTGGTGCACATCGACCTCCGTGGTCTTCTGGCAGCCTATAGCCTGGCATGGGAAGTTTAGGGAAGGGTAGTAAGCACGCAAAACTGCAGCATCTATCAGGGATGGGTGGCTTTACAGACTCGCTTCCCACATAAGAAACTCCTTATGCACATCCGGGTGGATATCTTTTCCTGTTCTCTGGTCTGTGAAACTCCCTGAAGGGGAAGGAATGCTAAATGAGATTTATGCCCTCAGAAAGCAACGTGATAATTTGTGCTGTGCAGTGGAGAGGGGATGCTACCATCTCATCATTAAATTAAGATGTGGAGGCCAGATGTGCGATCTTGATAACGAGCTTTATAGGGCAACGTGGCTCAGCTTGTGATTAGCTTCACAGGCAGAGCAAAGAGAGCTGCACGAGCTGCAGGCAACTCAAAATGCCTTTGTGTACTCAAGCCATTACCCAGCTCTGACCACGAGTGTATTTGACCTTTGCATCCTGTGATCTCACCTGTGCTCATCCAGGTCTCCCATAAAGAGCACCCACGTACTTTGGAAAGTCCAGGCCACTTAGAAACAGAGATGGTGTGTTTTTATCCATCCCACCCCATTCAGGCTCTGTTTCTGAGGGCATTCCTTGGGAAAGGAAGCTTTTTGAATGTGATTTCTCTTTCATTTTGTTTTTAAATCTTTTCTGTCCCTTCCTGTCTCTTTTTGCTAGACTATACTGATAAACGCATGCTGAATTTCTGTTGGCTTTGCTGTTGTACTCTCTGTGTCACAAAAAATACAGGCAGTGGCTCAGGAAGTGCAGGCAGGCATCTTCACAGCCCTTGCCCAGGCTCCTTCTGCATTGCTGCACTGCTTTCCAGATTTTTGTATGTCAGGAAGGAGAGCCTCGTGCTTGCAACACACCACCTTTTCTATGTAAAACCCCAGGAAAAGGGGCAAAGACCTGGGGCTGCTCCTCCTGCAGCGTGCCCACATGTTTCCACTGAAGGCTTTTTGTTCTAGTCTGGGTTTTGATGAGTAGTGTGACAGAGATCAGGACAGACCAAATGCCTTCGAAGCTGAGGGTTTTTATGCCTCTGAAGATCAGAATCTCAGCTTTACACTCGTGTTTTCCCGTGAAATGTAAAGCAGCCCTGAAAGCTGCAAACAAGCCCTTAGGTTGGTTTGTTTTGGGCTTCACAATGCAGGGAGCAGCAAAAGATCATGAATTAATTGCCAAAAAAAAAAAAAGAAAAGAAAGAAAAAGGAGAGAGAAAGAAATAGGGTTAAGACACCTGAAGAGTTCATTCAGCTATTAACTCATGTCATTCTCCTACCCATAAGGAAAGTATAGCATCATCAGTGTGTGCTTATAAAAACCACAACAGTGGACAAAATCAGGAGTAAATTTATATATCAACAGTATTTAAATGCAAGATTTTCCTTTACCCATAACCCTTTAAGCACCAAAGAGTAGGGAACTGCTTGTAGCTTGTTTTCCTGTAAACAGCGTTATTAACGTGGTTGCCGATGTGTGATGCCAAGCTATAATTTTAAGGGTCTTCTTTATAATTTTACAGAGTTTTCAGCAGCAGGGCTGTGTTTTTGACTATGCCTTTGGTTTGGCTCACCGCATTCAACCAGCTGGGATCCCTGTGTATGTGTGTGTGGTCAAATTTACTGTGAACTGATTAGGATATTAAACAAAATGAAATAAACATGTAAATCTTAAAACCCATCTTGGAGCAGAGGTTTACTTCTATAGAAAGAATGCAGATGGAAAATGTAACATACAATTAAAGACATTCCTAATGGCAGGATTTTTTTTTTGTCACTATTTTATTATAAATAAAATAAAGAGAAGTTACACTTTATAGAGAAGGTCCTGCATCTCCAAGGAAAAAGTGGCATGGTAGAAAAGCTTGTTTTAAATAATTAAATCTCTGTATGTGTTTCTGTTCTCCACTGTGTGATCGAATATATTTAGGCAGACAGAGAAAGAGAAGGAAGCTTTTATTGATCCTTACTTTTTCATCCTTTTGGTAGCAAAATTCATCAGCTACAGTCTTGGCTGGCTGAGAGCAAAAGCACCCCATAGATTTCAGCAGACTGACAGGGATCTGATATGATCTAATCTAATTGATCTATGGATGAGAAAAGCTTTTCTTTTCATGCCAGTTTGTTTGCTTAGCAAAAATGTGACTCTCAGAATGGCAGAGACCACCAGGAATAAAGGAAATATCCCTGGAAGGTCAAGTCCAGTTTTCTTTTGCTTTTTTGGGTGGCCTGTTAGTGATTCAGATTTAATGAAGGGATTGGGTTTTTAGTAGGACAGCTTTATCGGAACATTAATTATCTGTGACTCTTGGTGTTTTCGCAGAGGACAAGTCTTCTGCCCGGCAAAAAATTGAAACTCAATCTGGCTCTGTTCTGCTTCTGAAAAAGAAGTCCTCAGCTTTCAAATTTCTCCCTAAAGGAAGTTTCTAAATTCCTCTTGATCTAGTTGTCACTTTTTAGCTTATTTTTTATATCTCTTTTTTAAGAAAATTAAAATGTGTTGTTTGATTTTAATTGTTGCTTTTAGATTATTTAGTGCATTACCTAAGGATAATATTGAAAGATATACCAAAAAGGAGAAATAGAGTTTCTCCCTCAAGAAAAATCAAAGCATTTTATTAAAAGATGCTGAAATTAGAGTTTTTAATTTTCTCACAACTTTTATTGTTTTGGTTTCTCCAAAATAAAATTCCAGCTAGGTCTGGTAGCAAGCAGATACTCTCCAGTTCCACTCTCTCCAGTTCCTATATCCGCGGATTAAGATTTTCTGGAAATTGATAAATGTTAAGCCTTCTTTGGTAGCACCTTTTTCTCTCTCTGTTATGCCCCTCACGGCTCTCTCTTTCTTCCAAGACGTGGCTTTTCAAAGGAAGCCAGTGCTTTCTGTTCTCCCCTGACACTTTTCTGGGATGTGGAATTTCCCGGTTACGTTATAGTCTGAAAAATCTCTGCCTCAGCTCTGGTCCCTACTTCTCCTGCCAGATCTCCCATGTGCATCAGTGATCTATGAAAGCTACTGTATTATTTGCAAAATATGTTTTAGTTTTTTCAATGAGATCTTTTGTCCCAGAAATGCCAATGATGGGCTCAGAAGGCAACTTGGGGTCTAGTCTACTGTTTTTTTCTTTTATTCTGCATAAAAAAGCTCTCCCTTGTTGCCGCGCAATAAAAGTTGTGCCACCTTTATTAATATAAAAGAATAAGGGAATTAGAAAACACTAAACTCTTTTTGTAATATATCAAATAATGCATTTAAAATTTCTAAGCTTTTTTTGCATGGATTTTTTTTTTAAGAATAAATTCATTTTCTTCATTTTTAACCATTGTTAATGTTGGATCCTACAAAAGCCTGTAACAGAATTACAGAAAATAGATAGTCAATTCCATCTTACTAGATATGGGCTTGTTTACATGAGTTACCTTCTGCAAATGCTTTAAAGAGAATCTACTGATATCCAGCTTCTAATTTGGCTCCTTCAATGTTCTTGCTGGATGCTATTTTACATAGGTGGTGCTGGTCAAGAGGTCAACAATTCTGACAAATATGTGGTACTAAATAAGTTGTCCTGGGTTTTAAATTTCAGGTGAATGTAAATACGCAGCTCATTTTTTGTTGCAATTTTGATACAGATTTTTAATAAGAACACTTAAAGAAAAAAGGGAGAATATAAAATTCCTCCTGCTATTTTAGTCTGATGGAAAATAGCCTGGTGTGTCAAATATGTGTATGAATCCTCTCTGAGTTATCTTGGATCTCATACCCAGCCTTCGGTGGTTCTTTTGCCTTTCTCTTTTTTCTTTAAGAAAATATTTTAACACCTGACATTTCTGCTGCTTAGTAACTTTCGAACATTTTGATATGTTAGACAAAGTGAATTCCTTAAATTTCTTTAGTCTTCGTACTGTCTGTCCATCTCAGAAAGATCTTATGTCTCAACTATAGCAGTCAGAATCCAGGAAGAAGAAAGAAGTGAAAGCCTGCGCATTGACGTCTTGATAGGTCTGAATCCCATTTTGACTCTGGTATTGATCCAGCTTTATTTCCATAATGTCCCCCTCACTCATGCTTGTTCAAGAGGGGTAGTTTGAATATGAATATTTATATGTGTGTATTCAGTAACACATGCAAATGAAAAAATCAGAATGGTGTAATATATAGACAGGACTACATATTTTTTCCTGGAGAAAGTTAGCTCCCCCTTTCTTCAGCCTCTTATACGAATCCTGCAATCTTACGACAATTTGAGAGTTATTTAAAACAGTCTCATTCAGTTATTTGGTTTTGGTTTCTTTCTTTTTCACAGCGTCTGTGATGCTTTGTTCTCTGAGAACCAATTGCACTACAGTGACTTTTCCATGAAAAATCAAACATGAGCTTTAACAGGAAAAAATGACAAAACATATTTTAACAACCAAGGGAATCGCCTGGGGAACCTGATCTCCTGAAATTTACTAGGTTAAACTGATGTATGTACTTTTGTGGAAGTATCCATCCATCTCTTCAATGAGTCGCATCCCCCTGGGAAGTCTCAGTAAGTGTAGCATGTACTCTGTGAGCCATTTTGAAGCCCAGTGATGCTAGTTTAGGATTTTGTTACAAACTCCAATGCAGGTGCACAGGTCAGCAGATGCTGACATACAGATTAATTTGGCCTTGGTCAATGTTATGGTTTTTTGTGGGAATGCAACAAGCAGTGCTCTAATGGTTGTGTGTGGACTTGGTACAAGACATGAGGAACAAGACTATTATATCTGAAATCAGCTTTTATATTTCAGGTTTGTTGGAAGCTAAAATTTATGCTGACATCCTGAGTATAAATCAAAAGAGGGGATTTCCTTCCTAATGGGCAGATTTGTGATCTGTGAATGCCCCAGTTTGGTACTGTTCTATCACAGGTTCCTCACTTATCAGGTATGTTCTAGGAGAGAAATTTAATAATAATACCTTTGGAATCATAAGCATTAAGAGTTTTTTTTGTTCTGGAATAAACCAAGTGCTGTTTTCACTCTGGTTATGTCAGTCAACAATGTAATTGGTATTCTCCATTATATATTCAGTATCTAATGGACCAACTGGTTCCCACAGGACTAGAGTTGAAATCAAATACTTGAAAGCTTTCCAATGAAATGTACTAGATATATAAACAATAATTCAATAACAGTAATTTCATGCAGAGATGAGCCATGTCAGTCATTTGGATCCAGGTCCAAGCAGATAATGTATCTTCTTTTGCTGTTTATCTTCTGCTCTTCCATCTCCTAGATTTTTGTTCCTGCAGAAAATAATTCTAAGACAAACAGCAGACCTAAATATACATAAATACATATGTCCTTACCTCTAGAGAGGATCTTTAGCCTCAAACTGATCTCTGTTCGCTCTTTCTCTCCCTAGCTTATCTATTCAGATAAGAGGGTGTGAAAGAACTTAAAATGAATTTATTGTTCTGTGGGAATTACTGAGAATTGCAAAAAGCATTCTCCTTGTAATAAAAAAATACTGATTTTCTCAGCCGTTCTTGTTATGAAAGTATGTGTCAGGTTATATCAGGGAATGGCAAAATGGGTGAGCCAATATGGAGTATACACACTCCCACTTCTGTAAATCCAGACTCAGCTTTATGTGGTGTTGGTCAGCTCCAGGATAGGTTTGGTCTACATCTATTAAGAATTTTATTAAAAAGAACAGCAAAAGGTAATAACAATAACAGAAGTGAGACCACATCTCTGCTTTCCCATTTACTTCGTCACTCGTTTAATCCAGGACGATGCCATGTCATTCTCTCCTGTAGCACAGAAGCAAAGCAGATCCGCAGCAAAGGAAAATGCACTCTGGAAATATCTGTTTTACTATTCTACTCTGTGCCTTGTGACCCTGTCGTGTACCAGGCTCCTGTTGCCTTCATTGTCTCTTCTGCTCTGCATTGTTCTCTTGCAATCTGAGATGGTGCACACAGCATGGGTTGATACTGTGCACTGCATGATATAATTTAGGTTAATCAGCATCAGTTACACCATCTGGAAAGGGAATAGCTTCTTAATACTTCATCACTGGAGGTCTCAGCTCTCTGCACCAACTGGTCTTCCTTCAGTGAGGTGGCTTAGGAAATGTGGCTTACTGGTGGCTTAGGAAATGTCCCGCAGGAAGCTGGTAGCTGCGCTTCAAGGTAGGTTTTGTGGGCTGATAAAAGTTCAGAATCCCCAAGAACCACTGTCCTCATGAATGACCATCCTCTTCCATAGGACTTTACATTTTCAGTGTGTTCTTGCTGCCCTACCTCACTGAGCCCAAACCTTTCATTCCTCTATCACCCCCTTTGCAGAATCGATTTGACAGTCCTTGTGTCACTGCAATCTATTAGTAGATTGGGATGGAAAGTTTATAACACAGCAATAAAAGCAAACAGATTATTACTTTCAGGCAGAACAGGACTTTAAGTGATTTACGTGAGGAGTGATCCAGCCTCTGGCACATGCGCTTTATGCAGATGCAAAAATCATTATCACCATGTAAAAATATATCTATAAGTTTCCACTTTTGCATTTCCTCGCTGCAGTGTACTGTGGGCCATGATGCCATTTTCCACCGATTAGGAAGTCCAGCAGCTGTTTCATCTTGCCCCACACTCCCTCCCTAGTCCTTTCCACTGATTTTTTTTGCTGACTCTTGGGCTGTGCTGCGTGTCTGCAGGAGGCCAGGGTGGCCTTTCCTCTTCATCTCCATAGCAATTCATCATGCTGATGAGGGTTCAGTTGTCCCTACTGAAACAGAATCATAGAATAGTTAGGGTTGGAAAGGACCTTAAGATCATCTAGCTCCAACCTGCCTGCCATGAAATAAGTCGTCTCATCTCTGCTTTCCTCTCCCTATCTTCATGGTGATTTCTAAGCAGGGGTGCTTAACAAGTAGATGAAATTAAAGAGAGTTGTGCAGTGCAAGCACTGAGAGTTATGTCTGTGGTGGTGTGACCTTGGGAGGAGAGGGTTGTTCTGGCAGCTGGAGCAGGCACAGCTGAGGGACCTGGGGGGCCTTGAATAACTGGTTTGAAAACGATGATGCTTTGCACAGATAATTGTTTGCTTAGGGTTGCTTTTTTAGGGATGGGAGTATTAAAAATATTCTGCTGTTTGTCCCTGTTTCTTCCTTCATTCAATCTCTTTATTTCTAAAATGGCATAGGAGACAGGAGAGAAAAAAAAAGCTTCCTCGGTCCTCTTCCCTCCTTCGGTTTTATTTTGCTGGGGGCCTGGAGGTTGTTTTTCTTTTTTTTTTTTCCTTTTTTTTTCTCTAATTTCTCCAAAAAGTATTTTTTATTTTCTCCAAAATTAAAGAGAGAAAGTAAAAGAACTTATTGAAAGAGGGGAGGGGGATTCAGTGAACAAAAAATCGGGACGAGAAATTCAAGCAGTTTATAGTAGTAATGCTTGGAACAGTAATATTAAACTGAATTGTCTCTGTAGTGTTCTTTAGCTCTGGTCTCATAATTCAGGGTATAAAACAAAAGGTGCAACTGCAGCTGACGAATTTACTTTTCTACAGGTAAAATCACCATAAGCTCAGTTTTCTATAACATTGCTCCTGTTTTACCTATAAAGTAGTATGTGCTGTTAGCCTTGTAAGACACTTAGGTCAGCAACAAGCTGGTGGTGCCCCTGAGGGACTGAAATGTGTTAGAACTGTTTTGAATTGGAAAGGTTTGACAGTACTTTAAAAACCTTTTTTGGAACAAAATATAAATGCAGTATTACTTGGAGTGAGTTCATTGCCTTGAGAAAACTCATATTTTGTAGCTCTCTAATGAAACCTTCTACCATAGCCTGTCAAAATCTATGGTAAGAGAAAAACCACTTATAGGGAGTTATCTCTCTAAAGACAGAAATGATGCCTGGAAAGGAATTCTTCCATCATGATGTTAAAGATGGTTTTAATTACGTGGGCAAACATCCATTTAAAGTAGCTGTTTATCACCTAACAGTATCATTGAAGAAAATGCTGTCACACATCTGAAAGTCGCTGGTGAAGCATCTTGCGAAGCAGAGATTTGTGATTTGCACTCATGCATGACTTGCGCGGGCATTCCTTTATGAGGACATGAAGAAAAACAGGAGTAATGTATTGTCACATACATTTGTGGCAGATGTATGATATACCCCTTTGCCACACCTAAAATAGTACCTTAGGAGTTACTAAAATCAGATCAACTTTTATTTTTCATTTACCAACCCTGTATTTCATTGAACAGAAGCTTTCTGTTAAACTGAAACAGATGATGTTTTAAACTAATACTAATTGATTCCATTCCTGGAGTTCACAGTGGTAGCAAGTAAAATAGCTCCCTGACCCTGCCGGTAAATTCAGATTTCAGACTGTGCAGTGCGTTTTGGCTTCTCTTTTTCTTTTGCAATGTCCACACGACCCTGTGCTGGCTCCCAGCATTACTCAGTGAAACACCATGCTGCTTAAAGCAGAGTGCGATGCAGGAGGTATAGGTCAGGTTCCCAGCCCCACCTAGGAGTTACTACATCACTGCTGGAGTTCTCCCTCAGTGTAGTATGGATAACTATTCACTGCCTCATATGAAGGTAGGATGAAATCCACCAGTAATTATGAGGGGTTTTGTTAGAGGGAGGCCTGTATGAGAGCCACCTCATATATCTCATTAATTACTGAGGTTCCCTGTTCTATAAGGAGAGGAATCAGGTGCTATTTCTTCTTTTCTCTGCTTCTGGTAATATACTCTATGGTCAACCGTACAAAAAATACCACCCAAGCCCTCTCAGAATTATAAGTTTTGGGAATGCTTGCCTTGATCTACAGAAAAGAACTACAACTCTTTCAACCAATTATGTCATAAAAATGTGAACAATAATTCTGGGAACAAAATCTCCTGGTATTATTAAAGTAGGGAAGTTGAATATCTCATGCCCAGAGCAAGTGCTTTGCACTCTCTAGTGCTACGCACTTCTGATGCAGCCTTTAAACCAGCATTTAAACTGCACTAGTGTGAGGGGTGGGCAGTCTTCCACTCACTCGTCATTCCCAGTATGGCTGTGGACTAGCAGCGTAGGACCAGCCGTATCCCTCTGCAGTGTATTTAAGGATGTTACTGGGCCACACTGTGTCTAACATTTTCTCTTCTAGAAGATAGTCATGATCTAAGACTGCAGTAGATAATATAGAACTTCACACTGAAGAGGCTGATGGTTTGCTAGGAGGTATCTGGCTGTCTGTCTATGCACCCCTGTATCTTTCCATTTACATCCAAACTGGCAGTTACATGTCTGCTTTCCACTGCACGCCACATGCTCTTGAAGCTGTTGATATGTCCAGTTCTCCAAGCAGGGCTTTTTAATGGAAATGTTGACAGTTTGCTAGGAGCTTTGACCAAAAACACATCAAAACACATCTCTAGCATTGTTCTGGGTTGGTTTTTTTTTTAACTATAGAAATTGACACAGTTAAATGCTGAAATCAAGCATCATTGGGTGTCTGTAGCAAACATAAAGCAAATCTCAGCCAAGGACACCTCTTCAAAAAGTCCTGGTTTTGTTACTGTTACAAATGAATCCCCAAATCACTCTTGGCTCCAAAAAGGGGCAAAAGCATCTTTCCTTTATGTCCCCCAGTTCACTTCCATACACACTTTTTTAACTCACAACCTCAGGATATACTTGAATTGATTTCTATATCAAAGACTGAAGGTTTCAATTAGAGATGTTCAATGAAAGAATTAAAAAGGCTGGCCTTTGTTTAACATGGGTTTGAAAGAGAGGCATTAAAATGTGGGGACTGTGATGGGAGCACCTGCTGTTACAGGTATCTGTGGTGATTTCTGCTACTTGAGGAGTGTTTGCGGGTAAGATGACACTTTGCCTCTTAGGAATGCAAAGTGGCTCATCATTGGCCATGAAGTGGTTATGTTCTGTATGTTAGAGGAACCAATCACCTTTCCCCAGGGAAATAAATGACTTCTGCTCACCATGGGACTGACTTGCCCGAAGGACTGAATGGACTATTCCATCTCTGTGCTTCCACAGGAGTGAGATGATGCTGGGCAAGGGTTGGAAGCAAGCACCATGGAGATTAGGCAGGGAAGAGCCAGAACATGCTGTCATGGCACAGAGTTGCTTGCTTTTGCACCACCCAACATGAGCAACATGAGTCAGAGTCCTCTCTTATCCTCATGGCTGCCTGAGCTCCCACCACAGAGAAGGGGAAGAGCCTTTCTGCTGGGTAATGAGGGAACTTGGGTGATTACAGCCCTGCCAGCCATGTCCATGGCTGAGTGGCACAAATCCTATTGAAAGTGCCCTAATTATATTATAAAGTTACAGGCAATTAACTTCCCCTATTCCACATCAGAGATTTCATTGACAAGCCATTTCTATTTCTTTGATGCTCCCTTGGTGTTTGCTTTTGTTCTTTTTCCAGGATAGTGCCTGGATCAGGCCCTTTGATATTAAATACGTCTGGCTAGAAAGTCCCTAAATGGATCAAAACAATCTTGATCAGTGGAAGGTTTTTGACATGGCACTGGATTTTACAGTGTGCACGTGTGCCTGAAGCGTTTCTTCTGTGCAATGTTCAGATAGAGGGTTCATTTCACTTTAAGATCATAAAAAAAGGGAGTTATTTAATAGGGCCCTTGGTTGGGTAATTACGAAGCAAAGGAAAAGCAGACAATCCGCCCAGGGGGTGTGTGTTTTTTCTTCACTAGTGTTAAATACTATTTGGATTATTCACTGAATAAACATTAAATAATGTAATTTGGAAACCAGGTCCCATTAGGGATTTAAATGTGTAGTCTGTCACTGGTAAAGGATTAAGATATTAGTATATTAATGTAATATTAAAAACTGTGGATTCCTTCTGGGTTTCTTAAGTGCTTTCTGATCAAACATGTCCGGGTAGTGTGTTTTTTAATTGCTTGTTTCATGCTGTAGTGAAAGAGAGAATGGATATAGCACAGTGTTTTAGTTTGCCTGCTTAGGTTGAAACTCTACAAAACAGAGCTTGTGGGTCTAATCCATCATAGTCTGAGATCGGAGGATCTTGGAAGACCCAGACCTTCACCTTTGTTCTCAAAGTGCCCGTCACACTTTGGCATTGTAAAATTACCTTTTGCTGTGTCTCCCTCCTTCGTTCCTGCTCCTTCTCCAGTGCCACATAAATGATGCTTTATGCTTTTGACATTTCTGCTACATTTCATCTTAGCAGTTTCTTGGGACAAGATGTTTCTACAGGGCACAAACAATGATGAGTAGATATGGCTTTTCAGAGATTCAAAGCCTTTTGAGTCTGACTCAATCGTATATCGAGGCCAAGACTGGAGGAAGTTGAGAGGCCCTGGATGACACTTCAGAAGTTTCAGGACCCTTTTCACCTACAGCCCATTTTAGAAAAGGGTTTTGTATGAGTTCAAAGTGCAAGACTATTCCTGCTCCTGTGCGTTAGTATACAGCAGGTTGACTGTGCTCATGCTATTAGACGTGGAAAATACAGCTTGATTTTGCAATAAATCCTAACATTTAGACTCTGGAGTGTTTGCAGAGACTGATTTCCATTGAGCAGCAAGCCACAGGTGTGTATAATAGAGCCACCAGAAACAAGCTCTTCTAAAATGACTACTGGGTTTAAAAATGTTTACCTCTAATTTGTTTGTTCAGTTCGTATAAAATGATCATTTCTGTCCCTCAGGAAAGTGTCAACAGCAGATATTTTGGAGAGAAGTCCAGAGGCAAGAGCATATGAAGTCCTTCTTAAGCAATTCCTTAACAATTTGAGTGCTTTGGATTTCTTTTCAAGTGACAGACACTTTATTGCTGAAGGAGGGTAAAAGCATGGGTTTGGCAAGTTGGATTGGCTTTCATCCACTCAGGACTCAGGCTGAAGAGTGTGTTACCAGGGCAAATATAAAAGAGCATGTGAGAAGAGAAAATACAAAATTATGCTAGAAAAAGGACCAAGACACAGATATCATTGAGGACTCTAAATGACTTGTAATGATGCTGTTTTGTGGGAGAAGATAACTGAGATTTATTCAGCTATGCTTTTTCATAAAGACAGCTAAGCACAAAATGTGTCCATCACAGAAGCATTTGCTCATGAAGCAATAGCTTTTGTTCTGAACTGAGCACATCCTATTGGCTTCTGAAGAAACACAAGGCTTAAAACAAAATGCATGCGTTTGTTTAAGCTGTGCCAGTGGTGAATCTAACTCAATAGCTTATCCAAGACAAAAAATGTGTGCTCTAAATCTGCAGGCAATCAAGCATTTTATTTTTGATAACCAGTCACTGTTTATTGTAATATACAGTAATGTTTTAAAAGGAACAAGAGTGTTCCTGCTTACTGGGTCAGTTCTAAGTACTGCATTCCAGTAAATGAAGCAGGAACTCAAGTTGATGAAATTTGCAAACAAATCCCTGTGGAACCCTGTCCATTAAAAATTAGCTCTGAATTAGATATTACAATCAGTACTCAAAACCAGTCTTTGTAGCTATTGTCTTGAAAGCCCTTGGTGTAATAAAAATCTCACATTTTCTATAAACGAGGGGAAAAAAACAGAGTTGCTGGAAAACACTTCAGTTCACCTAATTGGAAAATATAATTCAAATATTCATAATGATTCCTCTTAAAAATGGACAAAAAGAACATTCTTGAATATTATTTTGGAACCACGCCAAAATATGCACTTGTTGTTACCATGGCAATAAGCAAAAAACAGAGGAAAAAAACCCCACCGACAGCAAAAAAACCCACCCCAACCCAGGTTTGAAAGCAACTTGCCATGTATGATTATTTTTATGATCACAAACCCCTCACAGCAACCAATTTACTGAGTATAAGTGATCTAATTGAGGGCAATCGTTGTCAGAGGGACCAAAAATATACTAGGCCTCCATTTTCATATTAAAATGCCATGCCTTGGTTTAACATTTCCAAGTGGTTATTTTAGTCCTTTTTAAAAAAACAAAAGCCTGTTGAGGATAGGGTAACTCTGTTGACCAGTATATTATTGAACTTGTTTATCTCTGGGAAATGGGACCACCTGATCTCAATAGAGTTTTTCTCTTTTTGTTTTTTTTTTCTCCCTCCCATCCCCCTTAACCCCCCTTCCCACCTCTTCCCCCCTTTCCAATTGCTTGAAACATTTCACAATTAAAGCAGAAGAGGCTTGTTCTGTGGTTCTCACCTTTTGTCCTGAATAGCCTGGAAACAGAGGGACACTTTCCCCGTTAAAGTCTGGTGTAATTTCCCCTTGAATGGGCTCTCATGATAAGAACAGGGGTCACTGGATGGGATGGTATGCAATAAAGCTTGTGATTGCGTGGTTCTTCATCATCACAAAACAGCCCAACACTCTGCTTTATGATAGCACAATTGGTGCACACAATGGCTTGGGTAGAAAGCTAGAGAAACAGAGAGACGGGTATAGATACTAAGATGGAGATATCAGTCAAGCGATTGTCCCTCTTGGTGTGTTTCAAGTGCTGAAATGTACAAGTGGCTGAGAACAGGGTCCCCAAACATTACACTGAAAAGCAGTGAATGAATAAAAAGGGATGGCAGGAGTGGATGAATCTTGCCTATAGAATGCACCTTTGTGGTCAAATGTATAAGATAATATATAGCAGCTGTGTTATAAGCCAGCAAAGGGAATTGAACTTACAAAGCACAGGCTTTCAATAGCTTCCCTTGTGGGAACACCGAAAGTTTAAGAGGCGGAGGAGGGCTTATTGCTGACTAACGCCCATGCTTAATAATGGTTGTCTTGCATGCTGTGGAACCTATCCATTGGGCCTGTTCCTAAAGTCCTATTTACTGCATCTAAGTGGGAGCTTTGATTGAGTAAAGGCTGAGTAAAACCTGGATAAAGACTTGGGAATTGGCTGTATATGAAGCTGCTTACCGCAAGCCAGCATGTAGAGGGTCCAGTCCTGGAAGGGCTCGCAGTTCCCATGGACTTAGAGGGGGAGCTGCAAGGGTTTAGTGTTAGAGGTGGTTTTAACAAATACTGGAACATTGTGATGTTAATACTAAAAAACACGGAAACATTTACCCTCATTACTTCTTTCAAATTTTCTTATTGAAAACAAACCAAAGCACCAAAAAGCAGGCCTTCAGTTTTTCAGAAGTCTCTTCTTTCCTTCTTTCCCCAAGTTCCATAAATCAGTGAGAATTACTTCTTTATGAGCTCAGTCACTACTCTGTGTGTGTTACCCAACCAATAATTAGAAATTACCATCTAATGATGCAGAATGGAAATCTTAGACCATTTTTGCTTTGCAGATCTCCATTTCAACTTTTCTGGAAATCTGTAGGTGGTGAGGGTGGGAGTTGAGGTCAAGGGAAAGGGCCTGTTAGAAAAGGGGTTACAATAACTCCTTAAGAGAGCTAAAATACTCTGTCTTTGAGTCAGATAGTGCAATATTCATAGAGGACCAGCTGCTTTTCAAGATAAAGAATATGGAAGGAAAAATAGCAGTGAAACATATTGCTTTCACACCAAGGTCATTGACAAGAAAAAAGCTTTTAAGTAAGTATGGTATATTGGCTTTAATTCAGAACAAATTTGATTGCAATTGATTTCTACAAAGATTAGCTGAAAACTCCTTAGTTTGAGAAAGGAGTTGATAGAAAGGGTTTGCCGTGGACTATTCTTGAGACCAAAGATTCTGTACTTATTATCTTGTGCTTAGGTCTTGTACCTAAGCACAGGATAATAAAATTGCTACATCCTACTAACTTCTGTACATAAAAAGGGATTGCAAATATTTAAAGGTGACTCCTTTATGTAAAATCTGATACTAGTAAAGATGTTCTATGTTCGGTGATCTACCAATCTGCTAATATCCATTTGAATGTCCCAGTTTGTCTTACAGCACAGTAGTATCTGTAGCTCTTCCATATATATACAAATGGATATAGTTGTAACAACATATTTCTAGTTCTGAGTCCTCTTTTCTGGCCTTTGGGAGAAAATACCTTTCCTGGTATATGAGTCATGGGCTGCTGCTTTGCTATTATAATTTCTGATAGAGTGAATGTTTCATGGATATACAGAACTTGATGAAGGTTGTTCAGTTTAAAGAGGTTGAATTCTCATTTGTTTCTGTGGGTGCTGAAGTCATAGAATCATAGAATAGGTAGGGTTGGAAAGGACCTTAAGATCATTCAGTTCCAACACCCCTGCCAGGGGCAGGGACACCTCCAACTAAACCATGCCACCCAAGGCTATGTCCAATCCAGCCTTGAACACCGCCAGGGATGGAGCATTCACAACTTCCCTGGGCAACCCATTCCAGTGCTTCACCACCCTTACAGTAAAGAATTTCTTCCTCATATCCAATCTAATACGTTTGAACCTGTTACCCCTTGTCCTCTCACTACAGTCCCTCATGAAGAGGCCCTCCCCAGCATCCCTATAGGCCCCCTTCAGATACTGGAAGGCTGCTATGAGGTCTCCACGCAGCCTTCTCTTCTCCAGGCTGAAAGTCCTTCAGTAGTAGCTTATACTTGTGGAGAGGAATTTCATAGTCTAGATTTGGCTGCTGTGTCAAAGATTTGGTTCATTCATGGGTATCTTTGCTTTGGTCACCACCTTTTTGTTGAGCTGAATACGGTGAGACATCATGATAGGTGAAGCGTTGCATCGAGTAGAAAAGAGTATTTCCAATGTGAAATTATCATCAGACAGCCTGGAGTAATATGTATTTGCAACAGACAAGCCATGAATTTCAAAACATACAGGGGTTTTTTTTAGTAGAAGAGGCTTACTCTGTTCTTTACCACATCTGTAGCAGGTTCTGCTTGCAGTACAACTACTAGTTTGCAGCTGCAGTGTAGGTTTCACAGAGTCCCTTCCAGGTATCAACAGTTCTTCTGTTGTGTTGAGCCAGAAAGAAATTCTTCATGTCCCTCTTTGTGTCTTCATGGGAACCTGGTAAAGTGGGCTTGATCCCAGTGGGTTTTTTGTCTACAGTGCATCCCTAATAGGGCAAAATGTGCCCCGTTTGCCCTAGTGACATAAAATGGGCCAGGCAACATCTTTCTTTGCAGGAACACGAGGTAGGTGCTAGCACAGGGGAAGTTTCCATGTGCCCATCATGCTAGAAGATTCTAGGAGAGATGCATGAGAATTCAGGGGAATGCATGGTTTGTCAAACACAGACTTTGGCTTTTTTAGGAATACCTGGGAGAACAAGGCAATGTTTTTTTAAGAGATGGTCATGTGGCCAAGTATCTTGCCAGTTTATTAATGCCTTTTACTTTATAATCATAAAGGGATGTATAAATTGCAGTAATTATAGAGTGTGTGTTTGGATTAATGTAATTGTGGGTTAATGTAAATATATATATGATGGATATATGCTGTAGTCTGTGTCTCCAAGAATAAATATCCCAGGCTGAAATTCGATAGGGCAGCTGTTGTACAACATAAAGGCAAACCACTTTTCTGGTTTCTGCTGTTTTCTTCTAGCAATGATTATATGATTAAAATAAATGAAATAAGGACTCAGACATAGATAATTTCCAGGTTTCTCACTGTTTTGGAAGACTTCAAATAAAGGGAAATCATCTGTGATATAAAGATTCCTACAAATTCCTCTTGAAATTGTGGTTACTAATTTAAATGCAGGTTTTCAGGAAAAGTTACCCATTTATCTCAGTTGAGTTTATTTTAAAAACCCACCTTGATTTCCCTTGGTTGAGGAGGGAATTCTTAGACTGATCATTGCTGTTTACCTGCTGTGTTGCACCTGGAGAAAAGTAATTAGCTCTGGCAAAAGGAAGAATTTCTTCTAATCTCAGTGAAAAGTGTTACAAAGAACACTTCTTTAGATGAAGGTAAAAACTTATATGATAGAATATAGTAGCTTTCTTAGTTCACATTTCATTGAGAAGCAGCCATTTGCAGCTGGGTTTTGTTTGCAACCACACTTGATTAACATAGATTTCTGAAAACATATTTATGTGAAAAGAAACAATAATGCTCCACAGCATATATAATGTCTTAGGTTTTGAAAAATACTGAGGTCTGGATAACTTGTATTCTTACCTCTTCCTGTGGACCTGGTCCAGAGCTGACAGGGCAAAGCTGACTCCTACCGCACTGATTGTGTTTGCAGCATCTCGTGAAGTCAGAGCACATTGCACTGATCCCTGTACCTCAGAGGGGTGTTGTCAGAGCAAATTTCTACCAGTGCAACATTCTGAAAATGAACAGTTCTGTAGATTTAGTTTTCCAAAGCCGTCTGTGGCCAACCCAAGCCAGAAAAGCTTCCTCAAAACACAGAAGGAGTTTGGACCAGAGTCTGAGTATGATTCAGTGGAGAAATTGCTACTGGACATAAATTACTGCTCATTTGTGTTTTCTAGAGACAAGTTTGAACTGTGAAAGTTGGCTTCAGAGTTCAAATCTTTCAAAAAAGGAGAGCATTTATGTCCATCACAAATCGATGTCTGATTGTTCTCAAGTTTTTTGCCATTTTTATCAAGGTAGAAAATTATTAAGACAGGAGGGCTTTGATCTTGTGGAAGACCATCCGTAAACAACATCAGTGTGATGATATATGTAACCAATGACCATACTGCAAAATAATACATACAGATGCACATACATGCATACAAACAGCATATTTTGTTTCATTAAGAATGTTTATTCCACTCAGAATATGTAACTAAACTTGAATCTGAAATCATAGAACCATAGAATTTTTTGGGTTAGAAAGGACCTTAATATCATCCCATTCAAGCCCCTCCTGCCATGGGCCGGGACACCTCACACTAAAACATGTCACCTAAGGCTCTGTCCAACCTGGCCTTGAACACTGCCAGGGATGGAGCATTCACAACTTCCTTGGGCATCAATAATACAAAAATACAAATAATAAAAAAAGCCACAAAAATAAGTTCCTCAAAAATATGTGGTTTCAATAGAGCCATTTGCCCAAAGCTATTAGGACAAGCAATGAAAAAAGTTCTTTGACCTACATGTACTAAATGCAAGAGGAACCACTGCTAGAGAAAGCAAGCTGAAAGGAAGATTTTTGGGGACGACATAAAAGAAGAGCAGAGGAAGAAAATATGGAATAAACCAAACGAAAACGTCCGCTTGGGAGAGCAGAGTGCTGCCAGCCAGACCACACTGCTGGCCAGACATCATCTATTTTAAATAGATTATTCAAACAAATATTAATTTGAGTTGCTAGGATGGAATATCTGGTTTAACTGTTAGAAAGCACAGTACTAATGTGCAAGCCAGTGATTAATAACAAATGTACTCCCACAGAACAAAATGTAAAATAAAGGAATGTCGTATGAAACGCTTGCAGGGAGTAGGATATGTTTGCTCCAAAGGGTTTCAAAGCCAGCCCTGGACTCGCAGACTATGTGGTCACACTGGGTTTGCCTTGGTGCTGGCAACCTCTCTGAGGCTGGGAGCATCACCAAAATAGCCGTTTTAACAGGCTCAATGATGAGGAAATCCAGTCTCCTGCCTTCCTACCTTGTCAGAATCTCAGACTGAAGTGGGAAGAAAAGGGAAACAAGAGAAAAAGACGTGGCAGGGGGAGAAAGATGCCTCATGATAAAAGGAGAGTGTGAAGGATAAAACTAGTGCCCTTTTAGGTAAATATTTCACCAAACTTCCAGGAGCTGGCTTTTGAGCACCAATTTATGGCCAGAGGATGCAAAACTAGCTTAAGCCAAGAGATGTTAGATGGCTGGTAGCATTAGAGGCTTCACTTAGCCCTCACTCTCTAGGTGTCAAAATTTGCTGCTGAAACACCTAGAGATGGCTTTTTTAGTCCTCATGAGTGATGTAGCCTTCTTGGAGAACCGAAGGTCTCCAGGGAGATGGCTGAAGTTACTATGTCACATCTGCTTTTGACTCCTTACTCCTAATCAGGAAATATTCTTTCTCACTAGGGTTAATTCAGGACAGTTTATAGCATAAAATACAAGTGATGCTCTAGCTGGCACCTTTGGACCTGTAGGAAATGCTCTCAGCCACTCTGCCACTCCTTTTCCTTGCTGAGGAGGAGGAAAAGTAACACTAGGCTGTTCAGACCTAGTCCGAAGACTGCAGACTGGATGGCAGGAGCTAACAGCGTCCCTTCGAATCCATACCCAGCCTTATGATATAGACCTCTTCTCCCTCCTGCTTCAGCTGTGGAACCTCCTGTGTGTTTTGTGAGGCAGATCGTATTAGTCACTAAAGTGGAGCCATCAAGCAAGCTGTGTCAAGGAAAATAAAGCACCACCCAAACTACCAAATCTGTGTGCATCAGCAAAGCAAACCCTCTTTCCAAAGAGAAGAGCAAAATCCCTCAGCAGGGACATTCAGTATGAAAAGAGCATTTTGAATAATGGTCCTCAGAGGAAAAAGTGTCTGGTTTAAAGCTGAGCATCCTCCCTGGGGTTACCTGATGCTTCCAGTTTTTCTCTCTCTCAATATAAGATCTGAGCAGTTTCACATGTGAGCTTAAAAGAAGGGAGCTGATGGAATGAGCTTAAAAGACACCATGTTTTTCTATGTGATGCTCTGAAGAGTCCAAAAAAGATATAAAAGATATCCAAGTATTCTTTTTTATTTTATTTTTCTATTTTTTTTAAGCTGGAAAGAAACCTCGATTGTATTTCAGCTCCTTTAATTATTTTGTCTAGCAGTGAGATCAAAGGCCTAGGTCTCAAAAGGAATCAGTCCTGGGCCAAGCACTCCGAAGTGGGTGCTCTAGGTTCATAAAAAAATACCATATTTAGTCATCTAACTTAGTCTGCTATTCAGAAATGCCTGGGCCTGCTGCTCCCTAGCCAGACATTGTAAGCTGCCCCAAGATTATCAGATGACATGTGCTGAATGAGTACCAAGTACTTATGAGTCTCTTTTTCTGTGGTTTATGTGGGGTAGTCCTAGATAATCCTGGGGGGTTGCTGTTTTCTCTTATTCAGTATCAATTTAGTCTCTTTCAGGTCAGATCTCTGTAGAGGTGGATGTGAGTGAAAAATTGGAGGGAGGTAGGAAAAACAACAGTTTCTTCTGCCCCCTCTGATACAGCTCTCTTGCTGGTGTAGTGATGTTACTGCTTTTATCTGGTTTGCTTTTCCTTACCTCCTATGTCCCTGCATTTGTTATTCTTTGTGGGCATGAATAAACAGAGCCTCTGGAAGGACCTTGCAGAAGGGTAATACCACTAGCAAGAGTTTAGGAAACAGGCTCACAGAATCGAGGCCACCTTTTCAATTTACAAAACGGGCCTTATAGGTCGAAGGAAGATTTGCTGTGGGGCTGACCATTGGGTTGTGCGTCGAACATCAGGCTGCTGTGCTTGAAAAGGTGGGTCTGTACGACTCACTAAGGCTATTCAGAAAATTGATAGGAGAGTTGAGGTACAAGAATCCAGGTCTCCAGACTCCCATTCCTGTAAAACAGGCTATAAATCTAATGCCAAAATCACCAACATCCATCACAAGGAGCTTATCTCTTGAGCTGCACAGGTTATAAGGAGGACTGTCTTAGAAAGGAAGCAAAGGAGCTGAACAACTCTTGTTTGGGATCCAGTATTCCTGTTTCCTCCCCATCTCAGATCTCTTCCAACTAGGCTGGGCATTTCCCAGCTCACTATTCTTTCTGTGCCATCACTGGCTTCAGTAATTTTCATTTCATATCTGTTCTGCTGGAGTGTTGTGGGTTTTGCAGCCTGTACTACTTCTTCACCACATATTTCATGTCAAGTTCCTTCTGGAAACCCCATGGGTTTTGCAATATTTAAGCTGCAGCCATCAGCTCGTAGTGTAATGAATCCCCTGCAGCACTTCATCTCCTAAGCACTGTCTACAAATCTATCATATTTAACCCATATTTTAAGGCTTAATTTATAGTGGAGACAGGAGGGCTCTAGTCTGTGCACCAGGATAGATACTGGTAATGCACAATAAGGGCTTGAAGGAGTCTCTCTGCATCATCCGTGGGCTTGTGGGGGCTAGATGAAACGTAAATGAAGAGCATGATCATCAGAATGGTCTCCCCTGGGGATGCCTGTTTGGCTGTGGGGAGGGGAACCATCTTTACTTTGTCACCTATGCAGAGCTGAGTTTGCCCCACGCTCTGACTGCACAGAGCAACAGGGGAAACCCATTCCATAGGCTAAAAACTTTCTTCAGCTTCCTCTTCTGTGCCTCAAAACATCAGGGTGTATGGGCATGATCTCCAGGGTCTGGGAGACTGTGATTTCCAACATCTGTAGCAGCATGAGTTGCTTCCAGCAGTCCCACAGCCACCTGAGGAGATATGGGCACAGGTTAGGACTGATTTGGGCTCCTCCCTTTGAAGGTAGCTATGGTGGCAGATGCAGTTACTGCCCTCACAGCTAGGAGCAGCTTTGGCATCCAGTAGCAGATCTGTCCTGCTGCAGCTCCTAGCCGGTTTGAAATCAGCTTTTGACATTGCAGTGTTGAGTGGCAAGCTCTGGAGGTGTAAAAGCAAGCAGGTCTCCTGTCCATCAACCTCTGGTGGACGAAGCACAGCTTCCAGAGGAGGGCTGGGACCAGAGCTTGGCTCTAGGTACCTGGGCAGGTACCAAAGCCCTTAGCCTGGTCCAGCAGTGGGGTCAGAAGCCTTTGCTTAGACCACAAAGAAAGCAGGTTTTGCCTGTGTAGAACTCCCCAGTTTCACTAAAGCATTCATTGAATCAATAACCATGATCCGGCCAGGTGGTTGTAGTTCCTTGAGCCATGCTAATTAAACACCTTCCTAGTACATACTAGCTACTCTACACTGGAAAGACTCCCTTAGAGTGCTTTCTTCTCAGACAGCCTTCCTGCCTTACGCTGTGCTATCTGCAAAGATTGTCCTTGTAGTTTTGACTTTAGGCTGGGGCACAGGGGATGTGCTGTATCTGAGTGACTTTGGGGAATGATTCCACCAGGCCATGCTAGGTGAGTGCTGAAGTTTCTTACCTCCTGTTTTGTGAGATTGAGTCAGTATTTTCCTCTCTCTCTCTCTTCTTCTTATCCCATCTGTTTCTGTACCTATTTAGTCTGCAAGCTGTTCAGCTCAGGTCTGCTTCTCACTAAGACACAGTGGTGTTTTGAGCTTGCCTGGGTCACCTGTGATACTCTTGATGATGATGGACTGGGTTTTCATGTATCTTGTGGCACTTGGAATCTGTGATAATCCAGCTCCTGTGCTAAGCAACTATTTCTTTTCTCTGTTCCCTTGAGTGCAACAGTAAATTAGAAGCTCTTTGAGGCAAGGACAGTCTTTCAAATAAACATCAGTAAAATACCTGGCACATGAGTCTCTGATAGGCATTCTTAGGCTTTAGTGGATACAAGTATTTTATTAATACTGGCAATAACAGGAGTATAATAATAATAGGAATAATAATAACAACCTCCACCTAATACAAAACCACTTTCCATCATTTTGAAGCCAAATGGCTTAAAAAAATATCCCCTTTTAATGTTTATTTTGTTAAACTGCAGTTTATTTAGATTTCAAGATTCTCAGTTTTTTTATTTCAACATTTGGTAGAGTGATAGCTTGAAAAAATATGGAGAAATATGAACACTTTATTTTCAAAATCTAAAATTTCACTAAAATCTGGAAAGAGGATGTTCAGCTCTGTTCTCTGCTTGAACTTTCTTATGTGTAGGATTTGAATGCTGTATGTGAGAGCTAACGTTCTAAATACTAAAAAATTTCCCTTTATTACAGACTGTACATACTCGGTCCATTTCTTTCTATGAAAACTGCACCCCAGGGTTTCTTTTTATGCAGCTAAGACCCCCACACGCACACACATTTCACTTACTAGCAGGAGGAGAGCTTGGTCATGTGTATGTGACTTTTTCAGGTCTGCTGTGATTGAGTACGTGTGCTATATGACACATTAAGCAATGCAAGAGTTAGCATCCGTCCAGTTGCTTTTGTTCAGACACTAAGTTGTGCTCTGTATCTCAATTTGTACCACCATAGTGGCTTATGTTATTGCCGTGCTATTTTATCCTGAGCCGTAACTCATGCCTAAGCTGGCCCGGACTTTGGTTTCTTGGGTGTTTTAATCAAAGCTTACACAACACGGGCCCGGTTGACTGAAGCCTGTTATTACATTAAAGCAATATTGTTGTAGCGAACACAAGGAACTATCACAAAAAGGTTGGGAACATTTACAACAACCTACAACATTCAATGGCTAGTTGCATGGAAGTATTAAATACTGGTGCCTTCTGAACCACTCGTGTAAGTGCTACTGAAGAGATGATATGTAACCTAGTAAAGAGATATTGCTCTAGTGCAGCAACAACTGAAACTTCAATGTCCCCCAGAAAAGGTTCTTTCTTCTTCTTGGTCTGTTACAAACACGTGAAGCTAAGACTCCATGCTTACAGAAGCATAAATGTTGTGCTTCTACATTTGAGGATGTCTTTTACTCCATTTTGTTGCATTCTTGGGGGAGCTTTAATGATCTGTTCTCTCTGCCTTCCTCTTCTTTTTTGAATAATAATTATAAAGTAATCACTTACTGCAAGTAAATAAATTCCTCTCAAGATCCTGAGCTACAATTTTCTCTTGCAGAGGGCAGCAGGTTTCCACATTGCTCAAAGTCAGAGTACTTCTAATTCAAGCCCGTGATGCTGTATGGGAACACACAGAACCTTCCTTCAGCACTCATTGACCGAAACTTGTTGAAATTAATTGTGTTGCACTGATTTCACACCACTGAAATATGAAGGAGAAATATTAATCAGTTTATTAAAAATCCAGCAAATGTCAGAGTATTACGAGCTCTAATTAATATGTGTTTAAATTCTCTGCCCTGGGCCCTCCAGTCTTTTATTATGTTTAAACTGAAGCTTGACATTTTCAGTCAGCGCATTATTGTCTAACAGCGGGAGAGTGAAAGCTATACCCTTTTCCTTAAACACACCAGGCTATGGAATGTGCTCCGTCTTGCTCCCATTCCCTTTCCATTTGTTAGGTACTGGACAGGAGACCCTGACTCTGTTTGAGGGATTGCTTTCCTTTGGGCTAGAAGGAAAGAGTCAAGCCTCAAACCTTCTCTGTAGCCAGAACCCAAAAGTTGTATTTCAGGGATTCAGGAACAGCAATGGGTAAAAAACCCTTTAGTGCTGTCAGGAAGGAATTTTTTTCTTCACCAGAACACCCATATCATGTATTTATTGGTTCTGAGTTTTTTAAATGTACCCCATAAATCGTAACTAAAAAAATGAACAGAATTTCCCAAGTGATAGAAACTGATGGTTCTATGAATAAAAATAGGCACAAGCCAGCAGGAAAATTTTCATGCCACCCACAAAATATTTTTGTTAGAAGCAATTTGACCTCTAAAATTGCCCCAGCCGCACTGTTGTGCCCTCCTCATCTAGTGTCTCCATTATCACTTGATTTCTTTTTCACTTCAGTTCTTCTAAGTAGTCTGAAAACTGTGGAACAGTGGCCTCAGCTCTGGCATCAGGCACTGGTTCTCCATGAAGACATATGTTTTTTGTCCAAAGTCTGCTCTCAAATGGTGTGGCTTAATCCTGCTTTGGAAATGGGTTAACGTAAACCAGAATAGAGAACATCCTGCCTGGGGCACTGATGTGGAGTTGTTACTGAGCCTGCTGCACTCATACCCTAACTCTGGCATTAACATCTGGTGATTTCTCTGTGGAGATATATGTGTGTGCTATTTGCCAAGGTGAAACACAGGACATATATTGAATATAGGAAATATATTGAATATAGGGTACAGGCACGCGGGTACATTATGGCTGTTACTTGATATTCTTCTCATTTGGCCAGTCCTCATTTTTGTCAGCTGCTTTATTTACTCTCACCAGTTTGACAACTTTGATGTTTCCTTGAGGAACCATGGGTTAATCTTGCCAAACCTCCAAAGCAGCATCCTATAGCTTGGCTCCACCAGCGTCATTCTTCAGTTGTGCATTCAGGCTTGTTCCAACTGGCATAAACCGTTATAACAGCTGTGTACGGATAGTTTATTGTTATCCTAGGTCTGTGTATGGAAGTAGCTTGGTCCTTTCTGGTCAGCTTTGCTATCAGAACTACACCTGGCTCTCCAAGCATCTGTTGAACCTGCCTCCCTGCTGTTGTTGACCTTTTTTTTCTGCTGCAGTACCACCTGGGTTTACTACATCAAGTGTCCTCTTCCCCTTCTCCTCACTACATGTGCATACTTGGCCCCAGAAGACCCTGCTTCCATCTTTACCTTCCAATCCCAGGTTTCCCTGGTTTCTCTTCCTGTCCTGGGTGATGTTGAAAGAAGGCTCCACTGCTTCCAGCTAGCTGGAGATGCTTCCCACAACTAAAACACATTCAAGCTCCTTTCCCTCTTGAGACCTTTGATACAGGGCTACTAAACCTCACCAGATGTCTTCCAGCTTTGCAGTAATTTTCCGTAATCCATCCCTTTTTCTTTAACCTGGCTCTAACACACTGAAATTTTATGAGATTATAATCATTCCTCTGTCCATGTGCCTGCCTGTTTCCCCAAGCATCACACCTATATGATCCCACCAGCACTGCTCTGAAACGCCTCATGCTCTCAGTGCCCTACAGCCACATTAAAGGGCTTGCTTCCAACAAAGCAAAAATGTTATGATGGAGACTGATTTTCTGGGCCGTGGGTGACCTGCCTAACCACAAAACCACCCTTCCTGACACTCTGTGGTGTCTCTGCTTATCACCACACAGGCGAGCATGGATCACATCTACTGCGGCCCCACATGCTCTTCCTAACATGCTTAGGACTCTGCAGTGTCAGGGATGGCAGCAGACAGAAAGGAAGTCTGGGCCATGTAGCATGAGCCTGTTCAGTGAGCAGTGGGGCTTCAAGAGTCATATGCCCTGCAGCATTGTGTCTTGTAGTTGAATTCACTGTTGTCCAGGGATGGGGCACTGTGGGTTTCTTTTTTGCCACAGTTTCTCTTCAAAATCTCAGTACTTTGGTGGGGTCAGAAAGATTGAAAATCTTACTGTGTCCATCTGGTCATTTTGTATTTCTAGGCAAACTGGGAAATGTGGCAGAATGCAACACCTAGCAGTGTTCAAATATCAGTCAGCTAAAAGGTCCACTGCTGGTTTAAAGAGTGGGAGAGAGCTCACTTCCCGCTCTTAGATAGCTTTGCGGATTTCTTATTTCAGAGGAAAGAAACATTTTTCCTATGTTAATAGTCTCATCTACATAGTTTACTTGTGTTCTGTGGTTCCTGGCAGCAATATAGTTTATGTTTCCCTAGCAATGTAAGGCACTAAATTAAACAAACAAAAACAAAAAAATCAGAATCTGAAAGCCCTGAATTTTGGGGTGCTTGAAATCCAGATCTGAATTTATCACCTTGTGCTCCTTTCTAGGAATGAAACAAAAGTGCTAAAAAATTACCTTCATAGTTAAAGCCATCCGCTCTATCAGTTCTGCCTTTGTGCATTGCTTCCTTGGACAGCTGGCTCTGAGGGCGACAAGAAATCAGCTCCTCTATTTATGCTTGGCGGTGCTCAGCAGAATGAGGCCCCCAACCTGAAAGCAGCCTCTAAGCCCACCCATAAAGAGAAATGCATTTTAAATATTCCTCTTCTCTAGAGGGTTTGATTCAGCCAGCACCGGCAAAACCCAGTTTGTTGCCTTCTGTCGGCTAGCGGATTGGGTTGTCTCCCTTCCTTCCCTCTTCTCTTGGATGAGGAATGACCTCCTTTATCCCAGAAACTAGGATCTCCCCAGTCTTGCTTTCCCAGTCAATGTGAAGCCCATGACACCAGGAAAGTGCTGCTTCTTGCACAGCACTGCTGAGGAACAAACAACAAGGAAAATAAAGTACCCAGCTGTCAATCCTGCCTTCTCCATCAGCCTGTGCACTGTCTAATAAATGCTCTTAGGAGACACAGAATCTTTGTTTAAATCTGCTGCTACTCTGAGTACTTAAACCAGAGCTTTTAACCAAACAGCACCAATGGTTTCACTGCAAAACCATCTTGAGAAACCCACTTAACATTTGGCTAACTTGGCAGAGAGAAACTCTCCCCTAGGCTTACCCGAGAGATGAGTCATTTCCATCAGTGCCTGGGACAGAAGGAGAGTTTACTTTAGCGTAGCCCATTTGACGGTTTTCTGCTTTGTGAGTCATCAGGGCTTTCTTTTCAGATGGTCACCAACAGAGAGTGGCTTTGCTGACAAGTGGTCTGCATGCAAGGGAGAGATGGCCCTTGCTATGAGTGGCTGGCTTTCTCCTCTGTTCCCTCAGAGCATGGGAGCCCAATCTAGAAAGCTCTGTGCAATAGTCTTGGCACACATCTGGTGGTAGATGTGGGATTTATGGAGGGATGGCAACTTGCTTATTTAAGTTAACCATGGTTTTAAGACATGTAATCCCTCTGCGCTGTGATTGGTCTCCCTCCAGCTCCATCTGGTTCTACAGCATGCGGACCTGAATGGCACATGGGAATAGCCTGCAAACCAGATGCTTAACATTTATTTTTAGTGATGAATAAACTTTGTGAGCATCTCATTATATAGTTGCCTGGCCTAATTAGTAACATTCAGACAAACATTAATCTGCAAAACTGCTTAGCAGTGCTGGGAGTGCTCAGTGGAGCTCTGAGGAAACATCTTCTTTGCGGAGGGAGGACATTAGTGGAAACAAATGAATGGCTGGGGTTTTGGTGGGGGTCTAGTCAGGTGTTCCAAGAGTTTTCAATGAAGTGGGTCCTCCTGAGTCATTTAAGTGCAACTTTTTGCTGAACTGTATGACATTACAAGTGGATTCACTTGCAAAAGTTGATTTGATTTTGGCCTTATGATTTGCTTGGTCATGTGAAAAGAACAGACCTTCAAACAATTCATATCAATCTACAGTGACATTTGTCCCTCCCTCTGCTGCCTTCATCCTGCTGCTTTGAAAGTCTGTACAGGGAGCAAAAACATAGACTGAATTGCCAAGCATTTAGGATTTTGGTCCTATCCCAAGCTCAGCAAGCCCAACAGTCCCTTACACCTAGGTCTTGTTGCATCCTATCTTGTACCTGTGAATGAAACCTAGACCTAGGAGGAGCTCTATGCTGACAAAGCCCTGGTGTCACCATAATACAACTTTCAGAATGGTGTCCCTCTTCAATATCCTTCAAACAAAAAGTTTTCCGTGCTCTTGGGCAGAAGATGAACACACTGTTATCTTTTGCTGGAGGAAAGACTGTATTACAGTAGATCCACAATCCCACAATGTACCCAGCCAGAGTTATTCTGAGAGGTAAAGCAATAACTCTAATGCAAGACAGAAGACATAACAGACAAGTGGAAATTTTTACATAAAAGAAAATATCTGAGACTACAACAGATATTAATGAACTGAGAAAACAGACAGATGTACATTAGGGATTTGAGTGATACCTGGGAGCATATTTTATTCTATTTTGTTCATATTTTCACATCTGGCACTTTCACCATATTAATGATTTAAGGAATAATTATTGTAAGGTTGAGTTTCCTTTTAAAAACTTTCAGTGTTCCATCCTGGAATTCATTCCAGATGCTGGTAACTAAAACTGAAGAAACATGCTTCAAAATGATAGTCTTTTCCAAGTCAGGATGACAGCAAAATATGTAAATGACCAATGGCTTTTCTAGCCGCCTGGTCCTTTATGAGCTATCTGATTCCCTTTGAGTTTGTTTAAAATTTTTACCATGCAGATGTTCCTTTGGGTGACCAATTTTTATAGTTTTGAAAAGATCATATCAGTTTTCCATGGTATTGTGTTACTGTATTTCTTGGATTTTTTATAGCACTTGAAAGGCTAATTTCTTAATCAGACATTACTAATGGAATGTAGAAAGAGAGGTTAAAAAGCCAAACTGGCACTGCGAATTAAACACAGGTTAGTAATAATACGAAAGGAAAACAAAAAGCATCAACTTGAGGATGTTGTTATTGCATGAAAGTTGAGAAAACTGCTAGGAACATGCATTTTTTTATTATTATCAAAGGTGTTAAAATATATACATAGCATATGTTTGGCACCGAATTGTTGTTGCACAGTTCTGTAGTATTCAGCTGTCTTGGATAAAAACTATCACTTTGATACTGGAAAATTATTATGAAAATGTTAGTTTTGGGCCTACTAGTAAAAAGCAAAGATTGCCTTGCATGCCAGTAAGGTTTCTATGGAGGGTTTGCACTGTTTCCAGAAACCATCTTTGGCAACCACTGAGTTTTACCTCCGTCAACAAGTCTGCATAACATTTTGTCTGTCTTCATCCTCGTCAGGAGAGCAGATGGGGAGACAAGGGATTCAAGTTGGCTTCACACCCTGAAATTCAAAGACAGATTTCAAACACCACTTCAGGATTATAAGTAGCAGCTGAAACAGGATTTAAGAAATGCTGCTACAAGCATTAAGAAATAGAAAGGGAAAAAAAAGAAAAAAGAAGTCCCATTATAGGATTATTCTGTTTTGTTTCATAGTAAGGATGAATTCTGTTATATTGACATACGGCTTACATAAGTGGCTGGGGAAGAGAAGGCTGTGTGGAGACCTCATAGCAGCCTTCTGATATCTGAAGGGGGCCTACAAGGATGCTGGAGAGGGACTCTTCATCAGGGACTGTAGCAATAGGACCAGGGGCAATGGGTTCAAACTTAAATGGGAAGTTCAAGTTAGATATAAGGAAGAAGTAAGGGAGGTGAGGCACTGGCACAGGTTGCCTAGGGAAGTGGTGAATGCTCCATTCCTGGCAGTGTTCAAGGCCAGGTGGGACAGAGCCTTGGGCAACATGGTCTAGTCTGAGGTATCCCTGCTCATGGCAGGGGGGGTTGGAACAGGATGATCTTAATTAAGGTCCTTTCCAATCCTAACAATTTTATGATTCTGTTATTCTGTGGCTTGGGTTTGGTTCTGTGCTACTATGATGGCAACGGTCAGACCAGAGGCAGCTTTGGATTTTTTCTTTCAACTGTTCCCAAACTCCAGGTTTCTTCAACAACCGGTTTTGAGCTCATCCTTCCAACAGGTGCACTGTTTCTAAATTCTCTTTGAACAGTATCTTGTTTCTGGAAGCTGAAGATTCAAAATGCGCCACCTATTTCCCACAGAGTAGTTTCCATTGAGTCATATCATGTTCACGGGAACAGAAAAACAAACCAGAGCTGTGTTAGTTTATAATATTGTGTAAATGTTACGTAACTTGGCTTCCGAAAGTTTTCTTTGCCTTCTTCTGGAGCACTGGAAGTTGGCCACAGCTAGAGGCAAGACGCAGAGCTGGCTGTGTTGGCACTCCAACTGGCGTTAGCAATTCCTCTGGAGCCTAGTCGGAGTCCTGCTCACATGACTGGCAGTAAATCATGAAGCTTAAGGTCAGGCATAAGTTTTTCATCAGATGACAGAGGCAGGGACCAGTCACCTCTTCTTTGTCTTCAGCTGAAACACAGAGCACAGCCTGCTGCTGAGGATCACCTGGGAATTAGCACCTAACAAATTCCATTGCTGTTTGCAGGACCCCTAGGCATCTCAGTGCCTGTAATCCTTCCTGCTCTTCTCCTGTTTTATGTTGTAATTTGTGGCTTTTGGTCATTTCTGCAGCTTGTTTTAAGCTTGTTGCAAGTTTGGGGGAAATGTTTTGCAGCTTCCTCTGTTTATGAGTGGATAAACAGGAGCAGAAGTGCTGTATATCCTCCATTTCTAGCATTTTTGTGATTGCAGGAGACTCGATCTCATTTTGGTCCTCTGTTCCTAAATAGAGATGTACTTTGCAGCAGGAAATGAATCAGTGTGATACAGAAACATTGATCTTTGCTGTGCTGGGGGATTAGCGCCTGATGCATGTTTGAAAACAAGTGCACACTCTGCTCATTGGATTAGGGATGAGTACAAGTGCTCAGACATTAGGGTTTTTCTAAACCAGTGGGAAACAGCTTTACCATCTTATTTCTGTCCCCTGATTTTCAACCACTCCCTAGTGTTGAATAGTTGTGGTGTTGCCCAAAGAACTCTGCCTGCAATACCATGCAAAGGATTTTGGAGCAGAGGTAGTATTTGGATCAAGGAGAGGTGAGATTTCTTGTGGAGTGTCTGCCCAGAGCAGGGCTAGCACTAGCCAAGGTTACTACGTGCCTCATTTCCACTGCTATGAAATCCAGGTACACAAAACACTGGGAGCTGAAACACAGGTTGCAAAACAGATTTTCCTCTAAAAATCATCAGCAACCCAGGCTGGTGTTTTCTTTTTGATGCATTTTATTTCTCAGACTCTTGGGGAGGTGGCTATCTCGAATTCAGCTCAGTAGCCTTTGAAGTGAGAGCAGTTGCCCTAACCTCAGAAGCACATCCCAAAGGCTGTATCTGCATAGACCTGTGCACTGAGCAGAAGCAATGCTGAGAAGGCCATTAAGAGCTGAACTATACCCAGTACAATTAGGAGTAAACCAAGCACTTCTGAGTGCTGATCACAACATAATGCATCTCCTTCCTCAGCTGTTGTCTTCCACTCCTTTTCCTCCCCCTCAGCCTGAATTAAGTGAAGCCATCCAGCAGTTCAGATGAGGAGCAGGGCTGTGCAGTTTCCATGCCAGACATACGGTCTCTCAATAGATTTACCCGGAAGTGGTTTGTTTCATATGAAAACCTACTATTAATAGTATGATCAGTATCAAGTTAAATATATACTCTGTAAAGAACCCAAAACCTGGGACCTTTGCCACTGGAGGAGGAGGAGGATGGTCCACCCAGACATACTATAGTAGAAGGGCAAGAAGGGCATGTTTCCTCTGATATCTTTGGATTTGAGGAGTGGTAGCTTTGTAGATTAGGGATAGGCCTAATTCTCTGACAAGTATTTGCAAGTACCAGAATGGTATTTCTGGTTGCTGGGACTACATCTTATAGCTGGCACTTCCATTCTGTTCTCTGCATTTACACTGCGGTAGAATTGACCTTTTGCTGTGCTCATATGTATTGCAAGCATGCTGCTCTTTGAAGGAATCAAACTGGAGACACTTTGTGGCATTTACTTTCCTAAACAATGGCTGCTTAAGTGAGAAATCAAGGAGCTGATTTAGGAAAAGATAGTAAAGAATAATGGGGATATTTAAATAAATTTGAAGTATCTTGCAAGGAAAAAAAATAAAAAGGAATTAATGTAATTTTCTCAAAAATCCAGAATAATTTGTATTGTGAAAGGGTTATTAGGGTTGAGAAAATAAACATTTCCTGTTGTGGTTTCTGCAAAATATCTCCAGTGGCAGTTTTAGAGTCATCTATAATTTGTGTTCTCTAGGGAAATATTTCTGTGATTACATATAGGTCTGGAAGTTACAGTAAGAATGTCTCTCCTGGATCAATGCACCCTAGAAATCTTTATCTTCATTAGTTATAGCCTCTATCATTTCAGGGATCTGAAGGATGCATTTAAAGTATCAAGCATAGTCATTATAATGCAATAGGAAATAGTCTAATAAATTATCTGTCCTGTTATTTTTTCTAAGACAAATATTGGATGTAGGAAAGATTTATTAGATAGATATATTTGTGAATTTATCTTATAAATTAAATTTTTTGGAAACTTGGTCTGTTCTTCACACCAAGGCCCCACAAGGATTTAATTAAAGACCTATTAGTCAAACTAATTCCTGACATGACATAGGTTTATATTACACAAACATATTTGACTTTCCAAACTTGCTTGCAGGATTTGGCATTTTGCTGAAAGATACTTATTGATAAACATAATTGGGAGAAGTTACTGAAAATAAATGCTGGTTTCCACTGGACATATAAATTAGTCCTATTACTGGTGCCTGAAAAAAACCTACCATATTGTAGAATAATCTACTGGTACAAAATCACTTCTACTAAGACAGACGCAGAATATGGGAAATGGCTAATTTAGTTAAAGAGCAGAAAGATAAGACTCACACACACTTCTAAACCAAACCCAAATTTTGAAGATATAATACGAACATGAAAAGTAAGTCTGTGTAACATAGCTAAAGCAAAAAGGCAAGAGAATTGTGACACCATCGGCAGCAGTGCGGACCTGGGAGTCAGGACATCAGAGCTTCCCTCCTGTCTCTGTCACATATTCTCATATGATACTGGAATCTAAGCCAGGGTCCTGTTTGGACCTTGCTTAGGACCTTGTGATTGTGTAGAGCTGTAGACAAATCAGGCTTAGTCTGAATCCTTCATTACTCTTTCAAATACAGAGAGCATTGGTTATTATACCTCTACAGGACAATGACAGTTGTGTCATTTCTCCCTCACCTGTAAATAGGTATTACAGCATTTCCAGCTGCTTCTCTCTTTATGGTTTTCAGAACAGGGAAAAGTGAAGTCATAATGGCGTTTAGGTCTCAGCTTTGAATCTGTAACAGCAACAGCACCAGTGGCTGCAGTTAGTGATGGGTAACTGCTTTGTGAATGAGCCCACTGTTGGAAGTCAGACCTGGCAGAAGTTAATAAGAACAAACGTAATGTCAGCTCTTTCAGCTGGGGGGTTTGTGTAGTGTGAGTGGATATTGTGGAGCCTGGTTTAGGTTTAGGCATTGCTGATCTGCCTTGGGGTCTATTCTAGTGCTGGTTTCTTTGACTCTATTAGATGTTTTCACACTGAGGTTTTATAGTGACTGCTGCTATATCGTATCTCGGCTAATTCAGCAAACACCTTGGTGCAATTAGAAAGGAGATATTCCCCTATGCCATCTAAAATAAAGCTTATTTTAGAGATTCTTGGCACAGAAAATATTTTGCTAACCTCTTACTCCAGAGCCATAGAGGTAGAATTCATCAGATTAACATTTTAGCTCTGTGGCTTCATCAGAAGAGTCTTTTGCTGTCTGCATCTCCTGAAAGGACAGTGATCCCCTTCTAACACCAATGTATTAGCTCACAAGCACATCAGCCAAATTTTAAAGGCAGCCTTGCTTTTACCAAGATAATAAATAAGGAAGGATTGCTGCATTGGTTCCCATCTACAACTCAAGACCATATCTAAGCCAGTCAGCTCCTCTGGGTTTAAATCATGCTAGTTCAATTTTGGCCAGTAAAACACAAGAAGAAGCAATCCTTGCCCTCCCACTGCTGGCACACAGAATGTGCTGGTGATGGGTGAAGGTGCCACATGTCACCCATGATGCGTCTCAGGCTTGCCCTGGTAACAAATTGCCTGTGGAGTGCAACAGGTCTGAGCCAGCACATTTGGCTGGGTGATTTTCAATGAAAAGTTAATTACTGAAAAAGCTGTCTGCAACAATTCTCTGCGTTCAGTAAAAGTATGGCTTCAGCTTTTGAAAGTTTGGCTAAAGATATTTTCAAAAAATCTCACTTTTTATCCTAACTAATCTTTTTTCCTTCACCAAAATCTACATTTTTTAATACTAAACATTGTAGTTTCAAGATTTATGATGGACAAAGAAATCAAAACCCTGCTCTCATCCTGTACCTCTAAAAACCCCAATCCAAACATCTATTGAATTTGGTATTTAATTTGTTTTGTTTATTTCTGTTCACATCACTTGGAACAGGACTGACCTTTAAAAACACCAAAACAAACCAAAAAATACAGGCTGAACTCTTGCTTTTACTGCAAAACCTGTTGCAGAGCCTTCAGTATGGAAAATGTATAGGAAGGGAGTGGAAACTGGGAGAAAGTATCATCACTTTAGATAGCTATAGGGATGAATAAAGTCATTGACCATGGTCTTAGCCCTTCCCTGGACAAAATAATCCCGGTTAACTCCCCCCATCAAGCAAAGATTAGCCTCCCCCTCAGTATGGACAAGCGTATGAGGCCCTCACTTTGACATAGTGAGGACTGGAACATGATTATCATGAGTAGCCTGGGACAGAGCGAAGAAGTAAAAGGACAACTAATAGCACTGAAATTGGAACTCAGTGGGTTTTTTTCAGACCTGATTTAAGGCAGAAGAGTGAACCAGAAGATGTTGGCTCTTGTCCTGACACTGGTGGTGAAAGTGAAGGCTGTTTCAAGCACTGCAGACCTCTGTGAGAAATGAAAGGAAATTTCTCCGCAGACTTTAATGGAAAATGTTCTCTGCTTTTCAGTCTCATTCTTGCTGAAAATGGAAAATTATTCTAGAAATTAAACTTCAATGGAAAACAGGATTTTTTAAAAGTTAAACCCGTCTGTTTTCCAGGAAACCCTACGTTAATAGCCAGCACTATTAGAGAGGCCAGATGAGTCACGAAAACCTCAAGACATTTTGAGCATGAACTAGCAGAAAATGAAAAAGAAATAAATTGTATTAGAAAATTTTTTAATTTGCTCTGTAAACGGCAATGGTATGGAAGATTCAAGTGAGTACGGATCACCCATTCCAATCCAGAAACTGAGACTAAATTCTCCTCCTAGTCCTCTGGGTAACACTCTGTTGCAGTCACCTGTGCTGAGTCAGTTCATACCAGCCTGCCATTTGGCCCTAAATCTCATGATGATGTGGGGTTTGACCATAATCTCCCCCTGTGCCCTAGCCAGTTTAAGAGCAGGACTTCAGAAGTTTATAGTGATCGCAAAGTCAAGGCAGAATTCATACTATGTGATTGCAATGCAACTTAGTGTATACTGTACTGGAAAGAAAACGATACCTTACTAAAGCTAATAAAAGCAAAAGAGCTTTATCCATTTCTTTATTTTCACCTGGCTTCACCTCAGGGACTAGAATTAATTTGTGGCAGATGCATGTAAGTCTCAGACTTAACTACAATTCATCCTCTTAATCTCCTTTCTGAAGGGTTACAAAATTCTCAATGAAAAGCTTCAGAAGAACACTAGTTATCATTAATCATGTGGTCATAGGTGCTACCATCTTGTCCATCATCAACTCTTCATCTCAAGACTTGTAGGGGTCAAGGTGCTGTTGCAAAATGAGGGATGCCTTTACACCAGCAGTCCTGGTGACTAAAAATGCTAAGAGAAATAAACTGATTTCAGAAGACACTCAAGCATCTTTAAGATCACAGTAATTATTCATCTTCAGTTGTCTTCATCCCTTCTTGGGGATTGTTTTTTGGGATTAAAATATTTCTTTGTCTTTTGCCAGATAGTTGTGTCGCAAACATTAATATTTCTTTTTCCTGGAAACAATCTGCTATACCCGAAGACTGTGTACTAACTTCCACTTTTCCTCCTCATTTTTACTGTCATGAATGTTGTCAAAGATATTGCCTTTTCCTGTCACAGCCCAGGATCTTGAGGGCAGCACTATTACAAGTCTGTGTCAAAGATCCGGGTATCCCAGAGAAAGATTGCTCCTTCCAAACTCCTTTAGAAATACCAATCAATGTTGCCATCTGGAGGACACACGGCTTTACAGTAGACCCTTTTTCGATTTCATACGGCTGCTGTGATACCCCCGTTGTGAAAGCCCAGCTCACCGCAAACAGTTGTTATTCTGCTTTTCATGTCACAGATTTTCTTCAGTTCCTTCTGCAACTGATTATATTTGTTAGTCTTTTTTTGTATGTTCTGTGAAACCTATCATTATTGTATTACTTTTACATCTGAGAAATTGTTACTATTATTGTTATTAAATAATAACAACCATATCTGATATCTAGATTTGACAGAAACAAAAAAAAAACAACCAACCCAAACCGTGTGTTTCCTTTACCAAAGATTTCTGGTGTCTTGGAAAAAGGGATTTTCTCTCAAAGCAAGGACTGTGCAGCACTGGAGACTTAGAGCAGGCAGAGCTCTGGCTTGTTCTCTTTAGAAAAGACAAATAGCAAATTTCTCATGAAACTGGATCATGGAAAAAAAGCATGGAGATAGAAAGGGTTTTCACTCTCACAAATTTAACCCATTCATTTGAAATATTTCTAAAGGTAAGACATCACCTCCTGTCAGAGGTACTGGTATTAGATATCTAATATAATCTAGACTGCTTCTATAGCCTGTATGGTGATTGTGGTGTCTCTATGGGAGGCTTCATACAACCGAGCTAGACGTTTGATGGAGAAAGGAATGAAGGGCTCTCCAGAGGTGTGAACCCTTCTCCACTGACTTTAAAAGGGAGGGTCTAAGAGAAGTCTTTTCAAATAGATGTTCAATTTTTTAGATAGCTGAAGGTAACACATTGCTGCCAAAGTTGGGTTAAAACTTCAGATATCTTAAGACACTGTCAGCACTAATATAGATCGAGGCAAGTCCTGCCTGTTCTGGGCTGAGATAGCGAATCCTTTGCAATATAAAGATAATATTAACCATTGCAGTTCTAGAACTTCTGTAGTTGGTTTTGTAATGAGTTTTATAAACAGCCCCAAGTATGAAAGAGGCAGTCCTGGAATGCAGGTGTTTCATACCAGGTACTCCAAAGAAATTCACTACTGTGGTTCACTAGTAATTATCATACCTTTCATCGCAGAAGCGGTTTTGCAGCTCTTTGCCAACATGTACCTGATATTCTGATTTATGCTGAAATTAAATGCAATAACCAGAAATAGCCCATCTGGATTTTCTGCTTCTGAACAGCTTTCTCTTCACTCAGACTATTTCATGTCTGACATAAAGTCTGTTAATAAAAGAGATTTCTCCTGACTTCCATGAAACCTGGATGTAGGCATGTTTCCCTTCCTGTGCTTTGGTTGAGATTGGGTGGAAGAGATGTGGTTGATGTGACCATTCCAGCCCTTTGTATCTGAATTAATTAATTCTGGACAGCATTCTGAATAAGAAGCTTTTAAGAAAGGCACTCAGCATAAAGTACCACAAGTTACCCGAGCATTACTAGGAACAGATAATAGTGCTGGAAATGACCATCAGAGGTCATCTTTTCCACTTTCTGCCCCAAGCATGGTCCAGCTCTGCCTAAGCCTCTTGGTCAGACGTTTGTTTAACCTGTTCTTAATGGCCCTTATTTTCAGAGATCCATCCACCTCCCCAGACAACCTCTTCCAGGCATTTGCAGTTCTTCCTGTTTAAAAGAGCTGTTCTTTCCCCCTAATATTTTATCCAAACTCTTTTTCTGCAGTATCAGCCTATCACTCCTCATCTTATCCTCCACTGACACAAAGATAGAAGTTGCAGAGTCAAGAAAACAGAGACAGTTTGAGACAGAGACATCAAACACAGTTGTCAGTGTCAATTTGGGCAGCACAGATGGCCCTTCTTCAAACACCAGTCAGCTCAGAAAGTGATTTCTGGTTCTCAGTGGAAACAACATCCCCAAGCTGTTGTATCCTGTGAGCTCCCTGGGATAATAGCTTCCAGCGATGTACACTACCATGTGCATACTTCAGTGTGCCAAAGCTCCCATGACCTGAAGTAATAACTTGAGCAGACAGTGGCAGAGGATGGATATTGCAAGGTTCAGTGGGAGTGGTCCTTGTAAAAATTAATTGATTTTAGGACAGATTGCATCCCAGAAAATCTTGACAGCAGGATCCCAGGAGGAAATGGGCAACCATCCATTCCGTAACCTCCACAGCTTTTGTCAGCTTGCAAGTTAGGTTCTCTGCTCCATAGGGTGTTTATAAATCGTATGTAGGAGCCTTTCTGGACACATATAGAGACATATGGAGACCTCGTGTTCCCTGGACTAGGCTCTTCTGTACTCCTTCTTATTTAAAGGAATGCCTGTCTTCCTAGCTGACCTTTTAGTGATTCATGGAGTATTTCTTCAGTATTCTTGTTTTAAATTTGGAATGCAAGTTTAACAGGGACAGTTTTGCAAACAGAATGACATTAATCTCACAGAGCTGAAGAATTTATTTTAAAGGCAATATAATTTCTTATTTGTTTTCCTTCCAAGTGGTCTTGTGAATGTTTTTATTCTCTACTTGCTATAATGGTGTTGAGTACATTTCTAATTAAGTGCTTCGGTTTCTAGTTTTATGTATTAGTAGCCTTCTTAGTAATACCAGTTTGTAAATACTGTGAAGTTGGAAGCATTGGTGTACCCTCACACTTTCAGCCACATGGTGATATAATGTCACTTGTAAATGTCAAAACATGATATAAAAGGTTTATACCATGGCTTGCCTCAGAACACTGATGGAAACTGAGGCACAGGGAAATAATGTGATTTGGTCCCCCAGGACTCTTCAAGCCATGGCAGAACCATGAACACCCTCTAAGAGCCCTCCTGTACTTCTGTCTATGCTAGTGTCTTTTGCCTGTGGTACTCAGGGATTTAATGATGTTTGTAGTAATTCTGCGCCTTTGTTTCTGCCACTAAATCATGTGTTAAATTCAGTTGAAATTTTCCAGTTCTTTGAAGTGCATGGAGAGCGCCCTTGTGTGCATCTCCAGGTAGATGTCTGGAGAGGATGGCACGCACTGTGCCTGCATTAACAAAACCCTCGATGGAGCTACTTTCAGCTGCCTTAGCAATTGCAATATCTAAGGGAATAATTATGCTATCACCACTGTTTTCTTTTGTATCCCTCCCCCAAACAGGGCAATATTTCACCCCAAATGAAATGGGCTGTCGCTTTCAGAACAGCACATTTGCCTCCTCTGCGTGTGATTTTGCCATTTTTGTCCTGTTGAATACTCTCTGTCGGAGGATGATGAATGATTGCAGAGCAAAGTAAAAAAAGAAGTAAAAAAAATAGGCTGAAATCAAAATGTTTCAGCTTTGTTGAAAAAACACATTCCAATTGAGCCAAAGTGGGGTTTTCAAGGAAGTTTCCTAATGGTGAAATTGTAATTGTGAGCAGAGGGAATTGTAAGCTGCTCCAGGGATTTAGTAAAAATATTTATCTTTGGAAAGGATCCTGCAGGAACCTTTTCCATAAACGACCCCCAACAGGGGTGCACTAACCCCTCCCCTCATCCCTGTGAGGATCAGAACATTTCTCAAGACTTTTGGGATTGGGTTTGGTAGCCTTTGGAGAGAAGTGTGCAGTTCTCACTATGTTCTACCACAATATATTGCATTTATCCCGCTTCAATGTGAAAAGTGTGCCTTTAATTTTTAGTGAGCAAAGATTTGGTTTCTCATTCTGCCTTATTTTCACCATATATTTTCCAAACACACTTTTTCTTTTTCATTAATGTTCACCTTTAACCTATTGATTTGTTATAAAAACAAGCCCTTTTATAAAGGAGAGGTAAAAGGAAATGAGGGAAAACATAAACTCATTGCAAAAGTAAGGATTTCCCAGAATAAACCCACATATAACACAAATATATGATGTAGATTCTTTTATTAGCACTGTAAAAAAGAAGGCAGGGAAAAATGTGAAAATACATTAGAGATTTTAAAGCCAAACAAATCAATTAGTCATTACTGACATAAATTTCCCTTTCTTGGGGACGTTCAACCTTCTCATATCCCGTGGATGAACTCTAAAGCACCTGTAGTAGATCTGTTTTCAGTAAAGAGATTTAAACTACTGTAGATGTTTTTCCAAGGAAAATACAATGTTGACAGAATAATGCGTGGAAGAAGAGGCTACTAAGGCAGCTGCTATAAATTGCCAGCATTGTAACCCCTCTCGCAACACGCCCAGCTTCACAGGATGTGCATTTGTTGATGCTCTACATATGGTTTTGAGTAAAAGTAATTCCCCCCCTTTAACATGACGAAAACTAAACATGCCCTGCAATTGAAAAAGGAGGTTCGTCCCCTCCCTGAACACTGGAACAATGATGCTCATTTTGAAAAGCAGCATCACACTTTGACAAGTATCTCCATAACGTGGACAGATGGCTGCGGCGCAGGCTTGGCTTAGACATGAGTGTTCCCAGCTGCCCTGGCAGGTCCTGGCCATGTGCTATGCCTAGGGGTCAGGTGGTGTACCCAGGATGCCCAGATTTGCTTCTCCTTCAATTGGAAGTGGGTCTCTGGTAGTGTCCCCCATCATGGGCACATAGTGCTTTCTGTGGCCCCCTATGTCGGCCAGGGCAGGGGACCTGGTTATGGGAACTTCTTCCTTCATCCTGGTGTAGTTTGGCTGTTGTTTTCCACTCCTACATCCTTTTCCCTAAAGCAATTTTAGCATCTTAACCTTGGACACAATAAGGTACTTGTAAACGTTTCTCTGTAGACAAAGCTGATGCTGTGTCTTAGGTTGGGGTAGTTTTTTTAAGCAAAGATTCTAATTTAAGCATTCACAGTCCTTTCTCCTGGTGGATGCCTCCTAAACCCCACTCTTTGTAGCTGGATTAATTTTCTGACGGATAATTTTCCCTGTCATCTTCACCATGTGGCTGCAGAAACAGCTGCCCATGGCCGGTTCAGCCCAACTGTTTCTGCTTGAGAAATCACTGCCCAGGACTTCCTGAGTGAGTTTTGGACCCCTCAGGGGGAATCTGTGCATGCTGATCCCAAGCACATGAGTGCCCTGGATCCCTGAGCTCACAAAAGTATCCCTGGAGCAGAAGTGTAAAGCAGGCAGGGGAAAAAATATTATGGCAGACCCCATTTTTTGTGTGTACCATGGGAGTGCCTGTTGCTGGGAGAGCAAGAGTTAGGAGCATGAGGAGGCAACTGCCATGCTCCCCTTTCCCAACTGTTTCTGTTTGCAGGAGCCTTGCTTGTCTTCTTCTCAGCTATTCTGCTCTCAGCGCCAAGGATTGTTTCTACCATGGCTTGTAATCCAGTGACTTTGCCATGTAAAGTGCTTTAGCAACTGCAGCAATAATCAGCACCCAGATCTCTCCAACACCTTTGAGCAGACGCAGCCAAGCCAAACTCCTTGTTTGATCTCTTACCCCAGCAGGTCTTGAGCTTCCTCTTACATGACCACGTCAGATGGGCTGTGGATGTTCCTACCCTGTCCCTGCTGGTGTTTCCTTTGGGGGCTACAAGTCTGAGCCTCTCCAGAATGAGGCGGGAACTGAAAATTCATCTTTCTTCAGTGCGAGTGCCCAAACTGTGAGGCCTGGATGAGGGATGTGTGCTGTGCAGTTTGTGGGCGCAGTTCAGAAGCAGCTCCCATGACAGTGCTGCTGCATGGGGGAAGCCAAATCCTGGCTGTGGCTAGAAGTAAGCAGCCAGGGTTCTGCAGTGAGCAGTGCCCCAGCACTGCTGGATCCATCTGCAGACCAGCATTATGCACTGCACAGCACTGCTGCACCCCAGGAGAGGAGTGAGAATAAGGGGGATGAACAAACTGCCTCTGGCATCAAGCATTTAAGAGGGTTTCACAGCTTGGCAGGGGAATTTTCATTTTTTTAGCCAAGCAACAATATTTGTTCTGTTTGTGTTTGGTTTTTTTAATTTTAATTTTATTTCTCAAAATGAATAAGGATTATTTCTTGTAGAAAATAATTCCTATACAAAAAAAAAAAAAAAAAGAAGACATATTTCACACACACAGATACACACCATACAGTTACTGAGAATCCCAATTGTCTATGGAAAAACAATGCAGATGGATGTTTCTGGCTGTTTGCAAAGCCAATGGCTCTGATCTGGTCCTCCCCGGCATGAAAGTCTCAGGAGGCAAAGTCTCCCCACATGTTTCCACTTCAGAGGTTCTGCGACCTCCATAGGCTAGGGATGCACATGGATAGGGACAGAAAACTGGCAGGACCTGGGTGTGGTAGTTGGAGAATCAAATATTCTTCAGATAGACAAACTATGTGTGGCCAGGCCGTGTAGGGCTGTAAGGTTCCCGCACGATGCCGTCTACCCCAAGGTTTGATACTTGCCGGTTCGCACTTGCTGTATGGGTCTGTGACCTTTGTTTGAAACTTTTTCTTTACGAGTTTATTTTGGCTGGGCTCAGGCATTCATAAAATTCCTGGGGAATGGGAGGTTTGAAGCATGGCTTGTAAAAGGTGGAGAGGGGAGGTGGGAGAATGAATTGAGGAGTAGAGTTTTCCATTACCCTGTCATAGCCTCCCTAATGCAGGTCTTACGCCGCTGAGCTCCTCTCCAAAACTACAGGCTCCTGAAAAGAGAGCAGAGAAAAGGAGGAGGGAGGGGGAAAGCTTCTTTCCCTGTTTGGGAGGCAGGATCCGACCCTAAGTAGATAGGTCTTTCTCCAGTTTCCCTTGTCAGTCATCCTTCTGCAGCTTTTGGTCTTCGCAGCAGGTCAGCAGAGTTGGTGAATAGCTCGGCAAGCACAAGGCATCTGAAACAAATTAGATCTCTTATAGCCACCCAGAGACTGATGATGGATGGAGGTCTGTATTTACAGCAAAACTAATTGGCAACATACACAGACATCCAAAAAAGTATATTATTTTGCCAGACTTTGGAGTCGCTAGGCCCTTTATTTTTTATTGCAGAACATTATACAGCTAGAGATAAAAAAGAACAGTGAAAGTTTTAAATCTAATAAAAGCATTTGACTGCAGAGTAAAAATAACATACACAGAGAAGTTTGATTTGGAATCGAATTTTATTAATGGTCTTTTCTCCGCAAAATGTTTCCAATTAAAAAACAATTCTGAAGTGATGCACTAATAAACGGCTTTCCCCCCCTCCTTTGGAAGGACTAAGACTTTTATAAAGGCTGAGGTGGATAAAAAAAATCTATTGGATGTTATTAAAACATAATTTAATATAACCTAAATATAGTGCTTGCATACCACAGAGAGAAAGCCGGCTGGATAATTGAATCCGAAACAGTGATAGTATGTTGACTTTTCAAAGAGAAATATTATCAGATTGCGAGCTGCTGTTCAAAAGACAGGTCTTCTTTAAACACCAAGGCATGTAAGAAACAATAAAGAGCAAAATCAGCCAGGTTTCCCTGGGCACCATGTGGCAGATTTAGATCTCTTAAAGGCATGAAGAGATGTGAAATTGGGAGCATGCAGTAGATGAACAGTCTGGGTTCCAAGTCATTTGTTTGATTTTTAGATGAACGGCATCTTTGCTTCAAAAAAGAAAGAAAAAAGGGAAGAGAGAATATAGAGAGAGACAGATAAAGTGGATATTTGCAGATACAGCCTCCAAAAAGTGTTTGACAGAACTGTGCATTTCTGTCTGCCCATGTCATTTGGCACAGCCTGGCTATGACTGATGAAAGCTTGTGTAAAGTGTTGTCCTCCGGCTGAGAGCTTTGTTGCTGATATACATATTTGCATGAGAAATAGGTGAGCTCTAGAGAAGGTCAAACGCATGATGAGAAAGGAGGGGACTTTGGGGTGGAGAGGAGACTCTGACTCCCCTGACCACCTACACTTCCATCCCTTTCCTTGTTTTTGTTTTGAAGCGGGGATGAGCAGAGACTGACCAGATCATCTGCGCTATCATCTTTCTGCACTAAAAATCCAACTTTCTCTTTGCTCACTCAAATGACAAAAGAACAAGTTCCCTGCCCTGCCCTAAACATCAGCATCGCCAAAGTCTCCATCATGAAGAATTCTCCTTCCCAAGCCCAGACAAAGCCAGGTGCTGCAGCAGGCACAGTGGGATCAGGGAGCACTCGCACTCTGTGGCACCTCTGCCAGCAAGGAGCAGGAGAAATGGGTTGTCTTTGTCCCCAGGCCCTCATCCCACCCTGGCAGGGTGAAAACATCCCTATGCACAACCATATAATTTGCATCCACTTCAACGCCCCTTTTCCCAGTGTGAAGGGATCTTAGTGGAAATAAGAATTAGACCGATGATCTTCCTTTAAAGGATTATTCCTGATCGTTCATTATTACTATTATTACAGTGTTTGCCAGGGTGGGTTTTCTTGTTCTAAGCTTTTTCCTTCTTTTTTTTGCTGCATCTGGGAAGCTGTCCTTTGTGTAAACAGCTATCAGAGTGAGCAGGGGTATGTGATCCATTAGCTCTGCTGAAAACACAATCATTGTGTTATTCCAAGCTGATGAAAATGTCCTCTGTAGTTTTCTCTCCCAATGTCCACATGCCAATCAGTGTTTGTCAGTGATACAATTTTCTCACATAAACACATCCGTTGTGCAACTTCCACCCTGGGTAAATAGATATAATTCCAAAACCAAATAACGCACTTGGAGGGGAACAGGAGATTAGACAGGCGAGGGAGCGGAGGGAAATGAAGCTGCAAGGAGAGACCAGCTTTAATTGCAAGGGGGGTAGACAGAAAATTCTTGGGAACAGGCAACAGGGCTGGTTTATTTCTTCATATGGCAAAAAAAAAAAAAAAGCCTGGGAAGGCGAATAGTTGGGGAGATTCTTTTAATGAACATTTAGTGAAGGAGGACCACCATGAATTGCTGAAAGGAGGATGGCTGTTGTTTATAGTATTGGGAAAACAGTTTTTTTTCCCAATTTGAAACAGAATAGACAATACTCTGTAAGTGGGGAGGTACCATTTCCCCTCTTTCACCAGAAGGCCTGTTCAGATATGCTCCATTTTTCCCCCCTCCTTGTTCAAAGCTTACATAACCTCTGGGTAATTGTATCTTTGAATCCGATATTGCAGATTTATGCAGAAGAATCTTTTCCATGCCATCTGTTTCCAGTGTGTTTGTGTGTCTGTGTTTGTGTGTAAGGGCATTTGTAAAATAAATCCTTTATTTACATGAGTCCCCAGACTTGGCAGAGCACGGCTGTGCCATGTGCACTCATGCAGTATTGGTCAATGACTTCATGTAGTGTATATTTAAATGTATACCCTGCCTACACGCTGTACAAAAGGAATGTTTAACCATCAGAGCATATTATATGACTGTAGAAAGTGTGGTTTTCCTTTAGAGGAATGTATTAGATGTGATGCTATAGGAGAATTATGATTATAAGCTGGCGTGGAAGGAGGTAAAAAAAATCTACTGGTATGTGTGTTTGTGCGTGTATTCATACAACATACCTTGTGTGTTCATACATACATCCCTGTGTGTCTCTCCAGGTCACAGCCCTTACAGAACAGAAGTCTAAAAGGGCGTCTACATAAAACAGGATCTACCTCTTGTACTGAGACTGAGTAAGACCTATTAACTATTTCTTGAACCAATTCACAGTGCCAAAAACGTGCTTATCCATTCATATCTGCATGTGTACTTCCCTCCAAACACATGGATTTTAACCTCTCCTCTGCCTTAGAGAAGCCAGCTCTGGTGATCTCAGAGTCAACCCAGCCCCAGTGGGCCAGCAGCACAGTCCTGTGCCTTCCTCCTTGGGCAGGCAGATTGCAGGCAGCTGCCTGCAGGCACAAACCATGCAGACTGGAGATGCTTTCTGCCTCTTTCCATCTGTATGACACCCTCTCCTGCTGGGGAGATGCTGCGGGGTGAGCTTGTACAGTCAGGATGTTTGCTGCTGGACAGCAGTGTCACAATATACAGGTTAAGCATCACCCCACTTGGGAGAGGGGCTGAATCGGGGTCCCAGCAAGTTTTGCAAAGCTCTTCCACTCTCTGGGAGGCAGCAACATCTGTAAATGCCCCCTGGCTGCTGTGTTCCCAACTGTGATCATTGCTCCAGCCAAGAGCGATGACTGTCGCCCTTCTTGCCCAGCATACTGGCCATCCAAACCCTGCCTGCTCTGTGTGGCAGTCTTTTATGTGATCCCATGGGTACTGATCTGGTTTCAAACACAAATGCTGGATCACCTGATTTGCATTTTTGCGCATTTGAAGGACGTGGGCTGGGAGAGGGGGGAGCTGAAACTCTAAACTGCTTTGTGCTTATTTGCTTTATGATCCTGTTGGGTGCAGTGTTTACTCAAAACCGGCAAGCATCTGGATTAGATAATTTGTTGGAAATTAGCAGTGTTTGATGGTTATCGGCCCTTGCGTGATTAAAACCCGTCTCTCAGCATCGTGTTTGGGTTTCAGGAGAGCAGGGACACGGGCTACATCAATCCCCATGCTCAGGGCTATGGAGAGCAACAGGGCTCACAGCACTCCGGGGGCAGTCATCCAAAAGCCCCCTGCACTGATGTGTGGCTTTGAAGGAGAGGCAGAGGAGCCAAAGCCCTGAGAAAAATCCTTTCAGCCTTCAAGTGACATAGATAAGGAGGGAGGGAGGGGGTGCAGGATGCTGGGGGCTGCGTTTTCCATCTCACTAACTGTTCAGCTGCTTCTCCTAGGTCTGTGCTTTGATCCTCATATTTACAACAAAGGTGGGCACAGTGGGAATGCAGGAGACCCTTGCTCACTTCCTACACTTCACTTTTTCTTTCTCATCTAAAGAATTTGGGCATCCCTTCCCATCCCTGCACCCCCACATCCATGCACAAAGAGTGTTCACCATCTTTTCTCCTCTTCCCTCACTTCTCCTTCACTTTTGCTCACTTTAATCTAAGCGGGTTTTGCAGCTGGATTAAAAGGTGACAAGAACAAACCCTAGAGGGGGGTTTCATCATCACTGTATTAATATGCATATTTTTGTACCAGGCTGCACTGAGCTGTTCAGCAGATCACTCATAGCACAGCAGACGTTCTGCTAGTCGCAGTATTAAAGACAGTGCTTCATCCACTCGTGAGCAAAGTGCCCGAGTGTTTTTGTAGAAAGGGTCAGGTAAATTTATACCCTGTGCTGGGGGAGAACAGCGACTGCTTCCTGCCAGGAGAGCCCCGTGGGTGTCCTACATGTATGCTCTGCCTGCTCAGATATTCGACAGCAGGAGAAGCCAAGTGGAAGGTTAGGAAATCGTATAATTGCAGACTGTCCCTCTCTCAGATGTACCAGGTAGGAAAGAGCAAACTGCATGTATATTTTGCAGGATAGGGAGGGATGTGCATTTATAAATATATATATATATGTTCCGTATAATATATAGGCTTTTAAAGTATGCTTCCTCACACAGACTCTCAAGAATTCATATTTCCGCTGTGCACATATAGATATACCCAATGTATACTGTACAACAACATAAGATTGACTCTGTGCTACATGCATTTGAAGGAGGGAGTTAGGTCTTTCTTAAAGCTATAAGAGAATGGCTTTGAAAGTATAAAGGTAATATACTATATTACTTTGAAGGTTTTTTGGTACACTATAACAGTTGTAGTAAATGAGCAGAGCTAAAATATAAAGGATTATTTTTCTTTTTAATATGGTGTAATGAGCTCTCTTGAGAAAGAACTCAAAATAATGGATGATCTCTGCGGTTAAGTTTTGAAAGCTTGTTTTTTATATGTAAGGACACAGCTGTGTTCATGTCAGGGATACAGGAAGCTCATACAGCCCTCCAAATGCCCTATTATGATGCTGGCAGCAGCATTTGTTTATGATTTACCAGTCTCTTCTAAATGCCAGCATTTCGATCTGGTGGTATATGTTGCCAACAGATAGAATCATCAGGTAAGAAAAGACATAAAGACTTTTAGAATCATAGAATTATAGAATAGTTAGGGTTGGAAAGGACCTTAGGATCATCTAGTTCCAAACTCCCTCTTTCTTTAATGTAAAAAATATTATGTCTCTCCTTCTGAAGGAAATTTTTGTATCAGGATGAATTTTGAGTTCATGAAGCTTCAGTTAGGATTGTGGCAGGATGTCTTTGAAATCTCTATGTGCTGCTCACATCCTATGCAGGAAGAGTAAAATACAGCTTTGAGCCATAAACTCAGGCAAGTCAGGCGGAGGTTGAGCAGGTTGAGATTTGGGGATGGTTTGGAGGCAGGAGGTGAGATAAGATTCCCATCCAATCTCTATTGGACAGAGCTGGGGGGAGCTGCTGGTTCCACTGCTTGCTCCCAACAGTGTCTGCTGCAGCACTGCTTATCAGCTCTCCCTTGCACAAGGAGGGTGATGGGTTATTCAGTTGTCTTTGCATCAGCATAGCAGCCCTGCCAAGGATGTGCCAGTGTCGTGATGTAGAAGCCACAGTGGTGAGCCTCCTGGTCCCACCTGGGCTGCCAGTGTTGTCTAAGCAGGATCTGAGCATTACACATTTATCAAGGCAAACCCAGAAGGAAACACATTATCATCTAAGCGATGACAATGGTCTTTCATTCCCTTGTTTTCAAACTGCTGTTGTGCATTTAACAGCTATTTCTCAAATTTTCAGTAGCTGGCTGTGGGATCTCTATAGCCCATGGGCCAAGCATTACCTAGGTCTGTCTGTAGATATCCCTGTCTGGGATACTCCTAGGTAGGTCAGTCCTACATGAGTATGTCCATACAGACCAGTGCCTCGCCATGCAGTACTTCCATTAGGGCAGTTGGGATATGGGGCAACCCTAGACCAGACTTTCTATGTGTGTGTTCTCTGCAGGCTTCTGGACTAGGGAAATTATCAAGTCATCACCCTCTAAACCTTTCCAATCACTACCCGCCCACAGTTTGATTTCTGGGGCCTTCAGATCTCTGGGTAAGTTTGTTGCCTTGCACTAATGAATACCGCGCGCTGAGTGAAAACTCTATCTGCACATCTTTAAATTAGACCAAACCACACACATGCACACACAAAAATCATTTCAGCCTACCCAGTGGGTTTGTGCCTTGCTGCATATGCAGAATTCCTTATTGATGTGGGATCCGTGCAGCAGAAGAAACTCCTTAAATGTGTATCAGGAGTAGTAATTTCACCCTGTCGCCTGCAGCATGGGTTCAGACGATATGATCATGAAAAAGGGAATTATTTCCTGCCCCATGGAATTTAATTTTATGAATGGAGCCATGTAACATGGCATAGTAGCTTTACAAAAACAAAGGACCATAAAAGACATGACAGGAGAAGCCAAGTTATACATTATTCCACCGTATGGAAAACAAAGCAGACTTATATGTTTTGGCTTCCCTGTTTGCCCTTTCATTGTTCCTTAATGGTAAAACTCTCATGTTATGATTTTCAGAAGCACATAGCACAGAACAGTTTATGATGTTTACTTAGCATATAGGACAATAGATGGAAAAGTGCCATAATTTGTGATGCTGACTGCAAAATAAACCTATCATCATCCACACAGAGTGCTGTTCCTATGGATAAACAGCCATGTTTCTGGTTGGCTGGAAAAGGCCATTGCCTCCTGGGTCCTACTCCTGGGCCAGAGCTGTGCATCTTCAGGCCTTGAGCCATTGGTGTTTGTACAAAGATGCTTTTCGACTCCAGTGGGGTGGTGCTGGCACTGCACAATATCTTTGTCCTTATTTAGATAAAATAAAGATCCCTGAAAGGCTTCCCAGCACTAGGAAAGCCCTCATGTGGCTCTTCACAATAGCTGCCGACATGGGAAAGTTGCAGAGCGGCCCCCAACCAGCAGCTTGCATGTAAAAATCCTGGGGCAGCTCAGATGCGAAGCCAGGTCCACGTTGTATTCCTTGTCCCGAGTCTCCTAGGCCTTCCTGGACCCCAGCTATCAGCATGCCCAGGTTTGATTTACCATGATAAGGAATCTGCTCATCCACACTTTGATTTATGAACCCATCTTTAGTGCATCAAGATGGGTTGGAGGTCAAAGTGACCTAACTGCATTGTGCTTTTTCTCTAATACTTTGGGTAAGGCTTTCTCTGAAGAGCAGAGGTTGTGGTTAAACTGAATTGTAAGTGTGTCTGAGGAAGTTTATCCAGGTAATTTTACATATGCTTGAATCATCAAATGCTGGAAGAAAGTAGAAAATGGCCTTGTGAAGGTGTTGATTTGTCCTCCTCAACCAGGACCTAAACAGACCTAATCCATTCCTGGCACATGCACTTCAAACCTCATCTTAAAACTCTCTAATGATGCAGGTACCATAAACTCCACCAGCGATTTCTTCTGGTGCTCCAATCTTCACCTTGGACAGCTTTCCCTGTAAAGTCTAACAACATCCACCTTTGCAGCAGCTTAAGGACAAGACTCTTTGTCTCCTTCCTGTAGGAGACACAAAGGTCTATAACCTCCCCCAGGCACAGCTACAGGTTGGGCAGAGAAGAGATTCAGAGCAGCCCGGTGGAGAAGGCCCTGGGGGTGTTGGTCAATGAGAAAATGAACATGAGCTGGCAGTGTGTGCTCGCAGCCCAGAAAGCCAACCATATCCTGGGCTGCATCAAAAGGAGCATGAGCAGCAGGTCGAAGGAGGTAATCCTGCCCCTCTACTCTGCTCTCGTGAGACCTCACTTGGAGTATTGTGTGCAGTTCTGATGTCCTCAACATAAAGGGGACATGGAACTGTTGGAACAAGTCCAGAGGAGGGCCACGATGATCAGGGGACTGGAGAACCTCCTGTATGAAGATAGGCTGAGAAAGTTGGGGCTGTTGAGCCTGGAGAAGAGAAGGCTGCGTGGAGAACTCATAGCAGCCTTCCAGTATCTGAAGGGGGCCTATAGGGATGCTGGGGAGGGACTCTTCATGAGGGACTGTAGTGAGAGGACAAGGGGTAACAGGTTCAAACTTCAACAGGGGAAGTTAAGATTGGATATGAGGAAGAATTTCTTTACTGTGAGGGTGGTGAGGCACTGGAATGGGTTGCCCAGGGAAGTTGTCAATGCTCCATCACTAGTGGTGCTCAAGGCCAGGTTGGACAGAGCCTTGGGTGGCATGGTTTAGTGGGAGGTGTCCCTGCTCATGGCAGGGGTGTTGGAACTGGATGATCTTAAGGTCCTTTCCAACCCTAACTAGTCTATGATTCTATGGGGGACTGTTAAGGCTTTGTCCTCTTTGCATTTTCTAAACTGAACAAACCCACTCATTTTCTAACATTTCTCATATAGTATATTTTCTGGATTTCTGACTAATTTTTTGCAGTTATTGCACTTCTCTATTCAAGCTGCTCCATGTCTTTCCCAAGGACCTCCCTCAAGTCTGACTATCCCTGGATTTGATCAGCTCTGATCAAAAGTTGGTTATGGACCATCTTTGTGGTTTTGACTTGAACTAGATCCAAAGCAAATAAATCCCATGGCATTTTTTTTTTCATTGGTCCCTTGGGGTGTGACAGTTTTAAAGCAGTTGCAGAAGTTAAACACAGTGGAGACCTTCCTGGTAGTGAGCAGTGGGACAGCGTTAGCTCATGTGTCTTGCATAAGATGCCCTGGTTTATTAATTTCAGCATGAAGCTGAGTTTTACTCTTTGACATGTTACACTGGCTTTTGATCAATCAGGAGTAGTGACATGGAGGAGAGGGAGGGACTCCACAAGTGTTGAACTTTGCCTACAGCCTTACTGGAATAGCAGCCCTCCTGGTTTGCTTTGTCACGCATTATCCAGCTCATGAAAAGCAATTTGCCAGCCTCCAGACAGACGTTATAAAACCTCCTTCAGTATGTCCTGTTTGACATGGGTCTGCCAGTGTCCACTCTATAAGTGTTTTTTAGGTGGTTGTAGCAGGTTATCAGCCAAACTGCTTGCACACACTTGGTTGATAAGGACCAGACAACATACATTTATCCAATCTCATGTCAAATCAGTCTAGATTTTTCTCTTGACATGATAATAAGTTCTTGTGGGCAGGGAAGCTGGAGTTAGGGTCTTTTATCTTGACTTTACCATCAGCCTGTATGATGTTCCCACAAACATAACGGTTCAGGCAATACTAGTTAGGCTGTACTGTTTCACTGGGTATGGAGAGAAGTGACGCTGAGCTCACTGCATTATGAAAGCCATTCTGAGAAAAACAGACATTGTTTGCCTTTTCCAGGTTATTTTGTTATTATTATTATTCAAAGAGCCTGTTTCCTGAGGGCAGGAACTTTCTAGCTGCACTTCAGTAAAAAAAAGAAAAAGAAAAAAAGGATAACAGAACCTCTAATAAAATAAGCAGGAAAGTTTCCTCTAAGAGCACGTCATCACGTCAACTCTGTTCAGAGGAGAAGCAGTGCATTCGGTAAATATATATTCGGGAGCTACTTTGTGATCATTGACATTTGACATTGTTCTTACATCTCTCCCTATTAGCATGTTTCTGTTTAGAGTGTACTTGACCTCTTTCAGAAATATTCCTCATCTTTTCGCATTATTTACTGAGCAGCAATAACCCTGGAAAGAACTACTGCATTTTACAGGCTGCAAAGTTTCATGGAAGCAAGAGGCCTCTCTTGTGTCGCTCAAGTAGCTCATCTGTGAAGGTAAATATATTCCTGGATTTAATTAGGAGTTGTAGTATTAATATTTATGCAGATAAAATTAGGTGGGGAGAGAGGAGAAAGAAGAGGGAGCAGTGGCGCAGTTGTCATTTATAAGTTCTTCCACAATACAGATTTCAGATGCTTTTTCATCTCCTAAGTGTTAAGCTGGAACATATTACCCTTTCTCAAATTCTTACACATTTAAGTCTGCACCAACCCTTGAAACCCAAAGACAGTTCAGGTTTTTCTGATCTTGCATTTTTATACCCAGAAAAGATAGTTGGAACCTCCTGGCTTGGACCTGACCTGTTTTATTGCTCTGACCTTGTACCCCTCAGTACAAAACTTGGCTAGGAAAGGTCTGGGCTGTACATAAAACAAGGGCACTCAGCATCCATCCATCATAAGTGGTGTCATCATGAGGTTAAATATGAGCATGAAGAGTTCAAAGGTGGCATGTCCCATATTCATATAATATGTGATGGAGAGTCCTGGCACATCAGAAGTTAGAGATCACTTGAGAGCATAAAGCTGTGTTAAAGGCAACAGGCAAAATGTGCTCTTTCTTGCTCAAAGAGCAGTTCACCTCTTTGTTCTCCCTTTTGTACCCAGGCTGCACCTGGCCCTCTTTGATTTTAATTATCAGGTATGCTGCTCAGGGGGAGCTCGGAGCTGACCATGTTAGAAAGCATCACCTTCTCTTCAGGCACAGCTTCAGCTCTTTGTTCTGCTCTCATAGGGTAATTGGATGCTAATATATCAGCTCTCTGGTTCACCATGTTTAAAATGCTCCTAGTGACTGGGAAAAAAAAAATAAAATACACTGTCTCTTTATTCCCTTTCCTTGGTTTGCTGTATGCTTTTCGTCCATTCTTTCTCTTAAGACCAATGGCTTGTTGTATCCATTCTGCAGATCAGCTTTTGCTGCTGTACAATTCAGTTACTTTGTTGGAATGAAAGGGAGAAAGATGCTTCAGCCATAGCCTTTCGTTTCTGCTTTATATTTCCCTGGGGAAATTGCTTGCATTCAGCATGGTGCCACAAGTCTTCCCCACTCCAAGGTCTTACATGCCAGCTGTACAAAGCTGGAGATAACCACCAGCTCTGCACAGTCCTGAAAGTAATTCCATGCCCTGTGCCTGCCAAGTGACATGGGATGTCCTTCCATCACATGGCAGGACACGGGGTAAGTTGCACAATCGTTTGTCCCGTCCTCTCACCAACATAGAGGCTGTAGCCTCTAAGTTGCAATACAATAGACACTAATCTCATCCTACCACTCTGCAGAATCTGATGTCAACAGCATTACCTGCCTCAGATGGTGACTGTAGCTGGGGGGAAATGAAGTTATGTCCATCCTTAAGAATAGACCAAGCTAGGATGATCCAGATCTCAGAGGGGGCAGCCTTGACTCCATGGGAATGGCAGAATCTAGCCATAAATAGTGTGCACCACAGAGACATGCAGGGAAAAAAAAACCACTTAGCAACAACAGCAACAGTTGCCACTGCAATTATTCTAGCAAATGACAGTAATTTGTGCTGACCACACTGTGGTCTGCCTATACCTTGCCAACTTGTTCCTGCTCCAGCCATTAATATCAGTTTATTTTGAACAAAGAAAATAGTTCTCATTTACATCTCCCTGCATACTTTGTGACTCCTTAATGAAGTCTCATGATACCTATGACCCAAAAAGAGCACTGTGAGCTACTTTTTCTTGAGCAAGAAGCATGATCTGCTGGCTGTCAGAGGAACTCATTTATCACTTCTTGTCCCTCTTATTTGTGCCCCCTTTCTTTAAAATAATAAGAGCTTGGCTTGAGGAAAGGGCATGAAATGTGGTTGTGTTTAAAATTTGTTTATTTTCATTGTTTTTCTTTAGCTTTGCTCTTGGAGCTTGTACAATAAAGGCAAATAATTTAAAGGACACAGAGGGATGAAGTTTGGTTTTATACAGAGTGTGGGAGGCTGTCAGAAAAGCTATAGCCAAGTGAAGGGAGCACATCCAGTGAGGCCGAGGTGAACTGAAGTATTTAAAGACTCTGGAGGACTTGGAGTTGGAATAACTTCCATCTTCCCTCTCAGCTTGTAACTCACACCCTGCTCACACCCAGACTGAACTTACACTCAGCTACTGCCAGGGAAGTTACACCTCTTAAGTCATCGGCTGCAAAACTGGCTCAAGCAGCCAAAACTGAGCTCAAGTTGGGCAAACTCACCTGCCAGAAAGCAACAAGGAAGAGGCACTAAGCCGGTATGAATCACTGCTAATCACTCTCTCCAGCTAATTGGCACATTCCTAAAATTCCTCTCGAGGTTCTTGGCAGTCTGAGGTCCACGGTTTTCTTCAGCCATCAGCAAAGGGAAAAGCACATAGCTGTGTCAGAAAGTCTTATTTTAATGTAAATAAACAGACAACACTGCTGCATGTGAGGGCTTCAAGAGCTGCATGACAGTAGCTTTATCCCAGATTGCATTTGTCAGACCTGAGGATGATCCTTCACTCCCCCCCAGCTCCTCTTTCCCAACCCACTTGTTTCAGTGCCACTGCGGCTGCTTTAATGGACTTAAATTCCCCTCCCCACCCCCAGTTCCCAACGAAAATCCCAGAGAGGGAGGCACAGGTTGTCTTTTGCTTTGTAAAGCTGGTCCCTTAAAGTCCAGAGACCTCTCAGGCGGCTTCTGCTGAATCCGTGGTATGGTACTTCCTTAACCACTGCTGTTTCAAAGCTTCTTATTGACATGGACTTTGTAACACTGCCAACATTCAGCTCAGCTCATCTCACCTGCAGAGTTGGCTAACAGAAAGATGACAGCCAACAAGTGCAATGAGTGTCCTTGGCTCAGGTGAACCTTTTGACTGCTGTAGAGCTAGAACAGACCATGTCTTCTGGGAAAGGAACCATCTTTCTTCTTTGGATCTCAGCCCACAGTGTGAAGATCCCAGATTCTGCCTTCAAGTGCCATCTGAGAGAGGCTGGTCCATCCTCAGGAAGCTTGAAATCATAGTCTTGTCAGTCTGCAAGTTCAAAATGTATCAGAAACTTCTCGATTAGTGTCGGGTAGTTTGACTCCCTCTATAGTCAATGAAGGGGGAGACAAATAGACTTTTTAGACAATGACTTAAGCACTCATTCTTATGGCAGAGTCCCCACTTTGGTGTCACAATCTCCTCTGCAACACTTAAAATACTGTTTCTTGTAAGGCAGCCCACTGAGCAGTGGGTCACAAAATGAGCATGTAGACGATAGTGATATTAGGATCGTACCTGTAATCCTGTGTTGTTTTCTGCCTTGGGGTGTTAGACGTTGCTTCTAGGAGGGTTGTTTCTCTGGGAAACAAACTGAGACCCGTTTTTGGCTGTAGATGGTAATTCAAAGTCTGTTTTCTGTGGCCAGGCAGAGGATCACTCCTTGCTATTAAAACACATGCAGAGAACAGAGTGGAAGCATGCCTTCATCCTCTGTTTTTACGTGGTATCTGGGTAGTGACTGTGTTTGCCAGTGATGGAGAAGGCTGACATTCAGCCCCTGTTGTGTGCCTGAAGGGACTGCTCTAACCACTAACCAGGGGCAGCTTGGGGGCACACACCAAAACAACTGAACTTGCAGTAGCTTTGGAGGAATGTCTGCATCTCCTCCTGCTGCCCTCTGGCACGGCTTTTAGAGCTGGAAGCTACATCTTCATTTTTGTGTTGACAATGACTTATTTTCTTCCAGTATTTGCTCTAATTGTTTTTTGAACTCCTGTTTTTGAACTTGTGCCTGGGAGCTCCACGGTTGGAGCTTGTGAAAACGCACCTTGTGAAAAGCTTCTCTTGTTTGTCTTAAATCTGCTATGTCATTGATTTTTTGGTTAGTCCCTAATTCTTGTAAACTGTGAAAAAATTCAGTGTTCCCTGTCTGCCTTCTCTGTGAGGTCTGAGGGTGTGTACTAGTGTAAGCACACGGACAAAATAATTGCTACTAACAGTTTTAAACTGGTATTCTTCCTCCCCTTCCGTCACAGATGCTTCCCACATACGTATGTGTAGATTGATCCTTTCCTGTCTTCAGTGGCATATTTCTTTACAAATTCATATTGGTTATTTTATTAAGATAAACTAATTAGGAGAGATAGGAGAGCAAGTTTTTAAGAAACCTCTGTTTTTAAGTTCTACCTACATTTACAATATGGGAATCAAATATTTGTAACTCATAATACAAGCTGAAAAACTGGGTTACTTTAGGTAAGGAACCTCCTTCTAAAGCAATGGACAAATTAAAGCTGATATATTCCTTCAGTTTTTCCAACAACATATTTCTCTCAGTGAAACAGTTGTTCTGACTACACTTCAGCTGGACGAGTTCCGTAATGCGCCTGTTAAAAAGTGCTGAGCTCAGCACAGGGCGCTGCAGAGTTGCTTGGTTTGCTTTTGTCTCATTTCAGTTTAGACATATGGCTAATCATGCTTGAAAACCATGTAATCTTATCCAGGGCAAAATTCCTATCATTAGGTAGGGAGAGTTCAAGTGTTTCTCTCTTCTTTTAAAATAATGTTAAACTGGGATTATGCTGCATTATGTTCCTTTTGGACCTGAAATGTCCATGTGCATTTTTATCAGCCTTCTGGCTGTCACATCCGTACTTACTGCCTCAGTGAGTAACCGTGAAGGAAAACCAGCATATTAGCTCCTGGAACAAATGAGGTCTTTTCTTTATAAGAAGATAGCTGAGACATAACTTAATATAACTGCTCCCTGTTCTTCCCAATGGAAAGCTAAGTGACATGACAGATGTCATGTCAGGTGACAGATAAATGAGTATTAATGATCTCCCAGGCTGCTGGAGTTTTAGAGTATAAAAACACATCCCGCCCTCTTCAGACAACTCTCATTGTAGAGTTCTGAGTAAAAAGATAATGCGTTGAAGGAGCATGTAAGGGTGATTTTTCTCTTAGATGTAAAAGTAGCCCGTTTACCACAACAATAAACACATGGCCATCTGTGCCTGCTACATCCAGATTGCACATTTTTGCAACTGAAATATATGCACAGTACTATATGAATATATAGCATGGATATCTTAGAGAATATATTTATTTTGTCAGGCATGCAGAACTATATATGATGTGCGCACATATTTTGTGTATTCAGCACTATTACTGTGCCCATAAACTCACACGTCTCTGCAGGTACTTGTAGGTAAAGTTGTGTAGCTATCTGCATCAAGGTATCATGGCAGAGCTCTGAATTCTTTGACCTAATACTCTTTGGAGAGAATTATTTGCATGTATCTTTGTGGTGCATATCTATTTATGCATGGTGTGGCACATGATGTGTATGGCAGATTGATGTGCTGCACTTTGCCTATTTTACCTATGTTTGCTTTACCTATGTGTGCCAGGAGTGGTACAGCAGGTATGGGAATATCTACATAATATACATATCGGTGCATTATGAGCAGCTCATTGAGTTTAGCGCAGTACTCCTTCTGCTGCTTTTGTGCAGTTCATTATAGGAGCATACTTGAGTTTGCTCAGTTGCTTATCCCATAGGCCAACTTTTGATCTTCTCTTGGGAACCTGTCGCACTGCCTTGGTTCCTAGGTACCACAGCCAATGTGTTTACCAACTCTTTTTCTCTTTCTCGCCCTTTCTATTATGCGTCCCCTTTTCTCTGCCACACAAAAGCTCTGTGCAGTTGCTTGTGTGTGGTCCCCAAGAGATGCGGGCCCGGCGAGGAGCCGGTTTTTGGTCAGGCGCTGGACTGGAGGATCTGTGAACCCATGCAATTAGCAGTTTAGATCCGGGACCCCACGTGTGGGAGAGGGGCCCGTGGTTGTGCTGGAGCGATGGGGACAGCCGCCCTCCGGGCGAGTGCACCGACCCCTGGCAGAAGGGTCACACGGAGCCGCAGACAGCCCCCGAGCTCAGGAAAAACCCAGAGATCAGAGCTGCAATCTGTAGAGGGGTGTCCTCCTCCCCCTCCCCGCCACCCCGTGTACAACACATGGATTCAGAAAGGGATCATTTGGAAAGCATTTGCAAACATATGGGTCGTTTTTAAGTCAAGACTTTTTTAATTCACTGTGTTTCCTAAGGGTTTTTTTTTTGGGAGGGAGGAGTTTGATGGAGGTTTTGGGGTACAGGCTCTCAACGCAAAAAGCCTGGCTGAGAAGAAAAAAAACACTGGAGGGCTGAGTGGTGGAATAAAAGAGCTCAGCAAAGCTACCCCAAAGCAGCTTGTTCCCAACTCATGTCCCTTGCACAGAGATTAAAAGAACAAACACTCCGCTCTTCTTAATGATGGCATTACCAAGTATAATTAATTAGAAGGGTAGCAAAAGGAATCAGATCCCTGATGCTAATTACCTTCCTAAAAGGATAATACGCTCTTATGTTACCAGACTAGATCTGACAGAAATATGTCTATTGTTTCTGCCACTGCCAATAATCAAATGGTAAAATAAAATACCCGAGGGACGTGTGTGCCTGGGTTTATGTATATGTATGTATGCTTATATACTTGTGAATATAAAGAAACACTCACTATATAAAAGCATGTTGTGTACAAATACACATTCTTATCAGCTCATGTTTATGTATTTGTAGTTAGAGTGGGGTTTTAGACGTGTTTGTTGACAGACAGCCAGGCAGAAAGACAAATATTTATGACACCACTTCTCTGCAGTGCTACTGCCCAAAGAGGGGAGTTATAAACAAAACCTCCCCCCACCTTTGCCACCCTTGGCCTGTGCACTTGGGTCTGGTGTAGGAGCGGGGCTGTTTTCCTTTCCTCAGGTGGAGATATGATGGCCCCGTAGAGTGGATAGTGAAGAACTAATGACTGGATGGCACTGATCTGAAGAAGAATTTTAGTTGCAGAAAATGATCGATGTCCTTTAGCCAAAGATTTGTCTCAGCAGGCAGGACATATTTGACATAGCCTGCTCTGGTTACTGTGTAGGATCGCTAAATAAATGGTGGGTTAGCAGCTAAAACATGCAGATTTTGGGTATTCAGTGGGAAACCTGTGCTGCAGAGTTCTTACTAGCATCACTTTAAGAAGCTGGAAGGCATGTATAATGGAGCCCAAGTAAAATCCTGGTTCTTGAGTGACTACCATATACACATACTGTGTAGGCATCTATGGTTGTTACTACAAGTGTGTTTACCTGTTTATCTACATCCTTCCCACACCTTCTTGTGTAGTATGAGCACAGAGATGTGATGGACCTGTGGATGTGCATATCTACATGCAGGTGTGAACAAACACATGCACAGGCCTCTGTGCATACTTGTACCCACTGTATGCCTATGTGTGCGTAAAACCTGTGTGTATAGACAGGTTTCAGTCTGTGAGCATATTTGTGCCCAAGCTGCACATTTGTATGTATATATATATCCCCATGCATTTTGCCAGCAGGGAAGAAAACCCACATATGTAGATCTCTGCGTGTGTATGCATGAGCATAGACTTCACATTATTTTTGGTTGTTTCCCATTTCTCCAGACAGCTCCCCAAAATATCACTCTTTCTCCCCATTTTTGCCTCCTGTTCCTGCCGTTCCCCCAGACTGTGAACTTTCTTCAGGACTCGAGGCCTTTGCCCAGTGCTCCTCAGTGAGCAGAAAGCAGAAAGCGCAATTTAATGTATTATTTATGAGTGGTGGGAAAGTCTAAGGGGGTTTTAATCTCTGCTTCTCCACTTCCTTCCCAGCTGAAAACCATTTCACCTCCCTTCCCAGATATTCAGCTCCAGTGCGCTCCCCCACCCCACTCCCATCTGCGCCTTATTTGTACAAATGTTCCTGTGTCTTTAGAAATCATCTTCAAGCAAAAAAAAAAAAAAAAAGAGGAAAAAAAAAAGGAGGAAAAAAAAAAAAAAAGAAAAGAAAACCCTTGGCCAAACCCATATTGTACTTAAACATTTGTGAAGATTGTGTTTCCCTCAATATGGAAGCGAGAGGGGGCTCTGGGAGGGGCTTTCGTGGAGAAATGTCTCATTCAGTCCACTGAGCCCCTTCCTTGAAGTTTCTTTTCAAGGCTGTTGGAAAGTTGGGCAAACTGAAAAGCAAAACAATAATTAGAGATAATTGCTTGTGTCCAAACACAGGCATCAAAGCCTCGGGGGTCTCATTTGTGATGGGCCTTGGTGTGTGATCCACAAGAAAAAAAAAGAAAAAGGTGACCCTTATTTTATTTATTGAGTGGGGGAACAGAGAGAAAGTGCCAGATGGAAGGACCTCAGAGCAGCCTCCAGCGGCTCAGCCCTGCCTGCTTGGGCGAACAGGCACTGAGGCCAGGATAAAAGGGATAGAAAGCAGGGTCAGGAGAGGTTGCATAATTACCAGGGTGGAGGTAAAAGGGGTGAGGGGGGAGACAAGGGTCTCTCTGGCCCCACCATGGGGATCTGTGCAGTTCCCCCAGCTCTGTGTAGCTGGTGATGCTCCTGGTACCCAGGATAGGTACCAAGGATGCCACATCAGGGGTGGTACTGGTGTCCTGATTTCCAGGGGGCTGAGTAGCCCCCTTCCAATTCCTCCTAGTGTGGATCCAAGTGGATGCAGACCCAAGATGCTCTGCCGTAGGTTCCTCCCTGATGGGATGCACTGCCAGTGTGAACACATGTGGCAAAACCCTGGTACTCACAGCACAGGCAGCATTGAAGCCCTGGTGTTTTCATTGCAAACATGTCAGTGAGGGGTACTGGAAAATAAATAGGGGGAAAATGTTGTAAAAGGCAGTAGCAGTATAAAATAATCCATGAAAACCAGTGAAATGTTCTCATCCCCTAGGCCTTACTGTGAAGATGAATTGCCCTGGCAGCAAATGATGCAGGAGGGGGTCTGGACAAGGATGAGGGTGTCAGATTAAGGGGGATTGAGCCACTTTTGAGGAAACCCAGAAGAGGCTGAAGGAAAGCAGCAGATAAGAGCAAACCAGTTGAGCACATCCCTGTAGGAGAAGGATAAGGGGTCCAAGGGTTCTCCAGGGAACCCTTCTCTCTTCTCCAGTTTTCAAAGGCATTGGTTCAAAAGGTAAGACGTCGCCAAGGTTTCTCCTCGCCCCGCCTGTCCCTCGGTAATGGGCTTGTAATGATCTAAACGACTTGCTGATTAGGGACAATAAATCTGCCTTTAGTGAGGGGTGCCCCTCACCGGGGTGGCAGAGGGAGGGATGGAGCCAGGGGGACTTGCCTGAGCAGGAGGGTGACAGCGTTTGTTGATTCGGGCTGCTGGAAACTTGGCTGCGGAGATGGAGATATTAATCTCAGCATCTGCACCCCATCTTTTCAGGGGGGCCAATAACGGGGCTCAGCTGTAGCAGCGAGGCGATGATGGCTGGGGTGGGATTCCCGGTTTATTTTTGGGGGGAGTGGGGGAAATGCACGGGGTAGCTTTGCTCGGCAGGGACCGGTTATAAAGAAAAAGGGTGAAAAGAAGGAAAACATCCAGCATCCAGCCCCGTCGCTCCCCCCATCCCCGATCCGGCCGCACGGTCCCCCTGCACCCCCTGCGCCCCGCCGGGGGAAATGCACCGGGCAGCTCTAGGGGGACCGGCCGAGACCGCGCTGCCCCCGGATGCGGAAAGTAAATACGAATAATACAGTTGAAAAATACAGGGGGACCAGACACCTCAATGCATTAGCCCAAAGCGCCGCGTCCAGCAGTGCCCGGTTCATGAGCGCGATGTTAGGATGCGGTCGATGGGTTTGGACGGAAGGGGAAGGAGAGGGCTGGTGGGCCTGTGTGTCCCCCAGGTGCAGGTGCATGCAGGAAGGCGGCTCCTGCCATGGCACGTCAGCTTGGACACACCAAACGGAGTGTCTCCCTGCCGTGCGTTAAGGCGCCGGCACAGCCAGGCGCTTCTCATTAGCAAATGAAGATGATGATCAGTAGCTAGCAGCAAATCTCCAAGGCAGGAAGGCTCTTCCCGAGGCGCCTCGGAGCCGGGCAGAAGCTGCGTTCTGCCCGCCGCATCCTGCCCGCAGCCCGAGGCTCCGGCCACCATCCCGGGGCACACCGCTACAGCTCTGTTTTCTTCTTATCTCTGCTTTTCTCCCCCTATCCATAGCGTTGCTATGGTTGACTCGAAATCGTTTCATCCCTGAGCGCCTCAATGCCCCGACCCTTTCCCCCGCATATCCCCTAACTGCGGTTCTCGCACTTCACCATCTTCCCCTTCCATCTTAACGCTTCTCAGACTTCCTCCATCCTTCTATTCAGCAGTCCCCCAGCACACCTTTAGTATTTTTTCTATTCTCTCTCCACCGATCCATCCTCTTTGGCTCCTGCCCTCGCTGGGTTGGAGCCTGGAAGGTGTTTTATACGATCCCATCTGCTGATGCAAAATCATTTCACAAAAACGTCTAAAAATGTTTGTCCCCGAATCAAACCTAAATCAGTTCCCCGCCCCCGCCTTCCGATTGCTTTTTGCTGCAGACAGCAGTGGCTTTGGACCGGGTTTGCTCTGGCAGGAATCTTGGCGTCTTTTTCCGAGGATTTATATTTTATTTTTTAATTTTATGTTAATTCCTCTGCGGAAATTTGTTTGCAGACACACACGCTTCCTTCTCCCGGGAGCAAGCGTATGCAAACGCATCGTTTCGCAGCCATCATTCCCTGCCCAGGACAATTGCCCCAGGGGCTGGCAGGGACCCCAGAGGTCCCTGGACCCTCCTGCCTGCCTCCCCTCGTCCTCATTCCGATGCCCGGAGCTGTTCTGCCGGCGGGACCGGCTTGCCTGCCCCGGGGTTTCTCAATGACATGTCTCCCGGTGAGCTGAGCCAGGCTCCGAAACAAAATCAGCGTGTTTATGTCCCCAGGGATGGGTTTGCTTTGATAGATGTCTGACAGGGGCTTCTGCTTCCTACTTCGTCCTGTTCGTTCCCAGGGAATTTACAAGTTCAACGCGCACACACACACACAATTATACCTGTGTATATACGTATATATATATATATATATATGACACATGACAAATCCATACTTCAGTGCACATTTGTGAGCCCCGCTATGAAATATGCCTCATGCGTACGAGGCACATTATACGCACATCACTTGTCATTCGAAATTGTTGTATATACAGTTCTACGTACTAGAGAAAATACCGCAAAGTAAATTATGTATAGCCTTAATTTAAGTATAGCCTTAATTTAAGTATAACCTTCAACTGATGTTAGTACATGTATTTTGATGAATTATGTTCTCAAATGAGAATTAGATTTATAAATTATAAAGCGGCATATTCGTATCATGCAATTGCACATATTTTAGGCTTACAGCACAGGTGACTACATACATACGGTATTTGCAGGAAGACTTTATCAATCATACTGCCGTTTACACGTGGATATAGAAATGGCCTCTCTATATATATATGTATGTATATTCTTTACCACTAAACGACCTTTGAGCGGTACATAACTGACGAAACGACCATTTAGATAGAGATGAGCACACATCCTTAAATGACCTATACGCTGGCGTGCCCGCACACGCCTGGAGCCCAGGGACACGCACTGTGGGCAGCCAAGGGAGGGGCAAAGGGGGATGGGACACGGGTCCCCGACACCCCTCCCCCTTCCCCGTTCCTCTCTGATTTCCGACCTGCCCGCCCCGAAACGAGCCTCTTCTTCCTTCGCCTCCTCTTCCACTTCCTCCTGCTGCTTCCCGTCCGTCGGGGGCAGGGTGGGCTCCCCGGGGCTATGGGCTCCTGGTCCCTCTGTTCTCCTTTCCATCCCCTCCTTCCAGCGGTGCCGATGGGGAAGCGCGGTCCGACTCCCATTAGTGCGACCTGGACCCCGGTTTGTGCACACCCCCCCCCCCCGGTACCTACCCCTGCAGGGGAACGCTGGGCTGCACGAGGGAAAGCTGGGGGGAAGGAGAGTAAAACAAAGCTCCAAGGCTAAATACAGCCAGCGATGCGTGTTAAGCAAACGTTATTTTAGGGAAAGGGGTCGGCTCCAAACCCAGAGGCACCAGCTCGCCATAAGGCTTGCGGTCAGAAACGTGACAGCACGAGTGGGCTGCGGGCTTGCTGCGGCCGCTGCTTGGTCCCCAAAGATCCTTGTGAAAATCACGAAATCGTCAGAAATCCCACCCCCTCTCCTCTTCTCCTTCCCCAATGACTTAAACGGGATTTACACCTCATTCAGGTGCTGGAGGGGCAATCAGAGGAGCAGAAAGTTCCCACTAAGCTGCCATCCGGGTTGGCCGATGGTGGTTTTCTCTGCAAACAAAGCTGTTTGGCGTAGGGGAGGTAAAGCAGTTTTTCTGCTGCTAAATGTGCTTCAAGCCGAGGCCGGAGAAGGCAGGCTTTGCTGCAGGGGATGGGGGGCAAAACCTGCCCAAATGAGGACACACAAACACTTTGGTAGTGCCTGCCCACCTTATGTCTCTTCACTCTGATCTCCATCTCTGACTCATAACTCTCCATCTCCGACTGAGATACTGGAGCAGAGGAGAGGTGAAAGCCACCATCCAGTCATTGCTTAGGTAGAAAATTGCACAATATATAATATCATGTAGAATAACGTATCACATTATATATTGTATATATGTAAGAAACACTACACAGCACAAACCACGCACAGTATTCCGTATAATATTGAATCTGCAATAATGGGAAGCATAGAGTAACACGTGGCATATTACAAGATGCTATTGTACATGTCTTGTATGTAAAGCTCATATTACAAGCTATTAGTTAGGTTGTTTGGTGATCTTAAGATCATTCATAGTCAATTAACCCTTGGGACTAAATTATCCCACACTACTGCTGCTACTGGTCGATATCTACATAATCTTTCAGCTCTAATACATCAGCTCTTTCTGGGGCTGAGGCATGAAAAATCCTGTGTTTTGTCCCTAATTCATATATAGGCGTGTGTGTAGTCACAATATATAGTGACTATTTCTTTGCAAAGCTGTATTGTGTGTATGTAGTCACTGTGTATGTATATGGATATAATTTCTTTGTAAAACTGTAAAATTGAAGGTTGACAAGGTCTTTTCGTTAGGAATGAGCATGATTTTGACATATACTCAAAGCTGCCAAGCTAAAAGCCCAGGCAGGAAAAGGAAATTATTGTGAAGATGAGCTACAGCAAGCCTGAGGAAGGCTGCCTTGCTGGTTGCACTTCTGGGTTGTGAAGCCCATGCTAGGACTGGGCAAAAAGGTGGAGGCTTCATTTTCCAGCTTCTTTAGTGACCTAACCCAGATGGAGAAGAAAGCTGTGGGAGCTAAGCCAGTGAAGAGAAAAGCTAATGTGTCTTTTGGTATGTTGCTAAAGCAACTGTGATCTAAAGCCAGGGATGCACATTATAATTGTCCTTAGGAGTTCAGTTTTCTCTGTTGTAGCTGCTAAAGGCTGTAGGGAAAAAAAGTCTTTTAACTATCGTCATGGGGTGCTGCTTTAGAGAACCGTTTTCTTTCCATCTCTGCTAGTGTTTCTCATGTGATTTTCGAAGAAGTCATTTAAACCTAGGATTTCCAATAGGAATACTACTAAGCTCATATGAGCCCGCATGTGCGTGTTTGTCAGTCACAAACACCCACATGGATCCCACAGCCATCAATAGGAAACATGTGTACATCCACAGAAAACCAGTTTGCTTTTTGGGGAGGATATCTGTGTGTGAGAGAAATATAGAAAAATAGAATAGGGGAAGACACAGACACACTAACTGGTCACAGCTATGAAACAAGTCCTTTAGGAAGACAGTAAGGGAGGCCTTTCTCAAAGGCTAATCTATGCAAATTGACAGAAACCCCTGTTAATGTTAATGGAGTATCAAGCTGTAAAAACACATGTGGAGTGGAGTTTATTCTCTGCATTAGTTACAGGGTATAATATTTCGATTTCAAGCTCTGTAATTACTTGGTCACTAAAGAGTTCTGTTTATTGCTTGGCCATGGCTTCAAGGTTACATTGCAATCTCTGATGCTGGAAGATTATTATTCTCTTCTGATCACTGGTAATACTGCATAGTTTTTTTTTTTTTTTTTAAAGCATGAATTATTTAATAGTCTTTTATTTTCTGCCTTCTCTAAATTTAAAACCAGATTTCCAGCTTTGGCGGTTAGTTTGCACTGAAAATGACTCATACTCATCAGAACAGGCCTATTAATTTACTTAGATTGTTGTTTTTGAATGGAAAGAAAAGAAGCTTCTCTAAAGTGCCATCAAGTGCATTTCTTTCCCCCTCCCTAGTGAAATAAGACACAGTTTTTTTGCCTTGTGATCTGTGTGGAAAATAATCAGAAACAAACTGACGGGGGGAGGGGGGAGGAAGCCAAAGTGTTGTTCCAACCTTTGACTTTGACTTGTCTGTCTCACAAAGAGGGTTTGTGACGAGGGTTGTGCAGCACCTCGCCTGCAGGTTTACAAACTTTCTGGGTTATTTTCTGCCACGTAGTGATTCTGCAAGAGGCTACAGTTCAGATACACGTGTAAAGTATTCAGTGCTTCTCTGATTGACTAAGGAGCAATGGATTTATGATAAAAACGCTTGTTGGGTCACCACCTTCCAGTCATTTAAACGCTTAAAGGGTAGGATCAGGAAGCCTGATTTATCCACCAGTCTGTTGCCATCTAAGTACCTGGAGATGTCCTCTTTGCCAACTGCAAGCCATAGCCTCTGCTCTACAGTGATTTTGATCTCCTTCTGGTTTCTATCACTGTGTAGTGAGGAAACTGCTGCTTTGACTTTAAGCTTGCTAGAGGAAAATGCGTATAATTATTTTGTATTAATTACCTCTCGTTAGTGCCCACTCTTTCTGAGAAGGAAAACACCTTTGGCCATAGCAGGCAGAATTAAAGAACGTTTACTTGCATTCAGGCTGAAGCACTGGGGATCAGCTCTGTCTGGAGAGGCTCAAGGTTTTGCTCTATGAGGGTGGGGAATTTCAGTGAAGATGACTTAGTGGCCGCATTAAAATGACATCATTAATATCCCAGCATGATGCAGTCTCATCTAAGATCGAAAGATTGCTTTAACCATGTAACCATCAGATATCATGCTGCAGGGTAGCTATGCTGTTAAAAAGCAGAGACCAGACATGATTCAGTCCCCTCTGGTCTTGACTTACTGGTCATCAGGTCAGATAGGACACATTGGATAGGGCTGGAATCTACTTTGGCAGCAGAAGCAGAGTCCCCATGTCATTTGACACTGTCTCACATGACATCCTTGTCTCTACGTTGGAGAGACATCAATTTGATAGGTGGGCCACTCGGTGGATAAAGAACTGGCTGGATGGCCACACGCAAAGAGTTGTGCTCAATGGCTCAATGTCCAGCTGGAGACCAATAATGAGTGGTGTCCCTCAGGGATCAGTGCTGGGAGCGGTCTTGTTCAACATCTTTGTCGGTGACATGGACAGTGGGATTGAGTGCGCCCTCAGCAAGTTTGCCGATGACACCAAGCTGTGTGGTTCAGTTGATACGCTGGAGGGAAGGAATGCCATCCAGAGGGACCTTGACACGCTTGTGAGGTGGGCTGATGCCAACCTGATGAAGTTTAACCATGACAAGTGCAAGGTCCTACACCTGGGTCGAAGCAATCCCAGGCACAGCTATAGGTTGGGCAGGGAAGAGAATCAGAGCAGCCCTGTGGAGAAGGACTTGGGGGTGTTGGTCGATGAGAAAATGAACATGAGCCAGCTTCAGTGTGCGCTCACAGCCCAGAAAGCCAACCGTATCCTGGGCTGCATCGAAAGGAGCGTGACCAGCAGGTCAAGGGAGGTGATCCTGCCCCTCTACTCTGCTCTTGTGAGACCTCACTTGGAGTATTGTGTGCAGTTCTGATGTCCTCAACATAAAGGGGACATGGAACTGTTGGAACAAGTCCAGAGGAGGGCCACGAGGATGATGAGGGGACTGGAGCACCTCCCGTATGAAGTTAGGCTGAGAAAGTTGGGGGCGTTCAGCCTGAAGAAGAGAAGGCTGCATGGAGACCTCATAGCAGCCTTCCAGTATCTGAAGGGGGCCTATAGGGATGCTGGGGAGGGACTCTTCATGAGGGACTGTAGTGATTGGACAAGGGGTAACAGGTTCAAACTTAAAGAGGGGAAGTTTAGACTGGATATGAGGAAGAAGTTCTTTACTGTAAGGGTGGTGAGGCACTGGAATGGGTTGCCCAGGGAAGTTGTCAATGCTCCATCACTGGTGGTGTTCAAGGCTGGATTGGACATAGCCTTGGGTGGTATGGTTTAGTGGGAGGTGTCCCTGCCCCTGGCAGGGGAGTTGGAACGAGATGATCTTAAGGTCCTTTCCAACCCTAACTATTCTATGATTCTATGGCTCTGTCTAACAATGTTAAGCACTGCTAGGGGGCCAGTCAATACCACAAAGATATCCTCAGGAGCTGAGTCTTGCTCAAGGGTTGTGGCACTTTCCCTGGTTGGAGTTTGGCTCCCATCTCCCTCCAGCCCTAGGAGCATTACTACTGAGCCTCATCTGGCATTGCCACCAGCCAATATCTTAGGCAGTTGCTAATCCCAGGAAAATGACCTGCATCTCCACCCTGGCTGTTCAACACCAGCCTCTGCAGGTTTATTTCCTAAATCACAGCTAAGCAGTGCAGCCGTATAAAGCAGCAGCTACTCACCCAGCTGGCAGCTGAGCAGAGCCATGGGAAGCCAATAATATGTTAGTGAGATCTGGACTTCTGGGCTTTGTTGCTCGTTTCTCAAGAAGTGGGCTTTATTTCTGCACCTGGAATGTGGCTTCCCTCAACCTTTTCTTCCTTCACTGGTATTGCCACTGGTGAAAGCACAGTTGGCAAATGCATCTGCTTGGTCCTGGCAGCTCCATGTTCTGCTTTAGAGTAAGTACACTCTTGTAATGTACTGCAAAGGGTGTCTGTGCACCCTGGATGGAGATGTCATTGGTTTAAAACCTTCCCAGGTTTCCAGCAGAGGCATGACAAAGCGACCTACTGACTAGTGAAAGTATGGGACTAGTTCCCAAGAAACTTTAGGGTCCTGCATTGCCCTGCGGCTTCTGGGAGGGATTTGAACCAATGGCTGAGATTAGCAAGCCGCTTGGAGTGAGTTGGTTTCACTCCCACCCTATTCCAAATTTAGATTTCCATCTAAAATCTCATTTTCATTGTGATTATATATTACATATAATCATCAACTATTTGACAAGCTGGGGTTCTGACATCAAGCTCTGCTGCCAAAGAGCCATGGATGGAAATAACCTAATAACCTTACGTACCTCCAGCGCAATGTAGCATGCAAACAGAGCACAAACACCCCAAATCTGTTGCTCTGTGTTTGATTTTGATTGATTTCAAAGAAACATTAAGGATGATAACAAGAAGCTGATGACACTGTGGCCTGAGGAATGCACCACTGCTAGAGAACAGATGGAGCAATGATATTTTTTTTGGAAACTTGCTTTAAAAATTAATTTGGCACCTGGGCCTGCCTTGGGATAAGTGCTCCAACTTGGAGCAACCACAGTGCTTGGTGGTGGGGTTACATTGAAAACCATTGATTTTGCTGCAGAGGAATGCAGCTCAAGCAAGATACAGATTTTTTTCTCCGTGATCAGTAGTATTTCTCCTTTCATGTTAGAGAGGACTCGTCTCTTTTCCCGTATTATGATTGGAAGGAAATTAACAGAGTTTAGTTTCACTTTTTTAGCTCTACAAACATTGTGATTTCAGAGATAACTGACTGGGCTTTAAAGTGAATAAATTATTGTGAAAAGAAGGGATCATTAGTTTGTCCTTCAGTTCTGTATTTTATCAAGTGCAGTGGTTTATGCTTTAATTTTTTACACAGCAGTCCCACTAAGCATTTTATAGTGGAAATTAAATCAATCTCTAGTTAATTTAATCCTATCAATAATACAGCGGCTTTTCTCAATCTTAATTCACTAGCTTGTTATAGTAACAGCCTCTTAGATCACTTCAGGTTCAGCAGCTGATGTCGTTACTGTGATATCAAACCCAACAACTTATGCTAGACAAAATAATCTTGTGAAGAAAAGCATCTGACCTTGGTCTGAAGACTTTCCATGATGGACTCCACCTTATCCTTTGATCAATGATTCCGTGTTAAAAAAAATCTATGCTTCATCGCTTATTTAAATTTGTCTGGCATTTACTTCCAAGCAATGAATCTCACTTGGCATTTCTCAGCTAGATTAAAGAGCTGTTCCGTACCTGGTATTTTCTTTTTCTAGCTGTACTTGGATATCGTAGTGAAGTCACCTCTTAATCTTCTTTGTGATAGACTAATGAGATTGAGCTGTATAAGTCTCTCACTAGAAAGCACGGTTGTTTCATTTTTTCGTTGTTTTTTACATCTCTCAAATCATATGGATTTCCATATGGCTTGACATCAGTGGAGATTTATGCTAGCTTGGAATTTGGCTGTATATTTCAATTACTGCGAACAGTTTGTGGCCTGGGGTGGAACGCGCCTAAGAGCATGACAAATTATTTGTAACATGCATATCTGTTGAACTTGGTTTGGCAATCAAGTGGAGTAAAATTCAGCTGCTTGCAGATGATCAGCAGAAAGCCCATGTCCCATTAAACTGTTTTCATGGGTTTATGTTCATCTTAAGTGCAATTGAGGCCATGGGAGCAAAGATAAACATCAGCCATTGAGACAGACGCTTAACTTATGTCCCTCATTTTTCATGGCCTCAGTGGAGTTGTGCTGATTTACACCAGCTGAAGACCTTGGCCCACAGTAAGCAGCACAAACTGATAAAAGAGTCCAGTCCTCATCTGGCTGCTTATATGAGAGCATGAATGCAACCTCAGTGCTTGGTAATATCTCATTAGAGCCTGAGTCAATATGGCAAGAGGACATAGTTATAATAGAGCAAAGCTGCAGCAAGTTCACAGAGTCCTAATTGCTGTGCAGCTTCTGAGAAGGAATCTGGTCCATCATTTTGGTTATTAGCTCCAGGCAGCAGTTTTTCCCCTTAAAACTGGTACAGAGATGAGTGAAATCCAAGTGTTCAGCTGCTGGAAGCTGTTTGGATCCCATCCAAACACTATGCCTTGGTTATGGAAGCCACCCAGCAAGGTCCTGAGCAGCCATGGGACTCGGTTGCATGTGTTACTGCCCTTTGCAGTCCTGGTTTTCCACATGTGTACATTTTCACACAGACATTTAAGTACATACATGTGCATCGTATAAACAGATGCACACACAAATCATAGCCATTTGTGTTCATATATGAGTTGTAAATAGGTACATCTACATACAGGAATGTGCGCATTTATATTTAATGCAGAGGGCTATAGATAAGACCGACGCCATGGATAGAAATGTGTGTTTGTGTTAAGTTGATGCCTGGTTGTGTACATCAGTCTGATCAAGAGAATGTGAATAGAAGCGTGTGTGTTTATGTATATGTGTGTTGAGCTGGTGTGGCAAAGGGCCACTGGGAAATAAATGATATGAAACGTCTGTACATTCCAGGGAAATGTTCGGATCCCTGAGGTTAAGGGATATGCTCTAGTCATAAAAATAAACACACTGGTGTAGCATGCCATTGATATGTGGGCAAACTCACTAAGGACGGGTAAAGTTACAGCTTTCACCTCCTTCTGATGGTGAGCTAGCTGCTTCCCTTGCTGCCTCTTTTGACAGTTCAAAGTAAAATGGCAGTTTAAATAAGAGGTTAAAGAGCAGAGGAAAACAGAGGTTTTTTGCTTGAACCAGGGGAAATTTGATAAACCAGTCTTCCAAAGATGCCAGTGATTTTAAAAGGCTCCATTTCCTTTTGATAAGGTTTTGAGAGAGTAATTCAGGGAAGGTTCTGTTACCCAGTGTTCTTGGCTGATAAAATGTCACATCAGAGACTGAACTATTTCCCCAAGACTAATGGCTAGTTATTGCAATGTGTAGCCTACTGTGCTAGGCCCTTTACAAAATCTTTTCACCACCCCTTCTATCCTGCCTTTAAAATCTCACTTAGATTTGCAATGGTCTGAGGGTTTTAATTAGGCCAGACCTGAAGGAGGGCTCATGTGCTCTAAGGCTTGACCTAGTTTATCCAACTGTGTGTGTTCTAATGAAAGATACTACCTCTTGCAGACATTGCCTTCTTCATACCCCCAGACCATGATAGTTTAACCAACAGCCAGTCCCTCAAGAAACACATGAAGCACAGAAGCACCCAGAATTGTAAGGGGTGTGAGATATGACCTGTCACCATTGGTTGTGTTGGAAGTTCAACTGCTCATTACTTACCAAGTTGCCATTGACAGAAGTGGCTACTTAGTGGTAGAGAGATGCTATAATCCTGTTCAGATATGAGTACTGATTCATTAGTGGCTCTAATCACATTGATATGTGTATCAGCTCAAATTCTGCCTTTAGGTCCACTGCAAGAATATTTGGCAGAATGGGACTGACTCACTTTGAATTCCAGTCTAATGATTATGTAAATACAACTGGTTCAAGCCATTTTTATCTGTGCTCTGACACCTACAGCTCCAATCCCATGCTGACAGTGTGAGCAGAACTTAAGTTTCCGAATCAGCAGTGGGCAAACTGATCACTGCTCAATTGCACCATGGCTCAAAAATTACCTTTCCAAATCACTTTAAAACTTGGCAGCAGCTGCGAACTGATTAGCCCTATCTAAGTCACAAAGCCAAGTTCTACAGCTGAATCAAAAAAACCCCTTTTCCTTGACCCTGAGAAGTTTCAGTCAGGGCTTTGTAGCCATGTAATTACTTTGCTTTGAAAGCTGGGGATAGATGTTCTCTTCCAGAGATAACTCTGCAACTCTACGAGGCTTAGGGAACTCTTCTGTATTGCAGGTAGGAGTTACTGGTTATATATGAATATTCCACAGGCACATGTGTGGATGTTGTTGCCATCAGAAGTCTAATGTAAAACTTCTTGGACATAACTCCAGACACACAGCAATAGGACTGTAGATATCCCCATATAGTCAACTTTGTGGAAAGTCACAGTTGTGAAAGAAAGAATTAATGTGTTGGAAGCCTCTTTCATTGATCTTTTGGTCTTTAGAAAAAGGAGAACAGCAGTGGGAATTTGAAGAAAATAAGATTTGTTGTAGGTTTGGGGAAGGAGGAAAACTGAGCCTTCTCATGCTGTGAAGCTAACTTGAGGTCACTGTTTTGGCAATGTAGAAAGGAGTGGCAGGTTACATTACTGCATGCTTTTATGCGCTTTCCCTGGGATCAGAGGGTGATAGCAGAGTTTTCAGAACACCGGTATGTTGTTGTGAGTGATAGAGCAGTTATAGCATGACTATGAGAGCCACACTTTTACCAAGATGGTCTAGCTCACAACATCTGAAGACAGTGGAAGACCAGATACAGCAATTCTTCAGTCAGGTGCATGGAAGTGTGAACATTTGAGCAAACTTCAGGTGAGCAGACTTCAGGCATTGCCATCATCTGATGGGATTAGAAGAGGTCCCTAGCAGGTTGTTCTGCATTACCTGAGGTTCATGCCAGTTCTCAGCTTCTGCCTGGGTTCACGTGTGACCCACAAGGAGACACCTCTCTGTTTTAGCCATGTTCTGAAGGAAGGAGTGCAAGACCTCTATGAGAGGCAGCAGTGGAGAGAGGTTGCTTTAGCACTCCATTGAGTGGTAGGTCCAGCCTTGGTCATACCTGAGGACCTTCCTTGGAAGGTCCATCATGGCCCATTGTGTTTTCTGGTGGAGCAAACCTGGCCTGACGGACAGAATTTGGACAGCTTTGCTGTCAGGTAAAGAGCTGGGTTTGGAGGATGGAGGATGCATGTCCCATTGTCTCTCTGTTCTAATTTCTTCTGGTACACAACTTTACTAAGCCATTGTATACTTTAATGATGATTGAGAAGCTCAAATGCATGTGAAAGTAGGCAGAGTACAACCAGGACATCTAAAATGCTGTCAAGTGAGAGACAATCAAACACATAGGTAAAAACCTATGACCCTGAAAACACCAAATCTATTATTGGTTAGCGTGACTTGCTAAAAACATTATTAAGTCTATCCTGATTCTGAAAAATTTGGCCCACCACTCACCTGTATGAACTCTGTGGAGTAAGAGATGCTCAGGTTATATAAACATGAATCCTATAGATGTGCATGTGTGTGAGAAGTGTAGACAGAAAACAGAAACAGGTATCTGGCTATGAAAATAATGTATAGCACCTTTCTGTGCCAGACTGGAGTGTGACAGACTCAAGATCCCTGTTATGGGTGCAACGTACAGCAACTCCCTGATTTTCATTCAGCTTTTCACAATCACTGCTATCTTAACTCCAAGCCTCATTAAATCAACCTCGGCTGAACTGTGGTACAATGTTACAGCGCAGATCCTTCTGTTCCCCAATGGGAAACTAACTTGGACTCAGAAGTCATCATTTAACCTTGGAGTCTCTGAATCAACAAGGCAGTTTCTGCAGAGACACCTGGCAGCACACGCATTTTATGCTTTAACATGGCTGGTAAATCCTGGGTGGTTAAGTAAACTTAACCTTCATTTATGAAACTTGCGAACCAAAGGGTAAAATGTGCCTTGTGCAAGTAATTACGTAAAGGTCTTAGAGAGTGGAGTTATCACTTAAAGACGCCGGGCATTGCTAATGAGTTGACTGAGAATCGATCTCTCTGTAATTTAGTTATTTATATGCAGTTCCTGTTTTCCATGCTCAGCTATAGGTCAAGCCCACTTTGAACTGCTCAGGGACCCCCAAGTTTGTCAAGCAAAGTCCCAAAGCCGTGGCACAATGATATTTTAGAAAAGTAAATATTGTCCTGAGGGGTTTTAAAAAGGAGGCAAAGCTGTTTGCTTTCTAGCTGGCTCTTTAAACCGGACAACTGCTTCCTGTTACTAAGGGGTCTCTCAGCAACGTGACTTTGCTTCTGTTAAATAGAAAAGAGCTTCAGGAGAAATGTCAGTATCACCTTCCAGGTATTTTCATATCCCAGATTGCTGGGCAGGAACAGCCTTGGGTTCCTTTATAGAAACAGATTTGCATTGTTCTGCAAAAGATGGACTATGGGGTATAATGGATCCTGGGGTGGAGGAAGCAATGAAAACACTGAGGCTGCTAAACATAACCTTCAGGGCTAATTTTGTGCCAGATAGCTGTGAGCAATATTCGAAGACCTGTTTGCTGCTCTATATATTCATGTCTGGGCATATATTGACACATCACTAGGTATGTGTGTTATCCCATGTTTATCAGCTCAGGTGGACATACTGGTGCTGCTGCTGAGAGGTTCATGCAGATGGGCTTTCATTTTCATGAGTGATAGCATCTCATGGGGAGGCGTAGGTGATGGCTGTTTGGAAACTGAGCTGCAGACTGGCCATGGCCAAAGTAAAGCCAGCAATGCAGATAGGGAGCCTGGAAATTACAGACCTGAGCTTGTTTCAATTGGTTCTTCACCTGACATCTAGCAGAGGCATTTCTTGGTCCTTGAACTGGTGTTACTGAAAGTACTGGCACTCGTGGACAAGGAGCTGTTTGCAAATAGGTGAGACTGTGTGAGGGACTCTGGGTACAATGGCACAAACTTGCCTTGTAAACACTGGTGACTTGCCAAGAGCAGGACACTCCTGGGAGCCAGCTGCTGCTGGAAACGAGGCTGAAATTACCCTCCTCTAACTTACTTCCATAGCTGCTGTGTTGGTTTATGACTCACTAGTGCAGATGAATACTTTCAAAACAGTCTTTCTTGGCTCACAGCTTCATCTCACTTGATTTTTTATATTTATGTATATGTTGTTGGGGTTTTTTGTTAGTTTAGTTATTTACTTTTGTTTTGTTTTGAGAATGACATCTTTGGCTTGTAGACAAGTACCCAAGATAGAGCATCATCATTACTTATGCTTCTGTAGTGATGGTTGAGAGACTGAAGGTGCCTGGCACTGCCAAGTCTCCCAACCTGGCAAATCATGAGGTTTGTTCAGCTTTAACAAGCAAGAGACTCTGTGGAAGGGCTTAAATCAGGCTCTGCTATGCTGCTGTCTCTGCCACTGCAATTCTGTACCTGCTGAACACCACTGGGACAGCAGAGGAAGGGTCCTGTGAAGGTGGCACACAGCTTTCTACATGGGCAGGGCTCAGCCCATGGCAGCAGCAGAAACCTTACACTGAGACTTCTTGTGGCTGATGGACATTATCATGAAGCATCACTGTTAGCTGTCAACTCTGAAAGGTGTTTTTTTGCCCCAGGAGAACTTCAGGGATTCCATATAGACTAATCCCAGTCTGTGTCACCCTGTGTCCTCCCTAGGTAGATTTGAGGGATAAACGTGGATCACATCAGCTTGATCCTACTGGTGAGAAGACAAGGAGACTCCTGAAGGTTGGAAGAAATCTGCAGAAGAGACTCACTGGGATATCTCTTTCCCTACCAGTTCTTGGTAACTTGCTTAAGGTCCACTTCAAATCAGGTGAAAAGGGAGATTCTCAAACATGTGCTACCACCTCTTCAAAGAGAACCTCACAACCGTTTAAACCTTAATAACCCATTCTCCTTTCCCATGAGCCATTAGCAGGCCCCACATATCTCCTTTAAATCTCCCCTCAGCGATTCAAGCCCTTTCCTTCCATCCGCAGCAGCATCCCTCGTTGCTTCTGCCGGCGCTTCGCTGGGCTGCAGGGCTGCAGGGAGGAAGGCAGCCTTCGCCATCTAGTGAGCACAAGGCTCACCATCACCAGCCGCGGCAGCTGGCGCAGGGCTCTGATGAAAATCCCTTTTCCTCACCTCTGGAAGAACGTGCTAACATACCAAGCCTATACTCCACCTTCCCACCCACCAGCATTAACATCTTGCTGACAAGCTTTTGGAGACAGCAAATTACTCCTACCTAGAATTTAAGCGTTTCACCTCTTGGGAGGACCGCTGCTGCTAAAACATGTGTTTTCTCTCCTGCCCTGGTTGGGTTTGTAGTCAGAGCCAATGGTAGCACCAAGGGAATGGGAAGACAGATTGGTGTGACATGGTCATTTAGTTATATGCGTAGTACAGAGTCCACAGGTGGTCTGTTGGCTGTATTGAGAATATAAAGAAAATGCTTTGTGATATACAATGCATGCACTCAGAAGAAATATTTTCCCCCTTTTCTTTCCTTCTTCCTTTTCTTTTTAATGGGGTGCCCATAAATATGCAGGGTCCAAATTCCCTCTATCTCAATTTAAGAAAGGTCTGATAAATGAAAGCTTCTTTGGAGGGTGTCTAGAGGTTACCTGACATCTGCTGAGAGACACTAATGAGCAGGAAACAGGGCAGCAGCTATTGATAGATCCATTCCTGCCTTCCTGTCTGGTTTTCTACTGCCTGTCCTTTATTTTTAGCATGGGTTCCAAAGGAAACAGGGGGGCTGTGTGATTGCTTTGCCCACATTGGTCTATCAGTCCCTGCCTAATCACTCAAACAGGCAGGTTTCAGCCACGTTTGTGTGTGGAGTAGAGTCCTAGTAGACCCCTTAGTGTTTTGTGGAAATAAGTAGCCAGGGGAGAGGGAAGGACCACAGACTACTGCTCTGGCTGAAGGGAAGCTGTTAAATGAGCTCAGCGCTTTATTAAGTGCCAGTGGAACCACATAAAAATGGGATTCAGATAATGGGGTTTCATAAATTCAACTATAAAGTTACTTGTTATTATCATGGATAATTAGTACATTAAATATATAAAGCATTTTATATAATGTTGTATTATTAATTGTGTTGCAACAACAACCCCTGATTAGGGAGCAGATTCAGCATGTCAGGTGTTGTACATGCATGTAACCTGCAGATGATCCCAGCACCTCCAGCTTGGTGTTTCTTCAGGCATCACAAGCCATAACCACTGCAGTGGTTTATGATGCTGTCAAATGCAGGAGCTGGATGCTATTTTAGAATGTCTGTTTTTGAAAAACAGGGAAGGATTTTCATCAGTTTTTATTAAACCTGAGGGACAGCATGAATTGGAGCCTTGTCAGGGCAGCTCATTTCAGCAGAGGATGATGACACAATACTGATCCAAAAGTCTGTCACTCACTGGTGCCAAGATCCTTCATAGAACCATAGAATTATAAAATGGTTTGGGTTGGAAGGGACCTTAAAGCTCTTCCAGTTCCATCCCCCTGCCATGGGTAAGGACACCTTCCATTAAACCAGGCTGCTCCAAGCCCTGTCCAACCTGGCCTTGAACACTGCCAGAGATGGGGCAGCCACAGCTTCTCTGGGCAACCTGTACTAGTGGCTCAGCACCCTCACACAGAATAATTTCTTCCTAATGTCTAATCTAAATCTCCCCAGAGTATAAGAAGACATATGTGGTATCGTGGAAGTCTTCTGTGTTCCTCCAGTTGAGCTGGGTTTCCACATCTCTAGCCCTAGAGAGGCTGGAAGCCTTAGTCTGAAGCAGGACATGCTCCTTGAGCAAATGGTTGCAAATCTTTTTGAGGTGAGAAATACCTGTTTGGTTCCCTGTAGATTTGGTTTTATTTCCTTTTACTCCTTTTAGAAATGCCTGAGCTGTTTCCCTTAGAAAAGCATACTGAGACACAAGAGCTTAAGAAGAACAGTACTGCATCAGATAGAAGGTTCATATGCACAGTACCTGGTCTTCAAAGAGGCCAGGTCTATATCAGTGTCTAAAGGACAGCCTATGAGCAGAGCAGGTCTACTTCTGCCAGGGTCCTGGAATTGCTCAAAGGCATCAGTAGCTGGGACCCAACTGTGCTGGGACCCCCATGCCACTGCCTCCTGTCAAGGGCCATGGGGATGTTTCTCAGCTCAACCTGGGGCTTTCAGTCCCTGCCTGAGCCATGTGGTAGCTGAGCCTGTCCCTATCTCCTGGATGGGTCTGGGACCTGCACTGCAGAGAGGTGCTCTCCTGGGTGGACCCCTTAGACCTAGGGCACCACTTGTTGTGCAGACTTGTAGGCATCACACAGCATTACCCATTCCACTTCCATTCTAGTCTAGTCCATTCCATTCTATTCCTTTTCATTCCCTGGCGCTTTCTGACTGTCCTGCCTAGTGCAAGCTCAGAGCACGAGCAAGCTCTGCTCTTCCCTTGGCTCCATCTCCCAGGGAGTTCTGGCTTGTGCAAAGCAGTCTGTGCTTGGAAGGTGTCGATGCTTGTGAGCATCAGCTCTGAAACAGAGTAAACCAACAACAACCCAAAACTAAACCCCATAACATAAAATAACATAAAAAAGAAGATAACATAAGAACAAATATAAGAAACCAAACCAAAATCAAATGGAATCATAAAATCCTGTTTCCACTTGTAAGCTTTGTGATTTGTGTCCTTGAAAGTGTTTTTGGAGCTGAAAAGCCCTGGAATTACAGGGAAATAACAGTTCCATTTTTATTCAGCTCATGGTAAGATTAGGAAATGGGATGAGACGGGATGAGATGGAATGAAGTGGGGAGTCATGGAATAGAGAATCGTAGAATGGAGTGGAATGGAATGGAGCGGAATTCAATAGAATAGAAATGGAACACCAGTTTTCTAAAGACAAATGGTCCCCATGCTTCCTACTTTTGCTTGGCCTGGGTGACACAGGCAGGAGCCATTTTTACATCCCTTCCCTTTGCCAAATTCCAGCTTCCATTTCTCTTGCTTCCCACTGGAGTCAGGAGGAGATTGTGATGCCTCCTAGGAGCCTGTGCCTTCCCTGTCTCTGCTTGCACTCACTGCTTGATTCCCATCTCCTCCCTCAGGTGACCAACAAGAAGGGTGTTGCACCTGAAGAACAGCAGCTCCTACACAAAAGCAGGTGAACTGAGGGTCCCAGTCTGCACAGTTCAACCCCACGCTTACTCTCTAAGCTTTCCTGCTGCTCCAGGTAAACCTGGGTTGTGTCTGCAGTCAAAGCAGCTACAGAAACTCTTTCCTGTCCAGCTCCATGCTCAGCTCCACCCACCCCCCCCCACCCCCCTCCAGTCACATCCCAATTCTGGTTTGCATTAAGAAGGCTGCTATGGTGCTGAAGGGATCTTGAAACAAGCGTCAGTGCTGGTTAGGAAGGGATAGAAGAAAGTTCTGTTTCACCTCCGATGGCACTCTTGCAAAGTAGAAGTCATGTGCTGGGCTTAGCCCTCCAACTGCTGCAAACCAGCATTTAAGTGAGTCACTGTGACCCTTTCCTGCATTTATCCTATGCATTTCAGGGATCAGGAGAGAGGTCAAGGGCTATCTTGAAGGTTAAGGGGTGTGCTCACAGCCAAGGGCCATTCCTGAACAGTGTCAATATTTGCTCTTACACAAAAGATAGGAGCAGGAGATAAGAAGGGACTGAGACATAATTGTTGGGAATGTGAGGCCAGGCATCTGATGAGGAGGATGAAGGTAGGCATAGTGGGGCAGATGATTGCCCATAGCCCCGTGTCACAGTGGAGGTATTGCTTTGCAGCTCACTGGTGTTTTATTTTGCCAGGTCACCTGTAGGTGGAGGAGTCTTGTCGCTCCTTCCTTAAAGGAAGGAATAAGCAGCTTGGTCAAGGTCAAAGAACAAATCCTTGTTAAAACCCAGAGTCCCTGAACTTCAAACCCAAGTGCAACCCATTTCCTCCCAGTCTTATGAATAGGGAGCCCATGTATCCAGCTACAAAGCACAATGCTGTTTGGGGTGCAACATGGCAGCTGATTGCCCATGTACTCTGCAGAGGCATCTGATGGCTTGGGACCTAATAGATTCGATATTCGGTGGACACTGTGAGAGGAAGGTTCAGTTCCCATAGTTGGAGCAAGCTCAGGACTGTTGCTCTGGGAGCAGGAGGAGAGCTCAGAGGGCATGGCAGATAGGATGTAATCCTGAGTGTTAATATGGGGTTAAAATCCTGATAATTTCTAACTCAAGGGGAGAAATCTCTCTTGGCTCTTTTTTTATCCATCAGACTCACCCTGATGCCTATTAAATACCTATTATGTAATTGCAGTATATATTGCCTACTTAAATGCCTTCTGTCATCTGATTTACATGATCGGGCTATTCATTCTTCCCTATTCCACCTGTTTCTTTACACTCCAGAGCACCACTAAATTGCCTGTGAGGTTCACTGGAGGAATGACTGCAGCCCATAGCAAAACAGCCCCATGTCTGTATGTATCAAGCAGTTTTAAGGCGCTCAGTGGCTTGCAGTGAAACCGGGGCTTGGGGAAGCTAAGGTTCAATGTACTGGAAAACTTTGCTAAGGTGTGCTGACAAAGGAATCTTGTCCCTGCATCTTGGCTGTGACTCAGGCGGTACTGAAGTCTGATGGGCAATGGCTTAGTCTCTTGCACAGAGAAGAAAGCAAGCTGAAAAGCTCCTTTTACAGTTCAAACGGATGTTTCCCCAGGCTCGTAAAATACACAGTTTAAGTAGTAGCTATATTTCTAAGGCTGGTCCCACACCTGCAACAACCTTGTAAACGAAGCTGGGCTATATGGCTTTAAGACTCCTTGTAAAAAGTAAGATCAACACAAGATTTACACAGTTTTATGGAATTGTTTTATAAGCTATTCTGACAATGAATCCTGCTATCAAAATCACCTCTGGTGTTAATCATGGAGGAAGCATTTAGCAGGAGTCAACAAAGATTAATTTAAACCCCTTTCCTAGCTCACTATAGGTCTGAGCTGTGTATCTTGAAACCTGGGGCATCATTCACGCAGCAGTGCATAGAAGCTCTGGGGTGGTGGGCCAGGTCCTCAAACCCTATGGTGTGGAGGTGTTTTGGGATGTTTCACTGTGCTCAGAAGGGGATGGGATTGGGCAAGAATAGGGAAGGTAAGCCAGAGCTCAGACTCAGCTTCCCATCCTGCCTGGCCCAGGGATGGGGGATGTCTGGATAGCTGTCCATGCAGCCAAGGGAGCAGGAGGGATACTTCAAAGCAGGCCAAGACCAAACAGCATGTTATTGGGGTAGGTGGTGATCAGTGCTGGTGCATCAGAGTACATTAGGAGTACATGAGTACAGTGGCATGCCAGCTCCTACCTATATGTATACTACTTGCTGCAGGAGGGGGTGGCCACAGAAGACATCCAAGAGATGGAGTTTTCCTGAAGCACACACAGCAAAAGCAATGAAGCCACAGGGAGCAGGTCTACCTCACTAGTGGCTGCAGAGCTGGAGTTGTGCACAAGAGTCTCTTGGTGTCCAACCTCCTCCTTCTGCCTCAGTCGGTGATATTTGCTCTCTTATGATCGTGCCTCATTCTCATGTTTAAGGGTGTCCTGGCAATAGCAGAAGCTCTTCCATGTAGCATATTCACTGAGAGTCTCTGGGAGGGATGGGGGTATTTCAGATACTCAAAACTTCTCACCTTAGTGCTGGGTTTTGGTGTGCTGAATCTCACTGTCAAAGGTCTGCGAAGAGGAAGATTGTTTACCAGAGTCCTGCCATACATCTTGAAATGAAAGAAACCGAAAGGGAGAGTCAGGGAATGGGGATAAATAAGACTTATTTCAAGGTGTTTCAGTGGCTGGAAGTGGGCAGTGGGTCCCACTCCCAGCACAGGGGTATGGCAGACCTGCAATGTTTCACCCTTTCTGGGTGTCTGCAGAGGGCTGTGTGGTGCAGGATAGCAAGGGGTTATCAGCTGAGAGGAGAACAGCAGTCCTAGCAGCAGAAAGCAGTAGAGTTAGCCCCTTCCCAGTGATCTGGGAAGCTCTGCCTGTCCCATGCACAGCAGCATCTCAGATGTACACTGGCAAGCGTCCCACAGAGCCTCAGGCACAGGATGAAGCCCTGATCAGCCACCAGCACTCTTGCATGGAGCAATGTGCAGTGTGGTTTCATTGCACAACTGTCACAAGTCGCAGACTAACCAGAGCCTCACCACTCATTGCCGATGAGTTAGAGCATCCTCATGGCTGGTCTTGGTAGCCCCTTGGCTTCCTTTTGAGAGACCTTTTCCTCAGTTCACTTGAAAACCCTGGTGCTGAGCCTGGCCTTACTGTACCACATTAAACTGGCAGTGTGCTCTCACCACTCACCTTCCATGTCAGCTCTCAAAGAGAAGAAGTCAGGATCAAGCTGGCTGTTGCTCCATGCTCCCAGGATGTTCCCAGTTTTCTCTGTGACTTTACATTGAGTGTAAATCCAGCTGTGATGGTCATACCCAGGTCTGCCTAGTGCTGTATGGAGGACTCCTGCAGCAGCCATGGGCTGATGCCTTAGAAACAGTGACAGCAAGGCAAAGACGTCTTATTTCCACCAAGTGCTTTCTCAGAGCGACTGTGCAGCGCAGGGGATTTCCACACAGTGCTGTGGTTTGGCTGCTAATTCCCTTCAGTGGAGCTCTGTTTTCCTTATGTTTGTCCAATCTTTCCTTCAACCCTTGCGGACTTTCCCCAGCATCCTTCAGCAAGGACTTCCTTGGATCCTCTGCTGCTCAGGAGAAACAACCTCTTCCTCCCCTTGCTTGAATGTGGCTTCCAAAAGCTTCACCTGGTGGCTCCGAGTCATGTGCTGGAAGAGGGTGAGCATCTGCTCCCTTTCTGGTTCCTCTTGGTGACTTGGGATTGTGTCGGTTTCCTCCATCTCTGCCCTATTTCTTTCTTACATACTTGTGAGCTCCAACTAAATGCACAGGGTCATAATATATCTGTATTTCCAATTTCTTCATGCTCTTAAAGACTCAGAGAGAATGGATGGATGCTGAATTAGGTGCCTGGTATTTTGGCATCCTCTGCTATATGGCCCAATGTAGCCCATCGGTACACTCAGGCAGTTCTGGGCGTGCAAGGGACGTTTCATGCACAAAAATAACTCCTTTGCAGTATGTAATATGGCCACCAGATGTCTCTTCGAGCCGTACGTGACTCCAGCCTGGTAAGGAGGGGCCCACACTGGACCATAAACTGCGCAGAAGCTCCTGGTGCATCATCCCTGGTAAACACCCCCCTGCTGCAGTTAACAGGATTGGAGAGCAAAGCCGTATGTGTAGACAGAGGTGATACCTTTTATCAGACCTGCAGGTATAGGTGGGAGAGAAATGGCCCCACAAACCCAAACAGATAAGCTAAAACACACAAGGTCTTTCTCACTCCAAAAATAAGAACTGCCATCTTCAAACTAAGTCTTAGCTGAGAACAGTTGCTCAGAGTCTAATTGGATTTTGTTAGTTACCCAGATTCATGAGAGATAAGTCTGATTGATACCTGTGGAGAAAAGGCAATGGCGTTAGCAAGGAGAGAAGTGATAAGATTGTTGGCCAAAGACAGAGAGAAAGAGGGGAGAAAAGAGAGATGGATGGTTACTGGCTGTGAGATAATGAACGCTTTACTGATGCTGGGTTTAGGGAAATAGATGTGCCACAAAAACTAGTGAGTTGATGAGTTTGAATATGCAGCAGATCTGGGAATTTTAACTTTTAACAACATCTTGTAGGTTTTCCATGAGCCTCTGGACCAGAAAGGCAGAAATGGTGTATTTGTTTTGTAAATGATGTTCTCCAATTGACAGCAAAGTGCATCAGATGGGTGGTAATGCCATGTCATGTTTGAATAATAATTTCCAGTAGGTTATCTCTAGCACCATAAATTGGCAACAAATTCCTAGCACAAAACAGTCCCTGATCTAAAACTTGCCTGTTGCTCTGGACACTCTCAAACGACAATTTTCCAACTCTAAAGGTGCTGATGGCCATGCCAGGAAAATGTACTCATCTGCCAGTCTTTAGCCGGTTACCATCCCAACTTGGGCCCAGAACCATTCCTGCGAATAAGTGGCAAAATGTTTGTTTGATCTGATAGTTGGAGCCCTTTGTCGGGAGCTCACAATGTGTGAAAAAAAGAGAAGAAAAGCTCTGGCTGTAATGCAGCTGGAATGAATGCTTTCCTTGCCTACTGATCAGAGCAGATTATAGTTCACCTGCTGTGAACTAATCTCTTGGGGAGAAGGTCAGTTGTTTGGATAGTGTTGCTAATGGAAGGCAAAACCTTTCTCCACATTCCCTCCTTCAGCACTCTGTTCAGGAGATGAGTCAGTCCTGGGTTATTCATCAACTTAGTTAGGAGCTATCCACCCAAGTTCACAAGTACCTCTAAAGCGCTTTACAATTACAGGAAATTATACTTAGGAGCTAATGTTAAAACACAGCTATCTGCTCACTTCTCCAACACGAGAGGCAGGGTGTCAGATTCGTGGCCTGCATTATTTCATTGTGATGGAGAAAATACGTGGGATGAATTTATTCCCTACCACTTCCTCTTTGTAGTGCTGTGGGGATATTTTCTCCGGGGATGCTGAAGGAGGAGGTGAAGCAGTGCTGTGGGGAGCCTTTCGATGACTACACCAGGTCCTTGGCTTGCTGCAGAAGACCATGTCAGAGCAGTGCTGTGGGCACTGGGGTACAGTGTGACGTCTCATTTCCAGTGCTCAGCCCCACATCTGCTGTGCTTTCACCACCTCCAGGTGCCTCATCTTCGGTTCTGGGCTCTTTACCCCAGATGATTTAATGGACATGTACCTTTTGCTTGTTTTATTCATACCCCTGCTCATATAGGACTGATGAATATGCAGGACTCAACCCCAAAAACCCCTGTTTCAGGGCAGAAGGCTGTACCCGTGCCCCATCAGTCCCATGTCAGACTCATGCTTTGGACCCTTCTTGAGGGCCAGATCCTCAGCTCCACATCTCCTTCTATTTAGGGTAGATTCAGCATCAGGATATAGGTTTGTTGCATAGGAATCGTTCTCTCTGGATCACCTGTCAGCATGTGGGGAAGGGCTGTTTGGGTGGTTTCTTATTTTTGTTTCATTTGCAGTGGAGGTTTTGGAACAAATGCACTCATGAATGTCAGTGACTCATAATTTAGTCTCGAAGAGAGACCTTCTGTTTAGACAGTGATTTTTAGCCACGCTTTAACCCACATTGTCATAAGCTAATTTAAAGTCTTCTGTATGGTCTTTGTAACTGCTTAGTAGATGGTTTGTAGTACCATCTACTTTAGTGAGAGGTGTTTGAAAAAGGAGTATTTGTATAACAATGGCCTGGAAGATGTAGTCAAAATGACCAAAATGTGGACCTATTTTTGTTAGACAAGATACCAATTCTATAGCAATGAAGCTTTTCCACAGCAAAATGAGCCCATCAATGGGATTTTGATCATGATGTTACTGTCTTTTCTTTCCAAGTGACCAAAATGGTACTTTCCATTCAAACCCCTGTTATAGGAAAATTTGTAACCATGGGAAATGAGAAATCTTTTAGGGACATACAAAAGATGCCAATTTTGCTCTTGTGCATTCACTGAGTGAGATCTGTATTTTACTGCCTTCTGTTTAATCCACCTTTCCCTTTGGAACACCCAGCTGCAGTGGAACATAGGTACTTTGCCATCTGAAGCCATTTGCCTTAGGATTTTCTGTGCTTGCAAGATGATCATCAATTTTATCTGCTGTAATTTCTCTGCCCTTAACTTTACAATGTTTCCATAACTTGCCTTTGACTTAGTAGCTTAAACTTGTCTGTAACTCTGTTCTCCTGGGTGCGTAAGAAAACATCTTCTTTAAATCACTATTCTGTGGAGAGACACTTGCAATATTTTTATTAATATCATTCATCACTTTTATCACAGTGCAAGCCATAGCTGAGGTACTGAGCAACCACACAGAGGTCTGAGGAGAAAGGGGGAGGAAAGGGGGGGGGGAAGAGATAAAGACAGAGTGGAGGAGTCATTGTCATTGTCAGTCTCTCATTGCCAGTTTTCTGTACAAGGAACAGGGAAACTAACACACAAATGCCTGCAGTTTCTGTGATACAGCTGGAAATCTGGAATTAAATCTACATCCTTTTTCCAGGCCACTGCTTTAAATAGCCAGTGCTATTTTTCCCTCCAATGTGACTAAATGTCTAACTTTCATTCCTGTCATGTCCCTTTTTTTACCCATCAAAATACTTGCTTTTCTTCAGGTTGTCACAGGGACATGAGAGTGATACAATACCAGAACAAGCAGCAAGTGTTTGAACTCTCTGTCTGCACCGGGTTTTTACGGAAAGATGGTAGTAAATCCAATAGGGTGATGTTATTTTTATGGTTCAGGTAACACTGTCCCTGGAGTCATGCACACAACTGCCCAAAGCTACTTGCTGTGGTGGGTTCTCTCTTAGCGCTTTTATGTTAACAAAGAGCTAATCATGATGAGATTCCCCATCCTGGGGGAGCAAGGCAAGCCTCATGCTGACACTCGTGAGCCCAACAGAACTCTCAGCATTGGCCTCAGGGGGGCTTGGTATCAAACTGCTGGAGTACAGTGTTAAAATTAAGGGCTGCTGGGCTAGCAAACAGTAATCATTGCTGGGATATGACCCTATAAACCCTGCAACGCCTGGAGGTGTCCTCCGCAACAGCAAACCCTCTTTCATTTCTTTAACTGTCTCTAGATGGCACTATGGCAGTAGAAGTTTTACAAGGAGAAATTTGGAGGCTGCCGGCTCCCGCCCTCTGCTGCGATGCCTCTGGGGTGGGGAGGAAAGAGATCGTATCATGTGGGTTTTTGAGTGCACCACAAGACATCAATCAAAACAAGTCAACTTATTTCTTCCTTAGGGATTAAAACTAGTTTTATGACCCGGAGGAGATTAATTTTTCGCAGCATCTTTGTGTGCTTCATAAGTGGGAGTGGGGCTGAGGTGAATCCATTTCGCCTTCATCATTCTTTACAAATCTTCCATGACCTGTTCCCCAGAGGGAAGGATTAATTTCTGTATGCCTCCCATCTTACATCGGGTTTTCAGGTGCTGTTTCTGTGCTGTATTAGGTGCTTCTCTATGACTTCCTCACTTAAACTGCCAAGCGCATGGGCACATCACTGAAGCCTGAATTTCCCACAATAAAATTGGGCTTAATTAGAGGCCTGGTGGGAGAAAACATTCTTCTTCAAGACAAAAAGCCTGGTGGCAAGTCATGCTAATGAAGTATTTTAAAACCTAAGAGAAACAATACTTAAGGGGCTAACAATAAGAGGATGATAGTGAAAAAGGGAGTGTACAAATAGCAGGGTGGTATTACATTTTCAGTTGACATGTTGGTTTATGCAAGTGCAGCATTTTTATTGCATCTATCAGCAAATCACTTGGGCTTCTGTCAGAGCAATTCTAATGCTCCATGAGCCCAAGCCAGACGTATTGTCTTGTTTTTCAAATGCTGTTTGATTTTTCAGTAGGTAGATTCAAGGGATATTTTCTTCCCAAAACAATGAATTGTTTCACTTCTTTCCTAATAATTAAAAAGGCAAAAAAAGGAAGTAATCTTCCTTCACAACTCTAACTTCAGTGCTGGATAAGGCAAGAAGCTGAAGCACAGCACTGACTTTGGGCAGATGAGCAGACCTGTCGCAGTGAGTTTGTTGCCTTGGGCCCTTTCATTGCTTAGGAAAAATTAGCACCATTAGCTCAGCAACTTCAGGGATCCCCAGTGCAGCAGCAAAGATGGGTTTAGTTTCAGGGTCCTATGATGAGCTTTGGGATGCTGAACTTTTCCCAAGGTGTTCTCAGAGCCCAGTTTTAGGAATCTAGTTGAAGTATGGACATCAATGTCTGCAGGCAGGTATTTCCAGATACTGGGTGAAAGCATTCACATTCAGTGTTTTAAGGTAGAAATGGTTTGTCCTTCTTACTAAGTTTAGAACTTCCCAAATTATTTCAATACCTTCTCTCCCTTGCTCTTCAGTGGGAACTATGGATCTAGATCCATCTAAGGAGGTGAGCCTTGGTCAGGGTAGGGTTGTGCCCATGAATTTAATTTCAGCTGAGCCATCAAGTTGCCTGAAGAAGTCAACAGGCAAATACTGAAGCTGGCATGTGGAGCATGCCATGATTAGTGGAGCAGAGAAGCAGGAACATTTCTATATAGGGAATGTTAATGGAAGATACCAACTCAGTTCACTTCCAGGACTTTTCTTTCCACAACCTTCTTTAATTTTAGATTTCAAAAGTAATTATCTTTCCATAGTGAAACACATCCAATATGCAGCTTCCCTTTCCAGATGTGTTGCTTGAATTCCACGAGAATGCTGTTCTCCTTTCCCCACCTTCAGTCGTGTTGTGCTTCTGCCATTCAACTGCACCTTCAGAGCAATGATGCTTCTGCTACAATGGGGACAGCTGAGGAAAATTAAGACAGCCCCAAACATTTGCAGAGCATGTGCATAGCATGTGTGGAAGTGGTTGATGATGTGGGATGTTGTGTCCTTGTAAGCCCACAAGCTGTTCCTACCACCACCCTGCTTAAGTCGCTACTAGGAGCTGTGTTGATGCACTGCAGGTTGTCCCTATAGCATCTCTTTGTGCACGTGAGTTAAGGTTTCAGATGTTTTCAAGTTTTGCTGTAGAGCACCCAAATCCTTGGCTTTCGCCATCTTTACTTTCATACCCTACTGCTGCTGTTCCTCAGCCTTTGGAGGCCACTCCAAATTCACTCCAGGGCAGAGCTCAGGCCCATTTAGGGTTTGTGCTGCTCTTCACCCTTGCTATGACCTCAGTGCACCAATGCTCTCCATGCCTAAAGATACATGTGTTTTTCTTGGCATAGACAGTCTGCTAGGAGCATCATCCAGGTCCTGGGCATCACAAGTGTCTAACGCAAAGCAAGAAGGCAATTTCTCAAGAGGTTACAATGTGGCTTCATTCTCAGGTCATCTTCAGCAATGCCACTGCATAGTGCAGTGAGAATCACTGGTCTTTAGCTAAACTTTGGGGAGCTGGGGTGCTGTGCCTTCCTTTAGCAAAATGTGAGGGGAGGAGAACCGTGTATCATGCAAAAATTAGTTGTGCTTTCTGACGGCTGGTCTTTGGAAGCTGCCTGCACAGTGTGAGTGTGGAGCAGCTCCAGGCAGCCAGCTGCAATACATTATTATTATTATTATCATTATCATTATTATTATTACTGTGCAGCACCATAAGACAATCTGTTTGCTTCCTCTGAACAGCCACTGTTTGGGATGTAAACAGAACGTTACAGCAATCAATATTATTAGGGGGCTTCTCCATTAAGTGACAACTGAAACCAAAGGAGGAAAATATGCTTTGTACTAAAAATCCATTTAGCCATTAGATCACAGTATCAACAACACAAAGGAAGGGTTATTTTAGCTTTCAGCTGGCCAGAAAATGCCAGTTGGAAGACAACAGGAGGCTCCCTTTCACAATGTAAGAGTTCTTTCTTCTCTGGATGAATGGAGCGTTTCTGGCTGTGTCCTCCTGCTGCTTGTGTGTGTTTCACTCTTCTTACTCTGGACTGAAATGCTCCTGTCAAAAGGTGGAAACAAATCTAATTGCACATGACATAAATAAAATCTCCCTGTATATCAGCACAGCATTTATCTGAAATAATTTTGGAGTTATAACTGTGTTGCTTTTGCTGTAACCTAAAACAATCTCCTTGTAACAGCCAAGTCCCATCCTAGCACAAAGCAAACTATTTACAGGGAAAATAAACATCATACCAATCTCTGATAGGCAAAAGGATAAATAATGTGTCACAGATCATGATACAGATCATGACCTGCTCCAGCCCGCGGTATTAGACCTGAGCATGTGGGAATGCAGATGCTGATATCTGCTGCCTTCAGTTTGCTCTATTATATTGCAAGTGAAAAATGAGAGATGCAGAGGTTAAAGGCTACCTTCAGGGCAGTGCACTGGGGATTCAACCTTATTACCTGGGCTGGGGATCTGTGTGCTTTGCTATCCCTGTCATCTCCCTTTGTGCCTCGAGGATCCAAATTACCTGGCATCCCCTGGGGCAACACCTCTGCTGCTCCTGTGCCACAGCCCAGCAGCAGTTCTTGGCCTGCATTTGAGCCACAAGTGCTTGGACAGCAGCACTTAGGCTGCCCTCTGCAATTAGGCTTGAGGAATGCCGTGGTTTTTGGGTGGAGAACCATCAGTTTTCTTCTCACAGTCTTTGGCTCTGGACTTAGCATGAATTCGTCTCCAAACCATCCACCTACACAAATGCCTGATGCCAGAATGAATTTACACAAGGATAGTTAAAGGACAGAGCTGCATATTGTAAACCATAATCTAGAACCAAGGGCTAATTGCATTTCTGTTGGAGTTGCAATACCTGACAGCAATAGTGGACCCAGTGTAAGGCTTCCAAGCAAATGCTTTCAGTGATGTGGAAATATTTCCCGGTATATTCCCTGTGCTGTTCCTGAAGGCTGTGTTGGTTGTGTGAGGTTTTCTTCACTCTCTCATCTCATAATGGATGCCTAGCTCATGAGTTTGCCCTGAAAAAATCCAAGAGCTGATCGGCGCCAGCGCAAGGATTTCAACAGAGGCTGAGATGACTCACGTCAGAGTCTTCTCTCAAGCTTAGTCACTAACGTGTTTCCTAACATAAAGATATTGCATGTTAAGCATTCAGTGCACATTGGCACACCAGATCTGGGTTTAAACTGTAACCATTTGTACTCAGCATACTGCACTGTTTGCTTTGTTGTCCCCAGTGTCCTTCAGGCAAAAGAAGGGACCATCAATTTGCTCTCCAGGGAGATGGTCCACAGGGTAGAAGCGAAACAGCAGATCCCCATACACCTAATCTCATGTGCCTCCAGTCCCCTGAAACCCATGGGAAGGATCCACCAGGATCTTTCACACCACCACACTTTTCAGGTGTGCTGTCCATTGTGTCAGGAGCTCATCCCATTTCACACACTCATGAGAGTTCTCCTTCACAGGAGTGCCGCTATGACTAATTGGGTAATGATGCTGCTGGAGTGTGTTTCCCTTCTCCTGAAACAGCTGAACAATCATTGCTTTTCATTGCCACAGTCTGGAACCACCACTACATCCCTCCACTAACTGTGGGTTTGGCAGTTGAGAGACCTTTTGCTTGCTTTTAAACATAGCACCTCTTTTTCTTCTACATCTCTTCCTTCACCGTGTTCTAGCTGCCAGCATCAATGAGTTAATTCAGCCATTTAATTCAGAGAGCTGTTTGCATGATGAAGATTTCAGTCATCATTCATGGAAAGAAAAGGATTCCCACTGCAGTGAAACAGAAAAACTTGGGGTCTGGTAATGCAGCTCCAGACAGGAATCAGCTTGTTTGTGTGTTTGCTTGCATTTAATAAAATCCCTTCCCTCTTCCTTGCATATATCAATAAGACAATAATCAGGTTTTGCAATAAAACACATCCATCATTTTATTGTCACAGTTTTGGGTGCAGCTCCAGTGTCACAGAGGATCTGCTGCCTTACAACTGTCTGAAAAAGTTGGGCATCCTCTGTGCGTTTGAAGACCTCCAAGCCTACTCTGTATGAGTTTTGCACTCACTCAGCCTGTACCAACTGGCATCAAAAGGTTTTCCCAGGAGCAGCAGGTAGCATGAAACAGCTGAGCTGTGTCCAGTCATGCTTCAACTCCCTCTATCCCCAGAAAGTCTAAACTGCCTTGGGTTTGCAAAAGATCCATTTTTTTAAAGGAATTTTTTACTAATGAGCTCTTTCACCTTAATAGAAATTACTCCGCAGAGCTGGGCACTGGCTTTTATCTGTCCTTTGAGCCCACCAGAAACGCACACAGTCACTCCCAAAGCAAACAAATTCCAGCATGGTTACCAGCAGATGAAAAAGCAGAATCTGTTGGCATGGATGAGGTTATTGCTTGATTAAAAATTGCAGGATTGGACTCCTAAGGAGTGAAAGCTGATTAGAAGATGGAGCTGACAGGATGTTATGTGTACTCTGCAATTCCACTGTGTCCACTACCTGCTACATGGCCCGCTAACATCTCATCCTTGCTTTTCTACGGAACAATCTTTATGTTTTCAGCTCAGAAAGAGATTTCTTTTGACATTTAAAAGCAGTTATGTCATAGCTGAAACAGCTGTTCAGGAACTACACAAGCAAGAGGCAGTTCACTGTGCTGCTGTTTCAGTGCTGAGCTGGCTTTGTGCATCTCTTTCCCAGCGCAGAGGAGAAGCATGAGGAAACATGGCTAGCTAAAATGGGATCCACAGAGATCCACAGCCCGTGGATGGGTTTAAGCTCCACAACATGTCATTGTCAGAAAGCTGGTGCTTAGAGCATGTTGCCTCCGTTGTGGTCAGTGGAGAAAGACCAGATGTGGGCTTTCCTCTACTGCTTAGAGGCCTCTTTTAAGGTAGGAACAACTAGCACACTTGTCCATTCCATGGATTTCAGAACATTGTTTCAACACAAGCATGGAATCCTCAAACCTCAGCACCTGTGCATTCAGGGAATTTAGAATGAGTTTTCTGCTATTTCCCCACCACTTCTGGCCTGAGGCTCTTGCCTCACTGGTGTTAGCCATGGCATGGGCTAAGCAATCCTAATGAGGACAGCATGACAGAGCGGTCATCCATAGCTCTTCACATGGCTCCCCAGAGAGCTCAATCCCAATGCACGGAGACCAAAACAAGACCATTGTGAGATCATCTACAGCTTGTAGATCCCCATTGCAGCTCACCACCCACTGGTGCCTGGGCTGCCTTGTCACAAGTAAGGGCAGTTGTTTTGGTACCTGTAGCACATATTAGCAGCATGTTGTAAATTCATCTGATGTCATGAAGCACCACATCAGACTACTGCCATGGAAGAAATCATGGGTAAAGGCGAGTACAATTTATGGAAATGAATCTCATTTCTCCTAATAAATAGAACAGAGGGCTGCAGACATTTTCTTCTTCAAACACTGGGTCTTACTCATGAACCCTGTTTTTCAAAACAAACCACAAGCCAATGACCTCTGGCATGTGGTGTGCCTGCCACAAGATGTGAATAACAGCATAAATACATTCCTGTCAGCCTGCTTATGACCATTTCTCATAATATCTTGGAACAGCACAGAAGACCACACTGAATATGAAGTTTCCATGATTAACCAATGGTTTCCAGTGCTGTGATTATGGTTTAACCAAAGATTATTACTTTGTGCAGCCCAGCACTTCAGCATCATCATAATCAAATTATCACGTTGCAATGACATTTTGCGCAGCACAATGATTGCATTCAGGGCAATGTTCGCTAAGAGAGAGAACTGAGTTGAGGTCTTCAGCAGTCTCAAGTATGAGAGGATTACAAGAAGTTGGATTTAGATAGAGCCCATCCATTAGCAATTATTCTTAATAAGCTCAGAAGGAAGGAGTACTTCAAAGGCCTTAGTTATAGAGGCCCTTAAAAAAAGCTAAGCAAAGTCAATTTCCTGGTCTCAAAACCATGAAAAGGGGAATGACACTGTAGGATAGAGGGGAGGTGCAAGTCAACAGTGAACCTATAATATCTACAGTGCTTTCACGTAGAGTAGAGATGCTGTTTTCCATTCACTGACATTTAAACACTTCTTCTGTTTATCAATGACAGATGCATTATTATTTCGGTACTTTAAGATGAAAAACAAAACTGAAAATTGGGTTGGTTCATGTAAGGCTATTTATTTAGTATAAAGTCAAACCGTGCTGCTTTTTTTCATTCTGAACTTATAGTGTGAAAGTGCATTGTAATAAGAAGTCATTCCAAGTCAAAGTCTACAGATTTATATCTTAACATGGACTATTTTGATTTTACCTTTTATATATGTGTGTGTGTAGATATATATAAAATAAAAATGTCAGCCAAGGTTAGGGACCTTCACTGAATGTCTCAGCATCACCCAGTCCTGCCATTCTAACTCAGATATGTTATGTGGACGATGATGGTGGGATCTAACTCTAGAAAACAGTAAGTTTTGACATGATCAAACTCTGGGCAGATCCTGCAGTGGAAGTGTTATAGGTGGAGGTTACAGCTCATACTGCACCTTGTCCTTGCCTGGCAAGTTGTGCCCTGATACATCCCTGCCACATCAGAGATATTTTGTGTGGTCACAGCAAACAGTGGAGATGCACAAACATTGAATAAGCCATTGTTGAGATTTAGTTTTGATTTGGTTTAGGGTTTTTTTATGTTTTTGAAGTTAGTCACCCTACATAGGGGACAAACTGAAATACCTTTGCAAACATTACTTCTGTAACTGCATTCTCAGAGCAGAAGCTGACTGGGACCAGGCACAACAGCATCTGTTAAAATAGCTGACAACGAATCGCATAAACTAGAGGTATTTCTCTAAGGGAAGAGTCAATCTGGGCTGCATCACTGAAGGAAGCAAGCTTGGGTGACAGCTTTCAGACAGTGCATGGTACATTAACTGAATCCCACTTTGCATGTTTTTGGAGAGGGAAAATGAGGAGGCAGTGGACTACATGCATTAGTTTCATGCTTTTCAAAGAATTTAATCTCATGTGGTTGGAGAAACCCATAATCCTGCAATGCCTGAGTGAATGTTGTGACAGGAACCAGTCCCTGGTTGAAGTACTTGACTGGTATTACACAGAAAGACTACTCCAAAGCAGAGCTGTCAGGTTGGTCTTGTGTTAGAAAAGATTTTAAATACATTTATTTTTTGTTCTAATCCTTTATCTTATCCCTACGTTTAGTCTTTTGGGCAAATTTCACATACTCTGCTTTTATGGGAAGAGCTTCTTTAAACACTAAATGAAAATGATGCCCTTTGGTGCTTTTAATTCACTATCTTTACAGTAATTCGTGCCGAAAAAAGGAAGCAGGGGAGCCCTTATAAAGCTCTATTAATTGAAATAAATGAGCCATGCTCCTGAGAACAGTGTACCATAGAGGAATGGCTGCCTTTTGAATCCTGCTCCCATAGCTGTCCCCTGTGATTTCAGGCAGGCCATAAAATCCACTGTCCACCTCATTTTCCCACCTTATTAAGATGGGGCTGAGGTTGTTCTTTACGTGATACCTCTGGGTGTTGTGGAGTCTAACTTGGTGCTTCAGAATCAGCTGGAAGAACTGGAGTTTTGTTTTGAAAACCATAGCAAGCACTACCCTTTCCCAAAGAATGGCATTTATGAGCATACTTTCATTAGTCCCTTAGTTGTTTCTTTTTCGAGTCTGGAAAAATGTGTTGAAAAGCATTTAACTGGGGCCTCTGGGAGAAATCAAGCTTCTTGCAGAGTGGGAGCCCTTAGGAGATCACAGAGCAGTGAGGTCAGTGCCCTGAACACAGAAGGCAGCAATGGAAAGCTCCTCACTGGAGCCTGGGCCCAACGCTCCCCACTGGTGTTAGGTAGGACCCAAACACTTGACTTTTCCATTTGAATCTTAATTTTCCACTTGACTCTTTCACTTGTACATTCAGGCTCAGTGAAAGGCGAAGGTGAGAACAGCACATGGAGTAATATGTGTCTGCTCTCTTCCTCCTCTCCTTCTCCCCCATATCATTTCCGTCCATCCAACTTTTTTCACAGATATGGTATCATTTGTGTCTGTGACTAATCTCTGGACAGGAGAAAAAGATTATTTTAAAAGTTCAAGAGAAACATAATCCATCACATTTATGAGTGTTTTTCTCCTCTTCCCTGCCTCTGAATGGAGTTTTATTATTCCTCTTGACCTCATGCTGAGATAGGTACTTTCCTTTCAAGCAGAGCCTGTTGTTGGCAGCAGACTACAGAGACTCTAAACCTGGTATACACTTTTCTCTTCATGTCTGAGTCTTCCATTAACACCAATATTTTATCCTTTTTTCCCCTCCCTTTGTGTCAATGCTTTTGGATAAAGGTGGACCCGGAAGGTTGAGGTTTCAACGAAAGTTAAGGTAAGGATTATGATGAGAAACCAACCAGATCTCAGAATTTTATTCTCTCCACATGCACCATAATCTCACTTCCTGTGTCTTTTGACAAAGCTTGCTGAGCCACAGAGAAAGACCCAGGTGTTGGTGCATCATCATTAAGCCCACAACGATGGGGAACCCAGCCTAACCTCTAGCCTCAGTCTCTGCGTAGAGATCTCTATCTGCCTTCCCTCATGGACATAGTGGCAGATCATACTCAGTGCACATTGCCACAAACAGGGTCAAAAAACCCCAAACAAATGCTTGGCTTTTCATGAACTGCTTGCAGTTCCCTTGGAGGAAAAGGCAGCAGCAGGATAAAGTCATTGTGTGGGTTGGGTCCTGCCCTGAGGCCCATGCACAGCCAGGGAACACAAACCATTGTCCACCACATAACCACACAACCACCACCATTGTGTTTTCAGTGCAAATATTATCCGAACTAATGTGTCTTCAAGAGGATCCTTCTGGTTGAGAGATGATATCACAAGGCTCTGTGTCCACTTTTGGTCTCAATCACTGCTAAGAGAAAAACAATAGTTGGCAAATTCCTTGAATTTGCTTACTTCCTACAGTTTGGATGAAGACAGTTTGTTCAAGAAAGATGGGTAGGTGTGAGTTTCTGTCTCTTCCCCTTGTGAGAATTATTTTTGCCAGTGCAAAATAGAAAATAATAATGCTCCCATTAAAAATGAGGTGAATGCTCCTGAAAGCCTTGCTTGAGTGGGTGGAAAGGACTTTGCACAGGATGGAGCTGGGGACAGACCTGCCCTTGCCAAGACAAACAGCTGCAGAGATCTCTGGAAAGAAAAAGGGCCCTACTGCACTGCTGTTCGAATAATTCAGCCACATAGAGCTAGTTGGGGTGGGTATCCAACATCTTATAATTAAAACCAATGGCTTTCATACGAAGAAAGAAAACGTGAATCATAAGGCGCACATAAGGACTGGAGATCTGATATCGTTGGGACAACAAACTGATATTCCTTAGGACAATAAAGATATGGGACCTGTGCAAATCAAAGCAGAAAGCTCCCACTTTCCTTCCTACATCTGTCTTTCATTTGCTTTGCCTCTATCTGCCTGTTGTTGATGTTTTAGCACATTATCTTGGTCCCTTTGTTCAAAATGCATTTCATTCCAAGAAGAAAGTGAGCTCCAGGTGTGAATGAGAGCTGTGAGCATGAACTTGCTGTTGCAGTTATTATTGTTATCATTCCTCTGAAAATCAGCTTGATGGAGGTTTGGCTCTGTGCAATTTGCTCTGCCTTTTTAACCGTATCTTTGTTAAATGTGGAAAATGGAATGAAGTGCAGTGCTTTGGATGATGGCTTGCACCCAGAGGTGCAGCCCAACCAAATGAACAGCTGACATGCTGCGGAGCAAGGTATTTGAGATTGCAGGATGGGGACATGCTGCGGAGCAAGGTGTTTGAGATTGCAGGATGGGGACATGCTGCTCAAATGTATCAGTTGGTCAGGACTTAATGCAAAGCTCGGGGAAGTTAGTGGAGGGCTTTTGACTACATGCTGGCTCAAACTCTCACCGAAGCTGCATGCATAGTACAGTTTACAAGGTTTTAAACCTATGGAGAGGGCAGAGTGGTTTGCTAGGCGTACAGACTGCTGTATAGGCACAGGTTAAATCAAAGATGTACATGATTTTGAGGCCCGACTCATGTTGTTATAGCTGTAAAAGTATGGTGGCAATGCCAAGACACTGGCCTTGAGGTCTGTCCCATCATCCTGAAGTCCTGACACTTGAGTCTCATACAGCAGTGCTCTTGAGACATTCTTGTGCTGACACAAAGAGCATCCTTAGGTGCCATGGGCTTGTGCAGATGTAGCACAATATGTCTGCTGGTCACCTTTTTATCCCAGCCTGTGCATATTTGCACTGGTGTTACTATTTGCCCTCCAAAATGCAGTACCTGAAACTCCCTCACTAAATATATAGGGAGATATTAAAAAGCTCTTCTTTGTAGTGGGAGAAACAGTGCATTAAAAAGACTAATACAGAATTTGTAAGGCTTAATAAAGTTTCAGTGTTTTATAGTTTAAGACCCCAGTGAAATTAAGTAATTGTATTTCCACCATCCAGCTATTTAGCAATCTAAACGCATACTATGTTTTCCATTACTATTGTTTCCATTATTGGCAGTAGACTTGTGTCTGGTTATGTTTGCCTTTGGACATCCCCTGTGATTTTTTGAGTTCCTGTGGCTCCATCTGCACATCCATCTGGGCCCTGATCTTTTAATATATTTCTCAGCGGTCCGCCCTGCTCCAGTTGAGCCCCTGGAGATGCTGCAGAGCTCTTTTTTGTGGCTATGTTAGATGGGCACATCTTTGAGATGAGTCTGGAGCACAGACTGCCATAACATTAAGCTAAACTCCAGCTTTCCCCCAGCTTGGTATGACATGTTCAGTCCCTCCACAAATCAGGTGCAGTAGGAACAGCGCTGCCTTGATTCAGTGGTGATTAAGTGCACAAGCGATGATGTGTTTTCCTTCAGATGTGCTGCCTCATATACATTTGCCTGTAACACACTATAACCTCATTTCTAAACCAGTGATGGTTATGTGATCACTGTGCTCGAACTGCCCCTTCTCTAGCAAGGTTTGAAACTGCTCACATGGGGTTGGAGGTCTCAAATATAATAATTTCTAAGGGTTCCATGAGAATAGGCAGCAGGCACTAGATAACAGGGAAGCTTTATTAGTACCTCTGCTCAGGGAGAGGTAGTAAGTTCAATCATTAATAAATACTGGCAAATCTGCAGTGGGGTGAAGGTGGGCCATGTGCTAAAAACCCCCAAAGCCTTCATTAAGTGTGTTGTTCACAGCGCAACATGCTTAAGAAAATAGAATATGAGACTTGCCAAAAGAGGAAAACATGCAGGCATTTTATGCTTGAATTCTGTGCTATAGACCAAAGGCAGAAAGTCTCTTGAGTGTTTTCCTCCCATTTAAATACTCATTAGGAAGAGAGGACCAGCGACAATCTGCATGTTAATTTAAGCTCAAACTGGTTAAATAAGAACAAATGAAGGAACAAACAAAGAAATAAGGCATCAGACTGTGGTTGGGTATTTCTGTACTGAGCTGCTGTGCAGAAGCCATCCATCCTTAGCCTGGATCAAAGAGGGGTGCAGGGCAGTGGTGTAAAGCTCTGCTCAGGGACATCTGGCTGCGGTTCACAAGCCCTGAGGATTCCTGGCCTAATGCTACAGTGCAATAGACTGAGAAAAGGTGCTATATGCATTACAAGTACAGACAGGGGTCTGCACTCTCAGTGGAAAACACTAGAAGGTCACAAGCCAAAACAATTGGAAACTACTGAGCAGACAGAAACACAGAGAGCACACAGAGGCCTTCATTTAGTGAAATACTCCTTCCAACCCGCTCAATGTGAGGAGCAATTATGGGTGGCACTCAGGTGGTTTGGGAACTGGAAAGCACTGATCCAAAAAGGAGATAGGCTGCTGCACAGCAATGCGGCCGCTAAGCTATTCAACAAGAAACACAATCTTCTGCCCTGAACTTTTCTCATCACAGCTTCCCCTCTTTCCGGTGCAAATCTATAAACAGGAAAATCTTAAGTTAGAGTAAAAAGCTGCAGTTACAGTCTAGGAGTACAGAAAGAGGTCAAGGGAAGGAGAAGCTTAAGCCAATGGCACCACCGAGCCAGTACCTGGCTCTGCTGGCTAAAGGTTTATATTGTTTTCAGATCTGTGGCTGAACATGACCCTTAAGAGCAATGGGATGTGGCAACCTGAGACTGGCCAGGAGCAGGGATAGCTGGCAATGCAAAAGTGGACAGGGCAGGGTTAAGGTGATGGTTGGACCACACAGACTTTCCAGGCTGCAAGTCCCCGAATAGAGATGGCAAGCAGCTTTGACTGTCTGCTCCGTATGTCAATAGATGAGGACTTTTTAAACTATGCTTTTAGAGAGGTTCCTCTCAGCTTTGCAACAGCAATTCCTTCCAGTGCCATGGTTAGCCCAGGTCAAGTGTTTATACTTCCCACTGCATTTCCTACAGTGGATATTTCTGAAACAGCTTCACTGATGGAGTCCTCTCAAAATGGTGTGTTAAAGACTAAATGACTTACTTAGCACATAATTGAGAAGCAAATGATGCTGCGATCAGCAAGAAGTCTGCAATGTCAGCTATAAGGGAGGATCTGGATGCAAGAAAGAGGAATATGCCAAGAAAAATGAGTAAATCCCTGTATCTCGGTGTGGAGAGGTACCTTCTGCTCCAGCCCCAATGGAGACACAGATCCAGCATTACTTTATTTGCCAGCAGCAGTAACAGCAGTTCAAAGAGCACCAACTGTTTGCACTGGAGAAAAGCGCTTCCAAGGAGCCACCAGGACTGAATGCAGATGCTTCAGCAGGGCTCTTCCACACACTCCAGCTACTTTGTGCCAAAGGGCTGGCTTCCCACCTCTGCTGCCTCTTACCCAATGTGAGAGCTAATTCTGTGCTTCACAAGGACAGTGCTAGAGGTGAGAGTAACTAATGTCCCACTGCAGCTTGATAGCTTGCAATGTTGTTTGACAACCATAAGTATCCTGGCAAATGGATTTAGTAGTGAGGGAAGGGAGTTGTTAAAAGGGAAAAGCTTGGCTCTGCTTTCACTCCGGCTGACAAAGGTCTGCTGACTACTGAAAATAACTGTCTTGCAGAGGTCGTCAGGGGACTTTCTTGCCTGTCCCTCACTGCCTGGGAATGGGAGGCGAATCTGCTTGTGCACAGTAGGGGATACCAGTGTTAATGCCCTGCATTGGGCCCAAAGGCTGCAGGACTCATCATGTGCTACCCTGGGCAGCATGGAAATGAGCAGATGTCAGAGTGAAACATCCCAAGTCTTTCCCTCTGCCTCAGTGTCATCCATATATCAATCAGTTTCCCCCCCAAATTCAGGTCAGTGTTTTTTAAGATCCCTGCTCTTGCACTCCCCCACCCCAAAAAAGGCCTTTGCATTTGGGGCTTTTTGTGCTTTCCCACTGAGCCTTTGAAATGGTAGAGGCAAGCACAGCTCCCAGGTCCTGTACCTGCCATTTGGAGCCTTTTCCTCTGCCCAAGCCCCACTCAGAACATGCCATGAGTTTAACCAGTGGCTTCTATTGAGCAACACAGATCCAAGCCTGAGGCTGCTCCAGATTTGTTACATGCCAGGGGCAGCAAATGCTCCCCAATAAAAAGATTTTCCACATCTCTGGCGGAAGGGACTTGACAAAACCACATCGTTTTATGAGGAACCTTCCCCAGAGATTGATTTCCTCCATCCCATGTTCATCTTGGGCAAAACAGAAGCAGCATGCATAAGCTCTACAAACGGAACGTTCCCCATTGGTGATTCCCTATCTTTTAGTGCAAAGAAAAGAACCTAGACATAGAATATTCTTTTGCTATGGATTTATAATAACATTTTATTAATATATTATGCTACAAAAATATTTTGATAAAATAATATTAGAAAGCATCTTTTTATTACACTCTTCAAGACAGTTCACAAAAGCAGGAGGCGGAACAGGGAAAAATATCTGAAATGTATTTGAATGGAAAACTGACAAACATGCAATTTAAAATTCAGTGTGAGCACGAGCCTGCAGGATGGTCGATCTTTCCTATAGAAGAACAGTTTTGACTACTTACTGGAAAGACCTCTCTGCCTTTAGCTAGATTAAGGTGCCTCCTGAAAAGCCAGTCAGAGGAAAGTGTGCATTTGGGGTGGCACAGAATACACGCATACAACACGCTTATTTGCACATACACATGCACGCACGTGCGTGAGCACGCACACAAACACACATACACCCTATGGTCTCAAAATTAGGCAATTAACTTTCCGCTTCAGTTAAGCTGAAACAAGCTTAAATTGAAGCTGAACTCTAGCACTCCATGGGACATTGATCACTTCATAGATATGACAAGCCCACATACTTTTTGGATATAATATAGAAATATGGTACTAAGCAAAGTTTGGAATTATAACACTTATGCTGAGACAATAACTTCGGCACTTCGGTTTCTCTAACATAAATATATGATGGGAAATTCCTCCCTAACAGTGGTATATGGTAATGACTGGGTCATATCATTCAACTAATCAATGCACAAAACATAGATTAAGTTCTCCCTCTTTCCATCTCTCTCTCCACAATTGTATATTGAAGAACTTATATAAATATACAGCTCTGTACCTTGGGTGTTCCTAAATTACAGTGGATCTTGGAGGAACGGGAAAGGAAGGTCAACAAAGCAGATTTTGACACCTGTATAAAGCATAGTTATCATAAATCATGTTCATCATTTATTGCCAGAAGAGGTACTGCATTATTCAACAGCCCAAGGGATTGCAGAGGAACTACATCAGTCATAAAATATAAAATATCTTCTGTCCCAGCTTACTAACTGGTTCTCCAAGTGGCAGTGCATGTTAATATAGCATCTGTATTTAAACATAAGCAAGAAAAGCATTAAAACAACGGAACAGTGGAAGTTAGATTTGTTACTGGTGGTATGGAATATTAATTCCATCAGGGCAAGAGCTTGGCAGATAATTAGCACTTGTTTATAATGTTATAGTTGCATATAAAGTGAATTGTATTGGTGTCAGTTGTAGATGAGTTAAAAAGATGAATCATATGAGCAATCAGCTTTGGACTCATCCAAAATCATGTCTTGATTGTTAGACATTGCGTGAGTCTCTTAATTGTGCTTCTCAGAGGTAAATCCTATCAATCAATCACCGATGTTTACCATTACACATACTGGGCATATATATATATAATATGTATTTTGTTAGATCTCCTGCTCTTGGAAGCTTGTGATTACATGGAATCTGGGCTGTCCTTTGGAAGAAAGAAAACAGTTGGTTCCTAGTTTTCCAAGTAACCCATAGAGAAAACCGAAGTCCCAAGAAGCCGGTGGTCAGTGTGACTTCAAGAGCATGCATCAAATCTGATGCACACTTTTTATAAACTCATGGTGAATATAATCATGATCCACGGCAATGGATGTGCACAGATCTGCGCTAACCAGCATTAGGGTATTTTAGTTAATACTGGGCTGCTGTACCTGATTGATTATTAAATAATCCATTTTATCAATCACAGTGAGGGTCTCATTTTCCAGTATTGCTTGCTTACATGCCATGTATCGAAAAATAAAGTTTACCCTATGTTGTGCTTTAGGGTAGAGAGAACAGAATAAATGTTTGCTTAGAAGAGAACTGTGCTGAACCCATTCATGTGGGGTTCCTGATCTAGGATCTATGGGAAGCTACTTAAGCTTATATTTATTGTAAGTCTTCTCCTTCAAAGAAGACCATCGTAAGACCAAGTGACTTAGCAGAAGTCAGGTGTGTGCATCCCAAAAGCCAGGAGACACCTTGCTTTGACACCTGCATGGCAGTATGACAAACTCGGGGAGCTTGGTGTGCTCCAGCAACATTCATTCATGTCATGGAATTATGGACAAAATGCCAGGAAATGCATATAAATTAAAACATACTTTGATATCCAAGCTATTTACATACTGTGATTGGCAAACATACCATGATAGCTGAGCTACTGAATATTGAGTATTACTGTCCAGTTGAGGAGTGACCCAGAAAACAAGCCCCATGGGTGACAAACAGTGACTGTTCTGTGCAGTATAACTACAGCTGTGAGTGTGGAGATATCTGTGTGCTCCTAATATTAAGACAGCCCCAGAGGCTTATGGAGAAAGCCACAGTTTGGGAAATGATAGAAATGTAATTTCTAGTCTTGGTCCTGTTGGTGGTTTTCTGCTATTTTCTCTCTCCCTTATCTTTCTGTGGTCTTTTCTATTTATACTGGAAGTTTTCCAACAACTGGAATTATTTCTGGGATGGCACCACAGAATCATTTCTGGATTCGGTCAGATTACAACAAATAAAATCCAATGGGTTTTGGCTTGTTGGCTGTTCACTTTTACTATGTAACTTATCACCCTTAAGATTGGCCTACCTTATTTCCATTTCAATTTTTGTAAATAAGACGTTATAATTCAGTACTGATCTCTGTCTTGAATACATCAGGAGAACCAATCACATTTATAAATGCATTACTGTTGAATTTTAAGGTCTGTTAAGCCATTATATTCAAATGAAGGCATTTCTAGGGTAATAGCTCAAATAAAACCAAAATGAAAGTTCTCAAAATATGTTTCCAATATCCAGCCCTGCGCAATAAATATTACGCAAGGTGAATGGCTTCTGTCCAAAACTAACATCTCTAATCTTCTGCTAGCCAAAATACACAATATAAAAGTATGCACAGGGCGTGCTTGAAGCTCACGTTTGGGGCAAAGCTCAAAGTTTTCCATTCACCCTTATCAACAGTTGTGCTTGAAAAAAAAATAAGGGTAGCTCATAGCACTGTCTGCTTGTATTCACTCAGATTGACCACAAACCTACACAACCTTCTGTCAGAAGCAGAGCAAAGGCTGGAGGTCATGGTGTGCAGTAAGTCAGAAAGAAGTTATCTGTATTCTCCCTGGCCTTTGCAAGACAGTGAGTTTGGATGAAGGACAGAAAAGCTCAGTATTTCATCATGGATTTAAATAAAACTATGTGCTTTTTGTTGCCTTTTAATCTACTTACATGAATTAACTGATATGACAACAAACAAACTGTGAATCCTAAACCATGTCTCACTGCAGACTTGAAGATTGCACGGAGCCATCTGCAGTCCTGGAGCCCAGGCTGTAGGGCTGGTGGGAAGCTGACATGATGGTTTTCAGTCAGCCTTTAATCAGTATTGTTATAATCATCATAATCTGATTTTTTTCCAAGGTGAAAAAACACTGCTTTTTTGTAAGGAAAATTTTGCCTTGTATTTTTCTGGTTTTCGATTCTTCTTTTTTAACTACGATGTTTTCATCAACATTTGGGATTGTTGGTTTGTAGATGACCTAGAAAGAAAAAAACTATTTCAACCAAAATTACTTTTCTGGTTGAAACCGTTGCATCCAAATGGATTTTTTCACAATGTTTTGTTGGGGGAAAAGAAAAAATCAACACACCTTATTAAACATTACAACAGTTTTTAAGATGGACATGGGCTTTTTCCCATATTCATCGCATTCATGAAAAGTAGCTGCTTTCAGGGAGTGTAAGGTGTCGTAACTTTTCCATCTAAGTCAGTAGAGGTACCATAGGCTACAAAATGGAGGAATGTTCTCGATGTTTCCATACAGAGACACAGGGTTCACGTGACTCCTGTGCTCTTGAACAGATTTTGGAGAATTAACACAGGGGTTAATTTGGTTCCTGTGTTCTTGAACAGATTTGGACAAGTCATAATTCAGCATGGAGAGATCATCAGCTCTAAGCATCATAATAGCAAGATGAAGAGGAATCTGTAGATGTTTTTCACCCTCTGTGTTATCCATCTGTGTTAATACAACTGGTTCAAAGAAGTTCTATAGATTAATAGGGCACTACATCCTTATACTCTATGGACAGACCAAGTTCTGTCCTCATTTACGCTGGAAAAGGTTCTAGGCTTGTGTTTATATAAAAGGAGAAAGAGAAGAAAATAATTCCAGTGGGATTATTACAGACTTCAAAAGCAATTTTTTATTAAGAAAAAAGGTGTCTTGATTGGTGTTAGCTAATGAATTAATCCCAGGGCAAAGAGGGAAATTGGTAATTTCCAAAGAAGTTAAATAGTTTAGTTAAGGATAACAGTGGAACTTAGAGGGTTATCTTGACTAATGACTTATTAAGTCATATAAAAACAACTGGTATTTTAGGTTGTAGCAGCTAACGAGTTAGGAATGCACATATTTTTCTAATGGGCATAGGCCACAGAGAGCAGGACCTTCTTTATTCAGTGTAAACTATGCTAATGAGATAAAAGAAAGTAAAATAAAGTTTAGCAGAAATATACTTATTGAACAGCTGCTGTAAAAGGTAATGGTTAAAGAAAGAAAGAAGGCATCCATTTGGTGTCAGTTCAGATATTTGCAGGGTTGTCAGAAAACAAATATAGAAAATATTAATTTATCAGTTTCACCACCACTACTGATTAATAGGGATGTTATTAACATATACAACAAGAAAAATAAGTTTACCAGTCGAATAAATACATTTTTTCTTTTTCTTTTTTGTTTTTTTTTTTTTTTTTTCCTTTATATGAACATGTGTATTTTACAAAACCCCATAGCACTATGGGAAATAAAGATCCTTCTACAAAAAGAAGATGTAAGTCAGTGTTACAATAAAGCTTTAGAGTTTCAAAATGTATCTGGGCAAAGAGACAAAATCAGCTAGAAGGCACTACTGAGTCACTGAGAAGGTCCAGATTGTAACTGTTGTCTTAACCTCCAATTCGTTCATAAATTATCTCTCTTTTCTATTCCAAGGGATTGCATGTAATACTAATGTGGTCAGGAAGGCTGCAGTAGATTCAGGAGTAAAGAAGCTATGGCCACGCAGAGAAGAGAAGTTATTGATGGCCATAAAAGGCTGGCGGAAGCTGAGCTTGTAGGCTGAGGCTGGGATGGGCGATCTGAACGCGGTCTCTGATCCAGCTGGTTTGAAATCCAAATGGGAGGTTTGACTGTGATGTAGCCATTGGTTATCCTGATATAGGAAGGCAACGTGGTGGTGCTAAGAGAAAACACAGGAGAAGGAAATTAAACTCTGTGAGCTGTCATTCTATGCAGTAGTAACAACAATGACAATCACCGTTACTATTATTGTTTGCATGCATTAGACATGCAGGGAGAACTCCAGGGGCTGGTAAGTGTGATGATCTAGAAACAGCTCTGAGTCAGGATGCTCCTCAGCTTCTGCCTGCTGGTAGAATACACCCAAAGGAAGGATCACTCTTGATATATCTAATGTATTGCATTCAATTTTTTAAGCGTTACTGGCCAGCACCAGAGACTGTGATAAATACATCTTTGTGCTGACGCAGGATGACATCATTCTTATGTTCTTAGGCACCTTCTTGCCACCAAAGGTCTCAAAATTAGTCATGTCTCAGAGACATGTCTGTCTGACCACGGACTGGATGCTAAGTATAGGAGGGGCCGCATAACATGTCCTCTCCATGTTTCACAGGCCATAAAGAATTTCTGAGGATCCCCTTCCACAACTGATAAGCTTGAGCACAGGAGACCAAGCAGCTTCATTTATTTTCTCCTGGCTTTAAACCATTTTGAATTAAATCACAATGCCAAAACCAGACTCAGTGTGAAGTTTTCCTGTTCATTTGCTTCAACAGTGGTGTGATTGCTTATTGATTGTGGCTTGAGTTAGTACTTTGATTTGAATTTGCAGGTTGGAATTCATCATGGTTCCCATGACGCTGTAGGTCAAAAAGGTCCATTTACAATTGATTAGAAAGTTTTAAGTTGTAATCTCCATTTCATAAAATGCTTCCATTGCATCCATTATTGGATGATCCATAATCCACTGCTTGTCACACAGCAGCACAACCAAGCATTGCGAAATGTGCAAGGTGGATTTCGGACTTAAAAACAAGGCATTCTGCTGTGGAGCAAGGACAGAAAAGACAGGTTCCCCTCAAACCAAGATGTGACAGTAACACCTGCAGATTTTCTTGTGTTACTTTATGAATCTTTCATAAAAATGATTTGGAGGCACTGAAAATGACTGCCAAATAATTTCTTACGGGATAACAAGCTAAGCAGTTTTCTAAATAATTAGCTATGGTATCTGAGATTCTGAACTTGGAAGAAAAAGGCCACATCTTGATTAGTATCAGATAAAAGGAACAATACCTTGCTCCAGAATCACACACAGTAATAGGATTTAGTACCTTGAAAGCTTTTGTCTTTTTCTCTCTAAGCAATACCAAAGAGGTCTTTGAGCTCAGATGCTTCAAATGCGTTGACTCAATCACAAAGTGTGAAGAGATCTGAGTCCATCCAGAACAGTAAATACTGGTAGATACACACACATGTGGGTCTACATCAAATCCAATAGCCAATCACTGGACATTACACTTCACACTGGGTTTGGGGATAAGTAAATTCATTTCTTCCCTCAACCTTTATACTGTCACCACATCTTCTGGGTGGGATAGTTGTTCTGTAGCTAGAAGTGATCTTAACTAATGTGCAATGAATAAGAGTAAAAAAACCAGGCAGCCTTGAATTAAAGGCATGGGAATTACTTCATGGGAGTAGATAATCCATCTAACTAGTATTAGAGCTTTGACAGTGAGAAGTGATGCCTGTTCTGGAGGAACAAAACGCTGTAAATAGAGAATTCTGAAATCAAGCCTTGCTGGAGAAAGCTCTTGCCTAAATTCCCATGGTGAGTTGTTGGTTTATGTCTTGAACTGATGATGCAAGACACACAGCTTTAGAGCTTCTTCTGTATTGCATCAAAACTACTGCAGTCACTTAATACAAAGAGTTGATTTGGGATAAGCTGATGCTGCTGTTTCAAATTGGTCCAGCTTTTTTTAGCAGCTAATTTAGTGCTGTCAAGAACAATACCAGATTAGGCACTCTGTATCCAAGCTCCAGTGGTATATGTACTTTAAGTATGAATGGCCTTCCTACAGTGAATACAAAGCATCATGAAAGCATATTTCTAAGAAAACTAGGTACTAAATGCTCTGTGTAATTCAACAGAAATGCAGTCATGCTCCAACTTTGGATCCAGATCTCATTTATCCTGTTGAGTGATGCTGTGGTACACACACCTGCTAACACTGACCGCGGGATCACAATTTTGGGGGTTTTCCCCTGTACCAGTTTTCCCTAAGGTAAGTATGGGTAGGTGCTTGTACTCATCTTTTTGGTACTGTTTGTCATTTTACAGAACTACATCATTTAACCCTAAATTAAATTTTAAACAGCAAGAAGGGTCTGTTTTTCAATATCAATTTAAAAAACACTTCCAAAATGCCATTCAGACTTGTAGATGCTGTATCCTGCTTCTGACACATTCTCTAGGCTTGATCCTCCAGCAAGATTAAAATGTCCCTGGTGCAAACTGCCTTTCTGCACCTAAGGGACGTGCTGTGTGAGATGTGCAGTGGAGGACACAAGCTGGCCAGCGAAACCCTGGAAGAATCACAAGCCCATTTATCGGCCAACTGCATCTAACTGATTCCTAAAGCAGCCTTAAATCAACATTTTATGCTTCAGCATGATGTTTCTATTTTCTAGTCAACTGCCAGAACCATATTATTATTATTTTATTATTATTATTATTATTTCTTCCTTGTAAAACGGGTACTTTTGGGGGGAACAACCACCTCACTCCCAATTTACTTAGAAGACCTGAAAGTCCTGAGAATTTTTGACCACCCTTCTCCTCAGTCATTGAGGTAATTTTCTGTTTTCAGGACATTTGATTGCTATAAAGGTGTCTTTGTCAAGGCAAAATACTGTTAGGTGGGCGTGTTTGTTTTTAAGAACTCCTTAAGTGCTTTATAAGAGAAGAACAGCGTGTTTCCATTAACATGCAAAAAGCACACTAATAGCAAATGAATCACAGTTTATCCATGTAAGATATTTTCTCAAATGCAACTCTACTGCTAGCCAACTGCCAGCGTGGTTTAGAAGCATTAAAAGAGAATGATCCTTTCTACCAAATGCTACAAGACTCCTTGTAAAACCTCTGGTCTAAGTTTGTGACTAGGCTGTTTCTGTACGGAATGGGAAGAGAAACCTTCCCAGAAGGTGGTCCATCTCATTCTAGTGTAGGTCTCTAGTGGGGACTTACTCTTGCTCAGGGTCCTTATCTTCCTAGGGATTACAGAGATAGCCAGGTAAGACTACAAGCTAATCTTAGAGGCGGCGCTGGTGTCAGGCGATAACTTCTTTTCCAAACTCTCTCTGAGCATGTCTGGTTGTGCACATAGAATCTCACTGACCCTCATCCTTCCCTAAGGATGAAAGCAGCAGCAGCCCCCTGAACTCAACTGGAAACCCTCCACTGTCCTCAAGGAAGTTTTGAGCATTCCTGAAATGAACATAGAGAGCAATATAAATCACTCACAGATCTGAGGGATAATAATCTAAATTATTATCATGCCTTCCCTTGCCAGCTCAGGATATTCCATATTTCAGTCTTTCGTGTCTGATAAAAATATCTTTAACAAAACATTCCACATGATCTGTGGTGAACAGGCAACCACTGGTTCCTCTGTTCATACCTCTCTTTTTTGCTTCTGTGTATGGGATCATTTTAAGAATTTGGAAAGCTCCAGGTATCTTTTAGCCAAATGACCTGAGGTATCATATTCATGAGCTTGTACTTTTGATCAGATTTTCAAATCAGTGCATTAGTCACACATTGTCTTACTATCATTAGGATGTGTAAAACTTTCCCCAGAAACAGGGCCTCAGGCACAGGCTTTGTCAACAGACCCTACTGAATCCAATTACATGAGTCAAGTTCTCTATGCTGGGGGGATGCTGGAGCACCTCCATGATTTGGGAGCACTTTAAAACTGGAAAATAAACACACATGCAACCCTTTGGGCGAATTTCTGCTCTGGTTTAGCTTGTGAGGACTCTGCAAGGAGCACACAAACTGATTTTTAGAGTGACTTGGTTTATTCATATAAACAAGGCTCATCTGACCACATGTGGTAGAATGGCAGAAGACAGGACCAAGACGGGCTTTCTGGCCCATCTGTCCCGAAGACAGGAGCAGGATCTAAACCTCTGCTCACATTTACATTTAATCCAGTCTCAAAGAAACCCTATGTGGAGATGATAGCAATTCCAGAGTCTCTGCGGACATCTATTCCAGCATTTCACCATTCCTGACATCCAGAATTACTGCCTAATGTTTCACCAGTCATCTCCCTTGCTACAGCGCAAGACCATGACTTCTGTTCCCATGGACATGTTTATGCCTTTCCTCTTCTCAGCATCCTTCCATCTGTTTTGAAGACTTAACCATGTTTCACCTCAGTTTTCTCTCCTTTAAACAGTCTCCTCTGCCTTTCTTTGCAAGTCCTCAGGTGCTTTCCCTCCATCCTTTCATCTGCTCTCCTCTGGCTCTGCCTAATTGCTCAGTGTTCTCTGGAGTGAGACAGATGCCTCAAACTGGGAACAGTAGCTCTAGCTGAGATATTGCCAGCCCTATGCTTTGTGCAGTAGGTACCACTGCTTCTTTATTTGCAGAGCAGAAGTGCATGAAAAACATGCAACCTGAAGGAAGATGGTCTTTTCACCACTCTTTACCCTTAAAGTCCAAACTGCCTTTATGGTAACTGTTCTGAAGCTCCTGGAAAACTGATGGTGCTCTGAGGCAGTGAGGACTGACCGAATAATGGCGGTATTTCCATGCATTTTTAATCTGGTGCCTTGCCTCAGTCCCAACATGGGTTTCTGTTCAGGGTGGAGGAAGTGACCCCTTCAAGCAGAACTTACAAAGTGTTTGGGGATTTTTCTGGATCAAAGGAACTACATAAACACATGACAACTATTTTTAATAAACGTAAACAAATGTGAACTCAGCCTTTCTTACAATAGCATCTGATGAAAGAAGCTTATCAAGACAATGTGCCAGCAGAGATTGAACCCTGAAAAAATGCATGTTTCAACTGAATGCCTAAAGAGCTAGTAAACTGAAAGAAAATTGTTGAGTAAATACAATAATGGCTGTTTTGCATTTGTGATTTGATGTTAACCTTATGATGGTTAGGGGTTTCTTAAGTGACATTAAGCATATGCTTCCTGTTTCTTTTCAAACAAATTTTGCCCTATTTTTTCTCCCCTTTCATTTAATGAACAGATGTGCGAGGAGTTGATCACATTATTTTTCTGGTGATCAAAAATAATGTTCTGTTAGTGAAGACAATTATTCCTGGAACTAACCAGACCTATTTATGTCACCAGAATTTATCCATCAAGACTTGAAAAATACATCTGCTCTGAGACCAACCCGTTGCAGTATGTAAACAAGCTGGCTGGAAACAAGTCTGGCCGCAGGTATGAGAGAAAAGAATAGGTGCTCAACCAAGAGGAAAAGGAGTATGTTGGGGACAGGGGAGGAATCACACTAGAAATAACTCATAAGGATTTAACCGTAAGAGTAACCTCTTACAGGGAATGTGAAGTCTCTGCCTCCTGAAATATTCATATTCTTATTTAATGTGTCCATTACATAATGGACATTATTTATGTGAAATAAATATGAAATTTTCAGGTTATTATTTAGTACGTCCATATGGACATCCCATAAAGGGATTCTTTAGATCAGCATAGTCTCCATTCCCCCCAAGCCCCATCTATCTCTCCATCACTGACTTCTTTACAGATGCTGTTCTTGCAGGCTGAGGGATAAATCCTGCAGGATGCTGAGTCTCTGGGTGTCAAACTAGCAGGATGCTAAGTGCTGCAAGCACATGAGTTCTTTCAGCCAGGCTAATATTCACATACCAACTACTCAGCATGTCCTGAAGTCCTTTGTGGGAACAAGGCCAAGAAGCTCATGCTCTCGCAAGGTTCAGTTCATTAAAAAGAAATAATAATCCAACCTGGATCTGATTAAGGAATCCAGTTCTGGACCAGAGGAGGCCACTGCTTATTTGCAGTAGTGTAGTAAACCGCCTTTGCATGTCTGAACAAGTAACCAATATCACATTCTGGTTTGTGGCCAACGGGATGAGCTACAAAAAAGAAGAGCCTTATCTCTACTACTTTCCCTTTACCCCAGGGTTATTGGGAGCCCAGATCTTTGGCCATTACCCACACTGCAAGCATCCATCCTCTCTGTGAGGCAGCTGCAGCCACGCTATCAATAGAGGGGTCAGGTAACCACACCAGGAGCATTTCAACAACCCGTCGCTGTTGATCTGAGCTTTTCTTCTGATGAGATTCAAATAGGAACCATCTTTCCACCTGAGAGGAATGTCAAGCTCTCATCCAGCCTTATTTCAGGGCTTTGGTTCTTCTGGAGACTGACAGCAAGCAGTTCCCCTCCTTAAAGTGGGCAGCAGTGAGCCTCTGACCCCAGTAGAGAGGCAAATGGCAATGCATGTCCATGGATACAGGTCTTCTCCTCCAGCCCTGCTCTTTCTTAGGACCATGTCTGCCAGGGCTTATCTCTAGGAAAAAGGAGAGGATATTGAAGGAAAAGAGGGAAAGGGAACCACAAGTTTCACCAGGCGTTGGCTCCGAAAGGACAGAAAGCTGTGAACTATCACACCAGGACCCTCAGCCACACTGTCACTGTGTACTGAAGTGCAGGAAGGGGGGTGGTGGTGAGCAGGACACTGCACACAAGGATGGAATGCCTGGGGGGTTGAAGGGAAGTGATGTGAAGCACCTTCACCTCCTGAACATGCAGGACCCAGGCTGTCAGTAGCACCTGCAGAGGGTGGCATCAGAGAGTCAAGGGCAGTCCTTCAGATGCCCTGGTCCTTAGCAGGATTTAAAGGATGAGATCACTGTAGCTATGTCAGATGCAGGCTTGTAGTCAGAGCTATTCTGTTGTGTTCATGAGGAACAAAATGTCTCCAGAGGACAATCTTTTCCTCCCAAAGGCATGTCTCTAAGGTGGGTGAGATGAGCTACTTCTGAAGATCTCTATCTCTGGAATTCAGGTCTCCTGAACCCCAGCCAAGCTCTTGCCCCACTGAGAGCTCTGACTGGTAAGGATTGGTTCCTAAACTGGGATGGGGCCACAGTGTGGGGAAGAGGAAAACTGCTGATTCTGCAATGCAAAAAAGCAGCAGCTGATGGTGATGCAGCTCCCCTCCATGATAGTGTAGCAGCCCCCCAACCACAGGAATTGCAGGACTGCAGCCTGCTGTCCCCTCTTTGGGGTCTTGGCTCTCAGTGACATGAAGGAGGAGAAGGTAGCTCACTTGGATCAGGGTCTCGAGGGAGGCCATAATGGTGTAAGCAGGAGGAGACTCAACACTGAAATGCAGCTGGGAGATTTGATTTTCATCCCTGTGTCACCCACCGAGGAGCCATCAAAACCGTGTTAAATCATTTCACTTCTATCACTCCCCTGACTCTGATTTGGGTCAAGACCCTGAAGCGTTAGTGTGACACCAGCAGCATTAACACAAAGTGAAGTGTTTTGCAGGCTCTTGCTGTGATTTGCAGCTCCCAATTGCCTGGGCCACCTGCAAAATACCTCCATGATGTCAAATTCAGCCCCCAGTGACACCAACCTGCAGTGAGGCTGAGCACTACATCCCAAAGCTGCGTTGTTATGGCAAAGCATGTTATTTGCTGTGGGATCAGAGGAAGAAATGGGGATGGGATGGAAGGGAAGGTATGGGATGGGGGCAATGGAGACTGCTGCATCAGAGACAGGGGTAAGAGGAGGAGCTCGTTGTCACAGCAACGCAGCCTGAAGGTCCCCCAGGCATGGGGACACAGTGAAGCGAAGATGGACATGAGGATGCATCTAGCAGGTAGGGAAGGAGCAGGTGAGAAACAACTCCAGCACAGCCCAAGGGCCCTTTTCTGAAGTGAACTTCCAGCATGTGGGAATGTTTCCTGCACCTCACAGTCAGGCTCAGCTTTTCCCCATCCCCAGAGGAGGCTGTGTATGGCCCTTTCCAGCCTGCTGCCCCAAAGTCCTTCAGGAAACCTTGCAAATACAAGTCCTGCACCCAAACATGTGGCAGTGGCAGACCCAGGCCCCCTACTCCTTTCCAGATAACTGCAGAATGGTGTAAAAACACAGAACGTTGTAAAAACCAATAACCTTTGAAGCACACCCTCTGAGTAATTACCCCATTCCCATTTAATGACTTAAAGATGTTATATTCCTCTCTGATTTGGCAACAACAAAGATTCTGACCTTATTAAAACCAGCCCATCAGGAAACTACATGTCATCCTTTTAAAAAAGGAAAAAAAGAGGGGAAAAAAAAATCTTTCAAATCCCTGTGAACAGTAATTCAAGATACTGTAGCTGAAGACCCACGATTTGTTGTAGAGTGTCTGGGTGGTCCTGAGGCAGGAGATGACAACATTAGCTCTTTCCTTTGCCCTTCTAAGAAATGCTTTGATGATTCTCTAATATCCTAAGAATATCCCCCTGCGATTCTGCACTGGGATGAGGGAATCACAGAGCTGGGATAATGCGTCCCAGTTTTACCCAGGGCCTGGCCCTTGCTAAGACAGGACAGCGCAGAGCCCTTTGTTTCAACAGCTCTGCTCTGACATCTGAGCCAGGATGTGCTCATGATAGTCTAAATAGTGATGTGGGCTCAAAAACATCCACACACACCCCCCCCCCCCCCCAACCTCACACATCTGGCTGTGTACCTGATTTGTATGTGCAATTAAGGTTCTCATCATCGTGGCTCAAGTAATCGAGTGCGTGTTTCACTGGTCCTTGGACAGATAATGATTGCAGTTCTTACAGCCAAAGTAAGCAAGAACATCAAGGGTACACACACAGATGGGCTTTGTATTGTAAAAATCTTGCCAGTGATGCAAGATAGGAAGATTTTTGAGTAACCTGTTGATATACAGCATGTAAAGAGTTCACTTGATGGTGCTGCAATCAGGTGGTTTTGAACCAGATCCCAAGCATGAGCAGAATATCTACCTTCTACCTTGTATTATGCAAACAGTCTGCTCCCCTCAATACAGCCCCACATGCAAAACGATTCGCATTTCTGGAGTGGTCAAAATCATAATCCATATTTTATGTCTTGGGCTCAACCTTTCAATTAATTAGAACCAGAGTGACTCAGTCTGCCCTCTCCTACATGCACTCAAGTGTTTGGCACTGTGTGGGCCCTATGGCTCAAATACTTTTTGCAGATGCACAGAATTAACCATGCATGTTTAGATGTGATTGGGGAACACATACATTCATAGAGCTGTATATAGCTGATCCTGTCACTTTCTTGTTAAACACTGTAAAAGATATCAACTTTCCCCTCTAGACTTTAAAATTATTTAGAATAGGCATTAGTGGGGAAATACCTAAAACATCTTGTCAAATTGAGTGTTTTCTCCAAGACACACAATTATTTCAACTAAGAAGATGCCTGTGCAATGTATTAAAGAACGAACAACAACAATACAAACTGAATTAAATGGATGTCCAATATACTGCATTTTTCCATTTGATTTTAATATTCTTTTCCCTTCTTCCTGTTCTTTTTCCATCCCCATGTAACAGTTTTTCTCTCCACTTCGTCTGTATCACATTTTTCTCTCTAATGCACTGGGCTCACTTTCCTGCTTGTATTTTTCCAGAGTCTCTCTTAGTAGGAATAATTAAGATTGGGTCAGATCTTTGAACCTGTTATTCGGAGCAGGATTAAATTCAAGCATGTTCCATTGAACAAAAGCACTGGCTTCTTTTCCTTTCCAACAGACTCAGTTGCAAAATGGAGGAAGCTTCATAGGGCACATCTACCAGGCAGAAATGCCAAGGACATCAAGCTGCTTCATTGCCCTCACAGTCTGGGTTCCTCCTGCTGCTCGCAAAGCAACTGCAGTGATACCAGCCACAGCACAAACTCCTTCTGCCCAAGCACTTCCAAACCATCTTACAGCCTGGTCATGAAAAGCTGCTTGCTGTCCTGCAGGACTGGGAAGGCTGCAAAACCTGGATGTCAGAACCTGGATCCTGAAGCGTCCCTGCAGAACTGAGTTTCAGTGAACACCGTCTGCAGCATGTCCCTCCATGGTACTGCTAACATAAGGCACCTCTGACACCCAGCAGCTAATAGGCAATAGGCTTGGCTCCCTCGCTTTCCACCATCACGGCTCAGGCCCCAGGTATAATGCTTACTTTGTTCAGTTAAGTTATTCAGGAATTGTAAGGAGGAGACGTGAGTGAAGTCGGAATTTGGCCTGGCATTTTCATAATTGCAGGAACCCAGCTTTTATAGCATTAAAACCATATGAATTTAAATAAATCCTACTTCTCCCTCATCCCAGTGAGTAACTGGACTTAGACCACAGCCGCCCTTTGGAGTCCTGCAGGGTTTTCAGCATGCAGTGCAGCCTGTCCTGCTGGGGCTGTCAGAGAATCAGATTTCCTCCCGTTTCACTACACAATGAATCTGGCTTCTTAGATAAACCCACTACCACAAAATAACTGTGGTTAAACCCTTCTTATGAACAGCCCACCACAACAGTAATGTCATCTTCCTCCCTGTCATACTCTTCTTCACTTAATTTCACAGGGTGTGACACTCACTAGTCAGAAGGGAAATAGCAGAACCAGAAACAAATCCTACATCCCTTACCCTGTTCCTTTGGGCTGGCATTGACACTGTTGTGTGTTTGCATTTCCAATGAATTTTAAAGGCATTTCTTTTTCTTTATGCTAGCTCACTGGAAGAGGAAGTTTTTGAGATTTGTATGGATTTTATGTAGCTCTGGTAAGTCTGGAGCTTTACCTTAAGGAACAGCAGGTCTGCAATCTTTCAGGGCTTAGATACTGCTAGATATGAATATCACTCAAATATATAGCAAGTCCAGCTTAAGGTTGTAGTGTTTGAGAAGAAGGTTTGTTCTGGCTTTTAGATGGTAACTGATCTCCTAACACATTTGTGTATCCCCAGGGCAGAGAGGCAGACAGCCATCAACACAGCCAGCAGTGTCCTTTCAGAGGTCCCATCTTCAACCCAAACCCAGCTTTTCTGCTGACTCTATCAACTCTTCCCCCTGACAGGGGGAGTGCAAGGAGAAGCCATGGCACAGATGGATCTCTGCTGCTTTCACAGCCTGAGCAGTGGGGGAACATCTTGCTTCTGCCCCCAACAGCTCCAGACCTTGGAGAGGGACTCTTTACAAGGGCATGCAGTAACAGAACAAGGAGGAATGGCTTTAAATGGAAAGAGGGTAGATTTTAGATTTAGATTAGAAATTAGAAAGAAATTCTTTACTATGAGGGTGGTGAGCCACTGGCACAGGGTGCCCAGAGGAGCTGTGGCTGCCCCATCCCTGGCAGTGCTCAAGTCCAGGCTGGACAGGGCTTGGAGCAACCTGCTCTAGCAGGAGGTGTCCCTGCCCATGGCAGTGGGTTGGAAGTGGATCAGCTTTAAGGTCCCTTCCAACCCAAACCATCCTATGATTCTGTGAAACCTCATATGCACAAGGGTTCAATCTCCCTAAGGGGTCAGTGCTGGCTGTACCAGTGCAGGGAGCAATTCAGTTCACTCAGAAGATGGAAACAACTACATTTTGTCAGCTAAGTGGTGCTGTAAGTTGGGAGTCTGAATGTGGAGCTGGCCACCACCCTGCTCGATAGGGAAAACACACTTGCTAAAGTCAAAAATCTGTATCAAGAACAGCAATTTAGGGAGCACAGGTGCTTTACTATCCACTGCTCTGTTTACAGAATCCAGCTTACCCTGGGCATGAGGCACTTTTCACAGTGTCTGCGAGTGCAGTCAGCCTTGCAAGTATAACACAAACCACACTCTTTACCCACCCCAAACAGCAGGGTAGAAGTGCTACCGTGTATAGAATTTTCTCTGCCTGTTGAACCAGACAACTTACTTTTCAGCTGAGTGAACATAAAGAGTTTTGTAGAGCTGTGTTAAAGTGCATTTTCAGATGCAGAGGAATTCCCTTTACCTGAGGGTACTCTTTCCCTTATCTATTTGATGGGAGCCAGAAATAGATTTTTTGGGGTGTGCGATAGACAATATGCCATGAGGAGTCATAGTTAAAGGCTCCAAAGGAGCCAATCCTTGCAACATCTGGCTAGGATAACCCTGGATATGGAAAATATAAATGTCAAGGCTTATATTTATAAATTGGAAGGGCCATGACGACATCTGCTAACAAGCTTTCTTCCAGAGCCCATTTGCTGTACATGGTTACTCACAGGCAACAATAAACATGTGCACGGATCACATGCGCGGTCTGCCCTTCCTTTTAGTCGCCGAAGGAACACGTGCTCCAGTAACACACAAACGATCTGTTCTCACAACACAGAAATACAAGTGTTTGCAAACCTCACAGCAAAGCTCTTGCATACCACACCACAGTGGGACACACTGCTGGAACAGACTAAAAATAGCTGGAGAAAAAGCCTTACATTAACACAGAAGATAGTCAAACCCACTTAGTGTTAACTCTTTCGGTGGACTAAGTGCCCTCCTTTTTTGCCTTGCTTCACAGGGGACATTTTGTACTATAGGTCCAGTCCTGAAACCTTGTTTTTATGACTGACTAGTTATGAATGGGAATCTCAAGGCTTACATAGAGTCTAATCTATTCAATCATGGTAGCTTAATATGGACATTAAAATAAGCTATAGGTAAAATAAACTTGCTTCAACATTTATATCCACAGGAACTTTTTCTCCAGCTTATATGCCAACTCTAAGTGCACTTCTGAGAAATAAATGAAAAATATAAAGTGATCCAATGCATAAACATAAAGGTTTTGCTAACCACTTATTGTATGTTTCTTTGCCCCTATTAGGCCCCCAACATTCCTGGCACTGGCCACCATCACAAAAACTGCCCATGATGCTGCCAAGTTGTCAAGAGAAGGAAAAGCATCAGCAGAAAGAGCCTGGGCTGCTTTATGATATTCATGAATTTAGCAAAGAATAAATGGAGCAAATTCTGTCTTGTCCAGTCTGCAGTGCCCTTGGCCACACATGCATCTGTGTGAAAATGGTAGGAAAAGCGAAGAAGATAAAATAACACGGAGGAGATCCACCTCTTGGTTAAAAAATGAAGAACAATGCCTAGCTATGCCTCCTACCTATTGCAGCCTGCGGCAACGCCAGATGACAATGATATGGTAGCTACAAGTGAGACATGCCCCATCTCAAAAAGGTTCTGCTGGAGGCTGCTATAAGCTCCAAAAGCCCACACTTTCATTGGCATGGACTGACTGCAAAGTGAAGTGCAGTGTTTGTAGGATCACCGCTTCCTGCAAGGTGAACTCAGAGAGGCAGAGGTGAGTGCAGAGGTCTGGGGATGAAGATGGAGATGCTGTAGCGGTCCTTTCCTCCTCCTTGCTCCAGGGCTCATGCCAAGTTCATGCAGCCAGAGTTAAAAAGGGCAGATCAAATGAGTATTGGAGAAAGAGACAAATTAAGTAGAAAACGGAGAATCATGGAACTGAAAAGTTAACAGGTTATCCAAAATAAAGAGGAGTCCTGGCACTGGATGTGGAAATGAGACTGCACTGGCTGAGAAAACAGTGGAACAAGTGCGAATGTGCATCACAGAGAAAGATATTATCATAACTCAGCAGCTGCTCCTTCTTGAAGTTGAATCCTAAGCAAACATTTTGTTTGTGCTGCATCAGACAGATCTTAGGCTGCTTAAAAAGCTAGCAATGGTAGGGCTATGTTCAGCCCAAGTCAGAAATACAGCAAACTGGGGCAGCTATAAACATATAATACAGATCATCTTTACTCAACACATCCCAAATGAAAAGTAGAAAACAAGAAAGGAAGAAAAAGCTCTTAACAGGTCTATAAACCATCTTGCACTGTATTTTCAATCTTAATCAGCATTGAGGAGGAAGGAGCAGAAAGCGCTCTTGGATATCCAGTGCTGAAAAATACCTCACTGTTCAAAAATCCAGGCTTTCGTGTGCTCCAATTTTGTTATTTGCTTGCCTTCAAAAATATGGATTTAATATCCATGATGGATTTAAATTTCCTGCAAACAAAATGCCTAATGCATTACCAATAATTTAGTTTTACGAAATAAACCTAAAATCTATATACAAATCATGTCTCTATTTCCAAGAGACTCCCATGTTGTTTTATCTCTAACAATTTTATTTTCAGGTATTTATAGCTTTCATTAAAATAGAGTTTGCGTACTGCTTTATATTAATTGTTCATACTGATGGTGAGACACTGAAGCAACAGTGAAGGTAAATATGCAAGGCTTCTGCTTATTTTATTGTTAAGTTTATCTGTGCTCCTTTCATCACACATTACAGAGAACAACCACAGAACAAAGTAAAACATACAGATCTTTTCATGTGTCTAGCAGGTGAAAGCGTGGCTGCACATCTTTTCAGCCCCATCTGGAGGATAACAAATGGACTCCTTGACTTTACAAGAGGAAAGAAGTTATCTCTCACAAACAGCTGACAGGGAGGGTCTATTAGCGTGGAGATGTAGAGCTTTAGACATGAACGTCAGGACTTCATGTCCGTTACTGTGATGCACGAGAGAGTTGTGTGCTGAGCCCAGGCTTCACAGCTTTAATTAATACATTCTGTGCACTCTGACCAACTTGATAATCCAAGATGCCTCAATAAAAACCATCTAGGGAGGGAGGATATGTCATCACCGTATCATACATTACAGTCAGGAGATTTACCTCATTTATACTGCACCAAGTTATATCGTGCTGTTATTTTACTTCTACTAGAGGGCTTGTGTACTTGGGGCTGTGCAAAGGGCATGATGAAAGAATTGCCAATGTCAGTGCTCGTTTAAAGGAGGCATCGAGCCATCTGCTCATTTTAAAGGGGGATCAAATGGAAACAGTATGAAACTCTGAGGGGGAAAATGCAGTATTTCCGACGCTTTGCTCTCTGTTCAGGAAGAGCTGAGGACACCTTCACAGAAGCAAGAGAAGCATGCAACACTGGGAAAGAGAAGGACCAACTGAACCAGTGCTTCACTGCCTAAAATATCCTTTTCTGGCCACTATATTCACCAGAGGTTATAAAAAAACGGGCAACCTAGGAACAGGTTTTAGGCCAGTTCACGACACCAAGGTTCAGCTTCCACTGAGCAACCAAGAGGGAGCATTTGTCCAGGAGGTGTTTTGAGACCACTCAGCATGACAGAAGGGTCTTATACCCAAGCTGTCAAACCATGAGACTTTTCTGATGAGCAGACATTTGTATGCATGCCCTAGAGACTGGGGGGAGTCACTGATAGGGACTGCGATGATGAAAGTTTCCCCAGAAGGAAATCCTGCCAGGAGAACAGCAAAGGAAATGGTACACAGAAGTGACGGAGGAAGGGGGCCACAAAACACAATAAAGTCCCAAACACCAATGAGATGTGACAAGGGAGGGAAGGTGGGCTCCAACACACCTATGTTTGCACTGTTCCTGGCTGCTGGAGCAGCTGCTTTGGAAGCCAGGTTCATTATAATAGGTTAGAATCATCCTGAAGCTGCATCCTAATACTTGATTGAACACAGAGCAAATAAATACAACGGTGGCAAGTGCTTACTGGGCTCCCCATGAGCATCAGTAGGCATGCACTCTCCAAGCAGTATCCTTACCAGGGAGGCAGATAGAGTAATTTAAACAAACAAGGCCCCAGTGATGGAAATTTCAAGCTCAAAGCTACCATATGGAGGGAAATCATCTGACCACAATTTACCTGTTAGACTTCAAAAGTGTCTAGGTCTCCTCTAAAGAAAAGCAGTCTTTTCTTTAATGAAGTTAAGTGCTGTATTTCAGCACCGTGTGTTGTGAAAAGGAAGCAATTTGGATTCATTTACTGAAATTTACCTTTCAGATGCAGTTAAGTGAAATTAAAAGTTTGTCTGAGTTGACAGAGTTCTGTTTTCCATCACTGCATTGTCTTGAAAGAAAGGATAACAGGCTAAGTGTTTAAATTCCATCCAAACTGATAAGGTTCACCTTGTACAGACACACTTAGTGCAGTTTATTACACATTGTCTCCCTTCATCCATCACTGGTAAAACTTTTTTAGCCTAAAATAACTGTTTCTTCCAAAATAAATTAATATTTGTGATGTTACTGTATTCATATGGGTTGAATAGCCAGCGCTGGGCTATCAGAGAAATGCCATTTCCAATGACAGAGGGAATTCATTTTGCTTCTCACTAATGGTAGGTTTTGCAGGGCTAAGCTTACCTCTGGGACAAGAATTTCTTTTCTCTTCAGATAACAATTCTTTTCCTTTAATTTCTTTCCTATGCAAGTGAAACATCTGTGTCCTCACTGTCTCTCCAAACACCATCTTCACACAAATCTCTTCCTTGGCAGTAGGAATGAACCTCTGAATTTGCCCAGTACATCCTCTCTAATTCATTCCCACCACTGTATTTCTCTCTTTTATATCCCCCAGATGCCATCGCTCATTCCAAACCTCACACCATCTGAAACACCCTCCCAGTTACTAACTTCTCTCCCTCCCTAATGGCCCCACAAGCTGTAATGCTCTTCTCCTGGTCTGGTTTTGCTTGCAGCCTTAAACCATTTGCCTTCTAGAACAAAGGTGCAATCCTGATCCTTTCTTCATGGACTACTCTGAAATGTCACAGACATTTCTCTACTCTTTCAGTTAACTGAGCAGCTCATCCTAAAAAGCCAGTGAATGATCTGTAATTAATTATTTATATTACAAGGGGAAGCTCAGTTAACACAGCGTCAACAGAAACAGTAACACACTGTGTATGCCAAACTGAAGCGTTTTAGCCCAGGGGTTTTGCCTTCCCTCCCCGCTGCCCCAGCTGGCTTTTGGCTACAGGAGCTAGCTTGGGTTTAAGTTTTGTCTAAGTTCAAATTCCTCCCCAAGACAGACTTCAGATCTGCATATTTCTGCAAAATCAAGCAGTTAAAGAAAAAAGTCCCGCTCCTTGAAATCTCCCATTTAATTCTGATTCCTGAAAAACTATTCCAAACACAAACCGCAGCCAGGCAGGACTTGTTCATTTTGTTTAGATTTTGGGGGAAGGAGGCAGAAGGGAGAGGAAACCACACATTTCATCAGCATTTTTTATTTTCTAATAGCCTTCAGTGTAGCCGATTACCCAGGAGATCAGCAAATCTTAGCTCTGTCATAGATGGGGAGAAGACAGAGCAGAAGCTTTCTCATCCTCCGTAGCAGTACTAACCCTCCAACCCACAAATCTAAATACCATGCACTCAGGAGTGCCAACTCAAATGCCTCAGCTGTTAAGACAGAACAAAAAGGAAAGGACAATCTCCAAGGTATAGCTGAAAGTAAATACTAATAATGATGTGTGACATTAAATGATGACTCATTTTTCATGAGGCCATTTCGGATTGTAGCTATAACCTCAGATCAGACCCGAACAATTCTGTGAGCTGAAGTCTTAGTGGAACCATTAATTATGGATTTCCTGGCTTTTATAGGTTAGAGTCAGACCTTTGATGTTCCTTTAAGATTGTTCTCCTGTGTTAATTTCCTTTGTTTCTGTGTTGGTAGCTTAAAAAAACACCCCAAGATTTCCATGGAAGTGTATGAGATAGCCCAGAAATGCGGTCTATAAAAGCCCTGCAATTCATGGCTCATAAAGTCCTCTAATCCACAGCCAATAAAGCTTTGGAAAAGAGCTGTATGAACCACAGTCCTTTCACAGTTCAATGAGGTTCACAGAAGAATCAATAATCTCGTTTAAATTCACCTGGATTTGTCCTTCACCTGTACATTTCTCTTTGACTTTTCAGATTGAAAGGCAATTCAAACAGCTGAATTCTGGAGACCTCACATTAAAACTAAGTTGCAGCTGACCTAAATCTCTCCTTTTTGTCTCAAAGGTGAATAAGTTTCAGGTGACAACAGGTGAGTTTAGGAAACCCAACCTGAAAGAAGAACCGTTTGAAAATATGGGACGATAGCTCAAGGTAATACTATATGCAGAGACCTCAGTTCACCTACCACATGGGGGACTCCAATTTAAATATATGCAAATGCACAATGGATCTATGGACTGGCCTGTGAATTTCTAGTACACCAACTACCTATCAACAGTCTCACTGTTGAGCGCTGGTGAGCATTGTTGAGGCAAAACAACAGAAGTTCACATGCGCAGGTATCACTCCGTTGCATATATTATTAGCCATCCTAGCTGTTTCCTCCCCAAAATGATCAGGCTACACAGCCTGGTGACAGGCTCACATTTCTGCTCTTTTCTTGCCAATCAGAAAGGAACCAGTTAGAGAGAACTCACTGTTTATTGTCTTGTGCAAGGTCCAGCTTGCAATTAATGCTGATGAAACCCAACTGCCAAAAGCACAATATGCAGCAGCTGGTTTATGAAAGTTGAGACCCCATCCAATTTATGGGGAAACCAGAGCTGGTTGTGAGTCTCTGATTTAGCTGAACAGTTTGTATTTTTTGTTTTGTTTTGTTTAGTTTCCAGGAAAACACCAGAAGTTACTCCAGAACTGCAGAATCACTAAAACCATCTGAAAGCACTAAGGCAGACTTCCCTTCTTCCAGCCTTTCCTCATTTCTAGGCCTGTGATCTTGCACTAATATCTCCCTAGGATCTTTCAGCAAGGCAGGCGACACACAATTTCTGGTTCATCACCTGCGTGGTGGGAGCGGAAACTTACATTTCCTTATCCCAGTTCTCCATCCTTGTGAAATGGAAGTAGAGGGATTAAAGGTTTTCATTCAGATGAAATCTCACAGGAGCACAGAGCAAAAAATTTAACTCTAACTGGGGAACCCTTTCAAATACGTTTCCTAGGGACATTTCTTACTGAAATAAAGCCAGCATAAGGCATAAAAGTCCACCAAAGCTGTACAAGCACCACTGCTTTAAGCCCCCAGCTGCACATTTCCACAGCCATATCAGGCGCAATATCCAATATCACCAATGGCTGGATAGGACAGGTGCAAGAGGATTGTCCCTAACTGTCAGGCTTCCACCAGATCTATTTAAGCATCACACTTGCATGACATGTATGGTGAGCTGCACCAGACACCCATGTGAAAAGTTGAGACATCATGGGACACCATGACTTAGCAGCTCCCAGGCAGGAGAAAGATAGAGAAGTCCCTTGTCCTCCAGGCAATCAACTACGTTGAACTAAATTAATTCATGCTTAAGCATCCTCTGTGGGGAGGATTCAACCACTGAACACAATTTGGGAACAAAACACACAAATCCTTCTTACCAAGGCTGGCGTTAACCTCAGAAATTGCCTTACTATGTTAAGATTAACATGTACCACCTTAACAACAACCCTTACCTCACTCACCCTGAGAATATAAAAAAACCTCTCAAAAAAATGAGGCAACTTCTCCATTAAAAAGAAGGAACTTAAAAAAAAAAAAAAAACCCAAGCACAATAATGTGGAACTTTCTCCTTAGCAAAGGGAGAAGCCTTTGAGATACACTTTCATTTCACTTGCAAGGAATTTAGGTGCTATGAAAATGGGAACAACAGTAATGCTCAAAGCCATCATTGCATGTACAGGCAAGCAGACAGTTCCCAATAGATTATCTATGCCTTTGATGTGTTAGGCTGTTTATCTGTCCATGACTCAGCCTGGATAAAGGCATTAAGAGCTGCCCCAAGTTTTAGAGGTGGGAGAATAAGTTGCCCAGGAATCCTAAAAGCACACATTGAGAATCCCTGGTCACACATGAAGGCTTTTATTCAAACAGTGAATGTGATTTTTTAACCTTGGATCAAGATTGGAATGGCCATGGAAACATGCCTACCTCCATTCTCTTCACATAGAAGCCTGAGAGGAGTACTTAGTTTTGCCTCAGTTTGCTGTTTTCAATGCAGTTTGAGATGTTAAAACATTTCAGCCCCAGATCACAGTTAGTATTGAAAGTCAGGTATGTCAGAATCTTAAAGAATCCCAGGCTGGAAAATGGGCAAATCTTTGGGCTGAAAGCTGACAGCAAAGATGGGAAAATAATTACTGTAAGAAAGAGGGTGAGCACAAAATATTTTCCATTGTAATTTTTTTCCTGGTTTTACTCTGACAAATTTTTGTTTCTGTATATTTTTAATATTCTATGCAATAGGTTTTTTTTTTTTACTTTTACTTTTAGATCAAATGTGCCCTGCAGCCTTCTATCTAGTTCTTCATTGGGCTCCAAAACCATGACCTCACTCCCTGTCTTTCCCATTTAGCCTTTTGCTAATCCTCTTATGACCTGATCAACAAGAGCTGGGATCTGTAAAGAGTAACCAGTTAGGAGACAGCAGGAAGAGGACAGGGTCCATAAGAGTTATGACTCACCTGTCTTCTATCCGAACCCAGAGGTCATTGAACTGCCTCTGGCGATGGTGTTTGTGCTGCTTCTTGTGCCATTTCTTCTGCCTGCCAAACTCTTCCAGCTGACTGATGCTATCTGGCAACAGGAGGTGAGGAGACAGGCTGTCTTCTTCATCCATCTGCAGCGGCTTCAGGGAAGGAGACGTCAGTGGGACCTGCTCAGATAGCTGGACAGCGGGCAGGGCTGTTGCTGAGGATCCTTCCAAGGCTGGGCTTGTCTTTGTCATCCTGGAACTGCAAAACACAACATTTAAACATTTGATGAGTGAGGCATCATGCTAAGAAAAATGGAGAGCAGAGGACTACACTCCTCGGTGGGTGCTAAGAAGGAATACAGGGAGAAAGGCTTTTGCTTCGGGCATCAACTAAAGACAACAGTGGCATTTCCTAGCAAGCTTTCAAGTAAACACTAAACTGAAAAAAAGAGAGGAAAAGCAGTTGATATGCTATTGTTTTCTGGCATTTTAATTACTTCTTACAGGCTTGAGAGCCTGTGTTAGGCATCAATGTTACCTCCCCCACTGGGCTAAAGGTTAAATGGCAGAACTGTGACTCTGAGGGAAACAGGCACCTTAACAGAAGCAGGCCTTATGGAATCATAGAATAGTTAGAGTTGGAAAGGACCTTAAGACATTAAGTTCCAACCCCCCCCGCCATGGGCAGGGACACTTCACACTAAACCATGCCACCCAAGGCTCTGTCCAAACCAGCCTTGAACATCTTAAACTGATGAGACAATATTAGTTTCTTTTTTTTTTCCAACTTTGCATATCACCTGTGGAAAACAAGTCATGGTTTTGACTGCAGCAATAATTATGCTTGTTCATCTGAATTAGGAGTGGTGACAGGGAAGCTCAGGCTGATGACAGAAGTACGGTCTAGTAGCCAGGCTGCCGGGATAGGATATGTGAGACCTGAACTCCAGCATATTTTGTACAATGAAGAAATGAAGCAGAAAAGATGGTCAATGACACAGGCACCTTGAAGCAGTACTGCCAGAGCCATTGACTCCTGTGTGAAACACCATTACACCGCCTCTTGCCTCTGACTGGGACTATGCAGAAAAAGGCCTTTTTATTGTTTTAATCTGCTAGAGTTTCACTAGTTGTAGAAAAAGCCAGTACAAACAACTCTCCTTTGATATGTGGTCATGTGATACATGTGACATGTACCATAGATACATATATACATAGATATATAGATACGTGTCACATTTGTGAGCTAAGATATCTGAAACAAGACTATACCAAACCACTACTGACACAGTGATTCCTCCCCAGACTTCAACAGAAGTTCCTGTTTGGTCATTATTGCAAGAGAGAAACTTCAGTCCTGGGATGGCCCGGTGAGTTGTAGGTACAGAAAATGGAAGAGAATTAATAGGCAAAACGAAGCTGCGGTCTGCAGAACTATTTCTATTACATGGATGCTATGACTTTTATGACAGAAACAATTAAAGTCACATGAAAAGTTTTGCCTCCTGAGTGAAACCAGTAAGACATTTTAATGAAAAAGTAATAAAAATCCTAAACTTCATTGGTGACAATGTACAAAATGTGCTACAAGTGAAACCACATGTTTCACTTATGGAACATTTTATTCTCTTCCAAAAAAGTCACATCTAGTACTAATTGCAGCTTTTCTTCCTTTTCACTTTTTTTGAAGTCCACTACAATAGCAGCTAAGATGGTCATCTCCAGTTCCCCTGCATCACGTTTCACCCAAAGCTCCTTCCAATAGCTACTGATAATTAATCGTTGTTACTATGAGAATTACTGGCAAAAACTAAAGTAATTTTGTTATTTGTAGCCAACATTAGTGAAATTCCTCAGAGATTGTATGACAGATCTCTGAAAATCTACAGAAAAGAAAGTGCTTGTTCAAACTAATTCTGAATTCTCCAAGGTTGCTTATTTTAATAAGAGACACAAGAAAATCCCATATTTTTCCTCTTTTTCCAAGCATTCAGACTTGGTGTGTCCTTTTCAGATTCCTTCATACTCACTCCATGCTTCATTTTACACCACAGAGATCTGCTGGTTCTAGTTTTCTTAACACATTAAGACTTTCTTCCTCGACTGATGTCAAGGATGAGTTTCCATCAGTGCAGCAACCTTGAGAGATCTTGGTGCTCTCCAAAACCTTCAAGACAACTTAGGCTGTGACATAGGCTCACGGCTGAAGCACAGCCAACTCCAGACTCATGTAAAAGGACAGGCTCCCATAGCTTTGCACTGTGTGGGTCCCCTCAGGCCACAGCAGACCATTCTTAATCCTTATCCAGCCAGTTTAGTGGTGGTCTTAGCAGTCCTGGGGTAACAGTTGGACTTGATAATCATAAAGCTCTTTTCCAACCCCATTGATTCTATGATTCCATGATGGTGGATCAGTGAAGTACCAACAGGCATATGCTGCCATTTAACAGCTTGGAAGGTAACACAGTGTGATCTTGGATAGGATGGGTTAGGCAGCTAGGAAGGACCTGAGCAAACATCTACAAACTCCATGTGGGTATCTGCAATGGCAGCAGGCAGCGATAGATGGCAAGAAGGTGCCAGCCTGATCGCCTGCTGCACTTCTGCCAAAGCAAAGGTAATACAAGCTGGTTGATACTGCCCAAAGACAGCCCGTTCTGGTACCCAGATCCTCCTGCAACCCAGCATCCATCTGCATGCTGGGGAGAAAGGCACTATCCTGGCCACAAGGTTGTGGTGGGCAGAAACATGAAGCAAGAGAATGAAGCAGACATGAGAGCTCAAAGTAGACAAACAATGTGATCAACACAGATAAAACTATGCTGTTACGAAGATTTCTGGTTTTATTGACTTTCTTCTCTTGCCACCAAAGTGTGCCTCATGTTCTGAGCAGTCAGTAACTCCCTGAGACACTGAAGGTAGGAGCAGCCCCTAGGTCACTCCACATCTGCCAGCTCAGCACTGGGACCACCATTTGGTTGAATACTCTTAGAGACATCTGAACACATAATTTCCCCCTTTAACACCTACTATTTTGTTACATGTGTTTACCTTGCTCTGAGCTCCTAGTAAACTGGAACCAGTAGAAAGGTGCTTTTATGGGTTGAGATTTTAGAAACCACTTAAGACGACTGGCAGCTCACTTCTTATTAAAATTAATGAGTTTGGGCATCAAAATCCCAGTGGTGGCTTTGAAAGTTTCTAGCTTAATTGTTTCCACCACCATCACATGAGCCACAGGTTGTAAACTCGATATTTCAGGACATTCTTTGGGAAGAGAATAAATAAACACTGCAGAAACGTTAAAATGCTGTAACCTAAAGAGGGTTATAAACTAACCACTTGTACTTTAGAATCGATGCAGAGGGAATAGCTCCACTGTGGCAACTGCATATTACATTTAGCTGATACTTGTTCCATTATTCCTGTACTACTAATAATTACCCCAAGACCTAGGAGGGGCTGTTGAAGTCTGTATGTTGATGTGTGCTTACTTCTTTCAAGGAAAAAAAAGCAAATTTAATGAAAACTGATTTAATATATCTGGGGACCTGTTGCTTTCAAATCTGATCATCATCCTGCAGACATTCAAACTCAAAACTCTTAATCTCACAGAATACTGGTATTTAATCAAAAAATATTCTAAGAACACTTAAAGATTTTAACTCAAAGTAAGTAAAAGTAAAGTAATTCAAAGTAAAGTTTCTACCAGAAGACAGCTTTCCCACTGATTTCAATAAAAATCTTATTACTGCAAAGGGCTTGAATTTATTAATATCCTAGATTTCTTCCTCCTAAAGAAGACGACAAAAACCTCCCATCTACAATAGAATACCTGGACAATAGATCTCCCTTTGTGTTAAGCTTTACTGTTAGATTCAATCGATTATTTCATGGACTATTTCATGCCTTTCCTTCGGACTCAGTCTCAAGGCACTCTGTTATTAGCACAGCTGCACTGTACGAAACCATAGGGATATAATACAGTTTTTTTTCCACTCCTTCACCATTGCTGAGACAGCTTTTCAAGATACACAGTTATTTTGGAAGCCAGAGAAAAAGCAGGGCTAGTTTTCAGTTTGTGAGGCCACACTGCTGAAGAAAGACTGAGAACATACCACCCAAATATCTTGGTCCATGCAAAGAAGTTGGAGATTTTTCATTCATAACTTGATACAACTCCAGGCTTAGAGGTTCCACCCATTTTGAAATCTGTCATTCTCACACAGGGTGGTCTTTGAGAAACTAAAAGTATTTCAGGCCCTTAGGTAGGCTTTTCTCATTTCTGACCTTTATTTCCTTCCCTGGGATGCAGAGTTCTGCAAAACAAGCTCTCTAAAATAACAGAGTCCACACAAGAAAACTTAGGAGCCTTAGCAAATATCCTATGTGGCTTGGTCCTAAGGTACAGAAAACAGTGAAAACAGGAAAACATTTATTCTTGCTAGTTCTTGAAAATACTTAATCCACAGAAGAAGACACATGTGGTTTTTGTTTCACTCCTGGTGAAATTTGCCATCCTTTTCTAAATCTTTTAAAGAATTAAAAGAACAAAACAAAACAAACCGGCAAGAAGTTTAGGCTGAGCTCTATGCTCCATTAGGCTGTCTCTGCATTTCTCTCTTTGCTTTGCGGTCTCTAGTGTTGCTCTGTGCTGACACTGACAATAGGAAATTGCCTCATCATCAGGATTTGCTAGGGTTATTGAGTCCACTCTGGTCAGAAAAAAAGACATTAACATCATGAAGTCCTTTTAATAATTCTCAGGCTTAAAATCGTACAGGTTCCACTTTCATAGAATCATAGAATAGTTAGGGTTGGAAAGGACCTTAAGATCATCCAGTTCCAACCCCCCTGCCAGGGGCAGGGACACCTCCCACTAAACCATGCCACCCAAGGCTATGCCCAATTCAGCCTTGAACACCGCCAGCGGTGGAGCATTCACAACTTCCCTGGGCAACCCATTCCAGTGCCGCACCACCCTCACAGTAAAGAATTTCTTCCTCATATCCAATCTAAATTTCCCCTGTTTCAGCTTGAACCTGTTACCCCTTGTCCAATCACTACAGTCCCTAATGAGGAGTCCCTCCCCAGCATCCCTATAGGCCCCCCTTAGATACTGGAAGGATGCGATGAGGTCTCCACACAGCCTTCTCTTCTCCAGGCTGAGCAGCCCCAACTTTCTCAGCCTATCTTCATATGGGAGGTGCTCCAGTCCCCTGATCATCCTCGTGGCCCTCCTCTGGACTTGTTCCAACAGTTCCATGTCCTTTTTATGTTGAGGACACCAGAACTGCACACAATCCTCCAAGTGAGGTCTCATGAGAGTGGAGTAGAGGGGCAGGATCACCTCCCTCGACCTGCTGGTCACACTCCTTTTGATGCAGCCCAAGACAAGGCTGGCTTTCTGGGCTGCAAGCGTACACTGCCGGCTCGTGTTCATTTTCTCATCGACCAACACCCCCAAGTCCTTCTCTGCAGGGCTGCTCTGAATCTCTTCCCTGCCTAACATGTAGCTGTGCCTGGGATTACTCCGACCCAGGTGTAGGACCTTGCACTTGTCATGGTTTTCATTCAACTCCAAGCCACGTGGCAGTCTGACCATGCCTTTTGACCTGCCCAGGCAAACATCTCCCTACCCCTCACATCAGGTACCCAATTTCTGCAGCTTGGAGGGCTGTGACCATCTCTGGGCTTAATAACTTTCTCTGTGGGATGAATCAAAGCATCCACATTTCATTCCTGCTCTGAACAGTCCTTGCAAATAGCCTAACTTCACCACCAATGGAGGCTATGTGCTGTTAACACTCTACCTTGCACCACACCTTGTCCCCACCAATAGGGATATTCCCAAACATTGGGAAAATGGTTCATTGACCATTATCTGAGGGGAGCATTACGCAGGGAAGACCCCACTAACATCTTTGCTCACTGGACCTACCAGAGTAATGCTAATAACATTTGAGGTGAGAGCCAAATGGGCTTCAGCAGGGCCAGGAATTTGCCCTTGCTTTAGCTCATGAGACAGGACATGCCTTTGCTGACCATACACATCTTCCAAACAACTAAATCATCAATTTAATCTTTTTTTTTAGTACTCTTGCGGTAACGTTTCTGTTCCCTCAGATATGTGCAGAATCTTCTAAAATGCAACTTTGCCAATTTGTTATTTGCATCTTGACTTCGCAGCGTGAGCAATGGAAAAGTTTAGCTCAGAAGACTGCCATGTTTTGAACGTGCTTCCAAGTACAGCAACATCACTGAGGTTTTTCTCGCTTCAGTTTTCAGAACTGTCAGAGAAGGAAAGATTTTGTTTCATCAAGAGTGAAGCTGTGGTGATAGTGAGGAATGTGTGATGTGGCAACTTTATCCTTATGCCACTGATCTTGGGATGCACCCGGATGACAGCCAGACACTAAGTTAGGAGCATCTTATTATAAACGGGTTTTCGTAAATTCCGGTTTGGGAGTCTTTGTCAAGGCAGGAATTTGTCAGGCTATTGCACGCATCCTTGCTCGCCTTGCCACAGGCCACAGAGACATCTGCTTCTTGCTTTTTTTTCCTTACACATCCCTCAGAGAGAGCAGTCATGCACACCCACAAGACGGGCACCAGAATGTCCTGTCCCACAAGTACTTGTTTTTCCTCTTCCATGATAGGATGAAACTCACATTTTCAAAGCTCTTGGGAGAGCAGCAAACAAAGGGAGAACAGAAATCCAGGCAGGAATCCTAACCTACTCCAGAATAGCTCATAAGGCCTCTTAGAGTTTAGACCATGGTTCTCTCACATAACAAGGTGACACCAGCACATATCACCAAGGAGTTCATCTCCTTCAAGATGAAAACATATCTATATATAAATAAATAAATATATATATAATATATATACACACACATATAATTTCTTTTTTACTGGAAAGATAGTAACTCCAAAGAAAAGATTGGAGAATTAGGTTCTTCCCATACCTAACTTACCTGAGCTGTTTCAGGTAACTATTTTAAATTACTGAGGATGAATTTGGGCTCTAGAAGCAGCAAAAGAGATTACCTGTGAAATGCCTGATTATTCACTCAGCTGATTGGTTTAATTATCATGAGGTTATTTTATTTAGGATGCAGTTGCCTTCAGCCTGTGCACTAAAGTTAAGGCATTTCTATGTCTTCTTAACAGAATTTGAAAACAAAGTTGGTTTTTTACATTTTTGCACCAGAGTCAACTACATCTCATGAGCAGTTAAATTAGGTTAAGCAATGAAATTAGATTACAGTCCACCAAACTTGGATGGTATTGCTGGACTCAAAATACATGTCAGACTATTTATTTGGGAAGAACTGCTGTTGTTCAAGAACAAACTAACAATCACTTAGTTAGTTTGGACGGGAATTTAGTCCTCAGTATAGACAGATATATATGCAAACCCTCAACTCTGTGCACGAAGTGAAAAGCTTGTGAAGTCAAGATATTCCCATGGGTGGCGATGTTTTCCTTCCCAGTTTGAGAAACTATAAAATAAGTAAAACTTTCATTGTCTATTCCAGTTCATTAAAAGTGGAGCAGATCCAGGGCAAAGGAGAAAAATGCAAGCTGTCTGCAACTGGAGCAGTTGAATTTGCTGAAAAAAAAAAGAGGGCAGCAGTAACATTTATAAATTGGCATTTCCACACTTTCAGATGAGTTCTTTGATGCCACAAAACTCAAAATGTTTCATTTCAGCATTTGCTGAGCAAAGCTTTCAACTTCTTTTTCAGTGTTCTGAAAATGCTACAAAGTGGCCTTTTTTGTTTAAAAATTGATCCCCTGCCTTCAAAAATGTCCTCAAAACGTTCCACTTCAGATTGCTCTGAACTTATTTCCCCTTCTCGACTTTCTGGTTCAATTCCTGATCTGAATAATCCATTGTTCATGCACCTTTAGTGCAAACTGTGAAAACTGCACACTCCAGCCTCAGAAGATGGGCTGTGCCAACAGAGGAAGGATGGGGCAACCCTCCAAGTCTTGCTTCCATCTCCCATGTTAGTAGCAAATAAGATCCTTCTCTGCTTATGTCACACAAAGCCCCACCTCAGACTCTGTCTTACTATCACCATACCAATTTAGTGATAACCTATTTCCACTTAAGCATCTTGAGTTCAGCAAAATATTCATAATACAGATGCCTTTGGTGCCTCACTGTCGTATGGAAATTGTACTTAAAGTTCCTCAGACAGAATACCTATTGCATACATCAAGATGGGCTCTTTTCTGCTCAAGCCTCCTGGTTCAACATGGGAGCATGAAGCTATGCAGCTGCCTTGGGACATGGGTTTTGTTCTGCAAGTCTACCTCACAGAGGAAAGGGCTTTACATCCAAATTACAACTCCTGAGTCCTGTACCACTGAAAGACTTGCCGCATAATGCTAACTGAAAGGTTTCAGTGACTTCTCATAAATGTTTGAGTGCTGACTTTGCAATGAATTTGTAATATTTCTGCTTTTCCTCCCTGATTTTGGACAGAAACAAATATTGGAGTATCAGTATTACCTCTGGATTGGAAATCCTGACTTGTGTCCAAATTTGACAAGAATACTTAGGCTTTGTGATGAATATAAAGTGATGGCACTTCACCACAAAAGAAGATTTTAGGGGTGCATTTTTATTGAAGTGGAGTATTTTCAAGCTTTATTCCACAGATTTTTTTTCTGTTATTGCTTGAAAAGCATCAGTAACAAGAGTAAATATATTACTCTTTCCTTTTAATAACTTTTTAATAAATGCATATATACTGCTTTAATAAAGAACATTGGTGGACTTATTACTGGACAATGTAATCTCTTTCCTCTTTATAAGCTCTCTGATCTATGTTTCTTCGAGGTGATGTCATATTAATTATACACAGCAGATTTTTCAGGGGCTGGAAATTAACTTCCATCAACCAACAGGTTCTGCAAAGCATAAAATTCTTCTCCTGTTTGGCCCAATCTGCAACACCAAGTTTTTCAGGTCTAATTGGATTCTGAGGAGGGACTTTTCATTAGGGACTGTAGTGATAGGACGAGGGGTAACGGGTTCAAACTTAAACAGGGGAAGTTTAGACTGGATATGAGGAAGAAATTCTTTACTGTAAGGGTGGTGAGGCACTGGAATGGGTTGCCCAGGGAAATTGTGAATGCTCCATCCCTGGTGGTGTTCAAGGCCAGGTTGGACAGAGCCTTGGGTGGCATGGTTTAGTGGGAGGTGTCCCTGCCCATGGCAGGGAGGTTGGAACTAGATGATCTTAGACGGTCCTTTCCAACCCTAACTATTCTATGATTCTAATTGTGACATCTCCAAAGTTTTGGTTTGGCCTTAGGTTTTGGGCCATTTCTGATTCAACAGCATATTTATAGTGGTTTGGGCAGCATCTGAGAAGCTAGACAAAGGTGATCAAATGCCACAATCTTATTTCAGCAGTTCTGAGCTCAGACTCCAGTGATCAAAAAGCACGTGCGGGGCTGAACAAATCCTTCTTTCTCCTTGGGCTGCTGCAATCAAACTAGAAATACTCATCAAAACTAATCTCTCTCCTACTTCCATTTTAAGTTAATGAAGCTCCTGATGTCTATGGCTCTCTGCTCCTCTCTAAGCACTGTCAGATTTTGGGACACTGAGCTGTATAGCCACGTGCAAAGGCATGCCTGCTAACTCAGCTGAAAAACTATTCTTATCTCAGAATAGAATCACAGAACAGTTAGGGCTGGAAAGGACCTTAAGATCATCTAGTTCCAACCCCCCTGCCATGGGGGATGACTTACGTTGTCCCTAATCTGTCTTTCATTCGCTATGTACCTATAGAATCCCTTCCTGTAATCTTTAACATCCCTAGCCAAGTTGAATTCTAAGTGGGCCTTAGCTTTCCTAACCTGGTCCCTAGCTTCCCGGACAACATCCCTGTATTCTTCCCAGGCCGCCTGTCTTTGCTTCCACCTTTTATAAGCCTCTTTTGTCCTTTGAGTTTTCCTCAGCAGCTCCTTATCCATCCAAGGAGGTCTTCTGGCCCTCCTGCTGCACTTCCTTCTAGTTGGGATGCAACACTCCTGAGCTTGTAGTAGGTGATCCTTGAATCCCAACCAACAGTCTTGGGCCCTCCTGCCCTTTAGGGCTATATCCCATGGAACCTTACTAAGCAGGTTCTTGAAGAGGCCAAATTGAATTGTGCTCCCAGTGCGCCTTCTTTGGGAATTGGTTTCTCTGCTGGATCCTCTGGAGAGAGAAACAACTGGAAGAGTCCATATTTTACATCACATCTTAAAAGTAAACTCTCTACAGAGACATCAGCCGAGCAAGGCACCATATGCCTAACTTGAGGGACTAAAAACTTTTCATTGACTTACGGACTTAAGCTAAGGGCAGATTTACTTAGTGATGCCTGGCACTGTTTCCTGCAGTTCCCTCTGATGCTCCTGGAGCCAGGTCCTGGCCGAGATGAGATACTGGGTGGATCACAGATCTATCTGCACAAGCATGGCAACCTGTCCTCCCTAAGTACCTTGTTCATTCCAGGCTCTTACAATTGCAAGATGACAGATAACGTAGACATATAAGTATCTGCTATCACTAGAAGGAGAGAGACATGGACCACTTAAACTCAGCAGCAAGCAGAAGTGTGGAACCAGAGCCGTAAGACGACCATGTCCGCAAGAGATCCCACATCTCCATTGCACCGAATCCACTTTTCCTCTGTGTAGCTGACACTGTAAAACATCTGATCTGCTTAGCCATTGATGGCTGCTGAGCTAAAATAAGGAACACAAAGGCTGCCTGCCTTTCTCCAAAATACTGTTATAGTCCATTGGCATTGTTTTTATCACAGAGCCTGAGTGTTTCCAAGAAAAGAACAAAACAGTTGTCAGAAACCCTATTCAGATAACACTTCAGCCTGTCTGTGGGCATTTTTACTGCATGGCAGGGGACAGAGCCCTTAAACATGAAGGCAGGAGAGTTCTTCCTCCAAACTCCACTTACTTTAATATCTAACGCTGTTCTATCAACTCTAATGTTAATGGACTTTACATAATGTCTCTCTACATATCAGCCTGGTTTCACCTCAGCTCCCTCTCTGCATTAACTCATGCTGACGAAACTGTTTGTATTAAATACTTCTTTCTGTCTGACAAATCCATCCTTCATTAAAATTCTTCATTAATGAAACATGCACATTGTTGCTGAAATTTTAAGGAAGAAAAGAAAGGTTTTATATTCTCTATTTTGGTTGTTAATTGAACCTTTTGAGATTAGACCTTGAACTACAGCTTGAATACCTAGGAGGCATCTGAGGCCACAAGAAAGATTGATTTTTAATGAACTCAGGCAAATCTCACTGACTAGTTACAAACAACAAGGTCAAGGTCTGCTCCACAGCAAATATTTCTCCTTCATTGCAATGTCTATTAGTGTTATTGGTACGTTTAAGAATCCCAGAAATAAACTACACACACATTAAAGAGCTCCGTCTCAGCTGCCTGATACGTGAAGGGTATGAGCCGACGACAGACAGATACAGACAGAGCATCATGAGGACACAAGGACACAGCACTCAACTGTACAAAAGTGAGAGCCTTTGCAGCCTCCCTCCCTGAAGTCTGCTCCAGACATCATTGCAAAGGAGCTTTGGGGGTTCACCTGCTCAAAGGAGTTACCAACACAGCTAAAAACACAGGAGGAGGGTCTGCATAAAGGCAGTGTTTCCTTCCTCCTGCATCTAACTGGTTAGCACTGGCCAAGAGGAGTCATGGAGGTCCCCTTAGGTCCCCTACAAACAGCCTCTGCTGAGAAAAGGGGGAGGAGAGTGATGGGTCTATGGAGCAATTCTGGCGCCAGTCATATTCCAATTGAAGAAAGGGATGGCATGTCCGTGCATAGCTACACCAGGGGCTTTCTGCCAGCCCAGCACAAGAATTAGGCCAACTGTCTTCCTTGATCAGAGAGCTATCAAGACCCTCAGCTACCCTTTGTGTAAGTTCTGCAGATTTAATTTGTCAAGGGAGAATAATAAATCACACTGGGGATTGGCAGTGGTAGAAACCTTCATTGAGGGTGCTTTGTGAACATGAACGACAAATGTCTCTTGTCACAAGCTTGAGCAGAGCCAACTTCTACATAAACTGTTTATACAGTCACACACATGTACACAAACCCAGTGATTAAGCCTACAGCTCTCCTCCCATGAACAGAACCCCACATGACAGTGAGTGGAACAGCAGGAAAATGAAAACCACTTGTTCTGCTGCTCCCCAGAGCACAGAAAGTCACTTAGGAAGCCTCCTCTCCCTCCACTGTATGTGCATGTCTGTTTTCTTAGTCTGCGTTTGTTTGTTTTTTGCCTGGAAATGCTTTATCCAAGTGCCAGTTGTTTGAGAGGGTACCACAGCCTAGTACTTGTAGCACTGCCTAGGTACTGAAAAGCATGTAATACCACAAGTCTAACAGACGTCAGAGGCTCATCAAAACTATGCCTGGCATGTGGCACAGGTTCTAGCAGTCATGTTAGCTTCTTATCACTGCACAAAGCTGGAAACACCTTGAGAGTGACCAAACTAGGACTTCTGCTGAGGCAGTGCTGTAATGCAGCTCAAACTACAGAAAAGCCAGTATTTCTCTGCTAGCAGAGGGCTTTTGATCTCAAAATCATCCAATTCACAGCATAATTGGGTAATTTAAAGTTGGAGTTTTTTAGCATACATTATTAAAGTCAAGTTTCTTCTCTATTCACTGAGAGTGTGCCCTTCTACCAACCTCATGGGACCAGACTGTCTCTCCAACATAGCCCTGCACTAGAATACACACTTAATTTTCAAAGGGTCTGCAAGACCAAGGATTCAACATCTATGCTTGCAACCTTCAGTCAGCTTTTGCCACTGCTTCTTAATCCACACTGAGTATCATTCCTTGTTGGTTCTCTTAAAAAGACTCCATCTTTCAATAAGTGAGGATTCCTCCCTGTCTCAGTCCACCTTCCACTGCAAGGGATGGGTCCACAGCACAGGTCAGGGGTGCTGCCATAGCCAAAAGGGCCCCTAGAACCCCATTTTCTGCTATGATGTCTGCACAGTAGAGCTGAAATTATGTTGGGATCAAGACATAGAAAGCTCTTGACTTTTGTTTCTGCTGCTGCGGTCTACCCTGGCAGCTAAGATCAACCCTGGATAGGTGATATCTCCATACCACAAGCATGAGATTGACAGATGTACCAGGAGACACCAAGCCCAGAAACAGAAAGCTGATACGAATCTGGGCTTTCACTGGAAGCAGTTCCACACAGGAAACATCTGTACAAGAAAGTGATGAAAGGAGTGGGTAAGTCTTAAGTGCTGCAAAAGAGACTCAGATGACCTCTGCGTCATGCTCTGCGGTGGCTGAGATGCGTCTTGTATTTATTGAGAGCAGAGCATTGCCAGTGCTTTCACAGCTCTCCAGGCCTGAATGCTGCCCATCAAATCCCAATAGGGAAGGGATCACGCAGTGGTTTAGGGGTTAGCAATTTAAATAACACTAAAGTAGCTGTGCTGTCACGGTTTCCCCCAGGGAGTTAAAAGCTCTTTATGCCATAGCTTTCCATCCACCCACAGAGATAACTCCCCACCTCACATGAAGATAGCGAGAAGAAATACAGCAAAGACTTAGAGATGCTGCGCTGGGGTAGGGCCACATGAGCCCTGTGGACAGAGGTGCGTGGTCTAGAGTGCAGAACTGCCACCTTGTGCTGTTGAAATGCTGCCCATGTAAGATGTTTTAATTAAAACTGCAGAATGATTCATCTGACTCATCTCTCTGCAATGAGAATGAGCACTTGGGGCTGCCCCGCTAGGCCCACTGAGACTGAGATGTTAATTCTGAACAGAAGCACAAGATACTCAAGCAATGCTCTTTTCCTTAGCAAATGATGACATCCTGCATGCATGCGGGTCTGTCTCTTGGTCTTCTCCCTCCTCTAGTAAGACTCAATGCGACAGCCTGTTGTAACTGAGTTATCCTAAGCAACACAGAGCTCAAAAAAGAGTGTATGCCCTTATTTACATGAAAGTAAGCAAGAAGGAGTCAGGCTTTATGAGGAAATGCTCATGTATGAGCTCAGCCTGTTCCTAGATACCAGTGCAACAAATAGAACGCCCATAGGATCCCTAGACCTCATCAGGTCTGCTGTCCACAGACTGACCAGGGGTTTCCTGGAAAGGCAGGGGAGGTAGAGAGAGAGGGAAGCGGAACAGTGCACCCCAACAGAGAAAAAAGAAGAAAATAAAATGAGACCAGGTCCATCATCTCATTTCAAACACTTCTGGTTGCCTGTGCATTTCATTTGCTGGCTTTCACTGACTTGAGTGGGAATTGCTGACCATTCAGCAATGATTGCTATCTGTATGAATGCTTCAATACGTAGAAATCACCCTAAATTCATGGCTACATTTGTAAAACAAACAAGCAAACAAACCCCCTGTTAATTCTGCTTTCTTTCAAGTCCACGTCCTTTCTCCTTGAGGGGGATGTTTCTAAAATTGCCTCCGGGATTTAAAACCTCAGTGCCTGCTAAATGTCAGTGGGAAGTTGTGCTTCCCAGTTTTCATTTGCAGCGTAAAACCTAATCTACATATAAGTTTGATACACTTTCAAAATTCCCACTTAACATTAGCAAGAAACCACATGCCTCTAGGGAAGAAAGATGTCACAAACACAAAGCAAGGTTTGCTTTGACAAAATGGTGGTAAAAAGCCAGTGTGTGCATGTATTGACTGCCTGTCAATGAGCGGGATGACCTGCTGCTCCTGGGAAGAGGTCTTCAGCCTAGGTAACATTATGGAGGGAGAAAAGAGGCACCCAACAAAACCATGCGTGCACCCAAAAGGGAATCAGAGGTGAGGACACAACAAGGCCCTTCAGATCTGCATCTGCCAGGATGGGAGAAGCAGAGGAAGAGCCACCCACTGACCCGGACCAAAACACCACCAGTGTTACTCTGGTTTTAGAGAGCCTTGATTCTTAGCACTGCTTATTTCAGAAAACAGCTTTTTCTCTCCAAAGTTCATGCAGGGGCTTCTGGATCTTCCTTGTGCTGGAATGTGATGCCTTTACTCTGTGGGCTTTGGGAATAACTCCTTAAAATGGCTTAAAATGATGTAAAATGCCACAAACGCCAGCAATGTTACAACCTAAACCCACTACAGCAGCAGAGGTTTACTCCCCTCCTTGTAGAATCATAGAATTGCTTAGGTTGGAAAAGACCTTTAAGACCATCAAGTCCAACTGTTAACCTGGCACTGCCAAGTCTACCACTAAATCATGTCCCCAAGCACCACATGATGTATTTTAAATACATCCATGGATGGCAACTCAACCACCTCCCTGGGCAGCCTGTTCCAACGCTTGACAACATTTTGGTGAAGAAATTTTTCCTAATATCCAATCTAGACCTCCCCAGGAGCAACTTGAGGCTGTTTCCTCTCATCCTATCCCTGGTTACTCGGGAGAAGAGACCGACTCACACCTAGCTCCATCTTTCTTTCAGGTAGTGGCATAGATCAATAAGGTCTCCCCTGAGCTTCCTTTTCTCCACACTGAACAACTTCAGTTCTTTCAGCTGCTCCTCATAACACTTGTTCTCCAGACCCTTCACCAGCTTTCGCTGTCCTTTTCTGGCCCCGCTCCAGTACCTCAATGTCTTTCTTGTAGTGAGGGGCCCAGGACTGAACACAGGATTCAAGCTGCAACCTCAGCAGTGCCGAGTACAGGGAGATGATCACTGCCCTGGCCCTGCTGGCCACACTATGCCTGACACAGGCCAGGATGCTGCTTGCTTTCTCAGCTGCCTGGGCACAAGCTGGCTCATGCTCAGCTCCATCAATCAGTATCCCCAGGTCCTTTTCCATCAGGCAGCTTTCCAGCTACTCTTCCCCAAGCCTGAAGTGTCGTGTAGGTTTTTTGTGGCCCAGCTGCAGTACCTGGTACTCAGCTGTGCTGGACCTCATGCCACTGGCCACAGCCCATCAATACAGCCTGTCCAGATCCCTCTGTAGAGCCTTCCTACCCTTCACCAGACCCAACACTCCCACCCAGCTTGGTGTCATCTGGAAACTTACTGAGGGTGCACTCGATCCCCTCATCCAGATCATTGATAAAGATATTAAACAGAGCTGGCCCCAATCCTGAGCCTTGGAGAACACCCCTTGTGACCAGCTGCCAACTGGATTTAACTCCATTCACCACCACTCTTTGGGCTCAGCCATCCAGGCGGTTTTTTAATCAGCAAAGAGTACACCCGTCCAAGCCATGAGCAGCCACATAAGTTTGTTTCAGCTAGCAATGTTTTCTTTCCCCTTCAGAAATCAGACTGAGACAATACCACAAAAGTATTTGAGAACCTTGTGAACGTTTTTAGCCACTGTGGATTGGGATTTACATTCCAGGGTTACAATGAACCCAGAGGCTCAAAGATGTGGGCACACAATGTTATCAAACCCTTTCAGATTATCCCAGTCTCACTCAGTAACTTAGCCTTTTCTGAACGATGCTGGCATGTACATTAACTCTAGCCTTTTGCAAAGCTCAACACCAAGAGAATCCAACAACTCTGCAGAGGCTGAGCAGCAGCCCAGAGAATCCAACAACTCTGCAGAGGCTGAGCAGCAGCCCAGTGTAGTCCCCTGTGTTAGAGCTCTGGACAGGCTGTATCGTTTTTCTTCAGTGGAAGGTGAAAGTGTTTATCTGGGATGCATTTCACATCAAGGACAATGGGGAACTGTTAAGCTTTCCGCAAATAGGCTGGTATGCAACTTCCAGGCACTCTCCAAGGAAAACTTTGGAACACTGGCCACATCTTTCCAGCAGGGATTTCATGTAAAGTAATGTTAATGCTCCATATACTTCATCCTGATTTATTCCTGCTTCATCCTTGTTTCAAAGTGCTGCACCCCCTTCAAACACAACATGGGGCTCATCTCTCTGAATATGCACTTTGATCGCTGGGGACTCCAGATTCGTATCGGCCATTCAAACATAAACAGGGATGTGCTGCCTCGACAGAGGAATTTCTGTGACTACCTTTGTTTTTGCAAGAGTCATTTGGAAATGTGAAACTGGGGTCAGACAACAGGAGATTCAAATCTAGTAGCCAGACAGGGCACCAGATACTAAAGCACTCAGAGCCTGCCTATGACTGTACTGCTGAGTTGCTGCAGGTTAGCAAGAAAATCTTAGTATCCCTGCTTTGACACGTGTCTTGGAAGTCAGTGCGGAAAGGCTTTAGCATGCTCTTACCCACAAATGAGAGCACCAAATCAGGTATCTTCCTCTGCAAGCTGCCACTAGCAGAGTGGCACTGCAGAGCTGTGAGCTAGTCTGGCTTCCCATACAGCAGTAGAAAGGACCCTAAATCTATCCTTCTGTCACCTTTGGTCCCCTGTGGGACCATCTGTTTTCTTGCTGAAGTCAACAGGAGTTATCACTATTCTGGTGTACTAGGCTAATTCTTGGTGCTTCTCCTGATCAGCTGGAAAGTCAGGAATCTGTGACAGTGGTAAAGAATCCACTGGTAAAGTTATTCTGCCCTTACAAAGGCAGCATAAGCATCACCCATGTGGCCACCTGGCTGAACAAGAGGTCAAGGTGGAGGCTCAAACTGATGATTCAGTTTCTGTCACACATTCCCTGTGCCCCCATCTTTCTCTCTAAATTTGCATGCATTAATTCTGAAATTGGATTACTGTAGTAGTGTATTTTTAGCAATCATGACTGCAGGAAATTGTCTTCAATCAGGATGTTCTTCCATTGTATCAATTGACAGCCACTGCATCTAGATCCATATATATCTAATCCATTTTTCCTCTCTCCTGTTTTCTATTCACAGGTCCATTTTTCATTCTCCCTGGAACGCGGAGCATTTGGGAGTGTAGGTGGAAAGCCAAAGTCTTTCAACACCCACTAACAGAAATTTGTTTTATTAATTAACTTTGTGGGAAGGAAAAAAAGAGAGAGCTGATCCCCTGCTCTGAAACCATGAATCACTACGCAAGAGAAAACATGTCCTCTGAGGCACCAGAGGCTGCTCCAGACAGAGGCAGTGACTGAGTTGGTTTCTCGGGAAGTCCTGAGTCATCAAACACAGCAGTTTAATCCCCAGGAAATGGAAAACATGTTGGCATGATGTTCTCTTGCATGGAGCATGAGGTCCAGAGAAGGGCGAACCTACAAAGGTTCTGGAGATTGGTTTAGCTTGTGGAAGGATTTTAAAGCCTTGAAGCTTCTCTAAAGTATACCTGATCTGGAGCTGGGTACAGTATTCCCAACACATGATTTACTGGATGAATTAAAGTCTTTACATACTTTACAGATTACATATGATTTTACTTTGACTTCTCATAAAAATGATTCACTGATTATGACATGAAAATGTATTCTGGCTTCAAAGTTATTTACTCTGACAAGTGCTTCATATATTCACCATTCTTAATTTACTGGTGCTGTAAGAACTTATCCTTTTTTGGCATTCCTGCTCATACTACTGGCACTTAACTAGGAGGAGCAGCTGATATTCATGCTTCTCAGTCTGACCTCTCATCATGGTTCTCCTAAAGGGACATCCCCACAGTCATTTCAGATCCAAAGCTTGGTTGCAGCCAGTGTGAAGACACCTGGCTTGGATACGAGGAGCTGTTAAAAGTGAGATTACTTTGCACCAAAGCATACAAGATACGGCACAGGATCACATGACATACCTACATCAGAATGACCACCGACCTGTGGGGGCAATTCTGGAAGGTTTCAGTAAATTTCACCAGATTGCCACAAGATCCATCCACAAGGAATCATATAGCCATGCAACCAGCCACACAATGCTGTTTGGGAGGGTTTCTAACACCATTTAAAGTGTGAAGAATGTCCCTATGACTGTTTTTGGGAGGGTTTCTAACACCATTTAAAGTGTGAAGAATGTCCCTATGAACAACTGTTCCCTCATGAAAGATGGAAAATGTAATTGTCAGTGTATTCCTATGTAGAAAACTGTATCTCCAACTGTTTTCTTTTCAGGCACTATTCTTGAAGGAATTTTAAGTGAAAGTGTCAATGAAAAATGTCACTGACTCCCTTTCTTCCCATTCCGTTTTTAGGAACTTGTGCATGTTAAAGAGCTCCCTGCAAGCTAAATTACTAGCAATTACACTCATGCTGAATCAAGCAGCTCTATTGATTGCAACACAACCCACAGACCTCTTGCTGAAGGAAAAGAAATCAGCTCTGGAAGTGGAAAAGCTATCTGTCCTAACGTGTGAGGTCTCTTTGCCTTGACAATGTGATGGTGAAGGTAAGGGAAGTTGGCGCTGCAAAGACAGAGTGACAGCAAACAGACCACAAGCTTCCTTAGATAAACAATGTCTTTCAAACCACACAATACCACTTGATACCTTTGTGCCCCTTGAGCTATTACAAAGTGCAGCTGCACTTCAGCCCAGATTGATATCACTCAGGATGGAGGCCATCAATCCACAGGACAAGTGCAGGCTGAATACACAAACACAACGCTCACACAATTCTCACTGTTTCGATACAATGCTGGACAGGGGATGGTGCAATTTTTCCAAGGGCTTAAATGAGTCTAATGACAAGGTCTGACTTGGGGGCCCAAGTTCTTCGAATAGGAGGGGAATCCATCTCACAAAATGTTAAGCCAACTAAAAGTAACCAGATATCTCCAGCAATCAAACTGGGACAGCTATCTACGACACCTCCCAGCAGTCCTCTGGAAAAGCCAGTCTATTTTACATTGACTATAGCAAGCATCTGCACAACTGTGTGAACACACTCTTAGTTTTCTACCAGTTCCCTCCTGGCTCCTCACAAAGACAGGAGGGAATCAGCAACAATCTCATAGTAACAATGACCGCCAAAAGCTACTGGCACTGATGGAAGCCTTGTTGTTGACTTCACTGCAGTTCAGATCAGCTTTATCTCTAGTTACTATACATCAGGATTTTTATCTTATACTAATGTCCTCAGGTGAAAAGATCTACATTAGAGTTGGCTGAAAGCAGGGAAATGATGAAAAATCAGCTTCTCCTGTGGAAACAAGAACTGAAAAGTTTGGCTAGTAAATAAAGTAAAGAACTAGTTCTGAACTTCTGAAGTCTCCAAGGCTCTGCAAGTTGACTATGAGATAGTTTATGGAGTATGAGATACAGATCTCCTAAAACTAATGGGCTGCAGAGCATCAGAAAACCGAGAAACCTTAGCATTGGCTGCAGGACAGCACAGTGATGAAGCTGCCCTTGAGCAAAAAAGAAGCAAGCCCAGGTTCCCCAGTGACCCTGCATGCAAGTTCCCAAGGAGTGGAATGATACAGAATATGAAATGATTTTTTTTTTCCAAAGAAACCAGAAATTATGTCAAGGATAAAATCTGATTATAGAGAAAAGCGGGTGTTCCACTGGGAGAACTAGTCAAGCACAAAATTCCTGAGAAGTTTTATTCCATATTCTTTCACCAACACCATGAATTATCTTGCTCTTTCCCAGACTTCTTTTAGCAAGTTGCTAAATTCCGTTCTTTTAGAAGGTGTTCAGCATTTAAAGGTGTCCTAAAGAACACCCACTGCCCCTAAGTAAGGTGTTGCTCAGGAAGTGACAGGATAATTAAGTTTCTATGGCTGAGAACTTGTACGTTGACTTTGCTTCTGTACCACATCTTGGAGATTTTCTTACATTTCTTTTCCCCTCAGAATTATTTCAACTGGGTCAAACTTTGTGGCTGTCAGGTAATTACAGACACAAAGACAATTCAATTGCAAAGGGGACATTTCAAAGGCATGGGGGAATCCCTTGAAAACGTAACGTGCATACTTCCATTACAAAATATTTTAAGTGTTAAGTAGTCATATTCCCCAATGTTAGATGAGACAATACATTTGCCAGTGTTTGCAGATGAACCCCATTTAATCTCTATACACCTCTTACTGCAAATTATGCTGTCAGAGAACCCTCCCTAAATAATGGGTTTGTCTTTCTTTTGAGGGAAGGAAGCTATTGAAGGGACTATGATCTTCAGATTCAGATCAAGTGATCCAAAGGTTTAAGACAGGATTCAGAAGAACTGCAGCATCCCAATGGGGAGATTATTCCACCACCACCACAAAAAAAAAAAAAACCAACAAACAAACCAAACCCAAACCAAGCAAACAAACAAAGAAACACACCCAAAAAATACATTTTTCCATGTCTCAGAAGAGATGGATCCTGAATGGGATAACATCTCCCCAGCTCTTCCTTTTTTCCTCAATTAACCTGGTTGTTTCCAATGCAAGTGTCACAGCTCTCAGAATTCTCTCTTTTCTAAATAAATTTGTACTTATTTCATTACAACTATAACTTTCCCAAACACATCCTGAACATTAACAGCTAAGGAGAGAGGAGTAAGCCTGCCAGGCTGGCAACAGAAAGTTGCATGGGCATTCCTAGGAACTTTGCAACCCCTTGGCATCCGTAAGTTTCTGGGATGCAATCTACTGAACTGGCACTTCTATCAACCTGGGGCTGTGAGGAACGTTATGTTAAACATTTTTCCATCTCTGCATATCACCTTGTGAAGGTTAGGGATCCTGATGGAGTGAAATGGCTTCATCACTCCATGTATTTTGGGTGTGCTTTCATCCTGTGGGGAAGAAGAAAGCATTCACTGTGAAGCGAAGACTTCCACTATGAGACAGCACTGAGTAGGAGAGCCAGGGTCACACAAGGTAGGATGCTATAGGAAAAGATGAAGGAGAAAGGTTTTTGCTGCAGAAAGAAGGAAAGGAATAAGCTACAAAAGCAAAGACATGTTGCTTTGCTTGGGCCAGGAAGTTCAAACATAAAGAGGAAGGTAATTAATTTCTACAGCAGAGCTCTGAGAGCTTATAATAAGCTCTCAGATGGGCAGAAATAAAAGCTTGTCCTGATTACTCCCATTCTGAAAGAAGGTAGCATTGAACAGAATATCAGAGAGAGCAGTCTGATGGAAATGAGCAGTGCTGCATGTTTTTCTGGCCAAGAGAACGGTGTGCAGTAGGTCAGGGCTTGGTGTGTGGCAGAAGGTCAGAGCCAATCTGAGAACCCAGTAACAATAGTCATCATGGACACAGGTGCTTCCTGGACTGATCTTGCAATTTGGCTGTTTCCAATTAAATATGAAGCAGCTGTGGCCCTTTATCTGCTCAAGTCACTGGAATCCATCTGAGGGGAAACTTTCTCCCCTCTCCTCCTCCCTCCCCACTCAAAGCATTGAGCTCTGCTTTCTGAAGACAGGGACAGTCAGTTGGCAGGAGCCCCACAAAAAACAAGTTGTCTTTTTATGTCAGGGCAAAGCAATGAGATACTGATTCAGCCATTCAGTTTCCAATGCCTTTATCTGGGGACAAGGAGGACAGCCAGCAAAATAAGAAGCAAATCTGAACACTGTTGAAGGTTGTCAGGCAAACAGATGTGAGTCGCTCTCCCTCAGGCAACAAAATAAACAGACGAAGCCAACGTGAGGGTAAGTTCTCAGGCACTTATGGCAGTGTTCTGCATGCTGAATACAGCAGGGTTTCTTCTACAGAAAGGGATCGAGCTTTAAAGAAGGTGTTTTCATCAGTCAGCTAGTGGGATTTTAGAAGAGGCTGAGGAAGGTCAACACCAGGCCACCAGGCAGATCAACGGGAGCTAGGGGATTTCAGAAACCCAGTCCGTGAGAGCTCCCGAACAGCTCCACAACAGCTAAATGTACTTTAGATGAACTTTTCTTTGTGAGTTCATTGATTCTGGAGCCATCAAACCCCTCCATGTCTTGGCTATCTCTTCTAGCCTGCCAAGCTCTCACTTTACTTTTCCCCAGTATCTTGAGAAAGGGAGAACTTGGCTCAAATGTCACTAGACAATAGAAATGTGAGACTCTAGGTATTCATTTTGGTGGGCTTAAAGAGCAGCCATTTCAGGACCCATGCTTAGCATTTCGGACACAGAAAGCCAACAATCTTCTGGCTTTATCCAGCCTGTATGTAACTGAAAGAATAAACAGCTTTGGTCTTTGACCTGTTTCGCTCTTCCCAAGGCTTTTCTGATAGTCAGGAACAGTACTAGTTATTTTATAAAAAGGCATTCTCTTTTCCACATTGAAGCTGAAATGGATGTGGCAGAGCTTAAGCATCATACCACACTACCCCAGCTCTTTATGGTACCACTGCTTCATTATTATTGAACAATGAAGATCAGACTACTAATAATTTCAATAATAAAACACAGGAACAGAGATATTAAAGTAAAAATAGTATTTTCTTTTTGGCAAGGCAACATTTGTAGTAAGTAGGATGTAATACGAGTGTTTTGTTAAAGTTGCTTTCATCAGTTCAAATAAGTGGGCTTCTGACCTAACCTGAGAAAGATTGTCCTGCAAATTACTGTCAAGAAATCACTGATATTCAGCCAAACCGACCCTCAGTTTCAATATAATATATCTCCAAACTTTCCAATGTGCCTATGTGCTCAAATTGTTCCTCTTCATCCTTCTCCGTACAATCCATCCACAACAATTTTTTGGATTCCCTTGGCCAAAACATAAGCATGCAGCTGCTTCAGGAGGTTCTAACCCTTGCATTTTTCTCCACTCCCACCAATCTCTACATTATAGTCCAGCTGATCTTCCCTGAACACTATCCAATTTTTCGGTTGCAGTGCCAGAATGTAATGCGGTGAGCTTCACTCCCTTATACAACTTACTTGGAAGCAAAGCAGAAAAGTCTCTCTTGGGTTTCAGCAGAGGAGAAAAATACCTCTTATTTCATGTATCGCTTCACAAGAATCAAGATGAAAACACCTGCATCTCTACAATCCATAACAATTTCTCCTTGCAAGCAGTTCAAAATTTGTTGAGCTTCTACTTGTTTATTCTGTTATACATGGGGTTAGTACAGCCACTCTCCCAAAATGGTTCCTCTTCTGGGCCTTGATAACTGTTTTCAAATGTCTTTATTTTGTCTTTTACAAAGGAAAAAGGAGAGCAAAAAAGGATGGCTAGACAAAAATGCAAGGTACCTTAAGACACAATTACAACAACACAGAATCATAGACTGGTTTGGGTTCAGGGGGATCTTAGAGATCATCCAGTTCCAACCCCCTGCCATGGCCAAGGACACTTTCCACTACAGCAGGTTGCTCCAAGCTCTGTCCAGCCTGGCCCTGAACACTGCCAGGGATGGGGCAGCCACAGCTTCTCTGGGCACCCTGTGCCAGCACCTCACCACACTCACAGTATCTAATCTAAAACTACTCTCTTTTAGTTTAAAGCCATTCCCCCTTTTCCTATCACTACGTGCCTTTGTAAGAAGTCCTTCTCCAGCTTTCCTGCAGGCCCCCTTTAGACACCGGAAGCTGCTCTAAGATCTCCCTGGAGCCTTCTCTTCTCCAGGCTGACCAAGCCCAGCTCTTTCATCCTGGCTCCACAGCACAGCTGCTCCAGCCCCTGGAGCATCTTTGGGGCTTCTTCTGGACTCTCTCAGGTCCACGTCCTTCTTATGCTGTGGGCCCCAGAGCCGAATACAGTTCTCCAGGTGGGGTCTCATGAGAGCATAACACAACCCCAATATCCCAACAATTAACTAGCTGTGCTTTCTGAATATGCCATAAACTTTTATCATACTTGTGTCTGACTAGACTGTCTTCTGCAGCTTGCCCACAAATCATAAAACACAAGCTATTCTAAAAAAGTGAGACAAAATTGTTTGCAGCAGCCTTCTTGTTTCTAAGAGGGAGCCCCAGCACTTCTGATGGCTGTAGCTGTAGGACAATGAAAACACAATCCCCGATCTCCCAGGTCTGGGAGTCTCCTTTTTATCTAAAGGTAGAAAGCTATTTCCTGCAAATATATTTAAATTCTCTTTTATTTAAACTTTCCATAACTTTCTACAATTTCTGCACCTTCAGTAATGCAATTTAATGGCAACTCTGGACTTCTTTACCATGTCATTTATTTTTCTTTCTGCATTCTCATCTAAGACTGGCTGATCTGCATGGATCATCAGACTGTAAGAAAACATACAGAGCATCTAATCTTTATGGAGTACAACCACATGCTCTCTCTTAACAATCCAGCGCTCCCACACAACAGTATATTCTTGTATTGGGTCTGGCTGAGATGGAGTTAATCTTCCCCACAGCAGCCCTCACAGTGCCCTGCTTTGTATGGGTAGCTACAAAGGTGTTGATAACACACCACTGTTTTGGCCACAGCTGAGCAGTGCTCCCGCAGCACCAAGGCTGTCTCTCCAACATCTCCTCCTTACCAATAGGCTGGTAAGATCTTGGGAGGGGACACAACCACGACAACTGACCCAAACTGACCAAAGGGATAGTCCATACCATTGAATGTTTGCTCAGCAATACAAGGTAAGAGAAAAAAGAAGTAAAGGGGCAGGGGGGGACACTACATATACTGAAGCCCTGCTTCCTGGGAAGTGGACAGTCATTGCCTGCTGATGGGAAGCAGAGAATAAAACCTTCTGTTTTCATTTGCTTCTGAGCATGACCTTTGCTTTTGCTTTATTAAACTGCATTTGTTTTGGCCCCAAAGGGGTATTTTTTCCATCTAATTTCCCCCTGACCCCATCCTGCTGAGGAGCAGAGTGTCAGAGTGACTTGGTGAGCACCTAGTGTCCACCCAATGTCATAGAATCAACTTCGAAAAGACCTTTAAGATCCTGAAGTCCAACCTTTACCCCAGGACTGCCAAGTCCACCATTAAACCATGCCACTGAGGGCCTCATCTCCATGGTTTTTGAGCACTTCCAGGGATGGTGATTCCACTGCTTCCCTGGGCAGCCTGTTCCAATGCCTGATTACAATTTCAGTGAAGGATTTTTCCTAATATCCAATCAAACCTCTCTCTGTGCAGCTTGAGGCTGTTACCTCTTGTCCTACCCCTTGCTCCTTGGGAAAAGAGACGAGCCACCTCCTCTCTCCACCCTCCTTTCAGGTAGCTGTAGAGAGTGATAAGGTCCCCACCCCAAGCTCTCTCAACCCACCACAACCCTTTAATGAAGTTTTCTACGCTCATAGTTCAGAACAGACCCCGCTGGAATAGGGTACTAATCCAGACAAAGGGACCAACCTACCCAATGTTCTGGTCTGGAGCTAGGAACAGAAGCTACCAAGTGCAGGATAACTCAACTAGATAACATTGTTCCAGGCAGCAGTCCAAGTCCACTTGTTTTCAAGTAGGTTTCCCCCAAGGACTAACAATTTTAGGGAAGACATCGAATGAATAAGACACACTGCTGCCAAGGTGGGGGAATGCACAGAGGTGCCCCACATTGCAAATAAGTCAACATTAAGCAGTGGCTTTGTTTCAAGTTTCCTGCCCCATAACATTATTTCAAGTCTTCAGTGATGTGTGTAGACATATCCCAAGGCTGTAAGGAGCACTGTATCTTTCTTTCTTCTCAAGAGCTTGCAAACAGCCAATAAATTAATAGTTTCACAATTTCCAAGTAGAAATACTTTTCATGGGAAGATGATACTTTCAACAAAATGAAAATTGCTGAGGAAAGTGCCTGCTTCCCTGAGCGGAAAGTTTCTTTGTCAGAAACCTAGGAATGGTATACCTCAGCTGTTTTGGTATAGTTTGCTTGTTTTTTCTATTTTTCTGTATTTTAAGACATAGGCATTTTTTGTTGATTTTAGCCCAAATTTCTAATTCCACTCAGTTACAGTCTTTACTGCTCTTCCCTCTGCCATGTTGACTTTTCTCCCTCTGCCAAAGTGCTTCTTAAACCTCCTCAGAATAATTCTGTTTGATAGCTTTTTCTTCCCCTTTTCTCCCATTGTTATTTAAGACTGTGCTTTTATTGCTCAACATACTCCAAGAAGCATTTAGGATAAATGCTCTGTCAAAGACACTTATGTACAGTTGAGCCATATTATACTCTAAATGAATCACTGCGTCTGTTTCACAAACAAGGTTAGATAAGTCAGATTTTCCAACTATATTAAACATAGCTGTTTCAGACATGGTCTACTAGCCCTCAGTAATCCTCCATGTTGAAACTTGCCTCATATTTGGACCATGTCATTCTGCCCACCAGGGACAGAAGCATGCTGCTAACACTTTCTCCTAATGAGGATAACAATCCTATGACAGAGCAATCTCGGCCAATTTTTATCTGCAGAATGAAGGGGAAAGGCAAACTTTGCAAAGCTAGCTGGTCTCTCACCATCCCTCCCACAGTTTCATTGCCTTTGATATCTTTAGACAGAGATTTCATCTAAATGGCCATAAAAAAGATAAGCCTATGGGGGGAAGGAAGTCTGTTTCACCAACTAAGAAAAAGTTTGTGCCATGTTTTATCTGATACTAATGAAGATCGCCAAGAGCCTGGTTATCAATCCTTCTTGCCCGCTTTACTTGATCAGACAGATGAAGCAGCTCAGTGAATACTGAATCAACTTTTACCTGCCCACCACTTTCCAAGGTGCTACATTAAATGTCGTCCTTCAGACAAAACTGAAGTTCCACCTGAAGAAAAGTCACCTGACAGAGGGGCCTGCAAACATGAAGTTGGTGGCATTCTACTGCCCTGCAATGGAGAAGTGACTAAAACTCCATGGGGATTAAAAAGACAAAACAGTTATCGGGGAAATATGAGCTGAATGAGATGTTTCTTGAAAAACGAAAGAAACTGTGGCACTATGGGTCTGATAGAGTGAAGCAGCTGTGATAGAAATAATGTCTCCAAGTGAAATAGAACAGCCACTGAAGCTCCATATGTTTCCAAACTCACAACAGATGCTTTACAATGCACTTTTTGTCTGGAATTGGAAAGGGAGGTTCTTCGCCCCCTCACCCACTTCCTATACTAATGCAATAAACTTGCTTAGTCACAGAAAAAGGGAGAGAAAAAGAGAAAAGGAGAGAAAGTGATCAATAATCTGTGGGCAGCTGCTTACTTTCCAATTGGTTGTCCAGGAGGGGTGTGCTCCACTTCAAATCCTGCTTGTCTCAGTACATCAATCACAGTGTTGTTACCGAGGAAGTGACCTAAAATACAGGTAGAAAATAGCACTGTCAATCACACTGCTCCTCTCACTCACTTGAGTTCCTCCTGTTGGAACAACAGGTTTGGGAAGCAAGGTTACCAGAAGCTAGACCAGCTCCAAAAGCAAGAAAGCCACATTATGCAATCTATTGTAACTCAGACTCAGCTATTCACCATATAGCTTACAGCAATGGCAATGGTCAGAGGAGGAGACCATGTACAGCCCGATTTGATCTTCCTCCATCTTATTTACACCCCTCCTTCCCCTCATATGGCCAAAGAACTGGGTGGATAAAAGAAAACCTAGAATTGCTAGTCTTGTCTTCCACTGTGGCCATTCTTAGTATGTCCACAGAGTAAATAAAGTTCTAACATGGACATCAGAATGACCCTGCAGCAGCAAAAATATCATTAGAGCTTTGGGTCATGAATTAGAACAACTTACAATGCCAGATGACTACCCTGCCCATCATCGTTCATTGACATCTGCTTACGAAGCAGCTCTGAAGCTGCTGTACTACACACTTAGTGCTTTATCTAAACCAGCAGTGATTCTGGAAATGCTTCATCAACTGCTCAGCCACCTGCACAGCTGGTTTGGGAGGAGCTGGGATGGTAACCTTATCTCTCCCAAAACATGAAGATTTAGGCCTGTAAATCACGGTTCTCTGCTAGAAGTGTAAAGGTCGCATTCCTATTCACAGAAGTAACAAAGAGTCCAATAAGTATTGCAGCATGTATGGGCCTTGAAAGAGTTTACTTAAGAGAGTCCTATATACTTGAGGTCTGAACCAAATCCCACTGGAGTCAATGGGAACTCTCAAAGGACTTTGGGTACAGACTCAATAAGGCAGTGTAATCCCTCCAAAGCTTTCAACTTATTGTCAGAGTCCCACATTGTTTTCAGGGTGGGTTAGATGTATAAAGCAAAGAGGCAAGAAGTCTACTAACAGGTTTATTAAAATCCATGTAACCCAGTAACCTGTCTCCAACTGTAGCCCGTGGTGAATATTAAAGGCATATTAATATCTACATGAATAACACTAAGAAAGGGCAAGAACAATCCTCCTCCATTATGTCCATTAGCTTCCAGCTCTGTACGGCTAGGTGACCCCCATTTATACCCAGGTCACTGCACCTCACTGCCAGCTCTGAATAGACCAATTCTAAACGAATATGCTCAAGCCTCTGCCCCTGTGTACTTCTGTGACATCTTGTAGCAGGGAGTTCTACCACATGCCACGTGTATAAAAGCGCTCCTCTGGTTTGCTGCTGCTTGCCTTAAGCACAATGTGTTTGCAGGAGATGTTTGTAACTGCCTGGCTCCATAGCAGAGCCAAATGCTATGAGTAGCGAAAACAAGGAGGAGGACATGCCCGAGACTGTCTCCATGGATGCCACTGTGTAAGGAGCTGGTGTAACTGTCAGCAGAGTCACCCCTAGGGCACTTCACCCATACTGCATAAAGTTGCTATGGCTTTAGGAGTAATTCAGTTCCTAGTACTCACTAAGCCTGCATCTCTCTACTCACACTGCCAACAAGGGCGCTAATTCACATCAGTTGTGGGAATGATGTAGTCGTACAGCTTTCAGTGCAACTTGCAAGCACTGCTAAGAGCTTTTAGCCAAAAGACATTTCTTTAAATGATTAAATGTACATTTGCAGACCCCTAGTGTGTTCCAGGATTCCTCCACTTCCTTTTAAGAAAACTCAAAATTTGATTTCCCCCTAACTTATTTATAACAAAAGCCAAAGGAGCAGAGAGCAGTCCCAAAAATGTGTTACACACCCTCAAAGATTCAAGAAATAAGACATTTGTGAGTGATTAACTGGGTTTGATCACATCCTGGCTTTTTATGCAGTGGCCAAGGCAAATAAAGGTCCCCATTCTGCCGCTGGCAAAGTGACACCGAGCAACCAAATGCGAAGGTGTTGAAGTCAGAGATGTTTCTGAGTCCATAGGACAGCGTTCTACTTTCCCTGAACCAGAGTCTCAAATGCCAAGAGATTTCTTAATGTAAACAGTTGTCCTGAATCCAGCAAATCTTTGACATTGTGACAGTACAAAAGAACCCAATTTTAACCACTTTAAACCCAGGGAAGAAAGTAACTATGCAACAGCTCTGATTCCTCCTCCTCCAAATAGCGGGATTGTCAACAATGTCAGGTACTCAGCAAAGCCTGCAAGCTGTTTCAGGTGATGGATGAAGACCAAAAGGTGATACTCTGGACTTCCCGTTCCTGCCCTCTGTGTGGAGACCACAATGAAAGCTGCTAGCTCATTGGACTGGTGATCTGCTGTGCAGGATAAGCATAGTGAGATACGTGTTTCCACAGGGTAAGTCACCCCCAGCCCCTCAAGCCCTCTGCCATTCCCTTTTCTCTTGGGAGCTGTCCTCCAGCTAACCAGGAGTTTGCGTCAGATTTTGACTGCAATTACAGTCAACAGAGGAGGTTCCTGCCAAGGTAAAACCCACACACATGAGGAATGTGTATCTCCAGGACCTCTTCTGAGACCAGGGACTGAACTTCTGCATCACACAACTCCTTACCCTCTGCTCCAAGCTCAAGGCTTTAATTTTGCCTTTCCTAGCATGAAGGAATACCAGCTTCCATTAAGAAAACCTTACCAAACTTCCAATCTCTGAATAAATCAAAATTGTCATTACAAACTTTTGGGTGAACATTTTAAGGCCACAGTTCAACACATAGTAAAATGTTTTCAATGCCACAGTTCAACCAATGTAAAAGAAATCAAAACAACAACAAAAATATCAAAACCAAACCCCAACTTCAACTATCCCCAAATAATTCTCCATTCCACATACATAAACAGAGCCTGAAGCTTTAACTACCACTAGCAAATGGCATGAGCATGTCTGTGCAAAGCTTTACATTTAGACTCAGCTTAAAATGTTCCCATTTGCATTATCCCATGTGCATCTGGGTAAATCACCACCTATCCCACTGTCAGCTTACCCTGTTAATGCATCCTTTCCACCTACTTGCAATATTTCTATACAGATCAGGTCTGATTCCTTTTCTTCACTTCTCTGCTCAGTCAGAATTCCTGCACTGCAACTGGCTTTGTATTCGCTATTTTCCATCAGACTAATGCTGTTGTGGGCAATTCGTTGCCTGCTACAAGCAACTTGAAGTCATTCTCTACCTCAGCAATGGAAAACCTGGAAATACGCATGCTCAAAGTCCAAGCCTTCCCACCCAACACATCTTCCCAACACTGATCCATGGTATCCCATGACAAGGAGCTCCTCAGGATCAGAAAAACGTGGAAAAGGAGGGTTTGAGGCAAAAGGTGGCACTTGAGAGGTTCAATGCAGGTGAGTTTAGTGAACCGTGAAAACATTCTCGTGTCAGTGCTGTACTTTCATGGTTAAGTAATTCCTGGAAGAGATGTCCTGGCTGGCCTTCAGCTGCTAAGTCCATCACAATTATCCTTCCCCGTTTTAAAATCCAGGAACATTTTCTAGATGAGAAATTTCTTACATGGAACGACTCTCCTTGGTGATAGATATCTTGCGATAAGCATTCACTCGTTAGATATTGACAACAACATAATAATTTTGACAGCTTATGGCATGAATGAAAACCAGTTTAACCTGTATATTAGAGACAATTAAGCTCAGCATCAGTGACAAACACTGAATCCTGGCCTCTGCCTGCCCATATGTGCAAACAGAACATGTAATAATTGCCAGATTTTTTATAACATCACTGGATTTATTTTTATATATAGATATAAAAAATGTGCTTTTTATATATACGTGTGTGTGTGTGTGTGTGTGTGTGTATGCTTCTGCTAAGGCCTCTAAAAATTTCTCTGCCTGGCCTGCAAATTTTCATTAAAATAACAAAATCAAGAAAGTAAAACTATTGGAAAGTGACTGCGTTTAGATACTTGTAAGACAGATTAGAGAGACAGAGGAATGCTCTCTCCTCTCCATCACTATTCCCTCTTCAGTCTAAACCTGAGTAAACTATTTCTGCAGTATTAACCAAATTTACCTCGACAGCTGATGAAAACTGGATCCAAGAGGTCAGAACACAACTGCCTCAGGAAATCCACGCAAGTATGGGAAAAGGAGAGAAAGCAGACATAAAAAAGACTTTCTAGGTAGGGACTTGAAGTGGAAGAATGTACTTGAGCAATGGAGATATGAAGTACAGCCTCTCCTAACAGTTTAAGACAAAAAAAGAGGTGTGGATGCAGTCCTTCCATCCTTTAAGGATAAGGAGGCTCTCATGGGATTTGCCTGGGGACAAGACCTAGGGCTAAACACTGAGTCACTGCATAGTTTGCACACAAACACAGTGGAGAGGCTGAGTGGCTCGGGTGTTTCTTCATTAAATTTGATGAGGTCAAGCTTATTCTCCTTTCACTCACATCTTGTTTTATCAAGACAGAGGTTCTGAAGACACTGAGGGAACACGTTATACAGCATGGTTGCTACCATTAATCAAACACTCTCCATTCCTGGGTTGCTTTTTTACTTCTAATTAAGATCTGTGCTTTGGACTACACAAAGCAGATGCATGTAATGCATTTCCTTATCTCCACAAGGTTTCATTTTTCACTGTCATAAAGAAAGAATAAACTACTTTATTTTTTTTGCTACAAGGTGAAAAATACATGGTTTCCTTAAAGCATGTGCATGCACAAAAACACACTGCTGAATAAAAGGCATTTTCTTCCTTTCTTTGTGGAATACCCTGAGGCAGTGAGAAATACACTTATCAGCCAACTCTAACAGCAACAGCCACATATTTTCTAATTGACCACAGAAACTAAAGCTCTCCTTTACCATTTCAGACATTCTGGTGACCCCCGTCAATAGCATACCTAAGCATAAGGTTGCATCCCTCAAAAGTTAAATGAACTTGGGTGTTCCTACACAGAAAAACATAACGTTGTTCTGATGACAGAAGCTGAAAAAGTGTTTTTAAGCAAATGTTATGTACTTTATCTGGGTCTAGAGATCTACTACAAATTACTTTGTCTCTTTGCTTCACAAGACTTTGTTCCACGGCTTAGAAGGATAAAGGGGTACAAAGGAGCAGGAGATAATTCCCTCACAAAGGACCTCCATTGCCAGATCCTTTGAAGTTGTGCTAAAAAAGCCTTGCTAGCCCATTAGCTGACACACAGCAGAAACCTGAACTGTTTCCATGCACACTACAAGCAGAGCTATTTTCTGCACAATTAGTCATAAAAAGGGCCAATGTAAACTGTGTCGGGAGGTCTCAGTTCTTTACATTCTCCACACAGTGAATCAGACGTTATATATAATGTTTTGTTGCCATTTAGACCTCGGGCTGCTTTGCAATCAGGAGACGGCAGTCTCTATTCCTCCTCTCTCGACACTGATTTTCAAGCCTCTTGGCAGCACCAGTGTTTATGGTAGTTAGGCTTCACAAGAATGAGTGTAGGTAAAAATGCATATGCTGAAAGCTCCACGTTCACAGCTGGGGCAAATACGGGTTCTTTTGCTTGCAGCCTCCAGAAGTATGCCTCCATTTCTCTTGTTCTGAGACTGGTCACACTGAGTACTTTGGAAACTGCATGATGAATGCGTCATGCATGATGAATGTGTCAAGAAAAGGCTGTAGTAATGAATGTTACTACAGGCAATGAATTTTATCTGAATTTGATAATTTCTCCATTATAACATTCCATTCTAACAGTCTCTAGGTAACAGCATGAATTTACTGGGGGGAAGCACATGATTCCACATCACTCTTTCCTGCCACGGCAGATGTCCCAGATCCATGATGGGGAATCAGTCTTACTGATAAATCTTCCAAATTTTTAATTCCCCTAAATTCCTTATCTGGCATCATAGCTGCTTCTATCTCTGCATCCAGTCACTCTTTGCTAATGTCATCCTTTAAAAACTGAAGCCTCTTTTAGCCTTTCTCATGCCAACTCAGATTTAGATTGCTATTGCTAAGCATAGGATTGCTCCTCTTTCTTCCTAAACCACTTATTTTCCTAAAATCTCACTTGGGATTGCCTTGAATCAGTATCTTGAGTGCACTTTGACAAGGAGCAAACGTTAGATTTGCTCACAGATCTTGCTTTTATGAGTTGGATCTAGATGCATCTGGAAGTTTCCTCCAGCCTGAGTACCCTTCTAATGTGAAGTGTCTTATCGGCGCGTAAAGAAACACACCAGGTAAGGCATTAGGCAGGTGATACACAGCATCTACTGATGAGTATGATACTAGGACTACCTGAAAATAGTGATTTTTAGATTTTACTGATAACATGCAAAAAAAAATGCTTCTAGGGATTCAGCAGGGGAATTTTCTGGGAACGGCTGGAAGGATCCCAGTGCCCCCCACTTCCACAGTTAGTATGAAACATAAGCCTTACTCCATGCCAGAGGATGAGACATTCAGTGTATGTATCATCAGCATGCCAAATGCATCCCGACCCATACCACAGATAGACCAGATATAACAAAAGCTTCCTATAGGCTGGTATTCACGAGCTGCATATGGACTTTCCAAGACAAAGTGACTTTCAAAGACACATCACAGAACTGAGAGTTCCCTGGGGCAGCTCCTGGGTAGGAAGAGCACCAAAATACTACGGACAATAGATGCAATGAGAGACAAGCGTGAACCCACAGAAACTCTGCAGCCTGAGAGATAATCCCTACTAGGTCTGTTGATGCTACCCTAAGGAGCTGTACTGGATTTGTGCGGCAAGGTTTTGGTAGTAGGGTGGGTATAGGGGTGGCTTCTGTGAGAAGCTGCTATAAGCTTTCCCTGCGTTCAACAGAGTCAATGCCAGCAAGCTCCAAGATGGAATCACCACTGGCCAAGGCACATCAGAAGGGAGGGATAGGGAGAAGGTGCTTTATGATTTAGTTTTTATTTATGATTATCCTACTCTGATTTGACTGCTATTAAATTAAATTAATTTCCCCAAGTCAAGTTTGTTCTGCTTGTGATAATAATTGGTGAATGATCTCTCCCTGTCCTTATCCTGATCTATGAGCCTTTCACTGTATTTTCTCTCCCCTGACCAGTTGAGGAGGAGGAGTGACAGAGCAGCTTTGGTGGGCACAGCAGCATCTAAAGGATCATAAAGGAGAGTGCTCGGTGCTTAAAGCCGGGAAGTCTGTCCCCCCAGGTTGCTGGCTTTTGCTCTGCTGCAGGACACAGTTTGGCACTTGGAAACTTCAGCATTATACAAAAAGCTGGGGAGGAAAGCTGGAGATGCAGGGAATGAGCTTTCTTCCTGCCGTTTGGCAGGAGTATCCGAGCCCAAAGCATGCCTTAAAATATACTTTGTACAAGCCACATGCAATGGTCTTGTAAAGCAGGCTTTCATCATAGCTTCCTTACATCATGCCACCCCTTCTCCAAGGCAGATGGAGAAATCATTTTCCCTCTTGTTTGATGTTGTTATTTTCTGCAGTTGTGAGGAACTGACTCATAGCCACTTTGGACAGTCACGGGAAGCAAAGCAATAACACATAAAAGGCAAAGCGTGCAGCACTTTGAACGTCCAGCAATCCTCCCATGGCTCTCCTTCATTCTTTCCTTGCATGTAATCGCCTCTCTCCCGTCTCACCCATGAGCACTTACAGAATATGCTCCAAAGAAAGGCCGCACTGTAGCCAGGGGGAGAACGGAGTGATGAGGGGACAGAACTCAAGGGGGTTATTCCAGATTGATGTCAGGGTAATGGAGCACACATCTGTGTTTCCCTGGGGCGTCTTTGCGATCTGCAGTGCAATACTGTACTTGGAGTATCTCAGCCTGAAGGACAGACAGACTCCCAGAGACATTTTCTGTTTTCTTGCTGGCCCTTCGTACAATAAACTCTCCTCAAGTCTCTGCCGTTCTATTCTTCCTCTGTTTATCCCTCTGAGCATCCCTTCTGTTTAGAGCATAGAGATATTCCAGAGGCACCCAAATGTCACACACTAGAAATCCTTCTCTGGAAGTGGCCTGGAATGTGGTACACAGAGTTCTTAACAAACTTAGCATAAGATGGGGACTGAGCTTACCATCTTGGGACTAGTGCCATGCTGGCACAGCTCTCTGCTTTCAGGCCGAATACAGAACCATCACATGCGCTCAGCCACTCAGCTCTGGACTGTCTTTGCACGCCTTCCCTAGCACACTTGCTCTAAATATACGACAAAGAAAACAATGATTTTTTTAATTTGTATTATTTACCAAAAGGTCATTTTTCTTCAAGTCTAAACCAGCTGCTTCACTTAGGTTAAGAATAACACCACAAGTGAGAACTGAAGTGAGGTCACCCCCCAAGCATCCCCTCTGGCCCCTGTGTCAGACCACAGCAACAACTGAGCTGTGACAGACCAACCCAACAACAGGGTTCAAAGCTGCTTCTGACATTTCAAAATGAAGTGACTAGTCTAAGCTGGTCAGCCTCATTGGAGAGCATGGGCACCTCCACCAACAATTCATTCCAACATCTCAAATACCAGGTTTGGGAAGAACATAAGCCTTGTGTGCGATTCTCTCCATTGACCATGTCAGTTTAAACAGCAACTTTAGCCTCAGCATCTATTAGAACATGGCATGATGGCCCATCAAGCTACCCTACCACTGCCCAGAAGCTCCCAAACACTCTACAGAGCCCATCCTTCCCTCTTCTGCCCTGTTCCCCACCTTTCTCGGCATGCCAGAGTTTCCAAGGGAGGGGGAGCTGCGTTGACCAGCGCTGGACAATGTGCTTTGGCTGGTTATGAGGCCTTTTGGGCTCTTTAATAATTTAGCTTTACTTACATTGCAATAGGAGTTTTCCATAGAGGGAATGTCCAACAGAAGATGACCCTTTCAGTATATAGTCTTAAAGGAATAACTCAGTGGTTATCAAGGATCGAATTTTAAAGGGCAGAGGGAGGTGGATGAGTAGCTCATAATACCCTATTACTTCAAGCCTACTATGTTTGAGATACAAGGAACTCAATCCCTTCCTCACTATGCTAAAGAAAAGGTCCTTGGGGGGATAAACAACAACAACAAAGCCTACAGGCTGAAAGTGTTTATTTTCTAAAACGCATTTGTGCTGTTTGCTGGTATAAGCTGGAACAACCTATCAGGACAAGAAACCTGTAGGAAAAAGATTATGTGGGTAAGGCTAAAGGAAGACAGGGCTTGCAGTGTGACTGGAGGTGTGTCCCAGCCATGCAGCTGTACGGCAGTAAACATGTCTCTGTGACACCCATGTGGTCCCCTCCAGTGAGCAGGGCCAATATACAAAATCTTGAGAACTTCACCCATTGCCAGCACTGCAGCCAGCGACAAAGAGATGAGCCTGAGGAAAACCCAGCATCTGTAAGAGTCTTAGGTTGCTGAGACATCTCTGAGACTGGCCCAACCAGCTCAGACCATCAGGTCATCTAAGTGCAGACAGTCTGATATGAATGTGCTGTCTTTATTGTTTGCCAACTGTCATCAACACCTCAAGCAGTGAGGAAATCCATAGGGAAACGCAGTCCCTTTTTTTGCCCAAGGTGCCTCATTAGTGTGCTTGCAGCCTTCCTGGAGTAGACAACATGCTCCCATCTGAACCAAAGCTATCAGCTCTTTCCATGTAAGCCATGCCGGCCCCCACGGACAGCAGCAACGATAAAGTCCCAACAGCTGGCACTAGGCAGGTAGTCTCTGAGCAAAGTGTTTCATATCCCATCGCAAATCCCTTGAGCCATCCCAAACTAGTCTGGAATGCACATGGACCTGCTTGCCAAAGCCAGGCAAGCACTGGGGTAGGGGGGAGAAAACTTGTTTCCATATCTCCCTGTTCCACACTTACACTTTGAAAAGAAGGTAAGTGCGAACATGTTACTACAACACCTACAATGACTTGATGGAGTCTGAGCTCAGGGCAGCTGCTAGCTAGGAAAGCTCCTTGGTCAGCAAAAGAAGGTTTTGTATGTAAAGTATCTCATTGAACTTGTGGAGACATTTCTGAGACAAGTACCAGATCTTGTGGTAACTCAGATTTTCTTAGGATACAGCCACTACTATGAAATGCAGAATCTTTGCCTGCTTTAGGCAAAGCCTTCTGGCAGGTAACAATGATGTACTTAGTAGCTAGGTGTAAGAAATAAATAGTGGTTACCACCATGCCATATTATTGCAGGCTGGCAACCAGAAACTTAGTGATTTCCAGACCTGGACTTTTGATTTTGTCTAATCAATTTTGGTCTCATGGACGCGTTTGGCTTCCACAACATCCTGTGGCCACTACGTAATTACACACAGTGTAAAACAGCACTTCCCTGGTGTTTATTTGGAACCTGCCCACTGATCATTTCATGGGGATTCTCCCAGGTCCCCCAGTTTGCACAAGCACAGCTCTAAACCGAATTTAAAAGAATGGTGCTCTTGCTCTAGCGTGAAATTAAACCATGCCAGGAAAGTGAGTTGGGGGCAATGTCTGTCAAAGCTGTGAAATTACTTCAAAAGACTACAAGACAGGCTGTCATTTTCTGTTTGAAAACGAGCTTGAAAACCACAAATCAAAGCTCCCAGTTGACAAGAGCCGGATCCTTGCTTATTCTTTCTGCTTTTGACCTCCCACTTAACTATTTTACAGACCGGTTTCTATTTTACACTGTTTTCCTCATCTTTTCCAGGAGCCCCTTTCTGATGATTTATATGGATTGTGGATGCCTCTTAAGTGAAAAATGTGATGATGCTATAGCGCACGACACAGTGATTCCTCAGCAACTTGCTGGCTCCCTTGAAGTTTCAGGACACAGAACAAACTGCACTGGAGCAGAGAGTACTGATGCTTTCTACCCTGCTTCTCAAGCAGTGTCCCGCTAGCACAGCAAAACGAAAGCCATTTGACTAGACTTGTTTAACATGGAAGCTCTTCAAAAAACCCAAACCCTTGCCTCCTTGGTCAGTATCTTTTCATATTGGAAAGCTCCACGTTGTTAAGACCATTGAGGGTTCACGCTTTCCCCAGTAAAATCCAGCTGGCCACTGGATGTCACTGTTGTTGCAGAATAACACACCAGAAAGTACCCAAATCAGGCTGTGAATAAGGTGAGCTGAAGACACTCAAACTTGGAAATGGCTTTTTTCTTTAAGCTAACCCGCACAGGGCCGGTGGCACTTGGAGGCTGCCCCACCAGTGTAAACAACTGGAGGCAAGGCTCACCCAATGGCATTGAGGTCTCCATCAACATCTGAGGGCAAGTCTTCCATGGAACTCATGGACCCTGACTCACCTGCGCAGAGATGTGCATCCCCCTTCCTGCTAGCTCCACTCTGGTTTTGATGAGACATGTCCTCCCTGAGCTTCCCACATCCAACCCTGTCTTCAGTTTTGACTCAACCCTTTCTCTTCTGCCATATAGCAGCGCACACTGCAGCAAGCACATTTCCAAGCTTGTCCTTGGTCATGGATTAAAACCAATTACATGTAGTTTTGCTCTGTGGTTTTAGCTGGCCCTGCTGAAAGGGCAGTTTTGCGTAGTTGTATGACTTTCAAGGTTTAAGCTAATATCTCAATTGAAAACAGCTTTTGTGTTAGATCATTTGCCTCCTTTGAATCACACCAGGAATTGCCAAATTCACTCAAGCACACAGGGGAAACCTGCCCTAAACAACCTTCCTGAGCCTTTTAATTCAGCTGCAGATGCCTCTGCATCATCATGGTGAGCCTCACCAGGGCAGACTTTCAAGGAGAGCTTTGAGGCTCTAGGCTGAGGCTCTTTCCTATGTGAAAGCAGGAGAAACAAGCCTCAGGACTCCACAAACCCCTTTTGGATTGGGGTCACCAGGTGCAGATGGTGCTGCTGCGGCATTTCAGGAGGTGTAAATTGGGATTTCCTTCCCACCTTACACTCCAAGCTCGCTGCTCGATTCATGCGTACTCTAACACCAGGAAGCAAACCCAAGAAACGAGGCAGATGAAGACAACAAACTATTGCTTCTGAGAGAGCAGGAAAGCAGGAACACATCACAGACATTTATTAAGCTGCTTGTGTTGCAAGGCCTTCAGATACAGATGGTGGGGGAAAAGATCTGGAATACCTGCGTTTGGAGATCCATCTCTTTAAAAGTACAAAGCATGCCCAAGGCTGTGAAATAATAGAAAACTGGGCTAGAAAGTACCCATTTTAGTCCCTTTAAACATCATAGATCAGTATCAATTCTGTCTGGGCATGAGGGAACAGATCAGCTTTGACCTATAATTTAGAAAAAGAATCTCCACAGGACACTTTGACCACAATATTTTTAAAGCATTAGGAGATTCCTTGGCTATGTCTTTATTATTTTTTCTTTCTTTAAAAGCAAAACAGAAGAAGGAAATGCTTTGGGAAGGACAATCCTTTGGCTAAAGGTCTTGTGGTGGAAGGAGCAGGACTTCTAGCCAGCAATAGCAAAGACTCTACTAGGAGGGTCAGTAAATCTTAACTCTCAAATAGACCATTTGCATAGTAGGAAAATAATAGAAAATAGTCCTCCAGTACTTCTCAGTTGTAAAGGTGCTGTGTGAGTACAAACACCACTCACTCCAAATCTCATATGCAACCTCTCTTGGACACTGCCTAACACAAACCAACAGCGATGAACTCCATCCTGCAAGTACTTCCAGTCATAAGCTACTTAGTGCATGCAAACAGTCGTATCAAGCCTCCATATCCCTGTACATAAAGGATACCTTGACTGCAGATATTAAATTTCATCAACTAAAAGTCATGGAAAGTTGTATTCCTGAAATATTAATTCTTACATGCTATGCCTGCAGAGAATCCCTTTTATTACAAATTTATCCCTAATTAGACTATCAAATGTGTATCTACATTCTACTCATTACTATTTATCATTGTGACTTCCACCCATACAGACCTATTCTCAGCCACATGGCCAAACATCCTGACTAATTTTAGTTTAAGTTTTTTCTTGTATATATAAATATGTGTATATATATACACATGTACAAATACATAAACACACATTTTCTATATACATCCATGTTTTGAGCAAGCAGAAATATTTGTTTTGAATCACCACTGCATTACTCTGGTTTTACACTGGTATAAAACACGAGTGGTTTTCAGTGTTATCTCCTGCTGCCCAGCTGTGAACACTGGGAAAAGGAGCAACTATGAAGACAAGCACAATCGATCTGAATAGCTCTCTCATATTATCGGAGATAACAATTTCTAGTGAAACCAAAAAGAGGGCGGTTCAGTGATCCTGTTAGTTTTCCATGGCCCAGCTGTCCACTTCGACACATGGTCACATCCCAAAGTTGAGTGAAGTTATTATGGAAGTTTAGAAACCTCAAAATATACACAACAGATTGTGAAAAACACTGCGGTTAGGTGGGTTCAAGCATGCTTGAGGACTATGTTAAAATCCAAGCAAACAATCTACACCCTTGCCGCCTTTCTGTTAATACGAGTGTGCGCACACATCACCAAGCTTCCACTGCAATTTGTAGCTCTGTTATTCATAGCCTTCATTAAGGAATAACAGCCCCTGTTTGAGTTATCATGAAGCAAAATTGTTCGCACATGTGCACCAAACAGACACACCAAAGCTGCACCCTTATGGTTTCTGAGTGACAAGCTTAATAAGATTATGCTTGATCTTTCTCTTAATAAAGCTGGATGACATTGAAGCAAAGCCTGGGTTTTGTTTTAATGGTACATTAAGGGAACCCAGAGTTTGGCACAGCTGGAGGCCTGAACCACTGAACAAAACTTGGCACTGCCAGCATTCCATTACGATCTCAGACCTCACATAATGAATATTTATATCTATATATACATACACGCATATGTATTAAATACCTATCATTAGCTGGTCAAGGTCAAGGCTCTAACAGAGCTGGATGTAATACCAAAAATGATGATGGTTCTTTTTTTCTTGTGTTATGAATCACACAAATTAAGCAACCCACAGTTTATAGAGTCTGCAACAAGATGGACTGCCTTTAAACCACACATACCAAGAGGAAGGAGAACAACTGCAAGAAATAACAAAAGCAAGTGTCATCACCTTACTGTTTAAACCTGAACACAGCAGAACAAAGAGTCTCCTGCTTAACTTTAATAACACCAGCAGCCTTAGCTGACTCTAGGGGAAGCAGTCATTTGCTTGAGATAAGTCAGGACCCATGTGTTTTGAAGCATTATGGGTTAGAAGCTAAATAGTGTTAACTGAGTCACACTGATTGTCCTGGGTTCAGCAGTAGCAGTCATTTTTCTCCTTAGTAGCTGGCGCAGTGCTCTGTTTTTGACTTTCAGCCTGGGAACAGCACTGATAACACCGATGTTTTCAGTTGCTGCTCAGTAATGTTTACTCTGACCAAGGACTTTCTGAGCCTCATGCTCTGCCAGGGAGGAGGGGAAGCCGGGAGGAAGCAGAGACAGGACACCTGACCCAAACTGACCAAAGAGGTATTCCATACCACAGCACGTCATGCCCACTATATAAACTGGGGGCAGTCACCTGGAAGGGTTAGATCACTGCTAGGTCGGGCTGGGTATCAGTCGGCGGGTGGTGAGCAGCTGTATTCTCTTCCCCTGTTATTTCCTTTATCATTATTACTATTGGTGGTAGTAGCAGTGGTTTGTGTTATACCTTAGTTACTGGACTGTTCTTATCTCAACCCTTGGGAGTTACATTCTTCCGATTCTCCTCCCCATCCCTCTGGGAGTGGGAAGAGGAAGGGGGGGAGTGAGCAAACAAGCTATGTGGCTGACTGGACTTAAACCACGACACTGATTTAAACCATCATTGCAACTGGCCCAAAGATTACAAAAGACAGAACACAAAAAAAGTCACTCTGAGGAACAGGGAAGATAGAATACTGAATATTCTATCTGATATAAGATAGAATACTGAATATGAACAAAAATTTTGAACAAAGTAACCTCTCCGCAACTAAGACTTTACTTTTGGAAAAGGAAAGCTTCCTTCGGGACAAATTGAGCAGTACATCTTTCCTTCATTTCCCTCAGCGGTTACGCCAAACGTACAGCTATGCCTTTGTGCGTGGCCAGGCTGCGTGTCTGCATCTATGTACCAGTTCTACACATCAGTCAATGGGTCTTAGTCTTAAACAGAGAGCTCATGATGGAGCTGGGAACTGGATGAACGCTGGATGCGGATGGTTTAGACTGTGTAACATATCTGCCAAGAAATTCATTTTTGGGAAAACCAAAACAGTTCCCAAATTACATTTGCTGAGGATTACTGACGAGGAATTTAAGGATACTGAAATACTGACTTTTGCTTTTTCCAAACTAAACAAGCAAACAAAAACTTCTCAGTTTTATTTCATGGCATTGAGAAACAATTTACTGAAATGGAACAAGCACATTTCATTTCAAACAGAACAGAAACATGGACATTAAATTAAACAATTAAACACTTTGCACAGCCTGCATTTTCTTCCAGGCTTTTGTTTTGGTGAGAAAATGAAAACAGTTTTGCTCAGCAGTGACCCAACAGAACTTTCCCTTCAACCATCTGGTTCAGCCAACAAAACAAGCATGAATCATCCCCACTGCTCCAGACTGAGCCCAAGGCTCTGTTAATGCGGATGAATTCCTATTCCTCTGCCTCTCTCTTTTCCTTGAAAATCTATGGGAAGTACCTTAAAGCTTGAGCATGGTAGTGGGACCTTCCCTGGCTGTTAAGTACATATCCAGGGATAAGTAGTTCATGCTAACTCAATGTCTGATCATGGAGAAGTGGGCCAGGATGGGTGCTTCACAGAGTCAAAATATCTCTTTACAAAGTCCTGTCTTCTTCCCTTAAAGTCAATAACAAGATTTCCATTGAATTCAAGGGAGCTGATCAGAGCTTTATGCTACAGAAAGTACAGGAGGAAACTGCCATCCTTCTGTCTTCAACTCAAAGCGCTTCAATTCATTTCTGGGGCTACATACCTGTTTATCCTAGCTCTTTATTCTTATTTACAAGGCTTAAGTTTTCCCTCGTGTCCAAATTCACTGTCCTACTGGCATTTTTGTGTCCCAACCCCACAGTACTTTTCATCCCACCGAACTCCACCTATAAAGCTCTCACACTATATTTTGGCTGATCTTTCTGGGCTATTATATAAGCCCTTTGGCACTGTCCTGTCCCAGACTTCTCCCAACCTCCATACTTTTTCTCACAGACAAGTTTCTGCAGGAAACAAAACACTTTTCAGTGAGGCCAATTAGTCAAAAGAAAAAGGAAAAAAAAATCAAAAGGTTTTGGGTCAGTGGCAAGAGCAATAGAGAGGCCAAGAAAATGAAAGGGACTTGTTCTGAAAATGTTTTTTACTATGTCAGAGCCAACTCCCAATGGAGTGAAACAAGAAAAACATTCCTAGAGAGATTCAAGATCTGTCGTGAATTCCTAAGGCACATTAGGAAGTCTCACTTTCCCCTCTGTCTCTCATTCCTTTCTGAGGTACATCATAGGGCTCCAGAAAGAGGATGGTAAGTCAAGAAATCTGTGCAGTGGTCCCAGGCATACAAAGTCACAATGAACCAAGGGCTGATGAATCATGCAGTAACGCTCCAAAGTTTCTCTCTCTCAAAAAGAAGGAACCAAAACTCTATTTGAGAATCTATTCACTGTGGTTGAGATACTGGGACTGCTTGTCTCAAGAAACACTTGACTTCCTTGCAAAGTAACTGCTCTGTGCGCCTGCTGCCCCATCTTTAAAAGCAGCATAATCCACTTTCCTCCCAGGAGAATGTATTTGTCCCCTTACATGCGTGTACATTGACAAAGTTACTGACAACTGAACTTTGGAATGAACTTCAGAAAACCATGACGGCTGCTTTTCCCACCATCGCCACAATGCTTATCACTGACTCCACATCCAGGATGAGAAGCCCCACCAGAGCAACAGACACCTCTTTTTTCTGTGCTTGTAGACATCAGACCCACAGACTTGTCAGTATAAGAACCAAAGCTCACCTTTCAAAGTGTTTGAAGTATTAATTCAAAGGGTTACTAAATACCAGTCTTAGAGGGCCCAAGGCTGCTACAGGGGGGGAAATAGAAGATCACTGTTTTCCAGCTGAGCTTTATTTAATGACTTTGCACTTCCTAATCTCTTTGGAAAATAAATGCCACATGGCATCCAAATATACTATGTGCAAGGGATAGTCAAGACTCCCAGCAAATAATTCATAACGACATCTTCTGGTTCAGTTTTTATGATGCTTTTTGTAGGACGATGCCGCAAGTTGATCTTGAGTATTTCACAATGAGAAAGACATATTCCTCCTGACATCCAGCTCCGCATTCACGGGTTCATTTTTTCTGATGATTAATTCTGAGTTCATGCAGAGTGTGTTCAAGATTACACGGATTCATATTCAGTTGACCATATCTGAGAGGATTATTTTAGTGTGCCCCAGTTTATGGTCCATGAAACATGATCCCTCTTGTGTCTCTGTTTCTCTCACTCTGCCAGAAGTATTATTCTAACAACCAGTACTGGGAACTCATTATCAGCCTGAGAGTGGAAAAGAGCTACATTTCTCCATGAAAACCAGCTCTCATTCAGTGCCTTACACTTGCTCTGCTCTCAGTGTTAACAGCTAAACAGAATCCATCAAAATGTTAAAATGTGTTGAAGGAAATGCCCTTTAGACTAAATGGACATTTCAGGTTTGCCACAGACTTGATCATTTTTGGTGCACCTAGCACATATTACTGCTGTTACTAGTGATACTAACCTCAACAAGACAAAACATTGGGAAAACACTCTGATGCTGACTGAACCCATTGTTTATGTCCCTCTGAAGATTTGTGACCCCACATTTCCTACACTGGAGGATGTTTCCATCTCAGCTCAAGTGACTGGCATGGGCAGCACAGCATTGATTCTGGCATACAGCAGGTAGATGTGCTAATACCTTCGGCAATGTCTGACCGTATTTCCTACCATGGTATCACTATCCTGAGCCAACTGCAAGGCCTGAACAGTGCTTGATGCACGAAACACAGAGGGGCTTTCAACTGACAACACCCTGTAAATTATACATAGCAATATAATTTCATGTGCAGCCCCCAAAGATCTCAAAGCAGTTTAAGGACAGAAACTAGGGTCTAATGCTGTGACCCTTACTTAACAAGTGTGAGCTAATTAGGAAGCTGTCCCATTGAAATAAGCAGAGTCTCTCACAGAAGTCTGTTTAATGTGCAGCCACGCTACTTAAAAGACAAATTATTTATACTGTGGTTGTTTCTCAAAGCCACAGCCCAACCATGTCTCCTGTTGCTGTGCTAAAGTAACTGAGACACGGAGATTTCCTACTCCAGAAAGCCCCAGCGCTGGCGAGTTACTTTGGAACCAACAAACAGCCATTTTTGCAGATTTGCAGGCAACCTACCATATACTTAGACTTTGTTAAGTAGCCTAAATTCACATACCTCAATAACTGAACCAGAGCTTCTGCTGCACACAGTCTTGCCTGAACCAACAGGCAATCCAACTTGCTCATGCAGAGAGAAGGATTCGAACTATAACCTTCGAAGTAAAACCCCTATAGCAATGAACTGTATCAAGCTACAATTTTTCACTATCATAACTGCTGTGACCAGAGTTGCTGGGATTTTCTTCTGGTATTCCCATGCATCCCTTCGCCCTGTGTCTCTGTGACTGCACGCAGAAAGCAGAGGTTATATACACCATTTGATTCCAACAGAGAGAGCCCTTCACAACCCCTCGACAATTTTATTTTCCTTTGACTGGCGCTGTCAACGCGTTATCTGAAGTCCACCTCCGAGTGCAAGAGCTCAGTGAGAGTGTTTGCATTGCACTTGTGCGTTACGCTACACCCATGCTTGGGCACCCTCTGCCCCATCACTCACTGAGCCCACTTTCTGATCACTTGACTGCCATTTGGATGAAGCCCAACTCCAACCTTCTCTGAGCACAGAACACAGTCAAAGGAAAGATAGCTCTTTCAGCTCAGTTTTCAGCTGAGATTCCGAGTTGTGCGTTCAGTGCTTCTTTCTTGAAAACTGAGCTTTCCTCTAAGTACTACGGTTATGGGAAAGATCAGATCCCACATTCTGTTCACTCACTACAGGGAAATGCAACACGCTGTCTGCAGCATGCTTTAGTTGCAAGTGAAGTAGGAGCAAGACTATTGTGCAGTAATTAATAAATACAACACATTCTTTATCAAAAGATGCTGAGTACTTCTACAATGCAGTAGCAAACCAAGATTTCCTTCCATTATTGTTCCAAAACATTACTATTATAGCTGATAAATTCAAGGAATCCTTTAGCTGGTCACAGAAAAGACGGCATACCTTAACCTTCATTAGCTGTCAGCCTATGCCAGTGAGCAGCAATGAATACTCTATGCATCTGGAACTGCAAGGGAAAAACATCACATCCAATTTTCCAGGAAAGAATTTGGCCAGGACATCAGAGCGAAGGTGCCTCTTTGCAAAGCATGTTGCTACCGAACTATTAGTCACTGCAACCCCTGCCCAAGGCTCCTGAGTCACTGGGAAGGAGAGGACCTCACTGTCCCCTGACAGAATGTAGAGGAACAGCCAGCACTGACGCACAAGGTAGGGAATTTCTCCTGAGTTGCCAACAGCTCCCCCAGCACCTGGATTTCTTTGCCATGGCCTTCTTCCATCTGTGGCTTGCGCCAACCAACAGCAGTTAATGAACACCATAAAAGATCACTTGCCCTGGCACTGGGACAGCAGAAGTAAGATGTGAGGACACAGAGATAGTTTACCTGCCAGTACTGACCTCTTTTTCCCTATCACTGTTTCACTGTATTCAGCATCCAATACCTTGATCCTGAAAACCTGTTATATTAACAACTCCACATCCACACAAATGCAGATGTATGTAGATACACAAGTACGTATGTATTTTCCTACAGAGGAAATACGATATTTATGCTTTGTAAGATGAACAAGGAGAATAGAAACCCAAGAATTCTGGGCTATTGCCCAAACCACACAGCTTTGAAATCAGTGGAGTGTTGAAAAAAAAATAACAACCACGCAACAAAAAAACCCCTACGCTTCCTTCCAAGAAAAGTGTCTAAGTTTTCCAGTCTGTTTACGACTGATGTCTACCCACAAGAGACTAAAATCTGGGTTGGATGAGACAGGACTGGCATACAACATCAAAAACCTTTCCTTCCTGAACTGGGGAACAATACCATAAGTGTCTGTACACAGAGGCAGACCTGGTGCTGCAGAACTTTTTCCCCGAACTGTTGTATCTGCTTTTAATTTCCAATGAATCAGTGAACACATCTGCAGGCTACTTCTCTTTCAGACCAATCCTCTCTATTGTTTTATTCTCAGAACTCATCTCTCTTCTCCTGACACCTGCTCACTGCTCCCTCTGAAACACAGTTCAGAAGCATTCAACTACTCAGAGGTATTCACATTTCTTCCTCTGGAAGAGGTTCTCCCTAGCTCTGGCTTTAATCAAGTTGCATTATATGTGATGTAGAAACAGGTGGATTAAAAAATACAGTAACTAAGGCAACTATGACTCTAACAGAGAAAGGTAGGATGCACAGTGATTCCCAAAGACTGGAGGTAGTTGAGGGATGTGATACAGTTCTGCACAGAAACAATATGCAGACTATACAACTATACAACTGCAACGTATCTGAAACTGCCTCGATCTTATTTAAGTAGTATTTAACTCTAAGAGTCTCTACTAGTAGTAGTGTTGTTTCTCCAGAAAGCTCAGTTACTGCCTACCACAATCAAAATACTGCTCAGTATCATATAGACCCTTCTGTACCTTCAGCTTTGAGAGAAGGAATTGCTTATATGAATCCTACCCAAAACACAGATCCAAGGAGGTGTTAAAAACAGACCTAAATCGCAAACACCATCACTTCCCACTTCTAGACTACAGGTGCCAATCCAGAAGCCAGGTTTGGAGCAAGCCTGGTCTGTACCACAAAAACTCTAAGGGAAAATACTGTTTCTAGACTTAATGATAAAGCCATCTGGGGTTGTTTTTCCTTTGTGGTAACACAGAGCTGCTGCTGCAGGTGTGCTGGGTGTCTGGGTAGGGACCAAGTCCTGCTAATTGCTTGTTCTTTCACCTGTGCTTGACTGAGGATGCCAATTCTTGGGTCAGGATAAGAGGCTGGGTCTGCATGAAGACATGAAATGCTGTTTCACCTACCACTGGGGTGATTGCCCAAGACCTTGCAGCCTCCAGGTCAGAGCTAGGTGGCAAGATCTCCATAGGAGGACAGCATTCCTGCCACCCTCCTTAATGCAGTGTCCAGACATTAGTGTTGTATTTGTGTTTTTCACAGCAGAGGATAGAATTGTACCATCATTACTTACCATTAGGACTCCAAAAGCATCAAGAAACTAAAACCTTGTCCCAAGACCAACAGATGGCCAGTGGCAGAGCAGGAATATGAATACAGACCTCCCAAGACTGATGGTCATGTCTTGAGCTCTCAGAGCATGCTTTGCACGCTCAGATGAAGCATGGCCTGATAACGTTATGTATGACCATTTTCCCTGCTTATGCTGCGGCCTTTCATCTGTGAGACTTCACAGCTTTCGCTGTCCTACATTTAACCTTGTGCTAAGCAGATAATTTATGACCATACCAATTCCAAAAAAGAAAAGGGAAAGTTTCAGTAATACATTTGAAGTGAAGTCTGGCAAGACATCCTGCTCCCTCTCCACAAGTACTTTATGGCAAAGCCTGAAATGGTTTCCCGGGATGTACTGTATCTGGCATGAATCCCTGCCAGGCAAAATCTTGTCTCGTTTAATTAGCTCTCACAAATTTTCACCATCCTGCTTTCTTACTGAGGTCTGAACCACAGCTCCTGCTGTCCAGACACCATGGGGAGCAAGACACCACGTCCAAGGTCACTGCTGGTGGCCTGGTTGTGAAAGCGCCTAACAGAAACTCATCTCATTAAACTTTCGGAAGATGGATGCTCTGGCATTGGAGCAGCTCCGAGCTCTCAGCTGGAGTTTCTGTTGGCCTCCAACTCTCTCTTTGTGATATTTTAGGTTTTGCCTGCTGGAAAACGACTTGTAAGAATGCTCTTGAGCGCCAGCATTTGGAACCAGATCCGCTTCCAGCATTCCCAAATCCTGGGATGCTCAGAGCTGATATGCTGACTCAGATCACTTGAGACATGTGATTTAGTGAAAAGTTCAATCTGGTGGTAATGAGATCTGGTGGAATTAGACCTCTGTATGATTTATTCAGTGTTCTGTAATCAGTGTAGAGTGTTACTGTCATCCATTTGCTCCCAAATCTCTGCTTGGAAAAGAGCAAGGCTAGTCAAAGCAAATGCCTCCTAACCCTCCAACATCAGCCTCTATTCTTTATGAAATGAGTGGTTCCAGATCTCTGCATCTCTGCAGAGGTGCCGGGTAGTTCAGCTCAATCCTCTGAATTAGCACCTTTACTCCTGTCAATTATTAATTGGCCCAGTATGTGATACTTCCCAGCTCCCTACTAGACAGCCTGTAATTTTTATACAGCATAACAACAAAACTCACCCAAACAAGTGCTGATAGAAGCTGTTACCATGAAATACAGGCATTTCATGAAAAACTCTTAATTTCATACAATTTTGAAGATTCACTGACAATACATGATAGGATTTGGTAGATCCAAATTATGGCAAGCTATCAGGGTTTCTTAGTGCTCACACCTCTCAACTGCCTTCTGTACATCACAGAGTTTTCACCAGTAATTCCTGGAAAACACATTCTTATCTCTTAAGCCCTGTGGTCTCCATTACATAGCTTTTTCAGGGCCTAGTCTGTCATGTTTAAAATCCAGAGAGAATATGCTATGGAGCAACAAAGCTTCTGGTTGTGGTTACTGGGAAAACCCTCTGGCACACAGCAAAATAGCAGGGACCATAAGAGAGAACCAGAGCTGGCTGCAGTGTACAAGGAGCTGAGCATGTCTGTGGAGCAGAGAGTTCAGGCTTTGCCTTGCTGCCTGCAACTCAATTGGAAGAAGAACTCTTCAAGGGACATCATCTTTGTCTGCAGTTTTCATAGGAAGGCAAAGTCAACACTGAACAACAATCCCTCTTACTATTCCACAGGCTTGTCTCCCCCATTAAGTCAAAGATTTGAGGCTTCCGAGGTGAACTATCTTCTGTCTTTAACTCCTACATGCCGTACCCCAGTTTTTGAAACACAAGCTTCCCTCCCACCCCTGCTTTTCAGTTTTGCCCCGGTTTTTTATTATTTTTAAAACAGTGTCCTTCACTTTCCTATGAAAGGAACAACTGCTAAAAAATCCATTAACACGGTTTGGCTAGAGTCCAATATTTCAGCTACCAAGAATGTTAAATCCTCCATCTGTTTGCTAGTTAGATAATGTTACCTTTGAGCTTTCCTTTGGCTGCTAAAGACACTTTATCTGCCTTAAATGTTGCAGAAAATTACACTTTAGGTCAAAGCCTGTGTGCCATTAAATAAGGGAGGGGGGAAGGGAAAGGTTCTTGCTATAAATTTCCACCTTTAGTTCCTCCTAGCTCTTGGTATGCTCAGACACAGAGAAGTCCCGAGCTGAGCATAATCATATTAATGACCTGGATAATTGATGGTGAATGATGGATATGTTGAGCTCAACTCTAATCCACTCTTAAATATTTGCTTGACTCTTTAAAAATCAAGGGAATACCCCAAAGGGAAGGAAGTTCTTTCACACAGGAGAAGCTAAGCAGCTATGGCTGCTCAAGCGCACATTTGGCTAAGACATTACTTCGTGCCTCAGCTGGGAATGCAGACTGGGCAGCAACGCCCAACTCACTCTTGAGTGCCAAGACCTGGCTGTAACATCCATCAGACACCTCCAGGGAGAGGTGACTCAACTGCTTTCATCAACATGATCCCAGAGAAGACAGGACAGGAGGTGACCTTGCATAGTCCGTCCCATTTATCTGCCTTCTCCTCATTAAAGAAGACAGTTGGCAACCTTCCCCCCAAGGAATGTGTAGGACATGGAGCTCACACTATTGACATCCATGGGAGTTTTCCTTATGGCTTCAACCACAACTTCTTTACACGTGGGATTTCAGGGAATGCTGTTTGCTCTCAAATCCCATCACAACTTTCTATTTGCCCATGGTGCAGCAGGTGCCTTCCAGATGAGCACTGGAGATGAAAACCTACAGCCACCTGAGCTGTTTCCTGCACTCCTTGAGGAGGGAGCAGCCTCTGCTGAGAAAAGCTAACAAGGAACCACTAAGCACAACTGCACAGGACACTGACAGCTACCTATCAGGAAGGATTAAAACAAGGCTCCAGACCCACAGAAATTCTGGCATTGCATTTAGCAAACTCACATCTGCCTCTACTTAGGTCTAGTATATATTCTCCAGGGGTGGGCAGCTGGACAGGACTGGTCAGAAATGGCAACAAACAACTGACCAGAACACAAAAACCTGACATGGGACTAGTCAAGATCAGAGGCAACTTGTTTTAGGTCAGCACACCGATCCTTGTATCACACCATCAGGACTGCAGTGCAAGGTCTTGCCAGCTGACCTTGGCTGGGAGAGGGACAAGCATCCTCCTGGGCAGTGAGAGACACGGGGATGGGGCTACGAGTCTGAAACAAGAGGCACAGACCAGCCTGCTCACACTCTCGCTGCAGCTGGGAGGAAGGTTTCATTCCAGCCCTGTTATGATAGTTTCCCATCATGCAGCCAAGTTTCCTTAGCAGCAGCTGAGGGACTTAATTTTTAAGGCTAGAAAGAGATTTCTAGGCACAGAGCCCCATCTGCAGCAAAGTCAAACTGAACTTGACAGCCACTGTGGGAGGTCAAGAGTAAAATGACTACAAAATCGATGGAGTTGTCACTCCATCTTCCCCACCAAAAGATGAGCTGGTGGGGAAGAAGACTGTCTGAATAGAGAGCTTTGGCTGGAACTCAGAGAAAAAAGGAGAGTTTACGACCTTTGGAAGAAGGGACAGGCAACTCAGGAGGACTACAAGGATGCTGTGAGATTATGCAGGGAGAAAATCAGACGGGCCAAAGTCCAACTAGAAATTAATCTGGCTACTGCCATAAAAGGACAATTAAAAGTGTTTCTACAAATACATAAGCAACAAAAGGAGAGCTAAGGAGAATCCCCATCCTTTATTGGATGTGGAAGGGAACAGAGCGACAAAGGAGGAGGAAAAGGCTGAAGTACTTAATGCGTTCTTTGTCTCAGTCTTTAACAGTAAGAATAGCTTCCTGCAGGTACCAAGCCCACAGCTAGAAAAAAGGGACAGGGAGCAGAATAAAGCCCCCATCATTCAAGGGAAAATGAGCAGCTATCTGCTACACCACTTAATGTTCTGGATGGGATCCACCCAAGGGTACTGAGAGAGCTGGTGGAAGTGCTCACTGAGCCACTATCTATCATCTTTTGGCAGTCCTATCTAACTGGGAAAGTCCCAATTGACTGGAGGTTAGCAAATGTGATGCCCATCTACAGGAAGGGCCGAAAGGAGGATGAGGGAATGAAAGGCCTGTCAGTCTGACTGCAGTGCTGTGGACGGTTATGGAGCAGATCTTTTTGAGTGCCATCATGCAGCACATATAGGACAAACAGGTGATCAGGCCCAGTAAGCACGGGTTTATGAAAGGCGGGTTCTCCTTGATTAACCTGATCTTCTACAAGAAGATGATATGCACAGTAGATGAAAGAAATGCTGTGAGTATTTCCCACAGCATTCTCCTGAAGAAACTGGCTGCCCATATATTGGATGGGTGTACCCTTTGCTGGGACGAAAAACGCCTGGATGGCCAAGCCCAGAGTGGTGGTGAATGGGTTAAATCCAGTTGGTCACAAGTGGTGTTCCTCAGGCTCTGGATTGAGTTCTATTTCAATATCTTTATCGATGATCTGGATGAGGGAATTGAGTGCACCCTCAGTAAGTTTGCAGGCGACTCCAAGTTGAGCAGGAGTATTGATATGGTAGAGGTAAATGGCTGGACTCAATTTTAAAGGTCTTTTCCAACCTAAAAAGTTCTGTGATTCACTAAGGAATAGAGAAAGTGCCAATGTAAGCATGAAAGGCACAGAGGTGGGAAAACTGAAGGGATACTAAAAAGGTCATCTTTCAGCTCAAAGTCACAGGTCCAAATCAGCAACTAGAATTCATTAGCCATAGCAGTAGCTTGTGACAACCTTAGGGAGAAGTCCATGAATAATTTCTAAAAGGAGAAATACCTGCAGAAGAACAGTCTTGCAAGGAAGATAGGTGCCCTGTCTGCCTGATTCCAGGGTAAACATAGAGTCTCAATTACCAATCCACTTCAGTATATCAAATGCACAAAAAGAAAAGGAAAGAGAACATATGCCTTGATTGTGCAAATCCTTTCCTTAATAATAGACCCACATCATGTAAATGACCATGATGGGTCCTACTCCTTCCACAGAGGAACCAAGCACAGTTGCTACCATTGACCTAGGAAGTGTGAATGAACCGTTTGTTTGGAGAGAGATGAAAGGAAGCGTGCAAATGAAGCTTGTCTCCATCACCACGACAGATTTACTTCTTCAAGTGGCCTCAAGTAGCCTTGGAAAGGAAATCTGGAATGTTGTAACATTCATAAATATTTGACTGTTCTGTCTTACCTTGAAAACAGGCAGAAACCCTATCCTAAAGAAAGCACTCCCAGATTGAACAGTCATTTTGTTAAACAGGCCATGACCTGAGGAACTAGGCATTGGTGACATTTAATCTGTATCTATATCTATGCACATGTACAAACACACACGATAAAATGCAGTGGCTGTCCCAAAGCAAGCCTGGGAAATATTCGAAAACAAAGTTAAATCTAAGCTTCATTGATTAGATTTACAAATGAAGCTCTGTAAGGTTTAGAAGCGAATGAGAAATATTTTAACATGTCAGAGGAGGCAAATCATTATTTCTTCTTTCTTTTAGTTACCCCCAGAAAGCTACAATGTATTTTCATTAGAGCACAATGTCTAGTGTCTTATGTGTCTGCTATCCGATCTAATACCAATCAGTTATGGCATTCAGACTTTCCACCTAGCTGCCACAGTTGAATTTGAGAAGAAACAAACAAGAAGTGCTTGTGGAGAGGAAGAGTGAACAGGTATTTTAATATGCACCATGTCATGGGATCTACAACTTCAAATTTGCACTACTGTGCAGATCCAACACAAAAATCTTTGTGCTTCTGTTGAGATGGCGTAATTCTGTACCTGCGGTGCTGCTGGCAGCTACAGAAAAGGAGAACAGAAAAAAAACAAATAAAAGAAAATCAGAGTTTTCTTCTTTAGGTACTGAAGCATCTGAACACACCAAATAGGAAACCCCCTGCTTTTGGTGGGTATGAACTGCATTTAAAACTGTCACAGTTCAGCTGCTCAGCTAACGAAAGATGCTTATTCTTTATCAGAAAAAAGAGGTAATTTGGATCCACAGGAGACTTCCCCTACCAGCTGGTTTTAAATGCTGTGGTACTCTCTCCTCTGGGTATAATTAGATTGCTATAACCTAAACAGCCCTTCCAGTCCCATAATTTTAACGTCCTCCAAGGTGGTAAACAGCATTAAGTACTCATTCCCGTAGCCTCTAGGTCAAGAAATACATATGATTATATGTATATCTTAAATGCTTTTCCTTGTGACCACAGAATCAGTAATGATCAGTTTACTGAAATGACTTGTAAAACCTGGCACACTCCAGCTTAAGTCTTTCAAAACAGTGTTAGCACAGGATCCACATCTTACTCTGCACGGTAGGGCATCAAGTTCAATGGAGTCATGAAATAGTTTAGCCTCCATGTCAAGCAGTAAGAATAATAAAGAGGAATGACAAATAAGAAAATCATCTGCCGTATCTTAATTGCTTCTTTTATGAGGAAATACATGGTGCAATGAGTATCTAGATATATGTGCATAGATATTTATTCTTCTTCACAAACTATTCAGTAAATCAATTAAAGAAAGATAAAATACCGGTATGGTTTCTCCAGGAAAAAAGTTTTAAAATGTATTTGCAAAATTATTTTGGATCAGCCAATTGCTCCATGAAATATTTTGTTCTTGGTATTCTTCTTGTACCACATCCAGAAATTTTCTGTTGAAAAATGATAAAATCAAGGTGCCTCACTTTGAATAAGTCGTAAATCTTTGGATCTCCTGAGATACAGAAAACGCTGGAGAAGTGATGTAATTCCACTATTTATTTGTCATCCTTGACCTAAGTTACTATGTAGTTTCCATTGCATCAAAACAAGGTTTTTAGGCAAAAGAACTAGTTCTAATTTTAGCATAATTAGGCTGCTTGAATAGCACTGGTTACTTTTTGGAATTTTCTCCAGAATAAAGGGAAAACATAAGTTATTTAAAATACAGACATTGAGTATCAAGAAAAGAAAAAAATATGAGCACCGTAAAGCTGCAACTGATGGGAATAATTTAAAGACACTATGCAATAAAAAAAACCAACACGTTAAAAATTGGACAGGCACACTATTACATTAGGAACTTCAAAAGCCTTCCCTGAGAATTTCAGGATTACATTTTGCTGTTCTGTGGAAAGGCTTTGTTACTGCTTTCCACTTGAGAGCAAAGCAGCAAAGCTTTTCATATGCTTTTGAAAAGGAGTAAATTTGCAAAGGAGCAATAAGCAGGAAATAACTCTTTCCTCATGGAGGTTTTCCTTTTTGGGTGTGAGATAATTCACAAGGTCACAATATATGAATGTGGGAAAACGCACATTCTGCAACTGGTTTTGCACGTATATATCATTTACACAGACAATTTATAAATGAGTGTAGACATATACATGCACATACATATTTTATATACATGTATGTACACCCACAGTTTATAGAGAAGGTAAAGCAATGTGAAGGCTGTGCCTCTGAATTTTAACAGCTATTTCTCAGGTATTTTCCTTTGTCTCTTTCATTTGTGCTGACATTTCAGCAACCAACTGTTCTGTTCTGCTACTTCTGAGATACGCAGGCATCAAAGGCAGAGAGAGGAGACTGAAGAAGAGGCAGAAAAGCTTCAGCTGAAGATTGTAGAATACTACACAGATTTTTCCATCTAGGCAGCAAAACCTTTCAAAAATTGGCTGCACTTCAGGTGGAAAAGGCCCTCCAGATTAGCAGATCTATTTTTTTTACCACCAAAGACATGGCTTCATATAATATTTTCCCTAATGAAGCTGATATCCACCTGGTTTTGCCTAGAGCTTCTCCCAGTGGCATCTGTTCTTACTGCTAAGCCAACTAATGCTGAAGGAGCATCCAGTGTGTTTTCCGTTCCTGGCCAATCTACATCCTTTGTTTCTTCTGTTAACACTGGCTTTGAGCTAAATATGTTCTCCTGCCTTCAGCAGCCTCCTTTTTGCAGCAAACATATTCTCTGTCTCTCATCCCTGCTTGGGGGGAACTTTAACATTAGTCATCTTCTACGTATTTGGTTTGGTATTGAGTCAGAAGATATCCACGGACTAAGCATCTGAATCCTTCACAAACATAGGACTGTGCTCCCACTCATGCTGCATACCCTGCAGGGTTACAGAGATGTAGTGCATCTTTTCCATGAAGCTGCAAAGGCTATTTAGAGGAAGAGTGACATGGGGAAGATGCTTTCCCACCAAGAAAAAACAAACAATAAAAAAATGCAAAACAACTATAACAGTGCCCAGGCATTAAACTGAGGAAAAATGGCAAGAGGTCTAAATAAGGAACACAGTGCTAAACTAGGATGCATCCGATGCTGAAAATTCTCCAACTTAACGAAGTAAATTAGAACTGTAGAAATGTCAGTGCCTGAAGGTGCAAACCATGTTGTGATATTGCTTTTTACTAACAGTAGTCTGTTCTTTAGTGAAACCTAAAACTAATTTACTTTCATACATGTTTCAGATGAAGACTGAGGTTTCATCTTCCACATTTCTAACCTCAGCCTCATTAATAAAACCAATCTGCTGGGAGATGCTGAGATGACATAATCTGTCCTCTTTCCGCTGCTCTAACTCAGTTAGCTCCAGCACAGAGTGGAGATGATGAATGATATCTGAACTGTTGTTTCTTATTAGCTACAAGGGAACACAAGATTTATGAATAATGCTATTGATGGGACATACAGTGAATTTCACATGGGATTAAAGAAAGTTGGTTCATTAACTAGATTGAAAGAGAGGGAAAACCAAAATGATTAATCAATGGAAGACAAAAAGGAAATTATACTTAGCCCAGAAACATGTATGTATCCTGAAGGCGTATGTTCTCTCGCTTAAGTAATATTGCTAACCACTTACAATTTAATTGCACATGAGAGACTATGCAAAAAATTAGGTACAGACTCAGAAATAAATATTAAATCTGGATCTGAGAAAAGGAAATGCATTTACGTTAAACTTCTTGATATTGCAAATCCTCTTGTTTTCTCCTCAATGCCACCTCTGGAATTATAAAGTTCGGACAAGCCAACAAACTGTATTCAGGATACAGGGGAAATCAAAAAAACAAATTCAATTTTAAGTCAGTTTTTGTATCAGCTCAGTTGGCTTTGGCCGAATGAACTATTTTGGAATAAATCCTTGAAGAAGAACAGTGATATGGGATAGATGACTCACTGAGCAAAGAAGATCCTTTGGGAAGAAGTAAGAACATCTGTGGTGGTCCATGCGACATTAGAGAAAATAGTCACGTCAAAAAAATATCCTTTCCTTTCTGAGATTATTCAGTATTAGCTGGTAAACTGCATCAGTTTACAGTAGTAAGCCAAAGGAGATTAATTTTATGCTTATAGAACAAAAACTACGTAATGTTAATAGAAAACTCCTCAAAAGAGTTTGAACTCTGATTGTACCAAAAGATTTCAAAAAGCAGCTGTAAAAACGGAGAATCATCTGCGATGGGAGCTTTTTCTAGCAAAAAATTTATAGGGATTGGTAATGAGCCCAACACCAGTCAACATTTTCATCCATGATTTGGAACTTCTTCTCAAAACACTGCCAATAAAACCCACACGCACGAGACAGACTGTCAGTGTGGGGAATTAGGAAGGCACAGAGCCATCTGAACAGATTTACCTCTTGAAACAAGGCAGGCATGAGCACAACCAATGCCCCGAGGGAATTTTGCAGACATGGGATACTGGCTAGAGATCTTGGATGATGAGCCTGGATGGTCCTCATTGATCACAGAGCCCAGTTCTTGGCATGCTGCTCTCCTGGGCTGGATATCCAAGATACCTGGTTTGGTATCCAAAGGCAATGAGATTAAATCGTGACCATCATACACAGCTCCAGTGACTAGCCTCCAAAAAGCATTGTTAGGAAAGTGCAGCTCAAGAAAACTAGTTTGGGCAGGTTGCTTCAGCATGGATTTTCAGATGTCTAATAGCGGCTGAGCACATACGCTTCAGCTTTTCCCTCATTAGGGCACTAATAGGATTCTCCCTCTTCTTTCTGGCTGCATATCTTCAGGTGACATGCACAGCCTAAACATCTTTAAGACTCTTATTGCCTCTGTGAAATTAGTCAAGGGTTAACAGTGAGGTGGAAGGAGGGGAGCAACAGACTCATAAATCCACTTTCAGTATGCCAACATAAGCCTTGTTTTCTTAAGAAACCACAAATAGAAAGAAGATCAACAGAATAATTCAAGGACCAGGAAACAGGCCTCGCAGTAGGAGATTTAAGTAGCTTGGTAATTTCTGCATGAGATGGAGAGGTACAGACTGCATGTTATACACCTCTGCTAGGAAAACTTGTGAACATGGAAAGACTCACCAGTTTTGCAGAGAAAGACATGAGGCACATTCAAAAGAGAAAAAAGGTACTTTACCTATTATTTACTTTGCCAGTTGCAAGTAAAAACCACTGAAAGAGTTTCTCAAAGGGAAGAGACACATCCCTCCATGTCCTAAAAATTACTCCAGATGCCATGAAGCTACATTTTAATGGATTCCACATTACTGACTATATGCAAGGCAATAATAAGTGACAGTGCCCCATCTGGTTCTGGTATGTTTTGTGGCATCTGTAAGCCTTAGGGCCACACTGGCTCACATGGGGGACTCTCATCGACTTTACAGTTCTCCTTGTTGTGGGCTTGGATAGGGGTGGTGCCATGTATGTTCAAAAAGCAAAGACAGTACAAGCCCCACAACTGTTCTCAGAACAGGGCAGTTCTGAAAGCTGGATTTTCTATGGACCTGAAGATATTCAGCACCCTCTAAGATTTGGTCTTCGACCCTTTGCTGAGTCTTTCTATCCTCCCCACTTCATCCTCAAGGCAACCCAATCAGTGAAGCTACAGCTTGGGGATGGAAGATGGCTGGAAAACGGCCATATTCCCATACACAAAGCTTTGTTAGTAGTGCTCCTATAGATATCATAAGCTCTTTTTCTATTGTTTCAGCGGGAGGAAGATAAGGTCTACATCATTTTCCCAGGGTACCACTGCAGAAACACTACTCTGCTAAAGAATGGCTTTGATTTGTCACAGAAAAGGCCTCACAAACTGACAGCTTTCATCTAATTTTTGCTGGGCAGTGGGGGAAGGAACATATTTTCTCCTCCAAAAGCATTCAGCAAATTTGTACTGCGGTCAGCTAATTTTATTACTTCTCATAAATGTCTGTTCCTGTAATGCTCTCAAGGTATTTTCATAATTCTACCTTGGGAATTACAAATCAACTTTCTCTTTGATAAAGTAACCTGCAGTATTTTATTTTATTTTTTATGTTATGAACAGCTGAAAATGTATGACATCCCATAAAATGTCTGGGTTAGGCCTTTGAATATTGCTTCTTTTAAGAAGCCTTTTAGCATTGAAGCAGAGAAATACAATCCTAGGATTGGAGTCTATTAGGCAAAAAGAGAGGGAAGGAAATCCTTAAAGCCAATGTCTAGAGTGCTGTAAAGCTGCTTTTCTTTATTCCAAAGGGATCTAACTTCCATTTAATTAAATTTTTGTTTAAGACAAAGGAACCTGGATTATTTTATTTATTTATACATTTTTGCAGAATTTTAAGATGAAGTATTATTAGGGAGGGCAAAGGGGAGGAGAGGTGCTCCCCAAAGACAGTGCATAGTTAAGTAGTGAAGTATTTTACGAGAGCGCCTAAAAATTGGCTTTATGGCCTCAGAGGTAGAGCCACAGCTCCCCTCACATAGCAACAACAGCATACAGAGTCCTCTACACTTAAACAAGCCATGTTCATTTAGTCACCTCTCCAAATCACAGGCTAGGGAGCATCACCCAAGTACTTGGCCAGTTTTCTATCATGCAATCATTATGGGAATTTTAAAAGGCTAATTTTGATATTTTATTATAGTTTTTGATCAATTTATACCAAATCCTTAGGTAAGGCAGTAACACATCTGTTTGCAAACAGCAGAGGCTACAGTACAGAGATAGCCAGTAATTCTTTTATTACATTTAGCAGTATAAATGATACAAACGACACTCAGAGGATTTTGTATTTGAAGACAAGCAAGCTATTTTCCCCCACAGCCACTCTAGTCCAGGATCTACACAGTATCTCTGTGCTTAGAGAAATACCAGGAAGAATACGTACGACACAGCTGAGCATTTCTCAGCATATCCTTCCACTCTCTCTGCTTCAGGGAATTGCTGAACCAGAGGTTACACCTCAATCATAACTTTAACGAGCCACTGGTGAACTCGTCTTCTACAAATGTGTCAAAACTTTCTGTGCATCCACTAAAAGAGATAAATTAATAGAAAACCTTTCCTTCCTTGACACAGCTATCCCAAAGCAGTGATGGTCTGCAACCACATGTCCTCCTCTTTTGCTGAGGTTTGCATTAACAGCATAGGAGGTAAAACTTCAAGTTCCCTTAAAAGACTATTCTTTTTAGAGTACAGACATTTCATAGTATCAGATCTAGCAATTGGTCCCTCTTTTTGTCACCTATATTTGAGGGAATGGTGGTCTGATGTAATTAGTTGGTTTCCATCTGCATAGACCCACCTCTCTAACCAAAGTCCAAGGATGCTCCATCACCCATGACCCCTTGCCCATCCCTTATGAATGTACTACAAACAATTTATCAAATATAAATATCTCAGTATCAGCACTTCTGGTGCAGGACCTACATTATTTAAGGGCTCACGACTTCATAACAATAATTACCTTTAAAAATGCCATAGATCCACCTAAGCCCCCTTTGTTTAGCATCACTAAACACACCAGTCTGTAGTGCGGAACGGAATGATGTCTCTGCTATTGCACCTAGCTGCAATGGATCTGCACACTTAACAGGTGGACAAAATGGCCATAGCCTTTAGAACAAGTCCAGAGCAAGTGTCAAAATCAGACCTTGAGGTTTACAACAAGACACCGTAACCACTCATCCATCTTGTCTTGGAAATCACTGCCAACACACTTAAATAATTTCAAGCCCACATAAGATACCTCAAGCCTCCACCTAATGCATGAATCAGTGGTGCAGAAAGGCTTTGTAATCACATGAATCTGCTGGGTTAGAGTGTGCCATGCTTCCCACAACATACACCATGCCAAGCACAACACTTGTGTTTCAGTAGAGTCAGTGGGATTCCTCACACACTGAGTTAGGTACAGCAGGATTTGCTGAATCAAATCCTCATCAATTACATGTTAAAATCAGACAACACAAAAGACAGACAAATACCAAGTTGCAGAGTTTCGTTTTTTTTCAATCCTTTTTTATCTTGAATTCCAAGCAGTGCTTTGAGAATTATTGCCTATTACTGTGCTTTTGCTAAAGATATGAATATTGCATGAAACTTCTGATGCACCTTTCTAAATACAGCTATCCCCTGGGAAGACAATGTTACAAGATGAGATGTCCAGTGTCTGCACTGCTTGTGCTTGTCAAATTCAAATACCTAGAGGCGCCACTTCAGTGCTGCATGCAGGGGGTGAGGGAGGCTGTGAGTTGGTGCTTCCAGTACTCAGCGAGGACAAGTTCAACTGCAAGGCTATTTTTCAGTATGACTTCCCATGGAAATGATGCTTCTGTGATTGTGTTTTATCTTGGTTTTTCTTAAAGACCTTCAAGTGATTTGGTTACTTCAGCAGTTTAAAAGCAGAGCAGAAGTCTCAGTAACATTAAATACTGACAGTTTTTATCCAAACAGGCATATGGATAAGAGAAAACAGGACTGATCTGTTCTCCCTGCAGCCAATGAGACAAGCTAACTGATCTTAGGCATCCAAGAAATCACTAGAGCTGCAAACAGATCTCCATTAACTGCTCTCTTCACAGTAAGATTGTAGCTTATAGATTACATTTGAAATCACACTCAGAAATGTTGCCAAATGCTGATTTACTTAACCTAAAGTCCCTGGCCACATTTTTCCTGCTTCCTGCACTAGTCCCTTGTAAAGTGCATAAAAAAAATAGCTGCAAGACAATGATGAAACTGCTGACACATTCCTTGACGATATACAAAATAGCGACTTCCTATTCACTGGGGAATAGTTGCATTGACTGTATTAGAAGAGAAAAAAATGCTCATTAGTAAAATGTTGAAGCCAGACACCGCCACCAAGCAAATCTTTGACCAAGAGATGATCAGAAAATTTCTAAAAGCAAAAGTTTTGCCACATTGCAAGAATTTCCTTAGCACAGAAGGGATCTAAAAGTTGACTACCTCAAGGGCAAACTAAGATCGATGTGGGATAAAGGATAATTCCATGCTCATGGAGTTAGGCTATTAATTTGGAACAGAGAGCCATGCAAGAGCTGAGAGTTACAAACTGCTGCAGGTGATTTCTCACTCTGGATAGCCCTGAAAGGTTGCAAAGGGTAGCAGCACTTATCTCATTCACACCATCTACTATGGGTCTAGGTCAGACAGCCAGCCAGCCTCCCTCCAAGGGAGAAGGGAGGCTTCTCTGAAGGCAACTTGGAGCATCTAAGGTCATCCAGACATTTCTGTCGTATCTAATAAAGCAGCCTATGCCTCCTCCTTAGTCTTTGGACTGAAAGGGCAAATTAAGGATACACACATGTTGAGTTTTGAGAAGAGGCAGGGGAATGCTTTCAACACCCCTGTTTGGAGACTTCCTATCAGAGGATGCAGACACATGCCTGCGTATGCCAGGCAGGTTAACAGAGCAGTTAACATGACATCAGGTACTCAGCACCAAGACACATGGTCAGGGAGGCCTCAGTGTAGATGAGAAGCTTACAGAGTAGAGAAGCCAACATGCTCTCTACTGCTCTCAAGCTTGCTTTTTAAGAGCGATGCAGACATATCCTATAAATCTCAGTTAACCCTATAAGCCTAGGGAGTCAGAGTCCCAGACTCAGCTCAGGACTAAGAAGGGCTTTGCAGCATTAACTCATTCTAAACAATCAAACCTGTTTCTTGAAGCATTTGTGTAGATTTATGAGGCTCTGGTGAGTGGGAACCTAAATAGATACCGTGCTCTTCTCTTCAGTGCAAGAATGATTTATGCTGCCAGGCAGCTCTTCGGCACAAAGCCAGAACAGATCTCTCAGATGTGACTAACAAATGTTGTAAAACTGAGTAAACCAACAGCAGTGTGAGCATTGGTTCTCCAAGCATTTGGGCCCCAATGGGGAACAACAGGTGCATAACAATTACAAGCAAGAAAAACAAGAGGTACGTACAGAGACAAACCTCACAAAGTCGCATTCATTCCCATAAATCACTGACAACTACACCACCATGAGAAAAAACGGAAAGAAAAAGGGGGGGGGAAAGGGAGGGAATAAAAAAAGTGGAGATATGTGTGTGGAAAAAATGCCACAGCACAGCGAACAACAGAGCAACTGAATTGGAAGCAGCCATGTTAATCCCTTGTGGACCATCTCACCATAATGGTTATTTATTCCTTACAAATGGGAATTCTAATCTGCTGATTTTGCGGTTGCATTTTTGTGGCTTAACATTCCACATGTCACAAGAAACATCAGCCTCCCCACCCTGACTAAATCCTCCCCTGGTTAAATTGATCACATGTGTGGCACACAAACTGAATGGCCACATGCAAATATCTCATCTCTGATGGGCTGAATCCTTCTTATCCTTAAAATAAAAGGGAGCTGGATAATCACATTTTCACTTCTACCATGTGAATTTCTTTGTAAAGTGCCACTGGAATCATTTTATCCACCACAAAACACCCAACCAAGCAATAACAACAAGAAAAGATGAAAAAACCCCAAAACAAAACAAACAAAAAATCCATAAAAACCCCACAAAACACAGAAACCCCAAAGAAAACACCACGGTATTATCCTGGACCCCAGCAGCTATTTACTAAACATTCCTTTATCGAACCAAACAAAAAACAACCCACCACCACTGCCACCGCCTCCCCAAGAGATTTGGATGTGATTTGAGTTGGAGTGCTCCACTGCCCATTAATTTGTAGCCAATAGAGCGCCCACAAATAGTGAACCAGGAGCTCAATCTCCTTCAGTGAATCCAGAATTTGCCTACCTACAATGAAACGAGTGGTTTATTAGACTCCAAAATGATGAGAACCAGGTCAACACTGTTCAAAACCTTTCTAGCAACTCATGATACCACGCTACAAACCCTATCAACCTCACCAAGTCCTACAATGTCATAGCTTCATGGCAATTTCTCCTACCAGCAGTAGCCAGGATTGCCTCCACATGGGCTGGATGATGCCCAGTGCCCTGAGGGGGACTTACATGTAAATCATCCTTCTGTGAAGCTTGCTTGGCAGGGGAAAATTTCCACGTGATTTGCCCTTGAAGATGCACAGCAAAGCTCACTTAGATATCCTGATGCTGGAAGATGCAACCTGCCCTTCCAGGATGAGTAGCACAATGCCTGGCTCTGCTTTCTCAAGCCTTTTAAAGAATGAAAGGAAAATCTCTCTATTGCTCTCAGGTTTGGCAAACTAGCATAATAAAAAGCAGTTTAATAAAGAGCAGTCATCCAGAATCACAGAAGATCCATGAACCGACTTCCCCACACATGCTGCTTGAGCTTCTGGTTTTTACCACACAGTCTGGTGGCTTTTCCTCAGCTTTGAGTCACGCTGGTTGCACAAAACTCTGAAGCCCCAGAAAAGCTACAGCTTTGCACTTCCCAGTAGGGCTCTTCTCTCACAGGGTATGTGTGCATGGAAACCAGCCAAGCAGCTCTCCCAAGCACCACGGACCTGGTCATCCATGCGAGGTACCAGTCAGCTCACTCCCTGCCCTGCTTCATAATGCCAAAGTATGACTGGTGGGCAGGGGTCTGAGGAGGTCCGTGCTCTTGGTGGACACTTGGTTCTGCTGTCCACCACTGATATTCACAGCAGGTACTGCATGAAGATACCCTCCTGGATAACCAGCAAATCAGTGCAGATGTAGCTCACCACCACGCAGAGGTCCCCATAGACACAAACCCGTTCGGTAACCTCCATGCACCGAGCACCAGACACTTGTCTCCCTGGCACAGCACATGGTTATCTGGTGTACCTGCCTTCCCGCCAACAAAAGACTGTGATGGAGAGAAAAAACTGACACCAGATGCATCCTCCATCCAAGTCAGCTAGGACAAGCTAATGAGATTGCTATCCCATGATGTCTTACAGCTGGAGGCTCCATTAGCATGTGATATTAAAGTACATGTGATAAGAGGGGTGTGCCAAATAGCTAAATTGTAGCCATCCTCTAGCATGCCAAATAACAAGGCAAACTCAAGCTAAATTAGAAGGCAAACAGTGGATTAAGCAATACAACAATCATCATATATATCAAATTTGATCTTTTACTACAGCAGGATGTTAGTAATGAAAACAATCCTTTAGCTACTCAACCTTGTAAACCCACAAAAGAAAGTGCGCTCATCAGATCTCTTTGTCCTACCATCTAGGGGGTGGTTTGTAGTGGGAGGCATGCGAAAATGAGAGTAAAGATAAAGACAAGCACAAAGTAAGTTAAAATACTAACAGATTAGCTTTCTGCATGTAGTTATAGCCAATGCAGCTAGTAGACAGCTGCTAGAGGAGGTGAAGAAAGATGGAGAACTAGAATCATACTAATTCATTGATTAAAAGATGCACTTCATCAGAACATTCTGCTATTTAATTCCATGTTGCTTTTCTCTTACAAACTGTGCTGGTTTTGGCTGGAATAGAGTTAATGCTCTGTATAGTAGCTTCTATGGGCCATGTTTTGGATTCGTGCTGGAAGCAGTGCTGGTAACATAGGGATGTTGTGGTTGTTGCTGAGCACTGCTTACACAGCATCAAAGGTTTTTCTGCTCTTCATCCCACTTCACCAGTGAGTGGGCTGGGGGTGCACAAGGAGCTGGGAAGGAACACACAGCCAGGACAGCTGACCACAACTGACTAAAGGGATATTCCATACCATATGGTGTCATGCTCTGTGTATAAAGCTGGGGGAAGAAGAAAGAAGGGAGGAATGTTTCACGTGATGGTGTTTGTCTCCCAAAGTAATGGCTATCTGTGATGAAGCCCTGCTCTCCTGGAGATGGCTGAACACCTGCTCATGGGAAGTGGTGCATTAACTCCTTGTTTTGCTTTGCTTTTGCATGTGGCTTTTGCTTCACCTATTTAGAATCACCGACTTGTTTAGGTTGGAAAAGACCGTTAAGATCGAGTCCAACCGTTCGCCTAACACTGCCAAGTCCACCACTAAACCATATCCCTAAGTGCCACAACTACATATCTCTTAAACACCTCCAGGGATGGTGACTCTACCACTATTTAAACAGTCTTTATCTAAACCCACAAGTTTTCTGACTTTTACCCTTCCAATTCTCTCCCCCATCCCATTGTGGAGGTGTGGACGGAGCGAGTGAGCAGCTACATGGGGCTGGGGTTGAGTCACAACCATGACACAAACCTAAACAACTATTAATTTTCATTACGTGCACTGAATCTGCCTAATAAAATAATTCTTTTAAGCAATGCCCTTCTCCTGGGAAATGCTCTCTCAGCTCCAAATAATTTTACAGAAGATGTCTGTTTTGACAAAACTACTGAAAGGGAAAATTCAGTTTCAATAATTCAATTCAAAATTGCGGTATCATTGTTAGAGTTTTCATCATTTCTTTATACCATCATTCATTTACTTTTTGAATGGTCTTAGCTTTTGACTGTCATGTTATTTTGAAATATTAATATCAATGTTAAAACGATTCCACAGATCAGACCTTTGTATGATGACTAATCTGCTATCTTCAATGCCTGGCAGTGTTTGGTCATCCTCAAGACAGAAACACAGTAGGGTTTCCACTGAGGTTCATTTTGAGGCAGGCTGGAATTTCTGTTCCAAAACCTCTTAAACATTGTTTTTTGATTCAAGTTAGAGTACAAACACATTTCTTTCCCTAGAAGAGAAATCCTGCTTTTCAAGCGTGATGATAAAGGCATTCATTTCCACTGATTTTCAACCACTGTCTTGGAAGGAGTTCAGAAAAACACAAGGAGAGTTTTCCCCTGGTGGCACAGCCATAAAGATTCCATGAAGATTCCACCAGAACAGACACCAAACCTAATGGATACCTGCAGTTTCAAGCCCTTTAATAAAGCTGCTTAAAAAGGTGCAGCACATCTTCTGTACTGGGAACTTACTGATAAATTAAAGACATTGCAGCCTTTTAATAATTACTACCCTGTTCAGATCCCAAAGCCAAGGCAGAAAGAAAATATTTCAGCCCTTCTGACAGAGGAGCAGCATAGGGTGTTTGCACAAGGCCTGCGGCCAAGACAGGAACCTTCCCCACATCTCCAGTTAACTAAACCTGCTCTCCATGGAAGAGCATCCTCTTTAAGGTCATGCCTCTCCAGTTGGGTCCAGCGATCCCAGCACCAGACACATAAGAACTACAGTGGCTTATCCAGGTTATTCACTCAGAGGTTTTGCAGCAAGTTAGATGCTTCTTAGATGTTTGAAAGAGAGGCTCCTCAGGTTTCACGATCAATGAAGAAGAGTTCAACCATGGGCAGCCCAGCTATACAGGTCCAGATACAAGCAGTGGAGAACATACAGAAGAATGAGGCTTTGCTCTAGTGAAGCAGTTTCCCTTTATGTCCTGCTGATAGTCATTCAGGTCATGAAGCTTCTTCAGCTTTGAAGCTGAGGAAAGCGCAGTGGCTATTCTTGAAGCTGAGGGCAGTATAGAATAAATAAAGATAGGCAGCATTTACTTAATGTTAATTCAGAGAAGGATGGAACCACCCAACTATCCGAGCTGGAAAACTAAGCAAGAGAGCTCTTAAGAATTTCTTTATTTCCCATGACATGCTTTTCTATCATTTCAATGTGGCAGGGCTGTCTTATAAATGCAAAGAAAGGGTCTGTGGGTGAATCTGAAAGCTGCTGCCCTGATAGTCAGCAGATGAGTAACCTCCAGACAAGCTCCAAGAGATCTTTCTATGGTAATATTACCTTCATACTGCAAATGTATCAATTGCAGTAATTATGCTTTGACATGTCACCTGCTTTATTCTCTTTATATTGCTTCTTTTTCAATAATTTGTATCCCTGGTAGGAAAGAAATATCCCCTGGAAAACCCACCCACTGCAAGAACACACTGCTTGATTATGCAGGAGGAAAATATAGAACATAGCAAAAGTAAGGACCAACACACAAATGGCCCCTTTGAAAGGTGAAATGGTGATAAAATTTGTTATCAACCATATCATCATAAAAAAAACCCTCAGTAATAGGCCTATGCTTCAAAATGGGAACTGTGGGAGTGGGACTGGGTGCGGAATCAGCACAGAGCAAATTATAAAGGCTGACTGACAAATGCAGGCTAGATACTTGCACAGGGTAATTTAATACCAACACAGTCAGCTATCTGCCAGAGACTGAAAGCTCAATAAACAAGTCAATCTGGATTATTATTACCTTATTTTCACATTTTTTTAGCCCAGATGTTTTTGTTCACCCATTCAGCCTCCAGCAGTTGGGCAAGAAAACCCTTTGGAAAAAACAGCTCGTCCAAATCCCTTCCAAACCTATGAAGAAGAGTCCGGAGAGTTCAGTTGGTTCATGGGAAAAAGGTGAAACAAATGTAGGGTCACTGTGCAGATCTCCATGAGCAAACTGTGCACCACCCTACAATATCAGGTGCAGGCAGCTCCCACTGTAGGACCTTTTGTCTGAGTTAGGAGTAGATGATGGGAGGAACCCAGTTGGTGTGGTGCAGCAATGATGGTGCAGCTGTCACAGAGATGCAAGGCTATGAGGAAAAAACCCAAACAAACTACCCACAACCAAAACCAAAAAACCCAACGTTTAATCTGTAGCTGGCCTGAAAATGAATTTTCCAAACGTTCTTTTAAACAAATGCTTTTTAGTTGTAGGCACAGGTGTTACAAAGATTGTAAAGATACTCCCTTTCTCCCCAGGAAAGCTTCCACGAGAATCTTCCCCTGAGTTTCTGGACTTTCCATTGTCAGAAAGAGGTGTGTGTGCGTGTAAATCTAAAATAACTGGAGAACAGCTTTTTGTTACTCATTTAGAAAAATAATCCCAATTCTTTTGATAAGAAAAAGCATATTTCTTTTTTCCTTTCCTGATTAGGTCCTAAACTTCAGCTGATAGGAGAGGAAAGCTGCTGTGCTTTCCAGAAAAACTACAGGTTTATATTAATTGGCCACAGGATCCAGAGGAACAGAAACAGGTATCGCAGAGCGAGATAAAATATATCTGTTCAGTGTCTCATTCGCATAACAAGCCGCCTGGCAGGTAAGTGACTTCTTTAAATAAATCATGTGCAAACAGCTGTTAGTAGTGGGGGAAAAAACCAATCACAGCAAACAGATGTTCATGAGGCCTGAGAAAGCTGCTGTAAAGCTCTTATTTTACAAGATGTCCAAGCACTTATCTAGTGTACATTAGATTGTGAGAAGCTGAAGCCAGTCACAGCACACTGCACTAAGGACCACTAAGGTACACTAACTGGATTTGAGCCAGTGACTATCAGTACAAGGGCAATAATACAAGGCTGGATGTTCATGGTTAAGTCATGCAGTTTAAAACGTAACTGCTACTGAGGATGCAGCAGTCTGGCAATGGCATTTGTAGGTCCTAGGTTTTAGCAAACCCTGAGAAACCCAGAACGTGCTGCTGCCAGCACTACATTTCTCCCCATTCCCTCCCTGAGGAGCTGACAATCACTGCCCAAGAAGCCCCTTTTTTACCCCAGAACATCTGTGTGTAGCAGAGCTTGCGGTTAGCCCTTCCATCACACTACAACCTCCTGAAAAGGGAGCCCACTAACTCTGCTGCCAGGGATAAGGGTATAATCCATGTTCAAGTATGGTTAAGACATTTGTTCCTGGCAGGATCAACTCCTGGATTTTCACACAGCAGGACAAAAACTCAGTCACCAGTGCCTCAAATATACAGGTAGAAAAAGACAGATGTGAGAAATGCTACATGTCCTTGCAGTGCAACTGGGACTTCTTCCCCTTCTTTTCCCCCAGCGGGGCTGAGACAGGCAATGGCATCCCCGTGTCCTTGCAGGAGCCTTGCTCCTCAGTCCATAGGAAAAGGAAACATCTTCCCACATCAGTGTGTGTGGGGGTCAGGGGTCCACAAACAGAAGATGTCACAGCAGGTCCAAAATACAGTCTAGGAAGATTTCAGCCCCCCCAGCCCAACTCCATTTGCAATGGTAAGGAAAGAACAGAGGAGGGTTGCCCAGAGAAGCTGCGTCTGCCCCACCCCTAGGCAGTGTTTAAGTCCAGGTTGGATAGGGCTTGGTCTAGTGGAAAGTGTTCCTGACCATAGAAGCGGTAGGAACTGGATGATCTTTAAGGTCCCTTTCAATCCAAACCATTCTATGATTCTATGAAAAACAAGCAAGAACTCTATTAACATATGCAAATGCCAGTAAGCTAATGAGATTCCAGAACTACCTTGCTCTCAGAAAGAAATTACCCAAATCAGGTCAATCTGAATAATAATGAGATGACATTTTCTCCTTACAGGAGGCCACAGCTGAAGCATGCGAAGCTGCTTACAGCCCCTCTTGTCTGGATGACCGCATCAACCTAATAAACTTCTGTTACATCAATATTGTTCCTGTCACTGCACTTTGCATAATTAATTCAGACGCAATCAGGATGAAGAGCAAAACACTCTCTGAAACTGCCCCGCACCCCCTCCCCCCCAGTGCTACAGTCATGCTGGCATTTTAAAAGTGGATTTAATCAAATGTTAATCAGGAGAGAGAAAGTTCAGGCAGGTGCAGCCACAAATATTCCAACAAGATTAAGGATGCCTCCATGACTGATTATCCTGCAGCACAGGAAATGCACATCATGAGGAGGAGGATGACAATATGTTCCCATCTCCTGCTTTAACAAGGGCCATTGTAATTGCTTGAATATTTATTTTGCCAACTGGAAGCATCTGAAGCATTTTGCAACATGCGACCTACCACCTCTCTTCTCCTTCTCCGTGCAAAACAAACTGAAGTTGTAGTGACCCAGTCAAAATGAATTTGTATGAGTATTTTTTCTGGCAATAGCCTATTTGTATTATCGTTTAATGAAATTCTATTACTAATTATATGTTATTTTCCCCTTCGGGAACTTATTATCAATAACTTTAAGGTACAGACATATCAAGAGTTTCCATGCAAGACTGATGTTCCACTGAGGATACTGCCATACTTTTGCTAGCACCAAGGGTAGAGTTTTTAAGAAGTCTGATCTCCAACAGAAGCCAGGACAAGTAGAATGGTACCTACAGAGCCCGACATGCAGGTTTCAGACAGCCCCTGGGTCCCTGCCCAATGTTTATCTGCTTCACAAACCAGGGCTCAGGGACTTTTTAGCTCCTGGACATTATTAGGGCTGGTGTATGTCACCAGCTTTACAGCCCGTTCCTTCAGCTCGTTATCAGTCCAAGAGGGAAATACCAATGGAATAACTCTGGGTTGAGCTGAGGCTGAGCAAGAAAGGCCCATTTAGCAAAAGCGCCAAGGGAGGGAAGGCGCAGGGCTGGTGGGGTGCATGGACAAGTGTTTCCATTCAGATGCCAAAACACATGTGAACAGACAATTTATTTACATTAGCCATTTTTTTGGAAAAAGAAATAGGAAGGGGTAGATGCTGACTCCACTGTGGATTCTCATGTTCTGTCTCAGCAGATGTAAACTGTTGGGCCCCACACTGCACCCCCTTGGAGCCATGCCACTGCCTGCTGGTGTGGGGCCAATGCATCCTGAATGAAACATCACAACCCCATGGAGCCCTTACTTCTCCCCAGGCCACTCTGCTGTTGGTCCATCCAGTTTCATCCATCTCCTTTCATCCCAAGTCCCATCACTGGCCTCTTTAAGTGGTGTTACTCTGGGGGAACACCACTACCTTCAGCTCAGGTGGAGCTCACTTGCAGTCTCTGGTCCAGAGGCTGTGGGATGTAGAGTTACCAGGCTTCATGCCAAAGGGGTTTTAAATGCTCCCAGTGCATCTTTCCAGGCCATCGACCAGGGGAGCAGAGGTGAAAGCAAGCATAGCAATTGGAGCCTACAGCTCATCTACTGAATGGGAAGCCACAGGCCTGAAGAGGTATCAGCAACCCCACCAGTCATACAACCTGCACCCGAATGAGCATCTGCAAATGGCCCCAAACTCACACCTGGGCTTCAGTTTCAGATACTTCCCTTCCTGTAGGGCAATGAAACACTGTACAATGCAGTTATGAACTGGAATACTCATTGCAGCCCACAAGAACCACCTATGAAAATAGCAGCTGGCTCTAGATAGCAGTTTTATGCTTTTCTCAGCTTAAGTGCTCAAATTCACCGGTCTGAGGTTTGGATTTTCCAGGCTAAAGAAAGTAAAGCTAAGTCACAGATCACCCTAGTAAAGCTCATCCAGCTCGGATGAAGATGACTCTTTCAAACGGAAGGAGAGCCATAAAGTGCCTCTTCAGTAGCTACATGTATTGGAAAGACTCCTTAAGCTAATGCCAAGGACATTGCCCAGTGGACCCAAGGCAGGTCCAGCTGCGAAGAACAAGCTGCATTTCAAAGATGGTGGGAATTTGTACAATTCCACTTCTCCAATGCATAAGCTTACCTCGGATGTATCACAGGAGGGAGCAGCTGACTAAACAGTGCCATGTGTCTGATAACAAAGAGCCAAGAAACCAGGCTGATGTCTAGATGCCAAAGGCATCTCATGGGCCCACAAGAATGAAAATAGTTTTTGATGTGCACTTGGGAACTGATTATTTTTATATGTGATGTTGCAAAAATCAAAGTTCAAGATGAAAGATCATTCTACAGCTACAAACTAGAGCTGCTCATGTTGGTATGCCAGTAAAGGAATGTAAAACCTCCAACTGAACTTCCTTTACAAAATACCATTTAGCCAGATTATAGCGATGAATAATTTCAGTTTTAAGCAAATCACATTTTCTAAGAGAAAATGATTACGTGGGATTTTACGCACCCGCTCTTGCTTTCAGTTTGCAAAAAGCCCTAAAACTTCAGCAGGAAAATAAATAAATAAATAGAAATCCCCAAGTTCCCCATCAGACTTTAAATTTCGTACCTGAAACAAATTCAGGACTTAGTGCTCCCTATTTGATCTCACAAACTGCTGAACTCAGCCCCATAGAAACCAGGATGCCTGTTTGTGGGAGAGCTCCTTGTAAATCCTTATACCTACAGGGGACCGGACAGGTGAGGTAAGTAATGAGTATGTTCTTTCATATGTTCTTCCCCATGTTTCCCCAATTCAAAATACCTTAGGGCTCAGAGTCTTCTTAGTTAGCTCAGACACACGCTAGAATTGTAGAAACAGCTGACTAGAGCCAAAGGGAACCAGAACAAAATGAACTGGAAAGCAATGCTGTGAGAAATCCCATCACCCATCATTGCAGTGAACCCTGTAAGCACTCCCACTGCCTAATGGCCTGAGGCAAATACAGGCTCACTCCACACCAAGCTGCCCACTATAGCCAACTATACATGTACTGGCTAAGAACTTGGTCGCTGGCAGTAATGCATATCATAAACATGACATATTCACCAGGGTGACCAGGCTGAGAAGGGTCTATGCTTCTAGCACCTCCAAGCACACTGAGTGCCTTATAAAATCAGGATCAGCAACTCTGACAGCAGAAGTTCTCTCCTGCCACTCTTAAAAGAAACTGTTTAAAAGGGTTTCAATTTGAGGCATTTCAGGCACACACCTAAGTCCATCTTCATCTAGCAAAGCCCACGAGCACATGTTAACTTTAAGAGATGCTTATGCTGAAGTGAAGTCAAGCTGAAGGTAAGCATATGTCTAAAGTGTAGCAGGTGTTGAGAAGAATCAGCAATGGAGAAAGGACATCTGTCCTGGGAATGGAACACGTTTCTCATTTTATAGTCCTCCCCGACCTCCAGACTAGTAGGTCTTACCTCTGCTTCTAACTACTCCTCCGCTGAAGTTTATAAATGAGTAATTGCTACTAAAATAAAATTGATGATCTTTTTACACTTTCTTTTAGCCACAGCTGCATCTATTACCCCAGTGTACAAATACTGCATGAACAAGGTCACCTGACACGGTTCTGTTTTTTATCACAGCAAACAAGTTCCACATCTATAATCAGAACCGTGCCTCCCAACATGATTTAACTGTTTATGCTAAAAATAGTCTTTTAAATTTAGCAGCATCACAATGCCCCGTGAGATCGTCAGTGTTGGATTCTTGAGTATTCATGGCACTGTGCTTATTGGAAAGCTGAACAAAAGTTTGAATTCATGCTTTATGCTTCTTGATATGCTGTGAAGCCCACCCAGGCTCTTCTCCCTGTTTCTGGGACAAGTTGTGTTGTCAACTTCCCATGTTCTGGGATATGGAAAGGTCCATCAGGATTAAGTTAAGCCCACCAGACCATATACATTTTCTGCCACAATCACCTAGGAGCAGAAGTGCCTTACACTAAACGTCCATCATCCCACCACTGCCAATGGCCAACGCGATGTCTGCAGAGGAGTACAAACACTAGGGCAGCTCCATAGGGATCCTTTGCCCCGATACCCTCCAAGCCTCCAGCCTTTTGCAGCTAAGGGGGTTCCAAACCAGGTGACGTCTTTGGACTCAGCAATTCTCAGTGGATGCATTTCGAATCCAACATCAGTCAAAGCTCTGTTGGACCCAGCAGGCATTTTGTGAAACAAATGTACATTTCAGCAACACCTGGTAAGTACGGCATCAGGAAATGCAGGTGTATCTTAGCAGCTACTTATATATATTTATACACAGAGAAAGAGATCTTAACAATATCTTAGCAATATGTATTTTGCTTGGAGGGATGTAAAACATCAACTGTGTGCAGCAGCAATAGCATGAAAACAGTTAAGGTCATAACAACCACAATCAGTTCCCTCAATCTTCCACAGGCTTTCCGTTTTGTTTTGGGCATATTAGTTCAGTCTCTTATGTGCCAACTAGGAAGAATTACACTGGTTTGTTCTCCTTAAAAGGTGCTTGGGATGTACCAGTTCTGAGCCCAGATTTTACCTAAATGTAAGTATTAAACCACAGCATTTTACTTACGCTCCATTAGAGTCAATGCAAAGAGACAGATGCTTTGAGAGTGAAATTAATCTAAGAGTTGTAGCTTTCTCTGGAGAGGTACACTTCTTACTCCTGATATACACATGAGAAAATCTGTATGTCTGAATAACTAATGTAATGCCCTCACTCAAGCACCTGGAGTCAGCTTCCATGAATATCCAGGTCTTTACATTTAAAACAATGAGGTAATATACAGAATACCTCTAATAACAGCACTGAATAACTGACAAGGGTAACTATAACTCAAATACACATTCATGGCTAGTCTAAGGATAGCAGATGTGAAACCCAAAGGCCAAATGCATCCAGATCCAAAGCACTGGCCTTTCTCGCATTACATTGAGTATCCTATCGATATCAACTTTTGCTCTGCACACAGGTTACAGCCCACATCAGTTACATTTACATTACAGTAACTCAACTTTGGAAAGATCTAATTTGTTTAACAGCACTTATCAATAAGCACTTTGGTGTAGTTTAGGTTCATTACAGTCTATGCATACAGTCAAATGCTTTACATATGTTCTTGGTGTTTGTTTTCTTTTAAATTAACCCTTTTTGGAGGGTGGGGGTTTGAAGGCACAAAAGAGATGAGGGCAAGGAAGGCACTAAAGGAAAAGGGAAGAGAATGATGGGATCTGAAATTAGTTATTTCACCATTCTCTAGTAACTGAATAGAGGTTTGAAAGGGCTGTCAAACCAGACTTCCCCCTGAACCTTGAGCAAATAAATAAGCACATAAAGGAAATAAAGGAAGCCTCAGAGCAGCCTGCCTGCACAGCAGTTCTGACACGGCAAGAACATACCATAAGAAGTCCCGAGACAGTTTGAGTGACACTGCAGCTACGACACTGCCAGAAGAATTTGGCATTTGGGTAATTGCCTTTGATCTAAATTCAGATTGCACACAGACTGGAAAGTCAGGGACAAGTACGAGTACAGAAGAAACACAGATTAGAGGGTATTCTTGGAGAGATTAATCCCACCCAGCAGTAGCCATGTAAACATCAGACGTCTAATTTAAGGGAGCTGCACTGGCTTACTCCACAAAAGAAGCAGCAAAACGCAGACGGAGAAATTCAGTTTTGGCATACTAAAGAGCTGTAAGAGGATGGATGAAGGTACTTTGGAGGTGCCTATTTCTGCTACTCATGAAACACTTGCATTTTTGGTAGCTAGCTCAAGAAATCCATTGCAGAAATAGTTTGCGCAGCTGTGTACGTGAGATCCTGACAGGAGCAGAATAAAACATCTCACTTGCAATGGACAGGGTGGGTGGACCAATTCTCCATTGCAGAGTTTCTGTGACTCAGCTATATTATGTATGCTGAAGAGATACTGAACAGCACCTCTGCTCTTCTAGTTTAAATTTGTAGATGCTATGGCATTCACTCCAGAGCAGACCAGAGAACCACTTTTGCATTTGCTCAGCCACGTGGTCATAGCAAAGTGAATCATCTCACTCAGGGATCTGTTCAGAAGCCAGTCAGGTTGTCAGTTTAACAGCCAACCCATACTCTCAGGCTTCCCACACTAAGGGTGGAGCCAACACACAGCTACTGCCAAAAGTTATGACTACACAACAAAGACATGTCCCTGTTCGCTTGGACTAAAGCCCTGGACGAAACTCCATCTCAGACCTCAACCCTGGAATTACACAGGGAAGCTACAAAATGAGCAGAGCATGGAAGTGATTTGGTCATGAGTGGGATGAGACATTTTGACTGGCAACAGTTCTCCATAAGGTTGAGATTTGAGCGCATCATTCTCACTCCCAAAACTGAGCTGTGGCAGAGACACCTGGGATATCACAGTGCCCCACTTGCAGCGGCCAGTTCTACGCTAGACTGGAGAATGTGTAGAGTGGAAAATGGAAGGACAAAGACTCCTATCAAGCTAATATTTACTCACACCAGTTCTTAATGCAATGAGGAAATAGCAATGAACCAGTAGCACTTCAGTCCTTTGCGCGTTAGCTGAATCCTCAATGTTCTCATTTTTCTCCCATGTGTTAAGATATTTTGTGCACCTCCTCCATGGCTAGAAACACTGAAATCAGGGGTGGCCAGATCCTAATCTCAAAGAGAAAATTAGGAATGATTCCATTTAATACGTGTTAACAACTACAGGATGCAGCTGGTAAAAGGCACCAGAAACAAGATGTCCCCCGCTTTTACCAAGAGACGAATATGCACTGCCATACTCAGCCTTGATCTATGTTGCTCTGGCAAGAGCCCAAGTACTTTCAGCGAAGACCACGGCTAAGGCACAGATTTATTTTATGTTCTCTGCCCTCCTGTTCATCTGTAGCGTAGCTTGTTTATCTTCCAGGATATGTTTAGCTACAGCCATAAACCTTACCTCAGCAAGAAGCATGAGAGCAGTGCCTGGATGGGGAATCATAAGCAGGTATGGCAAACAGCAGCCACCTGGCTCACATCCCAGTACTATTCCGTTCAAGCAGCTCTGTTCTTTGGTGGCCACTTAGAGTTGCATTTTATTTATTTAGTGCTGCTAAACCTCATCTTTATTTGTTCGTGTAAATTGCCTGAGTGCCCTAGACTTGGAAGGGAAACACATTTTCTTCCCTAACAAAGAAACAGATGATCTCACTGGCAAATGAGACACATGCAGCATTGTGTAGACTTTAGAGTAAGTTCACTTATGAATCAAACCACTTGACTTATCGAGCTTTTCCCCCCCCCTTTTCCACTACGGGAAAATCTCCATCAATGAGAAGAGGATGTCCCTTCTTCACCTCATGCCATTTCCCATTCCCAGGCTGTTGGGGCTGCTGCCCTTGTTGCCATGGCAGTGCTTTTAAGTATGGTGCTGACAGGACACAGGCTGAAGAGGTCTGATCCAGCCTCAATGCACACTGAAATCAATAGGATTCAGTTCCTCCTAATGAAGGCACAAACTCACAAGACAGTCAGTCCTTTTGTGCTCAATGAAGATATAAAAGGTTTCTAAAGCCATTCTCGTACTGAAATTCAGCCAGGTTTTCAAAACTGCTGGCTAAGAGCTCAGGCCTTTTGAAAATCCAGCCCTCAGCAAAGGCTCTACTCACTGAGCACTACCATTTGACTGAAGAGCAAATTTTCCTAAGGTTTTGGCTCCTTGGAAATCTAGTCCTTGGATCTGCATGTACTGAATCCTAAGGAGAGCAATGCCATCCAACTAAATCGGCCACGACAGGTAACACGCAATAGGCTGCTATGCAATAACACTTCTGGAATAGCTCTTCTTGGGGGATGCTCCACCTATCGCTGTCTTCCTCCTACAGCAATTACTCTAAGAGCAAACCTAACACTCAAATCCTTGTGCTATCTGAAGAACCAGGAAAGGACACAAACCCGTTTCCTACATCCCAAATGAATCTAGCAAACACCAGGCAAAAAGTGAAAAGTCTCAGGGCATAAAATATTGATCTTATTGTGTTGTGTTTTTCCCTCCCTCCGAAAGCCTGTCCCTTAGATTCCTACAAAAAGCCACTGTGAATTGGCATTCTGGGCTGAAGGATCATTTTGTCACAAGGTTGTCATCCAGCTCTTCCTAGGAGACTCTGGCCCATTTCTGGATAACGAACGAGTGGCCACTCACCACTTCCCATTCCGTGAAAGGCTCATCCAGCAGTTTAATTCCACAACTTTTCCCAGAAACTCTGTGCAAAGTTTAGACAATCTTTCCAGTCCACAAATAAGGTAAATTTCCAAGTCCTTTCTCATACATTTCTTCTGTTACAGATGATACTCCTCTGACATACAGGCAAAGGGCTGTCAATAAATCAGTTGAATGACAGAATGGAAGAAATTAAAAGACTAATCACTAATTTGTGCATTAAGCAGCTGATTTTCCAAAATGCGTGAGCACAGTTACATAGAGAATTGTTTCAAAGATAATTCTCTGCATACGGAAGACATGACCAAAAATGCTCCTCTCCTAATTCATGTCCTGTCACTATCACACTCCCCATAACCTCTCTTCCTAGCCGTTATTAATTAGCAGGACAGTTTTCAGCCTGGGGACTGCTGCCATGAGCGTTACCACAGCTATGAGCCAATAGCACATTTGTAGACTCATAGTTAAATGAATTGCACATGCTACCAGGTAGTGCCATTAGAATTCAGGGCTTTTTACAGCTTTTTTCCCCCCTTTTTCTTCTTCTTTTCAAGAACAGTCTTTCTGGCAATTGCAGACCTGCTGATAAGCCCCTGTGAAATCTGTTCATGTGGAGGGGTGCAGAAAGGCACCCTTTTACAGGAGTTTACACAATTGCGCACATGTTGTTATCTCAAACAAGTGAATCAGCACATAGATAATCTGGGCAGTCTCCCAGGCATAAAAAACTCCAAGCACACAGAAATCTCACATTTGTTTGCAAGGCAGCACAAGAAACCAACTAGCAGAGGGGACAGGACCCATGGCTCCCCAAAGCACACAGGGCAGGCCAGATCTCTTGAAGGTATTGAAAAGAAGTCTGCAGATTTAAACAGACCTTGACACAAAATCTCTCCTTGCAGCTGTTCTGCAGTGTTGGGGAGCATTCTTTATCCCCCTCCCAATATCTGTCTGGCATGCAATGTTATGGTCACTGCAATTCGTCCCTCTGTCCTTTATTACACCGCAGTAGTCAATAGAAAACCTAGAGCAAAACTCCTTGCTCTTCTGCAGATGAGTTATTGTACAATGTCTCGAAAGCAGAGCTAGTAACATTCCTTTTATACATACTCCTCAGCTTAAACCTATTTCTGGGGTTATCTGTGCGTTGCAGGGAGGAGCAGTGCGAAAACAGCCATGAGATACAGTTGGATGCATGGAGGTGATGGGTGCCTTTCCATAGCATCACAACCAATTGTACTGTAAGTGTGCATGAGCCCTGGTCAAAGCTAATTAAAACCAACAGCCAAGTCTTCTCAAGCACGCAGTTCACCTACAAAATCAAAGAGCAATCAACTGGGAACACATTCTGCTGCATTATTTCAATTGCACGCTCCAAAAATCCTGACTGATCTTCCACTCAGGGGAAAAAGGAAAAAAAAAAGGAATAAGAAATTCCTACAACATCTGAACTGAATATACAGCTATTGGCAGCTTTTGGTTTTGTGTTTCACCCTGAGCTTTCACTGGCAGAAGGCAAATTCACGAGCTTTTTCCAAGGAACCCAAGAGAGGAGGGAGTCTGCTTGACAGAGTTATATCTCTGGCGAGGAGCAGCGCTGATAATCACTTTCACTGGAGATGCTGTAAAGTGGCTCATAATTCATTCCTTTAGTACAATAAACGCAGGACAATTAAATCCAGCTCTCTTCCATACTACGCACAGAACTCCGGGACAATCCATCATTGCCTGCTTATGCACAACAGCGCAGAATTAACAAAATAAAGGAAAATGTGCTTGGGTACAATGTCCCGTCACATTTTCCCACAGTTACAGTGATCCAAAGCTGTAACCAGACTGCTCTTAACAAAGCCCTTTCCCTTTTAAGACTCAAGTTTTATTTTCCTGTATTCATTTCCTTTTCTCACCCAGCAGGGAGAGACTTCCAACACAACTGTGTTTGTATTTTATGAATACTAGACTGGTGCCTGTGCCATACTGGACTGGTACTCAACCTCCTCTCTGCTGGCCCCTTGGTGAGACTCAATCAAGTACCTCCTTCATGGCAGTCAAGTTTTGGCAAAGCCTTCTAATTTCATAATCTGGATCCAATGGGAGCAGCTGAAGAGCTGAGAGCCTGAACACTTAAGTTTAGCAGAATATAGCACAAAATACAAGTGTTTTCCTGAACAATGGAACCAGCAAAGTATGTTTTCCGACAGATCTGTGTTGGGAGAATGAGTTCCTTTTCCAATACCTAGTAAGGAGTGAATCTGAGTTTACACCACAGCCTTTTCCTGAATGGGAACATTAACAGAAACTTCCTCCTCTTGCCAAAGCCACCTCTTTCTAAATAGAAACATAACCACATGGACTTCTACTTTCCATCAAATTCAACGGAAATTAGCCTATGGAATCAAATGTTCCTAGCAGAGATGTGTAGAGCTAGGCTACTCCATCTGGGATACGACAACTAGTTTCCTCCCTTACTACACACTGCCACCAAGTTTCTGAGTTTTCACCTCCCTGCTATTACACATCTCAGCTTGTCATCACTGGCCTCCTGTGAAGCTGGCCAGAGCACTTTGGTATCTAGATCTGCATGAGAAAGCTCTGAATATTAACATGCAGTCTCTTAATGGCTCTTTGAGGAAATGAAAGAGTTTAACAAAAAGTCAGTCTAAGGCTGTAGTCCTTGTCCAGAAGAGCCTGACAGGGCCTTGGTTAACACTGCCAAAGCCAACAGTCTTCAAAAAGATCTCAAACCTCACCTTTTCAAGTGAGACATTTTGGACCTTTGGATCTGACCAAATAAATACATCTATCTCACAAAAAAAAAAAAAATACATATGATCATATAAATACATCAGGGGCATGATCAGGGGACTGAAGCACCTCTCATATGAAGACAGGCTGAGAAAGTTGGGGCTGTTCAGCCTGGAGAAGAGAAGGCTGTGTGGAGACCTCAGAGCAGCCTTCCAGTATCTGAAGGGGGCCTATAGGGATGCTGGGGAGGAACTCTTCATGAGGAACTGTAGTGATAGGACAAGGGGTAACGGGTTCAAACTGAAACAGGGGAAGTTTAGACTGGATATGAGGAAGAAATTCTTTACTGTAAAGGTGGTGAGGCACTGGAATGGGTTGCCCAGGGAAGCTGTGAATGCTCCATCACTGGCGGTGTTCAAGGCTGGATTGGACATAGCCTTGGGTGGCATGGTTTAGTGGGAGGTGTCCCTGCCCATGGCAGGGGGGGTGGAACTAGATGACCTTAAGGTCCTTTCCAACCCTAACTATTCTATGATTCTGTGTAAGGCTCCATGCCACACGTCTGAAACCAGGCTGGTAGGACTCTGCAATTTGGGGATGAGAAGCAGTAATGGGAAACTTGCAGTATTCTCGCTTGTAATCATTTAAAACAAACCCCAAAGTTTATGCAAACATATTTCAGCCTATGACTTGTTTGCAAGCTGTCAGCTCTGTGCTGTTTCCCATTCCTGGGATGTAATTAGTCATCAGCATCACTTGGCTTCTTGATACAGTGACTGAGATTAAAAACAAAACCAGGAAGAATAACAAATATGGCAGTAACTAATGAGCAATAAAAGCACGTCCAGAAGCCAGTATCTTTGCACTCATTAGAACACTAATATTAAACATATTGCTTTCCTTCAAATTGATACAATCACACTCTTTTTATGGATGGCAAGCAGCAAAAAAAAAGCTATTTTAAAATGTTATTTCTTACATATAAGCAATTCATCAAGATGTGTTTCCTAACCTATAAAAAGGTACTTACAGATCATTTGAGAAAGCTGGATTTGTTTAATTAAATATTCCACAGGAAGAAATGATCAAACCCATTTGGTGTCCTCAAGTTGTGCAGTATTTATGCTGTCTAAATATGGCAATCTCATTTTAGCCTTGCTTCCAAAGAACATCAGGCTTACAGGATCCTGATGTCCCTCTGTGCATATACTTTTGGTTTTATGATCTCCCCTGAAATATTCTGAACCCATGGGCAAATTGCAAATCTATTAGACAGAAGAGTAGCTGTCTCCAAGACAGTCTTTTCTTATATATTTTATGGAAACAGATGGCTGGATAACTCACCAATCTCTCATGTGGAAAGAAAAGTTGTAGGGTGAGCCTTACTGGGAACATCAAGAGACCCATAAAGACACTACGAATGCCCCTATAAACAGAAATGCCTCAGCTACAGTTCAAACCTTATTAGACTGCTGGGAACCAGAGCAGATGACCTAAACCCATAGGAAAACAAATTCATTAATGTCATTACTCACAGTACGTGTAAGTGTTTGAGGATCAGAGCTTAAAGTCCAAATGGCTCCATGTGGACAGACCTTTAGTTTAGGATATTAGCTCCCCCAGCCTAAGGAGAAGGCTCTCACTCTGTGTGTTTCCTGCATCCAACAGAACTAAGCCCTACCTGGGGATCCCTCCTGGGACTCCCTCCACGTGATGCGTCACCACCCCAACACGGTGCAACCTTGGCTGAAGGATATCAGAGCTCCCATGGGCAGCTCACCAGCACTTATTCTGCAAACTGAGCTTTCTTCAAAGGGTTCAAAACAGAACTGGTGACTTTTCTGGAAGGGAAGAAGTGGATTCCTCCAGCCCCCATCAAGCTTCAGTAAAACCCAACATAAATAGGAAAAGAACAGCTTTTACTAGTGTAACTTTTTAGTATTTCATTTTTTAGTACTTTATTTCCCATGCCCACGCACAATACTGAAGGAGCTTAAAGAAAATAGTAAAATTGCTGCTTGTGGCCCATGGTTTGAAGCTCAGAGTTAAACACATGCAATTAGGGTTCACAAAAGAACAGGATGGAATTCCAGGAGATCATATTGGTCAATCTAACGGCCTCTTCTGCCATTAACAGCTTTGAGGGTATCTCCTGAGATTTTTTTTAACTGATTGAAGCCGTCTTCCAAATATTTATAAGCATTTAAAACATGGCTCATTTTTCTCCATTTATATAAAAAAGGAGAAAGGAAATTCATCCTGGATCCTACCAAAATATCAAGGGGAATTTTACCAAATGTCAGTGCTCTCCTCAAGCTGTGTGTATTTATTTAAACCATTTTGGTTAACAGCAGACTGAGGGGGCAACTTTCAGGCTAGAAGTTTTGCAAATATTTTAAGTAGAGTTTTAATTGACCCAGTTTGACACTGAAAGCACTTTTTAAACCCTTGATATTGTTAGCCATTTGAGATAAGTGGCAATAAATACAGATTAATTGTAACACATGAAACGAAATCTTTGAGCTTTGGTGGGCCAGTGAAAAAGCCCTTTGTGTGCTGGGGAGGTGGAAGATCATGTGTTAGGGTTAGGCTAACAGAATACCCTGTCAAGCTCAGCGAGGTTTTTGGTAGCTCACGCTGTGACCAACTGCAAAGACAACAAACTTTGGGCAATGGCAAGCGGGGTGATTGGCAGGTATTAAGCAAAACAAAAAGGCCAGGAGGAAGGGCTCCCTTTTGACAGGAGCGCTGTGCAGCACAGAAGTCAAAGGCAAGCCAACACTGGAGCTTTTATTGCGTGGGAGATGATTGAACTGGGAATGTAAATTCAGGAAGACAACTTCTAAGATGCTGGTGTTAGGGGGAGACGCTGAATAAATACTACAGACTTAGTGAGTGGCCCCATAGGGGAGGCTATCTTCTGAGGCTATCCATAATACTGAAAACCCCAAAACAAAAACCCCACCCACACACCTTCATGGTTTTCTCTATGTCTTGCATGCAAAAAGGCAAGTTATATCAGAAGGCTGCTTCAGAGGGTCTCCAGGCCTGAAACACTCCTCACTGATAGCACTTAAACAGATTTGGCTGCATTGCTGCTTTAAGAGAACGGTTTGAAATCAGACACGTTATGTCAAAATGTATTTTGCTGTTTTAACTGCTTGCTTATTCCCTTGTAAAGGGGCTAGCTGTGGCTGATGAACACAAAGGAGAGCCTTCTCTCTTGTCAGCAGCTCCATTTCCTTTGCACAGCTCCAGGCAGACCAAGCTTATGAACGACTGTGCTTGCACCTGTATGACTTTCTCTCCTTCCAGCCAAGACATGAGGAAAGATGGAAACGCTTTACACATCTGTCCTATGCAATCCCAAAGATGGAAAGTTTGCATTGAACAGTGGGGCTCACAGGGGGATCTGAACAATGAACAAAACAGTTGGCCAACTTTGGGCTTCAACCTTATCATACAATAGGATGCAAGAGCTGCACACTGCTACAGCAGGTTACAGCTCCCACTCCCACAACACTGAAACCTATCCCTGGATGAGTTTTCCAGATGTGGTGGCAGAGGGCTGTCTTAGAATCCATGCCAAGATGCTCTCCAAAGCATGATGGAAAGCAATCCTGTGTCAGTCTTCGGCTTGTAAGTTCTCCTCAGGACTAGTAAGGCTCTGCCACTGGCAGCAATGCAAAACACTGCTCAGGGAGCTCTTAACTACATTAAGCAGCTTGCTCAAGGTCAGATAGAGGTAAGGACAAAACACCCCGAATTCTTGACTCCTACTCTCAGGGTTCAATTAATCCTACTCATCTGAAAGTCAGGCATCTGTTGGAGGCCAGTTTTCTAGGTTTCTTCTGTAGTCAGTGGAAAGATGTCTCCAGAGGGTGATTCCTTCCATCTTAAAATATGCATCTGAGATAAGTGGGAGGATTTTTCCTCCTCTGGGGGTTTGAAATGATCTTACCCCATGATCCTTCACAGAAGACGCACTGATTTTTCAGACACCTACAGTTCAAGGGGGGAAAGCTCCACTCCAAGTTATCACTGTTACCAAGATACTAGATACATAATCTTCATTTATCAAGGAAAAAGAAAATTAATAAAAATTAAGAACTAACTCTGTCTTGGCTTTTCTGATCCCCATTTGTATTTTGCTCTGGAAAGGTTTCAAGTACGCTCCTCATCACTATGCTTTCTGAGCATCTTTGCCAACTGCTAATGGACAACCATCCTCTCATGTGATAAGCTGATGTTGCAAAACAGTCTTCCTCCAGGTAATGCTTTACTCTTTCCTTTGTTTCTTATTTTGCTCTCGACGCCAGTGGGGCTGTTTCAGCTCTCAAGGGAATGACCTTCATTCTGGGAAAAGCGTTCCTGAACTCTGCACACAGGAATGCTGCCCCAGGCTGCCTCCTGGACAGCTAGGGGTTTCTGATGCTCTTTTCAAACCCTGGCTACTTAAGAACATTTTGGTGCACGGTTAATGGCACACTTGGACAATTAGCAATAGTGAGGCTGCACAGTTTGAGTGCCCACGACTCATTAGGTTTATAGAGAGTCCTGGAGCCATGCCTCGGTCACATTTACAAACCTGCCCCGATATTGCTCTGGCCTTTGGAATGAACAGCTCATTATAGGGCAGTCCAGAGGCAGCATGTGGCTCCTGAGACACTCTGGTTAATAACTATTAATTCTAAAAATCACTGTTCTGTTCAAACTATGCCATGACTTATATATGTATATATGACTTATATGACTGATATATGTACTACATGCTCCATCCTCCCACACACTGAGGAACCAATAAAATGCAGCGTCTATGGAGACATATCTCGCTTCCTTCTCCCATTGGGATTTTCTTAGATCTAATAAAAGTTGATCTATGCTGTACTCTGTCAGTGCATGTGCAGTAGGATTTTCTTTTCTCTCCTATCTAATCACTTATTGTCATGAAGGATGCAAGAACTTATTACCTTGGAGGCTCTAACCATCTATCAAGTTCGGTTATAATCGGCCAACAGATGAAAAATTTACGACGGGGAAGAGACATATCCACACACACCTACACACACACACTCATACTCACAAATACTGTGATTGCTTAAGCCTCATTTCCTTAGGAAACCAGATTAAAAATAGCATTGATGTCAATAATGAAGTCTTTATTTCTTTGGCAGATTTCTGCTCCTTTTAAACCAATCCTCCCAGTGAGAGGTACTGCAAAGTTTTCAACTGGAACCAGACCAGATCGCTAAGTGATAAGAACCTCACAGCAGTTTCACTGTACCTCAAACACCTCAAGGAAAAACGCAAAGTGAATGTGAACTCTGTATAAACACTGAAAACTGGTGCCAAATTTCATACCGAGTTAACCCAGTGGTGGCATTCGATTTTTCTCTCCATTTACCTTCAGTGTATAAATACAAGTTTTAAAAGTTTGCAAACCTCGGTATTTCAGCTATTTCCCAAAATAAAGTGGAGAAAAATACTAAAAATCCTCAAGTTATTTATTTCAGATACAAGTTTCAGGCCCACAACATCATTCTGGGAAAAAGGTGGAGATTTCACTTTTCTGCCAGGGATAGATGCAAAGCTAAACTCCACCAAAATGTTGTGTTTAGATTGAAAATGCACTTGAAAGTTCTCTGGAAGAATAATTTTCAGTTTAACAGCTTAATTGAGACCAAAGCATTTGGCAGCTTTTACTGAATGTCTCTTGAAAAACAAAGTTCCAAGACATATTCATCCCAATTTCTGCTTATTCACGCACCTCTCTCCCCTGCCTGCCTGGAAGTTGACAAAAGTGAAGCCTGGTAGTTCTGAAATCCTATTTTGCCATTTTTCAGTTCACAACTCTCTAGCAAACTTGTCTACCAAGAGCCAGACCCATGGGACTCCCTACCTCCAAGCCAGTCAGCTACAGGCTTCCAGCAGCCATAGCTCTGAAGCTTTTACCCAAAGCAGCACCCCAGTACCAGCACATCGGTATTCTCTATTTTTGCTAAGAATTCCCATATTTTCAAGTTTCGTTACTAATCTTCTTAAAAACTAATTTGAAACAGCAGTGTTTTTCCATGGACTGGAGTTACTTCTCACTCCCCATCAGTCAAGTCCAGACTCATGGTTTCATTAGGTCTACTGCACAGAGCAGAAAGGGAGCAGAGATTCAGGCTTCATGAACCCAAACTTTTTCCAATTTCAGATGGCAGCTCAGCTATTGGACTTGGGTTTGAGCCCAGTTTTAGTTACTACCAGAGCAATTTTGTCCAACAGACCTCTGTTGCTTTCTACAGGTCTCTATAAAATAGCTGAACAGTGGCAGAGTTTGTGTTTTGAATGTCTAAGAGAGGTGAATAACTAAAGTTTACGACATCTCTTCTTGCTGGCTGGAGCACTAATTATTTCCCTTCTGCCTCTCTACGTAATTCTATCTTCACTTTAAATTTCTGATATTTAAATATTGGTTTTGGGCAGAAGTACATTGCACACACTTTTCTTTTCCTTGACACGTCCCTTCTGATCTACCAGAGAAAACAACAATGGAACAAGGATTTAATAGGCTTATAAAGAAGGCATTGATGTTTTTCAGTAATGTGAAAGCAGCAGTGTAGATTAAAGAATTGGAATGACAAATAAATGTCTCATCCAGGTGCGCATGCCAGTCACCTTGATGTCAGTTGCAGAACTACCATTAATTCAGTGAGAACGGGATCTGATTCCAAATCTATAAATCCTTTCTCAGTCAGTTTGCTCTGATGGTATTCCTGGCATAACCATGACCAAGAAAACCTGGAACCCTCACAAGAACGCCAATTTAATGAGATTTCCAGTCCCAGTTTCCATACCAGTAAAACCCCTCAAGAAATCCACATAAATTACAGCCAGGCTTTTAGAAGCTTTCAGTTTTACACCTATTTTTGCAAAACAACTAACTCTAGCCAGCAGTTATGCTCTGACTTCCAGAGCATCAGGAAGATCACTGGTTATTCTCCATATGCAGTCCTCCTTCAACTTGGCCCCAAGACTGGTTAGAAATGGCCTGAACCTGTAGGAGACAAACACAACAAGCAGTGCAAACTGGTTCCTTGCCTACTAAATTCCCTTCCCAGCTCCTGATCCATTAGAGCCTGAGGTTCTGACAGGGGAGCTGCAGGGGATACAGCTATGGTGGTCTGGGATGCCTTGGGACATCCATGCTCCTTCACTGCTGTAAACACACAGGCAGGAGGAGCAGCAGAAAGGAACATGAACACACAATGATGTGAAAGACTACCGAAGGATTTATACTAACATAACAGGCTCTGAATTTAAGGAAATTGGCTAGCCAAATTTCCTTCCCTTCTGGGACACCATCATGCAGCAGGGCTAGTGGAAGTACATTTGGGTGTGGAGACACCTAAATTGTTAAGAGGTAGCACATAAGGACATCCCAGCTGAGAGAGGATCCTTGGATCTTTTGCAATCTGTATCCTGTTTGCTTTCTACACAAGCATCCCACAGAAACCTCAGTGTAAGAGGAACACTGCCAGTCTTTGGGTTCTCCACATTGCCCTTATAAAATCTTCCCAATAGCGCTATTAAAGCTAGTTGAGAATCTTTTGATGAGACAGTTTAGGGATGGAAAGTGATGATGGATGCCTGGCATCCATATATTCATTTCAACACTCCCATTATGAAATCTAGAGTTATATGGAAGCTCTGCCTCATCTCCTGAGAGCTTACAGGGTGGCCTGAAGATCCACAGCAAGCTCTTGCATATGTGTGTGGGTGAAAGAGTATTTCATCCCACGTTTAAGTCCATTCCAGTTCAGCAGAGTGCTTAAGCCTGGGTGTAAATCTCTTGTGATTCTTTGCAGTTCTGAAAAGACAAAATTTCCTGAATTACGTCTACATTTTTACATCTTAAATGTTGAAGAGAAATACAGCAAGGGCATAGCCAAATTCTCTATGTTATAGGGCAGAAGGGGCCAATATAGCTTTCTTTTCTTTGAGAACAGGCAGGCAGAATTAGACTTACACAGTAGAACTTGGCATGTGCGTAATAATAAATACAATATGAAAATGTCAGGGACCCAGAGGAGCTGACATTAATGTATATGTTTCTTTAAACCGAAATCCTACTGAATACAGGCAACTTTCCCCATTCATCGTTGGAGGAATTACACCAGAGATGGTAAACGCATACACTGTGGTTTGCAAGGCCCATTTATTTGCTTTTAACATTTACCTGAATACCTGCAACTAGCAAACATAAAGGCCTGGATGTGGGTCTCTATCCTCCTTCAGTGGAGCAATGATGAAAGCAATGGTGAGAAGTGGCCAGGCAGGACTCCTGTTGAGCACAATGACTTCTTCACCAGACCACCAAGGAGAGTTCAGGGCTTGTCCAGCTTCCCTAAACAGTTTAGGTGGTGACACAGAAGGAGAAAAGTGAAATACAAATCCAGCTACACAAATCTGTTCTTTCACTTGCATTGTCTCTGTTTCCTTGGTTGGTAGAGGTGACAGCAGCCTCGAGGTAATACAGCATTATGCAATGGCGAGAGCTGTGTTTATACAACTAACATCAGGAGTTTTTCTTAAATTAGAATTACAGGAATAAGCCGTCAGAAGAGTAGATCCCTTTTCACAATAGAGTAGCCCAGTCAGGTTTATTTTGGCCTCCCTAACTCAGGCATCTTTGCTGGTTTAAGATCCAGGTGAAAAGCAAATACTCAGGGCCTTCCAAACCACCACATAATACAAGACCAATGTAAATTTTAAGAGTTCCCTTTTGATTTTTTTCTGTTTTGTTCTAAAAGGCTACAGACTGGATTTGCACTTGGAATGAGCTTTTCCCCAGTGGAGTATCTCCTGATTTACAACCGAGTGTCTGAAAAGGGAATCAGGCATTGCCTGTTTAATGCAGACTTTTAAATGAATCGATTACATGGTTTTGGTCAAAACTAGCATGCAAATTTATTTCTAAAAGCAAAGTGATACTTTGCCTTAAAAACTAATGGTAAAAGTTGTCCATACACAAAACCAGGGCGACCTCGCTATAAGCATCTGGATGCCCAAACAAACACGAGCAGAAGGAATTCTAGCATCTGCAAACTGTTAATTCACCCTGTTCTTCTCTTTTGTAGGCTTGCCAAGTTCAATCTCCTGGTCGCCAACTTCTTGCTCCACCGAGACAACCCACTGATGAACTGTACTAGTGATGTCAGTAGCACCACTAATCAGTGCTGGACCAGGACGCCTGTCCCGGGGGATAAAGTCTCTTTATATTCCAGCCTGTGTTTTCTTTTTGCTTTCTTCCTCCACCCCCTCATCCTCTATTTCATTTAGGTTCTACAGGGAATCCAAGATGAAGAATGGCAATGGGAAAGAACCACACAATCCTGGAAGATGGAGGAAAGGACTTCTGATGCCAGGCTGAATGAATTCCAAGCAGCACGACAGTGGGTGTATCTCTGTGCCTGATTTGCACACACTGGGAGTGCAAACCAGCTATTTGCATATTCAACATCTGTAAATCCCCAGCCCTCAGTGTGCCCTTGGATGGCGGCCTCCAGGCATTTCCCCTTTGAAAAAACACTTTCAAGTAACATATGTGAACCTGAATGCCTGATCTGGCAGCAGGTGCTAACGGCTTTCACAAAGGCTGTCTGGATTTTAATTACTCAAGTTTAAGCTGCATATACTATCCATCACGTCCCTTCCTTGCACAAACTGGGTAGAAAAAGTAGTTTACAGCAACAAAAAAATCCCACCTCCACCTCTCCTCATCTCCCCTAATTCCACAGCCATCATGTTCCATCTCTACTGTGATCATCTTCTAGCCGTGGAAGAAGCATGCTCAAGACAGCTGCATCCTCTGGGTATTTCCCCAGATGCTCTTCAGTTTTCGGAAGAAAAAAAATAAGCACATCTCAGTGATGAGTCAAGACCACACAAGACTGAAGTCATCCTGGAGATGTCTCTCAGTTCCTAAACACTCCAGAAAGCGAAGGGCAAGTCTGTTCCTATCTTTGGTATCTGCAGTATCTAAAATGATGGGTGCTGAAATCCCAGCTGGCAATCCTTTGAGGAAAGGGCAAAAGGGAAACAGCTAGAGCTGATGACAAAGATATCTTATATTCGCGCTATGCTACCAGACAAACTCCATCCCACAGAACAGTTGTGCACTTTCCTAGTGAAAATACAGCGCAAGCCATTTCGAGTCACATTATGAAGAACCACCAAATAACACTCACAAAAGACTTCGGAAACAAAAGACTTTGGAAACAATACGCAACATTATTGCTTGAGAGGTTGGACTAGATGATCTCTAAAAGTCACTTTCAACCCATGATTCTATTAACAGTCTAATTTATTACGGTCAGAATCATTACTGATGATGCTGCTTGCCCAAAGCTGAGAAAACTGCAAGATGGGGAGGGAATTAATCTCTTCTGAGCATAGAAACAATCAAAATTTACTTTTGCTGTTCCTACTCTGGGATGAATTCTTCTACTTCCATAGAATCATAGAATGGTTTGGGTTGGAAAGGACCTTAAAGCTCATCTAGTTCCAACCCCCCACTACAGACAGGGACACCTTCCACTAGACCAGGCTGCTCCAAACTCCATCCACCCTGGTATTGAACACCTACAGGGAGGGAGCATGGGAGCACACAGACATCTACAATAGAGCCTTCATCTTATTTATCCTTGCTGATCATGTCAGAAATTTAAATTCAATCCATCAAGAAGCAAGTACCCAATCTCAGCCACCTAAGCCCACAGATGAGGGAGAGAGGCCTGCCTCTCACACTCATCAATCCCTGTTAGCACACACTGACTTCATCAGGAGACATGGTCACCAGCCCACTCTGGCTTCTACTACATCATGGACAACAGCCTGGGTCTCTTCTGAACTCTCAGATACAGGGGGCTGCCTGGACCTGGTGGAGTAGGGAAACGTGATTTCCTTAACTGCACAACTGCGGTCCAGAGACAGTTTGATCTCCCTTTTCCTGTGGGAGATGCTATGGCACTTGGATTCCAAGTCAATTCTCCATGATGTCTTTATTATTTCAAATAACCAAACCCACTGCCTTAAAGCCTACTGATTTGGCTGCTAATGAACATCACAAACTGGAGTAGCATCTGAATTTCTGAAGCAGTAAATTCAGCTCTCAGCTTACAAAACTGACAGGAAAGCAAGCAAGCAAGCAATGCGAGCAAGTAAAACATCCTAAGGAAATTATTGTTGAAATTAACTGCAGACATAAATTTACCCATCTGTTATCATAAGTGTTACTTGAAAATTATTTGCCCATAAAAATGAAATAAGCTAGAGTGATTTTTTTTCTTTAACATTGACTTCATGTGTATAGTCTCAGTTGCCAAAATATTCACTCTTATTAACAGCCCATGTGCTCTTGGCTGCGTCTCTCTTTCTTAACTGTAAATGGACCTTTATAAATTGCCTGTATATATCAAGTCTAACATGCTTCACTGTTACTATGGATCAACAATTCCCAGCAATCCAGGATGGTTTTTCAAAACCCCAAACCCAAGCAACTCCCCAACTTTCACTTGGAAGTACTCTATTTAACTACTTCCATTCATTCAAAGGGAAAACCTGCCATGCCTGTTACCTGAAGAATATCATTTAACTGCACAAACAATAAATGCTGTTTCATTACTGATGTATAGTTACTGTGACTATAGGGATGGTGAGATTTTCACAGTAAGTTTGAATACGGTAAACCCTGGCAGGAGAAGAATGAAGTGCACAGAGCTGGGTCCCATTTTACCCAAAGCCTGTTATTTTTCTTGGAAAGAAGGAAGAAATGAAAGTAGAAAGAATAAATGACTATTTTCACTTCTATACGTTTTATAAAGGAATAAATTAAAAGTCCAAACTGCTCCAATGCATTTAAATTGTGAGCAATGCCGCAGATGGTGAGGAAGGGGGAAATCTATTGAAAAGTCTACTTTTTATATTTAAAAACAACAGAAAACTGAAAAACTCCATTTAGAATTGTGTAATTTTTTTTGTTTTTTGTTTTAATGCTTCTGACTGGAACAACAACAAAATCTTCCAACAGTATAAAAATGCTTCACTTCGCAGATCTAAGAGTTTTATCCCAGCTTGCTTGAATATTCAAATGCCTGTTCCCTCAGTCTTGTGCTCAGTTACAGACCAGGCTCTCAACTTCTCATACGATGCACCACAAGGCCTTCGCAGCTCAGCTCTAAATGGCACATAGCAAAACAATTTAACCAGGACTACCACTTCACAGAGCAGAACACCACCCAACCACTTGGGATTTTGATCAACGTCTGCAAGAAGTCGACTTGCTTTTTCAGAAGCAAACAGAAAAACTCCGCCTTCCCCAAATGCCCAATTTTCTATCAAAAAAAACCCCAAACCCTACCAGCTGAAAGATTTTGGTCAGCCTTCATTTAATAACAAGGCAGGATGAAGAAGGTAGAAATTCTATGTATAATATCACTAGTAACCAGGCTGTAAACATGTAGAGTTGCACACGCAACTAAATTAACCGCCTGCGACATTCCAATCAGCCCAATGGGCACTACTGGGAAAGAAGCATTCCTCAGAAAAACAGGGGTGCTTTTCTCAGTGGGACTCCTGCTGCACCCAAGCATCACTCCACACCGATTTCCATGCAATTTCTATTTCCTGCACCTTCCCTTGGGTTTGATCCTCTTCCATCTGAAATCAGTGGGGAAATTGCCAATGACCCAACCTGCCAGATCTGGCAACACCAGGGTGTGGGATCTTGCCTTTAATTAAGGTTATTTAGAACTGGTGAGAGGAATTACCACATATCCCTCCACCTACAGCCACACATTCTCCTCCAGCTGGGTGAGAATTCAGCTTGCACTGGAGAAGCTATGGTTTTTCTGATGGCAAAGTACATTTTCTGTTACAAGGACAGAGCTTCAGGCTCTACCATGTTTCAACCCAGAAAGGATTTCTGCCAGCCTAAATCCATGGCACTGACCAGACTTTCTGCTGACAGGCTCCAGCATCCTCCTCCTCAACAGTGCTGGGCTCCCACACCACCAAACAAGAATATCCATCATCTTGCCTTACAGGTGAAGCCAGCCATAGTTTTTATTGCTTTTGGTCATGGTGACCCCTGTGTATGTCTCTTGCTTGTTGTTGTTCTAAACAACTGCACATACACCCATAGGAGTCTATAAAATGTCTTGCAGTTATTGAGACAGATTTGCTGAACCAAACCAGAATGCAATTTAAGCACATCATAGTAATTCAGTGTTAGACACTGCTGAACTATCCACCCATGGCACTGGGTGGGGAGACCACCAGAGGAGCCATGCAGAGCTCTGCCTCTGTCCCCAAACCCCTTGGATCCATTTATACCCGTGAGTTACAGGATGCCATAGAGTCCAAAAGAATCATCATGCAAGTAGGATTTGCTCCTACAGCAGCCCCAATCCATAGCACTGTGTTTTGGGAAGTTTTTCCAAGGTGCTTTCCTCAAACAGGCTAATTCAATTAGTAGATATAACAATGCAAAATACAAATGGATCAATAAAAGCCACTCTTACAATTCAGCATGTGGGAAAAAAACCCAAACCCAACAAAAAACCTTCAGGAGAAAAACTCCATTTGAATCCTAAGAGAAAATGAATTCCTTTCCACTTTGGCCACACAAAAAAGTTTCAGCATTGAAAAATTAATCATTTTCTCACTATTTAATGCATGAAGAAAATTATAAAAAAAAAGAACAAAACATTGCAGAAAAGAAAGGAGGAATTAATTGTACTCAAAGTGATATGGCCTGCAGGGATGGCCTGCTTCAGTGAGAAATACCAACGGGATGCTGGAGCAAAGAGCCCAACCAAAAAAGTTTTCCTTGGCGTCTCCTGCACCCTGGTTTTCCATGAACCCAGCTGCATGTGTCTGTTCTGTCCTGCTACAGTCAGTGCTGGGAAAGAGAAATACCCCAGCAACAACGAAAGTTTTCAGCATCACCAAAAACGGCTGATGGGGAATGAAATCTCAAATCCCCCACAACTTAGATGTCACTTTCTAGAGAATTAGTATCCGTTTGCTTAATTTCATTTCTGTTATTAGCAGAGACAAATAGCTGCAATGGATTGGATTCGTGATCTATCTACTCCAAGATCCTGTCTCAAGCCACAGTCTGTAATTGATGCCTAGGAAAATCGTGTACAAAGCAGGACAAGTGGTCAATGATGTCCAGTTTACCTTCCGTGCTCCATCATACACTGACTAAGGGCCTTTCAAAACTGAAGACTAAATCAAAACCATTGTGTTCAATAATGTCTAATAAACTTCACTCCATGAAATAGACAAGCTGTTTTCTTATGAATCCCTGTCCAGTTATGAACCACCATGATATATCTTCCTACTGTAAAAACAGTTAAACAAAACTCCTCAGACAGAAACATCAGGCAAGCTTGAGATTAAATAAGCTTGGGAAAACTCAGTCTGGATACACTCAAAAAATAAATAACATCAAAATACATGTGTCTCTGCTAAACCCTGCAACCTTTAAACAAAATTGCCACTGAAATGAGTAGGGAAAAGTGAGCTGTTGCCAAAGTTCATAGTGAGAGACTTGGGATGAGAAGCAAAGTTCTGTCAAAGAATGAGAAATTGTCAAGGAGAGGGAGCAGCAAAAGCAGACCGGTTCTCAACACAAGTCTCAGGCTGCCTTGAAGTTGAGGGAGCTCAAAGAGCCACTTCAGCTGGTGCTCAGGACTCTGCCTGAACAGTTATTATTTAAACTTTAATGACACAAAAATGTGAATTCCACTGGAAAGGGAAAAACGTTTAAAAAGGGAGAGAAAGGACAGCAGCACATACTGTCGCAGATTCACATCAGTACTATAGACATCTTTGTTCTGGAGACTTCATGGAGAGAATTTAAAAAGGCAAAGATACACTGAATCTCTACTTAGTGATTCAACGTTCTGGTATTTTGCTACAAATATAACTCACACACTTGCGCAAGGTCCAAAACCGCCAGTCTGTACAGACACATCACTAAAGTAGCTGAGTCACCCATCAAGAAACAGTAACTACAGGAACCCCAGAAGGTTTGAAACCTCAGGCCAGCACCATGAGCCACACACACATGTGAATGCTATAGCAAGGTTTGCACTCTCAGTCACCACATTCAGTACCCAGGCTTACAAATTCAAAGGCACTTCAACTACCTCCTACACTGTAGCTACAAACACAGTTATAGTGTGAGCATACCTGAAGCAGCCCACAGGTTGGGCTGCAAAGGGAATAAACACAACAGTGTGAAAAGCATCAACAGCTTCACATTTCTACAACTAGATGAAAATCAAAGGAGTAAGGCCTGTCCACAGCATGGCTGGACCCACACCTACCTCCTACACCAACTCACTGCATTTCAGAAGCAGGTTTAGACAAACAAAAACCTTTCTGCTGCAAAGGGAAGCCCCCAAAGAAACCTCTCCACAGGACCAGAGACAAAAAACCTGAAGCATTCAGAGCACTTCCAATCACAATAACCACATAAAACAGAAAAAGTCATGCTTTACCTGCTCCAAAGGCAAAGAAGAAGCTCTTATCTGCATTCTCCCTTAAAAGCGTCATCACTCTCTTCCCCATTCTCTCATTCCTCTTGTAGATGAGCTCCTGTCTGAAGTAACTGTCTATCTCCTGAGCTGTCACCTGCTCATGTGGGGGGAGTGTTGTGTTGATGAAGTTAGGTACCTGAAATGGAGAGGGAATGTAGTTCAGGTGACAGTGCTTAAGTAATCCCCAAAACACTGGTGCTTTTAATCCAGCCTTATTTAAATCACCTGAGCATCACTATCATACAAAAAACCCCAACACCTCGTGAGAAACAAAGAAAGAAGTCACCAGTAAGAACCTTTTTCCTTCTTTGTTGCTTCAACAGAATGTAGTTTTAGGTGTTACATTTGGGTGAGTTACCAAACTCTTTATTTGGATATTGCTGAATATTACACCTTGTTCAACATTGGCTATTTAATACCAGATCAAATTCTGCAATCTGTCCTTAGCCAAGGTCATCATGAACTTGAGTAAGGGCTGCAAGATTTGGCTTGCACATGCTTCTTTTTAATAACATAACAGTTAAAAAACTAGGGAAGGTTAGCAAATCCAGATATATGAAGATGTAAACAGAGTAAACCCCCTCATTTTTCTTGCAGCTTTAGATACTATTACATCGTGCCAGATGTAATAATGCATTGTGCATTGCAACACAGAAATCCCAGGAACATTCCAAAGAAGGAATTTCCACAGGAACTGTTCCTTCAGTCCCAGTTTTTGTGAGGAGAGATGTTCACAGGCACAGAAGAAAGGTTGAAACCCCAGGGACAGCTTGAGTCAGGGGAGCAAACCCAGGAATGAGCTATAATGGACAATCAAGAGCTCTGATTAAGAGGACAGGAGTCAGGGCAGCCTTCAGAGATGGAAATGGAAGGTGAAAGTTTTAGGGAATATCAACACCCACATAAGAGAAGTCTCTTTTTCCCTGCTTTTGGCTGAACGTAAGTGAAGGCTGGGAACTGATGACACCTGGTCTTAAATCACTCAGGATGCTTTGGGAAAAGCCAAGTATGGCACTGCCTGTGGGGACAACCTGCTCTTACCCAAAGGAGCAGCAGTGCTTGATTGAATGGCTTTGTGCATCCCATTCCAACCAGGGGAAAGCTCTGATGCTGTGGGTCTAGATATACCGAGGATAAAAGTTGTGATCAGACTCTCACCAAGAGGGTCTTTGCCAAGAATGAAAGCACCTTTCTTCAGCTTGTGCAACTCCATCACTTGCAAAAATACATCCACATCCAACGTGTTCCTCATCCTTATCTAACCTAAAATGCACAAAATGGAGCCGTGTACTTGCCTTTTTTTCCCTTCCTTTTTTTCTTTCCCTTCTGTGGGAGTTTTCCAGGGACTGAGAGATAAATTTAAAACCAAGGACTGGGTTTTGTCAACATTTCACAAGCTTGTCCAAGAAACAAGATGAAGGAAGGCATCACCTCTAGAGGCACATCATCAGCTACAGGTCCCCATGCACCTTGTGCATTCCTGTATTTCTATGATTGTCAAAAATAAAACATACATGTATGTTTCTGCATGTGTGTGGAAGAGGACAGAAGATAAATGACTGAAGTAAGTATGCCCTTACACAGTAGTGGAACCACATTCTGAGCTATGACACTGGCCCCATTAATCACATCCCTCCTCCCTGTATTGCAGTTCCTTTCCACAGTCAGTGACATACACCATGCCTGGCTTCAAGGAGGCAGCTGTTCCTGTTGATTCAAGAAACCCTTTGGATTCCTAACCACCAGACAGGGATCAGGAAGTCAAGAAACAGTTACACACAATTAGGAAGCCATTAACTGCAGCCAGAATTTAAGTTTGTTGGGTTTTTGTCTGAAAAAGAAAACCAGTTCTTTTAAAAGGATGGGCTAAAGAATGCACCAGAGGGATGCGCCTTCCCTTTAGCAAGCATTTGTGTTTCCATTCACTTTAAGAATTAATTTTAACATTTTAATGAGAGGTATTTGTTGTTTTGAACTGAGAGTGAATTGATGAGGCATTTGCTCAGGGTGAGAGACTGACCTCTTGGTAATAGCTGAATACTGCTACTGGTATTTAATTGTATAGTGGGGTGGATGATGTGACTGTTGAATAATCCTAATGTCTAATTTTGTTGTTCATGTAGGAGAGCAGCAGTTGGATCAGCAGTAAAACACAGTGCAACCCATCACCTGGAGTGTGTGTTCACTGTGTAGTAGATACACACGACAAGAGAGAAATGATTCTTTCTGTCCAGTCTCTGCAAGCTATTCAGTTTTCTGAGAATCCAACCAGCTTAGATAGATATATACACATATACATATACATAATACACACACATGCTACATATTTCCCATGGAAACTCAGTAATATATTCCATTCAGAGGTGTTCAAAAGAAAGAATGTTTTGACTCAATCAGTTAGAACTCCTCCTTTTTTCTATTCCTATTTACTCTGGGTTACAGTTCTCCTATGGACAGTATAGATGGACCCCAAACCCAGTCATTAGGTACACTCTGCATTTCTTATGTAAGATTTTGAGGGTAAAAAAAGAGAATATGAGAACAAAAAAGAAGTCCCAGCCTTGCAGAAATTTCTCTCCCTCCACACCGCCTGTGTAATTTTATTTGAGTCAGTATCCCTGATGGAACATATGTGTGGGTAAAGCCCTGAACACACATCCGAGCTCACAGCGCTGTGGGATGCAGGCTGTAATTCTTCACCTTTGAAGTCAGCTGGAGCTTTAGGAAGAAGAAAAAGAAAGGCTCATGAAGTGGTTATGACACTACCCTGAAAAAATTGTTGTGTTCCCGTGGGTGATACAAATCTCTTGCATGATCACAAACATATTATTTGGGTTTAGACCTTCAAAGGAAACTCGGCACTTAACCTCCACTAAGTATCTTTGAAGCATTTGGCTTTATTCCTCCTGTCCCTCAAAAGTCCATCTGTAAAATGGGGACAGCAATACTTTCCAACCTGATGTTACATACAAGGCACTGACTGAGTCTTGCTGTTGAAGGACCCAAAGGAAGATCCGAAGTCCAAGATGTTCAGTGGTAGGCTCTCTTCCCACAGATATTTTGTGGAGGGAGGTTGGGAATTTGTTGCAATCATTAGCAAAAGAGCTAACAACATACTTTAGCTTAGAAAAATGCATCAGCTGTATCTCAAGATCTCTGCTGTGCTGTCAGCTTTGTCTATAGAGACAACGAAATGAAAAAAAGGCAAGAGAGAAAAGCCAAATATATTGGTGCAGAGTCTTTTATCACATTAGGGCTTACTGCCAAAGTTAGCTGAAAATTCATGAACACAGGACTGCATTTAAGTACATTTTCTTATTTACTAGTTTTTAATACTTGGACAAATATTCTGGGCAGAGGCACAGTGCCAGGGTTGTGAATATCTATCTGCAAACAATTTTTTTAGACACATAAAAGAACCATCAAATTTGGTTATCTCTTTTTTTTCCTGCTTTGGATTTATTGGCTACAGTGGAACTGCTCTAGATTCAGTCCAGTATCAAATCACAATCAGATGTGGAGAAATAGTGTTCATCGTTCCTACTCCTGTGCACTACATTTCCCGATCCTCTGACAACCTCTTCTACCCTTGCTCTGTTCCAGTGATGATAGCCTACTTCTGGAATGTGCATTCAAATTGTAAGATTATGTCAATGGAAAACTAATACTACCAACATGCGAACAAAGGCTGCGCACTCTTTCTTGTCTGTGTGCAAGCAATGGCGGTCTTCAATCATAAGTCTATCTGCAGGTGGAGAAGAGGAAGCTTAGATAGGGAAATGGAATGCCAACCCCTGCCATGGAAAATACAGCGATCCTAAAAACTTTCCTGCCATTATCTTCCTATGTCTTGGTCAACCGTCTTGGCTTCTGAGACTCTCCCACTGTCTCCTAATCAGCAGCTACCTAATTGCTTTCCAGCCTCACTCCTGTGCAATGTCCAAACTCCAGACTGCTGTAAGTACAGCATCATCACTAATCCTTGCAATGGAATCTCAATAATAAAAAATGCCTTATTTCTCCTCAGAGCATTCCCAGGCTAAATAGAGAAAATAGGAGGAGGCACTCCCAGATACACAAGGGACATCTACTGCAATGTGGAGAGCTGGCCACCAGCTTCCTGAGTTCCAGTCCACCACCTCAATACAAAACTATCCATCTTTCCTTGACAGAAGGGCTCAGCCTCCACGCTAGTAATCCTTATATCCAGTTGTTTGCAGGGAGTTGTTCCCACATCACTCCAAATACATTTATTTTTGTTCCTAAACATGATAAAGATTGGGTTCTCTTTATTAATCTTCTAGTTTATGAGCTTTACGTGGGCAGGGCCTGAAGACAAGTAAAGGATCCTGCTTTGAAGGATTTTCCCTGCACCACACGGGTCAGGAACTTTCATATGGTTGACTGCACTACGCAAGATAAGGATCTCAAGAGCTGACAGCACAGCTTATGGGGGCTGCCAGGGAGCCAGAGCAGCATCCTGAAACCTGCTGGCTCCTCCAATAAACCGAACGGCCCTAAATTCACACCAGCCCTTCTTGGGTCAGAGGCTGACATCTGAGCTCCAGTTATCATTCGCTTATGAAGGGAGGATACCCTCCCATTAACCAGCCTTGACAGGGCATTGCGTTTTTTACTGCACTGCTGCAAAATATACTGCTTGGCACTTGGAAGACACCTGTTTCCCTCTGATTTATGGACCCTTCTGGCATCTGGGAGAGCCATATCCACTTTACTGCAGCGCCTGATATGAAGGATTCAAATAGTGTAAAGTGAATGGGCTGCGAAAGCAAGCATCTGCATAAGGAGGATGTGGCTGCAGCTGACTCGACTGGTTTTCCTCCAGTACCCCTGAGCTTCCATCCTGATGGAGACTTCAACAGTCAAGGGGGTGTTGCGTTAATATGATTTAGCCCAAAGCCCAAAGTTGTCAGCTGCCAAGAAATGAACTTCCAGCTCCAGGAAAAAGGAGACCAGGAAAGAGCTCCTCAAAATGGTGTCCAGTCAAAGCATGTTGTGATTAATCCATGATGGCTTTCTTTAAGCATCAGAATTTAAAGTAATACATTAGAAGCCTGAGTGGACTGTAAAAGGAGTCTTCAATCTTTGGGGTAAGTCAGTTCCATCACTCCTTTCCCTTTCCCCAGGCAAATATCTACCCAAGATGGACCTTGAGAATATATCAGAAGCACAACCAGCACATCATACTCAGGATATGCAGGTCAATTTGGTGGATTTTGGGCTGCTAAAATGGATTATTAGAACCATACCCTGACACCAAACTCAGGTATGGACTCAGACTGATTTGAATTCAAGAAAGCTTCACATCACCAGTCCTTGCTCAAGCAGTTCCCCAGGGACAGCTTTCCATTCAGTCAGAGGCCAGTTTTGAGCACTGATTTTCCATTACATCCCTTGGCTTAGCAGGAGTCTGTAGTGTCCCAAACCTCCGAAATCAAGTAACAGCCCTGAAAAACTGAAAGGCAAAAGGGCAGGCAGCTCTCCCTCGGTGAATAGTGTGGTCTTGCAAACTGGGAGCTCACCAGAGTGGGGCTTCATGAACCTAAACTTATTTTCCGGCTTCAAGTCATTGCAGCTGGGATGCGTTGTTGCAGCTTCCAGCATTTCTGTTCTGCTTAGGTACATCTAATCCTCTCTGAGCTAAAGGCTGAGGACTCCTTTCACTGAGATATGCTGTACTGTTAAAGACTGAGAGTACCAAGACAGCCACTCTAAGAACAAGCACATTTCTTAGGACCAGCTCTAAAGAACCACTTCTGGCTAATCCCTGCCCACCCGCATTACTGTTCAGGATCCATATATGTGGCAAATACACTGCAAATACAGTTCATGCCAGCAAGCTTTCTGTAATTGGCCTACCTGATCTAAAACTAGCTTGGGTACCAACTTAGCATGGCATGAGTAACTTCAGCATGAAAGCTGAGGTCCCTGAAACTGAGTTTCAAATTGGCTAACTCAGGTCTACAAGCATCTAAATGTGTAAACAGAGGAAAACTACAAATAAGAGAAGATGTGGAGCGGGAAAAAGGGCTGAAAGCTGAGTGAAGTCCCTATGGATAATACACAATATTTCTCAAGAACAACTCTGCAAGGTGGCTTAAAAACTGTAGGATCATTGCTGGCTTGAGTGTAAACTTGCCTGCAGGCAGGGTGGGCTGCAACCCCCTAAAGCCCTGTGTCTCTGCAGCTTCACTCTCCACCACACCTGCATGGATACCCTTCAGGGGAGCCCCAAACCCATCCTGCTGCTGTAGCACCCAGCCAAATGACAGATGTGTGCCCTGCCTGGTTTTACCTTCTCGTACATTTGGGTTGAAGGAAAGCATGCTCAAAACAAGAAAAAGGTGGGGAAAAAGAAGCAGAAGGGCCACAAGGATGGGCTGTGCATCTCCAACAGCTTGGGGGGGAATGCTTCTATCCCTGTTAAAAAGACTTTCACCAAATCCCTGCGAAGCCACAACCTCCGTGTATGTTTTTTATTTGTTTTGCCACACCAGGTAAATCCTTGCTTTCCAAGCACACAGAATAAAAGAAACAAAAGAAGAAGCAAGCAACACCAACCCCTCCCCCAAGGTCTCTCTCCCTTCTCACCCTAACCCCGTCTGTGCTCCCCTTGGTAGCGATGCCAAAGTATGCAGCCGGCCTCTCTATCTGAATGAATGTTTTGATTATAGAAGTCTTAACAAAACACAGTCAGAACAACGATCTCGGCCTCCTTTCTGTAAGCTTCCCCCAACTACACAGCGTATATATAGGACCAGATTACAGGGACCTGTTCGTTAATTGAATAAGGATGACAAGCCTACAGTGTATGCAAATAGAGGTTTTGGTTTCAGTGGGGAGGGTAAATCTGAACTACCTAATGATACTCCTGCTTCATTTAAAACTCCTTTAACTTTGGGATATTTTTCTTCCAGCTTTCACAAGCTTGCAAACATATGGAAGAGTTCAAGTTTTTCTATTTCCCTTCCAAATGCTTTGTTTCCTTCGACAAAGAGTATTCTTTTTTTCCATCCTGACACTAAAACCATCACCTATTATATTGCCATGACACCCGAGTAAAGATACTGATCAAAGGGCAAAGCAGGGCAATAAAGTGAAAAAACTGGGGCCAGAAGGTTTGGGTTTGGGGTTGGTTTATTAAAGCATTGCAATTCTTTCTCCAAAGGTATTTTTCATTTTGTCTTCTATTACACTGTGAGAGAACAGCTGGTCAGTAGCGGGTACAGACTCAGGCTCAGCTGCCTTGAGTATATATTGTTCAGGGCTTTTCAATGAGTTTCTTCTCATCCCTGTTTAGAAAGATTCTAGGGAAAGCCTGAATGTTTATGTGAAGACCGCAGTACGATTTTAACCCAAGGCAAGTGTGATCCAAGAGATATGGTTTGCAAAATATCACATAGCTTAGCAAGGAGCAAAAAGCTGGTTAAGGATACAACAGCAGCTGGGCTGGAGAGAGACCTCCGGAGCTGACACCACAAGGCACTGCTGTGCAGAGATGGCCCTGCTCTCCCCAAGCAAAACTTCAGGCTACTCCCAATCCAACCAGCCTAAGCTTCCTATGTATGTTGGCATCTGGCATGATGACTTTCAGTTCTGTTTATGGTGGTGAGGTTTGAGAGGTCTAGTACAGGACATAAAGATGCAGAACATCTCCAAGAAAGCTTTTAGAAATGGAACAGGGGCCAGCCAGGAGAAAACTAAGGAATAATTCAAAAGAAGTCAGCGAAGTAAAGACAAATTAAGTTATCTTTGAAACTGCTTTCTTTGCATCTAAGCTGGTGGAACTGTATAAACCTTGACTTTATCAGTAACAAGCTCTCCCAGAGAAGACAAGATCCAGGTCTGAAGTCACCATCAGAGAGCACAGTTTACACTGGAGAACCTGATCTGCAGTGTTTGCTATTCAGTAACGCAAAATAATAGTGTCAGACCAAGAAATGTTGTGTCAAGGAATATCCAAGAACAGAGTCTTTTCAGATAATGTCTAATCCTAATCCTGCCAAGTCAGACAGGTCAACTGTAGTGCCTCCTTGTTCCACCTTTTTCCCCCCTCCCTGTCACAATGAGGTGACAAACACATCTTCTGGATAAAACAAAGGGAGGAAAAGCATTTTGTACATTGAACCCACAAGATATTGTTTAAAAAACTAACAAGTCTTTTTCATTTCTCTTGAACAAATCTTTCCAAGAAACACTTCATAAACCAGCTATTTAAAAAAGAAGGGACAGTAAATGCTTTACAACATACAGCAATGCACAGAAAGCAGCATGCTACTACCTTGAACTCCAAATGTTTTTACCAATCACTCCTTCATACTCTTTTATAGTTTATTCCCTTACTAATAAATACAGGTAGTCAACAATCCTTCAATGTTTTTAATGTAAATCAGACCTTTTCTGAAGGTGAACATGTTCCTTTTCTAATAACACAGCAGTCTCTGAAAGAAAAATCTCTGCCTTTAAATGCCTTGTTCCAATTTCTCTCTGACTTTCTCTCCTCTCCCATTGCTTTCTCCATGGAAACTGGAAAAAGGAAGGAAGGAACTTCCAAGGTAAGACAACTCTAAATGAAAACAAGTAATAAAAAGTTTCAAGCAAGAACCTATTTTCAAAACCTGTAGCATGGAAATTATCTGGGCATGTTCCAGATTATTAATAAAAAACCAATCTCTGCAGTGCTTTCCCCAGCACTGTCATTGACAAGTAGACTTAACTCCCACAATATGGATCTGTAACCAATTTTCTGAAACACATAAGCCAAAATATAATATTGCTCCAATCTGGAATCCTGTTCTGACATAATATGAAAATTAGACTCTGAAAATTTTGGCTGCACTTCTGTTTTTTTACTTCCAAATGCTCACAGTATACCAAGGCACAAAGCTGTAACTCAAGTGCAAGTGGAAAGAAAGTATGATCCCACCACAGCAGATCAGGAGCTCTTGTGAACTATAGAAAGCCAACAGCAGGATCCTGTACTACATCCCAAAGAAGAGAAGGTGGGAGACAAGGGGGCATAAGCGGTGATGAGCAAACGTGTCGCCAAACCCCCAGGCAGCATCAGGATTGCTATCAATGTCAGGTCAACAGACACTTCTGGGAGCGTTAATGACCCTTTCCCTGGATCCAGAAAGAGAAACTCTTGGGACTGGCTCCCTTGGTGCCTGGGACAACCTTGCACTTGCTTCACTGGAAAGCCTATAATCATTTTCCCTGGAAGAACGAGAGGCTGTGCCAGTTCTCCTGCACTTTGTTAGAGCTGAAAACGATAAGATGCTTCCAAAGCATTGTGTTACAATAGCTGTGCCCTCAGTTTATGGAATTATCTTTCTTTGCCCTAGATAAAACTCCATTCCTTGGACAAATTAGGTCTGTTTGTCATTCAACACTCTACCTAATGGTCTCAGCTGTGTGTTTCTGCAGCTATCGAAGCTGAGGCATTCCACAGATAGTTTTGATTTATTTGAGAAGTGAGCTAGAAACCCAGTTGTATTTTATCCAGAATGAGAACAGGGCAAGTTAATGATGTAATTAGAATTATCAGGACCCTTAACTCTTAAAGGACTTGTTTAAATGCAGGATGATAACAGTTTTGAAGGGGTACATAACACAACTTGGCAATTTATAAACAGCAAGTGCATTGTGAAGTGAGGCATTAACCTTTTTCTTCTTTAGTTTAGAGAGGCTGACTACTGACATGAGGTTAGCATATGGATCTTTAATGTTGTGTTATGAGGACTATCATATGCTTTTCAGAAGGCAACAAACACTACCTAAACACTGTATGTCCACATGAATCCATGGGATTTTGAACTGCGGAGGCAACTCAAGATATGGGTGATATTGTTCTACCAAGTTATGTAAGAAGCTCAGTTGCTTCTAATGAACAGAGGTTGAAAAAGGAGGCACAGTAATCCCTAAGTAACTGAAACGGGTTGAGACATGTCTGCAGGCTGTGGTGATCACCAAGCAACTTCACTGAATACCTTGCTTTTCTGTGCAGGATGAAGCCAAGACCCTACCTCACCTGGCAACAAGAAGATGGGTATACTCAGGTGAGCATAAGTCCCATAAACTATGTCAGTTACTGGCCTCACTTGATATCTTCATTTTGATATCCAACGATAGCTGGGCCCATTCGGACTCATACAAAGCCTGTGGAGAATAATATTCTCCAGTATTTCAGTGGGCTTTCAATACAGTCTAACACACAAGCCATAAGGGCTCTCTAGACGAAAGATGCTTTCAAAGTGGCAGGTATGACTCTTGCACCATACTGTTTACACTCTATGGGACAGGCAAATAACAAGTACGCAACCAGAAGAAACTGTCTTGAAGAAACCTACTTGTAAAGTAAGCAGCGTAGCTGCAAGCCTCTGATATGGCAGATAAGTAATGAGAGAGGAGAAACCATCTTCTCCCGGGATAGGAACCTCTTCTCAAGTCATGAGCATGGCTGAGGACAGAAGAGTAGAAACAATAGCTGGAGACAACAGGTATAGTTTTTGGGAGAGGTTGAAGTAGAACAGTCTCAGCCTTGGCTTTTTGATCTTCCTCTTATTAAAGCATATATAGGAATACAAGGAAACACAGAACTGGCTAATTCTATGCTGGCAAAGATGAATCTGCTTTACAGAATTGTCCTTAAACAAATGAACAACTCTAAACCAACCACAAGATTGCAACTGGTGCAACGTATCGCTGAACCCAAACCTCAGATGTTTATGTTCGAAGAAAGACCAACATAAAGATTTAGAGAACATGATAAATTGTCCTGAACCCTATTTTTCTTCCACCAAGGCTTCAGGTCATTTGGCAATGTCTCAGGTAAGAAAAAGTATCCTCTAGAGGTAGATAACTTACTAAGTTTGCACTAAAAGATCTTACATTTTAACGCATCTGGACATGCTGATCTCAATTCCCTTGTGAGAGTGTCACACAGAATACAGAAGTTAAAACTAGTGATCTAATCCAATGGTGTTTTGCTTGTTAAGGAACTTGATTCAAAAGCAGACAAAGAAATGGACTTCTTTGAGGGGAAAATAATTTGAAGAAAGCAGAAAATACGCCTGTCCTATCTTTAACTTGAATACTTTCCTTCTATATCATTTTGACTCTTTGCCCAGAAACTCCAACATAAGTCTCTTGATTACAAAAGTCACAAGAGAATGAAGTGTTTGCAGAAAGCTGTAGAAGGAGAGATGTTTCCTACTCCCCTTTTGGGTCACGGTCTAACTGAATAAACTCAGCCCCTTAAAATTTTACTGAGTTTAAATAAGGATTTATGCGTTCGGGAAAACTGGTGCTTGGAAACAAGATTTAAGAAGAAAGAGAGAGAAAGGAATGAGGAATGTCATATAACCACGGGAAAACAGAGGCATTTCTCCCTTTCACTGCTCTTAATTAAGACTTAAATAAGCCTAAAACACCACTGAAACTGAGAAGGATTTGTTTAGTCCTCACTGCCATCAGTGTTGATAGCTCCAGGACAGGAAAACAACACGGATTTGGGACCCTGCTCACACCCCTCCATTTCAGGCACCTTACCCTTGCTAAGCTGGGCTTCCCAACCCGAAGGCATCAGCTTCCCCCTGGGGAGGTCCTGTCCCTGTCCCTGGGTGCCAAAGGAGCTGTTCTCTGACCAAGCTTCTGCTTTGGTTTTAGAAATAACCTTCCCTGCACTTTTCCTCCCATTGCAGGGAAACAACCCTGTGCACTGGAAGAGTTGGTTCCAGAAGGATTCTGTCCTCCTCTCCCAAACACTGCAGGAGTCAAGAAGACTGGTGATAACAAACTGTGTATTTCCCAAATCCCCTTGGGGAGGAGTAAGAGGCTCAAGAAACTCATCCGTAACTCCTTGAGTCTACAGATTCAATATTTCTACTTCTGGTCCTTTTTTCCACTCCAGGATGAGTTTTGCTCTAAAGGCATCTCAGTATCTTGGAGACAACTACTGAAGATGCTCCGTTTCCCAAGATTCATGCTAGAGGAATTTAGGAAGTTATTGCACCAAGATAAATACTCCCTACCACTACTATCCCTGCAGTAATGTTAGACTTTCTCAGCTACTTCACAGCTCCTTACAGTGACCTAAAACAATGGCTTGGAACTGAGGCAACTGACGGGCAAGTTCACCTTTATTCTGAAGCCCCTGTTTGATCTTCCAGGGACAAGCAGGCGCTAATAACCTTAAAAACAGCCCCCAAATGAATCCTCAAAGAGTGAGAGCTGAAGCCTTCTCCAGGTCTCCCTGGATACATTGGACAGAGCTGAATTCCTGCCCTCCACTGTTCACATTAAGCGCTGAGTCCAGCAACTCCAGTCCCAATCTTCTGTTCCTTCCTATGTGGTATTTCAAAGTTGGATTAATGGTACCAGCTCCAAGGACTTACCAGACCCTCTGAAGAGCTGGGCCAGCAGATAGGTATCATAGAAGAATAGGCACACCTTCTAAAAACACTGTGACATTCTTCTCTCCCAAGACTGGATGGGCATGGGTACCTGCCCTCAAGTATAAGTGATGATGCATCTCATTTGGGATATTTATAGTTTTTGTGCACTTGTAGGCCCATCATTTGTTGTCACCTGATGAGACATTCAGTACACTCTCAGCACATGACAAATCTCTGTGCCTACATTTAATGTCTCAAGAAAGATCCCACGAGGGATGCTTCATGTGTAATATTTAAGCCATGCTAATCTAATTTGGTAACCAAATGGCAAAAACTTTCTATGGCAGAGAGAGTCTATTATCCTTGCAAAACCACACAGAATAAACTTTGGAATTATCACAACTGGCAAAAGTTGACCTGAATGGGGAGTTTATTTAGGTTTTAATTTTCTATTTTGTTCTGCTTGCAATTAAAATAAATGGTGTAAAGCTGGTTTATAAAAACACTACCAAACAAAAACCCTCTTTACCCAAATTAAAAACAACAACCTATGAGGGGGAAGTACTCCACAACATTTAGAGTTCTGCAGGGACTAGTATACATATAGGGATTTTAATTTTCCATGGCCTGTAAGTGTTATAATCTCTATCAACTGTGTGCACTCCGGGACTGCGACTAACACCAGTGCTTGAACTCAGACTGGTTGTTGGCTGCTTGCTTCTTTCTTTAACACTGATTTTAAACTCACATTTTATCCAACAATTTGCAGGGATAAAGAAGTTTTTACAGCACTCTGTTCCTCTCAAGTCTAACCCACAGGTCTGTTACAGGACATTGTGTCAACAAATCACAGATGTCTGTGAGTCAATGCAACCAGTGTGAACGACCACAAATTGTCTTAGGGACAAAGGCTTTATTGTGGGAGAAAATACACTAACAGAGATTAGAAGATGACACAGAACATCCAGATGCCAGGGACCTTAAAGCTCATCCAGTTCCAACCCCCTGCCATAGGCAGGGACACCTTCCACTAGACCAGGATACACAAAGCTGCGTCCAACCTGGCCTTGAACGCTGCCAGGGATGGGGCAGCCACAGCTCCTCTGGGCAACCTGTGACAGTATGTCACCACACTCACAGTAAAGAACTTCTTCCTTATATCTAATCTCCCTAAATCTATCCTCCTCCAGTTTAAGGCTATTTCCCCTTGTCCTGTCACTGCATGCCCTTGCAAAAGGTTCCTCTCCAGATGTCTTGTGCCCTCCTTCAAGTACTGAAAGCTGCTCTAAGGTATCCCCAGAGCCTTCTCTTCTCCAGGCTGAACAACCCCAGCTCTCTCAGCTTGTCTCCGTAGGAGAGGTGCTTCAGTCTGCCATTATGTGTTTACCTTGCGTGCTGTGCCTCAACACTGCAGGGATAGTTAAAACCGTTGGTTTCTCCAGGATCCTCCAGTTCTCTAAAGATTCAGCTTGCACCCCCCATCTTTAGAGATGCATTCCTACCTGAGCCACTTTCTCCCTTTTCAGTGCAAGGCTGTCCAGAATGAACAGCTCTAGCAGCTTTATTGCACAAACTTCTGTTTCAGCACTGCCACGTTAACCATTCCATTATGTCCTCATTAGTCACGCAAAAACAATGCTTCATTTTCTATGACTGGATTAACTGGGACAACAAAAGGTTTTTATCCCATCCGTTACCATCAACCACACTTTCTACTATTTGAAAATGATAACCAGATAGGGAAAAGAAGGATGATGACCATTTGTCCAGAATTTAAGGACTTTTGATTGTCCAAGCTGCCAAAGTTCATACAGGTTCCCTCCAAGTAAGTCACTGCACCTGAGACAGGAACACGGGAAAATGTAACAAAAAATGTGAGATAGGAGACATCCAAGGACCAAGTTTCTCCAACAGGAAAGGGGAAAGAGTAACTTATGTATTAAATGAGAATCTCAGAGTTTGCCGTGAACTATCAAACTGGTCTGGAAAGCACATTTCTGCTCCACTGAGTTTTTAATAGCACTGGATAACTAAGATAAACAGAGACTGAAGGGCTGCCTGAGACACATACAAAATCATTGAATTATGACATGTTTGAGAAGTTATTTACTTTATAGACTATTTACATAAAGTTCACTTCCTCTTCATATATAAGCTCAAATATTACAAAGTCTTCTTTTTTTTATGCCCTTAATGAAGAGACTACATTCAACAGCCCCACAAACATCCATATTAACTTATTTTCAAGCACATTCCTCGGAAAGCTTTCCAGGCAGTCCCTTCCTTGTTCCAAGTTACAAATGATAGGACAAGAGGAAATGGACGCAAGTTGCGCCAGTGGAGGTTTAGACTGGATATTAGGAACAATTTCTTCACCAAATGGGATGTCAAGCATTGGAACAGGCTGCCCAGGGTGGTGGTTGAATTGCCATCCCTGGAGGTATTTAAAAGACACACAGATGTGGTGCTTAGGGACATGGTTTAGTGGTGGACTTGGCAGTGCCAGGTTAATGGTTGGAGTTGATGATCTTAAAGGCCTTTTGTAACCTAAATGATTCTGCGATTCCCCAGAGCCCAAGCAATAGAAAGGAAACCTCACTCTCCCACCAGGTAAATGAGAATGAAAAGAAACACAGGGCATCAAAAGGAAGAGGGAAAGTGGAGATGGAGCATAAAACGTTAACCGGGACATTGCTGTTTGCTGATTCACTGTCAATTAACTGGCCCATCTGCAAAACTTTGCCTACCTGAGAAGTGTCATGGTTGAATATGACAGCATTCAGGTCTCCACAGTTATAATGCTTGATGAGATCTTCGGTGGTATACGGGGCCTGCAAACTACCTGCTCGGAGGCTTTCATGTTGCAGCAGAGTTTGGTTTAGAGCGAACAGCACCTGCAGAAACACAGTCAACAAAATGGGAGAAGTTAAATATTGGGAATCAAAGCAGCAAAGCCTAAAATGACAAACTTTGGAAAAATCTCCTGCACCTGAAGTCTATTAATCTATTAATGAACCCATTCTGCCCACAGTAACAAGGGCTGATCTTCAGGCATTCCCAACTGGAAGCAGAGTCAGATTCAACATCCCCTACTAGCAGAAGACCTTATTATAAGCTCCTTGGTTTTACACATAAAGTATAACTTGACAACACATATATTACTCAGAGGTCACGGTCTGAGAACTTCTAGGCTATCTGTGCTGACTAGCAGACTACATGAGAGACACTGGAATGAAAAAGCAAACTGTCTGTGACTGCTTCCAGACTACTAGCTTAAATCCAAAGCCCAAACTCAGTAGGAAAGGTTTTTAATGAAAATCAAATCTTCTGAACTTCTGCAGTCACAGCTGTTGCATTTGGGACTTTCTGCATAGTTTTAGCAGCAGAACTTTAGTAAATTCATTATTAGTCTCCCTCCTTTAGTCTTTCCCCCTTCATCCACCCTTTTACAAAGTGAACAGAGACACTGAATCATAACACTGTCCCACCAGACTAGCCAAGTGTCCCCATCCCAGGCCTGAAAATAGCAGAAAAGCACAAGCACTCTTTACTATGCAAATTTTGGTAACAACAAAAAATAAATGTCCTTAAAGATGGTACTTTCTTTCCATGAATTACCAAAAAGGTTACTAAATTTCATGTGAGTTACCACAAACCTTCTCATATTTGTGATAGACTGTGGGAGTAATTTAGACCTGTTACTGAAACACCAAGTCTGGGCTTTTCATGCTCAGCTTTCTAAGAACCCCTTCCAAAGAAACTTGGTAAAAAGCAGATGAATAAATGAGAAGAACAGCACTTAAGACAGATTGTCACATATTATATAAACAAGCAAACACACTTTTCGCAAAATACAGTGATCCGTTGTGACTGCAAATTCAGACTTCTGAAAAACTATATTGGTGTGTCACTTTTCATAAGAGACTCCTGCATCCCTCAGCCTCACATTTCACCATGTTTTCAGATTCTCTTTATTTATAACAGCAGTGCCGTATCCATCCCAAAGAATAACCATCATCTCAAGAGCTGGGTTAAGTAACCCATGAAGAGCTCCAGCTGGCAAAGCGAGGCTGCAGTCTGTGACACAGATTCTTACCTACATTCTTAACATTAAGCAACTAAACCTCTTTGAGGAGTGAACCCAAAGGGAGTTTAAAATTAACAATGTACATGCGTATGTGCAGGATGAAAGCTCTTATAAGCTCAAAATTATGATTCCCATCGAAGTTTATCGGAAGGAAAGGAAACAGTCACTTGGATTTGCTCCTGAAAAATCTCAGGTATATAATATGATCTGAGATGAGGATGATGATGATGATGATGATTATTATTATTAACAATAACAACAGCAACAAAAGTATCTCCATGGCATTAACAGCCTCTTAATACAAAGCTGCTACATGCTAAATTGGCTGATGACAAGTAAATGTTACTTTTTAATTTACTATTAAAAAATATAAGGATGGTCTTTAAACTGAACCTGTTATACCTCAATTCCGAAATCGGTTCCCATTAAGATCCAAGCCTAAAAGATTTCCTTGCCCAAATCTAAGGGTCTCTTAAGGCTTTTCTACAAAGAGATCAATCTTTCTCAGGACCACAGCCTGAAGTTAAGCATCTTCCTAACTCAGTTTTTCTCTAATTTAAAAAATCTGCAGAAAACACAGTTTGAAAAATTTCTAACCTTTGAAAGGAGCTGAGATTTTTCTTTTTCCCCTAAGGGCTACAGCTCGAAGAGGAAATGGTTCATCCCAGGATTTCCTGGGGATTCTAAACATTTTGGCTAATAAAAAATGAAAGCTTAGAAAAACATTGACAGGAAAACTGAGAGCAGAGGTTTTCCCAAAATGCTTTTAGTAAAAGCCTTCTCATTTTTGACTTTTTAAACAAGGGATGTTGCTGGATTTTTAGATACAAAAATATGTATACACACAGGCACACACATATACAAACCACCAACAAACCCTGAGGGGAAGACTCTGCCTTATGATAAAATATTAAGAAGGTGATAAACAAATCCTTACTTTACTCCCAATCCCTTTTTCTTTCTTTTTGTTATTCTAGCTTCCTGGGGAAAACAGCGTTGTGCATTAACGATTTGGGTCTGTCTGTCTGTCTCCTCCTAAGAAGTTCAAAACCTATTAGCTGATTTCAGTCACATTTGCAGAGGGTTAGAGGTCTTAATGAAAACGTTCCTTGAAAAGCCCACAGTACGAGTTCATGCCTTATAATAACTAATATTCTTATGACAATTAATTTTCTATGATTCTATGATTTTAAGACTACACACGAGAGAGAATGAATTATTTGAGTGTACAACAGTAGGTGGACCCCCACACACGGACCCCACATTTCATTAGTGTCAGGATGCTCATGCCCCTTATCTCTGCTTCTTGAGCGGCTTTGGGACCTAGAGGTGATGCTGCTACCACTGCAAGGAGCATATTAGTGGGTTCAAACTGCTGCCCAAAAAACGACTGAAGAGATTTTATTTTAGTAAGGAAGTTAAACCCAGAAACAAAATATGCAAAAGAAAAACTGGAACCACTTAAAACAGATTCCTAAAGAAGTCTTGCTTAATCAAGCCATAACCACCATGGGTTTTGGTCAGGTGGCTCAAATAAACTTGAAGATAAGTGGGGTCTCATCGCAGTTGCCTGCTCATTGGCTGGATTTGTTGGCCATTTCCTTCAGAGTCAGGTTAAAGCCATCTTAAAACCTGAATTTATTTTTACTGTTCAGATAATGCCACAAAAACAATGCTGTTTCCGTTCCTTCTCTCTATCTTAATATCAGTGACCCCACGACCTCCAGCCTAAACCTCTATCTGAGTTAAATCTCCCAGAGGTGCCCGAGATTACTGAACAACTGATGACTTCAAAATAAACACACTTAGAGAGATTGCCTATACACAGTCCCACCTAATAAATACAGCAGACAGTATTTGTTTTGGGAAGTGATGGGAAGTTATGACTTTGGCTCTGGGAAAGGGCATTTTTATTCACGCAATTTATGGTCCTCCCATTGGCATGCTTTGAAAGCCATTTTTGCATGGCTGTCTCAGGCCCCCGTTTGTGACTAATCAACCATGGACAACAGAAAGGGGTTTTCACCCTTCCAGGAGGAAGCTTTTTTATCTGAGCCGTGTCATCCTCCTCTGCAAAGCAGCAACCCAACACACAGATTTAATTTGGGTGTTTGGAGACACCAGCTCAGCACTTACGGTGGACCTATGGGTATTATTTTACTGTCTAAGAGAGTGGGTACCACCAATCCTACATAGCACCAGGAACCAGTGGTCCATACTTTTTAGGAGCTCATCTGCACACACTATGGCCATCTCAAGGATAACGGGGCTGGACCAGTTATTTCTGCCATGGGAAGGTCAGAGGAGATGCAACAGAGAAGAGCTCTTGCATCACTGGTGAATTCAACTGAGGGATCCCCAGCTGCAGGGACATCAGCAGGAACCCCAAGTTTCATTTCTTGGTGAATAAGACTGGGCTGTTTCTTATGTTTGTGACAACTGGTCTCACCATCCCCCAACAGTACCCATGCTGCTGCCTCACTTTAACCTTTGCTCTTTTGCCTCTATCACCTCGGGCACTTCAGTTGCAACCAAATCTGCAGAGACCAGCCTTTGCCACTTGTGCAAGCTCACTACAGGGATCAATTAGAGACCAAAGGAGTCCAGTGAAGACCACAGCTAACAGCTTTACTGATAACCTTGATAGCCAAGCAGCATTTCCCTCTCTCCACAACAGCATTGGGTCTCAAGGGCAGCAGTGCATAAAAGTCTTGGTATCAATGGCTGTGCAAGTTGCCTTTTGACAGTTTGAACTTTGTTTTGCAAGCCCATGGGAGAGACCGGAGGTTTGACTTTATGTGAGATTTTAATGAGATTTGGCTTTTAGGCAAATAGATCCAATCCACAGAAACAGATCTAAAATAACATTGCCTCCTTTTCAAATAGGGAGGGGAAGTGAACAGACACGTACCTAGACTGGGCTTAGGAACACTTGTGCCTTTCCACCAGAAATCACGCTCTTCATTGTATTTGGTTTTGGGAGCCAAGCTGGATAAAAATACATCTTTTTCCAAGGTAGTCTCACAAACATTCACGTATCATTGTTCTAGTGTGCCACAAGTCAGCAACTTCAGGCTGGACATTTGAAGACTCCTGAAGGCCAGCAATATATTAATGCTGTGTGTGATAGCTAAAGAGGAGAAATCAAGCCCTTTGTACAGGACAGATTTCTCCATATACATCTTAAGTACATTTGTGCCAAGCTGAAGAGAACTAAAAAGGCCCAGAAAACAAAACTCAAGTTAACCTTTATCAAATACAGCATCATGCCTGATTTATGTCAGCTACTTGTAAGGTCTTTTGATCCTAAAGTCCTGAATGGCATGAAAGAAGAAATGAGATGCTTACTCTTCTAAAAGATGCTATTCAGTACATGGATTCTTTGTCATGATCACTACTGAAATTAGCTCAAGGATGCAGTTAGCTGTATCCTTTCAGCTCTACATTCTTGACACTTTTGCATAGGTGAGTGAGTTGACTTTGACTACCCTGAACGCTCACATGCTTTTCCAGAAATCAATTTCTGACAAACTCTGGTAGCAGCTCGACTCTGTGCCTGTTACCTTGGCTAGGAGGCAACACTATGGCTTCCCAACCAAGTGGAAAGGCTGCCTGGTCCACCTCTTCAGTTTCTCTGGCTAAGGTCACAAAAAGTGCCACAACGGAAAAACAGCTTTGTGTGGGGCCATCGTAAAACAAGACAAGGAAACCTATTACCAGGTAAAATATCAAATATATTGCTAATAAAATAGACTACAAATTCAGGAATTGCAATAGAAGAAACAAATTTTGTGTTAAGGTGAACACAAATAGACCCATGTTCTTCTGGTGTGTTTGCTGTACAGGAGACATGAGATTGAAAGGCAACCCTGAGAAAATTCTAAGGCCAAACTTTGACGCTCAGACAAATTTCACTCTTACGTGATGCAGGAGAAATGACTTTCCAGTCTTAAATTTACCAAGGCTGAACCACAAACATTGCATCCACAGGACTCCAGTAGCTGGAGTTACAGGATGACCCCTGCACAGAACCGTGATTAATAAGAATACCACAAAAACAAGTACTTAAATTTCATACTGTGATGTCAGCTCTTGAGCAGGCAACTGTTGTTTTCCTTTGCTCTCTCTTCTGGACATGTGTCACCACAATGCAAATATTAAATAAGCGCTAGAAAGTGTTTGAGTGACTACATCCTGTCAGTGCCCAAACTGCAATTCTGGAAAAGAAACGCCTCGCTTGGTTTAAAACAAACTGTAATATAAATACTGAGCTATATGGGCTTTCAGGGGTTCTTCTTTTGTTGCTATCCTTTTTTGTACCCAAACAGAAAATCAAATATACAGTTTCAGGTCAAAACAGTGACTTAGGGGTGGAAAAAAAAAAAAAAAAAGAAAAGAAAAGAAATAAACCCCCAGTCCCTGATTTTTCCAGATTAATGAAAAGCAATAAAAGTGTTTGCCCAAATCTGTTCAGTTCCATTGGTTTTCAGAAGACGGGTTTCCCCTTTCCTTGAATCTCTTGTGCAGTTGCTAGGAATTAGTGAGCTGTGAAACTCACCTAATGAGGTTAGCATCAGGAAATAGCTCCAAAAAAATAGGTCCTGGGGGATCTACTAAAGGACTCCCCCAGTGTCCAAACGAAATCCTGGATGCATCGGCACATTGTACAGTCAGGGCTGTGAGAGGAACGTGCCTGACTTTGTTGTTGTTGCTCCTATAAAGGGACAGCTAAGGAAAGTGAAACTATTAACTCATCCACTGGAATTTCTGCTCACAAACCGTGCCCCCTGTTAAAGCTCCTCATAAAAGCCTTTCGTCTAGTTGGTTCCATATGTTCCCCAAACCCACAGTTATTGCTTCTGAAAGGCAGGAGTAGTTAACAGTCTGCGGCTTGGCACTGACCAGGGAGACCTAAGGACCTCGCTTTTCTCCCCTCCCTTTCAAACTACCAATTAACCAGTTTAATAAAACAGTTTGAATCTGACCGAGGTGCTTGGAGAACCCCCTACCCACCGCCTATCCTACTGGCTTGGCTATGACGGTGACACATGGACATGGCCTGATGCAGAGCAGTCATGCGACTAATGTGCAGCTCCGGGACTGAGATTGGTTTCCTTGATGCTGAGAAAGCTGAGGAGAGATTGGGGCTCCAGCCTTCAGCCTGGCTGAAGCATACCCAGAGCTCCTGCTAAAGCTTATTTCAAACAGCTTGTCTTCAGCCCCTTGTCTTTCCACTTTATGCAAAGCTCCCATGATGAACTTGCATGTGCAAAGGTAATTATGGTTTATTATTTTCCCTGTGTTTTGGTTGAATTGAGGCATTCAAAAACAAGAGCAACAATTTGTAGACAGAAAACACCACAATGCACATGAGATCCCCATTCTGTCGGTCCCAAGATCCTCAAGCCAGAGAAGGACTCTCCTGGTTGACAGCAGCCCTTGTGCATTCCTTTGGCTGACACTACTATACTATTACTTCTGCACAACATTCCAGAATTCAGCAGGGCAGTCGCATTGTTATTTCAGAGCCGGGAGAGCATGGTGGGTTACCTGACAGAACAGGTGAGCTAGCTATAGTTTGTGCTCTTAGATACAAGTATTCCCCTGCACAAGGTCATTAAGACAACAAAGACCATGGAGTTAATTTGTCTTGACAGCAGTTCAGAAAAATTGTGTCATTCCTGATATATATACTATAAATACCATGCACACCTTAAATAGGCTAAAACATCCCAAAATTAGGTCCCTAAATACATTAACTGAAGTCAGCAGAAGCACCATCACAGATAGTATTGGAAGAAGGACAAGGTCCTAAACCTTTTCTTCTAAATGCAATGAACTGTGTTACTTTCTAAAGGTACTGAAAGTCCAGATTAATTTACAAGAAAGGGAGTAGGGGAAGAGCTTTGATATGGAATTTCCATTATTTCCCTTTCTGTGAACCACCCCACTGGGGTGGAAGGATGTTTTAGTTTCAATGCCCTCAGCACATCACCAGCACAGCCTCTTTTGTCAGTTAATCAGCTTTGAGTTATTGAGTAATTGTGTGAGCAGTAACTGTAGGATAACTCCCTGCTTTGGTCAATGTCCAAATTCAAGCTTAAGCAAATAAATAAAGAAATAACAGAAGGAAGAATCTGCAACTTAATGAGAACTGAAACAGTGGAGGGGACAGAGTTACCTCTGTTAGATTTGCTGCCTAAAGGTATGGTTTTTGTGTAGTTTGCATTTTGGGGATTTACTTGCATCCAGTACTCTTGCACAGGTCCCGTTTCTCAATTGTACTGAGTTTAGTAGATTAAATTTGATGACTAAAGCCTACCAAAAAGGCTAAATATTTGCACCAAAAGAGTTGCACTCTGAGCAGTCTGATTCTGTGAGTGCATTTCTGGTTGAAGAGCAACAAGTTCTACCCAGTTATTCCTGTCCCATAGGTATTGCACCATGTACTAGGCAATAGCAACCCTTCTATTCAGAAACCTCAAGGCTGCCTCAATGTCACAGAAATCCCCCCATGCAACTTAAGAGTTCTGTGGGCATAATAAGTTTATGAGAAGGTTTGCAGAGAAGAGCAGTGCTTCAGGAGAGGTGCCACGGCAGCTGCAGCACATTCCTTTAGAGGTGTCATTGAAACAAGAGCAGTCATCCCAGATAAGTCCAACACCCCCAAAAGTGTCTGGTAACGGATACTTTGGGAAAGAATGTAAGAAATCAGATGAGCAGAGGGTGAGCTTTTCTCAGACAACACCTCCCATCTTTTGGAAATCTGCCAGTTGGAAGCTAGTGGTTGAAAATACCTCTTGTCCCATCAATCCTTCCCACCCACCTTCCTGCTCCCTAAGCTTTTACCTCCAAATTATCACCGTGCTTGGTTGCGCCACTCTATTTAAGAGTAGCTAGCTGCTTGATCTATGCACACAGCAGGTCATAGCTTCTTACTTTGCTCAGCAATTCAATTACCCAAATTGATGCCTGGCAGGATGGCTGAAGGGCAGTGCCCACGATCGCTTTCCTCCACCTTAGATGGGTACATTGTCCCTGCTTTCTGGACCATCACCTTCAAAGGGGGTGTGTGAACTCCTTCCCAAGAATCTGAAACCACATTTGCTCTCTTGACTCAGAAGTAAAATGGTTACCGGGCCCATCTGGGGTTTCAGATTTACTTTTGTGCCTCCACCATAACAGGAGGAATATGGGAACATGCCCCGAGCGGAGTGTACCAAGTTAGCCTAAGTGATGAGTGAGCTGCCATGGAAGGGGCACCCTCATGGAAAAAACTTACAGCTCTGGTGGGGTTTGGGGAACTCCCGGTTTTAGGCGACCAGCCTAAGATAATTCAAAGAGAAAGCCTGGTTTCATGATATGCTAATCATCCACCCATTAAGAAATGCAACCTACCCTGGGTGTGTTTAATTTGGGGTTTTATTCATGTTACTGCTTCATTTTGAACTGTTTCTTTTTAATTACCAGCTGAAGCTACACAGTAAAATGGACTAGCCCCACAGACATGTTTTTCTTTCTATTATATTACACTGAGGCAGCAGATTAACTCCTTCAGCCATCCCAGCTTAACACCTCGTGGTGCCAGCACAGCCCCTTTCCAGACCGCTGCTTCTGCAGCAAGAACGGCTGAAGGGGAGCTAGAGATATATGTCCCGAATCTCCAACTCCCAGCCCAGGGTATCAGCACAAAGAGGTGCCAGTTTCAAAGAGGTACCAATACATCAGCACACCAGAGCATAAATCATCCAGAAGAGGAGCACTTTCCAGGGAGCCAGATGGAGCTACTGCCCCTGGCCAAGGACAAACACTTTGGGGCAACAACTGTTTCAGTTTTCTAGTGTCTATGTGGATGCAGCCGAGTTGGCAGCTCGAGAAAAGGAAACACTTCCTAAGCCTGAAGGTGATTATGTCCTCATGAGGTCAGCAGGGAAAGAAAAAGGAAAAAAAAAGGAAAGAGAAAAAAGGTCACGATTTGGAACAGCACGAGAAAAGGAAACCTTCGAGATGAAGCAGAACAAGTCCGAATTAATTTCATCGTGCAAAATGTTCTTGCCATTATGGGAAATGGTGAACAAACATGGGGGAGCCTATGTCTGTTAATAAACAAAGGGCTTGATCTTGCAACCTGCTCACTTCAGGTCTTACTCACCTAGAGAAAATCCTGTACCACTAATCAGGGCATCTGATGGGATCCTATCTGCTACTGTGCACAGTGATCCCCAGGTGGCCTCACCAGTACAACCCCTCTTTTGTCCTAGAAATTCATAGTTACATCCTCAGGATCAGCTTCAGGGTTGAAGTGCAAACCCTGTAAAGCATGTAACATGGGGAGCACCAGCAGTAGCTCCAGTCCTTTGCGCTTTGATGCAGCAGCTCTGGGAGAGGAAACCAGTACAAGGGTACACAGTGCACTGCCCATCACACTGGTAGCTGGGGCAAAAGGCTCATTTCCTTAGAAGTTTAAGAGGACAAAGGGCATGGTATTTGTGAATAAAGATCATCCCAAGAGTCCCTGGGTCCAAAAGGAAGGGCTCACCCCAAACCTCCCACTGACAGCAGGAGAGGTTTTGGATACAGAAGCAGCATGTGAATGAATGGCCCATGCTGTACGCCACCTCCTCCTCCAGCAAAAAGCCAGCACAATTAAGCAGTGACATTACAGTCCTAAGTAACAGGTGGCCACAAAAAATCTTACAAACAACTGCTTGGAGATATTTTTCCTCAAATCCTGGGAAAGGACACTGAAGGCAATCAATCATAATTTCACTGAGATGACAAGCAGGAGATCTGCAGGAAGGTGGGTAAGGCTGGAACTACACCATGTAAGGCCAGAATTACACCACATAAGGCTGGAACTCCTACCTCAAACGCAGTCTGATGTGGTCCCTTTGTGGGCCAGCAGCCTGCAGCCAAATATGATCCTTTGCAAATCTCTCACCATATACAGGGTTGCCCAAGACAAAATGACACTTTGAAGCTCAGAGTTACATGAGCAAGAGGAGAAGGCATCAGATTTACATGCTGCTGCCCTTATGACCTAGGGAGAGCTGTATACTCCTTGTAGAGCGTTACAGCCCTGTCGCAGTCTCTACACAAATTTTACCTGGAAGGAACAAGTTACATAAAAATGATTCAAAATTCAGTTAACCAGGGAGAGAAGGTGACCTACCCATCATAGAATAGTTACGGTTGGAAAGGACCTTAAGATCATCTAGTTCCATCTACCCATCATAGAATAGAATAGTTAGGGCTGGAAAGGACCTTAAGATCATCTAGTTCCATCAAATCACAGCAGCTCAAATTTCTAATACCATCTACTTGTAGCAAAGCACTTGCCTTCAAACTAAGCGGAAATCAAAACTAATTATCACTATTCACTGAGTTATTGCCATCAATTATTCAGCAAATAAATTCACCTAACAAACAGCTTCAAGGGAACTGCAATCTCTTCACAGTCAAGTTGCCAAGATTGAAGAAATATATAAAACTATTTCTAAAGAACTACCCTTTTAGCTGTCAAGGTGACAATGACAAATTCAGACACTTTATTTTCTACTATATATCAGGCTCCCTCAGTATAATTCTGTTGATTATGAATTATGGGAGGTTATCTTTCAAGAGATAGCTATAACTGCTATATTTTCATTACCATTGGGACTAAAGGATCATATTGCTTGAAGCTTTCTTAGGCTAAACAGTCTTCACTCCAGTCAGAGGATGCCTATGCAAACAGCTACTGGAGAGGATATACTGCTAAAGAAGCAAGAAGAGCATTCACAGATTTTTGCTCTCCTGGCTAGAACCAAGAATCAATTGTTGCTGTGAAACACATAAATCGGTGAATTCTAAAGAATCCATTCAAGTAACATTTTGGTTTTCTGTTTGAGCTTCTTTTTTCTTCTAACTATGAAGAAAGGATCTAGGATACTTTTTGCACAGCTTCAAATATTCCTGAAGGTGGGATATTTCCCCATATAAATAAATAATAAGAAGAAAGGTGATTAACAGTGTTTTCAAGCATCATTTTGGTCCACACACACAAACAACAGAGAAAATACCTGAAAAAGAAATAACCTTCAGGTTCATCTTCTGCCCCTTTAGCCACATCTCCCCACTCCTCAGATGCACTCGCAGAAGTAGAGCTAAAAACATCCTTTCCCCCTCCCCTCTTTTTCCTTGCCTGTTTAATACTGATGCTCTGTACGTATACCCATGTGTAAGCAAGCCCATGTTGCCATCCCTGAAACACTCCATAAATGTTCAGCAGGTTGTTCCCTCCACAGCTGTGCTTCACCAAGAAGACTTCCAGCAATCCTACAGCCATTGAAGACATTGAACATGAGGACACAGCTCACACAGTCCTGGAGACCCCAAAGCGAGTAAAAGCAATTCACAGAATCATAGAATAGTTAGGGTTGGAAAGGACCTTAACATCATCCAGTTCCAACCCCCTGCCATGGGCAAGGATGCCTCGCACTAAAACCATGTCACCCAAGGCTCTGTCCAACCTGGCCTTGAACACTGCCAGGGATGGAGCATTTACCACTTCTTTGGGCAATCTGTTCCAGGGCCTCACCACCCTCACAGTAAAGAACTTCTTTATATCTAACCTGAACTTATCCTGTTTAAGTTTGAACCCATTCCCCCTTGTCCTATCGCTACAGTCCTTGATGAAGAGACCCTCTCCCACATCCAAATTCCCCAAAGCAAATCTCTGCTGTTGCCATAGAATAATATAGATGAAGCTAGTTCTGCTCCTTGCTGCCTTTTGCACAATCATAACTGTGAGGCTAGAACTCAGAGGCTTCAATCTACTCTTCTACCTCAAGATAGTAGGGAAGACATCCAACAAGAACTCCCAAGCACTGGTGTGGGTATTAAGCAGAGCACAGAGGATCACTTACAGTTAATCCTAACTCCTAGGAGCACAAGGCGTTTCAGAGCCAATCTCAGCTTGTGTAATTTAGCATCATTCTGATGATTTACACCCGCTGACATCCTGCCTGCACGCCCTGGAGGAGAAGGGGATGATGCAGGGGGTAGGAAATTACATCCTCCACAAACCTGTGGGGGATCAGCTCATTTTGAAGGTAACATCTGTTCTGCATTTCTTCCGTGATCTTCTTACCTTCCCTGAAGGAGGTAAGATGCGGAGTGAGTTCAGGTGGTTTTAGTTGGTTTCTTTGTAGATGGAAGTTGGTCAGCTTAGTTTGCCCCAACCATGCTTTGCTAATCCACTTCACAGGGAATTTTGCCCCATGTTTATATTTTATATAAGGACAGTTATTGCTTGCCATTAACTGCTCCTTGAATTTTGAGGTTTAATTATTAAATTTTAAGAAACTTAGCTTTGATTTTGAATAGCAAAAGCTCAGTACAACTTAGAAATGAGCCGCAGGTCTAGAATTACTCAGTAAATGTCTTCAAACCATGAATACATCTGAGAACAATGTCAGACAGTTAATATAAGAGAGGCAAAAAATTAATAGATTGCAAAAGATAATTTATTCTTTATTAATTCTTTATTGAGCTCTAGTAACTAGAAGTTACTGGATTCAAAGCATTAGGATACAAACATTACTAGGACAAAGATTTCAGAGAGTCTTCTTTAAACTGCAAATCCTGACTTCTTTTTTTCCTGATGGCGTGGCCTCTCCTCTTTGCTTTTGGGAAGCTGAATCACATTTTAGCTTGTCTGTTTTCATCGCACTTTGCTTTGAGCACAAATGACTGAGAGAAAAAGCTCTGCTCTTTCTTTGCTGATAGAAACTGAAAGGGGATTAACCAAAAAGCAATAAACTATTCCCTCTGAATTGCTAGCCCTAAATTTTCTTATTAGTGTCTACCCACACTAATTTGAAACTTAGCAATGCTGGTTTTCTCCAAAGTTGTCAGCTGAAATAAGCTAGTTCTGTTCCTCGCAGGCTGCACTTGCCAAACATCTTCCTGCTTTCAAAACATGCCCCCTCCACCAAATACATCAAGATTGTTGCCCTTTGCAGAATTTCCCATAGGAACATTGTGATGTTAAAGAGGGAGTAAACCTAGCATGGTATTTTTCAAGTTATTGTCATGGGACTGTTTTGTACGCAAGAATGTCAAAGCAAATTTAAGCCCTGTGCACAGGTTTAAGGTAGCGAGATAAGCGTAAGAGTCTGTTAGTTCCAAAGACTGCAAGTAACTAAGCCGTGAAAGGGAGTCTTGGGAGAAGGGGAAAGACCCCTGGTGCAAGAAGATAGTAGTTCTGTGAAATATCCACAGAATCTCTTTAACGAGAATGGGAGTTGCTCAAGAAAAGCAATCCACATTGTCTTTGGACTTGTTACAAGAGCATTGGGAATGGCAGAGAAGAAGTCCCTGTAGCATTGTATGAAGTCTCCAGTCCATCCAATGTCATCTAAGGCACTTTTGCCAGTCTCTTCTCTAATAATTTCAGAAGCTCTAAAAGTTTTCAGATGATACTTCAAACCACCTATTCAGGACTAACTTGAGTCCCCTTCCCTCAGCTGTACTGCATGACTGGGAGACCAATTCTCCTCTGGCACTGGTGTTCCGCAGAACTGATCCTGCGGCCTACCATGCAGTCTTGGGCACAGTTTGACCCTCTCTATTCACAACTAAATGCTACCAGATGGATGCATCAGTTCAAAGACTGGTGGAAACAACTAAGATTACAGGAAGCCACGTTTCTCTTTCCACCTATAGCACAGAATTAATCACTGCTGATAGGGATCTAAACAGAGCAATGAGGTCTTGCCTTTGCATCCCACTCAAGCCCCTGATTTATATCACTACCTGTCAAGAGATGGCAGAACACTGCCCAGTAGCTGCTGAATGCTTCTCTTCCAACTCCTCCCTCTCCTGGGGAGACAAATATAAGCCAGGACATTCCTGCTCTGCTCAGGATGCCATGAAACCTAACCTCCTGTTGACACAAGCATTAGACCCCAGGACTGTATAACAGGTCACTGACAGAAAGATATAAGATAGAGCTTCCAAATTTGGCTGGCCACACACAGGCAGGCCCTGGAGTGTGGGGACTGCTGGTTCCCAAAGCCTGCATACTTGGGAAGAAGACTCAGTAGTTAATGGGCATGCACAGGCACAGCATTTATCAGCTGTGTTTTCTGGTAGGTTCATTGGCTGATGCTGCTTGAGATTTTTATGGGGTTTATCTTAGTTATTTCCTTACTGGTCTTCAAAAGCTGGATTTTGCTGTAAACAGAGGGAAAACCCAGGGACCACTGGACAGCTATATCCCTATAGTTCCTATTCAAAGCATGATAAAGGAGGGAGTGCCAGAACTCATCCTGGATGGGACAGGGAATTTGGATGCCAACATGTGAATTTGAATATTTGTGCTCAAAAAAGTTAAACCTTCAGTGCTCATCTGCTATTAAAATCCTTTGGGTAAAAGACCCAAAGGGGAGACCCAGTAGCTGCAACCTCAGTGCTTTCTTTGGAAGCAGATCTCCTGAGGTCTGGTTCCTCCCTCTTCCAGCGACACACCGATGCCCACATTTCATGTCAATCATGAAATGGGAATGGATATGTTACCATATGCTAAACATTTCTCCATCCATGGGAGGCAAAGCAAAGACAAACAAGGAGGCTTGAGTCAACACAAGGGTTAATTTAAGAATTGAGCTTGCTTAAAATAAAAGTTGTCACCAACCAAAAAGAACAAGTAGCCATTGAAGAGAAAACTGTTGAGATTTATGGGCCCCATTCTAGAGATATAAAAGGGGAGTCAATCATCATTTGAAGTTTATTTTTTTAATAAGAGCTCCTCAAACACTCCCTCCACTTTTCATTGCCAGAAATGTAAGCTTGTGGCTGTTAAGAAGTTAAAAATTAGGGGTTTCCTAAGTGGGAGCAGAATGCATGGTTGCTCTGTGTGACCCCAGCTACTCCAACAGCTACTGCTAATTCCCAGTGGAAGCATCAATGGCTTGTGAAATAGACTCCTTTCTTTTCTTGTACAAATTATTCCTTTATATTTTTGAACTTCTGAACCTCTGGGCTTAATAACTCCACAAGAAAGAAGGAAAATGACTGTTTATAACAACACGCATCTTTTTTGATTATCATTCCAGGCTGTGGCACTTTCAGTTCAGCGCACCCTCAGCCACAGTTCGCTCTGCAAAACCATTCAGGAATGGGAGGAGAGGGATGGTAAGGAGATGCCCTCTTACATAAGAACTGTGGTCACTGGACATTTTGAAAAGCTCCCAAACATTCAGTTTTACTGTCTTCCTCTCACTCCTTAAACTACAACCTACCCACTTACTACCTGTTTGAGTTACAAGCAGAAACTAAACACTGCCCACCCTCATGCTCTCCAGCCTCGCACTCTGCAAATGAGCTGCAACACATCAGAATGTGGGCCATGAAAAAACTGCAAAACAAAGCAAGGCAAAAACTTTAACAAACCACCCACACATGCAAAGAAACAAGCAAATGAAGGGAAAATAATGGGAATAAACAGCCTTTAGCCTCTTTTTGTTTCCAGTTGTAAATGGAAACCAGTGTGACAGTGCTGCAACAGATGACAGTCTATTTATTTTCTCTGAAAGATCTACAGCTGTTGGATTCCCCACTATGTCCCAAACGGCTTAAATGGCTTTCAATTAAAAAAGGCCAACACTAGAAAATGCGTTTCACTCAATAGAAAACAGCAATGTCAGGCTTGGGAAGCAATCATCTTCCTCCAACAGCCGATTTAACAAGCATTAAATCACCTATTATTACATTCTAGATCCTTTGCTACCCAGTATAATCACTTTGTTGTTTAATATCATGCTAAGTCATAACATTAATTGATTTATAATAGTAAGCTTGGCAATTCATATTCTGAACTAGATCCCCAGCCATGGCGCATTCCTCTACCCTCTCAGGTCAGTGGTGCAGCAAAACCCAACCCTTTTGAAGGTAGATTATGATAAACCTTACTATCAGAAACGTTTCATAAAGACCTGGTCCATATAATCCAGCTTCACTCAGCATTTCCTTTAAGAGATTCTAGTAATAAATGCCACCACTTACCACTTTAGCAAAGCCTACTTCTCAGAGCCATGTTTCCTTCACTGTCAGCAAGGAGAAACAAAACCTGATTCACTGGAGCTGCTTCATGTCAATAAAACTTATCTCACACCAATACTGGCTTGGCTGACATTGGGCTGTGCAAAATCAGAACTCAGCATCCTTGAGGTTTGCAAACATTTGCCTTTACATCAGTTAGTTACAGGTGATATTTTTTCAGGTTCTCAACGGCATAATCTTGCAGTTACTCTTTATGCTGACAGAATTGCACCAAGCACCACCACTCCATTGATTACATCATGAAAGTGAAGGACTCTGACCTTTTTTGCATATATATTAAAGAAACTGACTGATGGGACAAACTGCGAAGGACCAATTTTACTGGTTTCTTATGGGTGACAGAGCTATTTCCTTCAAAGAGTCACATTTACTTAAGACTTCTTTCCTTTCTCCTTTTTGGGGATTTCTAAATGCAGCTTCAGAAATATCAGAGACTAGGCTAAAATCCTACTAAATTTGGCCCATTACACGAGGTCCACTGTGGCTGGAACATGTAGATGCTGTAGGATTCAAGTGGCACCTGCTGCATGTCACTATACCAATCACTGACATTTAAATTGAAGCTCATTCATCACATGCCTATGGTCAGAGCTAACACTAATTGAGCTGCTCCAACTTTGTTCTAAAGTATTTATTGCTTCTGAGTTATTACATTAAGATGGAAAATAAAAAATCCAAACCCTAAACACAAAACAAGAAACACAACACTTGCTTTCCCACAAAAGGCTGAGCAGGAGGGTCTTGGGCTGCCATTCATGTATGTACAATGTAAAGGATCCCTCTCATTTCCATCAGCGGACGTTCATCTTACAGGCTGTACCAAGCTCATAGTACAAGCTGTCAAAAAAGTGATGCTAACTATAAGCTTCATTAATTAAACAAGGTTGATATTTGCTGAAGGAAGTGGATGATTTCCATCATATTTCTCCACCCTTGAAAATAAAGCATATATAGCATTGGAAGCCTGAAGGGATGAGAATGCATTTGTCCCTGCATTAGTTTTTCAGCCTTCTTGTTCAAGGCTACCAAATTTATTGCCTGTTCTTATAACAGGTGATCGACAGGGTACAGATCTCCAAGCAGTTACGTTCCTACAAGTCCTGCAGAAAAGGGTGCCAAGGCAAGGATGATGTGAAAGGAAGGCTGAGCAGTAAAATCAGCTCTCAAGGAATCCACATAGGCCTTCATTCTAGAGACACAAGCCCTTGAGAGATGATGCTTCTCTGCTCAGGCAGAGCGCTTGGGCTTCACAGCTGGAGCTGAATCTGAAGCACAGTCAGGCAGGCTGCTAGCACAACCTCAGACAATTTTTCTGCTGTTCCAGTCCTAATTCATACAAGAGCTCTGCCAGTGTGTCTCAGTATTGGTCTGCAGTGGAGCTAGAAAGAAAGAAAGTTTGTGCCCAGTGGTGAAGTTCTTTACAAGATGTGGTTTAGCTTTCCTGGTGTGGGTATAGATGAATCCCCTTTGGTAAGAGGAGAGTGAGACACAATGGATTTCCTTCTTGTGAAGGGGTGACAGGAAGACAGAGATGAGTCAACTTGGTATAGCCTCATGAACCCATGTCCCAAAGGACTGTGATGCATGGAGATGGAAAGAGCCAGTCACGGAGAGGAGCTGTCTTCAATTAGTATGGTACTTTTTGCCATGGCATTGCTGCTTTCCAGGCTAAAGCCTCAGACACTGCATAGTAATTGGTCATCAGTTGGTGGACATCTCATATCTGCTGAGTACTCACGTGGGACATCATTCATACCAACCCCTCCACTTTCAAGCTGAGTGAGAAAACTTCCTTTAGCAAGTATTTCCATCACTTTTCCTCCTCATGTCCCATTAAAACAATATAAAGAGTCACAGCCATCGTTTCTCAGACATCGACAGTAAGGAAAGAACATTAAGTAAAAAACTCCTAAGACAGAAAAACACAACAAAAGTGGTTTGTTTCTCATGCAATTTTTAAAAATTGTTCTTTTAAATTGAGTGGGCAAAAATCCACAGAAATGGGCCACAGGAATAGGAAACTTCTGCAATTTGTTCTAATTTCTACTAAACTATATGGCAAGCCTACGATTGATTTCTATGGATCTTGGATCAGGCCCACACAGAGAGAATTCAACATTTTCCAGGTTAGAACAGAAGCTCTGCAAACCACCTTCCCCATTGATCATACCAGGTTTTGGTTTTCAGAGACATGATTGAGAAGGTTTTAAACAATGTCGAAATTCCCATCCTGAAGTCCAAAGGGGAAAATGAAAAGAGGCTCAAGCAATTCCAAGTGAAGAAGCCAGTAAAGTTGCTGAATCAGCTGTCTATATGCTTCATCCATGCACACCACCCCAGATTTGTGAGTTGTGTCCATAAAACCAAACGCTATTTGCCACAGCCCTGCTGAAGTCCAAGGGTCATGCTTGAAACAGGAACTGAGATCCATCATTCATTTTCAATATTGCCTTCTCTCCAGCGTTTGTTTCACCCCTAGACCTCATCTTTCTTTCTTACTCTCTTTTTCCAGCTCCCTTTGGGCAACTAAATACAATCCTCATTCTTGTGACTCAAGGACATCTCCTGCCTCCTGAGGCTTCATTCATGGAGTGCTCTAATTCTTTCAGACCTCACATCGGTGCAAGTTTTTATTCCTCTTCTTCTGTGCTGGCTCGTGGGCAATGACGGAGTGTTTCAAGAGACAGACCCACAGGCTGTGTAACACTGATTTCTGTCTCTTTTTTGTGGGATTTTTGAGGAGCACTCAAGAGTTGGCCTCACAGGGAGCTGAAGTCATTGAGAGTTTAGTTGAGAAGAAGCTGCTGGGTAAGATTGCCAGAGTGATATTTGGGACAATCTACTCAATCCTATGACAAGCTTATATAAAAGATATGATTAAAGAACCCCAACCCACACCCAGTTGGGATTATCACTAACACCACTCATGAAGAGCATAAAGATAAAACTTCGAAGGCAGCTTCCAAAAAACTTGTTAGGGCTTTGTCTGCTGTTTTCCTACTTTCAAACTCAACTCCACAAAAGCCTCCAACCCCAGGCTTTCAAACACCATAAGACATCCCTTAACTCCTTGGCTTCAGTCTATATCCTTGCCCTAACCCTGGCTGTTATTAGAGCCACAGTGTCTGGCTATGAACAAAGCAGTATTAAACAATACATCACTGGCTGCTTGCAAAACCCTCCTTCCCTCCTCTCTACCTCCTGTTCCTTCAAGTGCCACTTCTGTTTGACCTTATCCCAGCAAAGCACGGCTGACTGCGCTCACTCTGTCACAAGCCAAGGGAGACCAGCTCCAGCCTGCTGTACACGCTGGGGTTTTCCTGCCTTCCTGACACTTCTGATCTGATGGATTTTGTAGTGGTCTTGTAAATGGGAATTACTCATGCCTGGAGGGTCAAGGTTGTCAGACCTCATGCTGAAGTGCACATGTATTCCTGAAAGGAAAACTAACAAAAGCAGATTCTGTGCCACGTTAGGAGATGAGAAAGATAACAACAAATTGATGGAAAACAGCTTCTGTGACTTTCCAGCCCAGTGAGGGCCAGATGGCAGGGCTGAGAGGGTGGGAAAATGAAGGAAAAAGGAAAAAGAGGAAAAGGCTATAAGGGGAAGTGGGAGGAGAAGGAAAAGAAGAAAAGGAGGAAGGGAAAGAGGAAGAAAAGAAGGAAGGGAAAGGAGGTGGAGAGAGGGAGAGACAGGCAGGGAGGAAGAAGAGATAGAATAGAGCTCTACCACTACTCAGTGTATTCAATACTGGCAAGGAAAGAAATCTTACTCTGGCTATGGCAATCACATACCAGCTAATCACCCAGGATCCTTTACTAATAAGGAAGGATTTAAAAGCACTGCAAGACTTGATGAGCTCTGACAGTCTGAAGAATATAATCCTCTGGTCTTGCAATAATGCTGTTAGCACAAAACATATTGATAGATAAATAGGAATGAATATGAAAATAGAGCTAACGAAGTAACAATAGACTTAGTTGGTGCAAGTCAGCCTAGGTCAGAAAAGAACAGTCAAAAGACTCAACAATGACAATTTTCCAGAACTCAGAGTCCAACTTCACAGCCTCTACTCCAGTGAGTAAATCCAGCTGCTGTGAATTGCACCAATTCACACCCACCACAGTGAAACTGTGTGAAAAGGCTTTCTTGTAACGTGTGAGATGGAGGAGGGACTGGGGGAAGCTATGAAAAAATCAAAGTCTGAATTGGCTAAATTGGCAAGTAGTGTGGCCTGACAGGAATGGATCAGGGGAGAGGTGGGGCCTGATTTAAACATCATATATATTTTGGGAGGTTTATTTTGGCTTAGCATGAGGCTTAGCATGAGGACTGAATCCACAATAAGCACCAAGGTGCAACAGGGATAAGACTGAGAGAGTTTGATTTCAAAAGCAAGCTTCTATTCCAAACTAAATGCTGATGTGGATAACCCCAAGTTTATTTTCACGTGGAGACTAGCTGAAGTCCCTGTATGGTTTATAAGCATTTTTGGGAGGGATGGGATAGGAAGGAGTCTCATGTGCTGAGAATGCAAACCACAGTTGAAGTTACTGCAATGCAGCACGTTATATTGTTAGATAAGGTGTAAATAGCTGTCCATGTGCCAACCCTTAGCTTTCCACAACTGCACAGGAAGGTAACTTGACTTAATCATCATTTAAGAGTGCTTGTGCAGCCTGTTAGGGAGCTCTGCAGGCAGGCACCAACTTACTGAGATCCCAAAGGTGCCATATACCTGAACTCAGAGATGTTACTTTTGGGTGGGTTGCCAGTACTGAAAGGAAACATTAATAAGAGAGTTCCTGACCCTGCCATAAACGCTCAACAATACTTCTTCCTATTATGACTTACTTAAACGTATACTGGTTTGCCTGCTGAACCACCGCATTTGGTGAGTGCCCTCTGAATGAGAAGTTCGAGTTTGATATGATAGAAGATGTGAGAAGGTTTTCCAGGTAGATGCCAGTTACTCACTCATGGACAGCAAGCTGGAGAAACTGCTAAAACTGGAGGGAGACCTGTTCCACCTGGAGATCTCCTCCTGCCTTTGGGGATGGCTGCAATGCCCTCTCCATACAAATGGTGCAGCAGAATCACCGGGGTGACGTACAGCCCCAGAGATGCAGTAACAGGACATGAGCTCTTACCTAGTAAAAATACAGAACAAAACCACCACTGCAGAAGCTCAGGCTGTGAGGTTTGCTTGCCTTTATGCTTACATGACCTTCACTATCGGTGTTTCTGCTCAATGTCCCAGCTCGTACTGCTGAGGGGACATTGACAGTCTTTGCTGGCCTGTGTCCAGTGCATTAGTTACGGACTGCATCAGCCCATTGCAATGTGGAAACTTCATCTGTCCCATCTACTCTTCTAATGACAATAGGAGGATGAAAAGATAATCTGGGGTTCCTTCCCAGAGAAGAGAGAGATGGTTTAACCTTTTTTACCCAGAACCATATATGAAGTCTGTGGCAGACCATAACTTCTTCAGGGCAGCACTGGCAAATCTTTTTTTTCGGTATATAAATACCATTTATTTATGGTAGAGTAATCTGCAACCTCAGTGTATCTGATTATTTATTTACTGTTGGTTTTCCCTGAGCAAAATGATTTATCAGCTTAATCCTGAGAGACAGAGTGCCACTTCACTGTGAGAGATGCTGCAGACTATCTATATAATGGGAAGATGAGGCCAATCCTGGACACAAAGGATTTTCAAAGAGGAAGCAAAGCTATGGAGGGGTTTGATGCTTCTGTGATAACTGCCAGGTACTCAGCAGTCTGAGGTTGCTTTGAATGCCTTCCCAGTCCTGAACCCCCCAAAGAGCTGTCAGAAAAACTGTTATGTCCTGCGAGAAATCCCAGTCCTCTGACACTTGCTTTCATGCTGATATGAGCTCGAAAAGTTGAAAGAGCAAACTTTCCCACTCCTAAGGCGTGACAAAACAGAGAACATCACCTTCTCTGGTGGTAACAAAAGGGGGGAATTCAAAACAGTCTCCTGACAGCTCTCATGCAGATGTGCCCTGGGAAAGCAGCATCTCTGTGTTTCCTGAAGCATTATTTTATCCTGGAAAAAGCCCAGCCTGATCTAAAATTGGCCCCAACAAGCAGAGCACAACACACTGAAAGAGGGAGACCAAAGTACACATGGAACACTTGCAATCAGAGTAATAACCAGCTACAACAGAAAGCACCAACCTGCCCCGCTGAGATGCCACACTCCCCTCTGCTCACAACCAGACCAAAAGGCCTCAGTGAGCCAAGCAATAATCCCAAGCAGAGAGATCTTAAAAGCAAGAGGGCCCACCTGTGCCTATAAACTATATTGAGGCAAAGCTGCTCGTGCTTATCAGCGGTGATAGTCAGAAGTGCAAGCGAGGCCTCTGAATGGCACGAGTGTTCCTGTTTCGGTCACAAAGACATCATTTCCCTGAGTTTTATTTTATTTATAGGTATGCTTTTATTTTAATAGCCCTTTTTTTTCCTTAGGACTGGAGGCTGCGATGGCCGTGCTTCCCCAGGGGTCTCACTAAAGCCGAACTGCACCCGACTCACCAGTGGAACCTAAAAAATTAAGCAGTGGTTAGGGACAAGCCACCTCATTCTTTCCAGCCCTGGAATCTTAGTGCATATGAATTTTGGATGCTGCTGCAAAAGTGGCACATTACAAATTAGCAACGGTTTGGTTTATTAGTCCCCAAGTGGGTTTATTTATGGCACAGAAAATATTGCTGTAGGTTCCCTGAGACCGAGGCTGTGATGTCACTGAAATTAAAAGGGGTTTCATGTGGAAGGCTGTGCCAAAATGGACTCGCTCCTATTGTGCTTTCAACATATGGTATTGTTTTACCATATACTCCTTCAGCTTGATGCCTTCACACCTTACAAAGATCTCCTGTTGCAGCAACTGATGGTGGATTCTGATGAGGTTACTGCAACAGGCATGGAAGGAGGCAAATATAATGAGAACCTGGACCCTGCAGCCCTCCTTCCACTTCTCCAAGGAGCAGGCCAATACATGCTTCACCTAGTTCTTTCACGAGGCAAAAGGAGTAGACTCCTTCCTAAGTCATGTGGGCACACATAGGAATTATCCGCCACTTGGTTCCTCACTTGAGACCTCCATCCTTACAGATCTATGAGTACTGTCTGCTATTCCCAGCAAGGATTCAGGATTTCAGATGCCCTTGACTGCTCAGAGACAATAGGATCACATAGGCTTGTTAGTGGTGGGAAGATAGAAAGAGGTTTCCATGCAGGGATTTAGCTTAGGCAATATCTAAGCTACAGTAACTCATGCCCTCATATTAGAGCAATGATAACATCCCTTCCCCTTTACAGCTGGGGAAACTGAGGCACATAACTCTGCATATGCAGATCTATTCATTGTATCAATGATACTATGCTGTCACTGATTAAGCAGTATATTCAGAGGCTGTCCTAACAAAGATTAGTTTCCCTGAGCTTTCTAAGTGAGGGAGCAGCCACATTCTGATAGCTTTTTCCACCACTCTATAGTGGGCAGCTCCAGCATCCAAGAGTCTGAACAGGGTCTTTCACCATCACAAGACATGCATCCAGTAACAGAACCATCTTGGACAGAGTGAGGGGCCATTCGAGCAGATTAACCTCCAAGCACAGTTCCTGAGCACTGCAGAGAGAGGAAAGTAGAACCAAGGAGCTGCATCCTCCTTTGTTCCCACAGCACCATGCAGCATCCCATTACTAATGCAATTCTTTTCTATCAGTTACATCAGCTCCACACTTGCCTTGAAAGTTCTGGCGTCCTCAACATAAAAAGGACGTGGAACTGTTGGAACAAGTCCAGAGGAGGGCCACGAGTATGATAAGGGGACTGGAGCACCTCCCATATGAAGACAGGCTGAGAAAGTTGGGGCTGTTCAGCCTGGAGAAGAGAAGGCTGTGTGGAGACCTCAGAGCATCCTTCCAGTATCTGAAGGGGGCCTATAGGGATGCTGGGGAGGGCCTCTTCATGAGGGACTGTAGTGAGAGGACAAGGGGTAACGGGTTCAAACTTAAAGAGGGGAAGTTTAGATTGGATATGAGGAAGAAATTCTTTACTGTAAGGGTGGTGAGGCACTGGAATGGGTTGCCCAGGGAAGTTGTGAATGCTCAATCGCTGGCGGTGCTCAAGGCTGGACTGGACATAGCCTTGGGTGGCATGGTTTAGTGTGAGGTGTCCCTGCCCCTGACAGGGGCGTTGGAACTAGATGATCTTAAGGTCCTTTCCAACCCTAACTATTCTATGATTCTATGATTCTATGATATGAATATTCAGTAGCTGGTGCCATTTGATTATAAACCTTTTCAAAGAATTCGCAAAGAAGGACTCATGAACTCAGCATCTTCACGTCTGGGATAGGATGTAACTGCCGCAGGACTCACATGCAATACCCTTTATTTTCATGTCTTCCCTCTGAGCTGATCATAAAGAGGTTACACTCATTAGCAAGACGCTACTGTTTATCCCAGCTGCGGCTTGGCTCTTCCGCAACGCAGGTGTCACTTCCCCATCCAACAGAAGGAAAATGTGCTGTGCTGCAGAGCTGAGTGAGTCTTCCAAGGCCACACACGGAGCAAACGGCAGCGCCAGGACTAGAAATCGGGACTCCCGAGCGCCCGACCACAAACACAATCAGCGGAGACCACAGTGCCTGACACAGCCAATGCCCGCTCTCACCGACTGTAATAAAAGGAGTAGAAAAGCAGAGTCTGGGTTTAGCGCTGGCTGGCCTTGCTGGACCAGCTCCCAGCTCCCAGGGAGGGAGTGGAGAGGACATCAGCGCTCGCAGGGGACAGTGGGAAGGTGCCATCCCTGTGTGATGGCAGCCCCAGTCTGCCCCATACTCATTGCTGCCTATGGGTGTGCCCGTGCGAGGACCCAGCAGCAGAAGAAATGAAGGGATGGGTTATGATGGGACACCACAGAATTTGGGTCCCTTTTGAAGGCTTTACTGAAGAGGTGATACATGTATGAGGCTGGCTGGTGTGAATCTGTATTGCTGAAGATGTTTTGGGGCTGCATGACTCTGTCTCTGGCCCTGGTCTCCCATGAAAGACAGAATCCAAGCAGGATGTGAAGGTGGAGGTGGTACTCCTTCCTTCACTCTCTCTCCTTGGTGAGGGTGAAGCTGATGTCAATCTGGCTTTCTCTGTGTCGTGGTTTAAGCCTCTATAACTCACGCAGTTTTGCTCAGTCACTCCCCCCTCTTTCTTGCCCCCTACTCCCGGAGGGATGGGAAGGAGAATCGAAAAGAATGCAGCTCTCACAGGTTGAGATAAGAACAGTTTAGTAACTAAAGTATAACACAGACCACTACTGCTACCACCAATAATAATAATGACAAGGCAAATACAAGGAAAGAATACAATTTCTCACCACCTAAAACCAAACCCGACCACGCAGTGCACCCCCCACCCTTCTGGGTCTCTCCTCTCCGTCCTCCATCTTGGGCATGACGTGCTGTGGTATGGAATAACCTCTTTGGTCAGTTTGGGTCAGGTGTCCTGTCTCTGCTTCCTCCCGGCTCCCCTCCTCCCTGGCAGAGCATGAAACTCAGAAAGTCCTTGGCCAGACCAAAACATCACTAAGCAGTAACCGAAACACTGGTGTTATCAGCGCTGTTCCCAGGCCCAAAATCAAAAAACACAGCGCTGCACCAGCTACCAAGGAGGAGAAAAATGACTGCTGCTGCTGAACCCATGACACTCTGGAAGAAGCAAAACCTCCTCAGAGCTTCCTCACCCACTGCTGAACTGCAGAAGAATTAAAGTGAAAACTACCTGAACAGCAGAAAGTGGCTTGCACTGTGTGTGCCAGGGCTTGGGCTGTGTGGCAAGGCTCTGCTCATCTCCATGGACCCATTTCAGGGATATGATCTTGATCTCCATCACAAGATGTTACTCGTAGGATTTCAGGCCAAATTGTAGCAAAGTTCACACAACCTATTACCTAGGATGGCAGATGACAAGACTTGACTCGTCACTGGGCTTCATCCTCTCTCCCACGAGTCAACTGGATGCACTGAATTCAACAGAGCTGCCTCACTACAGGTCCTCATCATCAGTCTCCTTTGGTTTTGAAACAACTTTTGGCATTATTTAGTACATCTGTTTCTAGTGCCCAAGGCAAAGATGCTGCTTACCAAATTGCTAATTTTAATTACTACCTGGCATGTCGAAAACAAAGCCAGCTACATGTGCCATTACAACAAGGAGGAAAAGAAAAATAAATCAAAACTAAACAATAAACCTGAGAACGCTGAGTTGGAAGAGAAATCAAACCTCCCTCTAACAAAACAGTTTCTGCGGCATTCCTCCCTTCCTGTGTTTGTCTTTCTCTCTTTCCTAAGGGCTATAAAATTCAGCACACTAGGAATTGTGGATTGCTTTACAGAGCAAACGGTTGGGTTTGCTGGAAGAATTTGGCTTGAAAGTGGTACTTCTTTCTGATGGCTACCTGGCTACCCTGACTAGTTTGACACCTGCAATTCATTCAGCTGTTTCTTCCCAGAACACATGCAGGTCAAAAGCAGCAAAGTTTGTGCCTGAACATGCAGTTCTCTCTGTTGAGAAAAACACAAAAATAAAGCTCTGCAACTTACAGCACCTGCCAAGGAACATCAACTCTTGACTTCTGAATTATTTTGAACCAACACTCTCTGTCCCTCCTTCACCTCTACATCCTGACTCCTTCGTTGCTTCAGAAACTGGAATCTGGCCTCTTTATTTCCCAGCTTTTCATCGGCTGAGCAGAAGAAATGAAGTGGGTAGATTCACACACCCTGGAAAAATCAAACACTTCTCACAACCAGATAAACGACGTGTTGTTGGGAGTCTGCCTTCAGCCAACCTGTTTCTGGCCCTGACTTCCAGTTGCACAATCCTTTCCATTCTCTCTTGGTTACGAACTGACCTCAAAAAATCAGTGCTGTTTGCTCTCCCTGTCACCGAAAACTGCACAGTTATAATGTCTGCCTCCTCGGTTCTCCTCTTCCCCTCTTGTGGCACCAAGTGGAGCAAAAGGAGTGGGCAACAGCACGTAATTGCTTCAAAACATTGGAGGTTTGGGGGGTTTTTTTGTAACCAGACATGGACCAAACAGCTTTGAATTCCAATTCCTGCTCCAGGCATGTTGTTTTTTCCAGATTTTAAAATCTGTTCACCTGGAGCGCTTTTTCTCCACAGATGTCAGCATCATCTTATTGCTTGTTCTGCCTCCACAATACAAGGAAGCCGCATTTCTGCAGAGCCGGAGACCAAGCCCAAAGCCTGTCTTCATTTCAAATTAAGAACAAAAAAAAAAACCCCAAGTTTTCAAAATATCTCCTGGAGCAAAAATTGGGGAATAAAACCAAACACGACATCAAAAAAAATGCATTTTGAACCTGTGGAAGCATTTTATTTCAGTAACAGCAGAACTGTTTCCTTTTCCATTGACAGACTAACAGCACCTAATTAAAATTCTCAAGTACAATAGATGAAGCTATTTTATGTCAAAAGAAAAAAAATCAAGCCAATAAAGCAAAGCAATATGAAACCATTAGTGAAATGAAATATGAAGTCATTCATTTGCCATCAAAATCAACACAGGCCAGTGAATTATCTCAATGTCAATGAATATGCCTTATTTAAAATAAACAGTATTTAGTCAGGATTTAATTCGAATCATAGAATCAAGTAGGTTGAAAAAGACCTTTAAGATCATCAGGTCCAACCACTACCCCAGCACTGCTAAGTCTACCGCTACCATGTCACTTGGTAGTGCAGTAGACGAGTGTATTCCACCATTGCCCTGGGCAGCTTGTTCCAGTGCCTGACCACCCTCTTGTTCTTATCACTTTCAGATTCCACTGGTGTTGACCTATTTGAGTCTTAATGAAATTATGCTAGCACAAATCTTCTTTAACATTGCAAAACAAGAAAGAGGGTTTATAAGCACGACAAGTTTTGTTGGAAGAGGCGGTATCTTTTCCTTACAACAGCTGCAGTCCTTTGGAAAAATAAGCAAATCATTTGGGTACCCAAGCTGTCCCTTGGCAATCTTCCCTCCTTCCTCCCAGACTCACAGATTTAAGGCCAGAAGTAATTATCAGATTATTTTATTTGATCTGACCTCCCCTCAGATGCTTAAAGCTGAAATAACCTAAACATAAAATATCACAATTTCTCTGATTGCATAGTTTCAGTACAGCCTTGAGGCCAAACTCTTTCCCCAAGGATATAGAGGATGTCTTTTCCAGAAGGCACTGGTTAAACATGAGAACCACATCTAGTCTAAAACTCATCAGAAGACTGAGAACCCAGCCCTGCCTTTGGGGACTTAGAGCAGGTAATGACACTGGCTGTTAGAGCCCCTTTGTTAATAAGAGTTTCACCAGCATCTGTTTCCTGCCACTGGTGCTGGTTACGTCATTCTTCGGTATACATAAATGTCACCTCGTACCCAGTACCTGTATCTGGTCAAGGTACCTCCTCACCTCCAACCCAGCATGCTAAACAGATAGAGCTCTTCACATCTACCAGTGCAAGACATTTCCCCAAGTTTCAGTTACTTTTTCTTTTTTTTTTCAAGAGGGATGAAGGATGTCACAAAATCCGTCAAACTCAATTCACGTCTCTAAGTAAGGCCACTGACCAGTGCATGTCCTGTGCGAGATCTCAGCATAAAGGGCAATTTCACATCTAGAACAGGACTTTAACAACCCTGTGGTGAAAATGTCCCATAGGACCCTCTGTGTACCTATTCCATAGAGATTATGAATTGATTATTCCTCTGAATTGGAAGACATAATTAGTTATATATCTAGTAGCACATAAGCTTTCTGGTTCAAACCTCGCTATTCTAACCAAGGTGGTGAGGGAGGTTCATCACAGTGCTGGGTCAACAACGCTGCTCATTATGTACAATATTAGGCTTCATTTCACCTCCTTCCCCAGCTACGAGTTTCACTAGAGAGCAGACTGGGGATGTTAGCTAAGTAGATGTATTGAGTTGAAAGGGTCTACCCAGATGATGTAGAAATGACAGAATCAGTCATCAAACAGGCAAAATTCCCACTGGTAGCATAAAAATGTCAGGACTATATCAGACTGTAAATGTCACTCGTTTCTGCCAATGTATTTTTATTTGCATTGTTTCTAGTATAAATATTCCTTTCCAAAAATGTCAGCGAGAAATGCCAGTTAAGTTTCTGACAATGACAAAGAGAAGATACATGGGAAGCTAAGTACCAGAGTTTCCCAGAAAATCAGAGGGGATTTTTCTAATGGAAAATATTGCACTTTTGTTGCAAAAATCCTTAATCCTTTGGCCACTCACCAAAGTCTCTTGGAATGAACAATATGAGGTTTGGCCAATGGGCTTTCAATATGGATACAACTTCTCACAGAAAACAGACACATTTGGGTAAAAAGAGAACCCCAACAACTTAAACTGTCAAGAAGTCAGCCACCAGAACAGTTTTTATAGTGTTTTTTAAATGGGCTGCATCAAATATATCACCAGCATTGACACTAGAGTCACTGACCTCATCCCACCAAACAGCATCTACCACAGACAACACCAGGGATCTTTGAAAGCTGTAACCTAAACTGCTTTGCTCTAGTCTTGCTGATTTTTATCTATATGTCTGTCTATATGTATTAGATATCTATATATATTCCAAGTGTTTGATTTCCATTATTTTTATAAAGAAGTTTTTCATAAAGGAACTGTTTAATGTAGTTATAAATTTTCATTGAGGATTTCCTTGCTTTTATAAGCAACTACATATGAGATTAGCACTTTAGAGAATAAAAGGAAGCTTTATAAAGAGCTGGATCATCCATGGTCACTGCAAAGCCTGAACAATGAAGCTTCCAGTATTTCCCACCTGTTGTAATAAAGGTGCAAACCTGTATTTACATAACTTCAAAGAATTATTTTATCCTTGTCCCATATTGTCTTATCTTGACAAAAATAAACAGGTTTCTGGTGATTTTTAAACTGCAAAGCCTGATTTTCTACATATATTGACTACAAATGAGTGCAGCATTAGCCACCTACCACAGATTCACACCACTAAAAGTGAGCTATGCTATTTTGTGCTGTTGCATAGTTTTCACACAGCATGAATATTCTATCAAGTCCTACAATGGTACACATATTATATGATGCCTGAGGTGTGTAGTATGCCAACCTAAAACAGAGCTTACATAATCAAATATTGCTTGTCATATTTATGGAAATCTAAATGTAGAAAGCAGATTCTTTAGGACGTAACTTTTTATTTCAGGGATATACTCTAAAACTGCATAGAAAGGAAAAAAGTTCAAACTGTATTTACACTGTACTTGATCCCTAAGATCTTTCTTTTTGCCTTTTTCTGTTAGGGCTGACAGTAGTTGACAATAATATAGCCTAAAGATCAGGTGGGCAGAAGCAGAGACAGAACAAGCCCTTCATGGCCCCAGAAACCCCATATAACTCATCCTTACAAGTTCTGGCATCATATAAGGAGCCATTCTGGAAACAAGCTCTCTCGCAAGGCATAAACCAATGTGTGAATGTATCTCAGCCCCTAAGAGGAAAACAACTGCTCCCAGATTTTACTCAGGCATGGATCTGAAAGCCAACAGACAGGGATTATATTCAAAAACCCCTCTCTGCTTCTCAAAATCCCCAGTGTTGTCTTTGAAATTTCGCCATTTCTTTGGAAAAAAGGCCCAAACTCTGCCCAGCTCAGTCTCAGTAGCACCTCTTAAAGTACCCTCGCTCCAGAGGAAAGCATGCATCGCTTTCCAAAAACACCATACTGACTTTATTTCAGGCTCCACGTCTGGCAAATAAAGGATGCTTATGCTTCTTAGGGCGAGGTGGAAGCGTTGCACCCTCGCTGCTGTATTGCTGTGCAGAGAGAAGCCTCCAGCATATGGGATCGCTCCCCATGTTGAGGTTCCTCTCCCTCTGCGCTGACTCCACAGGAAACTTAAACAGAACTGAACTTCCCACTGAGCAAAGGTAACTCTGACAAGGTGAGAGCTTAAATTCCCCCTCCCGGTAAAGCTGTGCTGTCCACACCTGCCGATTAGGCTGGAGGTATGTTGTGATGCCATATTCCCTCGACTTGCATGCCTGCCAGGCTTTGACACAACCATGCTCCAAAACCAACTCTTCATCAAAGATGTCTTACATTCAGCTGAAATCAAAGAGCCTGAACAGATGGCTCTAAATATATTTCCTCCTTGTAATGATGGCAAATAAAAGCGGTGTCCTCTAACACGTTCTGTACAGCATCTGCAACGCTAGTGCCGCAAAGGGAAATCAAAAGAAATGGGGTAGGATGTTATGTGTGCTGTGTGCTCCGAGAGTATTTTAAACTCCCTTAGCCTCCGTAATGAAAACCACACTGTCTGAAAGTGAAACACTGCTGATTGTTAACTGTTAGGTCTGCTGGAAATAAAGTGAGGGACACAGGGAAAGGGAATTTCACGTAAATCTAATTTCTTCTGTGTCAAACAGCGCTACTGTATTTCCTTCCATCTGCAAGGACACCCTGTGAAATGTGGATGAATGTTATTACAGTCTGCAATAAGCAGAGTTCAAAGCAGGGAAAATTTGGTTCAGATTTGGATTCAGCAGTTCAGAAGTTCCTTCACACATCCTTCAAACGACCAGGGAAAAAAAGAAATCTCAAGCTTCGACTTGTCAATCTTGCATAATAAAAACTTCACCATGAATCAGGTTGCTATGCAAAGTAGCCAGGATTTAGGCAACTATTTCTAAATATTGCTTTGTCAGCAGAACTAAACTGGATTATTTTGCGGGTAGGATACTCACCGGGATGAAAGGGAGCGACATCACAGTTCCCAGTTCTGTCCATGACTCCCTGGGTGACTTTGGGCAAGTTATTGCTTCTCTTTGTGCTCCATCCCCCTTCTGTAAAACAAAGAGCCCACTTTTCCTCCACCCTTTGTTTTCCTTAACTAGATAGCAATGCCTTGTGCTATGCGGTGAGCCACAGAAACTACACGGGTACAATGGACTGGGATGCTCTGATGTCTGCTGGGACCTCTTGGTGCTACTGTGACAGACATGAGTAACAGAAGCAGCCTAATACCTCCTTGTAACAATTGTCACCCAATTCTGACTCTCCAGGGAATACGGGAAGGGGAGAGCCAATGTTCACTATGCCTAACTGAACATCCAAATTAGAGTTACTGATATACAGGGTTTTCTGCCCATCTCTAACACACAATGCTCCAGTTCATCCGTGATGTTGTTGGATGATCTGGACAGCAAGGCTGCTTCCACACCCCACGACTGAGTTCCTTGCCCTCCTTGTCTCATCTTCTTCCTGGATACCCAGCGGCAAAGTCCAAACAAACACCCCAAAAGGCGCATTAACAAAACTCAAAGCCAAACCCTGATGCACCTCCTGGAGCTTCCTTCCTCTTAACATCCCCATCAGCTTTCCAGGCTCCTACCCACACACAGTTCCGGCACCAGAAGTAAAACAAGCTGGTAGACCATCAAGATGAAACTGCCTGCTCCTCTGTCTCCCTGCACAACCTTGGCTGACAGGAGAGGGGGTTTTGGAACCAGCCTCCTGTCCTTGCTCCCAGACTCATAAGTCCCAACAGCCCTCACCTTGGATTCTGGACCTACTCACTGCTTAAGTTCCCTCCAGGGACCATTAACTTTGCTTGCAGTTATTATTTTCTGTGTCAGACGGGTGGAATAAAGACCCCCACAACACACATACAGATCTGTTCAGCCCTGAAGGGACTTGGAGCTCCCTGCTCAGCCTTGAAGGGACTAACATATCCCGTTACAAAGTCCCAGACTAAATTCACTCCCAACAAAAAGTCATCTCCCTTTGGACGGGTAAAGTCTACCTTTTGATATGTCCACATGTTGTCTCAGCAACTCCCCTTTATGGCTGTTTACATTGGATAAGAAATGGAACACAAAGCAACATTCAGACGAAGAAAGTAGTAAAATACGTGTGTTATCTATTTTTTTAGCTGAATAAATTGAGCTTGCTTTGCATTATTGCTGGCTGTCTTAGCCCAGCTCTGAAAGTGAGAAAGAGAAAGGGAATCTTGAAAGGCAACTCCCAAGAGGACACTAATATTTTTAATAGTTTGTGGGTTATGAAACAAATCTGTGTTAGCAGTATTATATATCTCAGCCTGAACCACTGGGGTGTTTCCAGGCTCTTTAATGAAACTAAAGCACTAACACAGCATTGCCAAGAAAGTAGATTTATACACAAAGAAATGTTTGCTAGCAGAAATGAAAGCGTAGGCATGACTGGGGCTGTAACATACTAATGCATGGTCTTGTCACTCATATTGCCCCTTATCACATCAGCTGAACTTCGCTGTCGTTGCCGGATCACAGGTCGCACCTTTTCCCTTTTTCCTTGACACCCGATCTTGCCTTCTCCCTAGTTTTGGGAGCCCATGGCATAGCAACACATCAACATGGGCCGAAACCTGTGCTAACAGCAAAACCTGATCTACAGCTGAGCGGCACTGAACATAAAAAGAAAAAGCATACACAAACACTAGGGACTTCTTTTTTTCTCTTCATTTTACAGTGTGAAATAGGACCCAAACTAATCAATGGAGCTCAGTGGGAGTGCATAATTATTAATAGGGCCTACACGGGGCCTCAGAAAATATGCAGTTTTCTTGGAAGTTTAAAAGGTCAATGTGAATAACTAAAACATACTTTTCTTGGTAGTTATTATGCAGTAAAAAATAATTCATAAGGAAATCAGTTTAGGGAAAAAAAAACCCTCATGTTCTAGCAGGGTGGTTTAGGAGAAGCTCCTATGTCTTCCATGTATCTTTTCTGGCAGGTTAATGGGCCATGTTTTATTCTCTGCCTTACTTCCTAAAGCTTACAAAGCCCAGTCCTTCTTCACTGGTTGCTACTACAGACCTTGACTGTATGCTGCCTGGCTAAGAGGGGAATGAAAACACTGGTGGGGAACAATGCTAGACAATGCACCATGCTACTGGTTAGCTTTGGTCACTAGTTACACAGCAGCCTGAGGGCTTATGTACTTATGTACTTGCAACTATTTCAGACTGATTTCTGGTGATGTGTAAAACAGAGGACATGATGGGCACCATCAAAGGTTCAGACCTTTGAAGGAGCTCTACATCGTGTCTAGGCATCTAAAGATATTTCAATGAAAAATGCTGAACAAGCCCACAGTCCTCCTCACTAGAGTCTGTTTAATGCTGAAACCAAAGAAATTATGCCCTTTCAAGAGGGAGGTTGTGATAAAGCAGCAGGAGGCTCTGCAGCACTCCTGGGACACATATCAGGCATACAAGGTGACTGCTATGAGAAAAGCATCCTTGTGAAATGCATGATGACACATCAGGAGAGATCCCATAATGAATGGTTTGAACATGCAGCGAAGTAGCCACTACAGCAAAGATCCTGGTGGAAGCAATAGCTGCCTGGCATGAGGCAGAGCCCAGGCAAAAATCACTCACAGCCAAGCAAACACAGCAGGATATTCTCCATGATTATACAGCTCAGATGAGAACCACCCCTGGGAGAAAGACTGGCATGGATCTTGCTGACAGGGCATGGAGGTCAGGGCCAGCCTCGGGACAGGGACAGCTTTCTTGCTCGCTTCTCAATGAATTGCCTTCAGGCATCCTCAGGCCCTTCTCTGGATTCAGTTCCGACACCTATGTGAGGGATGTTGGAGTACAGCACATGGAGCTCAGCACAAATGAATTCTGAATTGGCATGAGTTTCAAACAGAAGAAGAAACTGCTGAGATGACTGTGGATGATGTTCTGTATGATGGACAGAACAGGCTTACCCTTACCTCACACCAGGCTGGGCTGTGTGATGTGTCAGAGGGCTGCCTGCACACATGGGCATGAACATGTGAAGAGCTGAATGCAATGCCCTGATGCAGTGGTAGAGCACAGTGCCAGCATGGGCTGTGAGGCTGAGCAAATACATGTCTTAACTCTTAGGGAAAAAGCCATCAAGTGGTATTTAACACAAGCATGACCTTCATCTGAGGTGACCTGCACACCATCAGAAGGTAGGTGGGGATGGGGATGACGTCTGCCTATAAATGAGCTTCTGGCCACTGAAGCCAAACCAGCTAGATCCCTGCCCAGACCCAGTTTGATAATCATTGTCTCCTATTGATGCTGTCACCAGCTCTGTGGGGCATTGTCCAGAGGTGCACACACAAATGCTGTGATTCAGTACAGAAATACCCGTGAACTGGCCAGGTTTCAATCTGAGCGTTTCTCTCAGGAGTGAAGTCATTTTATTACTATGCTCTCTACCCAGGCAAGTGCAGCATCTGGTTAATATATTCCTGGGTAGTTCCTAGCTCTCCAAACACTCAGCCCTGCCATACTGCAATACATACAAAAGGTAAACTTTCCAACACTTTGCTTGGGTACCTGCTCCAGGCACTCACAGACCTGGTTAGGAGGATTTTCCAAGGAGCTAGCCTGCATTTTCCTGTGCTTAATTTAGTTATTGGAACGTCTGCCATATATATGTGTTCTCCTTGACTTCTGCACAGGTCAGCTACTATAAATCAGCCTAGTATCACTGTAATGGAGCCACAGTAACTTACAACAGCTGAGTATCTGGTTTATGAATGCAGTTCCCAGAGCTTCATGTTAAATGCAGCTCAAGGCTGGGGCATTTAAAGAAAATGAAGAGGTTATGAAAGGCAGGTACGTGTCTTCCAGTTCAGTATTGTTTGTCCTAGAGACTTACTAGGTGATGAAAGGATAAATAAACAGACCCCAGGCACGGTGATGTCAGACACTGCTTTTGCCAGTGATGTTTTCTCTGTAAAAGGAGTGCATGTGAAACAAATGAAGAGACAGGTGAGAGCGAGTGTTTGGCTGCCAAACTTGGCCATAGATAAAACATGATGAAGATATTAACCCTGTGGACTGGAATGTGAGTAGAATACCTGGGGAGGGAAAGGAAATCACCATGGCCATTGTGAGCCCTGCCTAAGTACCTGACGGCAGCTAATGAGGAGGTGCAGAAGGAAATTCACTTCTAAAGCCACATCAGGCAGGATCCTTAAAGCCCCGATCCCATCTGGTGAAGCAAGGTATTTACTTCTCAAGCTCTGTCTTTGCTACTCTCTTCCCCAATCCTGCTTTCCTCCAATTCTGCGTAGACGTGGAACTGCATCCAAGTCAGGTTGCACACTATTGGAGTTCCATAGTCTTCACTGAAAACCTTTTCCTTTCATCAGGAACAACATGGAAATGGAAAATGTCTCCATCTGATGGAGTTTTGGTAGGGTATGGTTTTGCTTTGGGGGTTCAGTTGTTTATGGAACACTGGAAACAAGCAGTTTGGATTTCTTGCAACTAAATAATTATGCCCAAACTAAACCACTTGAAGTTTGGGGCAGGAATAACCCATTGTACTTGCTGAATCTTTTTACCCTTTCTCCAGCCACAAGTGCAAAGGGCTGAGCTTTCAAAACCTGGATCACAAGCACAGCATTGGCCACTACACGCATGAGTGCAGCCATCAATGCTAGCCAGAGCAGGGAGATATTTGGCACAGGAAGGTAACTCCAGCCACATCTGGTATAAGGCTTCACTGTGTTTGTGTGCCAGTTCTGCTCCCTGTCCTGGGAAAGCACTCCTCACCGGGACACCCCCCATCTGCCAGACCTTCGCAACCCCACCAAGGCAATCTAACACCACCATTAAGGCAATGTTGTCCCGAAGACAAGATAAAAGCATAAACCCCACAACCTGCGACAGCATGATCTGAAATCAGCCTCAGGATTTAGCACAGTTAACTTGAGTCAGGAGAGACCCCAGCTGGCAGCTCTGCCCATCCTTGCATTGCAGAGTGAGCTTTCTGCTCCAGGTGCCTCTCTCAGTCCGTGGATTAAAGAATGAAACCAAATGACTGGCTTAGATCTGATGTCTAACTGCAGCAAGCAGGGCAGCTCCCATGGGAACTGAAAACACTGCTAACTTTCACCAAATGATGCAGCGAGAAGCGGTCTCTTCCCACAGAATTTACTATAGGTTAGACAGCAAGTTGACACATCTCTGGCTAGCACATGCTAAAACAACTCCACAAGTATTTACCAGCTGAGGTTTAGGAAGACAGGGACCAGAAACAAACCTAAAAGATTAAAAACAAAATCAGCTAAGTGGAGCCATGGCAAATTGCCCTGCCAAGCACAGCTACCCTGAGCAGAAGCTCTGTCTCTCTTCTCCCCTGTGCAGGGTTTCCCACCACTGACAAATACATGCAAAGGGCAAACTGTGCCAACTGATCCCAGCCTAGAATAATGCCAAATAGGGAAAAGAGTCCCTTAGGCTTGTGAGCAAGAAGGAAAACTTTGATACACATGGTTGGAATACCTTCAGCCTTGTAACTATTTGGTTATCCCAGTACCTGATGCTTTGGGAGCAAAGAAAGGGAGGACAGCATTCCTCACTGGAATCAAACAAAAACAACATCAGCTGTTTCTTGCCTATTAAAGTAGTATCAGCAGCGAGTTTACTTCCTAAGTTACTGTTTCTTTGTCATAACATACAGAGATGATTTGACAAACTTCGCTTATGAATTTCCAACAGGAGAAAATGCCGAAGCTACTTTGGCAAAAGCAACCATAAACATTCTCCTATGTTTTAATAAGGATAAGAATATATTCATCTAAATGAGATGACTTGACTTTAAAAGGCAAGTGAGAGTCTAATTTAGAGCTACTTATTTTCAGGCATCAGGCAAAACTCCTAAAATAACCTTTTGGTTATTATTTACTTGTCTCTCCCCTTTCTTTTTCTTTCGAGATTTCAAAAGGGCTTTACTGATGATGAAAAAATTAAGAGTATTGACAGATCAAGCTTAAGCCATACAAGCAAAGAGGATGGCTGTCTTTGTCAGAGGAATTGGGTTTCTGTGTGGCCTGGACACACTACCTACGGGCAGATTTTCTGCTGGGGTTTCTCTACAGTACTGGAGTCACCAACCTGATTTACAGTACAGCCCGGCACAGCAGGATGAGATAGGAACAATGCTCCCGTGGTGCAGATGGAGAGGGCAGGAACACCCTCAGTGAGCACATGGTCGCAGCCTGGCCTCCATCATATCCTAAGCATTGCCATTCCCAGGATATTTAAAAGCTTTGTCCCTCAATATATTTGAACACTTCAGAATTATTTTTGCAGACAGAGTGATAAATTATAAAGGCCGACTGATTTACTACATCAAGGCAGCAGCAAGTGATTTTCCCCAGAGCAGCTGCTCTGCTGAAACGCCAGCAGAGCCAGAAGAAAGGCACACATCTTCAGAAGGCTCCTTTTCCAGAGCTATTTCAGTCTCCTGATGACTGTATAATAGAGGTAGAACCGAAGTCATCTGCTTTCCTATTTTACGCAAGGTGACTAAGAAAGTCTTATTTGGTTTGAATATATTTCAAAAGCATGCATATATATATATCTCTAGATGAATAAGCCTCTTTCATAAGAAAGGTTTCATGAATATTTCATGGCTTTCCCCTCGGGTTTGTAAGTATCTGGTTTGCATGCTTTACTAAGTACAATTTACTGCCACCTGGGCTCAGGGACAGAAGATTTCCACTGGATTCTGCTGTGTCCATCAGTAGCCACTATGTAAGGGATACATCATGCCAACAGCTCCATCATCCTCTCCGATGATATCAGAGGCATCTTCAGATTCAGTTGGAAAAAACAGGCGACAAAATGACCTCCCAAAATTGTGCAGCCCCATTAGCTACAAATCTGTGTTGCCCAGTGGGTCTTTCTTTCCCTGGCTGGATTTTAATGAATGTTTTCCTTACCCTTGGTTCTCCCAAGATGCTGTTCAAAGGGAAAGAAAGTGCAGGGTGACCCATGGAATTCATCTCTCATCGCATCTCTCAATTTTCCACATATTTTTTAGAAGTGTAAGTTTGGATAGGCAGGCCAGGTTGCTGTCACATCTCCCACTTGCAACTGCTGACAGTCAGATGTTCTTGCTTACTTTAGGGTTTGATTTATTGCCTGCAATTAGGCTAAACACGGATATTTTAAGAAATACAAAGGGAATCTATGATTATTGTAAATTGGAAGCAAAAATAGAGACAGGAGAAATTATTTCTTCATCCAACTTGCCAGGCATGAACTCATTTGCTTTTTCATCTCTGTGAACTTGTTGGAGGGCTCTCTCTACTCTTGTAAACTGTGCTCATCTTCCTGAGCATCACAATGAATGAATTTCAGCTCAAACCACCTTGAACTGAAGTTTCTGCAAATCACTGCCCACACTGGAAACACCCTCAGCTCCAAATGCTTCATTCAAAGCACTGGCAGAAGTTTGGTGGCCTCGATGGGGCTTGGAATCTGCTGAAATCCAGGTCTTGATTGTGATGCTGATGAGATCAAGCCAAAAAGTGTGGCATGCACCACTGTGAAAATGAGAATTCAGCATCACAGAGTTGTCTGCTATAAAATGCCATGGCCAAATGATGCAACCAGCCTTTGAGGGATATGAATCCAAGCAAAAAGCTGGGATGGATCCAGCTTCCATTAGCTGTACCTCAATTGCCACCTGAACTATTCAGCCCACTCCACTCTCTCCCAGAAGTACAAGACGTCATATGTGAACAGAAAAGTGATTTTGTGCAATCAGCCTTGGATTTATTTCACGGGAGCCAACAAATCCAATGTAGCCACCTTCTTTGGGGTAATTCAGAGCACATTCCAGCAGAGCAACAATGAGTACAAGCGCCGTTTCATGTAATACAGCTCATGGCCTTAATACCCTCCACCTGCCTGAGTGCTTGGCAAAGGCTGAGGCTGAAACACCAAAAGGTTCCAGTGCATAAAGGCCTTCTAAAAATGAGGTTGGGTTTAAGTAGCCAGGCAGAACCCTCGCATATAATAAGGGGCATGAGAAAGGTTATGCCTACTTCACAGAGCAGATTCCAGCACACAGATCCCTTTTCTTGGCCACCAAAGATGCAGAACTCTGTGCAGTTTGGTGTTTATTTATACAAAAATAGCCCTCATTTTTGCTCTATGCCTTGGGGCTGTGCAAACTGCGATAGGAGAGGCATGTTTCCAGCAGCGATAAGCAGCAGGCACGGGGCAGCAGTCTGTCCAGCATCTGTTATCACACACCTCCCAACCTGAACAGAGCAAATTAAAATGAAAGACATTAAAGAATTAACACTATAAGCATTTACGAACAGTGTCAATCATTCACTCTCTCCTGGAGCATGCAGTAAGGTGAACAAGTAATGCTGTGCTCCAGGGATTAATGGCACATGACTGAAGTCCTGATTGCTGTGGGCTGTTTAGCAGTAGAGCACATTTGCTCTCAGCCAGGCAAAAGGAAGTAATGAGCTGAAATAAAGAAACGGTAAAAATGAGTTGGGTAGGAGAAGAAAACATCCTAACAAGCTGCCAGGGGAAGTGCTGGTTCACCGCTTGGGTCATTTGGAATTGGACTGGATAATGCACTGGAAAGCATCCTAATTTCTGGGAGACTGTATGCTGAATGTGAAGGGTGAAGGCGTATAGCATATATCTGCCTCTTTCACTTGGTGTCTTCCATGACCCTCTCTCTAAATAGGTCATGGTTCAAATCAAGCCCAGGCTTATCTTCCACCTGAACCACATGGTAACTACCAAGTAAAATAATGAGTACCCTCACCATTCATACCTAGTATTAACTTCCATGGGTAGCCTTCACCTCCTTCCCTCAGCTGCAGCATCTCATAGTCCACTGCCATTCCAATTAACCCATTTTAATCCCACAGACTGGCAATGCCAAAGAGCAGTAACGAGCTCTCAGTCACTGATGTCCATGCGAACAATCTTGAGACAACACAAAACACCTACTCAAGCCTTCTTCATAGGCTCAGCTGCCTCCAAGATGTTCCTCTCCAAACTGCTCAGCCTATTCTTTAGGTCAGCAATACCCAAACTACAGCTGTGACCCCATGGGGAGCTAGCAGAGTTAATGGTGCTACGAGCCTTGCAGAAATGCAATTCCTTGGACATGTATTCAAGGATCACACATATTTTCTACTTGGAGGTCATTTGGCAATCAGAAAAAAAATGCTGGGGAATCTGCTGTTTTAGATCCCTTTTCCCCCACAGAGAACAAGGAGGTAATATCCAGGCAAGATGAGGTCTCCCCAGACTCCACAGGCAATGAGAACTCATTTATTTCTGTGCTGATAGAGGGAACAGTGGTGATTTGGGAATGAAACTCAGCCAGCTTGTTACACTACATGCCCTTTTCAAACGGGAGCGATACTGCTTTCACATCTGACATGCATCATTAAAAAGCAATCACTTCAAGCAAGGCTTGTTTTATTTATCACAAAAAGAAACTGAATGGGAAAAAGAGAGAGATAATCATCACTCAACCCTTTCCCTGCTGAAAAGCAAAAGCCTGTGTCCAACAAGCAAGACCACCCATCTTGAAGGGGTTTTGTAAGACTTACACTTGGCCAGCGTTTTAAGAAGCAGCCGTTCCTAGGCCTTGCACATACATTCAGGGCGATAGTCCTCAGAGCCCGATATCCCATCTCAGAGAGTAATAAAAATCAGATGCTTCTACATAATAGATAATGATATAACAATATGTCTATTGAGAGTGCTCTGTCCTACCTGTAGACAGTTCGGATTTGGTTTATGTTCTGCACAAAGAGTGTTTATACCACTTACAAATGTTTATGCAATGTCACGTAAGTGAGCAGAGCTCACTTTCCTGTCCAGCCCTCTTGGCATTTTCCCGTGCTCCCGAAATACACTTTTAACAGTACAATCTTGTGGACATAGCCTGGAAATGCCAAAGCCATCAGCAATATTCACCTTGCTGGCGATGTTTTGCACTTTTGGCTGGAGAGGGAAGCCTGGAGACTTGCATTGTGGTGGCAGTTGTGGGAGGAAATAATCTTGGCTATCTCAGAAAGTGATCTTTATGTTAGTTTGATATGTGGATTGTATTTCTGCTCATGTGAAAAGGGTAAGTTAATGTGCTATAAGGGAAGAACTCCCTAATATAAGAGCCTGAAGATAATTTTTCCAAGATCAGTTTGGAAACTTGGTCTAATCTGCCTTTGCAGTTTGCACAGATACCTTTACAGCAGCTATGCAGTGTAAGCATTACAAATCTGGGTGCAGGGAATGAAAAGATTCAGCCCATTTCCAGTCCTTCTCCCCCCCTTTTGCTTCCCAAAGCCTGGGACCTGAGTCCTGCGAGCCCCAAGGCATCTGCCCCCAGTGCCTATATGCTTACGGAAAGCAGCACCACAGTCCCTAGAGGTGACCGACTGGCACTTCCCAAGGAGTTCAGCAATGCCCCCTTGATTTCCATTTGTTCCCAGATGTAAAACAAGAGACCTAAAGAGAGGAATTTATTTTCTAGGTGCTGTGTGACCCAACTTTACAAGCAAGGGAACTTCTTTTTATCAGAGATAAAACTGAACAAATTGGAAATCCCAGCAAAAGGGCCAATCTTGACAAAGAGATTGAAAACATCCTCCTTAGTATTGCTCCTATAAAAGCTCCAATCCTGCCTTGCACACTGAATTAACCCTGAAGGAAGTCCACCACTTTGACCAGTGAGATTCCCTACCTAAAGGTGAAAGCAAACTGTCAAACAGGAGGGTGACACTGAGGTCTGGTGCTGCTCTCAGCTGTAACAGTAGCCAGGTCCTAAATTCAATGGCTTAGTCTGACCTATTCAAATAGTATTTTCTCTGCCCAAATAACTGATCCTTAATGAAGCTATTTATGTAAGGAAATTAAATTAAAAAGGAATGTTAGTCACCTGGGTGTTGCCACACAGCTGTAATGTGTGTCTGGGAGACCCGAGACTCATAAATTGTATACAACACACTGAATGGAGGTCTTTAGCCTGTATAATTAAGTGGTAACTAGCTTCATATTAAAGATATTTCACATACACAGAGGCACAAACAAAATGTCATATTCTCCGTTTCCTGTGTATAAATCTCTGCTCATAGCAAAGCCAAAGAGTGTAGGGAAGGAGTGAGGGGGTTATGATACCCAGGGAAAAGGTTTGGGACTGAAAAGTGACCTACAGCTTTATGCCCACAGCTTTTGGGGCTGGAGGCAAGAGGCAGACACCAACCCAGAGGCACAACCCACTGTGGCCACTGTTACAGCTGGAGTCTTCATAGACTCAGGGATAAGTCGGGTGCTCAGCATCTCTGAAAAACCAGTCATCAATTGCCCAATGCCAAACACCACAGACCATCATATTCACAGAGAAGATGAAGCTCAAGACCAGGTTATGCTCTCTTTCAAAAACCTGTGGCCACAGATGCAGCAACTGCAGGATAAGAGAAGACAAAGAGCCACTGACATCAAGTCAGGTGTGACACCGAGCTGCCTGCTACAGCCAGGGCTCAAGGTACACATGGCTTGCCTGGGAAACACATACACCATCCTCCCTAAAATATAGAAGGCAAATCTGCGTATCAGAGCAAATCAGATACCTCAAAAACCTGGCTGTGGGCTACAGAGCTTCACCATGGCTCTGCAAATACATTCCTGACTTCAGATTGGGTTAGAAACACCTAAAACCCACACTGCCAATTCATGAGCACACCTGCACTGCCAGGTAGGAGTGGCTTTAAATCACAGGTAGATGACCTGAGCTTGCCTCTGCAAAAACACAACATGGACACACAGGATAAGCTATCCAGACCCCACCTGCATGCAGCAAAAAGTGAAGGCACCCTAAGCATGCCTTAGATAGATGGACTATACATTCTCTTCCTCCTCACTGCCCCCTGAGAATGCTGTATCAACTCTATTAGCTCCTAAACAGCTGATGTCAGGCAAAATACAGTCCCCTTCCTCTCCATCTTTAAGCCTAAGCTACATCAAGGCTTCCATGCACCTCTGTGACCAGCAAACTCTGAGCCCAGGGCTTTCTCTCCTTCAGCACAACGAAGGACCTGCTCTCCATCCCACAAACAGCCACAGCAACTGCTAATTCCCAGGAGAAGACACCCTCACTTAGGAGCCAGCCATCGGCTCGCACATGACCGCATCTTAACCCAGCAAACAGCACTGCCAGGCTCCAAGCAGTTTAGGAAAGATAGTTCTGGTGTGAAAAGCTTTCTAAAACACAGGATTGCACCAACCCATGCGCCTTCCCCAGTGCTTTGCTGGCACATGGAGCTAAAGCTTAATTATTGTGATTTATTAACTTATAAAGTCAGATTAAATGGGTATTTGTAGCTGAGCTGCTTTGAAAGGGGAAAGTGATTCATGCTATTTATCCAGCTGAGACAAGACTCACATGGCATGAACCCACAATACTAATTTCTCCAGATTAAAAGTAACAGATTTCTAGGAAAAGGGTGTCATTAGCATCTGGCAGATACATCAATTAGGAGGAATGCCCAATTCATACACGTACACCGTCCACATCAATTTCTAAACACAACAGAGATTACTTAAGACCCTGCATTTTCTCTAATTAGGTTTTTTATTCATCCATCACACGGCATCCATAGGGGCTTCAGACCTGCTCAAGCAGAACCGAAGCTCCAGTGGCTTCCAGAGCAGATTGCAGTCACTGTGGCCCCATCCACGCTCAGAACACAGTTCTTATCAACATGTAATTTATCCCTAATTGAATAAACAACCTAATAGACAGAACCTAGATAAAAGTGTTTGCTCTTCAAAAAACAAACTTTGGAAATAAAAAATGGGGACAGCAATATGAAGCACTATATGCAATATGAAGCACTATATACATGTTCTTCTCTACCACCTCGTTATTTTGTTATCTCAGATGCTGGTTAGAGTGGGCAGAACTTGCATCATCTGATGCATTAAATGGACAGTTTCTTCTACCTGTGACAAGATTAGATTGCAGTACTGGCAGGATACACCTTGGATATACAGTCACCAGGACCTGGGGGATTGTATATTAAAATAAATGGTGCCTTAAGCTTAACTGTAGGTAGGGAAACTTATGAAATAAATATAGAGAAAAAAAAAGTAAACTCTTCATCTGACCTTGTGCCTGTGGTGGAAGTGATGCTGCAGAGATATGAAGAACAGAAGGATTTAATGTCACAGATATATGAAACTGCTGTTTCTCAGGCCAGGTGTTCCCTATTCCCCACCTGCCTCTCTCCCTTCCACTTGATCCCTTAGCGTTCCCCTGCGCAAGGATGGAGGGACTGGGTGAAAGACCTGCATCAGCTAATGAAGCACCTGATTCCAACTAACCTCATCCCAGGGGGGCGGGGAGAAAGGATGTGTGTAGCTGTAAAAGGTTTCCCTTGGTATTAGAAAGGTTAGGTATTTGACAGAGGCAGGGCTATGGTTCAGGTGGGATTGTGGTCCCAGATTTGTGAGTGGCTGTGATTTGGAAGTTGCTTTTGCAAGTATTTTGTTATACTGCTGTAAGACGGAGTAAGACAGCTCACTTGCAGTGTTTGAAAAGTCCTGATATGCGGGGTCTAGAGGTGCACAGCAGTGAGCAAGGATAGTGGATACATAGCATCATTTCAGGAGCACGGGTGAAAGATACTGAGATTCACAGATAAAGCACTGCTCTTGCAATTTGCAGGTAGAAATGAATAGAGCCTTTTGATTCAACCTAGGCTGGCTTTGGAGGAGGCTGATGGTGGAGCCTCAATGAACTTGAAACATAAGCAGAGCTCTCATTTGAGTCAAACTATACATTTTGTTAAAGCCTAAACTGAAGTACTTAAACGTTGAAAGTTTCCCTCTGCTTAATTTGCTTGAATTAAAGCTCTTCCTAAATGACTAATTTCCAACTGGAAACAAAAGCTGGAAGGATTTTTGTCTTGAAATGGCTGAAACAAGTATTTGAGGTTTTCCTCTTCTTTTCTGCAGTATTTGTCCATAGAACAAAGGATGTACTTTGAGCACCAGGTCAGCTATTATAGCTGAATTGCCTCACCTGCCTAAAAAAGGTGGGTCTGTATCCACTGACTCCAAGATGGTCACAAAGTGATGCCAAACATAACAGACTTTGCTCCCCTAGAGCTCACTTCTTACCCCATCATCCAGCTGCCCAGCACAATTAAGACTGTCTGGCTCCTGCATTAACAGTACCCAGCAGGGCGACACAGCAAACAACATATCCAACCCCCACTTAATACTCAGTTGCTTTTACACCTTGTTTTATCTTTGATGGGAGACAGAGTCCAGCTTAAGATCAGGGCACGTACACATGCTTCTGGCTCTGCACTGAGCCTTTCTAACCACTTCATCAACACGCCTTCAGATTGGCTTAAACCAGGAGTAAACTTCTATTCCTCCCCGTTGGCCAGTGAATGAGCAGAGGTAGCCAAGCTCCCCCTTTCCTCCTGGCCCACTGATTCCCACTTTCCCATCTCCCGCCAGCAAGCAGCAACACCGCAAGCCTGGTGTGAAAGGACCATGGTGCGAAGGCGGCTGGAAACACAGGTTGTTGGTTCCTGGCATGGTCCAAACTCAAGGCACAATCAAACCCATAGAGAGTCAGTAGCAAATCGCTCGAGCTTGTTTTTTATGAGACACATTAGCCAGCCCTCTTTTCATATCCTTTACGAGGCTGCCTTCAGCCCTACTCATAGTAAAAACTCCCGAGTTATGGAAATCATAAGAAAGAAATTATGTATGGAAAAATCATTACGTTATAAATTGGTTCCACTGTTCAAAACATGTAGGAAACGGGGCATATAAAACTCAGATGGTGTTGCAGACTTTGATACAAGGTTTATTATTACACAAGTGAAATACGTGCTAACGTACTGTCGCCTATTTTGCCTTTATTTACAGTGCAGACCCATCACTGGGCAACTTCATAAATTTCACCAACCTGGGTGATTTCTCTGATTGAATGTGGCAGCTCCCATAGAAACACACACAGAGACAAAGGCAGATCTTGCATCTTCAAGGCTGTGCAGTTCTGAACGTGTCCCCCCACTTCATTCAAAACCACAGCCATCTCCCCGTTTTTTCCTCATTTTCAGATTCCATCCGCTTACTATAGACTACTGCGGTGCTGTTATCCTGTTATACACGTGTTGTTTGTGTCTGTGTTTTTTAAAGACCTAATTGAGGAAGGAGGCAGGAAAACGGGACAGGAATGGTTTTGACAAACTGTTCTTTGTTAGAAAATACCAGTTGGTTAAAATTGGAAGATTTCCATGGAAATGCAACAGTTTTCATTAAGCTTCCATCATAAAATAGTCTGAAGCCAACAAGAGAATTTCAACAGTCACAGGCCAATGCCTGATGCTGTGTACTGGGAAAAGGGACATCTAGGGAGAGCCCCTTAACTGTGGTGGCTATGCAGAATGCTTCCCTGGGGAGGAAAAAAGGAAAACAAAGGGATTATACTCAGCCATGGCTGTGAATTAGATCTGGCTGGGAAGGGGACATCCTGAGAAGACAAGAAGCAGGACAGAGCTGACACATGGTATCAACTGCATGTCTAGTTTTCTTTAGAAAAACTCTTGTTTTAATTAAATGGATTAAGAATAAAATCACAGGCATTATGAAAATATTTCTTTTCTGGAAAAAGTCAGGGAAATCTTTTTTTTTCAGATTCAAATGGTCTGTTTCCATACTTCCACTGAGAAGATTGGTTTCTTCCTGCAAAATTACTTTCTTTAAAATAGACTCCACTTTCTATTTCATTATAAGGGGTTGAAATCTGAATGAAGTGCTTTGAATATATTGAAAATGGTTCAACTGACCCAAAACCAATCCTGCCTCTTTTTCTTTTTTGTTCCGACATGGAACAAAATTTCTTTTGCTTGCTTCCCAAAACCTCAACAAATTGGAAAATCCATTTGCTATGTAGTTCTGCTCACAGCAAGGATGTCAGGAGGTCTCATTTATTAATGCCTAGTTGGTGTCTGAATTGAAGAAGTGCTGTCAAACCGTAAAGCGTTATGAACCTCTTTGAATTTCCAGTTTGGTTTCGTAGAACGAAGGAGCCTGGTTCTTGGTTGGGGCCAAGATCTCAGTGCTGCCATCTCCAGGGAGCACTCCCATTAATAACGCCTTGGATCACCGTCAGAACTCCTCTCTGCCTACCAAAGCTAACCCCTTAATGTTGAAGATACTGAATTTGTCAAGTCTTAGGTTACAATACTCCTGCCTGTGAGGGTCTTTTTTCTTCCTTTCCCTGAGGCATGCTGACAGATTGGAGGGCTTTACATCTTGCTGCGTGTATCTTCTTTCACATCTTTCACCATCATCCTAAATGAAATCACGTACTGAGTGAGAGAGAGGAGGGGAGGCAGTGCAGGGCGGTTGAGGAAACCCTCCTAGCCTCAGACCACACTTGGGGCATACAATGGACCTGGATATGAAATGATTTTTCACTGAGGTCCTACAGCGAAGGACTGACAAAACCATTACTTACAGACTGCAAACTGGTGGGGAAAGTCTTTAAGACCCGTCGGCTCACATGGGCTAAAGGGCCTCCGTGTCAGATTAAAAACACAAAAAAGCAGCTGAAGGCATTATTATTTGGGGATTTTTGCTCACCAGGGAACTTGAGACCCACTCATGCTTAAAGAAGCCAATGGCTAACATGGAAGTTAAAATAAAGCATCCTACACTGCTAACAGTACATCAAGGACTTGCCTAAAGGAAAGGTGTTTCTCACCACCTCTGCTCCTCTGCTTACTCTCCTGCTTGCTATGGCCGGAGGTTTGAATCCAGCTCACTCATGAAGCCAGAGACCAGCCTGCCTGTGTTTGGTGTGGGATGGTTTGCTGCTTGTTGGTCTGTCCTTACAGACCAAGTTTGTACCTACTGAGGACAGCCTGCCAAGCAAAACAGCTCCCTCGCCATTCTGAGTTAGTGCTCAGCACAGTCCTACCTCAGGCCCTACTGCTCTGCTCCCAAACCCACACTGGTACCCGGCTGCTGCTGCCAGGAATACTTAAAGGTATTTTTCATGGGTATTTCTCACCAAATGGGCAATTGTCTGGAAAGAACTGATCAGTTCACTGCAATTCAGGTAGTTTCTAAGGCCCTGCAGCACATGCCCATGCTCCATGCTCTGAAGCAACAGTCAGGAGTGGGTGAGATCTATTAGCTGCTATGGCACTTCCACCTGTAAAGGGGCTTCCTCGGTGGGCAGAGGACCTCCCACAGCACCATCTGCAGTCAGCCGCGGAGAGCCTGTCCAGGCATGCCTGAGAAGGCACTAAACCACTTCACATCACACAAACACAGTGCAGGACCACAGAGAGGATGCTGCAGCAGACTGAAGGCTGGGCTCGCAGCCCAGCTTGCCAGCGGAGAGCCTGCAGCCCCCATCACACCCAGAGCTGCTCTGCTCAGCCCCACCACATCACCTTGATTTGTAGGCTGATCACTGGCTTCCATGGGTTTCAAGACATGAAGTGCATCGTTTGCTCCACATCCAGAGCAGACAAAGGTCTTGTGCTGTCATCTCAATTGCTTGCTTTGGAATAATGCAACCCTAGTAAGTTTTGCAGTGAGCAAATGGCCCTGAATTCATCCAATTCCCCTTTTATTTGTAACTTAGCTCTCACAGCACCATTTAAATTGTATAATTTTTTAAATAAGGAAATTGCATCTTTAACAGAAATCAATCTCCCAATCCCCCTCAATAAGGCTTTTGAAGCTCTCTATGACTATGACAGAGGTAGGTATTTTTAGAAGGACCTTGTGGTAATTTTCTCTGCAGCATTCAATAATTTACAGTATCATAGCCAAAGGTAAAGATTTCCCTTAAGTATAATTTGGCATTAATTGGGCTTTCACAGGCATATTCATTGCAGACAGGGCACCAGCCTAGAACACAACTTTACCCTAAGGATCGCTGGGGAGCTGCCGAGCTGAATAATACAGCCCTATGCAAATTCACAGTGAAGTAAAGCCTGGACAAAGCCCCCATCTCAGACACAGCGAGCTCTCACCGTGGGCCAACATCTCCCTCCAGGTATTCGCAGGCAACACAGGGAGATGTGTGCAAGCAAGAAAGAGCCACATGCTCATCCTGAGCTGGCATCATCACTTAAAGCATACTCCCTGCTAGAGAGGCATGGCAAGGAACTGGTCCACAGCATAGCAAATGCAGCAGGGGTACAGCAAACCAAAATGATCTGCAATACACAGATTTATGAGGTTCTTTAATGATGCCTTCTGGACCCTCCCTTCTTTTCCCATATTATTAAAGGATGATATTTTGCAATAAGATTGAGACGGCTTAAACATAAGCATTTCAAGGTTGCGTACCGGACCACAGTAAGAACAAAATCACATATAGGGTATGAAAGAAATGGAAGGCAGAAGATGTCTCATTTACAGACTGCCCCTAAAATGTGTGTGCTATGCATGACCAAATAGACTTCTTTACCAGAATGTCTCTCTCTCAAGGTGAATGATCCTCAGCACTTTAAGGAAAAGCCACCTCAATCACAACACTACACTCGCAAGGGAATATCTCACTTTTTTATTGTCTGACCATTATTAATTCAATAGAGATGTATACAAGCAACATATACATCTTTTTCCTGTGTGTCAGTTCTTGGCTATGGTATCTGGAGTTACTCTTTTGAATTACAGAGAAATCATTTGTTTACAAGTTAAAGAACACGTTTTAACCAGCACCAGAAAGTCTGACAGAGACAAAAAAGTCCACAAAACTCCCTATTTAATAAATCAGTGGAGATCACTGTAAAGAGAGGAGGCCGAAGCTGGCTCTTAGCACCTGATCTCTTATTCCCATGTACCCTGTTAGGAGTTCTGCAGGCAGTGGCGGCTATCACTAAAATTGCCAGAACAGCAAATTGTGTGGGAAATGTCAACATCCCAGAGCCTGCATTCCCAGGAATCGAAACTCCCCAGGAACAGCGGTTCTGGAAGTTTTGTTACAAATGTGTATGAAATTACAGGCTGTTACGGCATACAATAAAATATTACTAGTAGAGATACGCTCTTTACTAGAATACTAGTAAATATTAGTAATTTACGAAAATACTAGTAATATTTTACTATACACTTTTTTATACTCTACGTAGAGAAACAGAGAAAAGAATTTAAAAAAAGAATTATTTGTTAACCTTGATATTTTAAAATGAACTTTCCTTTTTCAGATCCCAAGGTCACAATTGCACTGCAACAAAATTTTCCCAACTGGCTTTTCTCCTGCTGAGAAATCTTGTCAAAATGGGCATGGCACGGAGGAAAAGCAGATAAACATGGAATAATATTTAGTGTTTGGCTCCGCCTGAGCTGCCGGGAGACATGTTATTATGGACACACACGGACCTGCAGAGCTGTGATCCCATATCCCCCTGTGAGCAGCCAGCCCTTTTCGAACCACAGAGAGCATCTTAAACCAGCCAGTATCCTCCTGCTTTCATTTTACACATGTAATCTAATACATGATTACATCAGGGTTTAAACTAACGACTTCTGAACCCAGATGATGTTGGATGGTGACTGGCAAGCATCCAGCCAAAAAACATGGAATAGAGTACTCCTAAACCTGTGGCAGCAGGCACATGTGTGGTGGAAACGCTCCCACCTCTCCTGCCCCCATCTGCTCAGGATGTCATCACAAAGCCTATTGCTATAATAACTTTATTATGGACTGTCTGAGGAAAGTGAGCTCTCAGCAAGGGTTTTCATACAGCAGACAGGAAACTCATTTGCTCCCCGCTAGAGTAAAGCCCTTTATAATTAATGCTGGGTAAATAAAGCGCTCATCTGTAAACACTTTTAATTAGAAATTGGTTAAAGCTAAACCCCCATGACCACACTGGCCGGGGGGATTAGACACACGTCAAGCTTTGCCCAGTCAGCAAATAAGAGGTCCTTTAGTCTCCTCAATTCCTGTGCTGTGGGACCTCTTTCAGCTCCTATCACACGTCACTGCGCTGCTCCAGCCTGCTCTCCAAGCTCAACAGAGGATCAATATTTGCCTGCACTTTCTGAGCAAAAAGCCTCCTTGACGCAGGCAGCATCTGTGTTTGAACAGTCACTTGCTAACACATAGCAGACTTTCACCAAAGAGATCTCGAGCCCAGCGGGTCAAGCTGGAGCGAGGGTCACAGAGCACCAACGGTGATTTCTGTGTTTGCTTAGTGCGATGCTCAGAGCCCAGCTATCAGAAAGGGCTCAGTGCTCCCATGGCAGAATATATGTTTCACAATAACAGTACATGGATAGGAAAAAATAAATAAAGCTCCCTATCCACCTATATTACCATTTTCTATCCCCACAGATGACCTGTGCCGACGTCTCTAGTCTCCTGATAGTATTAAAGGTTTTCTATCAGCGTGCCTGATAACTTGCCATCACATTTCAGGGGCTTTCTCACCTGACTGCAGCCAGTCCACATATTCCCAGATGTCAGTTGTGTTCAAGAACAACATGAAGCAACAGGGACAAGAAACATGTGTTTCCAGCAGAGATGGTTCTTGCTCTGATCAGACAGTAACAGCTTGACAAAACATGTGCACTGCAATTGTTTGTCTCCATTATGAAGAAGAAACATGTGGGCTCTCCTGGAAACAGCCAGCACAGCACTGAAGAGCAGAAACATGTCCTCTTCTCTCTTCTTGCAGGAACACTGACCACCCCTGATGCACCCTCTCCTCTTCATGTCCTATCCCTCAACCCCAAAGTCATTTCTCATGGAGGAGAGCTCCCATCCATGCCTTTATTCAGCTGTACGGCTGCTAATCTCTATCTGAGTATAAGTCAACACCAAGTGTAAGTCAACACCAAGAGTAAGTCAACACCAAACATTAGATCCTCCTCTTGCCTCTGCTGCCCAGGGCCTGACAGGGATTTGAAGTGTAGGAGAGCCAAGATGTCCTGAATGCCATGAAATGTGAGGCCCCAGCATGGTGTGAGAGAGCATGCATGGGAATTACACCAGGGTGTTACTTTTAGAGATGGGGAAACTGAGGCACAGGAGGTCAAGGCAATATGCCCATGACTGGCAGCATGAGAACTCACTCCTGTTGAGTCCCATCCCAGTGCTCTCCCATGTTTCCCATCTTCTTTCTTCAACCTTGCTAGCCTCTTCCTTAAAAAACGGAAGAACCTTTCTGAGCATAAGATGGGATTTCTCCAGCAGAAACACCTCCTCTTTTCCTGGAGGCCCACTGATTGAAGCCATTAAGCAGCGACATGTGGCTAAGCAGGACACCAGGGCAGCACCCATGGAGAAGAGCATGGCCAGACCAGAGAGACGACCTCACCTACTGGATAATTCCTGGCTCATGCCTCCCCAAACCTTGGTTTTTGTTTCTATTTCCAGCTCTTTCATGGACTTTGTGCACTTTAACTTGACTTCTCTTTTTTGGTTCCGTTTTCTTTCTGTGTTGGCAGCTTAACTCCAGTCCACTGAGGGCAGGGGTGATCCCAAGGGCTGTGCTTACTTATTCCCTTCCAGCTGCTCCAGCCCAGAGATGACCTTCTTGCAGATGCACAGCCACGCTGGAGATGATGCTGGGACCAGCAAGCTCAGCTGTGCCTCAGAGCGCTCCCAAACCCATTGCTCTCAAAAGTGCAGAGCCAGCACACATCCGCTACTTGAAAGGTAACACAGCTTACTCGGACTAAGATGAGCCCAGATGCTCATGGGAGCATGTAGAGGGGTTGGAACTTCAAAGCTGGCTCTGCTTTCACTGATGGATTGGACCAGAGACCTCTGGAGATGCCTTCCAAGCTGAGCCGTGCTGCAGCGCTGAGGAGTCTTCACCTGGATCATCTCCAGCCAGCCTGGCTGCAGCCTGAGCGAGACTCAGGCTCAAGCCTTTGAGCCTTCAGACAGACAATTTGCTCCAAGGGAAGTCTGTCCTGAAATAACTTCTGTCTTGCCACTACTGTCACCTGTGTGCTTGCTTTCTCCCACGTCCAGTTGGAGGCCAGGTCCAGCTCTAGCAAAAGCCAGACTAGTTAATGATGCCTTAGAAAATAAAGCCAGAACTACTTTATAGATTCCCAGCTGGCTTCTGATCAGAATGCACTCGGTGGCAGCACACCAAATACACCCACGTGCAGTACAGCTGTCTGGACAGACATCCCTCTCACCCAGTGAACCATTAGGAGTTGGGAAGTGGTGCTGGCTACATGTATCTCATGGGATGGAAAGATTTTTGGAGATGTGGAATAAGCCAATCTTCCATCAGATACGCCACCACAGCTCCCAAGAAATTTTTGCAAGGCAAGAAGCCTGGCTACCAATGCAAAGCAGCCTGAAATGTCAATCCTACCCCACTCCCCATCAGCACTGAGGTTAGATCTCCCCTTGGGTCTAAGCCTCTTCTTTGGAACAACCAAACTTCCTGCAGCATTAGCTTCAGACGTTCCCAAAGTCAGCCTAACATCATCTGTCCTTTCCAAACGGCCTGGATATAAATGGGTATGTGTGACATGAAGCTGCTGGAGTGACGCTCATCTGGGAAGTGGAGCACACCACCACGTGTAGGACCGGTAGTCCACCCAAGCACAATGCCTGAGTTTCTTATGGAGCTCCAGTAATGCAGGATTAGGTTTTTCATTTGGAAACGTCCTAAGTCAACCTCTTAAGTGAGGGCAACAGCATGGACATGGCCTTCTCCAGGGATGGCTTCAAGTCCTCCTCCCAGCCAGAAGTGAGATTCGAGGTCTTCACAGACAACCACCCATTGCTGCAGTAAAGGGAAGGGCAAGTCACTGGGATGCTTGCGGTTTGTGTACTCCTCTTTCCTAGCAGGAAGCATTTTAATTTTTATTACAAAGGCACAAACTATCCTCCCATTAGGAAAGGCAACAGAGGAATTCTCACATAGTCCAGCACAGCACTGCAAAGACATTTGGTCCCTTAATTTAAGACATATTCCCCAGATGCATTATTAATATGGCTATTATTTGTTCTTTTGAAAAACTTTTTGTATCCCTAGTCCACTAAAATAATTGAGCATTGGCCCCCTCAGGCCTGCTGGTGAACAGAAGGGAATGGTGCCCATTTGGATTATCTAAAGCCAGCAAGAACGCTTTGATTTAATGCCCCAGGCCTGAAACTCCCAGCTGCCGCTCCGCTGCCCTGGGATACAGTGTCATCACTGCTCTCTGCTACAGGGATCAGGGGCTTAAATGGGATTTAGGGTGGAAAACCCAAGCTCAGCCCAAGGTGTCTGCAACACAGGACTCTGCAGAGGAAGAGAGCCAGGTTTCTTCTTTCCCTCCTCTTATCTGGAACCTGCTTCATTTCTCTTGTCGAGGTATGGGAGGGGAGAAGACAGTGCTATAGTGACTGTTCTTAGTGTCAGTATTAACCTAATTGCATAATTATATATCCTACATGCTTAAATTATAGTAATGCCTTCAATAACAGTTAGGAAAAAAAAATCAGCCTGCTTGCTAACGAAAGCAGGAGCCCAGATATAGTGATGGAGCAATTCTCTGCCAGACCTTGTATGCCATAGTCCTGCCCCAGGAAGGGGAATCATAGAAAAGGAGGTAAGTGGGTGGAAAAAGGAGGATGTGGTCACTCACAGTGGGAACCGAGCGCCTTCAAGGACTAGACCTACATGCACATTGACTTCAAGAACTGTTGACACAACCCTGTAAACTGCTGAGTCATCACTCCCAGAACTGCTGCAATCATAGAATCATAGAATAGTTAGGGTTGGAAAGGACCTTAAGATCATTCAGTTCCAACTCCCCTGCCAGGAGCAGGGACACCTCACACTAAACCATGCCACCCAAGGCTATGTCCAATCCAGCCTTGAACACTGCCAGCGATGGAGCATTCACAGCTTCCCTGGGCAACCCATTCCAGTGCCTCACCACCCTTACAGTAAAGAATTTCTTCCTCATATCTAATCTAAACTTCCCCTGTTTAAGTTTGAACCCGTTACCTCTTGTCCTCTCACTACAGTCCCTCATGAAGAGGCCCTCCCCAGCATCCCTATAGCCCCCCACCTTCAGATACTGGAAGGCTGTTATGAGGTCTCCATGCAGCCTTCTCTTCTCCAGGCTGAACAGCCCCAACTTTCTCAGCCTATCTTCATACGGGAGGTGCTCCAGTCCCCTGATCATCCTCGTGGCCCTCCTCTGGACTTGTTCCAACAGTTCCATGTCCTTTTTATGTTGAGGGCACCAGAACTGCACACAATACTCCAAGTGAGGTCTCACAAGAGCAGAGTAGAGGGGCAGGATCACCTCCCTCCACCTGCTGGTCACACTCCTTTTGATGCAGCCCAGGATACGGTTGGCTTTCTGGGCTGCAAATGCACACTGCAGCCGGCTCATGTTCATTTTCTCATCGACCAACACCCCCAAGTCCTTCTCCACAGGGCTGCTCTGAATCTCTTCCCTGCCCAACCTGTAGCTGTGCCTGGGATTGCTTCGACCCAGGTGCAGGACCTTGCACTTGGCATGGTTAAACTTCATCAGGTTGGCATCAGCCCACCTCACAAGTGTGTCAGGGTCCCTCTGGATGGCATTCCTTCCCTCCAGCGTATCAACCAAACCATACAGCTTGGTGTCATCGGCAAACTTGCTGAGGGCGCACTCAATCCCACTGTCCATGTCACCGACAAAGATGTTGAACAAGACCGGTCCCAACACCGATCCCTGAGGGACACCACTCGTTACTGGTCTCCAGCTGGACATTGAGCCACTGACCACAACTCTTTTGTGTGCAGCCATCCAGCCAGTTCTTTATCCACCGAGTGGTCCACCTGCCAAATTGATGTCTCTCCAACTTAGAGACAAGGATGTCATGTGGGACAGTGTTAAAACGCTTTGCACAAGTCCAGGTAGATGATATCAACTGCTCTGTCCCTGTCCATCAGTTCTGTAGCCCCATCACAGAAGGCCATCACATTGGTCTGGCAGGATTCCTCCTTAGTGAAGCCATGTTCTTGTTGTTTTTCATGTGCCTCAGCATGCCTTCCAGGAGAATCCGCTCCAACATTTTGCCAGGCACAGAGGTGAGGCTGACTTGTCTGTAGTTCCCTGGCTCATCCATTTTCCCCTTCTTGAAAATGGGGTTATATTTCCCTTTTTCCAGTTGTTGGGAACTTCACCTGACTGCCATGAGTTTTCAAATATGATGGGACAGTAGCTTAGCAACTTCATTTGCCAGCTGCTTCAGGACCCGCAGTTGGATTTCATCAGGTCCCATGGACCTGTGCACGTTCAGGGTCCTAAGATGGTCTCGAACCAGATCCTCTCCTACGGTGGGCCCAGGGTCTTCATTCTCACAGTCCCTGCGTCTGCCTTCCAAGACTTGGGTGGTGTGGTCAGAGCATTTGCCAGTGAAGACTGAGGCAAAGAAGTCATTAAGATCCTCAGCCTTCTCCAAATCCAGGGTAGCCAGTTCTCCTGATAGCTTCTGGAGAGGGCCCACGTTGTCCCTAATCTGTCTTTTATTTGCAATGTACCTATAGAATCCCTTCCTGTTATCTTTCACATCCCTAGCCAAGTTTAATTCTAAGTGGGCCTTAGCTTTCCTAAGCTGGTCCCTAGCTTCCCAGACAACAACCCTGTATTCTTCCCAGGCCGCCTGTCTTTGATTCCACCTTTATAAGCCTCTTTTTTCCTTCAAATTTTCCTCAGCAGCTACTTATCCATCCAAGGAGGTCTCCTGGCCCTCCTGCAGCACTTCCTTCTAGTAGGGATGTATTGCTCCTGAGCTTGCAGCAGGTGATCCTTGAATATCAACCAACAGTCTTGGGCCCCCCTGCCCTCTAGGGCTATATCCCATGGAATCTTACTGAGCAGGTTCCTGAAGAGGCCAAAGTCTGCTCTCTTGAAGTCCAGGGCAGTGAGCTTGCTGCACGCTCTTCTCACTGTCCTGAGGATCTCGAATTCAACCATCTCATGATCGCTGCAACCAAGGCTGCCCTGGAGCTTCACATTTCCAACCAGCCCTTCCCTGCTGGTGAGGACGAGGTCAAGCATGGCACCTCTCCTTGTCAGCTCCTCTACTACTTGCAGAAGGAAGCTGTCTTGCACACAATCGAGGAATTTCCTGGATTGCTTGTGCTGGGCCGTACCATCCCTTCAACAGATATCAGGGTGGTTAAAGTCCCCCATGAGAACAAGGGCCTGCGAGCGTGAGGCTGTTCCTATCTGTCTATAGAGCGCTTCATCCTCTTGGTCAGGCAGTCTGTAACAGATCCGCACAGTGATGTCTCCCATCGCTGTTCTCCGTTTAACCCTGACCCACAAACTCTCTGTCGACTGCTCACCTGTCCCCAGGCACAGTTCCATGCTCTCCAGCCTATCCCTAACATAAATAGCAACTCCCCCTCCCCACCTACCAGGCCTGTTTTTCCTAAAGAGCCTGTAATCTTCCATTCCAATACTCCAGGTATAGGAGCCACGCTGGGACTTGACAAGTGCTGATTGCCTCATTTCATAAGTCAGCATGGTGCAAGCGGCAGATTGTTCCCCAAAGCTTCAAACCCAGCAATGCTCACTGCTGCCTTTCCAATGTGCATGTTAACCAGGTCCAGCATGGACTCCAACACGGAGTAAAATCTGGAGGGGAGAAGCCATGCCTTTACTACTCAGTATTCAAGATGCATCCTATACAAGGAGCAAAGACTGCACATAGCACATCCAACATTAATTTTTCCCTAAAGTGCTGGCTTCAGCATTCATCCAAAGGCAAAACCTAATGCTTATGATCTGACCATATTTCTACAGCTCTGCAAATGCACAGGAGTGCTTATATTAAAATTAATTACCATGAAAGCCACACAGGTCCACAGGATTATTCCCAGGCAATCCTCCCTTATAAAACAGACGTTCAGGATGTCAGGCATCCTTCCCAAAGACACAGAATAGAGGATTGGGTAGAGGAGAGCTGAAGCTTTAAGACCTCTCTGCTGGCAACACTTTCAAAACCCAGTGACTGCCCGGTGCTGCAGAAACCTCTTCCCATTTGTGTTACTCAAAGCAGAAGTTCAATGTGCGCATGACAGGCAAAAAGTCAGGGCCAGATTCTTCACAGAACCAATCACAGGAGTCATTTTGGATTATGCCAGTTACAAACAGTACAGACTCATGGACTATACAGGCTAACACTTTGGGAGAAAAGCCTCAAGCTGCATTCTTCATGAAACATGCAGCTAATCTGAACAACCAGCGAGTTAATGTCTTGTGTATTTAACATCAAAACATAAATGCAGGAAGCAAATATCTTCTTGAGAAAGCACATTTCAAACTGGCTTCAGTGCATCAGGAGAGATAATCATCATGGTACCTCTTGCAACTGAAATGATTGGCCATGTTTTCCTTCTCTGATGAGGCTGAGGACAGGGTTATTTGGACTCAGTCTGACATACTCCTGCCCTTGATCCTGTCTTAATCCTGCCTTTGCTTGCAGGGAGTGAATATAACAAACCCTTCTGTTTCAGATGTCTCCAGGATCAGGAAGGATTTCCTCCTCGCATGCACTCAATTGTCTAGAGGTTATTTGTGCTCTAGACTTTCTGTAGTGTGCAACAGTGGAAAAGTTTGAGCAGCCTCGATCAGTGCTGCAGGCTGGGTATAGATAATCAATGCCTGGTTGGTACACACTATGTAAGTGTTCACACAATCAGTTCAACCAAATCAACTGGAACAGGGGAGAATGGTCTGTCAGGGTTATCTAGGTGTGTACCACCAAGTAGTCTTCTGCTGTTGTGGGAGCCATCACCATGACATCTGCCAGCAGCCTACAGTTTAGTCTCCTAGGATAAGCCAGTTCTTAACAGATGCATTCCTTATGTCCCCTGAAAAATCTCCTGTGGTGGAAGCTCAACATCAAGCCCAATCTATCCCTCCTCTCCCGCTAGAAAAGACCTCACCAAGGCCAAACATGACTCTTCACTAGGGACTGTAGTGATAGGACAAGGGGTAACAGGTTCAAAGTTAAACAGGGGAAGTTTAGATTGGATATGAGGAAGAAATTCTTTACTGTAAGGGTGGTGAGGCACTGGAATGGGTTGCCCAGGGAAGTTGTGAATGCCCCATCGCTGGCGGTGTTCAACGCCGGGTTGGACAGAGCCTTGGGTGGCATGGTTTAGTGGGAAGTGTCCCTGCCCATGGCAGGGGGGTTGGAACTGGATGATCTTAAGGTGCTTTCCAACCCTAACTGTTCTATGATTCTATGATTCTTGGCTGTACCAAAAGGAACTAGCTTGACTGTACAAGTGTCAACAATTTCCCTCCTGGTTTTGGGAGGGGTTTTTGTTTGTTTTGGGTTTTTTTTCCAAAAGACTTCCACATTTGAAAAAGGAGATACTCATAAAGAGTGACAGTGATTTGCTGTCTTCTCCCTGCTCTGCGCTTCTCTCCCCAGCTCAGGGCATGAATTGGAGGCTTGAAGGAGCTCATCTGTACACCACACCTACACATCACCATGTTCCCTCATGGTATATTCCTCCTGACCTGAAACATTTCTTGATTCTCCCAAATTCCCATCTTCTTTTGAGCTTTGCTCCCTGGCCAGACCTGCGCTGCAGTACTACAGAAATACTGTGATGAGCTGCCAAGAGCAGTACCAAGGGACTCATAAACTTTCCCTCTCAGCCAGGAATAATACCCCAGGACTAGGAGTCCACCTGAATTGCAGACAGGAGGATGGAAGGAATGGGGAGGAGGAGGGAAGGAATGGGGAACCTATTCACTTGTTTTGCTGTTTAAATATAAATGTGTTCTAGCTATATCCACGCACTGCTTGGCAAGCACAGGAATATTAACCAGCTTTGCTGGAATCGCTAACAGCACGACCCTGCAAGACATTCCTGAGCATGTGAAGCGTGCAAGACAGGGATCTGGAAATACACATGTGTGTCTTTGTGCCTCTATGTGAAGAGATGCCCTTTGGGAACTTTTGTGAAGGCACAAGCACAGTTTTGGATTCCCTCCCATTTCCTCTTGAGAACAGCTCAAGGTAGCTCAGCAGCATCCGAAGAGCAAAAGAGGGTTGCGCCTCTCTTGGAGTCTTATGACATTTCCATCTTGCCTTCCCTGTTTGTGTTCCCTTCTCTCCTTTGCCTGTCCCCCTCTCCCGGATGGAGCATTTCAGAGGCTCTGTTCCAGCTGGAACAATGTTCATCTGAGCTCCACGGTTTCTCGACCAGACAGCAACCAGGTCCAAGAGGACTTAGTGCTTTCCTCTAAGCCATTACCAAAGCGTTAATATTACCACCCAGAAACTCTTAGATCCACTTTTTACTGCTGGATGCTCATTAAGCCTGCAACCTTCTCTCCTTGGGGAAGTAATGGCTTCACACCAGCACAACCAGCTGGCTGCTGCATTAAGTTCAGGTTCCTTGTACTCTCTCCCCAGAGGAGAAGACGGAGGGCATCAGCATCTTGCTCAGGTGGTTTAATGTATCAACATTTCATGGTGGTCACAAGAACAGGGACTTTGCAGGATCGTTACTATTCCACAGAGGGAGACATGTGGAAACAGAGAACCATACAAGCTTATACAAGTAAATATATGCACACTCAAACCCCAAACCTCAAGTGCCCTAGAGTCTTGGCATTCCTTTAAAGAGATTAATTTCATCCATAAAATTCCCTACAGATTTCAATTTGCTGAGCAAAAAAAGGGAAAGACCATCAGATTTATATTAGGTGGGGAAACGGAGGCACAAATATGCACAAAGCTTCACAAAAGAAAACAAAAGCAATAGGGAATCCTCACTTCTGGGCTTTATGGTTCAGGAAATCTGTGCACTGAGACAAATATTGAGTCGTTCATCTGCCACCCATGCAAACCCCTCTGAGCTGCTTGCATTAAAATGGCTCTTTTTGTTTGCGCCACTGAAAGCTGGGCTTGGCTGTTTTGCCTATGACTGGGGAAAGGCAGCTGGGCTTTTACTTTTGCCTCTGCCACATGTCTGGTGCGACCTACTCTTGCTACAACTGCCCGCACAGCCAAGAATGAAAAGCAATCGCTGGCTATCATGTAGGCTTAGTTTCATGAGGGAGGAAAACAAAGTGGAAAGTACAACAATACTGTGTAGTCAAAAAGGCTCATAAAGACCTGCTCTTGATCAGAGCAGGATTTGACTCAGCAGGGCTGTTGCCTGCTGTTGCCCTGCTCCCAGCAGCTGCTGCTTCCAGATACTACAGGAGAAGGTGTCAATGCCCCAACCTGCTAAGACCAGAGTAATTTCTCCCTGACCTCAACCCTTGTGAGCTTATTCCTGAAGCATGGGAACTGATGGCCCATGTGATTTTGTTCTCACTAGTACAACTGCACATGGTATTTGTCTTCTAAAAAATAACTGACCGCAATATGAGAGATGTGTTGAAAGCCAAAGGTTAGCGTGGCTAAAATGTGCCAAATTCAATTACATGGGACAGAAAGAACATCACCACAGGGAGAAAAGGTGAACTGCTTACAAAAGCGATGGACAGCGGCTTTCTGTTCTCTCTCCATTCTTTCCTTTTGGGTTTCATTGCTCTCAGGTGGCGTAACTTGACTAGCAGCTGCTGGGAAAGCCAACCTGGGCCACTCAGTGACACTTGAGGATGAAGCTGTCTAGTATTTTTCACTGTTGGGAATGATCTGACCTTCCTGTTTCAGATTCAGCCCCCATCTCAGGAAGTTTCAAAATCCATGTCTGCCCCAAACTGGCCAGAAAACATGGGAAAGGATCACTGCATCTACATGATGAATATTTACCACCAGCTCCTGTCTGACCCAGTTCTTATGGACTAACACCATGATAGTGGCAACAAATCCATTTCTGAGAAGCAGCTCTGGATTAATGAGCCACGGTTGGCTCAAGGGGCAGGATGGACCCAAGGCTAGAGAAGATGTGAGGCTGAATAATGAATGTACACAACACTGCGTTTTGTGGTGAACAGTTTCACCTGCTTCTCTCCTGGAGCCTCAAAAGGGCGCTTTGAGACAAAGAACACAGTAACACGCTCACTGGAACAGGCTGCACATTGCTCTCAAACCAGTTCTCAGAGTGACGAATGTTCAAAGAGGGAAAAGGGAATGTTGCGGGAACTGACTAAGGAAATAAAGGAATTAAAGAGGAAAAAAACCTCAGATAGGAAAACACACTCCATGAAAACTTGAGAGGAATATACAATGCACTATCAAAGCCAAATTTAGCCTGAGCTGGTTCACTGCCATTGAGGATTTGTATGGCCTAATAACAGTGCCTGTGATCAATCCATCTCACCATAAAATTCATGCAGCAAAATACCTTGTGTTTTTCCCTTTAAGTTCCCTTATCTGTCACTTCATCACAGAGGAATAGGGCTCCCCTTCAAACCCATTAGCCATGTGGTGAGTGTGCCTGGGCTGTGTTTGCGCTGTGGCACTTTTGTATGTATTGGCTGCTGTGGAGGGACTGTACTTCTGTTTCTTCAGCTATATGAACCATACCCAGAATCTAATGCTCCATCAGAATCCTAAATTCACTTCGAACCATTAGGAAATTTCTTTCCTGGCCTTGTTAGTGGTGGCCTTGTTTCAACCCATAAAGGACATTTCTGATGGAAACAAAGACGGCACTTATGCAACTTCAGCATTGTGGAGAGCATTCCTCAGCAAATACCAGCGCTTGGGTTTGTTCCTATTTTGCTTTCAGTTCAAACGTGTCTTTTTCCTTCTTTTCCACTTCCCACAGGAGAGGGTCACAAGGTCTGCAGAGATGAAGCATGCTGGAAACCACTGCAGCCCTCCTGGTTACAAAACAACAACAATAACAATAAAAGAGAATAAAATAAACCCTGGAATGGATGTGGCTAACCAGCCACTGAAACCTGAGGTTGTGCTTGACTGAGCCATGATAGGAAAAAGACCCCAGCCACCGTGAGTGCTAAACAACTCCATATCCACCCTGCCTTCCTCCAGCATCCTCGTCCCACATCCCCATCCACAAAAAGAGAAGCAGCAGATCATTAGCCCTGGGGATGTTTGTTTTCACTGGGGTTTTCTTTTGCTTGTAAAGCCCTTGCCCACTGTGTTAAGACGTTCTGTGCAGTGTTGTGGTTACTCCCCCCACAGCCATCTGTGGATGGAGCATTTCTTTTCCAGCCTGCATACACACGCGTGCACACACAGATTGTCAGCGTGCTCCCATCCTGGCTGTAGATGATGTTCATATACTACTGGTTTTAAGCTGAAAGTCTGTATCAACGTCTAAATGATGCACTGGGTATGGCCAAGCATCGTTCAAACCTCCAAAGGGCCACCCCAGCGACTGTACCTGGAGGGATAAATTCACTATAAGCAACTATGTCCCCACCCAGGATCCAAATACAAGCACTTTGTCTTGTGGAGTAGTAATTCCTTGACACCTGTTAAATTGCAAATAACTGAAGTGCAATTTTGGGTAGCTGAAAGCACTCCTACGTCAGAAAAGGAGACTTCAAGGCTAAAGTCTCAGCTTAGGGAGGCACTGAACACCGTTGCCTCCTGCAGACTCACTGCACAAGTGAATACTACTTAGAGTAATGGCCACAGAATAAGACCCAGTGAAAGTTAAGCTATCATGGTTTAATAGATGGTCTTTGGTTGTGCACTTGCATGTATGGCCAGGATCTCTCCAGTGGAAGATGGTTTGAGGCTTCATTAGAGTTACTGATGTGCGTGAGAAAATCTGGCTGCATCAGCAGCCATGCCACCTGCAATGACACCATCCTAGCACCATCTGTTTCTCCATTTCACTTGGGTTTCAAGAGCTTTTGCACCATTTCCATTAACTATGAACATCTGTTCTCCTGGGAAGACTTCAGTATTCCAGACTTCCTTGGCTTTAATATTTATTACCAAGGACAGCAAAGCACTGATCCTGACACAGTGACAAGATTCATCTTGGGACTTGGTGCAATTCCCACCAGCATGTGAGAGACCCTCTCAACACCCTTCAGTGCTCCAGACAAGCACACTTCTGTCTAGTCCATCTTCCCTCACAAGGGCCTGAAGCTCCCACTGTAGCTTGTTTCAGGTACGAACCTCCAGTCATATCCACTCTTGCCCTTATTATTGTACACTGGGATAAAGACTATAGCAGCAGCCTCTTCCTCTCTACCCGAGACAGGTTTTGTAAGTCCTTCTACTGGCCACAGGTCTTTCAAGTCCCTCTGAATTATAAACCAGAGATGTTTGAACAGACAGTAAGTGAAAGTGAACCAGATTTGGAGAGGAAAATGCATTTTTCAAGAGTGCAATAAAACACACATAGGGAGCTATTTTGCCTTGGGCTGGAAGACTTGTGAACACTTACTACAGCCTACAGGGCACTGCTTGCATACCATAAACCTTAGTGGCTCTCAATAAACAGCATGTGCACGTATGTAACCATGTAAATAACTATGCACAACTGAATACAGACTGTAGGTTAGATACTTAAACACAGTCTTAGAAGTCATTAGAACAATAGGTTGAACCAGATGGTGGTGTAGTCCCCAGGAGAACCTAATGCAGTAATGTAGAACTTCTGGCAGAAGAAGCAAGTTCTAAGAGAAGGATAAATCTCTTATATTTAGGCATAATGCCTTGGCCTTAACTTTCCTTTCTCTAGTGAACAGCTTAAGTAATATTTATTTTGTGATGCAATCTTCTTGTTTCCTCTCACAAACATAGGTTTAGGACTGCTATTTTCACTACATTCTCTTGGATTGCCTTCTCCAGTGTGTCATCCTCCTTCATTCAGAAGCTCTGGTCCTTGTGGTGGCTGCATATCCCTATGATCACCCATAAAATTTGCACCGTTTAGCCTCACGGTTGTCCCTCCTAACTATAACATCCATTTGTTGTCTTCTTGGTAACTCCTATTGAGAGTTGGTGAGAAGAAACTCAGGTCCCTTCCCGCCCAGCTTCAGATGCATCTCAGGAACATTTCTTTCTGCATTGGGTTGGGCAGTCCTGTCATCAGCTTATTTATGCCTTTCCTTTGATCCCTGGTATGAGAGGAAAGACACAGCCTATTTTATGTTGTCTCCTGCCCCAATCTACTCAATGAATTTTGTCATCCTAAGGAAAAATTACAAGTAACATGTTGGAAGGAGTTCCTGCAAATGCAGTCTCTTCATCTAAGCTTTTACATATCTAGCAAATAAGAAACAATTTGTGCTTCTATGTCTGCTATCTAGAAACTTGAGAAATTTTGAACATGTCATATGTTGTATGGATCCATTTAAATGATCTTGAAATTACTAACTTCAAAATTTAAACAAATATAAAACATTCACTGAAGCATTTCAATGGAAGAAGTCAAATTATTTCAAACACTTTGCTGTGAAGGTCTCAGAAACAATTACTTAGGATTTTTATTTCTCAGACTGAGACATCCTAATCACATGTTGCGTTTTCAAAACACTACAATTGCTTTTGTCAGAAGAAAAGGAAAATCTAGTGTTCCAAAAATCATGCTTGAATTAAAGCTATTCTTCTTTCATTTCACCCAGGATATGAAAAGAACTTTTCCTTTGGAGTTCACCCCCAAACTATTTGATTTTCAGTGCTCGTAGCAATCCAACAAGAAATTATTTGCCTTAGTTCCAACTAATTAAATTCATTGGAAGCAATACTAAAGAGATCTAATTCTAGTTCTAAATTCAAACAAACTTTCTCCAAAACTTCAAAGACTGCAGGAAAAAATGTTATGCATTGTAAGCATAAAGAATTTCATCTCTGCCATCACCCCTGTTTGTGCAGCGAAACAGACTCAGAGACACTTACAGAATCTCAGTATCTGTTTAACAGTCAGAAAGCTAAAGCAAATGAAAAACCCCATATTTTTTTACCTTCTCATGCATATCTGTAGCCAGGCTCTGGGATCAGGGGCATGCCCTTGAAAGCTTTTATTACTCATACTAATCACACCAAATGCCAGTATGTCACAAACTAGCAAGAGATGCAGTGCAATTAAGGTGTTGCACATACATTAAAACTGCTAAATCCTTTCCCTAAAGTATTTTATTAAGTGTATCCTATGACATAATTGATGAGGTAATAACAAAACATGTGACAAGTTCTGGACAGTGTTTTAGACAGCAAGATGTGTTTTCGAGTAATGGATACGCCACTGAGGATGACCAAGGGCATCACTGGGCTCTGGTACCGCTGCAGTCTCACCAAGCTCACTTTCTAAGGACCGCAGTGTTGTTTTACTGGGTTTTAGTGATCCCTGGCGCAGACTCACACTGATCAAACTGAACTCTGTAAACTTCCCTTCTGGTGCAGCTCAGTGCTACAGCATGTGCTCAAGAAAAATGAACGCCTTCTTCTTCGATCCACAGCTACTGGGAGGTATTTCGACATGGGTAAAGTTTGGAAACACATGTGCCCTAATAGACTCTCTGCGGCCCTGTTCAACAGCCACAAAGCTGCTGAATTTCACATCATGTTATTTGAAAACATGGAAAAAGGGTCTCCTGCCAACCTTCCTAGTGTTCCTTGTAAAACACGTCTGATTTCCACTGACAGCATCACAGCCTGCTGACAATAATCAACACCTCCACCACAGTCCAAGAGAGCACTCGTGTAAATGTGCATCATGCCACCAGGCTTTGCTGCATCAAACTGAGAAGCCATCCTGACCTTCCAGACATGATATTGTCCCAACTTCCCTCCTAGCAGCAAACTGTACCTGGACTTGCTCCAGCCTGCAGAACAGCACAAGACCCTTAGCTCATTCTTTGCTGCTTAAAACACCTAAATCCACTGCAGTTCTTTAACAAAAATTAACTGTAGGTTTCCAGTTCTTAAATCCTTGGAACCTCCAGACTGCCCTGCACCTTCTCCCAGTGCTATACTGAAATACGTAATAAACTAAACACATCTATGTAGAAAGAAACTGGAGAAAGGAAAGTTCACAGTGCAGTCAAACTCTGGGACATCTTATTTTGCCTGTTCAGATTCCTTTTCCAGTACTGCGTACTCACGATGACTCCTATGGACACAAAAGTGATTTTCAGCATTTGAGAAGAAGTGATAAAGGTAACCTCTCTGCACCTGCTCCTGGTACCACTTCCTTCTACTTGGGATATCCCTCAGCCACTGATGGCACCTACTCTGGACTAAGTCTTCATCCAGTGTCCTCAGGGCTAGCAGAAATAAGGCTGGTGCGTTATGCCAACCAATAGAGAGGATCTGACACTTCTTTGAATTCTATTTCGATTCCATATTGGAAGTACAAAGTGATTTAAAAGAAAATCAAAGTTGAGCTTTGAAAGCAGCTGGTACATACACCACAAACAATCTCATACCCCCCAGTCATCTAGATGGCATCTCTTCACAGACAATGTAGTAAAATTTAGCGAGCTCTCCATCTTCACTCTGGCTCTGAATGCAAGAGCAATTCATAATGCCTATGCACGCTTCAGATTTTGTTTAGGCCCCTGACATCTCCTTGCTCAAAGCCAGTTTTGGTACAGACCTCCTCTACAGCGAATCTATTTACGCTTATGAAAAGATGTTGTTTGTTGCTATGGTGCATTGCAAGTATAATTCGAAATATTCACAGGGGAAAAAGAGTGTGATTTAGGTCTGGTTTTCTGGCATCCAGTCCATCCAGTCTCTCTCATCCTCTTTTTTTAACCACAAGGTTTTCCTAAGCAGGTTTATCTTGATGGAGAATTGTACACGCACATACACACACAGAGCCTGCAGACATGCAAAAATACTTAATAACTGCAGCATCTTTAAAAGGTCTCTTTTCTTTACCCCCTGCACAAAAAGCATACATCAGCAAACAAGGAAAGTTAACATCAAGGAATAAAACAAGAAAGGCCAGACAAACTCCGCAGTAATTTTCTTTTGACATTTATGCTTTAATAGATTCCAGAGCCTCATAATTTCTAGGCAGTCTGAAATGGCCATTTGACAGATTTTCACCCTGATGAAAAAGTCATCTACTTCAGAGGAAAGACGTAAAATAAAAGCAAACAACCTTCTCCACACACAACAGAGCACCCCTCAAGCACGCAAAATAAAGACTGAATACACCAAACCGCACTCACAACCACCTACAGCTCTCCCCAGGCTACAGGGTTGTTAATTGAAGAGGAGAATTTCGCCAGGAGGTTGGACCCTTTGCTTTTAATAGCATTAATTCCTGGACTCCCTGCGACTTGGAGGTGAGAGGCTTTTTATTGCTGCCCATGCACCAAATCCATGTCTGTTACAGGTGCAAAGACATCACCTGGTTCATGCTGGACCCAAAGCAATGGCATACTCCAGCATACAGGCAGTATCATGGGCAGGTGGCATCTGCACAATGCATTAATTCACACACTTCAGGTCAGACATAAACTTCAGTGATTTGCGCATGTATGCCGAGACTCACATACTCATGCTACACTCACGCATTAGGCTATGCTGCCTTGCTACCGGTCAGTGAAACCTTGTACGTGTGCAAATCAGCTCTTAACTGGAGAGGTGTCGAGCTCCTGAGCCTGGAAGCACAGATTTCCAAGCTCTAAGGATTTCAGGTCAGAACTCAGCTTCCTCCTGCTCAAGGCAGTATCGTCTCTACAGAAACCAGAAACGATGCCAACCCTCTCAAGACAGTTTCACCGCACATCCCCATCAACTTCTGCTGCAGTGTACTGCTGACAGCCCATTCAGTGACTGAAATGACTTCTTAATGAGCATAAACCTCCCCACGTTGGCCAACTTCGCCTCTCCCTTAGTGCACGCTCCCCTTGGCAGAGCAGCTCAGCAACAGGAGTGACACAGAGAAACGCGAAGGCATGACTGACTCTTAAGCCCTTGAGCACTGGCCGGCACTTGTGCCCTCTGAAACAACCCTGGGCAAGTACCAGGGCAGAGCTCCTGTCCTCTGCCAAACGACTTGCAGTGATTTCTTTGGATCTCAGGGAGGCATTCTGCATTAATCCTGACTGCGCCACATCAGCACTCTGCATTAAGAGGTTTTTATTTTTCAGAGCTGCCAATCTGGTATTTTTCCATTCTTAATAAATTCTTTTTTTTTTTTTCCATAAACAAAAAAATAACAAAGGAAGAAGATGACGAACTACAAGGAGATTTAGCCCTGAAATTTCTGGCTGCTTTTCCTTTCCTAGTGAGGGATCAAGACGTACTGCTACAGCTTCATTCAGCAAGGTCTTATGGAAATCTCATTTTGATACTAAAATGATGGTTCCAAACGTATGTTTTGCACATTGAAGAATTCACCCTCATTTATCTCTTCTATTGGACAGAAAAGGAACGATAAATTATTCCAGCCCAGAAAGCAAATAGCCACTGACAAAAAAAAAAGGAGCCGATCACCACTTGCTTTTCACTTATCCGCCTAAACACTTCAAAATATCTTCTTTTTACGTAAAAGATGTGTGGCTCGGCTTTGAATGGGGGCCTCTATGGCTGCACCTCCATGAAAATAGTAGAGAGAGATGGAAGCCAGAACTGTACAGCCTCCTCCTGTTCTCGTAGTTTCACTGCAGACTTGATAACCAAGTGGTATTAGGTGGCCCTTCTGTTTTTCAAGTGCTGATTAAAGCTGGAGGTGTCTTTCCTTTGGATGAAGCCAGTAATCAAGGATACAAATACAAATCCAGGAAGTACTTCAGAACTCCATAGAATAAAACTGGCATAAGCAATGCCAACTGGGGGCGAAAGAGCCTTTTCAGGCTATCGGCCAGACAAATGGACTTGCAGAAGGTGGTGCAAGCACCTCCAAAAGTAAATCCATGCTGTTTGTTTTGCAAATAACTTTTCAGCAAGCACAGAGAATACTCTTCATGTCTGAGCACTGGCTGACATATCCTGTGAGGGGGTACGATGTGATTTGGCAGCGTAGGTGAAAAAAGATACCAGCAGAAGGGAAATGAGGACAAGGGATTTATAATGGAGACTGGCAAGTTCCAGGGACTCAGTTTTTAATGACATAATTTTAAGGAAATTCCATACTGGATATCGTAAGATCACAGAAATGCTAGTTGGAAGCAATCTCTAAAAGCCTTCAGTCCAACCTTCCACTCATAGCAAGACTATTTCTGAAAGTAGTTCAGGTCAACGAATGCTTTTTCTAGCCAAGACTTGAAAGCCTCCAAGGGCAGAGATACCATGATGGCTTGAGTAACTAGGAGTGCTTCCAGTGCTGCTCCACCCTCCTCCTGTCCTTATGTCCAATGTAAACCTCGCAAGCTGTGATTTGTTATTGCTCACTGCTCACTGTTTTGTCATGTGGCATTCCGTAGTTTGACACTGACACCTTTGTAACTGCCCTTCAAATAGCAGTAGGAGGCTATCTGAACACCCCTGCACCTCCACTGTACCAGTCTAAACCAACCTGCATCCTTCAACCCTCTCTAAATAACCTGCTGAAGGCTCTTGAATATCTTGGCTGCAAATGCAGATGTCTCTGAGCAGCACTCCATGTAACAGCCCTTGGGTAGAGCTTGGAACAGCCACATGCATCTTCTCTTCAAACCCCCTTTCAACCTAGCTAATTTCATGTCCCATGTACCTTCCTAATGCAATGGCCTCTACTGCTTAATGAATAACATCTTACATGGAAAAGGCAGTTCTCTTTGTTATTTTTCAGTCCAGTCTTGTTTTCCCTGAATATTCCTAGGGCTTGGAGCAAGGAGGCTGAGCAGACCTTTGCTACACTTCACCTTTTACTTTACTTCACCCCAGCATACATATTTCACTCTATTTCATCATAGCTTCTCTCTCTCATCTATGATAAGCATCAGTAAAATGAACATTTATTTAAGGCAAATGCCTGAAACATTTTGGCTTTTGGGGTTTTGTTTTTTTGCTTTGATTTTAATTCATTACATCCTTTTGATATTAAGCAGAAACAACAGATCACTCAAGACTGCTGGTGAGGGGATGTGCCACCCTGAAAACCAGGCTGACTTAGTGGCTCAGCGCTGACTCAGAGGGAGAAAATCCACTTCACAAACCTCACCATTTGTTCCTCTGGCACCCTGGATTTTTCCTGGCAATCCCCCTACTCAGGGACTGATCATGCCTTTGCTTGAATAGCTGGTGATATAATGCAAGCACACAGCCCAGGCAGTGATGGCTCTAGGCCAGGAGAAGTCACACATGCAGGCAAAACCAACTCAAGTGATTTCAAGAGAAAAGAAGGAGTGGCAGAATGTGTTATTCCTTAAGAACAGCACAAGTGTCTGCTGCACAACAAGTCAAGGTTCGTCCTTAAAGGTGCATAATGATTTCAAGTAATAATTTTATTTAGGATGAGAACTCTATTCCTTACTTATGGTGGGAGAACAGAGCAGCAAAAAGAAGAAAGGAGTGTGGGATCCTGGTCTGGGCTCTCTCACTGACTAACAGAGCAAACTTTCAAGTCACTAACTTTGGTTTCTTCTAAAACTAACTCTTTATTTAGCAGTCTTGATGCTCCTTAGAGGACATCCCTTAATATTGTACCCTCTACAGTAAGTCCTTATCTCAATTCAGAACGCGATACTGCTGCTAATCAAAGTAATTCTGAGGATGGCAATATCTTCACTATTTGTAAATGCTGAAGATTTGTCCCTGTCCTGTCCTACTTATGAGTTTGAGACGAATTGCTTTTGGATTAAAAGAGAAAGTACTGCCTTCATTATCACTTTCCATTATGCTTGCGATTATTCACATTAAAGTTCTGGGTTTGATTCTCTATGATACAATGACTTAAAGTATCAAGTAATTCATCTGCATCTTTCCTGCACTAAGAATACCATAAGTTAGCTGCACAGGAATCATCAGAGGCAGGACTGATTTCATCTGATTTCAGCTATCTGATAGTTAACTGCCTTATCTCTCCAGTTTAGTTCTTTCCATCACACTGAGCCACAAGAGATGGGAGCATCCAGGGAAAGACAGCCAGAGCCATCTGAGACAGCTGAGCTGCCCTCCAAATGTGTTCATGCTGTCCCCTGGTGAAAAAGTGAGCCTGCATGTTGAGATACCAAATCATGAGATTGGTAACACAGAATGAGATGACTATCACATTAGTGTGATTCAAAGCCTAACGATATAAATGAGGAAATTCCTGCCAAATGCCAGGGATCAGGCTCCACCCTGCAATAGGATTATTAACTAGTACATGGAGCTGTCCTTGGGTCTGCTCCAAAGCCCACTGGAGTCAACAATGTCTCACTAACCAGCGTTAACAGGCTTTGGACTAGGCTTTGCTGGCATATCAACAGCATATTAGCGCTGTATCCTTTACATTAAACATGTCTGGGTTTGTTCCAAGCTCAAGACACAGCGAAAAAAATAACTTTACCCTTTAGAAAATGAACCCGAACCCCCACAACCCGAGCAGGGTCTGGCTCCTGTTTTCTTTTCTTTCTTACCAAATCACCACCACCAGTGCTGTGGAATGGAATTTTGGAAGACAGCTGCTCAAAATCAAATTAATTACTCCCACTCTCTTCACTAACAAACGCATACACTTAATAGTCCAAGCAGTTTGTACTTCACCATGATAGAGAGCCACTGGTGAGTGAGGACTCTTTTCTGTTCTATTGTTACATCGCAAATGCGACCTATTCCTTTAGCATTAGTTCTTATTTTAATGCAGTATTATTCTTCCTAGGGAGATGTCTTTTTCTTTTAATCAAGAGGTAATGAAAACCACTGCGTTTAATGTGGTGTAGAACTGTTTGATTTAAACAACAGACCTAGTTCTACATTCACTAAATATTTATTGGGAAAATGATAGTAAGTGAGTGAGAGAAGTCATACGTGAGCTGAAGATGAGTTGACTGATTTTTCTACCGGCTAAACCCAAGTGGACAATGTCACTTTTGATACACTGCTTTCCCAATCCCCATGTTTATCTTACACATGGTCCCACATTCAGAAACAAACATGCTTTCATAATGGAAGCAATTATGGGCTGTCAGCTGAGCTGCCATAGCAGGCTGCATGCATCCTCTTAGCACAATTGGGAAGTAGGCTGTGGTGCTTCAAAAGCATTTCTGGCAGTCAGACTTTCCTGCTGGTAAAGTGGGTACCACAGCTCAGAGTACTGGTGACTAGTAGGTCCTTTTTAACTGCATGCCATGGTTTGCTGGCTTCTTCCAAAGCAGCAGTCTCCAGTAGATAACCCAGTATCTCCCACTAATGTGTAGCATGACCTACCTACCAAAGACTCATAGAAGAAAGTGCTGTTTCAGGAAGTGGCGGAGAGGGACTGAATTTGTTTCTAGGGCTGTGGGAAAAAAACTCTGGTGAGCATCACGCTTGTGTCTTTTTAATCCATTGACGGTCTTTAAAATACAGAAAGCAAAGCAGCAGTATTTTAGAAGAGGTATAGCATACATGCTGGGCTGCATCAAAAGGAGTGTGGCCAGAAGATCAAGGGAGGTGATTCTCTCCTCACCCCACCTGCAGTACTGCCTCCAGCTCTGGGGCACCCAACACAACAGGGATGTGGACATGCTCAAGTGGGTTCAGAGGAGGCCATGAAGATGCTCACAGGGCTGGAGCATCTCTGCTATGGAGACAGACTGAAAGAACTGGGCTTGCTCAGCCTGGAGAAGAGAAGACTCCCTAGGAGACCTTGTAACAGTCTTCCAGTGCCTAAGGGGGGCTTACAAGAAACCTGGAGAGGGGATTTTGACAAGGGCCTGTAGTGATAGGACAAGAGGGAATGGCTTAACACTGACAGAGGGGAGGTTTAGTTAGATATTAGGTGGAAATCCTTCCCTGTGAGGGTGGTGAGGCACTGGCACAGGCTGCCCAGAGAAGCTGTGGCTGCCCCATCTCTAGCAGGGTTCAAGGCCAGGTTGGATGGGGCTTGGAGCAACTTGGGCTAGTGGAAGGTGTCCCTGCCAATGGCAGGGGGTTGGAACTGCACGATCTTTGAGGTGCATTCCAACCCAAACCATCTTATGACTCAATGATTCTACAACTCTCAGCTTTCCAGCAGTCAATGAACCTATCATGTACAGCAACATAAACCTGCTATGATCCTCCCATCAGGAGGAACCAGAAGAGGTCGGTGCTGGAGGAGAGGCCACTGTCAGGCTTGAGTTTGTGCAGCAGCAATCACTCCATACACCCTTCCTCACTGCATCCAGCAGCAAAATGTGCAAAGACAACTGCCACCTCTCCCACGCAGAGGGACGTGAGGGAATTTAGTGGCTGTTACTGGTTGATCAAAGGCTGTCAGTGAGACTGACTCAGTGCCGAGTGAAGTCAATGCAAAGCCCTCCCATAGACTCCAGTGGGCTGTGGATGAGACGCTATATTCACAGGCTATTATTATTCTAATTGATTTATATGAATGCCATGTGTGCTAAAACAATACGAAAGAGCAGAGCATTCTGAAAATAAATAAATCTTAAGTACATCTTTTCCAAATAACATGTCACAAATTTCGGGTAATCCGAAAAACTGCTGGTCCAGATGGCTGCTCACTCCCTCTCCCTTGTGTCAGTCTCACACAATATTTGGGGTGCAACCAGAGGGGAATTACTGCATTATTCACCGTCCTCTCCACAAATATATCTTTTTTTGCTTTACTTCCCTTTTCTCACAGTGCTTTTTCCCCCCTCCCTGAATCACTGGAATAATTTAATCAAGACAGCAAAGAAGCCAGATGTTTCTGTTGTAAAGACAAGCTCAGTACCTGTAAGCCATGGAGGGGGCTTAATAAACACGAAGTGCCTATTCTTTAAAACGTTCCACAGTTTTGTATTCACTTTTCATTTCGAAATGCACCAGACCTCGTCAAAGATGCTACTTTTCATCATCATAATGTTCCTACCAAAGCAGGAACTCATCAAATCTATTCAGTAACAAAGCAACTAATCCCAACCTTTTCTTCCAAGACTTCTTTTTTTATCCATGTAATTTCATAGCATCAGGATGTCCTGCCACAGTTTAAGCAAGCGAGCAAGCCAAAAATTCCAAGGGATATAGCTTTTTCTGAGTATGCTTTACACCGGCTTGCCAGTTACAAAAAGATCAATTGATTTTTAGCCATTGAAAAATAAAATAAAATTAAAGGAAAAGAAACCAGGAACAACACATAATTCTAAAAACAGTCACCATTTTAGGGATCTGTGAGCACTTTGCCAGACCAACATACTCATAGAATTGCAAAAACACATGGAACTTTAGTATAATAAAGATGAATAAATAGCAGCTTCACGACAGACACTGTTGAATGGCTTGAACCTTCCCCTGCATTGCTGGCCAGCCAGCAGATACTAAGAATATTTTCCTGTCTGCACTGCTTTGGATGTGTATCACCCAGCTAAAGAATCCAGTTGCTGCTTCCAAACCAAGTTGTGCTTCCTAGGACAAACATCTGTATTTTTCATTGTAGGCACTGCAAGGTCTATCTCCAACCTTATCTCATATCCTTACATACAGGATGAAAGCTAAGATGGAAAGACCAGAGCATTTAACTTCATACACCTGTGCATTACATGTGCATTAAAAAGGTAGCCCCACGCTAACTGCTGCCCAGAAGGACATCACCAGCTTTCGTTTTCTGCCATTTAAAACACAACTGACCCTATCCCACCATCCTTACCAAATTTCTGAACAAGAGCCTACACTCTCCCTGTAAATAAGATACCTGTAACTGATGTTATTCAACCTACAGATACCAGTTCCACCACACCACTCTTCAGGGAGACATCCTTGGTCCTCTAGGTTGGACTGATTCTCATGCACAGCCTGGGTGGGGGTCCTCATCTACTGGATCTCCTTACAGGTATACACACCCAGTGCAGGACCAAGTCTTCCACATTTCTCCAACAAAGCATTCATATGACATAGCCCTCCTTTCCATCCTAACACTCTTCATCTCACGTTTGAGTCCTGATGATGCCTTTTTTTCTGAGCTTGACATACACAGTTATTCTAGGCATGTATCCCTCTTGACTGTTACAAATCCCATCATTTGGATGATCTCGCACCTACCTCTATCTTGTTATCCTTTTCTCTTTGGTTATTGAACCCAAACTATTTGTCTTCATCTCCAAGATTCTTTAAGGACAACGTCTTTCTATTGATAATTTCTCATTTGGTATCAAAGGGTTAACTTGCATTTCCAGTTGATCCAGGATGCCTTCCTCACCCTTAGCTATACGTTCAAAGAAAGCCACTCAGTCACTCAGTCTCTCCCGTTCCAACAGCCTACCCCTCATTGCCTTTGGTGACTCTGCCTTAAACTCTCCGTTGCCTAAATAAAACTGGTGAGAGGTTTGGCTGCCAGGACACCAAAAGCAGTGGCAAAGTACACTTTCCTGGCCTTTTTCTGCATGCACTCATCACACTGGGGGATGCTTAGCTAGAAGACATACTTGGTGCGGATTGCCTTTCTCATTTACAAATACTTCTACACATTTGTGATGGATGCTGCTGATTTACTTGTAAATCTGAATTTACAATTCTTCTTCTATTCATCACACTTCTGTTGTCCAATCAAAAAACAAGGTCAGCATCAGATGACTGAAGTAACTAATTACAAATTAATAAAGAATGAAAAGTGTGTGCTAACAGTTTCTAAATTAACCTGCGGCATGGCCTGCAGCGCCATAAATAGTCCACTGAATAGTTATGAGGAGAATTAATGTCATTACAATAAAGGATTTTTTGGAATAAATAATTTGACCAGATTAAGCCAAGTTACGTCTAGGCATTTATTACATCAAATACACTCATTTAGAAAGCAGACATCCAAAACCACTTCACAATTTGCAATGTGGCAGAGAGGAGTTAGTAATTATCCATCCAAACAAAACAATTTCTTTTAGTAAAAGAGGGAATTTATTAGACAGGAGAACTTGGAGAGCTCTTGCGCATTGATAACATGTATTAGTTTCATCTTTCCTAAATACACAGAGTCTCAAAAGAAACAGTCCTATGCAGTAAATTTCAGGGGATGAGATATCTGGTTTTTAATGGCACATTCTGGGTATTCAAGGATTTCGTTTACTTTGACTGTCAACTCTAATGCCCAATTAAGGACAAGACACGTTTTACAGGACTCCTGTAAACTTCAATATATTCTTTAATTCTTTTTTGATGTACATGAAAAAAAATATATCTTTAAGCATATTACAATGATTTTAAGAGGATGTGAACAATAAAAGAAGACTGTTTACTGCCTGCCTGGGAAACCTACCATTGTGTTTTCCAAAGGAAAAACACAAAACGTGGAGCAAAAAGCAGTAGGAAAATGCTACCAGAGAGTGATAAATGCCTGTGTTTTAACTTGCTTGGCTGTGAGGGGTGACTGAACACAGCGAGATAAAAGCAAAAGGGACCAGCTGGAAAGAAACCCAATGAGAGCAGAATGAAATTGAATGAGATAGAATAGAACTAGCTTTTGTAGACTTGATCTGAGAAACACTGCATGGGCGAGAAGGTAAATATGCAAAAAGGCTGCAAATTTTCTAAGCAGCAGAACTAGCAAAATTGTTTAAAATATTAACATCCTGCATGTTGTACTTTTAAAGAGTTTATTATCAGTTCTAAGAAACCAGGGTAAATAAAAATGTTTGTTTGATCCATTCCAGGAATTTTTAAACCTACAGTTTTGAGGAAACTCTGCTTGCAAGGAAGGAAAGAGACCATTCAACAACTGTCCTATCAGCCAGGTAACCATCTTTCTGTATTCCCAGATTACCATAAAATGTTATGAGAAAATACACAGAATCATAGAACAGTTAGGGTTGGAAAGGACCTTAAGATCATCCAGTTCCAACCCCCTGCCATGGGCAGGGACACCTCACACTAAACCATGTCACTCAAGGCCCTGTCCAACCTGACCTTGAACACCGCTAGGGATAGATAGATCATTTACAACTACTTTGGACATCCTAAATTTTTGGGTGGATCTAGGTGGTAACATGAAGGTGGGCTCCATCAGTGGGAATACGTGCTTAGGATCCCAAGAGCATTCATATTACTAACCCAAACCTTCCCTGCAAATGTTAGCCACGAGGTTGTCCTATCCTCATGGTGACTTTAGTGAAACACCAAGTAAGATAAGACAGCACTCATGGGCAATAAGGCTGGGAACCTTCCTCAGAGACCATGCACTTCCCTAGGCAGGGCTTACTTTGGGCGTTTGAGCTTGAATGGCAGCTAAGCCATTTGGATCTCGGCCCATGGTTACCTCAGCAATTCGTCAACACAGATGAGTAATAAGAACAAGGTATGCAGCGGTTACAATCAGCATCTTGTAAGCTTGGTGGCAGTACCCCAGATTTTAGAAATATTGGTGATGCTACTTCCTATTTACTGTAATTCCTACAAGCATGGTAACATCCCCTCCTCTTCTTTCAAATACACACCATCCTTTAGTCCTTTGTCTTGTGAAAGTCCAGGGGAGTTTCTTCCCTTCATCTGACTGAGCATGGATTAGGCCCTCAACTTGGCAAGCGAAACACTCCAAGCACACACCAAAACAGTGCATTTGGGAAGAATCCTGAGTTGTTTTCTTACAAGAAGAAAATTCTGCAGAGCATTTGACAGGAAATAATGTGCTCACGGGTGGTTTCCTCCTCCAAAGCAGCTTATAAGCTGCAGCTGAGACAACACATACAGAGCCACTGGAGTTTCCCCAGATCCCTCAAATGGGGTTTCACAGCACTAAGAGAGCTGAAGCTGGAGCTAAAGATGTTTTTTCAAGGTGTGTCTACTGACTGTGGAAGAATTCAGGACTCTTCCTCATAGGCCAGAGCTGGTTTTCTCCATGGGATGTGCTACTGCTTGTTCTCTGCTTTGAGAAGTGATGTCTGCTTTCAGTAGGCTATTTGACGTATTTTCATTCCCTGTGGTTTCCTCACAGAAACCAGACGCAAAGCCAGTGATGGATAGCCCCATACCAGAAGGCTATTTCAGCAGCCTACACCGTGATGTCGTACAGAGAGGAGGACACTTGGCCCACAAATTCAAACACAGCACTGAAGATTGATCTCTTCTGGAACTCCTGTCTGATGCACTGACCATTAAGTTATGCAAACATGTTAATTCGCAACACACAATAAAGAAACTGCCACCTAACTCTCCAGGAATGTTTAATTTGGGGCCCAGCAGGGGAAAGACTTTCTGTTAACATGAACATTTCGTTAGTTTTAGCAACAGAGAATGTAAACTACAATGGAAAAAGTAATGAATGACTATTGAGAAGGAAGCTCACGGTTAAAATTTGCGTCCCCCAATAAATCAAAATGAGTCTGAAGGGTCTGCCACGCAGGCACACGGACTTTAAGAACTATTTTATTCTTCTGCAAAGGTCTGAAGCGTGCCAGGAGGATTATTTGTGGTCTGCTGCGCTCTAAGCCCAGATCTCCAAAGTAAGCAGGAGTCTTACTGAACAGGAATTTGACGCCTAAGTATCTTGGTTAGATGAGGGCCCCTGCTCACAACCCACTATGGCTTGTACCTATTGGCAGGTAGTCCAGAAGCCCAGGTAGAAAACAATACCTGCTCAAAAGAGCTGATAATTTAAATAAAGAGTGGATGAAAGGAAGTGTTTGCACTTCCTTAGGGCTGCACTCAGATCGCTAAAGGTGGGCCAAGATGATGCAGTAATTTCCAAAGGTCATATGGAGAGTCTGTGCAGACCCTGGAAATACTCAGAGATGTTTCGTCACCATTTTCCTTACATTCCTTCCTTTCTCTGGCTCGATGACTTGAGCACTTGCCCACTTATAAAGTTCTTGTCCCTAAAAACAGTGGCTGTATCGTATGGTGACATCTCTTACCCTGGCATCTAATTTGAGCCTCCAAGAGGAACAGCAGCAGAAGGAACACAGAGATAGGAGGGATGCTAAGTCCACACAGCAGAGCTACCAGGACATTCATCACACCTTTAACTTTCAGTGAGGACAACCCACTGCCCACCATGTGCTTCTCAAATCACATGCAATGAACTCTGCAGTCACACAATGACTTGCCAGTGTGCCTCCAGTGACCCCAACATCCTTTCACTTCCCAGACTCAAATGGCAACAAAGAGCTCATCCATCCCATCCTCTGGATTGGCAGCCTGTTGCAGAGGCCAAGTGCTGATCCTTGCCCAGGCTGGACTCAGTCCCATTCTCAGGTCTCTTTGTACCCCCTCAGAAGCACGCTGCCAGCAAAGCCCTCTGCATTCCCCTTACACAACGCAACTGAGGTGAGAGGGGCTTTCCCTTCTCTCTTCCAAAATTGCCAAGTGCTTTCTGTCAGATCAAAGGAGAAGCAAATTAGTCAATCACACTGCTAATGCAGCAGCAGCACGTCAGCTTCCCAGCACAGCCGTGTGCACACTGCCAGCTAACCGCAGGTGTAACCTACTTCTACAAGAGAAGCTATCCATCATCCCTGACATAAACCATTGAGCTTGGACAAAATGGCCCCTCTACCTAGCTCCAGAGTTTCTAGAGCAGCCTGTTGTGACAGATTCAAGCTGGATGTGAGGAAGAAATTCATTACAATGAGGGTGGTGAGACACTGGCACAGATTGCCCAGGGAAGTGGTGGATGCACCGTCCCTGGAGACATTCAAGGTCAGGCTGGATGTGGTTCTGGGCAACCTGATCTAGTTGAATATGTCCCTTCTCATTGCAGGGGGGTGGACTAGATGACCTTTGAAGGTCCTTTCCAACTCAAACGATCCTATGATTCTATGATTTAGATGTGATGCCCAATACCACATTTGTTGGCTCAGTCCTGACTGGGCAATGGAGAGTGACTGCACACAGCAGTTACCAGTGGGTGCCCAGCATGGTTCAGATACCCCATGGTGCAGCAACATGGGCAGAAAGCATGGCAATCCAACTGCTTGATGTTATCACGTATATACTATGAACAGCGCTTGGCATCCTTGCCCCCTTTCACATCTTATCTGGATTTCAGGCTTTATTAGGAGTGATGACAACCATGCTGTCATGTGGGGCAGTTGCTCCAGGCAGCTGTGCAGCAGATGAGTCCTGGCATTGCCACTGCTGCTCAAGCCCCATCACCATGTATCAGTCAGGGTGTGAATTCCACGTGACACCTCTCCAGCCAAAATACCCTCCTCCCTCTCCTGTTGTCTCCTTCTAAAGCTTGATGAGTCAGTTTTGGTCAAAATCATTTTGTCATTTCTCTTCCGTGTGTGCGAACACAGAAATGAAGTGATGTGAAGGGGCAGGAAATTCTTCTGGTTTATGTCTTCTGTGTTCGGCTGGATGTGCAAAGTGGGTGAGAATGAAGTTAATCACGGTGGTTTTGAGGTTTTGAGACCATGGGGAACAGACTAAACTGCTTCCTGACCCTGATTTACATTAGGAGTTGAATCCAGTGGTACAAGTCTCTGTAGCGATGAACCTCTTTTGCAGCTACACCAACAATCAATTTGGCATCTCCTTTCTCCAACTGCTCTTATAGCAAAGACAGTAACAAAACAGACATCTTTTTTTAATAAACAGACCCAACTCCTTGTTATTACACGATAACCAGCCCCAGGATGTTATCAAAACAGTGCAATACGCATTGCTAGCAACAGGCACACCATCTCCAGCCCTGCTCTGCAGCACTATCAAACACCCTTCTTCAGAGGCAGCAAAGAGCATGAAACCACTTCTGATCAGCCCCAGTGTCCCCAGCTCACATCAGCGTGCCTAAAAATAAGCATGTTGCAGCCTGACATGTAATTATACCTCACTGGCACCCAGCACTGTTCTCGCAGGGTGGAGGCAGGAGGCCAAGGCGACAGGATCTGCTACCAGTCCATCCTCCCACAGCTTCCTAGCAGTGGGATGAGCTTCCTAGCTCATCTTTCGCTACACAAAGATGAGCAGCAGTTCCTAGCTCTCTGCTTGCACTCAGCATGAGTTAAAACAACTCTTTCTTATCTTCACTTGCTGTTGGAAGAGCAGCACTGTTGTGCTGAGGCCAAGCAAGCCCCCGGAATTGCTCTCTGGTGAGGATGTGCCCCTGCTCATCCTGAACCTCATGCCTTGCAAGGCACTTAGAAACCAGCTCACAGTGCCTAAAACAGGCACACAAGAAACAGAATCCCCTGTGGCCCCTGGTTCTTTTACAAGCCTGTGCTCCTGATGGATGCTCAGGTGGCTGCTTTCTGCAGAGCACAGCTCAGGTGGCAGAGTTCGTGTCTCGAGAGCAGAGCAGCATAAAAAATGAGAAGTCTCCTACAAACAGGACTCTGCTGCGTGACACCAACTGCTCTCAGCCAAGAATTATTGTGAGTGGAAAGCTCAAGTGGAGTTGGGTTCAAGCTTAATGAATTATGTTCATTTTCCAGCATATTGTTTTGGCTGATAAATCACAGCTTCATGCACCATTAGCATGTAACGATTGGAATATATAATCAAAAGCCAGCTTTTTGTATCGTTTACCTTTGAGAAACCAGATTTGCTCGCTGGAACAGTTTTGAACCATTACGCACGCTTATCAGCAAAAAATCTTTGTTTTATGTCAAGTGAAGCAATATTTAAAGCCCTTGCAGCCAAGCAAGGTTTGGGAAAAAATGAGAGGCTCACTTAGTTTGACAAATGCAAAAGGATTTGTGATGCTATTTGAAAGGATTGCAGGAAACTCAATGAAAAATAAGAAGAACACACAATTATGCATTTACAATACATTATTATAAATGCTTGTTTGGGGCTTGGATGCATGAGTAGAATCAAGACCCTTTTGTTCTAGATGGTGTTAGACATTGTGTTGTATTGAGAAGGGGTTTGTTTGTTTGTTTGTTTTGCTCAGAGGATGCCCTTCTGACACTGGCCACCTCCTCTGAGTGATCAGGATGGATCAGATGTGGATGGGCTTACCAGCTCTGGACCATCATCCTTCAGCAGGGGCCCTAAACTCAGCCTTGACCAAGATCAGCAGCGGACAGAGAGCATCTTCTCATGCCCTTTTAACTCACCCTGCAGGCAGCCACGAAGCAGTTGGCAAGAAGGCTCTCTGCACTTGAATATACTTTCCTCTTCTATCTACTGACACTTGAAAAAAGGGAGGAAAAAACCCTTGCTTATTTCTGCCTCATGCTTTCATAACCCTGAGGAAAAACTGTTTGGAAATGGTTTGTCCGCAACAGTATAGAGCTATCAAAGGCTAAAAATTAGAAACACCTCCTACAGAAGGGTGAATCAAAGGTATGTAAAGCTGAATACAAATCTGAACTTAAACAGGGCTTCATAACTGCCTCCTGAGTACAATTTGTGCTCCTGGATAGGAATGAAGTCTCATATTTCCAGAGAAGTGGGTGCTTTTGCTTGCTTCTTGAAATGCTTGGTTGAACAGCAGTGCAGAGCTGTAAAAATTGGTTTATTTTAATGTGCTTTATGGGTCTGATTGTTAACAGAAAAGGCCCGAGGGCTGTGTGAGTCTGTGCTTGTGCACTTCTGCACTAAACTTTTATGTGTGTGATCTCCCACACTGTGTAAATGGTATATGTGACCACATGAACCACTTGTTGTGCCCTAAGCAAACTTCTGTTCAGGCACAACAATAGCAGCCACAATGTCAGTGTGGTGGCCACTGGCATCCAGAAGGATCTCCACCTTCTGAAACCCAGACACTAGAGACCTAGAAGCAATGGCGAGATTGTATATATGCAGAATATGTAAGTACAACTGAAAGAACATTGGGCAATGAAAAGGTAAATGTTTCTACCTGTCATTCCCCTTGTAAGTCCTATTTTCCTTGATCTCATCTTCCCCCAGTTGCTGACCAGCCCGTTCTCTCCAATTGTTCCTTCCTTTAAACCAGTGTCGAGTACCCCAGATGTGAACTCTCAAACTTTGGGGTTTACAGATCTATGCATAGATCCAGTCTGGATACAATTAAGTCAGATCTTCTGCTGTGAGCCAAACAAGAAAGCCAGGACGCAGATTTTTGATGACAGCAGTGCTGTTAATCTGGCCTTGGACCTGATTTGTCTGCTGCAGTCCACTCTGCTTACGAACACTTGCCTTCCAAGACAGATGCAAAGAGATTTCTTCCCCAATGAAGAAAAGGAGATGAAGCCTACTTGAAACAGCAGAAATCACAACACCAGACCACACACGTTCAGCCAACAGCAGCATGTTGCAACTTGCAAATGTGTCACTAAAGGGCTGTCATTCCCAGTGGGTCTGTAGGTCTGTACAGGTCTCCAAACTACAATATGTGGCTCCAGAGACATCAACAGAAAAGTCAAAAGCTAGCATCCATCTCATGCTTTCTTGATACTTCTCATCAACATCACTCTGCTTAGCACAGTAAATAGATTTGTTTGAAATGAATGGTGCTTGGCACACAGAGGAGAAATAAGAACACATTCAACTTCATTTTTCCAGGGTGACAGTTCTCCAGCTCACCCAAGTTGAGTTTTCCTGAAAGCTAAGTACTTTCCACCATAAGTGTTCTTGTTGGACTAGAAGATGGCAATGTCTTTCTTATTCAAAGAAAAAAGAATGGAATTAGTTCGCTAAGTGCTTCCAGTTCCTAAAGGGCAGGCATGATGATACACCTTCCAGAACTTGGCACAGCGTCCTTATACTTTCCCTGGAAAAATCTGGTTTTGAACCATTGTAGCAGGGCTTGACTAGAACCCAAAAGCCACCTACAGGCAAGAGACCTCTGGCTTGTCCTCCATACTCAAAGAGCTGTAGAAATCCACAAACACCCACATCCTACATCTTCAGAGTTGCTGACCAGAGTCTAGTGGATGTCCTCTAAAGTGTCTTCCCTGTCCTCTTGAGGGGCCAAACAGCATTTATGCCTGTCTGATCAGTTGGTTCTTTCTTCCAAATGCCTTATCAAGGACACCACAGGCAGAAGCTAGATAGAAAGCAAATGATGACACAGCCTCACATGTAAGATATTAAACATGGTAGGAAAAATGAAGTTCACATTTTACTGAATCTGACAATTTCTCTCATTACTGGTTTTGACAACAGTCTTATTGGGAAGATTGCTCAGGGCCAGGACAAAGGTCTACTTCACAGTCACAGGTGGGGGAGCCCATCCTTCAGGATAATCAAGGAATCAGAGAGAGTTCAAATCTGCCTGGCTCAAAGGAGGTATCAAAAAAGCCCTACAAGTGTGTTCCCCTCTGAACTTGCGCAGGATGGACAGGTCTCTCCTTCCAACTCATCATAAATTTCATCCTGAGCTAAAGTTGTTTTCTTATCAGAACCAATATACTTCTCCCAAAAGCTTCCACGGCAAAGAATGAGAGTTTTCAACATCAATGAAACCATTTTCAGCAAGATCCTTCCTATCTCTCTGATACACATTTCACTCTCACATTGTTATACAAAAAGCAAATGAGTTTTGTGTCCCATTGTGCGGGTGGACCACAGAGCTTGGGTAGATTGCTCTGTGACCTGCTTGGTGGCAATGGCAAAGAATTCCTGTCCTGACTACACATCCCTTGCTCCGAGTCCTTAGATGTACTCAGTCTCAAGGGAACTTTAGCCTGAAATGCCTAACCACAGACCTGGAAATGATTTTAAATATATTATAACAAATGTTGTTAATCACACCCACTCTCTTATAGTTTGGCCTGTAAAACAAGAATAGAGAGTGAAGAAGACATCCTACTTCCCATTTACTGGCAGCAAATGCATTTCCTGTGTTACAGAGCTATACATTTCACTAGGAAGGGATGCTCTCTAGTGGTTAGAGTATGAGATGGGAAAAGGAGACCTCAAGAATCGCACTTCCTGTCTCTCCTATCTGTATGCTGCATATGAGGAGGCAACTCATCCCATCTCACTGTGCCCTGGTTTTCCTACAGCTCTGGCTCACAGAAATTCCTCTTCTATATGGAGAAGGCTTAAGTTGATGTTTGCAAGTGTTTGGAGTGGAGGTTTTAGGCTAAAGCTAAGCACTATTACTGAGTTGCATTAGGTCAGAATGAAGATGGGAAAAAGGGAAAACTGGTATTAAGAAAGAAAGGTCTGAAATGCTCCTGACAGCTCTTCCCCTGCTTGTTATTTTAAGTCACGGAAACTGTTCTTTAAATTGATTGCTCCTTATCTTTACTTAAGGCATCACAGATTTTTATATAATTAAAATTTCCTTGACAATTGCCCAGGATTTACAATGTGAAATGTTTCAATTTTTCTTATATTGTGTCTTGGCATCAAAGAATCTGCACTCGTTTCCTAAGTACGGGATAAAGATGATTTCTGGTGGGAGACAAATGAATCAAGACCTTGACACCCCTATTTTTTTCTTTCTCTTTTTCTTTTCCTTTCCTCCTTTTTTTTTTAATACATCTGGTTATTATTGAACAGAGGCTTTCATGTTTTAATGATAAATTGTCTTCTCCCGCTGTAACAATGTCCCCAGACGGCTTGTCTTGGCTGAAATGTCTTCTAAGAGCATCTGCTTTTGATCTATAGGGGTTTTAAATCCTTGGATCTAATCTCTAGCCTGACTGACTTGAAAGCTGATTTCCACAAAAGCAGAGTGTGAAACTTGTAGAAACCCTTTAGTGGAATCACTTGAAATTGTTTAAAAGACTGTACTGACAATACTCAATACGTCCTTGGGACTTTTTTTTCTGCATATTTACATATATAGGTGATATATAAAAAAGTATAAGAAAAAGACATAAGAAAGGAATTTCTTTTAACAAATGCTTCAGCGGTATTTCTGCATATGTAATCTGCATATGTTGTGGCTTAATACTTTAATAAAGAAGGACTGGAAGCTTTCCAGAGCACAGTATTTATGCCATGTATATCAATTAAGATAATTGCCAATTATATTGATATGTCAATTAAAGTCAAGTGACTTTTGAAAGAGTTATGCCTGCTATTAATTTAGTTACATGCATATGCTGTAAGTATATTTTTAAGGGCTGATCTCCAATTTCTCAGTATCGTTCACATCCAGTACATCCAGCACATAAACACCATGCTCATTTTGTTCTTTCTGATCCACTTTAGGCTGCAGCTCCATAAAGACAGAGAAGACAAAACAGCAAGAAGACAAGACAGAGAGCAGAGCTCTTTTCCTTGGCGGCATGGTGCTGGCACACTGTCTGCCTTCGTTTGAAGCACATTCAGTAGATTTTGATTTCACCCGAGCACAAATGAAAATTGGAGCTGGCTAGTATATGCATGAGATTTCTGTGGCTAAGTAGAAACCACTGTGGTCAAATGAAATAGAACCTCATAATACTGCAATATATACATTTATTTGTGTGTGTTTGTGTATGTGTGTGATAAATATCCTCCAAGAGTTCATTTGTCTATCAAACTCCACACAGTATATTGCAGTGCATTAACAACAGTGACAGACAGACCCTAAAGGGTTGAGAGTTTAGGTTTTGCTGGGATTAAACTGAACTTTGGACAAATTCATGGTAGTTTGAGCAGAAAAGCCCTTCTGCACAAACCTTCTGGTTAGAATATAATGGAAGCCAGACCCCAACCTCCCCAACTTGAGGTTTGCAAGACCAAACCCTAACAGCTGATGAGGTTGTGCTAAACCAAAGCACCCCCTGTTTTCTCAGCACAAAGATGAGATAAAAGGGGAATCGATTCAACCTTTTACTCCTTGCACCTTAGCAGCAGTGCTGAAACAGAACCAAATGAAGATATATCCCCATTACCTTTCATTTACAGCCTGCATTTCCAAAGCAATCATCTGGCTAGTGAGCTTTGAATGCCTCAGAATGCAGCCTCTCCCAAGCCATCCATAGATTTCCCCATAGTTCATGGCTCAAAATGAATTTTCAGAGGCTCCACCAAAACTTCTAACTATTTCTGTGGCTGACTGGGCCAGAGACATGACGGAAACAACCATTTCATAACCTTTCAGAACTGCCGCTTCTATCCAAACCCAAACTCCAAAGCAGGGACGGGATGTGAGAAGCAATCAAAAACAACACTGGAGAAACATTAATCCATCCTAGTAGGAAGACTCAGCTTGGCTTTGGGTTTGGTTCCAGGCATGAGGAAATACTCGGGGAAAGTAAAGTTATTTCCTTAGATTCATTTGCCCATTTCTCATTAACAAAGCTTTCTGATACTCTGCAGTGCAATACCTTGCCATGGATCCTGACTCTCTGAATGGAAATCAAGTGAATTATTTCTAGGATGCTATAAACCTGGACTGAAAGAATAAATACCTGGGATGGAAATAGGCAAGAAGCCTCAGACTGAGCCAAGAGGCTCACTTACTCTAGGAAATGAGCACTGTGGAGCACAGATTTTTTTGACCACCGAGTGATAAGATTCTCCCTGGACTTCAGTGTTAACTGAAGCATCTTGCATTAAGAATGTATTTTATGGGGAACTTACCAAATTGAACCATTATCTACAAGTTCTTCTGTTGCCACAACTGTGGCTGCTTTGACCCAAAGAGATGTCATGTATGAGCTAACTGGGGAGCTAAGAGCTCAATTGAACATCCCCTCCCCAGACACACTTTCTACCATCTCTATTAGAGTTGTTACTAAAGGGTTTGGTTTGTGGGGTGATGAAGAAACCAAGATAAAGTAACTCCAGCCGCCAAGCAGAAAAGACAATACAACCCAGCTTTCTCAAGCTAGTTTCTGGCAGAGACATTAGGAACTGTTACAGCCAACTATAATCAAAGGGGAGATTTGACTGCATATGACCCCAAACTTTCTCTAAATTCAAATTTGAGCTACTGAGTTGTCAGTTTAATTGCTTTGCTGTGGATGCAGCTACTTTTATCTGATTGTAAATCTCCCTGTCACTTAGGGTATCATGTAGAACATTTCTGATGGTGCATGCAGAATGTTTGTTCTTAAATACTACAGCAGAGAAGAGGCCCAAGCATCTAAGATTACCCCGGTGACAGCGCACACAGAGATAAAGAACAAGGAGACAGTATGCAAGGAGGCTCCCAGGGACAGCAGAAGATGAGACACCTGGGGTTTCCCTGGACAAAACCAGTGCAAGGAGATGTCAGTGGCATCAGGGAAGAAGAGCCCAGCACCTGCCTTACTCTGCCACGAGTTTAGGACCATCTCTGCTCCTTCTACCACAAGGACAGGTCAAGCAGAGTGGGCATGCACAGCCATGAAGCATAAGAGGTCTTTGTGGAGGGGGGGGGTCAGCATGGGGCACCCACTGCTTCAGCAGGGAGTGTAAAGCCAAACAGCTGGCCACAGCTGGCAGTACGCTTATCCCCTCCATGCTGCGGTATCACTCTGCAGATTTGCTAACTCTCCTGTTGAGTGCAGTTACGCATTAGAGCTGCTAATACGCAGTGATTTTGCCTTAAGCTTGAAAGCACCAGAGGTTAAACAGATTTTGATATAAGAGCCTACAAGGAACACTCTATTTAAAAAGCCTATGCATCACTGGCTACAACTGAAAGGATGATGAGTGGTAGGAGGAGATGAAAGGTGGTTCAGACATGGGTATGATGACAACAGTAAAGAGAAATTAAATACACTGCAGGGAAATAGAAGTCATAATCATCTTGGGTTTGCAGCTCATGAACAGCGAAAAGCTTACGTGATGAAACAGCAGGTAGAAGTGCCTTGAGACTCAAGTTTTAAGGCCCCAAGAGTTTAAACTTGACATTCAAGCCTTTAAAAGTTTTATGAGGGCATCCAATAATTCCTCCTGCTTGGCCCCCACGCACCCTCCCCCCCGCCTGATGTGCCGGTTTTTTGATTTACACACCTTCCTGAACACACAATGAATTCCAGGGAAAGCATGCAGAAACCATTGTAGGTCTGTAATTAAATAGCCTTCACGCAGCTTAACCTCTCCAATAATGCACGTCCAGATGCAATTCAAAAGGCTGCTACACCTTTGGCTGGTGAAAACTGGTGCAGCCTCGCCAAAGACTACAGATTCCAGGACAGATTTTATCCAGACAAGTATAGTCCCAAACTGTGCAGTCTGCTGGATGCAGGCAGGAAAATCTTGTTAATCCACATAGGGCTAATTTATACGCTTGAGCATCCTCCCATGAAAATTATTAGCCCAACAACACACTCTGCCAGCAAAGACTTCACAGCAGAGAACTACAGCTATGTGTCCTCCACGGCCACCCTTCACTAGTTCCTCTGCTGTACAAGGACGTGAGCTACCGACCAGAAAGGCAAAATGACAACAGCAGCTTTACTGACCATGTCACATTAACCAACAGTACAGCAGATCCTACATTTAAAATACTCCTGTGCTAATTTTATACGTGTTCTAATTATACTAATGACTTTTTTAATTACAGCATGCTAATTATACTGAAATTAGACATGATTATGTTAATTACCAAGCTCCGCACTAATGCCACTTTTATTAGATACAGATCTCTTATTTTAGTCTTTAATAAAACTGATGATTCTTTTAAAAGTATTGAAAGCCATGAGTGCCCTTTCTTTCTTTTTACCCACCTTAACCACTGCTTCCTTTGGTGTAACAGAAAATACAGATGGTCAGTGCTGTCAGTCATAACCATCCTGTGCTCATCAGCTCATCAGCCATCCTGAGATCCTCAGTCTGATGAGCACAGTTTGAGAGACCTAGCAGCTACATCTAGAACAATTAAAGCAGCTTCAGAACTGGCAATAAATCCATCACACACATGTCCGGGTCCTACCCTACTGCCATCACTCACAGGGCCAGGACTCATAGATTCTGGGAGACGATTGCAATCTATACAAATGCTTGAAAGCTGGTAACACACAGCCTAGAGTACCACAGAACAGAAGGAATTGTGAGCTCTGGAGAGTGCACCCACGGTCACAAAAGACAAAATCCAGTCTTCTGAGAAGACACAGGAGAGCTGCTGTGCCTCAAATTGTGAACACGGACTCAAAAGCCAATATTGTGCGAGGCATTATGGAAAAGAGAAGTTATCTATCATAAAATCATAGAATGGTTTGGGTTGGAAAGGACCACAAGATCATCCAGTTCCAACCCTCTGCCATGGGCAGGGACACATTACACCAGACCATGTCACCCAAGGCTCTGTCCAACCTGGCCTTGAATATGCCAAGACCCCGTTCATTCAGCAAAACCCAAGGGAAGGTTGCTTTGTTCCTGGTGTAAAAACATAGCTCAGGACTAAACCTCCCTTGGAGCATGCTTGATATTTAGATGAGCACAAAGATAGGTGGCACATCTCATCCATGATGGGTTATTAGCACATGGGGTTAGGGACAGAAATCTGAGCTCCGGAAGGGAACAAAGAAAGAGTGCTTTGTGACGGATGATTTTTGAAAAATGGGGGTGCTTGCAATAGTACATATGGATTATCAGGTAGAAAGAGAGGTGAAGTGCACCTTGGACCTAACACGCTTACACAGATGTTGCATCATCTGTGGTCAACAGTCAATAGCTTTGGCCACACTTTGGCAACTTCTAACCAATCATACTGGAATGGTTTTGTGCAAATGTTTTCCCAGGACAACTCAAACTTCTTTCAATGCTCTTTATAGCCTAATTTCCTCTGTCCTATCTAACTGTGCTTCCTTTGGATCTACCAGTCTCAGTAGCTCTCTAGTAACTTAGGGCCAGTTTCCATCAAAATGATGGGAGAGTAAAGCCGCTAACTCCTACACCTTTCATGAACAGAAACAACCAAACACAGGAGGAACAAAAGGGGGGCAAAAAAAAAGCTAAAATTCACTACAGAAACAGCATGGCTGCAGCACAAAATCAACCCGTTCTAGACACTGAGAATCCTGCCAAAAATAACTTCCAGCAGAAACTTGGTCACAGTTTGTCAAAGAACAACAACTTGATACAGAACGAAAAGGTGATAAGGATTCTGCTCAGCATCTACAAACGTAGTCGTGCATGGCTGTGTATAGATACACTGTGCCCAGGGGAGAGATCTTAACAACTTACAATAGCCATATGGCTCCAAATATCAGGTCTGATTCTGTATGATCCACTGAAAAAACACTTCTCTCTTTTTTTTGCAGATGTATCCCTGTCACAGCTCCAGCTACTCAGGATGTCCCCATAAACCTAATTCTGATATCTCAGCTGCATAACAGGCTCGCTGCACCCATGAGACACGGCTTTTGCTTTCCAGTGTCAACACACCATTAAGCATGCCCACAAGCTGAAGTGCTTCAAGCACGCAAACTGGGAGAAAGTCAACAAACAATAAGGACCAAGCTTCTGCTCTTCAAAGTGTGAGCCAGCTCTGCCTTTGATGATATACACAAAGTTTCCTTGTTCTTGTTTTCCTAATTCCTGCACATGTGATCTCAACATACGGCCAGTTTCAGCCATTGACAAAATATTTCCGTTTCTATTCTGTCTATGTCACAGCCTTCTGGAACCACAGATAGCTTCAACCTAGCAAATGACAACTGAGAAGCACTGACATGCCCTCTGCGTTTGAAAACAATACACACAAGCAATCAGCTTCTCTCACCCACAGATTTCCATCACTTCATGCTGGATGGCTGCTGTGCTGTTTTATTCTGCTTTTGATGATCCGCTTTTCACTCGTGATCTGGCCAAGACATAGAGAGATACTGGGAGCATCTGAAAGAGACTACCACTCTCTGCTGCCCAACAAGAGGCTTCACATAACTAAAAGACAGGGCAGAGGAAAGGGATGGAATACCCTTAGAAACCATCATGATCCCATTGAACCTAATCATGTATTTCATGTCCCTCCCAACAACAGGCAAAACACAGCTGTAGTGGTCTGGGGAACACACAGAGGAAGAGAACGTTAATTCCATTAGAGTTAATTGGGAGAGAAAAATAATCTTCCTGCAAAATTAACAAAGAAAATAGAAAGAAATAAATCTTAATGCAATGTTTGTCTGGGCATGTTGTGTGTTGTGTTCCTTTCTTCTCCAGAGACTAAATTCCCTGCTTAAATCTTCCACAAAGCACCAGGGTGGTGGTTGTTTCCTGAGGCTCTCTGGCCAGCAAGCCTGAGGAGAGGCTTCTGTAGCTGGGCACTTGACCCACAGAGGTTAACCAAACTACAGCTCCAAAGGGGATATTATAGAAATGTACCCAAATTGAAGCATTACCCTTTTTTTTTTTCCTGAAACATCCTCCTTTTGGGGATTTTCAAGACAAAACAAACAGTTTCCCCCCTTGCTTTCCAGAAGCAGACCCTTTCCCACAATAAAAACAGCAACCCAAAGCGTGTTTAGTTTTGCCATTTCATGGCTCCTGGCTGGCTCCAGGTCCAGCCTGGCCGTGCGCAGCCTCCGGAGCATCAGCCACAGCTATGCTGGCCTGTGCCCAGGCTGGGGAAGCCAAAGCTGCTGCTCCTCCGAGCTTCCCGGGCCATCCAGCACTGCCCACGTGCCTGGAGTGAGGAATGCAGCAGCTCAGTGTGGGTTGCCCACACTAGTTTGGCACAACATTCGGGCAGCATACTTAACATGAATCCTTTTTATTTCCCCCTTTTTTCACAATTCAGGGAAAATATAGAAGATTTTATTTGACACAGCAGCAAACTTTAGCATTGTGGGAGCTCTTTCATTTTCCTTACTCCCATAATCTTCCCCTGCTGTGACAGTAGGTGGGGGGGGAAAGGAAGGGGAAAGTCACTTTTTGAACTGCAGAGAGATCCTTCCAGATTCCAATCACTCCACTTACACCCCTCAAAAGAAGACAGTAAAGAAGACAGCGTGCAAAAGGGTTTTGCCTTGCAGAAAGGACTTCAGTTGAGTTTGCTAATAAAAACTATGGAAGTTGCTTAGATGGGGATGCAAAGTGATTTTTCAGTTGGCCTTTTTCTTTCCTCTTTAGGCTGGAATAGGAAAACCTTACTCATCCTCAGGAAACTCACCGGACTTGCTGAGGTATAAAAGACTTTACAACAAGCATTATGCCTCTGTTCATAAAGTATAGAACCAAATAAACAGCACTTTGCTGTTTGGATAATCATTTCTCATCCCAAACTCTTGGGAATAGTTTTCCCCAAGGGGTAACGCCTGTGTTTTTGCTTTCTCTTTGGAGAGCACCATGTCCAGGGATTTTCCAGATCCAGTTCCAGGAAGCAGATTTTCTTGGGGAGGTCTAGAATTCAGTGGAATTTTAGGATCTGCCAATGATTCCTAGCCAGAATCTTTAAAAGATTTTGAGATTTTTTTTTGCTTACTTTTGTACCAGATGGAATTTCCTAATTTTCCCTCCCACTATTTTTTCCTTGTCACCTCAAAGACAGATGTGTTATTTCACAATGTTTTATTTGAAATGCCTTCCTCTCTCCTGAAGAAACAGCAATAGTCTGAATTTTTCTACCAGCTGTAGGAAGGAGAGCCCACATTAAGCCTTCAGAGTTCAAATGTCAGCTCACATGGTTGAAATCCAAAGCCATTTTTTCAACAGGATGCATCTTCACTAATTTTACATGTGCAACAGTAAGTCAGGTATAAAGCTGTATCGAGAATCTCGCTGCCTTTAAGGACTTGTTGCTCAGGATCCGTAGTTCTACACCATCAAAAAGTGAAGAAACTACCTTCTCCAGTATTCCGTTGGGATTTTTTTCACGGTCAGCTCATCAATCTGATTACATAAAGTGTGACTATTCCCTTCACCTTGGACAACTTTGTATTTTGGCTGAGACTCATTCCAGGTAAATACCGCTGCCTAGTAAGTAGGTCTTAAATCTAAGGGGAACATCTACATTCTTCCCAGGTTCACTGGAGAAAGATGGACCTTGCCAGAAATGATTCAGGCCAAGGGTGGCCTCAGCCAGCAAAATTCCTACTCCTGGAGATGTAGATCAGATATTAGGAAGTTCTTCCCTGTGAGGGTACTGAGGCGCTGGCACAGGGTGCTCAGAGAAGCTGTGGCTGCCCCATCCCTGGCAGTGCTCAAGGCCAGGCTGGACAGGGCTTGGAGCAACCTGCTCTTGTGGAAGGTGTCCCTGCCCGTGGCAGAGGGCTGGAACTGGATGAGCTTTGAGGCCCCTTCCAACCCAAACCATTCTGGGATCCTGTGATTTTCAGAGCTTGAACAACAGGCCCTGAGCAACCTGACCCGACTTTGAAGTCAGTCCTGGCTGGAGTGGGATGTTGGACTGGAGATCGGCAGATCTCCCTGACAACCTAAATGATTCCATGCATTAATGAAAGAAGCTTTGCAGGAGCTGGCATTACAGAAAGATGTGCACAAAGTGCACCGTCAAAACATTTTCCAAACCACCTAAAACAGGTATCATTAGAGAATTAGCAGAAGAGAGCATGAGTTTCCAGATCAGGCCCTTCCAGGTAGTCAATCAAATTCATTATCCTCTTCCTGCAGTGGCCAGCAGCAGAGGCTTGAGAGAGAAGTGTGTGGAGCCCCACAATAAATGTCATTAGAATAACACAACCAAGAGAGAAATTCCTTCCTAATCCCAGGCAGCCAGTAATGGGTTGATGCCCTGAAGCACATGGGTTATTATCCTCATTAGATTTACACCTATGCAGTGTCACTGGGGATGTTCTCATTGCCCATGCCAAGGACGTGTTTTCTTGGCACACATCTGAGGTGATACAGAGCTTGCTCAGGCCTTTCCTACTCAAGCTAAGCTACTGCATGCCAATAAAACCTTTACACCACACCGTTCTGCGTTAGGCAATATATATTTATACAGTCTGTGTGGTAACAGAAAGGTGTTTTTTTTTTAAGAGGCAGAAGTATGTAATAAATGACATCCCTTCAAACACACACAGACTTTACATTTCAGCACCTTCTGCCTTACAGTCCTCCTACAACCTCAGCTCCTATATTCTGTTATGAAATTTATGGGTTTATGCATACCAAAATTGTGTGTGTGTGGACTGTTACCGTCAGGGTGGTCTTGGAGAAAAGAAGCAAATAAGATGCTCAAATTTGATTACAGGATATAATAAAAGTCAAGACTTCTTCGAGCTCATTCTCATATAGTCCCTTGGAAGAAGAAGAAAAAAAGTCTTTCCTTCTTCCCCCCCACCCCCCCTTTTCTATAAAGGAACTGCTTTCTCCCCACCCAACAGAGCTGGCAGTGATAGCCAATTTTCCTGTGTTTGAACCTTTGAGTATGCACTTCAGAACCTCACGTGGTGAAAACTAACCCCAGAATACCCAGGAGACAGCTGAAAAACCCATTTCAAGGGCAATGCTTTGATTTCTTCACATACACAAAATTGGACTTCTTTCTTTTTCTTTTTACAGTCAGGGAAAATCTCCAGTCTCTGAGTGAAGGGAAAACTGCAGCGATTACTCCTGCCTTTAGATGGCTGGATAAATATTTACCCTATAAGACCATATATTAAGGAATGAGCTTTTTCTTTTTTTCCCTCCCCAAAATACTGTTTCAGTGTCTCGGCAGCTGTGAATGGTCCTGGTGTCTCTCCCAGTGTGGGCGTCCATTTTGCTGATGCATCATCTCGCCTTTGCTGGAAATGGATTAGAGACCAGCACCATTAGCACCAGTGGCAAAACTCCCAGGCGTTGCTTCACTGTGCCCTACATCTTGTGTTGTCGCTTATGCCTGAGCAAAATAAACATAAAAGCGGTCAAAACACGCCACTGAGACAGAATGAGAACTTTCTGCCCCCACCTTGCTCTTATTTTTCATGGTTATATAAATGATTAACCAAGGGGCCAGGCTGCGATGTTTGAGACTTGACCAGTTCTGGTTGTGTAGGACCTAACATGCAAGGGGCTTCCCACTTGAGCTACCGAGCAGGTCCAATCACCCTCCCTCCTTCACATTAGCTTCAGAGTTAGTTCAGGAAATTCCTCTCCCCATTCAAAACAAGTATACCTACAAAAGGAAAAGCATTTCAGAGCTGTTATTTAGCAGATTCTCTAATTCTCTTAGTCCCGGCTGGAGTGGACTTTTAATCTCTCTTTGCACAGGGAGGGCCAGATTGTTGTAACTTCACTGATGTTATATAGTATTTTACCCCACAAGAAGTCCCATTGGAACCTGTGAATAAGAAAGCCATCTGGTCCAAGGAGAACAGAAGCAATAAGAATGATGCTGCCAAATGACACTGGTTGGCTTCCCCCAAGATTCTTCCCAAACCCAAAAGAAGCCCTCCATCACAACAGAACCTTTTTGTGATAGTATGGTCCGGCCACTGCTACAATGAATAATGAGATTAAATAAGTGCAGTATTTGTAAGAAAAATGCAAAGCAGTGAAATAAACATTGTTTTCTTTGTTTTCTTGGGGAAGATTGCTGTGTGGAAAGAAAATGACAAAAAGCTCACGCATTGGTGACAGCTTGAACTAATTTAGATAAAAATACAAACTTTTGAAAAGCAAAATCCAAAGAGGAAATAAAAATTTGCAAGGAAAAAAAAATTGAGTCGATTTCTGCCATTTCTGCAAGCTCTTGAAAAGGAAACTGAAGTTTAACTAAATGCTGCACAACTAATTGATCATATTTACTTCTTCCATGAGAAATTCCCTGACGCTAGTGGATACAACATCATACAACACTGTTCTAAGAGGTCGTTTCCACAGCAATCTTTACTGGTAAGAACTACTGTTGGTACATAATACATAATGAATCACAATAAAACCCCCACAACACTGAAGTCTGAAAGAAATAACAAATTGTTTTATCACAGAACTGTTTTTACAATGCTAAAGTAGTGCCAACAACAGCATTTGCTGATGATGAAATTACTATTTCTGTTACAAGAGAAGTTATATGTTGTGCATGAAAAAGCAGATTCTTCCATTTCTAGGCTATTTATCCTGGGAATTAAATTATGTTTTCCTATACTAGAAGCTTTATTTAGAAAGCACTATGGATTTCAGCACAGCCTCTCTCTTTTACATTCATTCAAGCAGCAGTGATGCTGGACGACTGAATGGCATGTATGTAGGTTACCTGAATGACGGAGAGGGAATTTTACCTAAGCTTGCTTCCAGTTTTCTTCTCTCCAATACACTTTGCATTCTTGCATCGAGCAGGAAGGTTGTAAGCACTGTGAGACAGACAGAGTATTCTTCCTCTTTTTGGCCAACAAAGTTTTCCTGCAATCTGTTTTGTCCTCAACATAACATCTTTTGCTCATTAAGGAAACCTGGGTTTTCTCAAGGTGGATTTTCCTTCTCTCATTGCTTCCACTCCCCCTACCCACCTCAACCCCAGCTTCATTCATCAAATTAGGGAAAAATGAAGCAACTCTGGTTCACCATTAAGTGCCACAGGTCTCCAGTAAGAATATAGTATAGCTACTATGTTCAGCAAGAGGGAGTGAGAGAGAGAGACGACAGAGCGACCAGTTCCTTCCAAGCACAACAAACATGACGTTGAGAAATGTGGTTGGAATAACTCTGGATAAGCCTCACCTCTGCTCGGCAGCCAGCTCCCCATAATTTCTGGATAACAAATACAGCATTGGATTAATAGATAAGGCAGGAGGCTTCTCATCCCTTTCATCTGAACTCTTCCCTCCAGCCGCTAAGCCAGTATCTTGGCCTCTAGATCTTACATCAGAAACAGTCATCGATCAGCCCAAAGTACACACAGTGTCCAAAAAGAAATCAAAGACACAGACTGCAACCATCTTGAAAAGGGACAGTCACCCACAACACATTGGGGACACAACATCTTCAAAATGAGGGAATCTAAAACAGGAATTCTGGGGGGCAATCCACCATCTCAGACTCCTGTGTGCTTGGGATTGGACAGATGGTGACAAAAATTGCTGAGTGCAACAAGAGTTATGGAAGACCATTAATCTGCACTCTGTTATGCCAACAGAAATGCTTTCCCCATAGTCATGTGTAAGAAGGTTTTGAACCCCTCACACCTTGCCTCATGACAGTTCCCAGCAAGCTCACTACAATTATAATTAGAGAAGATTATGGACTTACCTAGGGACCCTTCTCCATTTGCTATCAGCACCCTTCCACATAATACCATGCTTCTGCCTGCATTCTATGGCATTCATGCATGGCATTTAAAAGTAAAATAAAATCATTAGGCAGCTACAGTTATACCACAGAATTGGTTTTCAGGGAAGATATCTAAAAGCCTCATGCACCATAATGCAGGGAACACAGAAATGCTTTATAGGCCTTCCCCTGCCCCCACAGGAGCTGAGGATCTTTGAGCGTCCCTGCATCTGTCAAGTGTGATGTTTATTTCCGCCATGGAACAAGCTATCTTTATGAAATGAAATGACTGCCCTTCATATATTAAAATAACACCTCCTTAGGAGAGGCTTCCATGGGCATTGGCTAGAGCCCACTTCATAAAGGGAACATTTACACTGCAGAAAACTTAGCAAGTCAGCTCAGGATTGGAGCAAGACCAATTGGGAAGCATAGGACCTGGACATTTCATCTTTGCTATGAAATTACGTCCCAGGCAAAGGCTGGGGTTTGGTTGTTTATTGTCGGGCATTTTTTAACTGACTTTTCCGTGTTTCAGAGCCTCATTCCTAAAAACAAAGAAAGCTTAAATGTGGATTTTTAATAATACTGTTAAATTTAATAGGCATTTTGTGCAGCTTTGCGCTGAAATTGCTTAATGGTTTATATACATGGCTGGTTTCATACCACGGTGCTTTTACTTCATGCTAAACTGTGTAAACCTTCTGCTGGAAACACAACTACTTTTGTATCCAGGAAGCAGGGCTTTGAAGCATAATGTGTAAAAGTGAGTGGGATTTCAACACACGATACTTAAATGCCATTCTTCACCCCATACGGACAATGTATTTCTTGTCGGTGCAATGAGGTTTGCAGAGAAAACAAGCAGAAAACGTCTTTAGATATTAGTCAGTTAGTAAAAGCCTGAACTTTGGAGCACTGCGTGAGGTAATCAGCTGTATAAAATTAAAGCATTTGGGTGCCCTTCTTAAACCTTCAGTGTACATCATAATTTTTTTCCCCAATGCATTCATAGTTAAACACCTATTTTCTCATAAGTCCCCTCTCCGCTCACTCTTTCATCCTAGTGTCCTACCATTGAACGCTCCCTTTGTCCATGTATAGATGATGCTATCAACTCATAAACTACACTAGATCAGCCTGGTTTTAAAACTCTTTTCTTAAACCACTTATAAAATGTGGGTTAGAGGTGTAATTGAGGGGATACACACTAGGATAGAAGAAACTTCAGTTTAATTATTGGCTTTGCCAATAACTCCTTGGTAACCAGAGCAACCTGAACTTCAGTGCTGAACTTGACTTTGAAGTTTACCACTTCATTTAAGGGGTAAACTGGACTAGATGACCTCCAGAGGTGCCTCCCAACCTAAGTTATTCTATCATCTTGTGATTGGATGGTGCCTGTTGGGATACAGTGAGGATTACACTTCCCTGCTGCCATGGAATGGGCTGCCCAGGGAAGTTGTGAATGCTCCATCGCTGGCGGTGTTCAAGGCCAGGTTGGACAGAGCCTTGGATGACATGGTTTAGTGGGAGGTGTCCCTGCCCATGGCAGGGGGGTTGGAACTAGAAGATCTTAAGGTCCTTTCCAACCCTAACTATTCTACGATTCTATGAATATTGCTGAGGAAAAATCACAGAGTGATTGAGGAGTCTCTGCCTCATGAACATGGAAGCCATGGAAACAGATGTCCAAATTTCTCACTCTTCCCTTCTGGATTTGCACTGTGTATGTAACTGAAACTTCAAACAGCACACAGCTTTTGCTAAAGCATTTCTGAGCTCAGCGAAGCAACAAAACCTGAGTATCTCATGAGCAATATGTTTTGAAAGTAAATAGTACACTATGAGCATCTGGGCTTTCTAAGACAGTCTCAAAACACGAGCTGAGAGCACTGATCAATTCTGAAGATGTTTGACTGAGAAAAAAAAAATGTTCCACAAAATTCTCCCACCCTCTTTTGCAGAATCAAAGAGTTTTGATACAGCAGGGCCGAGCTCCGGGCTCACAAATGTTCCTCTCCGCTGCTGGTGAGTATCTGCTGGGACAGAACTGGTGAGCACATCAGGAATACAAAAACACAGCAGAGAATTCTGAATTTCTTCAGCGCAGCTCTAGTAATCAGTGTATCAGCAGAAGAGCACTTTCTCATGGTAATGATCCATTCGAGAACTATTACTATTATTTGAGAACAATGCATAATCTCTTTAAAAGACAACAGTCCCCATCTTTAGTGAAAAACTAGGGATTGGTAGATCCTTCCATAGCTACAGGCATGAATGCATAAAGTTGAGTTAAGGAGTCCTAAGCCCCCTAAATCAAAACTGCTAACTCAAAGGTTATTTACACACACAGCCAGAACAAAAAATGATGCTATAAGATGAAGAGTACAGCTTGGTGGTAAAAATTCTTATGCCTCATACCAATCATCCACTTGCAAAGCACCCTCTTGATGTGATGAGAGCTTTGTGCTCTACACACACTGCCGGGATTGCCCATATTGTTTCTAAAACGTCTGTTATTAAATCACTCTTAATCCTCCTGGTATCATGACAGCATCTCAGAAATCTTCCTCTGCTTCCATCAAGTGACAAGGCAAACACTCAGTCACTCTTGCTTCCCTCCATGAATGGGCTAGTAGTTTTAGATACTAAAACATACACATTCATAGAATGGATATATACTCTTCACGAGTAGACCTTCTCCCATCCAGAACAGGATACAATCAAAGAATTTACATCTTTAGTCTCCTTCTGGAAAAAAAGAGGAACCAAATAAACCAAAACCAAAACCATTCCCCAAAGCAATTTCTTAGCATATTTTTTTAAAGGATAGAAAAATTAAATCCTGTATGTGAGAGCTGTTATCATATTTGGGTTAATCCACATGCAAGGGAAACTCAGGCAAAGAGTTATTGTAGGTACAAGTATCTCATCAGAGTCACGAATTCACATGGAGTGCACTAGACACTTTGCTATTGCTTTCATACAGGAGCATTCAGCTCCTTCAATGACAGCCAGCAGCACCACGCTGACACATCAGCAGACACCGGGAAGGGTAGATATCTGGTTCTTCAGACTTGCTTTAAGACACATGATGGACTATTGCTGCACCATGAGCTTGCAGAACCCCATCACCTACCTACCATTAAAATCATATCAACATTCCTACCTACCTACCTACCCATACTTTAATCTTTCCTTATTGCCATAGGATCACATACACAATATCAATACAAGCACAGGGTAAGAGCTTGTAAGATACTTCTTCGTTTCTGGTATGAAATGGGGGGGGGGGGGGAACAGTATTATAATGCAGTGGCTTACAGAGAACATTTTATCTAAGAAGTTCGGAGAGCACTGAACTTGCAGACCCATAAATCAGAACTTTTCAGTTCATGAGTTCCCAGAAATTCCAAACACAAGTGTAGGATAAAAAGAAGTACATCCAAGAAAGGGCTTTCAGGAAAATTCCCTTTGGCAGAATGTAAAGCATCTGGCATAGATTTTGACCAAGCCAAAGCAGCCCATCCTAGCTCTTAGGAAACACAGAGATGTTGAACTAGTCCATATCCTTCTTCTCAGCTCTCCCAGCCATGATGCTCACTCCCCATTCCACCTGGCCCGTTATGCCAGCATGCACTCCTTTTACATTTTACTTAATGTGGAAACTTAAGCCTAAGAATCACCTTTTCACTGAATTCCATGAAGCCTATGTCTTGCCTAGAAACTTCTACACTCCCATCCCTAAGAGAATTAAGCCACTCCCTCGTGATTCCTATCTTACACTCAGATGTCCACCTGTTTCCATCCATTAAACAGAACATATCATTCTTCTAATTCAGCGTTGGAAAGTTGATTTCTTTCTGAAATCCATTACAACCAGTTTGGCAAGGAGAATCAAAGCTCGATTTCATGGCTGACCATGTGTGCTGAAGGGTTTCAAAGCTTCAGTTTCCTGTTCATAGAAGAAACATTTTCTTTTTAACTCACTCTCAAGAATGCTAGAGAAAGCCAGGGGTATCTGACATATTTTGGCTTGCTGTAACTAATACTTCATGGTCTGATGATAAACATAATAGGCCGTAAGCTGGGTATTGTGCTGAAATTGTCTGTAAGGCATTAATTGTTGGGAGCTGGAACTGAAATCAGATGGCCCACTTTGGACTGACATAACCCAATGGGTTGTTCTTCACACCTGAGTGGCAAATAAATCATTGTTGACCTGAAAGCATGTGACATTGTGCTGCTTACTACAGCACTGGCATGAAGGGGCAGGGAAAAAAATACACACACGTGTAGGCACACACACACGTACATAAATACATGGAAGTTATTCAGGCTCCGTGTCGCTGCAGCGAATACATGGAAATTATTCAGGCTCTGTGTTGCTGCAGCTGCTTAGCTTTTCCATTAGGGACTATTTTAAAGTTCTTTAAAAAAGAAACGCTTTGCCTCAGCTTTAATGTGACTAAACAACTGCACTATGCTTGTGAGCCAACTCACTTTTCCTTTCTTGGGACACCTCCCTGAGCTAAGAAGAGCATTTCCAAACCCTGTGGTACAACTCAGAAGCTTTACTAACACGACCAGAACAATACTACGCTGTCAAACATCAGAGCCTTTATGCGAGTGCTTCACTAGGACAACTGAGGAAATGAGCACAGGCTGGAGCTAACTGGTCCGTATGAAGGAAGCACAAGTTGAAGGGCTGAAAGGGAGCAGGAGAGAGAATTGTTGCTGAAAATTATCTTTGGTAGAAACAGGATTGCTACAACAGACTTGCAGTGTTAGAAAAGGCATCATTAAGTGGAACATACTTTCGAAAGCAAAGAAACTTGGGCAATTAAGATCGTTGTATTAGCTGAAATGGTGTGTGGGAGAAGGTATCACTTGATTGACATTAATTGCCTCTATTAGGGCTGTGTGTACTATGCTTCAGCCAGGCACCGATAGAGACATACAATCCACGGATTAAGCAGAGGACAGTGGCTCTTTTGTAGCTCTTGGAGCACATTTGGGGCTGAATGACAGTCCTTGAAGCATGGAGCTGGACTGCAAAGAAATCCCAGCGGAGCTTAACATCACAGGTGGAAATACTCTCCTGAAAGGTCTTGCCACCTGCTCTAATTGCCGAGTTTAAATGTTTCAAGGCTTTTGCGTCTGTATGCAACCTCTCTCTTAGATACAGTCATATAGAAAGGTCCATCTGAGCCTCCCTGGCCTATTGGTCACCTTAGCAAATGTCTCCCAGCCAAAGATTCATGAAGACGGTAACTGGTTACTTCCCTTCCAGCACTCATGACTCCCCAGCCTCATTAACCATATATCCACTAAAAGCAGATGGCCAGAGGAGCAGCATTGCTCACAGCTGCAGCATGAAATCCGAATTCACATCTCAAACGACACTTGGAGCCACCACAGAAGAAATAAATCAATTCCTGCCTTTTCTTCCTCCCCCAATAATACAGCTCAGAAATTTCCTAAAGGCAGGAACAGCCTCCCTGCCCACATTCCACAACCCAGATGAGAAGATCTAACAGTGGGAGAAAATCAACAACAATGTGGCTTTAGACAAGCAGCTTAGACATAATGTCTAATTTTTAGATAACTAAAATTAGATGAGATAAATCAGTCTCTCACCATTTTCCCATCGAAACAATAGAGATATTAGCACTTCCCTGTGAGCGCATTCTGATGAAAACACATTGTGAAATGCTCAGATGCATGGTCACAGCAAGACATGAAAAGATCTTCAGAACAGTTCTTCAGGGAACAGGTCTGTAATTGTAAGAGTTGAAGAAAGACCTTGACAATGATGCCCCACAGCTCATCCCGAGGCGGGTGAAAAGTTGACTTTCTTCCTGTTAAACTCCTTGTGAGCAGTAATGGGAAGGATTGTTTTAGGTTGCCTTGGGAAGACTTTTTTCCTTCCAGTTTTCCCAGTCTTAGTCAAGTGAAAGTTTTTGTTCCAGGACACTCAAACTCAAGGGTCTCACTTCATCTGTCAGAGATTTTCCATCCCATAAACAAACCCTCTAAAGACAAGTAGGTATACACAACTTTTCAACAGATTTCAGAATTAATTTTATGTTGAAATAAGAAATCTAAATGTTTCTTTCCCAAGAGATTAAACCAGCACCTTTTCCCAGGAATGGAGCATGCGAGGGGAGGGTAAGGATGTCACCACTTGGCACAGATTTCCAAACACTCTCAACTAACTCAGAAAAGGTCTTTTCCCAGCCAAACAATCTATTTGCCCCTGTACCTCTGACCTCTGTCAAGAAGCAGGGGGATCCCAGGCCTGATCCTGCTTCTCTGTGGGGGAAAAGCCCTGTGATGGATGTACCATCCCTGCATTACAGGGATGGTTTTAAGTGCCTGTCCCATAATGTTTGCAGACAATCATAAAAAGGGAAGTGTAATTCTTGCAATTAAATCTGAGGAACAGTTTTAATGAATATTAAACAGCTTTAAACATCAAAGTATTGACTGAAGTAGAAAAATAGCATCTTTACTACCAGCCCTTTCCCTTTGCAAAAAGAAAACTCAGGGAGGAAAGGAGTGAATGGGTTTTATTGGGAATGTCAGGAACAATTTATAGGAGCTCAGTGACTTGCACTTTGAACTGGGCTCTCCATCGATAGCCTGTAGCATCCTATAAAAAGATATGCTGTTATCTCCTTCACTGCAGCCAGCCATCCTGACAGAAAGGGCAGGCTGCCTGCAACGCCTGAGGAAACACTTGGGCTATTAAAGGCAGACAAAGGTCCTCCTTTTTACTTTTTATTTTACGTGCACTGTTTGCTGCATGGGGTTTCTTTACAGTACTGCAGGAATAGCAATTTGGGCCTTTTGAAAGTCAGCTCTAGCTGTAAAAGCCATCCAGAAGAAAATCTGAACAGGACTGTCAGCACCTTTCAATACTTGAAGGGGGCTTATAAGAAAGATGGGGCCAAACTTTTTAGAAAGGCCTGTTGTGATAGGACAAATGGCTTTGAACTGAAAGAGGGCAGATTTAGAACAGGTATAAGGAAGAAATTTTTTACAACGAGGGTAGTGAAACACTGGCACAGGTCGCCCAGAGAAAGTAGATACCCCATCCCAGGAAACACTGAAGGTCAGGTTGGATGGGGCTTTTGGCAACCTGATCTAGTTGAAGATGTCCCTGCCCATTGCAGAGTGGATGATGACCTTTAACGGTCCCTTCCAACCCAAACCATTTGGATTCTATGATTCTATGACTGATGCAGTGATTTATTTCAGTCTTTGCAGATGACAGCAGAAAGACACCACAGACAGTCTTCATAGCTGTATCTTGCCTGAGGTACTGAACCACAGACAGCATCTAACCCATACGTCCCAAAAGCCTTTAAACACAAAGGCGGCTTTAAGCATGCATATCTCTGGAAAGGACCCAGCATGGAAGTAAGGACCAGTGCACGCAAACCACAGTGGAATCCCAGAGCACTTGCATCCCTTCCCCAGTGCTCTCCATCTCAGGGGGATGCTTAGAGAAACGCTGCCTCTGCTGCTGCTGAGCCTGTGCAGCAGCTACTTCTTCCTTCAGCTCTCTGAGCTATGCAATACATCCTGTGGATCATGGCCACATACAGAATCTGGGGATCCTGCAAGAATGCTGGCCACTCATATGTGCACAATGGTAATAAGTCAGTCAGTAACACGGTCATCAGTTCAACTGGCAATACGTCATCATTATGGCTAGCTCATGACACACCCCTGCGAGATCAAGATCCCTTCCGTGCATTATTACTACTTATTTATAGCACGCGATAAAAATTTACAGTAACACAGGGAGGCTTAGAGCTGAGAGCAGCTAGGAACTGTAAAAAGATCTTATCACTGAGTTTGCATAAGGAACTGTTTTACATGGGAAAATACTGATACAAGAGCGCTTCTCAGAAGTATGCTGATACTGGCCAACATTTCTAGCAAGAAAAATTACCAAAACCTTTGATTTCAGCAAAGCCAAAGTGCTTTATTTCAACCGCCTTATGGACAAGAAGAGAGCGGGACAGCGAAGAGGTGAGTCAGTCTTAAACAATTTGATGCCACGGAAATGGACCTGACAAGTTCACTTCTCAATTTCCTGAATGCATTCTTGCCATTTTTTTGTTTCACTGGAAGTTCAGACATTGCAGTGTTCACTCTGACTAGCGAGGAAAAGCCCGGCTCTGCCGTGCTCCCAACAGGAGAGCAGTCAGACCCCTTGACAAGCTCCATCTGCAACACCCATACGCGAGTAAGACTGACAGCAGGGAGTCCATGCAAGTCCAGCCTTTCCTCCCAGCCCCAGCTGGAATGATGGCAACCTCCATATGAAGAGAACATGCCAGGGGAGCTCAGCAACCAGCTACACCTCTCTGCTGGCAGGAGCTGAAGCACTGGCCACAGTCCGGATGCTCTGCACCGTGCACATGCTCTCACCGGCATCTCTTTGCCTACAGTAAATGTATGTTTGGCTCAAGGAAGAAATCATTCAGCGTGTTTCATATGGTTTTTGCTGTTTAGTTCCCCATTCCCACTATAAAATCCAAGATAAAAGAACATAAATAACCAAACTGGAAACAGCTTCTCCAGAAATCATCTGGAATATTTCTGAGCAATAAATATTCTATCACTGCTGATTTAATTTCTAGTACTCAGGAAAATACAATTACAAGAGACAAATGGTGATGAATGCTGAAACCAAGGGTATGTTTTCAACAATGGGGTACAGGTCTGGCCCTCTGTGAGTTGTCATCAGAGGCTTGCCAACAGCCATCCATGTTCTAGCACTGCCAGCTTTTCAAATGCCACAATTGCACTGAATGCTACAGTCACCTACAAGAAATAAATTGATGCAACTGCTCTACTCAGTCACTGAATTGTTCACTTGAAATAGCAGATGTCAGAAGCCCAAATGCTGTGACAACATTTACAAAGAATCTCATGAATTTATTTGGTAAGAATGAAAGGCAGCAGGATGGCCCCAGTCATAAAAGCACCCAAGGCTGGGTTTCCCTTTGAATTCATCGCATGTGTAAATACTGCACTGAATGAAGACAATCACAGAATTACAAAATCATGAAATAGTTTGGGTTGGAAGGGACCTTAAACATCATCTAGTTCCATGGCAGAGACACTCTCCACTTGACCAGGTTGCTCAGAGTCCCATCCAACCTGGCCTTGAACACCGCCAGCGATGGAGCATTCACAACTTCCCTGGGCAACCCATTCCAGTGCCTCACCACCCTTACAGTAAAGAATTTCTTCCTCATATCCAATCTAAACTTCCCCTGTTTAGGTTTGAACCCATTACCCCTTGTCCTGTCACTACAGTTCCTCATGAAGAGTCCCTCCCCAGCATCCCTATAGGCCCCCTTCAGATCCTGGAAGGCTGCTATGAGGTCTCCATGCAGCCTTCTCTTCTCCAGGCTGAACAGCCCCAACTTTCTCAGCCTACCTTCATATGGGAGGTGCTCCAGTCCCCTGATCATCCTCATGGTCCTGCTCTGGACTTGTTCCAACAGTTCCATGTCCTTTTTATGTTGAGGACACCAGAACTGCACACAATACTCCAAGTGAGGTCTCATGAGAGCAGAGTAGAGGAGCAGGATCTCCCCTGACCTGCTGGTAATGCTTCTTCCAATGTAGCCCAGGACGTGGCTGGTTTTCCTGGTTTTTAGATCAGCAAACTGACTCTAATGAAAATATGACCAAGATGGGAAAAAACTGGTGACATTTCAAACCAAGTCTTTAACTTAAAAGATTCCTCTCAGCATTTCTCCCAGGAAGACATCTCACTGAATATTTATCATGGCTTTTCTTTCCTGTCAGATGCCTTCTGTTGTGTGCTCAGGCCATGCAAAACACCTTAGCACGTTAAACGGAAACCCAGAACTCTGTTTGCCCAAGCACATTCCTTGCTTCCCATAAAGCCTGGAACCAGAGTAGCTCACTGAAATCCTACCGCACAGTAAATACTCATTAATAGTGCACAGCGCTGATAAAATCCCTTCTTCCCACAAGATCTGGCTGCTGCACAGTAGCTGCAGGGGAACTTCAAGCACTTTGGTTAAAGACTCACCCCAGCACTGACTCTACCTGCCCATAGGGGATGGAGCTGCTAATTATTGTTCAAATAACCAGACTCTGCTCTTTTGTGTTCCTGTGCACTGAAATACAATACAAACCCCTTACGGGGTTGATCCCAAACCAATCTGATTTTCTGGGCTGTGAATCAGGCCCATCAAAAACCACTTCCCAGGAACCTCCGAGAAGACATCTGCATGAAGGGAAGGTAACCACAGGGAGAGCCTCCCTGCACAGCTTCAGAGAAGTGAGAACTTGGAGAGAAACCCTCCATGTGCGGATTTCAACCTTGCAGGTGCCATCCCTCTTGGAGCTGAAACAGTGCCATGGCTTTTCCCTCATGACCTGCCTGATGCACCACAGGTGGGACAAGGAGAGAGAGTGTGACTTTCAGCTGTCTTTTTCTGAGTGACGGCCACCCAGAGGAAGAACCTCAATTTCGTCTCCTCATGCCAGTTTCTGCTGAGAAACCAAAGATGCGAGAGAGCCAAGGAGCTTGTGAGGGAGCTTGAGATGGGAGAGTGCTGGGAATCATCGTGCTTGGTGGGTGGATCATGTCCAGCCTTCAGCAGAGAAGCTGGCTGAGACTGCAGCATCAGGGCCACTGCAGGAGGGTGGAGCCCATCCTGCGGTCCTTCAGGAGGATCCACTCGCACTGTGGCTCTCCTTGCTGTGTGGCAGAGGTGGGATCAGCAACATGCAGCACCAGGAACCCATAAACCCCCTTTTCTTCAGCCTTCACTGTGACAGTCTTCAGGCTGGGGGTCCATAACAGAAAACCCAGGGGGGTCAGAAGACCTCAGGAAACTTGAGGGAAAATGTTCTGCCCGGACCCCACACACTCCGTCTTTTCCCTCGATTAATTCAATCTGCTTCAGCTTCCAGCCAAATCAAGATACGGGCTCATCTTGCTAAATATAGCTCCCAAATAATTTCCTGCATATTGGGCCCGAGTCATTTGGCAACTGCCAGATAATGTGTAACGATAACACAGGGCAGTGGTGGACGCCTGTGGCTGCCCATAAACCATTAGCGGCAAGGTCAGCAGCCTCCGACCCTGATTGTGTAACCCCGAGCATTACCATTCCTTGGTTTATTTTCTCTTCCTCTCATGAGAAATTTCAGGAACAGGGAAAGGGCATACAGCACGATCCGCCTGCCATTTCCCAGCAATCTTCTTAATCCTAGTCCTTTCCGCAAGACTGCTCTTTTCCCAAGCCTACCCTCAAGAGAGAGATGGAGGTGTCCCTTGAACTTAGAACGTATCGCCTTCAAGTATCATCTTAAAGTCTTAGTATAATGTCTTTACACTGCTTGCCATTCCCCAGTAACTTATTCCATATGCTTCAATACTCTTTGAGCATAATACGTCTGCTTATTCCCATCTAGCTCCCCAGGATTTTCAGGCTATCCTCCGATTTCTGAATCCCTTGCCAATGTGATTCATCTGCCCTTCAGGAATTCTGAAGTCCTCTTATGTATATAAAGATCAAAACAAAAGAAGAATCAGAATCTACACCTGTCTGGTCAACTATTTTGTCTTCCACAGTGACTGAAAGGGAAAGAGTACAAAAGAAAACATCACATAGAAAATGGTTGCTTTCCATGGCATGTCCTCCTGGTGTCTGGAAATCATCACTTCAAGGGCTGCCCAAAATAGAGGTCGCATCAGGACTTGGAGCTACTCATGGACCCACCTTCCATGAACGTGTCTATTCCCCTCTCAGATCCATCTGTACTCTTGGCCTCCACAATATCCTGCAGCAATGAGCTATTTAATTACGTGATACGTGCCACAGTTCTGCAGGCCCTTCTCACTAGGCGAGATTAACATCCTTTAAACATTCTTCATGGAGACTGTCTATCACCTCATTATCCCAGACAACCGCTTCCAAAAGCAGTAATGTTTGTCTGTGGTCCAGCAGCCCCTGCTTGGAACAATGTTCCTTACGAGGGCAGACTGAGAGCCAGACGCCTTAAAAGCATCACCCAGGGATACTGCCTCACATCAGTAGTCAGCCTAGTCCCCTGTTTTGTGCTTGACTCCTGGTGATGCCAGCACTTCCAGAGAAAAACTGTGAGCAGTAAGCAGTTTGAGTATCCTTCTCAGAGGAACAGAATATTAACCCTGACGAATCAGAGGTGAGTTTATGCAGTGAAGCAGAACTGTCGATGAAACTGGATATAGAATCATGGAACCATAGAATAGTTTGGGTTGGAAAGGACCTTAAGATCATCTAGTTCCAACCCCCCTGCCATGGGCAGGGACACTCCCACTAATTTTAGTCATAGAAATATTGAAGTATTGCAGGTTTGGGAGGCTGTGTTTGCTCATTTTTCATTCCTCCTAAGCTCCTGATCTCAAAGACACCTTGAAGCAATGAGCTCCCCTTTTTAATTAGGTACCCTGCAAAAAAGTACTCGTTTATTAGCACTTCTTTCATCACCTTTCTATTTCAATCAGATGTCCTCTTCTCCTTGCATTGTAAGGCATAGCGAACGCAACTTTCTGATCTCCAAACTATGTATTTTCTTCTGCTTACACATTCCAGCTCTTACAATTTACCCTAGGAGGTCAGCAGCCATTTCTGCTCTGCAGCTTTGCCCTGGGCTGTTTCAACAATAATTTCCAGATTCATTTCCTGAAGACTGCTGCTTTTAGCCCACATTTCCTACACTGGCTCCCACATAGCTTTAGTCCTGCCGCCATAACATTGCATGCTTGCCACCTGCAGCTTCACTCATCTCACTGTTCTGCAACACTTCAAACATGGTCTCACTTAACTATTTGCTCTGTCTCCACTTGAAGATGAGGACGGGATTTTGTTCCGTTCACAGGCAGCGCAGATACTGGTATGAATATTATGCACAGGACCAGAAGGGATCCAGCAATGCAACACAGTATAAATGCACACTCATTGACTTCCACCATGGGCAAATCAGGTTTACCCACTCCCACCTTCCCGAGCTGGTGATCTTTACGTATGAAATCACCTGTTCTTCCTGATTTATCATTGGAGCCTCCAAGGAAGGTTAACTCTGGTTATATTCCCTGCCCATGGCAGGGGATTGGGACTATATGATCTTAAGGTCCTTTCCAACCCAAACCATCCTATCATTCTATAAATTCAATCAAATTAATCAAACTGACTTGTACCAACTGAAAAGGTATCAAACGATACCAAGCTGAAACTCTTGTTCCTCATTAAGGTCACTAATTAACCACATTAAGAGCTGCTACACCTAATCAGTGATGGATGAGCTTCAGGAAGGTGGTTTGGAGAAAACATTCCCATCTTCAGTTGCTGATCAGCCTATGCAAACCTACTGGGATTAGAATCATACCTAACCATATGAAACCATCACACTTTGCATGAGCTGCAGACATAACTTGTTCCAGGCTAACTGCAGGTCAAGCTCATTCCAGCATTTCTGTGTTCAAATGGACTCTGGTTTGCTGAGAGGTTCATGGGACCCTGAGGAACCCCACCTGAAATACATGTTTGCAAGAGGATTTCCATGCTGGAAAACAGCTAAAATATCATTATTAACCAGTGAAATGCGAAGTGAAAGTCTCCTCATTTCCTGACCAAGCAGATTTTTCTTGTCCTACAGTTGTTTTGGCTATTCTTGTCTAATTTTGTATTGGGAAGCCCTCTTTATGCAACATAGCAGCTTGGCAGTAGAAGTGAATGAAGTGCAGAGAAGCTGTTGTTTGTGCTTTTCAGAGTCCACATTTTTCTCATTAATTTAGAGAAGTTGAGTAATAAACTCCCCCAGTAGCTTTAACAGAAAAATCACATCCTGCTTATCTTAGCTATCTAGCAATCTTACAATCACTAAATTACACCTGGCACAAACACAGATGAGCCAAGGAGGAGCCAAGCAGTATATTGGGTTTATTTCAGTGGAGAGGGGCATTTCTCATCAAAACTTTATACATTGTGAAAAAGCTACTGTGACAATCAAACCCAGTAATGAAAAACACATTTTCTAATAAAAAAATGGTTCGGTTTTCATCTTTATAAATCAACCTATTTTAAAAGAAGAGAAAGTAGAAGGCCCATTTTTAACTGAAAAGATAAATTTAAACCCAAACAAATTAACTAGCAACATTTTAGAGTAAATAAATTGATACAACACCTTCCACAGTAAAAATTAACATTTTTTTGGTCATCTGTACTCCCAACAAAGATGGCATCAACTTTTGCCATTTTCAAGATGAAGTACAGAAGTTCTCCCTCCTGCTTCCCTCTGATTGCTTCTTCGCAAGTACATGGTACATTTTCACGTGATTTTCAAGTGCTGTATAACAACTAAGGCTTTCCCCACAATATGGGGTAACAGTGATAAACGTTTAAGCCTTCAACATACCGTGATACTGTAGTAAGCTACTCTGAGATTTTTAACAGACAATACATACCTCTGAAAAAACCTAAGACCAGGCTGTTTGCCATGAGATGATGAGTTCTGGACTCGAGAGTCTCTGTCTGGTCTTGGAAGTTACACTGCTGCAATGCACTGTTGCATTTTCATTGCACATAACAATGTGTGAACTAACCACTGGATAAAAACACACCCCATTAAGCAGTGAAGACACAGCAAAAACTACTCTAATACCACTTTTAGGGTGTGAAATTAGAAAGGGCCTGAGAAGACCAAGTTTGCAACCCCACCCTCAAGAATTTGGGAAGAGTTCAGATACTACAAAGATAAGTCCAGACAGACTTTCCTTCAATATTCCAATAATTCCCATCCAAATCCCTGGTCTTAAATAAATGAAGAGAATAAAACTTCTCCTTCAGTATTTTGGTGACCACTGTTTTTCAATGAACACTGTGCTTCAGTAAATGGCAAAAGTGCGTCAGTAAACTTGGAGGGATTCCTCTGCAGATATACAGCCTAGCCCAGACCTTGAGCCTGGCTTAAAGCTACTTTTTATACTCTTCCTGCAGGGAGGGAATTAGGAGTTTGACAGTACTAGTACAGAACCAGAAGACCTGAGGAGCTTGAGGACATGAACACCACCTGAAGCAGAAAAGGACTCTGGAAAGGTATTGCTAAACAGTTCTGGGGTATTAGAAAACTTCCCACATGAATTCAACAGAGATTACTCACAGGCTTCTCTGTTGAATTCCTTTTTGTTGCTTAAGTCGATGCGAAGTCACCAGGCACTGTTTTTCACCTCCAGCAGCACTGTGAACCTCTCCTTCTATAGCACTTGGTAAGCTTGCTCTTCAGGAACTTCTATCACTGTTCATGTAGCAGTTTGAGAAAGGAGATTGCAAGACACAAAAGCAAAAACAAAAAGGGGCAAGGCAAGGCAGTGGCTGCAAATGAAACAGCGGCAACAAAGTTATGAAGGCAAAGCAGATAAATGTCTTTCTCACAATCTCCAAAGAGAGGCTACAGATGTAGGATTGGTCCTCCAGGATCCCCTTGGGATGCCTAAAATAAATGCCCAGTTTGTGGAACTGCTGGTGCAACCACCCTAATGCAGAGATTACATGGCAGCCCGTCGATCTGAATGACTGGCAGAGACCCATCAGAGGCAGCAGAAGTCAATTATGCCTCTGCTTACACACAGCCTTTCTGAGCCAAGCTAAGTTTTTATAACCCCAAATGTTCTGTTTCAAATTCTAAACTCACACTTTCACATCCCTTCCAGTAGAAAATATGTGAATTAAACACATGTGTAACAGACAGACAGGGACACACACTCAGAGCACCTTAAGAGACCCTACCAGGGTGGGGGGTGCATGGTGGGTTGGGTTTTTTGGGGCTGGGGGGTAGGGAAGAGGTGTATTTTGTTTTCTACAGTGAGCAAGTAGAAGGACTTGATGTGATGGGCTGCGTTGTGCAGCCAAAAGCCCAATGCGAAAGGAAGAAGCCAGCGGTCAAATCAATGCAAGGACTCCTCTGATCTCCAAGAGTCAAGTAGCGTTGCAAGCACCCCATTGTGGTTCTCCAGAGCCCCATCCTGAGCCTTAGCTCACATTTCCCCTTTTCTAGGCATTGCATTTCTTCCTATTAACTACTTGTGGTTGGCCCCAGCACAGAAATGTGGGGATCCACCTGGTCACAGCTACCCTCAGGAAAGTTCAGGCTTCAGGCTCTTTTTCCATAAGCAGGCAAATGTTCAAGTACTTATCCAAAAATACAGGTACAATCTGGCAGTACAGCTCACAGGAAACATCCCTCACATGGGAGTTTCAGCACTTGCCGTTTCTAGAGGTGCCAGAAATACTAGGGGCGGAGGGAGTGCTTTTCTAATAGTATTTGGAATATTTCTCACATCATTATGAATGTAGCTGGGAGAATAATTTATAACGAATCATTTGATTTTAATTAATTTCCCTGTTCAGGTGACTAACACACACCCTCAACTGCCTTACGTGTACTTAACAGTTTCTTCCTTAGCAATTAGGGCCAGGAATAATGGGGGGAGAGGCTTGATTACAGGCAGTTTGGGGGTTCATTTTACCTTTGAAAGTTGAGACTTTTTCAGGGGGCACATCCTGTGACTCAAGTTGTGCACAGGGATGAGATGATTGTCCCATTTTGGCTTGAATTTCAACACCAGCAGGTGTCACTTCAAATATGCACGTGGCTATCCAAAAGCATCTTGCAACTGTCACAAACTTTTCTGTTTTAACAAAGAGACTTGCTGGCAATCACAGTGAGGCCCAGAGTGGCTCACACACTTAGAAGAGGTTATCTTCAACTACATCAAGAGGACACTACATTGCTTTTTAAAGCCTCACAAAAGCAATGAATAGAAAGGATATTTTGTCACAGATGTGCTTTATATTGCTGCATGTGCTTATGAAGAAAGCAGTTTCACACCAAGAAACAGGAATCTGAAGACATCCACAGCCAGCTCTTCCTTCACGAAACTTGGGGACGACAGACAGATTTCAGTGAGTTGAAATACCTGCCCCGTTATCTGTGCAATAAAAGGACAAATCCCTTATGGGTGAGGGGTTCAAGGCCTCTAATTACGAGCTGTTTTCCTTAGAGAAACCACATCAGATCTGTTCATCTGTTGTCATCAGAGTGCTTGGCTCTGCTTTCTGCTTGAAGAGAGCAGACTCAGCCCTGCTGCAGCCTTCTGGATGTTTCACCAGGGTGGTGACAAGCCTTTGTGCTGTTTCCTCAGAAGATGACCATGATACTTGAACCATATGTCATCACTTGAAGCTCACGAGTTGTAGGACTTCCTCTCTGCATTAAGTGGAAGATATATTCTTTAGCAAAGTCTTTTATCTGCCTGAATGCAACTCAGTCAACCTGAATTTCTTCTAAATGCCTTCCATCTGCTTTTGATTTGACTCTAGCAGGCTTTCAAGGTAGATATATTCTTCTGTTTTAATTATTTCATCCACACATAGATAAGCTTGCTGTCCCACGTTTACTCTACCTGTTCTTCATTTTGGGTACCAGCTGAGTCCCCACTTTTCTGAGTTTCATGATTTTGACTAATGATGATGTTGAACCCATCTTACTGTGTTCAAGAGATACTAATGTGCAATGCATACCTTGTCTATATGAAGCTGACTCCCAGAAGACAGCATTTCAGCAAGGAGCAAAGAACAATTTGGAGGCACCACAATTTGCCAGAAGGCATTTGTTTCTGAGTCTGCATACACTGCTATGAGAGGACTGCGGGGTTTCTCCTAACCTGTGGAAACACAGGAATTGACAGACAGTACCACAACAGTGGTGCCTCTAAGTCTAGTATATTGTCACAGGCACCATCAGCGGCTTCAGAGCAAAAAGTGAGGATTTCTATAGTGCTCAGTTAAGAGAGGGTATGATCTGAATCAAAACTATAATTCTCCAAGTCTACTGACTGCCTTTTGCCAAACCCAGGTCACAGGTGTGATGCCACAAAAGCCAATGGATGCTTTAGTTTAGCAAAAAGGGGAGATATATCTTCTTCTCCCAAAACTGTAAATCAAAGTTTGATGCCTTGATCTCATCCTTCAAACCCTAACCTGCGAATTTAAAGTGTTTTCATGAAATAAGACACTCTTTTAGTTAAAGCTCCCTGAACGTCTTCCATATGCAACAAATCCATCCCTCTTTTCCATCAAGTTAGTCCTACCTATGACAGTTTGCTGTGCTGGGCATTCAGCTCAATTTCTTGCTTTTTCAACTCACTAAATGAAATCTGCCATTTGGCATAATGGAAAACACACTGGAACCTTTGGATCTACGCCCATATACATTGGTAAAGTGGGGGGGAGTAATTTGGGAGGAAAACTGGATGAGACCTTGACATCATAAAGCGTGCACTGTGTGAAAGAGATTCTCAAAACAGATACAGATTTTCCAGGAAAAAAACGGATGAGAACACTCCATGTGGAGGGAAAAGGTTGAGAGATTTCCTACATAATAGAAAGGCTCCTGTGAAGCCAAGGTTCAAGACAGATGGAGAAGAGTTGTAATGGATGACGAGTGATCACTAAAGAAAAATACTCTTTGCCCATAGGTGTTTATGGGCAACTTCTGTTTCTAGGCATCGTAGAAAAAGAGCTAGCAAAAAACGGAGGTGCCCCAAAGACAGCTAGAGCTGAAGATTATCACTAAACAACACCAGCATCAGAAATCCAGTCTCGCAAGTTGGACTGAAAATAAACCAACAGTCCCAGCCACAAAGCATAAACCAGTCTATTTAGTTAGAAAAACATGGCTTATTGCAACCTAAGTAATTTTGATTTCTTTATATACCACAAGATGTAAATTAACCTAGTTAGAGAAACATGGTTTCACTGCATTCTGAGTAACAGCCCCTGCTTTTCTATACTCTGATATGTTTATGTGATGGTTTTACCACTTTCTTTGCAGGCCTTATAGATTTTTCATTGCCTCTAAACCTTTTGGCCACTCTCTTCTGGAGACCACTTGGATTTCAGAGCGTGTGTTGGGGGTGTCATGAAAAACCCTCAATGCTCTGCAGTGGAAATACAATTTGCAACAACATTTCCTGAAGCAATAGGTTCCAACCCATTGAAACTCTATTTACCATATGCTTGAAAGACTCCAGGAACAACAGAAAGTCGTGCATGGACGCCTCTGTGCAAACGCAAGTAAAGTAAAAATAGATCCTTATGACCACCATCCAGCTGCAGTCGAGGAGGTCATTTTTAGCTTTTCTGAGTACCTAAGCACTCCTCGATGCTCATAATTTTATACCTTGGAAAGAGCTGCTCTTACCCCATGGAAAGACAATGGAAAATATTAGGTCAAGTTCCCAGCTATTTCCTTGGGGCTTGCGGGCACATACACCAGCAGAGGAACTGCTCCTGAACACTCATGGCAGAAGGGACGTCTGCACAGGGAAGATACACACACGAAAACGCAGACATACTGCAGTACCATATGCCAAGCAGGTAAACATCCCCACGCACCAACCTCCCACATGTATGGAAGTGTCTGGCTGGGCTGGTTAGGTTCCCCTTGCGGAAGCAATCTCACAAGTGCTGGAGTGCCACACATACTTTCCATACAGAGACCCAAGTATGTGCTTGGTTTCTGCGAGTTTGTCCCCAGAAGAAGTGGAAGGTTGACTTCCAAATGCTCTCATTTTGTTGTCATTTGTGAGACAGCAACTCGAGCAAGCTTCCTGAAACTATAACTGTCTAAGAGAGAGATGTGGCCAACGTCTGAACACCCAACTCACCACTAAAGTTTACCAACACCTAGCATCTTTGGTCAGGCAGTTTTGTTTCACAAATATTGCCCTTAGAGGTCACAGCTTAGAGAGGTGGAACTTCTGTTTGGTTAGGATGAGTATTAGGCAACGTTTAACCTTTTTGGGGCTTGGAAAGTGCATTAAAAACATGAAGGAATGGACTCATGAAAGGATTTACTATTGGGCTAACTCCGCTCCGCTGGAAATCACTGATAAACCTGCCAGTGCTGTTTAATAAATTGTGTTTGGTTTCTGGGGTTTTTTTTGTTGATTTTTTTCCTTTTTTTTTTTTTTAACCAATACAAGGTACTTCAGTGAGATTTTTCACAATATTTCTTAGTTGAGTACCCAGAAGCGAAGGTAAAGGGAGAGAGCAAACCACTGCCTAGAAAGGGCTTATAGCGAAGATGGAATTGAGCTCTTTACAGAGGTGCCTGGAAAAAATGACAAAGGGACACATACAGCACAAGGTTGGTTGTAACTGGGTATCAGGAAACAAATGCATTTACAGGGGGAGCGGTCCAGCACTGGCACAGGGATCCAGAGAGGTCCTCGTCAAATCCAAACCTCAACTAGACCAAGCTCTGAGCAACCGGACCTGACTTTGAAGTTATCCCTGCTTTGAGCAAGAAGTTAGATTGGAGACCTACAGAGTGCTCCTCCAATCCAGCCATGACTAGGAGAAAACAAGCCATATTTTATCTGTTTACTGTCATTGTAAATGTTCTTTGTACCTTCCCTCTTCAACCCCTCTGAGTGCGCCTCATCTTGTTTCTGAGGAAAAGCAAAATAAAACATCAAATTGCACTTTAAGTTACGATCTTTAAACTGTGTGTCCAGGATTCAAACCTTCACATCTATTTCAGCACATTTTGCCAGTGAGAGGCTTCATTTACTCAGAACACTGGTTCAGTATTTTAAAAGTAAATACAGGCAAATTTTAATAACTCATAGGATATGGACCCACAGGTTCTAGATACCATGGTCAAATGCAGGTCACGTCACTAGTACTTGAAGGTTTTTCCATCTGCTGCCCATCTAAAGGATTCCAGGAAGTAAGCTGCTGTGCATACACATTCATGCCACAATTTATACCATTTAGCATCCATGCCTGGAGCCTTATAGTAGGGATAGCAGGAAAAGTGTCTTCACCAAAAGGGTTGTCAAGCACTGGAAAAGGCTGCCCAGGGAAGTGGTGGAGTCACTGTCCCTTGAGGTATTTAAAAGACATATAGGTGTGGTGCCTGGGGACATGGTTTAGTGATGGACTTGGCAGTGCCAGGTTAACAGTTGGACGCGATGCTCTTAAGGGTGTTCTTGAACATCATAAACGATTCTATGATTCTGTGGTTGATGAAAAGTGGGAGTTTCATAAAAAAGTAACACTTCATGGGATTAAAATAAATTTTTTGCATCAGGATTGTTCAATCCATCAAAAAACAGGACTGAACCCAGAACATTTATTGTAAAGGAAAAGCGGAAAGGAGCATTTACCGTATGTGTACACAGAACTCATTCAACAGATATTTTTTACTTCTTAATAAATAAGACTATCTTTTCCTACGTGTATAACTATTTTTATTTAAGTTTTCTGTGATGAAAATTGTGTTCTTGGCCCAGTCCTCCCTACCGCAAAGGCAAAGGGGAGAGATACGTGGGGAAAGAAAGGCTTCTTTTCAGAGGTGACCTTCCAGGTAAGAACTGAAGCTTCTTATACTGTTGCCAATGAGTTGCTCGATCTATGAATAACGAATGAGAGAACACGAATGTCTAAAGCTGCCTGGTGAGTTAGCACCTCTGGACAGTTTGAATTCCCCATAAATATAAAAATTAAGGCAGCTTTTGAAAGAAAGTGCAGTAACATTTACTTGTATGTATCCAAATGAATGAAGAACCAAAGAATCCCTGGGCTAAAACACCAGAATCTCCTGGCTCATCACACGCAGCCCTTTGCAGACGACATATAATAACATTATTCAGATAGGTCCACCAAACTTGACTCCACATAACTCTCCACACCACAAGCCACAAAGCACTTCCACATAATCTATAACAACTTAAAATCTTTAATTTGAAAAACCAAAAGCCACAAAAAAATACAATGCACTACAGGCAAAACGAAGAAACCCTAACTTGCTGCTAGAACAGGTAATTTGTTAGGCGATAATGCCTACTGGTCAGAGAAAGTGGCCTATACCCCATGCTACTTAGGAAACACACAAAGACAGAAGGGAAAGAATGGCTTGTGTCAGTCTAACTTAGGAGAAATTCTTCCTGACCCTCAGTCAAATACTGGTTTTACCTTGAGTGTACAAGTGAGACACAGCCACATGGCACCCGAGCATTTATATGACACCAAAGGGAGCAAATTATAGGGTCACTTCTCTTATCTCCAGGGGTTCAAGAGAAAGAGGAGAAAAAAACCCAAGACCACCAAAACATTGAAGGTTAGAAGGGAAGATTAAAAATAACAAATTAATTTTTCCTCTTTGCAAGCAGCAAATAGAATCAATGCACATCAGACAAGGGCAGGTATCATGAACCTACAGTCTTACACCCAAGAGTAACTGTTAACTGATGCTGATGAAAGTGACACCCACATGCCCTGGCCTACCCACCCGTTCTAGTAAAGCTAGGGAGCAGCTGTCTTCACAATGAGCTGCTTAGTACCCTTACCTGAATTTGTGGTTTCCCAGGTAGTGACTACAATGAGAAATGAGTACATAATCACACACCTTTCTGGAAAAAAAAAAAAGGCAGAAAGGTGTGGGAACCTAAAAGCCTAAGGTGTTTTCCTTGTCTTCAAGTAGGTTCTTGCTCCTTCGCTGGAAGTGGAGAAGAAAAAAGTGGGTGTAATCTCCATTGCTAGGGGCAAAGTCATGTACAGTCAAGGTGGATGGATGTTGAAAAGTTTGGTTTGGATAAGCACTCATGAGTTGGGCTGCTTATCTACATCTTAGCTTATCTGAAGCACTTCGATCAGCAGCACTGGGCCAGGAATCATGCCACGGTGTGATCTTTGGGCTCTTCCCAGAAGGTTCCCAGCACCAGCTCTCACCATCCCAGCCAAGTCAGGGATGCCCAGAGATGAAACACTCTGAGAGCAACCCAACACTTCTGCATCCTCATCCCCGTGTTAAGCAAGGATAAGGCTGCTTCTGAGCAGAACAAGAGATAGATATATTTGGAGAGTGAAGGGGATTTTCATCAAAACCAAGAGAAAATTCTGTTCAAGTTTGGGCAAGAGATTCAGAAATGTTCAGATTTTTATCTAATTGATTTGCATGCCCCTATTTATAAGGAGATTCCAGACGTGGAACTACAGACTGTTTATTATTGCTTGCACAACTGTCATTTTCAGACAAATTCCATCCAAAGTTCCTGGGGGTGAAATTCACCACCCATAGCATTAGCTGCCTAAAACTCAGGCGCCTAGTCTAACCTCTTTGGCTGGGCTCCATTGACAGGTAGTAGAGAGAAGCTGGTACTTCCATGGAGTGATTCATCCTACATATCTCAGACACCTATCTTCTGCGGAGATGAATCGCCCACCAGAAGTGCCTGTCCCTCCCCAGCGACCATAGAATGATGCTGGGTGACTTGCTAAGACTAGCCCCACTGTCTGGAGCCCCAGACAAATGCCCTCATGCTCCCACTAAATGTTGTACTCAGTTTCCCAATAAGTCAAGGGAAGACTGAAGTGGGAAGTGCTTTATCATACAGGCCTTTAGATGTTTAACTCCAAAGGGAAAGCAGAGCACCTAAGCAGGAATAAGAGACTTAAATCAACTTGTGCATTTGGGCCTAAGTGACTTCCCCCAAGCTTTCATACTAATTTAAAACACTACTTTTCCACTCATGCTTCTGATTTTCCCCTGGCTGTGGTCCCCTTTGAAGATCCTCTCATGAATCCTTTACTGAAAGTACCTCTAAACTCCTGGATAACCCCGGAAAAAAAAGATCTGTATAAAGACAGAAACAGAAATGAGCATGAAGAAAAGTCGCCAGCAGCCCTCGCAAGGCATCCTGCTGCACAACATTTTGCCAACAAAGCAAACAAAAGCTGCGAGGCCTTTTCTCAGCCACAGGCTGGAGAAGTGATTGCTTGCACCAGCTTTCTCTTCACTGTGCTCTGAGTCCATGAGTCCCACCTACTGACCCCATAGGAGAAAGCCACCCTGCCCATCACGCCAAGCCCCCTGCAGCGCTCCTCCCCATCACATCCTATTTAACTCAGCACAGTAGCCCGTAAGAATTGTTGGGTTTATTCCTATGTTTCTTGCTGAGAATAAAACGTTTTTATTGACATGGAAGACTGTGCCATGTGCATAATTGCTGCATACAACAAGATGCAAACCACAAGCAATAAAACACTCCACGGGTGATGACTCGTGTTTACAGTAAATAGGAACGATGCTGCCAGATGTCAGCAGCACCAAATCATGTGTTGCATATCCCAGATCTCCAGAAGAAGGAAATAAAACCCCACCATGGATATTTTTATTTCTGGCGAGGGGATGACTGCCGGGTTGACTGCATCTCTAAAGCTCTGGGTAAGTGGCAGAGACAGGAACTTGTTCTTGTTTCAAGAATTCTTGTATATTAGAGTGGGAAAAATGACTTTAAATGGTTTTTTTTCAGATCCCAGAATTCAGAAATACCCTGTTCCTTTGTCTAGAGCTGTGAGTGTGCTGAGCCTGCACTGAAGCCCAGGGGAGCAATTGAATGCAGAACATTTGTTCCATATGCCACCCCTCCCCCCCAGCCACAAAGTAGCTCCCAAAAACCTATAGTTTGAGACTGTGGTGAGACACCAAATGTCACAACTGCAACTTGCCAGGAGAAGGAAATAGAGATCAAAGGCATCACTGCTGTCCCTAGAACCAGGGCACATCCTCCTTCTAGCAAAGACTTTCAAATCAAGGCTGCAGTCTTTCCAAACACTCTGCTATAGCTCAAGAAGAAGCTATGGGCTTAAATTCCAAGTTAAGAGGAAGGCTTGATCAGAGCACTCTTAATGGATTATAAAACTAATGAACTTTTGTGGCTCTAGACACTCATTTAGGACCCACAGGATGGACTTTAGGACAACAGTCCTGAAAAGGGTCTAGCCATTCTCAAGTGTTCCCTTTAGGATGCCTCAGAAGTCCCAGTTTGAAAGAAATGCTGGGAATGACCCTGAAAAACAGAAAATTCAGGACTTCTCTTTTAAATCATAGAATCACAGAATCATAGAACAGTTAGGGTTGGAAAGGACCTGAAGATCATCTAGTTCCAACCCCCCTGCCATGGGCAGGGACACTTCCCACTAAACCATGCCACCCAAGGCTATGTCCAATCCAGCCTTGAACACCGCCAGTGATGGACCATTCACAACTTCACTGGGCAACCCATTCCAGTGCCTCACCACCCTTACAGTAAAGAATTTCTTCCTCATATTCAGTCTAAACTTCCCCTGTTTAAGTCTGAACCCGTTACCCCTTGTCCTATCACTACAGTCCCTCATGAAGAGGCCCTCCCCAGCATCCCTATAGGCCCCCATCTTCAGATACTGGAAGGCTGTTATGAGGTCTCCATGCAGCCTTCTCTTCTCCAGGCTGAACAGCCCCAACTTTCTCAGGCTGTCTTCATACAGGAGGTGCTCCAGTCCCCTCATCATCCTCGTGGCCCTCCTCTGGACTTGTTCCAACAGTTCCACGTCCTTTTTTATGTTGAGGACACCAGAACTGCACACAATCCTCCAAGTGAGGTCTCACGAGAGCAGAGTAGAGGGGCAGGATCACCTCCCTCCACCTGCTGGTCACACTCCTTTTGATGCAGCCCAGGATACGGTTGGCTTTCTGGGCTGCAAATGCACACTGCCTGCTCATATTCATTTTCTCATCGACCAACACCCTCAAGTCCCTCTCCACAGGGCTGCTCTGAATCTCTTCCCTGCCCAACCTGTAGCTGTGCCTGGGATTGCTCCCATCCATGTACAGGACCTTGCACTTGGCATGGTTAAACTTCATCAGGTAGGCATCAGTCCACCTCACAAGCGTGTCAAGGTCCCTCTGGATGGCATTCCTTCCCTCCAGCGTTATCAACCGAACCACACAGCTTGGTGTCATCGGCAAACTTGCTGAGGGCGCACTCAATCCCACTGTCCATGTCACCGACAAAGATGTTGAACAAGACCGGTCCCAACACCGATCCCTGAGGGACACCACTCGTTACTGGTCTCCAGCTGGACACTGAGCCACTGACCACAACTCTTTTGTGTGCAGCCACCCAGCCAGCTCTTTATCCACCGAGTGGTCCACCTATCAAATTGATGTCTCTCCAACTTAGAGACAAGGATGTCATGTGAGACAGTGTCAAACGCTTTGCACAAGTCCAGGTAGATGACATCAACTGCTCTACCCCTGTCCATCAGTTCTGTAGCCCCATCATAGAAGGCCACCAGATTCCTTTTAGGATTCAACTTGTCCATTACAGCTGAAACAGCCAGTACCACTGGTACATTTTGCTTCAACTGTCTAAGCTTGGGCCCCCAGTTTTCAGTCTCCCTGCTCTGGTCTGCTATCCTTTGTATGTCCAGTATAAAGAATAAATCCCAAACCCTGTTTGTCAGACTGCAGTGTCACAATCTGTGAAATACAATTGTTTCTGGGTATGTCTAGATGTCATTTGCCAGAAGATGTGGTCTCGTACTTCCTTTATGCTCCAAATTGGCTAGAGATGAGCCAGCTCCCGAACAAACGCTGGCTGTGAGTATATTGCTGTGCGTACCATGCTGAAAGCCACCACACATGGTACGCGTGCCTCACGCGTGTCTCAAGCTCAAGCTTACACTGGAGTTAATATGCCTATACAATGTCTGGTCAGGATGAATGCAGGCAGGAGAGTCTGCATCTGTTGAGCAGAGTGACAAAGTGAGTTTGCCTGCATCTATCTAGACATAACCCAGTGATGTCAAATAGCTGAGTGGAAATCTTAAAACATGACATGCTCTCAGGACCAGAACTTCTTGTCTTAAATGAACAGCATCCAATTAAATCAGTTGGATTTGCTCCTTAATATCAGTATCAGAGATAGCTGCATTTAGAAATCAGACAATTAAGGAAAGAAAAAGATACAGTAAATAAACCAGAATTGGCATGTCTGTAGACCATCATTTTTTAACTAGAGTGATAGCCCCCTGACTGCAAAATCTATGTCTGTCCATCACAGGGTTCAAACTGTCCTCTGAGCCTCCCTGTCAATTCAGATAACTCCTGGTAATGGTCTCTTGGCAGCTTCACTCTGGAAACTAATAAGCAGGCAAATTACACACTCTTGGACTTATTTCAGGAACACAAGTACCTGATCTCATTCAATAATGCATGACGCTAACGGTCCTCCTTGCAGATGTGATTATCCTGGTAATGATGTATTGCGGAGACCACAATCTGGCGTATGACCTCACCCTTATCTGCAGCTGCAAAGCACCACTGGATTCGAGGTTTCGGCTGCAAGTGGCCTCAATTCAAATGTGTCCCATACCCTGAGACTCTCAGTCCTAAATCCCCCATAAGACGGTGGGCTGCTGGCTGAGCCAAATTCTCACTTAGTTTAAGCAAGCAGGAAAAACATGAATTTCCAAATTGCCTCTTATTTCCTTTTTAATTTATTTTCCTATACACAACACTGGAACTAAAACACTCCCACATCCATTAGTCCCAGCAGACTGGCATCATTCATTAGGAACTGTTTTCCGGTTACCCTGTCAAATACAACTTTGGTTGAACACACTGAGTGCAACTTTTCTAACTCAAAAATCTTTCACTGCGTCTTCCACCTCCTCCGCAAGAATGCTGACTTCCTGCTCTTATCGGGAAAGTTATTTAGAAATACTGATATTCCCTGTGCAAGGAAAAGGTCTCGTTGTGAAGCAGCACAGCATGAGCACCTGCAACTAGCCAAAATTTGTTTGGTGGGTAGGATTCAATGAACTGGAAGAGTCATGACCCTGATGCTCACACCCAGAGAAACCCTTTTAAACATCCTTGCTCTGCAGCTTCGTTTTTGGCTCGAGATAAGGCCTATGTCCATTAGACAACTCCCTGCACACGTGTTCCCACTGCACAACCCCAGGTAAACACCCCACATTATGTGGCTCACAGCTTTGACTTATTCCAGTGCAATAAACTGTTTTTCTGCTACTTGCTACAGACCTAGAAACTTCTTTGTCTTCTGTTGGTTCACAGCGTTGGGAAAAACATGTCTTTCTGAGCTGCTTTCTTTGCTCAGATCTGAGGAGCACCTGCCATGCATCAGAAAGCTTCTCGTATCACTGGCAGCCTTTCCCTGTTTGCAAATGGCTCTCTCCGTAAACAAACACCCTGGTCTTGGTTTCGTACTGCCAGAAAACACGTTGGGTTTTTTCTCCTGTGCACAGTATTTGCCTTGTATTCCACCGACTGTCCTGTCTGACCACAGCTGGGATACAATGGGGTTTTCTCCACATGTCTGTGGCTTCAGGGTGACGTTTTAGCACACTCATGAGCTCCAAGTTGGTTACAGGAAAACCTCAGTTACCCTGGATCTCAAATACCTATAGCACTCTGCTACTCTAAAGAGACTTGTGTTCCCTCTAGGTCAGCTAACAACATTGCGCGTTCCCTCAATTAGCCCAGACCTTGGCAGAGCAACGTATTTATTGGTCCTAATTCACACAGCTGAAGTTCACAGGGATGGCAGCACCCGAGTTTACCTCTAGCAAAGGAACATTTCTCCTTCAAAGCCAACTGCTTGTATTTTTCCACCTTCAGAGAAATTCTCCATGCCATCAGCAGCTCGCAATCCACCTTTGCAAGCCTTAGGTCCCCTTTAGAAGCCATCCCATAGCTTCTTATGCCTGCAAAATATGGAGAAGCATCGTAGGTGCAAATGTGACAAGGAGGGTGCAAGTAACCATTCAGTTCCCAAGATAAATGGTGGCTCATCCTTTCATCTCTTTAAAATCAAGATTTGCCAACTCTCTGGAACTTATGCTTGGGCCACCCAACCATTACAGGTTTCTCCTTTGGAATAATGAGCTGCCATTCTCAATGACCTGTGATAAACAAGGGATTGGACTTGTTGATTAATGGCCCTTTGAGCTGAATGTAGAAACCTTCCCACACACAAAGACTGGTAAACACAGCTCCTCACACCTCCAAATATCCCTGCCCAGCCAAAACAGTACCTAACAGCAAAAGACTACTTGATGGCAAAACTTTTCCTTAAGTTCCAGCTCATCTACATCCCATTCATCTGCATCCCCATCACTTCCTCTTAGCACTAGCTAATTAATACACTCCTGAACACCAGTGACACAGCATGTGCTTTCTCCTGCATTTTTCCCCTGTATCTTGTTTTCCTTAACTCCCCATCTTTCTCTGACTCACTACATATTTTATGCCTGCTCATCCATAGATAAATGCTCCCTCTTTTCCCTTATTCCTGTCAAGATATATGTGCATGGGCCTCTACAGCCAAACCAGTCTGATTTGGTCTTCCAACCATTCAGCAGGAGCCATTTACTCAAGGGAAACAAGCTTCTACAATAACTCAAGAGCTGACTCCTGTAGTGGTTTGATTCCTCTGAGTTAGCCAACCACAGTAAGATTTGCATACTTCCTCCTCAATCTGTAACAGCATGTTTATTGTTCACAACGGGAAAGACAAATTGCCAGGACACACAGGGTTCTTCTGGGGGCTTTTCTGAAAACAGGAATACAAATCCTTACCTAAACTACAATTAAATGAACAACAGCACTCTCTGGCTGGATTTCCAGGGCACAGCATGCACCGAGGATGTGCTGCACCCATGGCTCAGGTTCAGGTCCCACGATCAGGCTCAGCCCTCACGGGCAGCCTGCACAGGACCAGCTCACAGATCAAGACAGCACATTGTGGGTGATCCACTGTTTGCCTTGTGCCTTATCTGATCTGCTTGGAAATCCACTCCTGTCAGGAACACCATTAGCCAAGAGGAGTGTCCAGCCTGAACACTGGGGACACTGGTCATGGATATGAGCTCGAGGCCGGATGTATCCCATGTGGTCATCCCAGACAGAAATAACTCCTAATTCTGGGCACAGGAACAGCTGGCTTTGAGAAGAATTCAAAGATGGCTCCTTGGGGAAGACGTCCCTGATTTAACAGTTAGGCTAATGTATGCCCCCTGAAGGCAGACAATCAGCCAAAGGATCCTGTATTTCTGTCCCCTTGCCAGCTTCCCAAGGAGGATCCATCCATCCACAAGAAGTCTGTCTGCACAAGATCCCACCGAACAAGGCAGCGGCCTGTTCTGCCCATCACTCACAGCTGGTAGGGAAGCCTGGAGTCACTGCGAGGCTTGTGTCAATAAGCACCGGCAGAATGTCCTCTCTGTTTCACTTTAGCACAATAAACTATGCCTCCCCTCTCCCCTCATCTCTTTCCTCTGCATCCAGACGCATGCTCCACAGGGATGGAACCCGGCTCCCTCTCACCACCCTCCCCCATTTTCCTGTCTCCACTCCTGAGGAAGTGTCTCTTATATACAAGGGCAGCACGCAAGTAGCTTTGACTAATTCTGCATGGGCAACAGATAACAATGGTATGAAATTCCAGCAACATCCTGTTGAGGGCCAGCAAAGGACCCCTGCAACTGCTGAAGTGGAAGGCATTGTGAGCCCTGCTTACAGACCACAAAGCTAACAAAATAAATAGGGATGGGACAACACATTAACCCAGAAATATTGATTTCACAACCAGGAAAACATTTGATAAAAGAAGGGAAATGACAGGGAGAAGGCATGGAGTGCTAATGAGAGGAAATTAGCCTTACTGCTCCTAAAATAGCACAGGGGAGAGAAGAGCCTTCTTGAGTCCTAAACTGGATTAGGTATATAAATGAGCCAACAAGAGTCTATAGAACCACAGCAAAAAAACTAAGGCAGGAACTAAGACTTTTCTTCCGAGCTCTGAAGTTCTCATGTTCTCAAGGACATGGAGGAAGCAGCTGTAAGAAGTGACTGTGGAGCTCTCCCTTTGGCTCCTTCTTCCTTGTCCTACATTTAATCCTATTAGGCTCAAAAGTAAGATACAAAGCTCCCTTCCTACTGGGCTTTAAGATTAAGCTTTGTAGATGAAAGGTGGGGGGAAATCCATAGCAGATGAAGCTTGCCTTGAACTCAAAGCAAATGGAACTGGGATATTCCCTTTTCTACAGCAAACAAGCAGCTTGTTATAATGTGCAACAAACAGTGACGGTCAGAGCTTTCCCTGCCTAAGTGACATGGCTGCTATACTTGTCCTGCTTTTGGAGTACAAGGCGGCCTCTTACTCTTGAGTAGCAATTCCTTGTTCTACAGCATTCTTATGAAAGGGAAAATGGGATGAGAAAGGGACTTGATCCTTGGTCCTGAGTTTCTTTATACAAACCTGCAGTGAACTGTCTTTTCCCCAACATGCTCAGCATATTTAAGTCCCTTTCTTGCCTAAATAAAAGGCGACTTACAGTAGGATGTTAGCCCCTTGGCTTGAGAGTTATGAACTGAGGGTGCTGCTAGTGGTGAATAGGGGATGCCTGCTGCTGTGGGCACATCCCAGTAGAAAGGGAGACTATAGCACCCTTGGCTTCCCTAGCAGCCATTCCCTTCCCAACTCTTCTCCAACACACTAGTGAGGAATCATATGCCTTGCCTCAGCCTGCTTTGTCAGGACTGCTGGATTCCCTGTGGCTCAGGGCAACCTCAGCTGGACCATGACTCTTCCTCTCCAGCTCCAGGCTTGTCCAACCACCACAGGCTCAGGAGCAGTCACTATGCGAAGGCCGGGTGAGACAGGATGATCTGCTTACTGGGTGGCTCAGTGATCTCATTACACACATTAAAGCACTTGCTGCTCTTAAGGCATGGCTGGAAGAAGAGCTTACCTAATGGAGCTACTCTACTGCTACTGGGGGCAAGGGGCTTGCTCTCCACCACAAACCTGTAAAGCTGTTTAGATTGTGGCTCTTCTGGAAGCTACAGTCTCCCTAATGACCTCAGCCAGCCTATTCCAAACTGTCTTTCAATATACCTTTATACACTAAATAGACTTTATACCTTTTATACAATAGGAAGTCTCCTGAATAAAACCATAGTCTGTAGCTGATCTCAAGTGACAGACAGCTTGAGATCAGATAGGATCAGTGAAATGAGGCTTGCACCTTCTTTGGTGCGCTCCTTAAAGGATTTTTCAGTGGGTTAGTGAAGCCTGTAACAAAATAAGACTCTAAAGAAAAAAGATCTTAAGCTCCTTCCAAATTTCAGCTGATTAATGAGCACAGGATTAATTTAGTTCTCTAAATCCAAGGGAGATGTAATGTAAAACTTGAAATACTAAACATGGAAGCAAATGGTACTGGACAGTGGATATCTAACACTAACAAACTCTAACACTAACAAACTCAAAGGAGCCTTTTGCCAGTAAATAGAAAAGTAACATGAAAAATAGCTTTGGAAACTAGAACATACGTAAAGCTGAAAAACGAAACTAGGTTTTAGTTGGGCTGTTCAAAACTTGCACTTGCGTTCTGAAGCGTACCCGTATGCCCACTGGATGTTTTATAACGCAGTGCAGTGAGAAATAAAAGGAGATATTTTGATTTGCGACAGTGTCTGGAACTCAACTCTCGAGTAACAGCCCTGATCATTTACACTGCACTTTTTTGTTAAATCCATGGATCACAAAGCATTCTAATGTTCCTAACTAACACCACGTGCATCAACATAGAGTAGCGCAACTTGTCTCTGATGTAGGCGGTATTATTTCCATCAGACAGGTGAGTAAACAAAGTCACAAAGAATTAAGTGTTAGGGTCCAAAAGGAAGTCTGTGGCTGAGCTGGGAACAGAACTTGTCCCTCGATACAATCCTCTTCCTCAGCCGCAGGGTAATCCTTCCCTATGCATGACCTATGCACGCAACAGTAGATCACAACTGGGATATTTTTCCCTATACAAACCATGAGGATTTCCAACATTTCCTCTTCTCTCTCATCTCCCCCCGATGGAAGGCTGATCTCCTTCCTTCAATCGGCAACTGTCTTGTGGCACATTAAAGCCTGACAAGGTGAAAAGGGAAATGGAGCACAACTGGCCCAAGGTTACATGACCTATTCACAGCAGACAGCAGCTGGATTTCTTCCCTCAGAAGAATACTGCTGGCTTGCACAGCACTCACTGCCCCAGGACAGATGGATTTAGATAGTCCCACACTGCAACAGGAGTCTGTTCTCCATAATTGTATAGCTCTGTAACATGCAAGGGAAAAAGACCCAAATGTCTAAATAATCCTAATGCAGAAATGCCTTTCAGGCTTTCTGTAACCTTAGGAATAGTAGCATGACATTGTCACTTCAGCTTATATGTGACACCACCTTTTACTTGCTGTGGCTTCATCTCTGGAAAGTGTTGAGGAAGCATCTGTGACACCAACGCACACAAGAAATAGAGCTCAAAGCCTTTGATTACTGATGAAGTTCTTAGCCAATCTCTGTTTTTACTGCAGATTACCCAGAGAACAAGACCCATCCTATTATTTTTGGCAGTTGCTATGCATGGTTGTGAGCCACACACTGCATTTTAGATTTTGTTTTTCTCTTTCCCACCACTCCAACCTCCAAAACAACTCAACCCATGGTACAAAAAACACCAAATTCCCTTGATGTTTTGAGCTATGAAAGAAGAGGAAGGATCAGTCCTGCACACCTGGCCGGAGCACAGCTTTTCAGAACCAAGCGGCTTCCATGCTTCTCTGTAGACTATTTGCTTCCTCTGAGCCTTCCCCAAACAAAGTTTCTGCAGCCCTGACAATATCAATAAGGGACACTAAGACCATGGTCAGTATACCAGGAGATTGGAAGGATGGAGGCTTTTCGCTCTCTAGTAAAGCCACACCTGCATCCAGCTGTACTATACAAGCTGATTCTCGAGCTGAGCCAAGTCATCACTGGCAGATATAGGGTACTGGATTTACAAGGATAAGTGCTCTGATCCATTAGGACAAACCTTTATGTTCTTTGGCAAATCTTGTGAAAAGACTTTCTTTAAAAAAAAAAAGATTGTAATAAATATGGGTATTAAAAACAAACCCAGTCAACTGCACTTAAGAGCACTTCTCAGCTATGAAGCTCATTCATCCCTCAGATTACCGGGAGATTTAAGAAAGTGAAACAGTTGTTATCACTTGGTCTGTGGGATTTTGTTGGCTTTTGCAGGCTGATGGCAGTATTTAAGGTAGAGCTGCTGTGTCAGACTCCCTGTGGGCCAAGAACAATATATTCCAATTACTGACATCCCAAACGTATCTTATTTGCGGGACAGGATATCTCAAACAGCTTCAAAGAGAGAAGAGGCATGGTACCCTGAAGAGCTTAGCGAATCCTGAAGGCACTGCACTGCAGAGCACTTGGATGGAAGTATGCGATGGAAGGATGAAGATGTGATGCCCTTGCCCACATTCTCCCCACATAGTGGGGATGTAACTACCATCCATCACAATTCAGTGTCCCTCAGTAAGCCAACAAAATGTGGAAGAGTTGAAATGCCTTGCCCTGGGTAAGCCAGCACACCAAGGACAATGATGAACCACTGCTGAAATGGTGAAGTCCCAAGGCAGCAGACCTTCATCTAAGATAGTATTCCATAAAAAGTAAGGTCATCCTTGTTTCAGTGCTGGGACCCCTGAAGAAAAAACTAAGGTTCTCTCACCAAAATCAAGCTTATTTAAGGATCTCACTTCCATTTTGCACTGAACTTTGAATCATCAAAAAACTCATTTTCATAAGGTTTGAGAAACACTTTTTATTCTTCTTTCTCTTTCCTCAGCATGGATTGTACTCACTTTTTTCCGGAGATGTTATCTTAGCTCTTTTTGAGGGCCAGCCTGGTCCCATTCTCCATACATTTATTAAGCTTATTGAAGGAGTCAGTTTCTTGGATGCAGATATATTCTGAGTCATCTCAGATCATAATCCACAGACCTTTTAACTATAACTCATTAAGTTTTTGTATACTCACCACATTTTCAGAAGTGTTTCTTTCCAAATTGGAGTATTATTCCTAATGCTTACAGAAATTCTCTGTGATAACAAAATAGCTTATTTTGTTTGGTTTAAGAAGCTACCCTCCTACAACTGGCTTACCTAACAGGCTCTTTATAACAACTGCTCTTCCTCAGTGCTTAACAGCTGGCAGTGACCTTTCTTCTTAATGCAGAAACATTAAGCACCAAAATACTTCAGAAAACAAACATCAGCCCCAAACTCATCCTGGTAATGCCCAGAAGCTCTTGAAATACATCTCAGAACATGAAGCCAAGCCAAATACTGGGCTCCCCATCCCGGACATGCTTTTAAAATTGCACAGAACAAAAGCCTTTCATTTATATTTGAGTTTAAAAGTCTAAAAGCAACAATAAATTAGGCAAATAAACCTGTTGCCCAGGATCAAGTAAGCTCTGAGATTGCCTAACCGGGAACATGACCGGCAGTTAATCTTCTAACGATCAGTAGAAAATAGGCCACTGAAACATCCCCCTTTCAGAAGCTTGCTATAGTTTCTTTTCTCCTGCCATTTCTCCTAGCCAAATCGCTTCTTGAGCCTCACTTTCTCCTGTTGTGAGGTCAGCCCAGCTCTGCTCCTCACACTGAGTTACCTCTGTGGAGGAGGCGTGATCCGAACTCGCAGCTCACCCCCAGCAGAAGGCTTTGCATGAACCATCTGCCCCCTTGCAAACACCCAGCAGAGCAAGATTCCCAGCTGTGCTCACACGCAGGAGGAGGAGAACAAAGAACGAGATAAACAGCTTCTTTTGTAGATCTGTTTTTCTAGTTCCTCTCGGTGTGTGTGTTTCTGTGGGTACATATGCAATTGAGCTGGAGCTGGCAGGAACTGACTTCTGAATTTCATACCATCCAAAGCTGAAACCTGGCAGAGCGTGATGTACCTTAGGGATACAAAATGCACAATGGTGAAAGAGCTTGCATATTTGAAGCAACCCACCTACCTTGTAAGCTACTTCTTAAATACATCACGAGCAAACCCTGAGACAAGATTATGCTTTTACTCATGTACCTGTGATACCCTCCTAGAAGTAGAATCTATGAGTATAGATGCAGTGCTATGTACTGCCTGTGCCATGGAGTCCAGTGACTCTGTAGTCTTACACAGCAACTGCCATGTAGAGATAAACCTACTCTTACACAGAGCTCTTTAAATACTAGGGCAAAATGATAAGTACTAGTACATGCTGTACCATATGAGAGAACTGAGACTAGCCCCTAATTGTCCAGGTTGTCTGAAACCCTTTGGAGCTCAGTGTCAGGGAGGTGGGTTCACAGAGGTGTAAGTGTAAGGAAAGGTATTTCTAGCATATGGAGAAACCAGTTTAGCCCAGGCACATACACACAACATCTTTCACCAAAGAAATTCCTTTGTGAACCATCTGTGCCTTGTAATTAGCCTCCCTTATTAATTTTGCAATGCCATGGCTAAGCGTTGACAGCACTTGGGAAAGACGGGCAGCTTCTTCTGGTCTAAGTGACGCCATTTACACCCCTTGACAACTCCGCCGTACACATAGAATGGGGATAGCTAGTAGCTGAAATGCACAGAAATATCTGCTCAGTGCCACAACCAGCTTTGTTCTCCAAAGGGAAATTACCTTCGAATGTACAGTAAAAAAAAGTAGAGAGAATGCCAGTATTGAGCTAAGGAAGTAGGTTTTCCATGGAAAGACTTGGAGTAACTGTAATTGCATTTTCATGTTCAGATGCTGATCTGAGGTTATATCAGAGGTTAAGAGGGTACACATGAGAAGAGACCCAAAAGCAGCAATAATCCCTGACCTATGGAAGGATTTAGATAGTGGGAGCACTGTTCAAGCACATGCAAAAAATATCTGTCATTCACAGTTGGTCTTTCTGTCCCTTTTCTAAGAATGGCTCACTAATCAGATTAGAGGTGTCCCCACTGGGACCGGTTACCAATTACACACCACTAATAATGGGAGAAATTAAGCATTTCCTGAATCAGCTCCAAAAGCAAAACAAGTTCTAAACACAGCTCACAAGTCACAGAAATCAGATTTAGTTTGCATTTTAGATCTTGAATAGGGCAGAAGCCCCCCCCCCCCCCCCCCCCCCCCCGAACATTCTTTCTATGTTTTCTGAGCTTTCATAAGCACAGCAATGTCCTGGTTCACACTGAGCCCTGCTCTTAGAGCTTGTGCAGTATTTCTCAAGGAGACAATGTATGGTCAGAGGCTTGAATCTCACACTTCCCACTGGAACCCATAAAATTCTCATGGGCATGAAATCCCTCTGTTCCTTTGCCATAGAGTTGCCACTAAAACCTACTAGTTTGACCTAAGAGATTAAGGATACCGCATGTCTAGACATGGTGTGTTTTCCTCCTCTTGAGGCACACCTGAAACCAAAATCCCAGGACAGCATCTTGGGAGTGAGTAGAGGACATGAATCTGGGACAGAACCAGTTCCTAGCTATACACTGTTGATTTCTTTTGTAGACTATGACAACTTCTGGAGCATTTTTGGGATCGGGCTGTTTTTTCACCACACTAATAGAATCACAGAACCATAGAATAGTCAGGGTTGGAAAGGACCTTAAGATCATCCACTTCCAACCCCCCATTCGTAGGGAATGCACAGTACTGTCATCTCTCACTGCTAACCACATCTTATTTAGTAGCAGGGATTAAGAAAAAGGCAGAGAGATACTTGCTTCATAAGAAACACATACAAGAAGTATCTCTCTCCTGCCAACATGTGCATATTCACAGTTTATTCAGGTTAACAAACTATTCACCCCCTCTGTCTCCAACTATTAGTGTAATGGTATTACCTATAATTCTCCACATCTAACCCCGAATCTTAAAAACCCAGACAAACAGAATTACAGAAGCCATACATCATTCCTGCATATATGAGGCAGAGTTTTACCCAAATCTCCTTCACTCCATGTAATAACCTTCTGCCTTGGATTTTTGTTTGGGTAACCCAATGCTGGGGATTACAGATGGGAGTTTATACCAGGACTGGAGAAGAGACAAAGAAGTACGTGGCACTGCAAGCTCTTTTCCAGTGGTGTGAGGTGGACAAAGCAAGGCTAAGGGCACACAACCCATCATGAGAACAAACAAATCCTTTGCCTGAGAAGGACTGCTAGATTACTTGGCTGCCCATTTTGAGGAGAGGTAGCCTGCCCTGCCCAACATCAAGCAAAGACTGGGTCTCAAAGCAGCCCTTCATAACAGCATACAGAAACAGCATCATCATAGATGACAGCAGTTTATGTGCTCCTTGAATGTATCTCTCCATGATGTGTCCTGACGGGACCAGACACCTCAACCAGGCAAGTGCAGAGAAGATCAAATCACAGCTCTGCTATGTTGCCTGTTCTGTGCTTCAGCCCTGTATGAGTATGGGTCAGTACCTGAATTAGAGCATCCCTGCAGGAACTCTAAGCAACAACAGGTCCCTCTCAAGAACCAAGGCAGCCAGAGACTAAAGAAAAATGAAAACATTGCTCCCTTTTACACAATTAACCTATAAATTAAATGGGTTTGCCCCCTTTTTCTCTCTAGCCTTGGGCAGCACAGGCTGCCTCTGTGTCTGCACAAGCAGGCCATTGTCAGTAGGCGCCTTCTGTTCTACATACAGCACTCTGGTAGTTGTGAGGGATGGTGGTTCCTGCCTCATACAAATGAGGCGGAACCAGCACCTCTCTTCTTTACCTGAAGTCAAGCATCCATGCAAACCCAGCAGTTAGTCTTTATCATTAAATGAATCTCAACCACAGCAGTATTATTTAAAACCATCTGAAATTATTCATGTTTTGATATCCTTCTCCTTTTAACTTCCTTTCACATTTATAAAATAGAATGTGGTAGATTAATTCTTCCATAGCTCCTCACTAGACTCCTCCTTACTCAGGTGGGATGACAGGGTGCTGTCTCTCAGCACAAAGAGGCAATCAAGAAGCACCTCAGGTCGCTCTGTTACTCCTCTGTCAGTTCCACTGTGTCTATGGCCACAACTTGAGGACTTTCCAGTGGTCTGCCAGTTGGCGAACTCCAGCTCCAGTCAAAGGACATGCAAACGCATACAGGAGCTCTTAATGTCATTCTCAGCTACCTCCTGGTTTGAGAAGGCCAAGTGACTTGAAAAGTTCAGGCCAGGTACACACATTGCAATGCCAACAGGGTTTAAGTTTCATTTTGCTTTCCGAGCCTAGATGCCTCTTCCGGAATGACTAAACGGAATAATCCTGTCCCAATTTTGAGACCACTGGCTGGGTGATAGGAGAGCCAGGAGAGCCTTTTGGAAGAGTATTAAACTTTCTTTACCTGATAACTGTGAACGCCAAACCAAGATGCTTTGAGAAACCTGCTGTTAATGGCTACTGAGGGACACACCAAGCACCAACCCTCATGTCTCCTTAGGAAAAGCCAAACTTACAGCTGGTTTCCATGCACCGTGTGGGTACAGGGACCTGAGAGCACTGGCGGTGTGCACAGCTCTGCTCTGTCTGCAGGAGAGCGGCTGCGTTCAAGGCACTTATCTAGGCAATGACTTTCCGCGATCCCAACACACCATAAGTTTTCTTCTCAAGCTACGAACACCAAGCCAAGACAGAGCTCTGCTGTATTTCCCCTGTCCTAAGAGAGAAAGAAAATAACCCAGAAGTTAAATTTGATCTTGTCTCTGATAGACTAAAGAATTGGTCCTTGCTGTCCCAATCCCAGGTTAAAGCCCCCAACCACTGCACCATTATTTCTCTGGTGTGCCTGCTTTTCAACTAGTTAGAAAGAAGGGGATTTTTGTCCTGCACAACTCCAAGAAGCCCCTCTGAGCCCCCACTCCACCTTCCCCCTGTGTAGTCAGTGTACTCAAGCCTTGCAGGTCGGTTCCTGAATTTGGCCCTTTATGAATAGATCACTATGCTGGCTGCTCCCAGATGTACACAGCCAGTTGTATGTGGGGGAGAATCATAAGCAAGGGCAGGAATGCTTGGCTGGCAGCCTTTCCCAGCCTCCAAGTGTCTGCTGACTTCTCCATGGGTTTTTTCTCTCCTTTTTTGTCTCTGCCACCTAATTTTTAAGCAGGGTTTTGATCTTCTCTGTCAGTTAAATCAAGAGAATCACTCCAGACTGACATCAAGTGGGCATATGCATGCTTCAGAGTGCTCCCATCTAACTCTCTGGACATCTTGCAGCAGATGGGAGTTGGGATAGGTGACCGTACATTTCAACCTGCTGTCTTATCCTCCCTCTGGAGCAGCTAGGTCCTGGTTGGCATCTGTTTAGTCAGCAGTCAGCTGAAAGAAGACAGGTCAGTGGTGAAGAAAAGAAACAGCTAAGAAGCCCTGCTATTCCTATACAATCTTCATGCTATCTCCCACTCTTTCCATACATATTACATCTTGCTTCTGCAATTAAAACACATTACTTAAGGAGAAGATAATATTTCAAGCTGAAGAGTAAATTGGAAAGATGTGTTTTTCATTTACATGAGTTAAACACACAAGGGACAGCTGGAATGGCAGTTACAATTAGACTACCCATTAGGATGCATTAGATGACATTAACCCAAGACCTCTCAGGTCCACCGCAAAGCTGTCAGGCTACAAGGCAGCTTTAAAAGTAACTTAGAGCTTTAAAGTGACACTCATGTTCAGTGCAAACACTGAAAGGGATTTTAATTCCTCTTCATGACATGGCACACAATCAGCGTTGCTGCTTCCAGACTACAGGGGCTTGGCACTTCTTTTATACCCTTTGCAAGGCTGAAATCAAATGCTGCAATAACTTTCACTACTGCAAAAGTATGCCAGAAATGCTATGCAAAATGCACCAGCAAGCACAGCCAGACAAGGGTGTGACCCGCCAGACACCCTTCCCAAATACTGCTTATTCATCTTTCCCATGTGTGGTCGCTGAGATTGGAAATTATCCATCTTCCTGGCAAAGAAAGAAAAAACAACAACTAACGTATTAAGCCACTGAAGAGCTACAGAAGCACCACTGCTTTTGCAATACCTACCATGGCTACTTATCTAGGCTGTGATGCTTCTCCTGGGATCCAACTTCATGAGTCACCAAAGACAGACCATGAAACACCATTCAAATACTAAGAGACTCATAGGAAGCCTGAAAAGAACTTAAACTGCAGAGCGCCTGCAGCTCTGAGTACCTCCTGAGATTTCACTCACATAATAACTGACTTATTAACTACAAAAAAGAAGGGGTGTGGAAAAATAAAGCCACTAGCTTGTATGTGGCTAGAGGTCTACAGGGATTAAGAAGACATTTGAAAATACCAACCTTTTTCCAAGTGCCTCCTTAGTTATGAGAGGAGACTTGCCAATGGGAGATCATGAATGCTTTAAGGGAAAAGAATCATTCACAGTCAGATGCACTGCTGAGATGTGTTTGAAGTCCAGAGACCCTACCCCACCTCGCTTGCATCAAACTACTTGATCCTCCTGCAATCACGAGCAAGCTCCTGTTTGTAAAGCTGCAGAAAATCAGTCATAGCTATTCACAAAAATGCTGAGTTGTCCATGTCAAGAAAATTATAGCAAGTCAGGCTATGGGCAGGAGGGGGAGAGGGTTAGAAAAAGAGAGCATTGTTTATGGAACATGAAAAGCTCCAGCGACACAATATATGGAATTCGGAGGGGAACAGGCTCTCCTTTCTTTCTGTACAATTCAAATAATTCCAATGGCAGACTGGATATTCCCTGAAACGAGTTAGAAAAGCACAGGGCTGTCAAAGCAATTTAGAAAGGGAAAGTTGAAGTAAACATGATGACTTTTTTTTTTTTAAGCCTTAATACTTAGAAGACCTGAAAGTTACCCTACAGAGTGTGTACTTTTCACAGAATAGAAAGAGGTATTAGCTGGACATCCAGCCCAACACAAGGAGACTGCGTGGAAGTACCCAGATACAGTCTCAGCTCCAGCATGATACTCAACACGCATACCTAGCTCTAACGTTGTTTAGGTGGTCTTAGGTTCCAAATAAGGCAAAAAAGTCCTTATGAATTTCTGCTGCTAACTTGAAGTTGTCACCTCCTGTAATGACACTCTCCTGCTCCACCAAGATGCTCTAGAAATAGGAAATGCAGACAGTTTTTATTGTGCTCATGTTTATCTGTTCATGAAGATAGGGACTGACCATTAAGAGCAAAATACCCTGAATTCATACTTGCCATAACTCTGTCCTTCTTGCTACTGTTTTGCCTCCTTATTCCCTCTGTAAACAGGAACCAACTCCTGAATTTGAGGGAGTCTTTGGACCTTTGACTGACTTCTCCAGGAAAAGCCTCTTTCAGCCTTCTGCAAAGCACTTGAAGGACTTTATTCTCCTTTGTTACAGAAAGGTTTCCAGCACTTTGCATGACTCAGTTTTCATTGAGAAAAGGAGAGGTAACAGAAATGAAAAATACCTCATGATTATTTCCACTTCCCTAACTGTCCTTTTTATTTATATATATATATGCATAAAATTGTGATTTGATTATGATATGGTTTTGAATAATTGCATCTAAACATTTAAGACTAACGAAATTACAAGGCCTCTATTCAGCTGGGTCTAGAGCAATTACATCCAGCAAAACTGCTTGGTTATATACTTTATTTCTCTAAGGGCTTGTGTTCTTAAAAATACCACTTTCATGGAAAAGTTTCTATCGCACACAAGAAAAGCTGCACACTTTGCCAATTCAGAGAGATATGGATTCAAAGTCCTGCTAGCTTGTCATTTGAAAGACATACGGCCTGGTGAGCAATCTTACCAGCACTGACTTGTTTAAGTTATCTACATTAATAGATGACCTGAAACCTAAAGAAGTCAGTCTGGCTTTCTCTTGCACAAAGCTTACTGTCTAACCCACTCCTGACTTGCGTGTTTGAAGGGAATGGAGCTTGGTTTTTTGCTTTTCTGACACTGACTAGTACACCTTTTGACCGAGGGGAAGAATGACACTGACAAACTGCATTCATGCAGTCTGAGCTGCCTGCACTACTTCTACACTTAAAGAACAGGGAAAGTGGGAGTGTAAACTGGAGTATGGAATCTAGGGACTAACCAACATTTTTTTTACTTCAAATAGAAGATCTCCTTTGATGGTTTTAATTAGACTCAGCAGACATCACAATGCTGTTGTTTTGGGGAGGGGTAGTTCCACTTTCCAACAGATTTGCTTACTTATTTCCATCAGAAGAGAACTTAAAAGTAATTCTAGCTTTTAATTACCAGGTTGGCAGCCTCCCTCGTAACTCTTCCACAAATGACTCTAAATCTTAAGGCTTAGTATAAATCAATCTGACGTGATTGCGATGCGCTCTGTAGAGCTCCTGACAGCCACAAGGTGTCTCTATGAACTGTCCCAGAAAGGGTGGAAGTCTTGGTTAACAAACAAGACAAAACTGAAATTCAGTCTCTGCAGAAGCCTATTTGTTTGTCTGCAGTTGTAAAAATATTCTCTAATAAATGGCTCCTCAAAGAGAAAGCATGATCTTGTGTACCATGACAGCTCTATCCAAACATCTGAGCAGTACTAATACCAGAGAAAATATATTTACAGTGTCAAAGAATGGTAAAACAAGGGACTACATCTGGAAGTAGTAAAGGAAAACCTTAAATATGTTAGGAAAAAGTTCCAACAGTGGAAGTCACTTAGACAAAGGAATACGTTGCTAGTTGAGAATGCATGAGGCAACGCTAGAAAGAGGTGCTTCAGAGATGAATTTAGAATTTTATCATAACAACACTATTTGGCTGTGTCATCGAGAGCATTAAAACCCATTCTGATCCTCAGAACTTGAAATCGCATAATCCAAAACCTACATCTGTATTTGTGCAGCACCAAAGCATGAAGTACATGCTTTCTGCACAGATCATGCGATTGGGACCTAGAATAGTGTTGAAATATACAAAACGGAACCTATGTCAGGGAGACGTCACTGTCCCAATAGTCACTGTGCCAAGTAATTAGCCAACATGGATTTTCATGGACTGACTCTTTTAAACCTTACTCTGCACTTATCAGTCAAATAAAACTATGCATAACTGAAACGGAATGGGGAACAGATATAGAAATTGCTTTAAACCAAGCAGCAAAGACAAACGAGCACTGCAAGCAGAAGGCTAAACTTTTGACTCAGAAGCTGAACTAGGCAGCTAATCTCCTTAGTGACAGAAAGAAGACACTTCTTGGGAGGAAAGAAAGAGATGAAGGAATAAAAGTGCAAACCATGATCATCTCTTCAATCTGTCTCTTCAAGTGAAAGGATAAGTTGGTTGTGGTTAAACGGTAAAGGCAAGAGAGGTGGGTCGTCTGAGCTGCAAAAGATGCAAGCCCTGTATTTATACTACAGCGTATGTGGCTTTCATGTATGTGACTTCTATTTCTAAAATGCAGTGCAAGCTAAGACAATCTGAGAGACCTCCCTGATGAAATGTTGAAGTGAAACTGCCATGTCCTGCTCCCTATTTTCAGCTAAACCTACCTCAAGAACAATGACTGCTCACAGCATGACACTATTAAATGTGACAGAGATATGACCCACCCAAAATTAGATGAAAATGTATATTAAGTCTCCTATGGGCAAGAGTAACTTGTAAGCTTTAAAGCACTGTAACTGTCCTGATGTCCGTGAAGAACATATTCTGTCTGTTTAAACATCTCAAACAACCTGCTAGTCATGCATTCTGGAGTTGTGTTAGAGAGCTCCCATGAACAAAGTACCTGAGGACTTGTTCCTCTATTAACATATTCATCCAAAGCTGCTATAAAACTTCTATCTCTTGTTTCCTACAGTTCAGCAGGGAACAACAATTGCATATCAAGGGAAAAAAAAAAAAAGCTAAGAATTCAGTCTTTTCTATCTTCGATGCGCCGCTATGAGCTAACAGCACAAAAATGTCCATTTGGGTCAGCCACCAGACTTTTGTTTTGCTGATGAGACTCCTGGGTTTTTTCTTACTTCACTTTTGAAATTGAGACATTTCAAAGAACTCTTTTTTTCCTCAAATACAGAAAATTAAATGAGCACTGTTTCTGTTCAAAAAAAAAAAGGCATTTTCCAAAAATAAACAGCTCTAATATCTTGCCCATCTTGCATGCAGAGAACTGAAACACAAAGGGCTACGTCAGGATTGTCTCTGAGGCTCCAGATATGCTCCTTTTCTTGCTTCCTGCTATTACAGCTCGCCTGCAAGCACAGCCTTTGATAAGCTTGGAGTAGTGCACGTAGAGCTCATGGGATCCAGGTGGTCTAGCATGCTTCATGGATCATGTGAGGTATATCCTACATATGGAGAATGAGCAGAAGAAAAAGTGATGGGCTATTGTTCTTTCAAAGCCTCATACACCAAGTCTCTGACTCATCCCACAACATTCTTAGACATTTCAAGTGTAATTTTACCACTCCTAAATCTTGGGTTGTCACAAGAGCCCCTGCCTTGAGCTTGCAGCTCTCCACTGCAGCACACTCCAGTCTCCACAGTCTTGATGTAGACTGAATGGAGGCACCACTGGATGACTAGAGGCCAGCACTGTGTAAAGCATAGGTAACAGAGCCCAGAAGGGAACCATGGGGCCTTAGTGGGACTCATCAGCCACAACACCAACCTCCCTGTACTGCTGAGGGCTCCCAAGAGGAGGCTAAGGTTTGAAGCAAACAACTTTTCTTTACAGCATATTAAAAAGTGACAACAGGTAAACTGAATCACTGCTGGCTATTTCTTTACAGCCTGTAGCCTAAACTAAGTGTGAATCAGTGGCATCTCTTGCATTTGGATCAGCTGAGGTAACCTACATGAACATAAAACACCTCACTGATTTCAATCCTTTTCTCTTATACTTGAACAATCCTTTTCTCTTCATAGACTCCTTGTAAAGTGCCATAACGTACACCACAAATGCAGATGGCAGATGGTGGTCAACATTACCCTCTCCTTACAAACCATGGGTTCTGTTCAGGGATGCTTGCCAAACTGGTGGATGAACTTGGTCAATCCTGAGGTGCATGACCTCTCATGAAGAGGAGAACTAGACAAACAAGATCAAGGACATACTCTTCTATTGATCCCAAATGTGGTGGGGAATTTGAAGGGCTTCAGACAAGAGGAAAGGCATATTTGTTGAACTAGGAACAGTATTTTTACTGTTTTGATAAGCACGATGGATGATAAAAGGTCCTGGAAGGCATTTACTCTACTTCACATCACAGGGCAGCTAAAGCCAGCATGGCAAGAGACTATAACCCTGTAAACATATGTTGTGTATTAGACTCTGATCTGGCAGCTTGCCTTAATTTTGTTTTTTTAAGGCTCCAGCGAGTTCCAAATACACTTCCATGTTTGTGTTCCAGCAAACGAGCAAAAGGCAGAATGCTTGAGCGACAGGGACCCTGGAACACACTGGACTATAAATCAGCAGAAAAAATTAAAGCCTCCATTAGTGTTGGCACATCAAGCAGAAGATGACAAAAATATCAGCAAATTCCTTTTTCTATCCCTTTCTCCCAGCTTTTTTTTTTCCCAGTGTCCACTTCCCAGCCACTGAGAACTGAAACAAGTTTAGTCTCCACTCTTAACTATCAGCATGGACAGAGGTCACAAGAAAACACCTTTCTAGATTACTTTGTTATCCCCCAACTCCCCACCAAAAAGCACCCCACAAAGCATCCTCCCAATAGCAATTAGTCTGGTTCCCTGTAAATGCAGATGAAGAAATTCTTCTCAGAGGCGTTTTAGACTGCTCAGGACTGAGAGTTCTGGCTCATATAAACAAATACTGTTACAAGAGGCAAAGCTGATACAGATTTATGCAAGGAATGTATAGACTGAATAAGCGATTTGATAATTAATGGAGTTGACAGGCACTTTCTAATAGTACATAAGTATGTGCAGATTGAATGGTTTCATATACATGCTGACCCAAAGACAGTATTAATTTTTAACCCATTTTATACCTCATCACTCAGATGAAGGAAACACACGCATTTTTTTCCTCTGGGGTACTATCTTGACCTCCCAAAGCCTGATTATTGGGAAATAAATCCTTTGCACTTACTACTATTGCAGACAACAAACCCACAGATGTCTTGTACAGGGCGATATTTAACTTAAAGATAATCTGAAGAATGAACTTTTGATTACTTTCTAGGCATTGATTACTTCTTTTATGTCCCACAGCTTAAATGCAGCAGTTTTGCTCTTAAAAAAGAACTGAGAGGTTAGTTGCATGAGTTTGGGGAATTCCTGAAGACACCCTCTTGGCTAATATGGAGTTTATTACTGGCTTCCAAGCAAGCCAAATCACTGCTCCTATGAGCCCAGCTGCCGAAACTAAAGACGCTTAGCAAAGTTTGAGCAAAGCAGATCCCACCTGGCAGGAGAGGATGACAATTCATTGTGCATGGAAGAAATTGTGACATTCTGAACTGCACGTGGAGAAAGGAGGAGTAGTGCAACTGCTTCCACACAGGAATGAGATACTCAATGTTTTCTCAGTCTGGAGCAGGTTGAAAGATGAAGCCTTGATACGCTTCACAACTTCATCCCTCTTATGATCAGGAAACATGCATCTAACATGTTTGTTTTATGGCTTCATACCCAGACAATATAAACATATTCCAAAGGTTGCGCCTACAGTAACCACCAATGGAAATAAGATTTGGTGGATCTTTCCTTACACATACTCCCCCTCATTTATCAAGGAAATCAAAAGCCAGACCAAGCTGCTGAGTTTCTGGGCCTCTATGTCCTCCACAAAGGCATTGAGAGAATGGAAGGGGCTACACACAAGCACATTGTCTTCAGCCATATCCAAGCTGTAGGTAATTGCAAAATACCTATTACATGGCCTCAATTCTCCAGCAAAATGGAGATGAACAGCCATATGGAGTTAGATCAGGCCCATTAGGGTCATTAGTGCTTCAGGCCCATTATTCTGTCCAGCCAATAGCCAAAAGCAGATGCCTAGGGAAGAATATATTAAATATATCTCCTATTAAAAGCCTTGCAGATGGGGCACGATTCTGCCATCCTGTTGGGAACCCAGCAGCAGGTCAATTTGCTAGGACTAATCAAGCACCAACTGACACGCTGCTGTGTGCTAACTGCCCCTTACCCCAACCCCATCCGCAGCTGCCTTTAAAGAGAGGTTCAATGCCTTCTGCATGGATGTACATGCCGAATAAAGTCTTTTAAAGCATGTGAGAACAAAAGTTGTCATCAAAATGTACTGAGCAATTATGGGTTGAAGGTTGAACTATTATTACTTCATGCCCTCCCATTCCCCTCCTGTCCAGGGTGGGAAGAAGGGGGGAGGATTATTCATTTGTATTCAAGCACTTCATTAATGTTTATAAGAGAATCCAAACACGCAAGCAAAACAAGGACGAAACGCTGCGCCAGACGTGTGATGCGATAAATGTCACTGGAGCAAATATTTAGATCTGTTTACAGAGAGGCCTATTAAGTCCTTTTTGAAAAGCTGTGCAGTGTTGTGGCTTGGACTGTGCCTAGCAGCTCCAGCGTAAACACATGGAAGATGGCTAAGTCTCTCTCTCTCATTTTGTTATGACATCTGGAAACCTAAGGAGGTTGGGAGAAGCCAACTGGCTGCCCTACTGTGATGTCTAGCAACAGGGTCTGCCTGTTGAATGATGGCAGGACATGCAAAGTGGAACTGCTGAGTTCTTCAGCCTGTGCCAAAATGAGTGGATTTTCAACACGATCATCCCTCAACAAAAGCTGTTGCAACACAGAAGACTTTGGGTCATTGCTAATGATGTAAGTCTATGCACTCTGCCGTTTTTAAAGATCATCCGGGACTGAGAAAATTAGTTTCATCAGGGACTAAAACAGAGTGCAAATATGGGTGGAGCTCCTCTATTCAGCAAGTGATGAAGATGTGTCTCGTAATCCCTTGCCTGAAGAACTGTACGTTCTGGAGTTTGCAATCAGCCTAGACTTCTGTAGATGTCCCCTTCTCACCACCATCTCATTGGCTGTAGTCCCTCCACATATAAATATTCCTTTGTCTAAGAGAATTAAATAAGTTGAAAGAGGTAAGAGAAATTTATAGATGGATAGGGACTGTAGTGGTAGGACAAGGGGTAACGGGTTCAAACTTAAAGAGGGGAGATTTAGGTTAAATATAAATCAATTCTTTACTGTGAGGGTGGTGAGGCACTGGAATGGGTTGCCCAGGGAAGCTGTGAATGCTCCATCGCTGGCGGTGTTCAAGTGCAGGTTGAGCAGAGCCTTGGGTGGCGTGGTTTAGTGGGAGGTGTCCCTGCCCATGGCAGGGGGGTTGGAACTGGATGATCTTAAGGTCCTTTCCAACCCTAACTATTATATAATTCTATATTTGGGCTATTTCAGCTTCTGGAATCATGCCTCAGTTTTCTAATATGTTATGTAAGGTCTATAGACACAAAATTGTCCTATATGCATATATTAAAGATCAGGATTCCTTACCCAGATGCCCAGCTTCCTTCCTGTTCAGAAGGAGCGACGCTCAGACCACAGAGATGTAAGAGGCACTGGGACAGATTGGTCAATGAAAGTTGTGGCCGCCCCATCCCTGGCAGTGTTCAAGGCCAGTCTAGATGTGGCTCTGAGCAACCTGGTCTAGTGGAAGGTGTTCCTGCCTATGGCAGGAGGCTGGAACTGGAAGATTTTAAGGTACTTTCCAACCCAAACCATTCAATGACTCAATGATTTTATGTACAGGACTCTGTATATTGAACTCCAGCAGTGCTGGCTGAAGCAGGAAAGGGAAACCTGAATCAAAACACTTTCAATTTCAAACTCTCCACTGATTCAGTGAGTCTAGTTCACTTTTTTAATGGCATCAAGAATTCAAGATGAAACTACAAGTAATTCCACTCAGTCTGCTTTTTAAGCCTATTGAAATCACAAATAAATTAGAAGAATATTGACTTTTTTTCTTCCTAATTCTTTTAATGAATGATTTGGCTACACAAAACTCCTTTCTTCTTAAACCAGTGGGAATGATACCTTGCCCAGCTTCAAGGACCACAGAGATACAGTTTTGGGTTCAAGGACAGCATACTTGTTTAATTTGTTTTAACAGGAACTACGCTGAGCTTTAGCCAAGAGAATGGAAGAATGGGTGCCAAGTCTTTTGGGATTCTCCCATTGGTATCTTCAAAGCTGTATTCAGGTCTTAGTGATCTCAGCAAAACACACCCTTTCCTTCCCTGACTGATAGGGATGATGGATTGCTGAACGTGACAGCTGCTGAGCTTGTTATTCTCTTAAAAAATGCAAGAAAGCTCTGATGCTTTGGCACGTTGGAAGACTGGGAAAATGCATGCGACCACCCAATCAAACATTGGCTGTCCCTGCTATACAACAAGGATCAATCTTTTCAGACTTCAGCTTCCAAAAGGAAAATTTTTATGGCTGACCTTTCATATTTAAATAGTCTCTCTGACTAATACTTGCACGTGACAGCTTAGTGGCTTGGTCTCGAACTGTGGTCCATTCTATGATGCGATGTTCAGCTGTGCTTCCTGCTCTTGCTGCGTTTTACTACCCTTAATATAGCAGACTCATTAGGAGTGCCAGGCCTTGAAACCTTGTCAGTAGCATGCCGAACATCCACAGCGGAGAGAGAGGAATCTGTTCCCCTATTTTTGTTTAGCTACCTCCCGCTCCTCTGCTTTAGAGCTAACCCTTGGGGTTATTTATGTTGCATGACCTTGAGATAAATGGCATTTGGCAGGCTGCCGGATGAATTTGTGTTTCTAATCAAACGTTCTCAGCTTCTCCCAACGGTGACTTTTTGGGGGTGTTTCTTCCCATCCCCTTGCCTACCACTGAATTGTTCGGTAAATGCATCAGAGTTGGTGAACTTTAGCTTGACTTTCTTGTTAGATGCAAGTACCAAGTGGCATGTGTGGTTTTCTTCTGTGGTTTGGTGTGTGTGTGTGTGTTTTCTCTTTGTCCCAGAGTGTCTGCACTGCTGGTATTAGAGCTACAATTGTTCTATATAAAGCAAAGATCCCTTGAATGATCTGCCAAAGCCTTTATCTCTGAATGATCTTTGTCTGTACTTGCTTTGCCGTTAACCAGTTTTGACTCTGTAGTGGCTGGAGCTGCTTTGCCTTAACTGATATATATCAAAGAGAACTGCTAAAATTAACTGCTCATGAACTGTGTCCAGGATGTTAGATTAACTCATCTAGAATCCTTCAGTGAATAAACTGATTTACGATGTGTTATGACATTGTTACTTGATGTGTTGCACAACAACTCCATTTTAAAAAATGAAGAGTGCTCCATTAATAAGAGATAAATCTTTCCAGTATAATTCAAATGAATCTGCAGCAGCTTTAGAGACAGCATGATAAGGGATCTTGTGTGGGTTTTGGTAACCGTGTTTTGCATTCCTAGGGTTATCTTCCTCTGGGATCTCTTTGTCATTAATGACAAAATTCATCCAAACTACTCCAGAATATGACACCTTTTGGGAGATTACAGCTCTTTGTACTTCCCAAGACACAAAAGGGTACTACTACAAGTGATTCTCAACAACTAATACATTCAAGTTTGAGAATGCACACGAAGCACACCAATTATACTTTCTTTCAACTCCAGAGCCATAATTTGCTGAAGTCTCCACACAGTATGTTCCTTACAAGCTTATCCAGACATAGTTAACACACAGCAAGTGCTCAAAGCAGTCAGTTTCTTTCTCAGAAAAAACACACCTTTATACATTAAGATATAAATAGAGTATTTTTTTAAAGCAAGCACTATTCCATTACTGGAACATGAACGAGTGTAAATGCTGACCTTAAATTATGAAGTTTCTAGAGTGTGTTTCAGATGACTACATGTTAAAGTTTCAGGTCTCTCTGGATACCCAGCTTCAACAAAAATGCCTTTGAAAGTGAGCTTGAATTATATAGTGTACAGTATGTCTCATTTCACAGCCAAGCCACTTGAGTTAATAAAGAAAACTCTCCCTGGCCTCACACAATTAGCTGGGTAAAAAGGTAGTCAGTGCAAGTCTGTCTACAGTGGACAAGCCAATCCATAAAGTCTAATAGTGTTTCATGCGTATGAATGCCTGCTGCCTTGACCCGCTGAACTTCATCTCACCACCAAGACACCTGGATTATTTCAGGATGGTACAACCTGGTATTCTGCAAATGGAAAGGAGAAAGGCTGAAGGAACTGAACCCCAATTGTTTGAAGGTCAGGCCATATTAGAATTGTTTCAGCAATAACTTGCTACTAGAAACTTGACTTTGTTTGAGTCTGTGTCTCAGTGAGTTATCTTCTTCAGCAAGGAAATAATGAGGGTTTTCCCATATTAATCAGGAAAAAGAGTCATCATGAAAAAGAAGGGCTTTCTGTATAACTAACTCTCATAAAATGAATTATTTGGACACTGTTGAGCATACTTGTGCCTCTCTTGCTCCTGTGATATCCCAAAACTAAAGAATTAGCTTGAAAGGAAACTACAAGTTAGCATCCTTAGCTCTCAGTATGTCAGGATGAGCTCTTCACACGGTGTAAGGCTTAGCTCTTCTGTATTTAATAGTGCTATGATGATATGATGGTTTTTCCAGTGCTTTAGAAACAATGGAACACTCTGGGACATGTCCCATCACAGTTCAGTGCTGGAATAACATTAATCTCAATGATCATTTCTGAAATTGTAAATCAATCCCATGCCAGAAATACAAAGACCTTCACAAAGTTGGGCATGATTCTCAAATCACTCTCCCCCTCTGCGGTGAGCATTCTGTCTCACATTAAAATAAATATTCCCCATCACTATTAGGCTGTCACCTGTAATAGGAAAAGGCTGCGAGAAATCAAAGGAAAGCAAAATTTGTGCAGTGGCAGAAAGCATAGAGAGAATAATCAGTCTTCATTGTGATTGTTAACAAAAGTGAGGGAGCCTAATGGAGACCTTGGATTTAATACAGTCTCTAAAATACTGAGGGGAGACTTTCAAGACAGAATCACCTACTTTAAAGAAATATTTTCCCTGTGTTCCTCAGAAATTGACTTTTATTAAAATGGAAAGAGGTTTCAAAATAACTTAAAGATTTTTATCCTTTTTCTCATTCTTTGGCTCACGAAGGGAGCCTGATGAGTATTGCTCTGCTCTGTGAAGGCAGCTTCTTCTCTGTTTTATGTACTGGGGATATCTCCCAACAGGTGCCTCAATACAAGAGTTAAAAGAAGCAAGTTTGCTGCAATTTGAGGAAAACATAAAGCATTGTTATTCCCCTAGTTGTGTTGTTACAGCTAACATGTTGATTATGATCAAATTGCTTGTTTTTCTCCATGCCCATCTCAAAGAACACTGTGATTTTGCAGGGATACCCAAGCATGAAGAACCTCTGCATTGGAATTCATTTGAAAGGTTTTGTAACTTTCATGTTAACTGAGCCTAGGAAAAGAAGAAATCAAAACACTTTCTTTTTTACAGTCTTTTCTCTATTTGCCAATAGGAGTTTCTGGGAATGGTTCAGTGTTATCCCTGGCTTCAAGGAACACTCTGGAATGAGTCCAACACACAGGTTTTGATTCATACCGATGGACTTTCACATCTAACATCACTACCCACTGGCATGGGCTGCAATCCCATGTCATGGGATTTTGAGGAAGTCAGTAATAAAACTCCCTTTTGACATCTGCAAGAGTTCAACCCTCAGTATTGTTGCAGTGCCTGGACGAGGTGATCAGCAGTGGTCCACTGATAATAAATCTAATTACAGTATCTCAGGGATGATGATTTCTTCAGGCATAACTGACCTATGGGAGTCTATGTACTATGAGAAATGGGGTGTCTAAGCCTATGTTAAATGACCCTCAGAATGGAAAACCTAGGGCCTTTGATCTCATTCAAACTAAAAATACTTTTGCTAATGAGCCTCTTCAAGTCATACAACATCCATCCCAAAATGCTGAACACATGGTTTTAATTTACAGTTTTTAGCAAGTTTCATTTATATTGTGCTAGAAGACCTGAAATGACTTGCAGCAGAAGCTCTAAAAATTGGAAACCCAAATGGTAAGGGCTGCCGTTGGAATAACTAGTGATAAAAGCAGCAGTCATCTGTGCTAATTCCTGCTTAAGCTTCTGACACAGGTATTAACCATGTCACTTCGAATTCTCTGTGCACTTAAATGACTAGATACAATAAGCAGTAACACAAGGCAGCTATGCTGTTCTCTAGAACACCAGAAAAAGCAAACCCATGGAGATGAACAAGACACCATCATTAAAGCTCTGGGCCCCTCACTACAGGAGAGACATTGAAGTGCTGGAGCAGGGCCAGAGAAGGGCAAAGGAGCTGGTGCAGGGCCTGGAGCATAAGTATGATGGGGAACGGCTGAAGGACCTGGGAGGGTTTAGTCTGGAGAACAGAAGGCTCATGAGGGACCTTATCGCTCCCTACAACTGCTTGACAGGAGGATGGAGCCAGGAGGGGGCTGGTCTCTGCTCCAAGGACCAAGGGACGGGACAAGAGGAAGTGGCCTCAAGCTGCACCAAGGCAGGTTTAGATGGAGCTGAGGAACAATTCCTTCCCCAGAGGATGCTCAGGCATTGGAACAGGCTGCCCAGGGCAGGGCTGGACACACTGTCCCTAGAAGTGCTCACACACTGTGCAGGCGAGGCCCTCAGTGCTGGGGGAACGGTTGGACTGGATGATCTTAAGATCACCTTAAGGTCTTTTCCAACCTGGTTGATTCTATGATTCAATGATTACTAGCTGTTGTGATAGACAGAACCAGCCATTTTTAGTTTCATGTCTGTTCCCACTCTGCAGAGAGTATAGCCCTGCTTCAATTCCAGTCCAAGAACCAAGGTATTAAGTACACACATTGATATCTGCAGTTTTAAGCTCTGCAGGCACCAGTTGAATTTCTGGTGTCTCAAACGAGCTGGAAACCATAATGCTTTACAAGTTACAGAACGAGTATTAGGTTCACAAATCGTTGCACTGCTCAGAAAAATGTTTTTTACTGCAACCAATAAATAATTTGAGAGGTTCAGAAAGATACTGAAGTTTTGTGATCAACCCACAGTGCTTTCTGCAGATTTTAAGTCCAGTAGCACCTAGGATCTGAATTGCCTGCGAGCTAGAAAGAAGCATTTGGGAAAGTGTGCAGACACCAGGCACGTATGTTTCGCTGCAAAACAGGGCTTTTCAAATGCTGTCTCTTTGAAGTTAAAACAATGAAGTTCCCCAAACACTGGCTGTTGCTGAAAATCTTCATTTCTATGCTATCCTAAACTCTGGGGAAGTCATTTTCCAGTCCCTCACCCAAGCATGCAGGGAACCCCTCTAATAGGACCAGAAGATGAAGGAAATCACATCAATTTACGTGGCTCAAGCAGTAATTCTGTGATTTCTTCTGCTTTTTACCTGTCCCATCAACTCCTAATGACAGTGAAGAGATTAATATGGGTTTACAGTGTCAAGCGTAGCACAGGAGAAACCTCTTATTTTACAGCATGTCCCTCTGAAGTTCCCAGATACGCTTTGCCAGGAGCCCTGCCACAGATCTCTATCTCCACAAGAGTGCAAGGTGAATGAGTGCCCTGGCTTAAGATCATTTCTGGCCTTTTCAATACAGGAACCTCTGAGTAGCCTGAATGATGTGGACTGGCTTTATAATGTGGATCGCTACTCACTAGGGAACTGAGGGGAGGCTATTAAAGACTTTCTGAGGACTGTAGGTTGCACTATACTTGAAGTTGAGGTTTTTAAGGTTAATGGAAAGTTCTGTTTATAAGCAAAGCACTCTGGGCCTGGGGCAGGATCCTGACTGCTGTTGCAACAGCATCAGAAACTGACAGCAGACAACAAACAGAGAGAAATTCATCACTGTGGAAATACCATGTACTGGAGAGGGGAGCATTTTGCACTTACTGGGTGAGCAGCTCAGAGGTGGCAAAATGCTCCAGGGGATATCCCACAGTGATCTGAAAGCAGCATTACTGCCTAAGTACGGGGATGAATTGATGGATTTGGGTCATCTGTCCTTCTTCTGATCCCCTTCCCCAAAGCATTCATCCAGAGATGCATCTCTACAGGGAGCAAAGCACATTCCTGGATGCTCCTCATGCCTCTCACGCTGCAGTGGTACCAGGGCTCTCTACTGCTGGGACCAGGCATTGCAGAGCCAACGAGATGACAATCTGACCTCATCCCTCACCACACACACAGAAATAATGGCACAATCCTGCTATTTCACTTCTATACACTGATAACATTCAGCTGCCTCAGATACAGCAGGGGCTCATACTGTTTTGTGGGTTTCTTTTCCTTTCAAAGTCCACCTTATAAAGATGCAGTTCCTCCCTAAATTTTGCAAACGGATCAACCAGCAGAATCCTCTTCAGGTCTGCTCATGCAAGGCAGGTACACCTGCCTTGGGCTTGGATCTAACCAAGGGAGGTGTGAAGGATCAGAAAGAAAGGAAGGGCTCGCATCTAGCCTGTTCTACAAACACTTCCTGCAGTTATACACACAATAAATACAATAGATGAATTGCCAGCTGCCCCTCGAGCCATCATTAACTGACTGGCCTTTTACTTAACAGGCATCAAATGCCACGGTGGGTCATTCAAGGGGGCTGCAGCGAAGGAGCACACAGTAACTGGCTGTGAAGAGCAACACCTACAGGTAGCTACAGCTGCTGACCCCTTCAGGTGGTACTGTGACTACTGTAGTTTTAATACCTGCATAGTTTCACCCTCAGCAGTTCCCCTGGTAAAGACATAAAGCAGCTCCACGAGTACTCAAAGAGAGTTACATGGAAAGATTTCTATTTCTGCTGTATGAATTTCTACCTCAGGTTTAATTTTATTAGAGGAATTTTTTCACCCTGAGGTGGGGGGGGTGAAGGGGGTGATAGCTGAATTAAAGCCAGCAAGCTGAAAACTATGTGCACTGTGACTGTGCATAATCAAACCTTTTAACGTTACTTTCAACAATATTCAGCAATCAAAACAGATGACAGCAAGCTATTTTTGATGATTCTTGGCCTTTTCATGAAGCCTGAATTTGTTCTGAAAGCAAAAAGTGCTGCTTCTATTAGGCAAAAAAAACTCACTTTTCCTTAAAAAGATTAAAAAGTAATAAATGAAAAAAAAAATCAATATTCTCTTGAATAAACTACACAGAGTGTCAAAAGCCAACTAGCTCTGAAAATGAGCCCTTTAATCTGGTTCAGAAAACTTTGAGCCTGGACCTTTCATTAGTACAATCAGTTAAATTTCCCTTGACGTCAGCTACACTGGCCCCTGTTCAGCTCTGTGAACCCCATCTTTCTGATCACAGAAACATTTCGTTTTCCAAGGGGACAGGGGAGATGGAATAGCAAGTGTAGGCTGTGGCCCTGTCTATGTATTATTGTATCATGCTGTTTCGCCACTGAAGGTCCAGCTTCAAGACTGCAGATCTGTCAGCGACCAAACATGATGGACCACCCATTGGCCTTTTATTAACCAGCACTTGTTCCCCCTCTAATCCTATCACTAGAGTAATCAAAGCTGCCATGTCCCAGGGTTTGATGGAACAGCAGGACCTGGGAAATGAAGACTGATTTTGTTAACAAAGTCATTCCTGTCCCTTGAATACTGTCTCATTGGTAGAAAGCACAGAGACGAGGTTTATTTGTGCAGAGAATGAGGCGGCAGAGAAATGAAAGGGGAAGAATGGTGAAGTGTGAAGTTTAATCTGGCACGGTCTAAGGTTTCTTTCTTTGAGGCTGTTCTCTGATCCAATCAACACCGGTTTGATATTTAACATCTCCCCCTGCAGTTGGAAATGATACAGGCTGGAGAAGACTGGAGTCAGGGCTTTGCAAGCCCCAGCCAGCGGAGGGAGAGGAAAGGGGGTGCCACTGCCTCCCCTCCAGCCTCATGGATCCCCCACCAACGGGATGAGATGAAGTCGGCCCTGACACAAAATTCCCCTCACAAACCTTGGGATTCAGGGCATCTGGCATGAGCTGGATGCAGATTGTCCCAGAAGAGAACCAGCTTGGATGGCTAGGAGAGGGATTTTATTTCTGACTTGGAGAAAGCAATATCAACACAGTGCCAGTGTGAGGATCCTGCTGAGAAACAGGATCAAACAGAAGTGAGAGCCACCATCCACCTCCCCAGGGCAGAGGGGTTTGGGTAGAGGAGTAAGGCCTTCCCCTTGCTGATCATACAGGCTTTTCATGGCGACACAGTGCTACCTGGGGCAGAGCAGGGGTCCCACCAAAGCCCTGGGCCATCAAGGCGGACACAGACCTGAGCAGCAGTAGCAGTCACCATCACTATCCTTCACACTGTAATGACAGTATATGTCTGTCTGGGGACAGCTTTCCACCACAGACCTACTCAAGGGTCCCAAAGAGAGGGGAAAACTTAACCCTCTCCCAAGCAGGCCCCCAGAGGACACATGGACAAGTCCTCACTGCCTGTCATGGTGCTGGCTGCAATGCCTCTGCCAATACCCCACTGAGAGAAGCCCTGAATGCCACCAGCTCTTCTCAGTTCTGGACCACTTTATCCTTCACTTTCCTGGCCACTCTGTTAACAAATATCTGCACTGTCAGGCAGCAGAGCTGTCTGCTTCCTCCTCTCTGCATGCCTTTCAGCTCTTTCTGTCCCACCTCAGTGAAACCCTGAAACTCAGTACACCAAGAAGTGGTGAAATTTCAACCTGACCCAAACTTGATCTGAATTCCCCTGTCGCCAGGCTCCCAATCCAGCCTTTTGCTGCGATTCAGACACCTTGCCACAGCTATACAACACCCGGGGCCTGGACTGTGTGTGACCAGCAGCTGCTGGATTCCCAGGGGGAATAAGGATGCTCCCTCCACAAACCATGCAGGAAAGCAGCTGGTTAGCGGGAAAATAGGTCAATCAGAGTGGTGCCAGTTTGGGAGAGCAGCTTGAAACACTGAGCAGGGATTTCAAGGGGAGCGGAGCATCAAACTACAAAGTTTGTGGGTTTACAACAGAAAACAATGCGCCCTGCTCTACCGGCAAGAGCTGGCTCTCCAGGAAGCAGCTAATTATATGAGCCACCTTAATCTTTTTATCCAGCTAAGACAATCAACATTTCAAAGCCACGCACAGAACGCTTCAAAGATCGTTCCTGGTCAAAAATGCAAGTGTATCCGCTTTCTTTCAGAGCAGATCAAAACCAAGTACCACACCGGGACCACTCCCAGATATCCTCCTCCTCATGGTATCAGATTAACAGATTTGGTGTAGTCAGATTAAATATTTGCAGTAGCACAAAGCTGCCTTTGAGGGGAAGAAGTGAAAAAAAGAAAGAAAAAAAGCTTTTTTAATTCTTTTTGCTTAGGGCAAAACCACTGGACTTTGGGGACGTGGGAAACAAAAGCATTGACATGATTCAGCAAGGCACAATTTTAAAACCTGAATTCTGAATGCAGAAATTATGTGCAGTATTCCCGTAACAGTAATGCTGAAAACAGGTAAAAACTGCTGATGCCCTTAGCAGATTTGGGACTGTAATTTATCACAGATGTTCCCATCGAACTGTGCAAACACCCTGCAAGACAAAAGCTGCTCAATTTCTGATTTCCATTTTAGCGTGTTTTAATTATGTGTTGCTTAAGGAAGGCTCCAAGACCTGAAATTGGGAGGTGAAACCTAGCAATAGTAATCCACTCCACTAAATTAGCACAGTAATACACCAAGCAGTGGGACTGCCAGACGGTGTGATAACATTACAAATTACTATTGTTAAACAAGGAGCCAGGTGTCAGGATGCATGAAATCTAGAGGAAGCAAGAAAATATCTGGTTTGTTTTGTTTAATTTTGCCTCATGTTGTTCTGGTGGCCTTGTTCCCAGAAAAAGCTTCAATCTAGGAAAAATCTTCCTGAACACCGATCCGTTTGAGCAGCAATGTCAATTCTCTTAAATAATTAAAATGCAACATATTTTTTTTAATCAGCACAAATGATCTGCATAAATGATTGTCCTTTACTTGCCAATAGCAGTAATACATTTGCTGCTCTTTTTTAGGTCATTACTGTAACAAAACTAGACGGAAAACTTTGTTTAAAAGTTGGAAAATGAGAGAAAACCAGATTAGGGCAAGAGCAGCAGTGAGTTTTGTTCTCCGTCCCTTTGCCTTTCTCTGTCACTCACACTCTTCCCTCTCATGAGAAAAAAAAAATGTAACATGATTCACATTTAAAAGGCTTCCAAGTGGTACACTTTTAACCAAGTGCTTTCATGTGCTTGATTCTAACTGCCATTTTTGACCTAATACAACCAAATGCCATTGGATGTCTGGTATGGTTAATTATTTTCACCTCACCTTAAAGAAGGGGCTCAACAGAGAGGACAGGCACTTAAACCATCCAAACAGGACAGGGGAAAACGAATTCCTTGTTTTGCTTGTGTGTTAATTAATGCAAAGGTCCCGAGGGGCTTTCTTTTAATTATTTGTGTTGATAAACAAGAAAATCCCTCCAAAAGCATATGCAACCAATCTTCTCCTCCGAAGGCTGTACGCAGAGTTAGACTTCAAGTTGAAATATCGGATGAACCAAACGTTAGTGAAAGCCAGACTTTTTTCCCCTTAAAACAGTTCCCACTAGACTTCAGGGGAGAAGGGGGTGCAGGCACTCCAAGGACGTTTTAATCACACCAAAGATCTGCCCTTTAATCCCTATTCCCCTATCACCAAGAATTTTTGTGCTCAAACTGGAACAGTAAGATACAGCTGGAAATAGGCTGATCCAAAACTAATGACGAAAAGCAGGTTAAAAACGAAATATCATAGCAGTAACTGACACCATCTTAAATTTCCCCGGATTATTTGTTTTCTTCCACACACATTCATTTCCTGAATTTGTAGTAAATCTGATTTCATATAAACACTTTCACAAAGCAAAGTCAATAGCTGTGACTGTGCTCCTGATTAATCCACTGAAATGAAATAGATCGCATGGCTTAGTATTTGGTTGTTTAAAGCTAAATCCGCTGAAAGAATTCTGGAGTCCAGTTACACCAATAACTTTAGTTTCTTAATCTACATCCTTTCCTTTCTGCTGAACTTTACCTGTTCTAAAATGGAAAAGAAAACCCATGCAGACTGCACACTTAATTTAGCCCAGGACATGAGGGCAACCTGAGACAGTTTGTTTTGACCTGAGGTAACTACTAAAGAGACAACCGACACTTTGCACGTACTTAAATCTATCTGAACAATGTTGAAATGTCTTCTTTCATTGTTCATGCTTCATCCTCTTCCTGACAAGTACCACAGAGCTGCTTTACTTCAAAACAAACAAACAAGAAAAAGCACTTTTTGCCCAGCTCCGGCTCAGGACAGGCAACATGGGAGTTTTCCTCACAAGTGGCAAGCCAACACACACACACACATTCATAACCTGGCCATTTGCTTCCCAAATAAATAATACAAATGATGAACACTCAGCACTGGCACACACATCACAGGGTTTCTCACAGGCAGCATGGATCAGCGCAACAGAGAATGGGCAGCCCGATGCAAAGGCTGCTGAGGCCCACAAGCAATCCACTCCACCGCAACAGTCTTGGGGTTCACCCCCATAAACCAACCAAAACACAAGGGGAATGACCCCCAACTCCTGTAATAAGCCATGAGGCCCAGAAGCCTCCTTACCTGGGAGAAGTTGAGCCCGTTCAGCGGATGACACTGCTCCTCCACCCTCTCCACCGCTCCTGTTGTCTTCTTCATCCTCTCAGCCTCCTGGGCAAGGTAGAGATCGAGCACCGGCACCCCTCTGGAGCGGATGTCCGTCTCCGTCAAGGAGTTCACCATGAGCATCACCCAGACAGGCCTCTTGCGCTCCCAGTTGCCGGCGATGGCGTTGAAGAGGTAGTCAGCATAGAGCCCTTTGCCCCGTTGGTCCGGAGTCATCCAGTGGGGCAGCATCAGCTTGATGTAGTCCAGGTGGCGTTTGAGGCGGCGGTACAGCTCCCGGGGCAGCACGTCCTGCAGGTTCTCCCCATGGGGCAGCATCTGGCAGCTGGCCAGCCCCGAGATGGTGTAGGGGTCGGTGAGGTCCAGCTCAAAGTAGACGCTGGAGCTGGCATGGAAAGCGGCCTTGGAGTTGTCAGGGATGAAGTCCCACACGCGCGTGTAGGGCACGTGGATGGTGCCGAAGAGATAGGCGGGGGGGTCACGGCGAATGGTCCAGAGGAAGGAGTTGAGCTCTCCTTGCTGTGGGGAGGACAGAGTGGATGGTCAGTGGCCCACGGTGGTCACGCTGTCCCCGAGGCGCGGGGGTCCCTCTCCTCCCACCATCCCTCTGCACAAGCCCCGTCTTGGCATGCAGCGAGCAAAGCCCCGAGGGGCCGCGTCCCGCCGTGACCCCGCTCTCCCCACGGGCGCCCACCCGCATTCCCCCGGCGCGGTCCCGCTCCCAGCGCAGGGTTCCCCCCCACACTCCCCGCCGGGGGACACGCGGGGCAGCGCCACACCTGCGGGGCCACGCACGGAGCTGAGGTTGGGGGCCCGTCCCGCGCCTCTCCCCGTTTGCCCCCCCACCCTTCCCCGCGCACCGCGGCGGGTCCCGCGCAGCGCCGCGGCCAGCCGCGCATCCCCGAGCGGGCGCGGCCCCGGCCCGGCTCACCGAGCGGGGCAGGTCGCACTGCCCCGTGTCCATCTGCTCCCGCCGGGCCGCGGCGTCGGGTAGGAACCCCCCGAAGACGAAGCAGATCAGCGTCAGGTTGAGTTGCATCCCGCTTCCTCTCGCTCTCCTCTCTCTCCTTCCCAGATGAGCCTTTTTGGATTTCTAGGATCTTTTTTTTTTTTTTCCCTCCCCCTCCTCCTGCTCTTCCCCCTTTTTTTTTCTTTTTTTTTTTTTTTTTTGGCTTTTTTTTTTTTTATTCAAACAAACTTTGCCAGTCCCATCTGCATCTGACAAGTGCAGGGGGAAGGACTGGCCACCCCCTCCCTCCCTCCCATAGTCTCCCCCCTCCCGCCCTTTCCCACCCCCACCCCCTCTGGCTCCGCGCTTGTCAGAGGCGCTGGATGCTGCGGGGAAGACGGTTCTCATCGCCAGCCTCCGCCATGCTTTGGTTGTGCAGACCGGAGAAGCTCCCTTTCCCGCCCCGCCGCTTTACGGGAGGAAGCCGGAGCGGGAAGGAATACCCACAAAATAAAAAGTTAAGAAGTAAGGTTTTTTGTCTAGTTCGTGTTTTATCTGGAGGCGCAGCAGCCCCCCGCCGCCCGCTCCGCCGCTCCGGGACCCGGCGCACACCGCACCGGGAGGGCCGGGCTCCGCGTCGGAGCAAAGTTTCGCGCAGCCGCCCCGGCCCGCCCGCGCCTCCCGCCGGGGGCTGCCGCCAGGGGGCGATCGCGCCCCAGTGCAACGGCCGCGGTTGAGGGGAGGTGGCGGCGTTCCCGCCTCGCCCGGCGCCCCTCTGCCTCCGCGGCACCTGCGCGGCGCTTCCTTCGGTTTAAACGCTAAAAGCAGAGCGTTCCCGCGCTCACAAAACGTTGGTAGAGTCACTCAGACGTGGCTTGTCTCGGGAAGGAACGGGGAGCAGCCGGCTTTGGAAAGGATGCCCTGATGCGCCCCGCTTCTCAGCCCTCCGCCAGCTGCTCTGACCCCGCTCGGCTTCCAGGCGTGAGGCGACAAGTCCTCACAGGCACCGCCTTCCCATGGGCCCTCCGACACTAGGGGCAGCTGAGCCTCGCTGAGCGCCGGAGTGGAGGGCAGGTCAAGGACGTGGGTTCTGGATGGTGGTGGCAGCGCCGTGCCCCAAACATCCTCACCGTCATGGCTGCCCCAGCGGGGTACCTTGCTTCCTCAGCCTCACAGGAGGATGGAAGGAAGCCTGTCCCCGTGCCTTTTCAAACCTGTCCTGCTCGTGTTGTTAGCTATCCAGCTTCCACTTGAACCAAAAAAGCCTTAGGAGGAAGCACCCTCCTCCAACAACACCTGAGCCGGCTCTTGCTGATGGGACACATTCAGGATCCCTGGAGCTTTCTTTGGAGGGTGCTGCAGCAGGTGCTCTCTTCCAGCAGCTGCAACTCAAGCATCCTCCCAAACGTTGGTCTCTGTTAAAGCTGTAACGTTTCAGAGCAGAGGGCAGGCTGACAATGCCCGTCACATCCACTCTGTAGGAACTCCTCCTGCTGTGGATCCATTCGGAGCAGGAACAGGGGTTGGGGTGCTTTACATAGCCCCTTCTCACTGCAGGACAGCTCTGTGGTGTTGGTGGCCCTGTGTATCTCCACCACCTAACCTACTGTATGCAATGCACATGGCCAGGCAGATCTGAATCCTGATTTTCCCGCTACCTACATGCTTGTGAACCCTTTCCAAAACTGGGAAGCTCATCGCTGTATTGAGAAGAATCAGAATTACCAATGCTTACTTGATGAAATACACTAATTACTATAATGAGCCGAAGTCCTTGCTCTCTCTAGGGGTTTTGCCAAGAATGGTGGCAGACTCAAGCCTAGCTGGCTATAAACGTGGTTTCCCAACAGCCCTGTGAGACTGAGAGGGACACCACTTGCTGTGGTTGCTGATGAACAAATGCAGCTATGCAGGCTACTGAAGGGACTTCTGAACCACTGTGTGCAGCCTATGGACTCTCTTTCTGGCCCGAGAGTGTTCTAAGCACAGTGTCAGGACCACTGCCTCCTTTCTAAGTGAAGGCCTTCATCCTCTTCTTTCTTCTCCCAGATCTTCCAGCCAGGTAAAACTAATGCAAAGGAGCAGGGGATTGTTTTTTCTTCATGACGTTTCTAGTTCTTGCAAAGAAATACCCAATTTTCTAGGTCTACTCTGAGGGCTGAGGTTCAGATAAGGAAAAGTCACAGAGGGATAGAAAGAAGCAGAAGGTTTATTAGCCCACAGGGGATCCCATCACTACAGCACAGGATGGTCCAGTGAGACATCGAGTCATGGCCGTGCCAGGTCAGGCCATGCTGTTTCCCAGAGTCACCCATGGCCCAGTGTTGTTGTGATGCGGGGTGGCAGCAGGCGGGTGCGTGCCCTCCCCACCCCATCTGCCCTTGGGGTACATGGCACTGGTGCCTCTCAACTCACCTCCCCAGCACTGCCAAGTGTGATGACACAGCCCCACAAGGACGGGAGGGCAGGGCCTGGCTGCATGTGCCCACGCCATGTCTCGCTTGAGCAGCCCCACCTTTCTCCCCACTGTGCCTCAGTATTCGCTCCCAGCCCACCCACAAGCATGCAGGGTGCTGGATGGTCACCATAAGTGGCTGTGCTCCCACCTGAAATGAAGTCCAGAGCAGGAAGGGTTGTGAAGTCCATGTCCCAACAGATGTGATGCCACAAGGGCTAATTCCAGTCACGCCAAATGTCCTGTTGTTTTTCCTTAAGCTGCCACAAGCTATTTAAAAGCTACACGCCTGAAACTGTCATGACGCTGTAGCATGGAGGTCTGCTGCATTTGTACACAGCTGGACTAAACTGCATCCTTGTGTTCAGCAAGTGCCACGTCAGAAGTGACATGGCTCTGCTTGCCTGGCTTAGTGGCTTTGACTCGGTCCACCCTTTTTCTAGCTCATTCCCAAATCTCTTCCAAAGTAGCAAAAGAACAGAGGGGCCTTGTTAGGAGGCTGGTACGTACATCTCCACTGACGTGACCCAACATCTCATCTCATGCGCTGGAGAAGAAATGCCTGGGAGGTCTATAAGGAGATGTGAGGCCCTATTCAGTCATTGGTGCCGTGTTGTGAGGTAGAGTGATTACCCTCATTGATGGCATACATATCAAAGCACCCAGGGCAAGAATAAACAAACACCTTTGGCACTGTGCTCGTCTTCCATTAGCCAAAAGGCAGGTGTGTGTGTGGGTATAGCAAGTTTTCCAGCCGTTTCCCTGAACTCAGCCCTGATGTTGCAAGAACTGCCTAGCTGTGAAAACACAGCCTCGCCTTGATTTATGCAGCTTGTGGGTAAGATGACTAAGAAGAAGAAGGGGGAAAGAAAAAAGAGTAGACCAGGAACACAAATCCCAGTGGGAGCTTGATGTGGGTGTATACCAATCTGGTGGGACAGTCAGGTTGGGGAAGCTGCAGCCAGAGCTTCAGGCAGTAGGAAGAGGAGACCACAAACCACATGATCTGTATCAGTGTTCCACCTAAGATACAAAAGCATGCCACAGGCTTTTATGAAGACATCTCTTTGGTAACAGCAAGGGAAATTAAATCTTTTGTGTAATTGTAACTTTTTTTTTTTCTCCTTCAGATGAGTTCCATATGTCCCAGTGATTTTTTTCCTTTAAACAGAGCAGTTTAGACCAAATCTTAAGTAACATTTAGCCTGATTCTAAAGTAAATATTTACAAAAACATTAAATAATGGTTCTGATCTTTGGAAAATGTATATTGCTCCCTACCTGCTACTGTTTTGTGCTGATCTGGAGTTAGCAGAGAAGCTTTGTAATAACCCCCAAGGCTGTAAAAGCAGTGTAATAATGTGATTAGCAGTAATCAGATGGGAATACTGACTATTAAAAACCATGAAGAGATAAGAGGGGTAAACTGCAAAGGGAATGTTACATTATTTTTTTTTAATCAATTTCTATAAATCTAATGGGGGAATAGGCTTCTAATCTTACAAAAGCTGTATTGTTTTTTTGGAAGCACAACAGTGTTAGCTGGTATTTATGTCATGTATCATCTTCAAAGTGCTTTACTAAATAAATACTAATCATTTCACCAACCACTTAAAGGCAACCACTTCAGGGGTGAGGTGAGGCAACAACTTACTTAAGTTGTACTAAGGCAGTGAAGACAGGCAGACTCAATGAGTCCATGTGGGTACAAAAAATATTTGTGGAAGCTTTAACAATATCTTTAATCAGGCAAAACAAAACCCCGTGGAATAGAGGGCAGATTTCTTTGTTAATGAGAAGCTGGCATTGGAACTTCTAATTACAGTGCATTTCCACAGGTAAAGGAGATTATTAGGTCAAAGAGGAAACAGCTTCTGAGGGATCAATATTTGCATGCAGGGAAACATAACTGTTTTTCAGCGGCGCATGCTCCTAACAGGGCTAACTACCCTTTTGTCTCTTCCTCTCCTCTCACCTTCCTCACAGGAAAAAATGCTGTATTGTTGGCCTGTGCTATATCGGTATTTCCCTGTCTTTGCAGTGGTGTGCTTTCTTTTGAAGAATTTCAAGGCACCCAGTGGATTTCAGTCTCTGCATTTCTTAAGCCTTTCCTGTAACAAGGAACTCTGGCTGACCCATTGACTCACCCAAAAGCAGTCTTATGTCAAAACTCAGCTTTTCCCTTTTCCATGAATGAAGCTGAAAGTGTCTTCTGCTTTTGCCAGAGATGCCAGATGAGATTCAATCTTCTTGTGTGCTACAGATCATTGAATAATTTAGTTTAGAAAGGACTTCATAAAGTCTCTGCTCCACCACCTTCACTGTGAGCAGGGTTCATTTCAATGTTAGACCATGTTGCTCAGGTCTAATTAAGGATCCTAATTAGATTTCTGTGCTTACTTATGCACAGGTGACATTATCTGGTGCTGTTCTGGGCTCAAAAAGCAATAAGCCTAAAGCAGTTGCACTGCTAGCTATCATGCCATGACTTGTTATTTGCCATGACACTTGTGCTGTGTCTAACAAATACAGGTTTTTCCCGCAGAAGATTGGTTTTGATGTTAGCAGTTGTATTCACATATAACATCACTGTTCAATCGTGCAATTCATGATTTGAAACATGCAGTTGTCAGAAGAACAAGCCTTTACTACTTAAGGCTGTCACGCTAGAACTGCTGAGTTATCACAACAGTTTTAACATTTCACATCTTTCTTTCCTGTGTGTTGAAACCAATACAATGTAGTCACTGTAATCAGTCTTCTATTTCCTTGCCTTTTTGTCCTCCTGTGTCCAGTTCAGTGCCTTTTGTCTCAGTATTCCAGCACCAACCAATCTAGTTCTTGAAGAAAATCCCCTCTCAATCCCAACATCCTCCCTTCTAAGGACTAGGTATGAATTTTGCAGACCAACCAGCATTAATAGCTTGTATTACATTTTGCAAAGTCTCACCTTGTGCTGTGGCCTCTGCAATGACAGACCACATCCTGCCTGAGACTAAGCGTGTAAATACGCTGAAGAAAATCTTTCCCAGTGTCAGGCTCTGGAATGCATTCTCCCCCTGTATAAAGTTTAGTCTATGCTTGTGTATGTATATAATATTGCATATGCACACACCTAGGAAGGTGTGTGTATCTGTGTGTGTGTTTATATATATATCAGTGTTTATGTGTATATACACACACAAAATGATGGGATAGGTGAGTGCTATTAATGCTCTATTATATGCTTTCTAGTTCTTTTTCCTACCCTTTCAAAGATATTCTGGATTTGAGCCCATGGAGGCAGAAGCTTGTCCTCTACTGTCCTACTACACGTGTGATAGATTCTGTCTTTTCAAGATCTTCTGTCTCTAACTACAACAAAACACTACTGTTCCATTCCTAAAACATGTCAAATCAGAGACACTGGGAAATAAAAGGTCTGAAAGCAACTCATCCCCCTGAACATAAGTGATCTCCCTGCTGCATAGCAAAGGCTGTAACTGTTTCTTTAGCACAAAGATATCTCCTTGAGGCCTAATAATCAAAGAGATTCCTTCCTGTTCAGCATACTTCAGTCTGCAGTTCCAGAAGCTCCACTTAATTTCGTAAACAGTTCAAACCTCTTTCATGTTTGGGAAATGATGGGGAGTTCAGCTGCTCGAGAGTCCTGTACATGTTCGACTCCTTTTTATTCACAATGTTTTCTTTTTCTGGTTTCTAAATTGCTGTTGGTTTCCACAGCCTTAGTGTCATATTATGCTCATTGGAATTTATTCATGAAAAGCCTGAGAGGGGTTTTATAAGTGGGATGAATCTTTATTATAAACCAGCAGAACCAGGCCTCCCCAACACTTATGAAAGAGGAGTCTATGTGTGACCGTCTTTCTCCTAACCTGGAATAAAATGCTCCAAACAAATACAATAGAGTTGTACAGATCTCTGAAGTAGTTGATTTACCAACAGCATTCCTATTCCAGGGGCTTTAAACACACATAATGGATGTCCGAATTGTGTCAGTAATTTGGTAATTTGGTGTAAAAACTGCTGCTCTTTTTTTTCTTTTGGAGCGGGTAGAATATGGCTCACATTTGGTGTGTGTGTGTGGGCCTGCTCCTTATTAAACTTATGGTCCCTTTTTCCAGTAACCACTTCAGTGCTGTGGATCAACATAACCAGTTCAGAAAAGCACCATCTGTCGATTGGATAAACAAAAGTCTAGTTAGCTGGAAATTTAATAGATCACAAAGTCTCACCAAGTCCATTTTTATGTTTAGAAATTCCACCATGGAATATTTTCTGATGTCACATGGCAAAAGTGCCCTAAATAAATAGCAGCTGAAGCATTTTCCATTATTTATCTTAGTGTTTTGTGAGCTTAACAATAGAAATTGGCCAGGATCTGAACTTCCATAATATTGAAGTACCATATGGGTCTGGATGTTGGGTTTCATGAATCTCAGGCAAGTAAGTTTAGAAAGGATCTTATCTAGCCTGGACAGAGTTGGATCAGATGGACCTCAACTATCCCAACCAGATGTCCTTCTCACTTAGGAGTGGGTGCTGGGGCTGCCACTCAGTAATAGCCACTGACCTCATTCCTCCATCCTGTGCCCAAATTATTCTTTCCCATATTATTCCTGGATAGTGCTATGGTGTGAGATGTCTCATCTACCACCTGTGCTCAAAAAGACCTCCCCTGAAAGTCAGCTATTTCTCTCGCTGCCAATCTAGTGTGTTTCTAAATGTTTCCTGTAGTAGTGATCAAAGCATCAGCAAACGTAGCTCAGATGGTTCCTTCATGTCCTATCCCCATTTTCCTGAGTGGAAGATTGGGCCTACAGGTGGATTCTAGGAATGTTCTTCCAACAGTATCTGCTTTACCTTTTGAGCCATGGAGTTTGTCAGAGATGGTCTAAGTGATCTCTCCATGAAGGTAATTAAACTTTTCAGCTGCCAAGTTTCACTAGGAAGCTTTCATGTCTTCAGAGAAGGGTCATTCAGACTCCCCACTGTTACAAACCAAGCACAGGCAACACTTTCAAGAGTATATTCAAGTCCAAGGTCCTTCCTGAGTAAGAGTATGGTCAAGACTGTACCAGTTTACCAGTTAGTATAGAAAGGAGTGATATTGCCTGTCTGCCTTTTGCATAGTCACCAGATGACTTTTTGGTTCTGCTCATCTGCATACTGGTTTCTAATAGCAGTCCAGAACAAAGCTTACTTTTGCTCCTCTAGACCTATATGTAAGTACTTGATGAGACCTTCCAGGTTATCGTAAGTCCATTAAAAAGGGTGAATAACAGATTTGCCTGCAAAGTTGTAAAATTAGAGAGGAGGTCACCAGACTAAGGAGGAGGACTCTGCTTTAGGCAGAACTACTCAGTGGTGCTGAGAGACCCTGAGGCTGGAAGTTTATGCCGGCACTGCAGAATGCTTCAGCAGGATCATCATCATTACCCTGTCCATACACAGTCTTCTAGGGCCCCTGATGTAGGAGAATTTAGTCTGCCTTCCTTTGCAAGGAAACCTGGTGGTAGTTATTAGAAGGGGATCCTACTCCTCTCCATGCTGTATCCCGTGTCCCCTCCCACAGGAGGAAGGTGATAAGGAACCTTTTCAACTCCTGCAATTTTCTTGTAATACTGCCAGATCTGTGTCTACATCACTAAACATGACTTTGGTTTTGCTCTGTTTTTAGGAAGCCTCAGGTGAGGAGCAGGACACATGTATGTTATACACCCACTCACATACTGTGGAGTCCTTGTTTCTTTCTGTTCCCTGGAAACATCTCCTGTGGTTTGACTAAAACATTTAACTGTAGTTAATCATGTGAAAGAAGCTTTTACATTTCAGATCATAGTAATCTTCCCCTTTCCTTCCTCCTGTGTAACGCAAAGTGGCTTATATATTTGAGATCCAGCTGTGCATGCTTGGATCTGTGCTACTCAGATTGTACTTTGAAGCTACTCCTGCCCTGAAATCACACTGTGTATATCCATTACAAGCTGTAGGGAAGAATTAATCAAATAAAACCTGATGCTTACGCTGTGCTAAAGCACATCACAACTTACCTATCTCTTCTTACATTTCTCTGATGATTGCAGAAATGTAAAGCTCTTCTCTTGTTTCTTTGAAGCAAATTTACAATAGTCCCAGTAATCCCTTTGCACTTCAGAAAAAGTAAACCTTTCACACTATTGCAAGTCCTAAAATGCCTATAAGGGCTCATCTACTGAGCCTTATGGGTATCAAATGTTAGCTGTGAACTGGAAGACTGTGGCTGGGTCATAGAATCATAGAATCATGGAATAGTTAGGGTTGGAAAGGACCTGAAGATCATCCAGTTCCAACCCCCCTGCCATGGGCAGGGACACCTCCCACTAAAATCCCTTGCCACCCAAGGCTCTGTCCAGCCTGGCCTTGAACACCGCCGGCGATGAAGCATTCACAGCTTCTCTGGGCAACCCATTTCAGTGCCTCACCACCCTTACAGTAAAGAATTTCTTCCTCATATCCAGTCTAAACTTCCCCTCTTTAAGTTTGAACCCGTTACCCCTTGTCCTGTCACTACAGTCCCTCATGAAGTGTCCCTCCCTAGCATCCCTATAGGCCCCCTTCAGATACTGGAAGGCTGCTATGAGGTCTCCACACAGCCTTCTCTTCTCCAGGATGAACAGCCCCAACTTTCTCAGCCTATCTTCATACGGGAGGTGCTCCAGTCCCCTGATCATCCTCGTGGCCCTCCTTTGGACTTGTTCCAACAGTTCCATGCCCTTTTTATGCTGAAGACACCAGAACTGCACACAATCCTCCAAGTGAGGTCTCACGAGAGCAGAGTAAAGGGGCAGGATCACCTCCCTCGACCTGCTGGTCACACTCGTTTTGGTGCAGCCCAGGATACGGTTGGCTTTCTGGGCTGCAAGCGTACACTGCTGGCTCATGTTCATTTTCTCATCGCCCAACACCCCCAAGTCCTTCTCCGCAGGGCTGCTCTGAATCTCTTTTCTGCCCTACCTGTGCCTGGGTCATCTTTTGTCTATGTGGTAGGGGTCCCAGTATCAGTTTATCACAGAAGTTACTATTTTCAGGGGTTTTTTCTTTCAGTGTACTCCCTTTTTCCAAAATATTTTGAGGAGACGAAGAGAAAATACTCTGTTTTGAAAGTGTGTTTATAGTGTACTGTTGGTCCCAATTTGTGTCTAATCACTTTTACTTTGCCTACATGAGGATTTAGGGCAGTCTTTCCTGTTTGCATTCGTCATGTGTAGTGCACCGGGAGAGCAGGGGAAAAAGAACAGACGAAGAAAAATGTCGTAATTTGGCAAGAAGAGTGAGCTCTCCCCACTTTTTCCAAAACTTGCTTTGTTTTCACATGGAAGTAGATCTTGCAAGTGATGCAAAATCTGTTCTGTGCTTTCTGAGGACATCCTTTTGTTGAATCCCTTATCTCTACATGCCTAGCCCTGTGATGATAGCTATTCTGTAAACATGAAACAAAAGGATGGTTTACATGTGTGTTTTTGTCAAGAGCAGAGAAATATAGCCACAATAATCCCAAAAGTTTGCATAGTGAAGTAAAAAAGGGACTTTCTTTTCAGAAGCAAAAAGTTACCACTATTTGAATCTCCCTGGGATGATGTTCCTTGGGACCATCAGTCACACTTCTTGTTGTTGTTGCTAACTTCCACATGCAGGCAGAAACTGCCTTTCATGGGTGAAAAATGTCTTGCTTATTCACAAGCCCTGTAGAAATAAACATTATTTTATATATATGTACTGCTGGCAGTGAGTATTTTATTTTTCATGCCATGTGCCAAGCTTTCATTAGTCAAAGTGTGAAAAATCCCATTTGCTGTATTTGGAGAGTTCATGTTGGAAGCATTCAGAGAGCAATTCACCGACATTTCAGTCACTGGAGAAGGGATTACCCTGGGAGCTGCCCAGCCACATGGTACTTGGGGGTTCTGCTCTAATTCGTAGCTTTGCCGCTCACCCTTTTCTTGACTTTGGGCAAATTGCTTCATCTGTCCACATCTTGGATCCCCTATGACACAAGGATCAGGCTTTCAAGTCATAAATTTACTCAGTAGCATAAACTTAATATTAGTGTGGTGGTAATCACATGATCAGACTCTTCAAGCTAAATGAACTTGATAAATGGAGGCAAGTCTGGGTCTGAACATAAGTTTTGGAGAAGCTCCAGAGCACAAACAGTGTAGATCCTTGAGTCACACTACACCAGCAGACAAAACCATGCACTCTTCTGCACACTTGGATCTCTGTTCCTGCAAGTCTATATCCTGGTCTCTTCCTCCCAAGCCTACCTCATTACATCAGGGAGACAAGATCCCTGCAGGGCTCTTTCTAAATGAGGTCACTGTGGAAACAGTAAGGGATCATGGAATAAGTGCAGCTACCCAGGTAATGGCTTTAGCTTGATGGATTAACTGTATGAAGCTGTGTATGTACCCATGAATGTAGAAACTGAATGTGAGTTTAAGGTCCTGTGTAGTGAACTGTCTCCACTGCCCGCGTTCCTTTGTGTGGAATAGGAAGGGCATAAGCGCCAACATGAGTAAGATCAAACCCTGTGCTTATTCAGATGGAAAGTATTGCCTAAGTCTCCAGGGTTACATGAGCTAAACCTAGGAGTTTGCTTGCTTTCTTAGAGATGGTGTTGCCAAGTTCTGGACAGAATTTACAGAACAAATCTCTTGGCATTGTAATTCATTGCAAAGGAGACTTAATTTTATCAAACTAAATTATAGATGATGGAGCTTTATATCAATTCTTTAAGTGTCCTTTTTGACTTCTTCTTGTACTCCTTCTCTTCCCTCATCAAGATGCCCAATGAAAGACTTAAATCCATTTTCACTCTCTTTAGAGGCACCGACAATAAAGCAAATAAAATATTATTCTTTCTGAGTAGTAAATTTCTAACAAGCAATAACAAATCCATGAGAATTTATATGGCCCTTTGCCAAAGAAACCAAGGATTTGAATCCATACACTGAAAAATATACACGTATCTATTCCGGTGTTTAAGGAGCTGTGGGAAATCCTTCTTTTTTTAAAATTGAAATAAGAGAAAAGTATCCGAAATCACCTATGACCCTCCTTTTAAAGCCGGTGTCATCAGAAGGTTAAAACTTTATTAAGACTTTCTCATGCCTTTAGCTCCCTGACATATCTAAGGGAATGAAGGCATGAGAAGAATGAAGGCATCGTACCATCAACCAGCCGAGCTTCCCCCCATCCATGCATGGGACAATGTGACTTGAGGCTTAGCATCAGTGTCTGCCCACTTAGATAAAGATGAAAGGCCTTACCAGATCCTCCCTTGAAGGAGCCATGGAAGATGGTAAGATTATCCCTTTCAACTGAAGCAGCATTTATCGGTGTTCCTAAAACCAAACTGCGCCTGGTCTTCTGCAACCTCCATTCATTATCTTTTGATAGTTGTCAGCTTGCTGCTGTTCTCTTAGTAAGTGCCCACAAAAGGGCATGTGTTACCCTTCCAGTGATGTATGTTCACTGCCTGACCACTCTGCTGATTTAATTTACTCTTCCCATTCTCCTCGGTTACTTTTCCTGTGCTTTGGTCATGTTGATAAGAGGATAAATGAGACATCTGTAACAAACCAACCTGTAGCCCACTTAGATTTCCTCCTTCAGTCTGGAATTTGAACTTTCTGGTCTGAGAAACCTCTTGAGAATGACTGGCTTCCACAGTGTCTCGTTTGCTTAGACAGCTTAGGTCTTTGTGGCGTAGTGGTTAAGGGAATCTACCAGATCTCTAGATGGGCATTTCCCAGGCTGCCTACTACTAGTGCGCAGTTGTGAGTCGTGTCTCCTGCGGAGCTTGCTGTAATAATTTTGGCAAATCTCAGCATGTCCTCACCAATCCTCATTTGGCTATGCGTGTGGAAGTCTTCAGACATGTCTGCAGTCATATGCTAGCCATGTTTTCAATCAACATGATTCAGTTTTAAATTAAAGCTGGGAGAGCTTTGCAGGCTGCTGACAAGCCTGGTCCTTCAAAAAAGAGAAAAATCAAAAAACAACCACCAAGCTCCAAACCAATGTGCTTTGGGGAGAAGAAGGGAGGGAAAGTGACATCTATTCTGGGAAGGAAGAAGCAAGAATAACAAAACCTGGCACCCTGGTCTGTGTTTGCTCTAATGAGGCATCTCCATGTGCTTTGTGTCCTTTGGTAACACTGCCCTTTCCGTGCCACACTGTGGATCGTCAGATGAGGAAGCTTGGCCCAAAATAAATGCCAGGCTGCTTTTCATCTCAGGGCTTTGTTTGTGCCAAGCGAACAGAGTAACTTCTCTGTGGCTGTTTGCATTTGTCATTCCAAGTTGTCTGAGCACTAGGTTATAAATACACAGCACCGATTGATAGCCTCAATATGTCCAGTCAGACAAGCTTTGAGTGCTGGCAAGAGAAGGATTTGGCTTGCCTTAATTATTTTTGTTATAATACTTTTTAAAATATTTGGTATAAATCAAATATGCTGTAAATACAACTCAGGAGCAGGAGGTTCCTTCTTTACCCATTCTGTACGCTGGGGCTATGAGCAATAATTTAAAGTAAATGTTATGTTGCCCATATTTATATTCTTTGCAGTCACACATGCAAAGGGTTGCTATCGAGTTATGGATGCAATTTAATGTCATCAATGTTTTTAGGTTGTTTTTAATGCAGAAGTCAAATGAAGTCAGAATTTTATCCACTTACCTCCTCTTAGAGGAGATGTAGGGTGTGAGAAGAACATGAAAGGCTGAATTGTTCTGAGCTCTGCCTTCAGATTGCTAATGTTAATCCAAGCCCATGCTGTCCAGGCCTGTGACAGGAAGGCCCATTAATGAGTGGTGACTCTGAGCAGTCTGAGCTAAGCCCTGAGTCCTGGGGACTCTTTGCTAAATCCTTACTATTTCACTGGGGAATGTTCAACCTCCTAAACTTCATTTTTTTTCTTGTGCCCACCCTCAGCCCCCAGCACTAAGAAGCAATGCTGATGAGAAATGGGAATTTAGTTTCAATGGAAAACATTTCATTTTTGTATCCAGATCTTCCAGTCTGTGTAGGGTTTTCCATTTGCTTTCAGCAAAGACTGTCACTGTTTTTCTCATCCAAAATTCTTCTTAAGAAACTGAATGCTTTTACCAAAAAATGGGTATCTTTTCCTTCCCCTTCACCCCTTCTCCATTCACAGCATACCCAAGACCCCTGAAAATACGCTAACTGAAGGAAAGCACATTTCTCTTAAAAATTTCCCATGGAAATGATTTTGTTGTGGTCAATGCCTGCCTTGTCTTTCTTCTGTCTGGGGCTGGAAGACAATTCCTTGAAAACATTATCAGCCAGTGCATATCTACAGCACAAGTGAGGTTCTAAACATCTCATTTATTCCTTTATACAATAATCCAGGAACCAGAATTGTTTGCAATCTGTGTGCTGGAACAGTTCTGCAGAGTCGTTTGAAAACCAGATCGCTGTTCAAATGTCTCACGGCTTCAGACATGTTTCAGGAAGAATGAGTTTACAGAACGCAGCAATATGCTGTGTGTTATTATGTATACATCCATTCTTATATGAATATACATATATAGATATATATACATAAAATATGTTCATATGGTTGCAAGTGAAAGACCAAGCAATGAGTTCTTTGTGCCTGACTTTAGTTGTGCTTTGAAACAAGCTTTTCTGGGGTGACCTGCAGACAACGTCCATCCAGAACAGGAGGCAAATAGACCCAGGTCAGTTTTAAACAGCAGTAAATCAGTTTCTCTTCCCAGTTCTGGTGCCAAAAGAGAATATTGTGCCCTGCACATGGATGACAGCATGCAAAGATATGTGCTGTATCTGTGTGTACAGAACTGGCCAGCTTCACTCTGCTCCAGGTGTTCTAATACCAAGAGAACGAGCCTTCATAGTCTGGTCCACACTGAAAAAGCACGAAAGAAAACAGATGGGTGGATCTGTGTCCCTTTGTAAATCCAGTTTGCAGGAATGGGCTTCTTACTCACACTTATTCCTCTGTGTGTATGCAGGCGTGTAATATAAATTGAAGCCTAATTTTTTTCTTTGAAGTGATTAACACCCACCCACAAGCAACAGGAAACAGACTTCAACTTTAATTAGTACCAACACATTGCAAATTCACCCTGTATTTGCCTTCAAGTGCAGCAAAGTATCTTCAAAGCTAAAAGCTTCTTCACTTTCCAAGTAATAATGAGGTATTAATGAGGCAATTAGGGGCTTGTAAACATGGTGTCAAAGAGATATGAACTAATCACCAACAACAGGAAAAAGACAGATCCCTCTGACTTCAGTGCTCCATGCTCTCCCGACCCCCCTGAGGCATTCTGTGCTTGTAAACTAATCCGCAAAAATGTTCTAGATTAATTCAAAACACTATCCTCTTTAATTCCCTCACTGTCTTCAGGCTTGTTGCTGAATAGATGCTCTGTGTGAAGGCTTTTAAATACGCACTTTTGTTATTGCAATAAAACCCAGACTGAAGTTCTCTTGCGCTAAGCTGTCAATTTATATTTGGCTCCCTTCTAACATATGTATGAAATACTTCTAAATAATTTGTTGGAGTATTTCTTCTAGTTTATTTCATTTTAGGCTATTTAATGAAAAAATAAAGCGTGTCATTTAATGACAACTGATGAACACCACAGGTTGGTTTCTTTTTTTTTTCCTTGAATGTAAAATATTAGTGTTGAGTATGAAAGATTAAATACACCAGTTAAATCTTGGAATGATGCAGATAGAGCAGGGATAAACATTTCCCCTCACAGATCTGTTAGCTGAAGCACTGGACTAGGATTAATGCAATCTCATCACACTAATTTGGTGCATGACTATGAGAGCTGCTTTTATAGTTCTCATTTCCTCGTAGCAATACAGTTCAGATCTGATGTAGCTCAGTGTCTGACATCAACCTGTCATGCTGCTTCCTGTTGCTAAAGGAAAAGTCACAGCAGATTTATCTGCACTGAGATATTGGATGTTGTCCTGCCTTGACGTTGTTCCTATTTGAAAATATGAGTCCAAAGAACTTTTTGTTTTCTAAATGAAAGTTGGGGGGGAAAGAAAGGATCAATAGAAAAAATGTCTCAGATATTCATGAAGCTCCATGTGGTGAGGGTTTAGGAAAAGCATAGACTGAAGAATTTCCTAGGCTGGGAGCAAACATCTCCCTACAGCATCCCTGATATGGACACTTTAGATCTTCATGTGACAGTTGAAATCCAGAGATCTCTGCTTCCTTCAAATTACCTCCACAGATGGTATTGCTCTGCAGCTGAAAGAACTACTGCTTTGAGAGAGGGCTTTTGGATATGGCCTGTTGTCTCCTGGAGATTAGGGTGAAACTCCATATCCTTTCTCTGTGTGATCTCATTACAGTCAGCTCTCTAGGGGTGAAAAGTGAGTTCACTAAACCAACTTATTGTGAAAAAATATTTTGAAACATAACACATTGTGGTTTGATCCTGCGTTCTCACAGGTATATGTTGGAAATCACTTGGTGGAAGTCAGTAACATGTGTGTTAAGCTCTCCGAAGTGAAAACAGAATGGAGGCCCTAATAGTTTTTCCTGCATCAGGAAATTTGATCTAATCCACAAGAAAATTATATGTAAGTTCAAGAGTCCAGCATTTTCCCTAGTAGTGTGCAGTTGATTGTAACTCTGGAATTGCCCCTTGACAGACCAGTTCAAAATGGTCTCCAAACACTTCTGAGAGGAATTCATATAGAGATGATGGTAGCAAATGATGTCTGCAACTGTGAAAGCCGGTACTGACCTCTCCAGAAGGTTGCCTTGTTTGAATCTTCAGCAGTATTTTATCCTGAGCATGAATAACATCTCATAGTGTCTGATTATGCAGGTTATGCATAACTTTTTTGTGCTGCAGTAGAGATTCATGAGTGTTCAGTACTATCACAAGTGGCTCTCTTGTAGAGGTTAGCTGGTAGAACTTGATTGAGTGTCTCCTTCACCTAAGCCCATTTAATTTATGGCTGATTTAGAAAATGTCAGTATTTATTAAAACCTCTCTATAATGAAGAATCCTCACACCCTGTGGTGCTGTGCAGTCTAATAATGTAAAAATAATTTCCAGCCTGTAGCTGGATATGATCAGTTCTTTTTATTCTGGACATGAGGTTTTGTTACAGCATCACTGGCCAAGCGAAGAAGCTCTTGGGTATCCCACTGTGTTTGTAGTGTAGGCACTGGGGAAGATACCACCCATGCCATGTTCCTTGTAAATTCCCAGACCACAAGCACGCACACTCCCAGCTTTCACCCAGAGCTTTGTTTCCTGGGAGCTCATAGCCTTAAGATTTTGGTGTGTGGTTGTAAGGCCGGGGAGGCTGACACTGGCGTGAAGATTTCACTAGCTCTCATTAAGCAAACACACATGGGCCCATGTGATGACCTTTCCAGTATTTCTTTTCCCAAGTATAAGAGCCAGTATCTCTGATCATGTTAGGCGGATACCACAACTACAGGCATCAGCTGCAAACACAGCTTGGGTGGCTCCTTCTGAGCAGAAAAAGTCCCTGAAACCTCTGACTCCTACTGGGAATTTAAAGGAGTTTGGGAGTGGTGACCCTAAATGCTGCTGCTCAATAAACCACAGTCTGGTCCACAGAGTCCCAGAGAGGAGGGGATCTCTGGTGTCCTGCCGTCAGGGTCAGGGAGGGGGGCAGCCAGAGCATCCCCATTTTGATTTGTGAGATGCAACAGGCCTGCCTTGTTAGCTCAGAGCTCTAGTGCTTGGGACATTGCCTTCCCTTCAGCCGTTTCCTGCCTCTCTCCTTGTGTTAATCCTATGTAACTCTCTGCTCTTTCCATCTGGGTGGGGATCTTAAAAGACCCCTACAGTTCTGCAGGGCCTCTCCTGTTTGTGTGTAATAATACAGGATGGCTGGACTATTAACACCTTCTCTGAGCACAGCATGTTGGAGTTGCAACGCTTCCGGCCTGGGCTCCTTTGCCAAAGGGTATTGTGTGAGTGCGCTCAACTTTTCTTTTAAAATCCCAAATAGGGTTTTCTTTTCTCTTTTCCTTCCAGGTTGTGTGTGTTTTTGCCATTGGTATCCATGGGACTTTTCCTCCTGTGGTTCCTTTAGAGGTAACAGAGTCTGGGGCTGTTTTTATTTGTTGTTCTCCCTCTTTCCCCCTCCCCACCATAGCACGGTTTCTGGGAGGCTGGTAACTGAGGAGAGGCTGAGTGAGTCTGCAGAGTAGTAGGTGAACGTGGACCCCTTTGCTTTGAGGTCATTAGTTCAAACACAGCTGAGGTAAGTGACATCTGCAGGCTTCTGCCATCTGAGAGCTGGTAGCTGGATTTCCATCACAAAAACATAATGCAGGCAGGTTACTAGGGATTTATGACTGAGCTGGATTCTCTGGGATGTAATAAGGTGAGTCACCACTGGAACCTTTTTCAAGATATTGAGAAATTCCTACTGTTTCTGTCAGGTATATATTTTTGGGGGTCCAATAGGGGCCAGCTCGAATCACAGCTGTGCCTCCTGGGTTGTCCCACAGCTGCCTTTTGGCAACTCTCAAGGTGAAGGGGCAATAGCTTTGCAGAGGTCTGAGGCAAGTAAAGAAAATGTTTCATCTCTTTTACCTCAAGAGCACAGCTTCATGCATAAACACATAGCTCTGTGATGTTATGGAAATGGAGACCTAGAGACAGATGTCAAAGAATGGCCTATAGGTGCACATGAAGTCTAGGTAAGCAGTGAGCAAAAAGCATTCTGAGATTAAGGTATCTGTACAAGAACAGAGGTGTCTGATACCTCCCTTCATGTAATCCCCTGCATTTAGTCACAGCGAAACTGGGGGGAGAAACTGTTTGGATTGGCAAAGATGTGTCTTGTGGTTAGTGACCACACCGCTTTGTTTCTAAGTAGATGGGCACATCTTTGTAAGAATCAAGATTTGACTGCATGCCTGTAGCTTTCTGAGCTGAAATCTTGTTCTATCAAAACTGTCTTCCTCTTTACTTGGCTGGGTACAGGAGTTCTGTCCCCATAAGGAAACAGAACTCATGTCTCCTTCCATAAGGAAGATGATACAAGTTGCCATCTGGGATAGGCCAAAGGTATCAGTAGCATAACAGTAGCAAGAGAGAGCAGTTGCCATGAGTGATCTTATCACCTGCAACACAGAGTGGTGGAGATGAGGTGCCCAGGAAGATGTTAAAATCTCATTAGTAACTAAGGAGCAGCAGCCTAGTCTTCTGTTGAAAGGCATCCTAGGCTGTCCTGATGCACAAGAGTGGCAGTTCCCAGCAGTTCTTCCCTGTACATGTCAGGCCAGTAACCCTTCACCTGAACTAGGGTGAATCCTGAATCACACAGCTATTTGAGCTGTAAACGTGGAGCACTGTTGGGCTGTGAGGGTAGCAATGAGCCAAAGCGCAGAACACCATTGATGACTCTTCTGTGCGTGAAGAGTCTCTCAAGGATCTCTTCTTGTTGCAGAATGGTCTCCTGAAACACAGTAAGAAATGACCAGGCTGATCTCTTTAACATCAGCTTTGCTCCCTCTCTGACCGAGGCTCCTGCCCTGGATGTCGCTGGAACTGCTTGATCTCTCTGCGCTACAATTCCCTGGCTTGGGAACACCTTAACAGTCTGTTTAACTGGTCTTTTTAGGCAGCAAGCTTTGTGTATGCATATGCTGCGAGAGATTTGTCAGAGGGATTCCTGGAATGGGGTGCTGATTAGCCAGGGCCTCTTGAGAACTCGTCATGGTAATCAATATAATGGTTGTAATAACTAGTAATAACAAAGTCAAGAATGGGAACAAAAAGCTTCAGAGTGCAGTGTCCTTTGATTTTGAGGCTTTTGGAGGACAGCATAAAAGAAGGATTTGGGGACATAATAAGTGAACCCCCTCCCTTTCATAGATTTCCCCCTGGGAAAAATATTTTATTTGGAGAGGTTATGTTAGCCAAAGCAAGACACAAATATTTTACTTATTAGAGCACAGGCTGTTTCTCTTCTCGTTGGCTCCGTTGCCAAGGCTGGCCTCAGACAGAAATCTGCAGTGTCCATTTCTGTACTGTGTCGTGAGGGAGTCAGGGGGCACAGTGACCCAGGCCATGGATTGAAAACCTGCCAGAAAAAAGAAAAGAAAAGCCCTTCTTCTTACATCAATTGTTTTGCTCATAAAACATGACATTTGCATGGCAGCTGCCAAGTCTCTGGCTTTGTCTTCATAAATAGCGCTTTGGAGCAAAGATGTGGAAAGTCCAGTGTGGATTGAACTGAGCAAATGGACCCGGTCTAAGCAGCCAACTTGACAAAAAATCTAATTACCCTGGGAGGGCAGAATACATACTTCCACCTTTCCAGTATGCACCACTCTGTGTGAGTTCTCTGATGTCTCATAGGGCTTAGGCTGAGCATGTTTTCTCTCCCTGGGAGAGCTAATAAGATTTCATTCCTCTCTACCTGACTGTTTCCACAACATGTGGAGAAATGTAGCATCACTGAGCTCTTTATCTCTATTGTGCTTTATTGAATTGAACAATGCTTCGGAAAGGAGATAGACAGGAAGGCAGAGGTGCTCAGGAAGATGAACTCATGTAAAGACTGAAATCATAGATGGATCTCCTTCCCATTAGGGTTGTTCAATCACATTTTAAATCTATTGAGGTAAATAAACATCCATAAGTCTCTGGCTGAGAATGTCCTTACACTGCAGACTGTGAGAACCTGAGTGGCACAGGAGAGTTGCTGGGAGAAGCAGGGCTGTATTTCTTTCTTATGTTCCCTGCTTTAGCATAAGCAAGTGTCTGGTTCTGAGCACGGATGATCTTTAGCCTGACCCAGGGTGGCGGCTTATATGTTTTTATACCAAGTTTCTTAAGGACCCTGTCTGCACTGGTAGTTTATAGCAGATGTCCAGGGAGCAGCATAAACACAGGGCATATCATATCAGTAGCTCTCCAAGTATTGTCTCTCAGCCTCTGGAAAATTCTGGTTCAAACACTTAGAGCCAGAAGTGCTATCTGTGTGTTGTGTTTTAGTACCTCTGCAATTGATTTTTCTGTCATGCTTTTGTCTGACTAACTTTTGAGCCCATGTAAATAAGTGGCACATGGCAGAGAGTGAGCTCCATACTTAAACTGTCTGTGCAACTGTGTTAAGACCTATCTCCCCTCTTCTGCTCTGTATGTATGTACCTCCAGCTGATTCCAGTTGGTCTCCTGCAGCTCTTGGAACTTGCAAGGTAGTGTCCATACCTAATCACTCACTCAATGTTCCCTGTGGTTTTATAGATCTTGAACATATCTGTCTTCTACCTTCAAGCATCTTAGTCCATTCTCACAACAGCCATTCTTTTCCATACCTATTCCAGTTTTACGATGTCCTTTGATGTTCAGTGAAAAAAGCTGGATGAAAACTGCCTGTTTCCCTGGCTGAGCCAAGGATTGTTTGGCTTGTAACATCACTTAGAGGAATTTAGTGTTTGTTCCATGCTTAAAATCCTACTGGTGAGCTGAGAGGGCAAGAAAAGGTGATCCAGAACCACATATGGCTGGTTCCTGCTCTGTTCTATCAGGTTAACTCCAGCTGCATTGCCTGGAACATGAGCAGGTTCAATTGAATTAGAAGTGGAGAAAGTTTGTCAGTGAGTTGGCAGATGTATTTTGCTTTACACCATGGAAATGGATATGGTAGTAGGAATCATTGCCAGTCAGTTTGCATTCTCTCTGGCTCTATTTGCCAACAAGAAGATACAGAAAAAGCCAACTGTTCTTGCCTAGTATCCCATTCTGAATCTGCTTAACCATGTATTCATTCCCTCATCTGTAAGTAGTGTTCACATTGAATATCTGTTGTGAAAATTGTTCAGAGGTGACTGGTTTCTTTTTGACCCCTGAAAACTGCTTTCCAAAATCTTTTTGCAGATGCTGCATTTTGTAGCCTCCTTTCTTCCCACTCAAGGAATTCAATGTGGGCACAAAGGATATCTTCTATGGGCTTGCAAAATGTTATGCTCCAGGCTGAGTGTGCGTTTTTATGAAATGCATGAATAGCTTCAACCACACTGAGGGAAAATGCATTCTATAAAACTTAAGCCGATGCAGGGCAAGCTGCAAAGCTGGAAATGTCATGCTGTCAAGAAAAGACAGTTCCTTCAGTCTTCCAAGGTGAAATCCTAGCCTTCATCTAATTATATGAAGCTGGTGGCAAATTTCCCAGATTTCAACACGCCAGGGTTTCATGTACAGTTGTGAAGGGACTGTAATGGACTGGACAGAGTTAACTGATGTCATCCAGGCAGTGGGATTTTTCCCAGTGTTTTCTTCATGTGGGTCCAGGAACTTGCTATTGAATTAGAATCTGTCTAGGAGGAGTGCTGGTAATTGCAGAAACAAATCCCAGGGGTTGCCATTTAATCTACAAGCTCAGTTTTGTTTCAATTAGCTGTTAAGTTGGCAATGAGCACAAATGGAGAACCATGAAATGAAAGCTCCTCCAGTGAACACTATGTCCACAAACTCTTCAAATTGCTGACTCTCATTAGGGAGCCAAGGGAGGGGAGAAAATGAAACCACAAACAGTGAGATCCAATTAGGATCTTTCTTCTTTGTTCTTCCACCCTCTGGAAATGGCTGGTTTATGTTCTAGAAAAGGGCATGTTCTAGACCTAGCTGTGCAGTCACTTTGCGGGGATGTTGTCTGTCTGAATTGAGAAATTGCTAAGGTTTCATTTACATGGGATAAAGGTGCTCTTCCATTTCTTTGCCCAGGATTTCTGTGTCCACTCAGGTATAAAGACAGGTTGTGCTGTTTCCACATGTAGAATCAGCTTCGAAACAGAGCTTTAGCCAGTTAATGCTGTGTCCAGATTCCTCCAAAGAGCAGAGCCTAACCTCAGCATGTTCAAAGATGTAGGATCTAAAAGCTTTTCTCCAGTGGCATTTGCTTGCTGAGCCAAACTAAATATTCAATAAAAAAAAAAACTTATCACCTGGCTTCTCTGCTTATAACTCCTTTTGGGCTGTCACATGCTGCTTGTCCCTAATAGCAGTGTGATCCTGGCAGACAGAGTACAGTCAGGCTTTGGATTGTTTGTGATCATCCTTGCTATAGTCCAGCTTTCAAGAGTTATCTCTGTTTAGCAAATAGCAGGGACAACTTGCTTACTTGACCAAGCCCTGAGCCTGGGCTTCATTAAGCCTAGAACTTTTCAAGTTAAGTATGATTCAGGTAAATACCTACTGAAAGCTAAAAAAGCTGCTTCTCTGGCAGCTTTCACCTGGCTGTGTTTCAAGAAAAAGTGATATTTTCCAGGCTTTTTCTCCCAAACATTCAGTTGCTCAAGCAGGACTAAATATTCTCCCAATTAATATAATAACTTGTATTTTCAAAGTTCATTCATAGACATTTTTATCAGTACCTTGCAAAGGGGAAAAAGAAGGCACAGGCCTGAATTGTCTGAGGTGACAGAGCAAGCCAGGGTCAGAGCTGGAATCAGGATTCCTGACTGCTGGCAAATGTTTATCCACTAGACACAGATCACTCTTACTGATGCTGAAGATGATGATAGCATTTTCATTAGTCAATTCAAAAATAACAATTGTTCTATTCAGTGTTATACAGCAAGAGAATGTATATTCAAAACAGAGCAAACACTGTTAATTCTTTGTTTCCAACGTGTTGGATGTTGCTGCATGATGAAGACACCTTTGTTAATTTCTCTAACAGGAAAAGCAATAAAGCCATCCTAATCATCAAAGATGCTGCTATTACAGTTCCCAAAGCTATCTCCATCATATAATCTTTCTTGGTGGTACCCTTTGAAGTCTTGTCTCATGAGTTGGACCAGAGATCTCCAAAGGTAACATCCAGTCTAATTTATTCTATGAAATTACAGGCTATAGGCCATCAGCCCCTGTGCGAAAGGTCCTGTGCCAGAAAATTCTTGTTTGGGAATACTAAAGCCTGCAGGGATAAGGTTCTTCGAACGTTGTGACTGCCAGAAACTTGGCTAGAAACAGTTCACCACTATGGCTTTTATAAAGGTTTTCCCAGGATCCTTTGCAGTCATAAGCACCTTTTTCTTATTATTATTCCATTTGCAGACTGTTTACCCAGTGCAGAAGTGGTGGGTGAGCTCATGTCATTCCCACACCAGGTTTTCAGAATGAGAAAGCTGTGTGTTACCTCATGCTCCTGTGGCTTTGACCGAAGCAGCGGTCTCTGACAGATGTTAGGTCAGAGATCACAGGGTAAAGGGTGACTAAAAAGTTGTGGTTAGGGGTAGATTTACCATGTAGTATCTCAGCTGTAGCAATAAGACTTCAGGGTAAAGAACAAGTAGCAAGAGTAGAGAGACTGTTAAAAAATAGTACACCTTCCTTGTGCCTTCACCTATTAGTGAAGAGAATGCTCAGAGAGAAACAAGGAAACACAGAGAATTCCTAGAGCTTTGTTTCAATTGATTATAACTCCTATGGCTTCCATGGTATCTTATCTTCACCAGGACATTAAAGACAACCCAGTCTCTAACACTTTCTCCATACTGCATTCCTGTGTAGGAAGACTGTGATACTCTGCCCATGTTACAAATGAAACACTGCAGGGTTGAGGGACTGCCCCAGGGGTCATGCAGGCGACCAGTCTTAGAGCAGAGAATTAAACAATGATCTCCCAGATCCTGGTGAGTGCCTTAACCACCTTTGCCTCCCTACCTAGCATGCATCAGAACACACAGGAAATCTTTCTTTGATGCTGAGATAGACACTGCATCTTAGACACTAGATAAGAGTGGAGCATGGGAGTCCTTTCAGAAAAGTCTTTCTCTCTGAGTAGTTACTCTTTCAATTCCATTGACTTCCAAAAGCCTCTGCTGTCAAGGATAGCTCACCATTGGCCTTGTTGCATGAAACAGTCTCATCAGTCAAGAGGACTATTGAAGTAAAAATGATTTGGAGAGTAAATCACAGCATCAGAATCTGGCCCAGGAAAAGAGAAAAAGAGTGACATTGCTTGTCAGGGAAGCTCATCTGAACACCTCTAGCAATTTAAAGAAAATCCTACAGGCACGCCAGCAAAGCATTGCACTGGTTTCCATTAAACAGTTATCACAGATTCTGCTTGCAAGCAGATCCATTTCTTACTAAATGAAGCAGTTTAGCCATTATGTATTAAAAACAAATAAAATCTGTGATTTCAGAAGCACTCGAGCAAAGCAGTAAGTTCTACTTTGAACCATTAACATTTTTGTTAGGGAATGTAATAGTGTGAACATTGCTTTGTCTTCTGACAGTGGATTAGTTCCCCAAGCCCTCTTGTGCTCTTCAGGTCGCTAATGACCTACTCAGCCCTCAGTAAATGAACTGTGTGGCAGTCCTCACCCAGGAACCTCCACACCCCTTTCAGACACATAAATACCTTTATTCCCATATTATAAGTGTTATAACACAGGTCAAGCTGGAAATAGGGTTCTAATTTCATTAATCTAATTGAACAGCAATGTGGATTAAAGGATTAAACTAATAAATGGAGATAACAGACTTTTCAGCTGTTTCAGTCTGGCAGAGCAAGTTCATTCTAACAGAGCTTAACCCCGTAAACTGCATTTTTACCACCTTGAAGATCTCCGAGGTGATGGTTCTCTGACATCCCACAATGCTCTTTTAATTCCCATGCCAAAATATTAGCTGCCACCCTTCACCCTATGTGAGTTACTGGGCCTGAGCCAAGAATCTGTCAGCATAAAAGAAGCAAAATCAGATGGTGCAAGCCTGATTACAGTCCATTGCTGTCTCACTCGGCCCTCCCACTGGTCGTTTCTCAGCAGACTCACTGCTCTGCCACATTGTTCTCCTGCCAGGTCATCTGTCTATGATGTTAATAAATGGTTATAAAGATAAGTTCCATCTTATCCTGAAGGCCTGCAGGAGATGGAAAAGATTCCTACAAAATGAAAAAGATGCAAGAGGTAGTCTCAGCTTGGGGCTTTTTTGGTACAGCAAAGGAAGGCAAGACCTCACTGGGAAGCAGTGTGCTCCACAGAGTGAGAAGCAGTGAGTGACGCTGTGATGTGTCAGCTCAGTAAAATCCTTCCATCTCTGATTTTTCTCTAATTCCAGTCCCTGCATCTAGCAAAAGAAGGCTGTCATACATTGCGCGGCTTCCCATTTCCCTTCTGAGGTCTTTGCTACAGCAGAAAGCGGAGCCTGGAGCAGATCCAAATACTTTTTCACTTTGCCACATACAAGTGCTCTTGGTAAATATGGCTTTGCCAAAACCTGACCAAAGTTATTTTCATACCATCACATTTCCACAAGATTTTAAGGTCTTAACCCTTTGACTGGGCCCTGTGTGTGTTAAAGTTTCTGAGATGCTCCCAGGCTAAAAGGTAGTGGGGTTCATGGATTACATAAGCATCATCACACAGTTCCTCTCTAAAACAGGACTGTGCTTACCTTTGCTGGTGGCTGAGACAAAAAGGGTAAATAATGTCACTGACAACCTGGCTTTTCATCACAAGCTTTTGAGGTGTATGTATGGTCTATTTATAGGACTCAAGTTGCTGTAAGTTAACCGTACAATTCCCACAGAACCCCTTCCTTATCCTACCCCCTCTAGTTTGTTCTAGATAAAATTAATTTCATCTCCTAAACTGGCCTTTCTCTCCTGTTCCTAGGAGGATTCGTAGGTTCGCACTCCCCTTCCTGACTGAATGTTCATCCTTAGACGTAGGAGTCAGCATTTTGGCCCACAGACCAATTTCTTCTGGGCTCTTGCAACACAGAGTGCACCTTGTAGCATCTTCCTTTCTGCATATCCAGCCATTGGGGTTGGGAATGTGAGAGGAAAGATGGTGCTCCTGCATCACATGCTTTACAGCTCCACATTCACTCTGCTCTTACGCTGGGCCAGTGGCCAATCCTCCTCATAACTGCCTGATCTTGTAAGCCAAAGAGTCTTGGATCTGTCTCATTTCTTGGTGGGACCAGATATTGAAGATACCAGCCAAGGTGTCATGTCCTAACTCCAGACCACAGGCACGGAGTAAGGCTTAATTCAGGCTGATTGTTATCACAGACCTGACAGACTAGGAATAGCTCTGCTTACAGGCAACATATAGGAAGCTCCCTTTAAATCCATGACAGGAAACACTCTCCCAGGCAGGACCAATTTTAGCCTAGCCTTTATTAAATGCGTGCCTCAGGAAAAGGCTGTGGTCAAATACAGAACGTCCTCTTGCTCACCATCAGATTGGGGAGGTCTGGGCAGAGACAGCAGACAGACTTTTCCCCTCCCAGCCAGCAGACACCACCACAAGTTTCCTTATAGCTCCTGCAGCAGAGTTGAGAATGGGAGCCAGAGTATGGCGGATGTGAACTCTCTCTCTGGGACCTTGACAGGAAAGACATGATTCTTTGCCAACTTATCAGAACTTGGGGAAATGACCTATTAAACCTCTTTGCTCTTCCCACTGTCGTCACCCTGGATTCTTCCTTTCCTAGATGTGTTGATGCTTTGTCAAAAGGCAGAAACACAGCTATGACATAAAAAGCTGCTGTTTACAGTTGATGGAAAGCTTACATTAAACTGGGTCACCTGAACCTTCTCACTGAACATAAACAGAATCTATCAACACTGCTTAAGCCATTAACCCTGACAATTGAGGCTTTCCAGGGAAAGCCCTTATCAAAAGCGGGCTGCAAATGAAACCCGATGAGAAAAATCTTCATTGCCCAAAATGTACTTAAATAACTTCCATGAGAAGATGCGGATGAGCCTTGTTAGGCTCACCCTAATCCCTTTGACAAGCCAGTGATTCCTTCAGGTTGAAACACAAATCCTCTGGGAATCTGAGTCCTCAGCTTCCTCTGTTCTCCATTGCGATGGCAGTTACAATTTTTTAAAGCTCATTATCTGATCACCATGGGATGGGAATGTTTGGAGTTGAGCATCTAAGCTATTAGTTGAGAGGCCCTTCCATACCCAGTGTAGTCTGTCCAGAGAAAGCTCCTCTTGAGAGCTCCCCACAGGGTTTGTGACCCCTCTCTTGTATGTGCCCAGACACCAATAGTTCTGTGGCGATGGCTTGAGAAAGGGCTGTCAGAGGGAACCCACATGAAGCATATCTCCCCTCCCAAAACTCTTCCTTCTCCTGAGGTGAGAAGAAGGAGCCTTAAAGAAAGCTTCCCATGGGTCTTCCAGATGTGATCAAACTCCAACATTTGTCCCTTGTTTGTAAGACAGAATGCTTTTGGGAAAAAAAAGCATTTTCCAGCACACAGCTGACTTTCCATCTCCAAATTGAGACTCTGGAAAAAGCTGAAAATTAGAGAAAACAAATAAAGAGCAATAGGAACTTTTTCAACTTGGTGATGAGCTTTTAATTGTATCCACACAGGATTTCTCAAGGATTCAAGGAGACATATTGTCACATTCCAACTGCAGAGATCTTTCTCCTCTTTATTCCCTCAGCTGTGTTGAAACAAAAGTGAGTTGTAAATAAAGGGAAACAGTAGATCATACAGTAAATATTGCAAACAGTTGTTTAGTGGGATGTAGAATTGCTTTCTGAGCTATTGATCTTGCTTGCTTTCCCAAAGGAAAATCCAGCACACATCTACCTCCACCTGCTGGAAGAAGATTTAAAATGTTAACAATTAGAACTCAGATTACAGACAGACCTGCAGATTTTATGAGGCTCAAGAGAGGGAAAGATAATGTCTTCTAGTGAAGGGAAACTATACCAAGGCCACACTTTCTGGATTTAACAAGTCTTCAGTACATGATAATAGTTAAATGTTTAACATTGTAGGGCAGGAGGCAACTTGGTTTTGTACTGAGTACGTTTTTGACAGATACTGAATAGATACTTAGGTAACGGTATTGGCCTCACTGGACAGTGGTGGAAATCCAATGGAATTTAGCTCAAGGCAGAACCAAGCCATTGGTATGTGAACTGAGCAAAGCAACTGAGCCTTTTCCTCTCTGCAGATGGTGAATTCACAGGTAATCAGGACAGAAATATCCTCATTTTAATGCTTTCACTGCCGGCAAAACTGCAATGTGCTTAAATCACAGAGTAATCTTCTTCATCTAGCTCTGAAAACCAAAAATTTGCCTTCTGTGCTTTTAAAGAAGGTTGGATTTTTCCTGCTTTTTTTTATGGTACTTGTAAAGAATATTACATTGGTCATGAGGAAAGATTCCTCACGATAGTATGCTAGCCTGAGCTTTGTAGGATTCAGTTTTAAGTCTGTATTTCACCACTGATTTCCCTTGTGGAGGGAGCGTTCTGTGAGATCAGTGACACTTTTAGCAGAATTATCTGGTTTTCTCACAAATTTTCCACAGGCATTTGAGCTAAAGATACAGAATGGCTAAGAGGGATTATCCAGATCATTAATAAAATAGTCTAAAAAGATATTTGCTTGCTCTGTCCCCCAAAGTGGGGTTTTATAACTCCAAGAACATGTTTTTAACCTTCTGGACTTGCTTGGAACCAGGCAAGGAAGGCGAGCAGGCTGGAATACCTAACTTGGTAGTTATGGGCACCACCGCTGGATTCCTTGACTCTATGTCTTTTACCTTAACAATAACCTTTGTTGGTAACCCCAGCAATAAGAAAATATGGACCCCAAGGGAAAAGGGGAAGCAGCTGGTGATGTAACAGAGATTCCACGTATCATTTTCCATTCTTATCTCTGCCCTCTGCTAGATGCTTTCATGCACATTACTAATGGAATGCTACATTTTTGCACAAAACATCCATGGGTCGTTAACATCTTCTTTCCTCACCCCAGGAGGACTCATGGAGAAACCAGAAATCTGACAGATCCTCCTAAATCTGAGGACTCTCCCACCAGATGGCTGGTCCACACAGCGCAGTGTCCCACCACAGACGCTGAGCAATTCAGAAGGCGTGACAATGGAATGCTGATATTTTATTGCTGCCACATCCCGCCTGCTATTTTCTTCCCAACTAGTTAAACATCGCATCCGTCACAGCTCAGCTTAGGTGACCCTGAGTATCCATTTGGAACTGAGGCTTAAAAATAGTAGAGAGAAAGTGTGTGCATACTTTAGGTTTTTTTAGTTTCAAGTCTCCAGAGAATCTTCTGCAAACTGAAGTGTGTTTTCTATTATGGTTTACATCAACAAGCTGATCTTAGGGACTTCTGTCTGTGTGTGTTTCTGTTACTCATTTTGTGGGGGTGTGTGTGTATGCGTGTGTCTATCATGGCCCTTGTTTCCTCTGGAGAAAGGAGACAGTAAAACCCACTTGAAAATTTATACACACAGTGTCAGGAGCCCAGTTCATTCATCTGAAGACGCTCCTGCTGTGTTGGGTAAAATGCCCAGAAATATTCAGAGCTGTGTTAACCACAATTCTCTGCTTCCACGTTGTGTCTGCTGCCGTGTTTGGAAGCTGCGATTCCTTTGCTCCATGCGGCTGACTCAGAATTTGCATTTACTTGGTACCAGCATTGATTTCCTGTCCCTCTGGGTAGCTGTAATGGATGGAGCGGCCACAAAAAGTTCAGCAGGACAAGTAGAGGGAGTTAGTAAGCTCAGTGGAGCAGTATCAGATGTCAGCCAGTGGCTGCTCAGATGTCAGTGATGCAGATTCAAATGCTGGAGTCTGGCAGACACATGACCCATGGGTTGCAATGCGTTGTTAAAGACATGAAACCTACCCAAGTTATTCATACTTACTGTGACATATTGCTATTGGCAGCCTCATGCTGGGTCTACCCTAATCACTTGCCAGCATAAGTTAAGAATGTGATTTCACATTTAATGATACTTCTAGACTAGCAACAGACTTCTTTGAGGGAGTGGCCTACTGCCTCCAGCCCTCTCTGCCTCACAGCAACATCCTTGTGTAGCCAAGAGCTACAAGACTTAAAGTAGATCTCTCAGAAAACAGGATTGCTTCTCAGTGAGAGACAGTGGCTCCCTTCAGAGTCCCACTGGGTAGTGTATTGAAGTAACCCATCTTTTTCAGACTCACTGTCCCTGCTGGCTCATTTCCTGCCACAGCTAGGAATCTGGATTAGCCACCAGCTCTCACACGCAAAGCTGCACTTGGACTGCTTATGCCCTAGAAGAATCTTGAGTCATAGGATACCATCCTTGTCCTGTGACAGGACCAGCAGAAAGCTGTTTGCCATTCCGGGTAGAAGTTATAAGACATGCTGGTGCTGAAGATGATAGTTTGCCATCATGGTAATTTTTGTAACTACATCAAAAACATTTTCCAGGGTAGGCTGAGTGAATACCAGAGATGAAAGCTGTGACTTTAGCTGCCATTGAAGCGCTGGTGCTTGCTGGCAGTGACCATGTAGCTCATACCATTTTGTCTGCTTTCAGCACTTCTAAGGGCTTCTGTGTGCTAGTGGATAGAGGATGTAATGCAGAGAGAGAGGGGCTGGGTGACAGAGGTCACATGTAGGTTTTGTTTGCATTGCTAGAATTCTCAGAAGCCCTTGTCCTGGAGAAAAGCTGGTGCTATGTGATAAAGGTAATGTGCATAAAGGCAGACCCTGCTCGAGAGTGAGATGAGAGACAACAGCAGATACAGCTGATGAAATAATCTTTCATTGTTTCCTCATCATATGAGGCACCAGCCTCAGTCTGTCTGTCTATTATCAAAGATTTTACATGGGTTGCAGCTTTGAAGGAAAGCAACAAGTTGCCTCTATGTCTTCATGGGAATGCCCTCCCTAGCAAGATGGCAACACACTGGAAAGACAGAGTCTATATTTGGTGGATTATAAAGGCAAAGACTGTGCCAGTGTATACATAGAAAGGTGCAGATGAGATGTTAAAAGCCAGAAAACTATGTTTAAAGTAGCAAGACAAAGAAGGGCATTAAGGGAACACAAAGAGAAGGGCTACATTTTTAAAAAGCATGTGTTAAGAAAGTGGTTGTGTCTGTTGGACTGGTACCTAAAGGGCTGGTAGTTCTTTCTCACTCTAGGACATGTTTGAAGGTTCAATTTCAAGCCATGTTTTTCCTCCTGCCTTTTTATACCACAAAACTATACCTAAGTTGCACTCTTCACCCGAGTGTCTTCCCTCCAACATCCACAGCCTATATTCCATTTAGTAAAATTTGATATAGGTTGCCATGGCAATATGCCTCCGGATCCCATCCTGGGCCTGAAAATAAATGCTTAAAACTATGAACATGTCATGAAATTTTCAGGCTTGCCCAAGATTGGAAAGAACCTGCAGGAAAGAAATCCTGAAACAAAGGGAAAAGCAACATTTTATCACTCTTGGCAGAGAGACTTCCAGTTATACAATAGCCTGCTGGGTTTTGATTGGGGTTTGTTTGGTTTTCTTTATCTTTTCCAAAGTGGCAGTGTGACAAAGAAGAGAGCAAGACAGGAAGGAAGTGACCGGTATGCCACAAACACATCTGCTGGAGATGCAGAAAACCTTCTGGAGCAGAAGGTCCTGAAAGCTTCTTTACTGCATTTTGCATATGCCTCAAAACTGTCAGCTGCTCTGCTGCATTCACCTCCTCTGTATAAAATATACAACATTTTTATTTTAATTAATGGAAGTGTCTTTCATTATCTATCACTTAAATAAACCTAAGCAGTCATCCTATAAGGTGTGGTAAAATTCAGGCTCTGCTGCACTATGCAGATGCAGTGTTTGCAGTCATGCTGACGAATGTCCCTCCAGAGCAGTGTCTAGACTTGAAGAATGAGCACAGTGCACTTCTGACTGTGTTGGAATAATTACAGCATTTCATAGAGGCTGTCTTCTCTTTACAAGGGGACAGCAGGACAGTCAGCAAATATCCTTTCTTCTTCTGTAACTCTGTGCGTGGCTTTAAGTCGAAGGTTGTACAGAAAATAAAGGTGTATAGGAAGAAGTAACCATCAGAAGAGGGAGGAAAGTGTCTGAAAGCTGCTGGGAACTGCTTCTTCCATCCAGTTATCGAATTTCCAGCTTTTTGTAGCATTTTGTCTTTGCAATTATGTTCAATGAATTCTTTCCCTTTTTTTACTACTCCTATACAGCTTCAGATGGTGAGGACAAAGCTGAGGCACTGATAATTAAAACAAGAAATTGTATTTCTATCAATATCCGTAAAGGTCATATGGTGTAAAAATCGATGTGTGTTTCTTGAGAATATTCAGGACTTTCAAGGAATCTGCATTATATATCCTTCAAAACCTGAGCACACTGATCTGTACCAAATATAAGCCAAGCTTTGAAACACCATAAAGAAGTAGCTCTTCCCTGAGAGGGAAAACTTTGTCTTCATGTGAAGAGCAAAGATAAAGCATGCCACACTGGCAACCCTCATATGGTTTAAGAATTCAGCTTCAATAGCATAAACGCCTCAGTGCTTCTGAAAAAAATCACTGAACTGAGAGAGAAATAGGCCTTTTCAGAATGCACTTTATTCCACCCTTAGAGAGACATCCAAAACAGCTCAGGGAAGTCAAAGCTATAAGTGCTCATTTCACCTTGTGGAAAAAGCGCAGTTAAGTATCTTCCAATTTTGGTATTCTGTAGGTCTCTCTGCACCTGGCAGAGGCAGATATGATTCTTGGTGTTCATCATCATTACGTATTTAAATACCACTAGAAGTCTGATTCAACTTTTTAGGTAAACAGAGAGAGATGTTTTGACAGCCTGACTGCTGAGTAATCACAATCTTTGTTTCAGTCTTCAGCATAAATAACAAAAAATAAGGCATTCATCAATTGACATTCATCAAAAAAGAGCAAAGTTTTTGTGTGAAGATTTGTACACCCTAATCTCAGGCAGCCACATCCTGATTCTGGAGGAATGTAGCTTCCTGGTCTTGAAATCAAAGAGATTGCTCTACTGTAATGAGGGACAACTGGGAAGAGAGGATGATGTTGGTGGTTTGTGCAGCAATGCAAGTCTTCAGTCATTATTCTTCTGTTCCCTGTGGAAGTCTGGACAGTCATCAACAGGGCTGAGGTGTCTGGGTGCCACCTGAGCTTTCTCACTTGTAAATAACTTTTGAAATCAACATGTCTATGCCATTTAAACCAGCTACCATTCTCACCCAAGCAGTTTATAAGCAAAATATTCCCTTAGTTTCTCTTACAATGTATTTACTAATGTATTCTATGATTCCATGATTCTTTGTGGTTGATTTGCTGTCATGGCTAAACTGCACAAGGCAGAGCTGTGGGCAGTAGACCTGTTTTTTTCAGTCATGCCCCATAATGGAAAGCCTGGGTGATCCTTTCCAAATAGCAGCTGAGAAAGCAGGGCCAGAAAATGGCTGTCAGGTTCCTGCTAGCTAAGAGCAGGGCTTGTCCTCTCTGACTCCTTAATTCCAGTCTGCCAGAGTAATACTACAGAGAAATGTCTTATTCCAGAAGCTGCTCGTGCATTTAATGAGAGGCAACCACAGTCCCAGTAGCCAGGGCTGCCTTTCTAAAGGTGATACCCTGGCAGGTTTCCCACGGTAGTTCAGTAGCTTGGCAATTTCTTTTCTAAATTTACAAGCAATCTCCTGTTACACAGTGGGGCCAGCTTCTGGGATATCAAGTGGTTTTTCAGGTGTTGTATTACAGTGGGCTGGAAGCTTTTATTCACCAGGCTATGCATATAACCAGTGTATGTTCAAATGACTGTGTGTCTCCAGTGTTTCTTTCTGCTCTAATTCATGACTGAGCTTTGCATCTTCCATTGCCCCTGTCTCTGTTTCAGCTTCCCGTCTAAAAACAAAAAGCATGTGTGTGTAAAAATAAGGCTTAGCTCAAAGAAGTGACGTCCCACTTAATCACAAGTCCCATGAGCTCCTCTAAGGGACAGTGTTGCAGAAGGTTTTAAAACTGGTGGCACATCCAAGTTAGTTACAATTTATGACAAGGAAACTCTCAGTGTAAATGTAGTTCACAGGACTGCGGTTCGCTGAGTCGTCCAGGGTGATGAAGAGATTCTGACTCTAAAACATTTAGGACTGTTCTTGTGTTGTTACTATCTGTCTAACTGCTTAGTTGAATTGAACAAAACATCTGAAAATGATCAGTCCCCCCCATAAACGTTACTGTTTCACCGAAGAAGATGCTGACTTACCAAAGATCATGATATATACACGTGTTTTATCTCCACAAGATGTTTTCAAGAGGTTGGATAAGCCAGTCTATGTGCTGACGGGAACTGTAAGCAGAAGATCAGCTTGAAATATTAGGCTAATAATATGGATAATATACATCCAGTTGCACTGCAATCCATCTCACTAGGCGACTCGGGTCATGGTTTTGCCAACTGAAGTTAAAGTGCACCATCTGGGATAATCCCACATTTCACATGGCCTTGCTCTATTTTCTCAGTGTTTTGGAGTTCTTTGTAGCCCCAGACTTTAGCAAAGCTGCACCAGCACCATCTTTGAGAGGAAGACATTAAACGGGCTTTATCCCAGCTTGGTCTTTCCAGTGCTATCTAAGGGTCAAGAATAGCCACAGAATGCAAGTTCTCCCTAGAGCTCTGTCTCTGCACGGGTGGCAGGGATTCCTCTGCTGTGAGGGTCAGCTTGCTATCTCAGCGCGTAGTTTGTATTTAGCAAGTCATTGGGTAGAAGATGACAATTTGTTTCAAAGACCGCTTCATGTAAGACATGTAAAGATTCTACTCTGCAGGGGTTCCACCATTCCTGTCATCCTGCTTTCATTCTGCTACAATCACACACGGTGGATACTGTGCCCCCACACTATCCTCATTCTAGTTTACAGGAAAGATCAGATAAATCAGTGTAGACTGGACTTCATCCCTGGGGACTCTTGAAGATAAGGCTAATTGTGCATTACAGGGTTTTTTTCACTTGAGCTCATGACAGCAGGCCTGTGAAATGGTTCATGATCTGGCATTCTCTTTCAGCATATCTGTGGTACAGAGAAAAATGAAGTGTTATACCCATGACCTCTAACATAGTAGATAATTCAGATAAAACTTGTAGTGAGCAGAAAAATCTCATTTGTCATAATTTTGGCACAGACTCCGTAGCAGCACAGAGGCTGATGGGTACAACATGAGCACATCTAAAGTCCAATAAGTTGTAGCAAGGAAATAGTTGAGTCATGTGTAATTCTCCCCCCCTGCACCCTCCTTCCCCCTTTACTGTTGAGAACAATCTTTGTTTCTCAAGCATATCTTTTTAATGTGATGTTCATCAACCAGTTGCAGAAGGGACTTTTAGTTTGGCCAGAAAAGCAAGAAGCATTATAACATCTTTCCTTGGTTACCATTGCTCAAGCTTTCAAGCTACTCTTGTTTTCTAGCAAGCTCACTAGAGAACTGGGCAAGGTATTTTTGATGAAACTATAGGCTATTTGCAGCCACTTAGTGGTCTTTGGTCTGCAGTCAACACCAAGCTGATTGAATTAAAGGTATGATTATTCTCCTAATGGATTTAATGTAAAGCTTGTGTGGACAGTCTTACCTAAATGCATTCCTGGTAATACCAATTCAAAATGGTTAGGAAAAGGTTTAAGATCAACAAAAGTAATTTTAAATTTAATTTAACTAAGTACTCATTATGTGTGGTTTTCTGCTCTCTTAATTAGTCAGCTTGAGAACTCAAATGAACCTCAAGTGATTTCTGTGTGGACAAGTTCCATTTGAAGCAGGGAGGGAGCATTAGCGCTGGATAATATACAAAACCACTTTCCTTTGATGTCCCCACAAAGGAAAAGTTTGGAAAAGACAAGACGCTTTCTAGCATCATCAGTGTAAAATATTTATCTCACTTAAATGTACTGCTCCTTCTATTAAGATCTCTGCCCAGAATGTTTTGGGACACTTGCAACCGGAGCAGCTCCTGGGAAGTTCACTGTGCAGTAACTCAACAGACTGCTTCAGCTTCTCAGTCAGGACTTTTTCTGGATTGTTTGTCCATATAAAGGTTTAATAGTCAAATTGAGACGTGATCTCTCTTAAGCTTGGACTGTAGTGAGCATCTTTAAAGATCTTTAGAAGAGATCTTTGCATCTTTAGGATCCTTCCTTGCTGAGACAGCTGCATTTCAATATTTTGCATTACTAGACTGGAAAGCTAAACAGTCCTCACACTATGCCACTGACAATTCCAGCTGGAACTTCGTGTACTTGAAGGAGTTTCCTATCTCACTTTTGGAAATGCAGGTGAAGCTATAGGTTGAACTTTACCAGTTTTATAACTTTGGGGTGAAGAATAACCACTGATGACAACTATGTTACTGCAGGACCAGGAAGACTTGCCCAGCATCAAGTCTTTATTGTACTGTGCATTATGTACAATGACTGAATACACACCCCAACCACCCACTTCTTTTCTACCTATTCTTTTCTACCACTCTATTCTACCTTGATAGGTACCTTGTAGGTACCTTGGGAAACATGCCTGAGTAAGCCAGACAGACACAAATACAGGAAGAAAACACATCTGTCAAAACCCACAGAGGATGCCAATTATAGAAGTAGGGTCAGAATCCTGTCACCAAATTCACACCTCAGTGTAGAGTCCCTAGGATTGACCCCCCTTTCCAACCAGCGTGAAATGGTGTATACCTTTTGTGACCTGTTATAGGCAGATAGGGATAAGGAATAAACACACCAAAGGTTTGTCTGTATTTTATCTGACTTAAGATAAAAGTATGTTAAAAGGGCATGTATTATTTTTGGTGATATGTTTCAGCACTGGTGTCATCCATGGTTGGCGGAAGGAATCCTTTTTTCCTCTGGACACAGTAATATTTGTGAGTTCTGTGTGAGCATGAAGCAGTCATTAGTGCTACTGTCAAAAGTAAATGAAGACTGCAATAGGTATTATTTGGATGGGCTAGAGGAGGATGTTCTTTAGCAGATGCTTATGAAGCCCATCTCCAATGGCAGTGGTGATGGGAGGAGAGCTCTAAGCCTGTTCATCTCTATCATTCAGAGTTAATGGCAATGCAGACAGCAAATCATTAGCATGGGCTGAGCAACTCTTTCCCTTGCAGACCCCTCCAGCAGAGGCTGAGAGCAGAGGTCACTTTTTGGTTAGTAGCTGCAGATGGATTCCTCTTCTCTGAATTTGTCCAGTCGCTTCCTGAGCTTGCCTGTGTTAAGGTCAGATCCTTTCTGCTCAAGCCTGGCATTTGGTCTTGTGCCCTGATGGTGAATGTTCTGATGCTGCTATTCTGCAGGGACACAAGGTTTCATTTCCCAGAGCTGCTAGAGTAGCATTAACCTGGAAGGAAGGAAAAAAACACCCCATTTTTAAATAGGGAGTAGGAGGAGTAAGAAGCTTGGAGCCGGAGAAGAAACAAGATGATTTAACAACCAACAGCTTTTTCCTATTTGGTGTCCCAGTGTTTTTAGAAGTGGATGAAAACCACAGCATGCAGGTGATCAAATGGAGTGCTCGGCCTCCTAAATCAGCGCCGGGAAGAGGGACTAGCTGGCATTTGTCACGCCCGCCAATTTGGTTGCAGCGGAATTTGAACCACGCTGCTGGAGATATTAGACAATTTTCTTTCATCTGGTTGTGGGTCGTGTCACATGGCCACCATATGTGTTGTTCCCCGGCACGCACACACACACACCTCTCACTCCACACAGCTGTCAAAACAAACATCAGCTGCCTTTCTTCAATCCAGGAGAGTTTCGGCTCTGGAAGCAGTAGAGACCCAAAGGCTTTCCTAACAGGATTTCACATCGCAGATTATCTTTAATCCAATTCATCTCTGACTGATACTGCTTTTGGAAGCCTGTGGCCCATCTGCAGAGTTTGCTAGATGGAAACTTCTGTCAGCTGCGCTGAAACCGCTTTCTCTGCTGGGCTGTAATAACAAGGAAAATCCTGTAATGATCTTCCTCAACCATGGAAGGGCTTTGTTGTGGTCATGAACAAATCTGAATTTACGGCAAGAGCATTAGATTGTATACAAGCAATAGATTTTACTTGACCCCTGGAAGTCTTGCATATTAAATTGGGCTTTTCTCAGTTCTTCTAGAAATGAATGCCAGAAAATCAGATCTTCTGTTTTAAAAGTAGCGCTTAGCCTCAGGATTGCACCAAAGACCCGGAAAGCCCAAGGGAAAATGTCCTGTCACAATGCAAAATGCTTAAAAAAAATGTAAATCTTTCCAATCCCTCAGGACAAAGCTGGTTGCAAACTGCTGTCCTGTCGTAAGAGCGCTAGAAAGCCACCAGTGCCACAGTACAGCACTGAGAGAAGGGGTAGGATGCTGGAAGATGCTGTTCTGATTCAGGCCACTCTGGGATGTAAAATACAACAAACACTTTCTTCTTCTTTCTTTTTTTTTTCTTCTTCTCTCTCTCCTTTTTTCTTGTGAGGTAACAACCAGCTACCTCAAGAAGAAACCTGACCCACAAAGTAAAACTACTCCGTTTGGAAGTTTCCAGTCATGTAGATGAGGCCCTTAGTGACACGGTTTAGTGGTGGACTTGGCAGTGCTGGGGTAAAGGTTGACTTGATGATCTTTTCCAAACCCGTTGATTCTACGATTCAATATTGCAGTCAAAGCAAGATGAGTAAGCTGGGTTGATGGGTGAGGTAAGATGCTGCTGGGCAGAAACAAAAGGGATCTGTCCTTTAGTGTGGTGGCCACAGCAGCTCTGGTTTTAATGCCCTGGCTGATTTCAGGAGCAGATTTTCTCTGGGGTTTGCTTCACTCCTTACTGGTATTTCCAGACTGGGTACTGGATTCCTCCCCCCAACAATGGACCTGTGAGCAGAACCACAGCAGTTGTAGGAGAGACGGAAAGGAGATTTAAACAGCACCAGTAAATGACACATTCCCCTTTGCCTGAAGCCCCACCTCCTGTTTTCCAGCAGGATATTTAGGGAGGAGGCAGGAAAGACAGAAGCATTTGTGCTGAGATGCTACAGTCTCTTTCAAATCCAATAAAGGCCAGAATTTTCCTTATGTTTTTTATCTCTGTTGCCATTTAACATTGCCTGTTTCTTCTTTAACCACAATCCCCATGAAAACACCCATGCTTCCAAAAGCTTCTTGTTCCTTTATAGCCATGTTTTCATGCTACCCTTATCACCATAAAATTTTAGGCTTCTGGTAAAATAGAGAAGACTTGTGACTATGACGCTGTTTGTTCTCTTCATCTTCTTATGTGGGTAAATCATCCGAGAGCAGTGAACTGCTTGTTTTGAAAGGGATTTATTATACAAATGATGTATGTGGTTTGTGTGTGCGGGAGGGTGTATATATATGTGCTGATCTAAGTTTGTTTTAGAAGAGGCCCTCACTTTGAAACAACCCAAAACTGCTGACCTCCAAGATATGGTGTGTAATCGATGGATTTCCTTGGGGTTCTGAAGTGATGAGGAATAGCTGGTCCTATGAAGCCTTTTCCTTGGCAGCAGGGCTGGACTCATGCTGCTTTATTTTGTATTACTACAGATGTTGGTCTAAAAGCAAAGTGCACAAACCTTAGTCAAGCTGTAGTACTAGCTGTAGCACTTAGACAAGCTCTAGTAGTGTGAAAGGTGCTATACAAATCCATCCTAACTGGAGATAACTGCGCAAATGAGCTGGAAGATAAAATAGCAGCATCTACCTTTTGATTTGTTCATTATATTTTGACTTCAGAGATTTTCCTGCAAGCCATTAACATATTTCTACTTGAATCTTAGTTTTCATTAGGATGAAATAAGATAGAAATAGGTAAAGCTAGCTAACATTTTAAAATGAAAATGTGGGTTTTTTAACAAAAATAAGTCTGCCTTAGCAAACAAATACTGGAAAATCAGAACAGTCACAAGGTAAGGAGAGAATAGCAGCATAAGTGAATTGTGCTAAGAATGTAAGAATTCAGTTTCTAACCACCACAGTGTTTAGACCACAAGAAAAACTTTTGGTGTGATTATTCATCCTGCTCCTCACAATCCCAGGGACTACGGGAGCATTCCAGAGGGTAAAAGTTTTCATTATATAGTAAATCACAGACAAGGTAGGCAATTACACTGGTACAGGAGGAGCAGAAACTCAGAGACATTAAAGGTGAGACATCTGAAAGTGCTCAAACAATACCCCCTTTGAAAGATTCTTTGACACCATCAGACTTAGGACAAGTAACATACCCTTTGAAGATACCACTTAAAAAGCTTTCCAAAATCTGTCAGTAATTTGTATCTCTTCTGCCCTATCTCAGACCAAAGAATTCCCCCATTCACTCTAGGGCAGTGTCAGCAATGTACAAGCTACTTTCTCCCTCCCATTCACACAGCCATGACCCACAGCATTATGGTCAGTGTGCAGTTACTGCACTCTAACAAGCTCAGTAAGTGCTTTTTCAGAGCAAGGTTTAGGATTCTGAGCACAGGCCGGATGATGCCTCATCCTTTTGACAGCAGTGGGCAGCAGGAGAGGCCAGGGTGGTGGCTGGAGGATAGTGGGGCTGGTCCCTGCTGGCACAAAGGCCACTGGCTGACAGCCATTCAGAACCAACATCGTTGGCTTTGTGTAATTAGCTTTCGTTCCAGGGATATCTCCAAGCTGGAATGGCATGAGAAGCCTTCTTCCCCAGCTGCCTCCCTCCCCCAGCCCATCGGAGGAGAGTGCTGCATTTTTTGGTTGCTAAAGTGGTGTGGGTCTGCGTGTGTGCGGATATTCCTGTGCTAACAGATACATCGAGAAAGGAACCTCCTGTTAAGTTAAAGTGCAACCGGGAGAGGCTTCCCTGCAAGATCGCATATGTTTTCCTTAAGATAAGACTTTAGAGGGATAATATCATTCCCCACAAAAAGATTTTTCAGCTCCCATGACACCTGAAGCAAACAAACGTCTTGCGGCCGAGCATTGATAGATGCAACATTAGAAGCAATCTGATATCCTCTTCAAGGCTAAAAGGAAAGAGCCTTCTCACATGCTGTACCAGGGGACTTGTGATGAAGGAGTTTTGTTCTTCCAGCCCTGGGATTCATTCTGCTCCCTTCCATTAATGGAAGTTTGCTGATACGAAGGGAGTTGCACCACTGAGAACATGAAGAGAATGAAGCTTTCTGTTGTGACAAGACCTGGAAGAATAAGAGATGAAAAATGTTCCCTGAAAGAATTGAAAATCTCCTTTAGACACAGAGAAATTGCTTCCATGTCAGCCTTCTGCTCCTGTTCCCTCACTGGATGATATTAGTTCCCCACATTCATTTATCTCATGTCTTCATCTTAGTCTCTCAGCCACTCTCTGCTACCAAGCTTGACCTGTTGCTCCTGTATGGGAGGAATGCCTCAGGCATAGATTCTTCTCTAGCTTCAGCTAATATCACTACTGCATTTATAGATGTGGTCTCATGCCAGTTCATCTGTTTCCTTCTATATATGGTGTGCCTGAAAATGGTCTTCAACTCCTAAAGCGTTGCTTGTACACTCTGCTCCCTGGGCTGCTTTTCTTCCTATCACCACAAAGGCTCTTCTGCTTCCCTGAGCTTTCCAGTACCTGAAGTCTCCATGACTCTGTTTTATTGGTTATCCAGACTCAAAGGACCATTGCATGATCAACACTCTCAGACAACCTCCACAACTCTCCCTTTGTTTGATCAAAGCACCATTCCTGGGAGAATCAGTACCTCTCTGGAAGGGTGATGTGTTACATGTTTAATTAAATGATGAACTCCTCACCATGTGAAGCCATTAAAGTGAAAAGTTTATATGGGGGTCAAAAAATTAGGCAAATTCATGGAAGAAAAATCCATCAGGTTCTTTTAAACCCAAATCACTGCTCCAGAATTGCCTGAATTTATTATTTCTGAACGTTGGAGAAATGTTTTAGAGAAGCAGGACTATCTTTGCTTTGCTCCTAGATAGCCTTGTAGCTCCCTGTACTTCGGTGCCCTGGGAGGAAGCCTGCACTGGTATATTGGTGTTAGGCCTGCCTGGCTCAGGATATTCTATTCACCTGGAGTTTCCTTTCCATAATCCTGCCTGAATCCATCTCTTGCTCTTTTTACTCCACTGACTTTCATTCTCCTTTGCCAGTCTGTTGCAAGAGCCGCCTTTCCTACAGCCTCCTTCCAGCTCTCTGCTTTCCTTCTCTCTCCCCCACATCGTGCTAGTAGCTAGGGGACAAACAGTTACTTATCATGTAAATCTGCAAAACCTCTTAGGGTTCAAGACGATTTACATAACAGAGGCCGTGCACCTTAAAGCAATACCAATCCCTCAGGGGAGCTCACGGAGGAAGTTACTCATTTTGTGGCTCACTCCGTTTGCCCGATGATTTCACGTTTCATTCCACAGTTTGCTAACCTCTCCTTTGGAAATGGTGATGAAAATCTCGTGGAGTTCACTTTAAGGTTCCTGGATGCTACTCCCTGCAGGTGACTTTTACTTTTCAGTCTGTTTGGCTGCTCCTTTTCCCCGGGGCTTGTATTCCTCCCTCCCCACCAGCCAGTTGCGCAACACAGGCTGCAGTTATTGACAGTCTTCTTGCTCTGACTCACTCAGCGGCTGGATCCAGGGCTGAGGTGCTGGACGCCCCTCGTTGTTTGCCAGGGAAGCCTCTCCTTTCCTACAGTTGCAATGCCGCCGACGGAGAGCTGATAAAATCACTGCATTGTTCTTTCCTTGGATCCCTGAGGACAGTGTTTTGGGGAGGAGCTCCTGAAGGTGTCTTTTACTAGCAAGCAAAGAAACTTAAATAAAACACCTATAGAAGCTTCAGCATAAAACTCAAATTCAAGCTTGCTCTCCCACACACTTTATTTTAGAGGCAATTAAGTATTTCATGCTGTTCATGATGCTGGGGGTCTAAGGAGACGGGGTCCATCAGTTAAATATACACTTGAGCCCTTTTTATTCCCTTTTCTTTTTGCTTTCCAGTTTTTTTTTTTTTTGCCTAACTTGGTTGGGGAGCTTTCTGGAACTGGATTTCTCCTCTTTTCTCAGTGTACAGACTGGACCTCTAAGGTTTTCTCAGAGCAGCTAATACCTGTTGATACATATATCAACAGGTATATATGTTGTCAACCCTACAAGCTTTCAAAAGCTCACCAGTTCTTAGTGGATATTCAGTTATATTTCTTCTTACAAATACAGTTCATTTCCTTCAGATAATGTAAAATAAATCATACTAATACCGATTTCAGTAACTATAGTTAGGTCATCTTTCACCTGACAAATCTTGCAGCCAGAGGTATCCGCTGATTGTGTGCATGTTAGATCTATCAGAAAGTCTGCCAGAAATTCAGCTACTATACTGATGCTAAACATTCAAGAAGTGCAATAGAGCATTAGGTGATCATTTTGACAGTAGCCAGTTCATAGTGAAGATCTGGAACACATTGCTGGGGGAAGTTATGCTTGCTAAAACACCTACAGGGGTTCAAAGGATGATTGGAGAAGTCTATGGGGAAAAAAGTCTATCAAGGGCTATTAAATACAAAGCATCCAAGTCTGGTTCAGGAAGCTCTCGGAGGCTGTGGGGTTTCAGAATTGTTGTTGTGTATTTTCTCTACTCTTATTCTTTTCACAAGACATTAATTGTTCCCATTTCTCTTCCCCTTAGAAATGTCATCAGACCATCCCTAAAAATAACTAAGAGCAATCCTTTACAAAGGGGGGTTGAAGAAGAATAAGCTGAGGAGAAACTAAACAATTATAGAGAGATAATAAATCAGAGAATTGGACAAAATGTAACAGAAAAAAAACCCAAGAATGGAGCTGCAGAGAGGGACACTGAAGGGGACACACCGTATGCAGCACCAGCCACTCTCTGAAGTCCAGGGAGCCACGGTAGCAATCTGGAACTGGAGACGGGTGGGACTTGTCACAAAACACTGGTCTGACAAGGCAGTGCTTCTCATACCCATCTTGCTGAGCTTATCTTCTCAAGTATTTAATAGACTCCAAACTTCAAACCCATTTGAGTGGAGGGGAAATGCATCTGTAGGACACTGTGATTAAATAATCTGCTTCAACCTGATAACTCCTAGGTTGGGTTTTGCCCTTTTATTTCTTTTCCTTTCTGCTTTTCCTAGAAGATCAGCTTTGTGGAAAACATCTTTTCATCTGATCTGAACATCTTTTCAAATGTAATTTGATTTTAGTTTTGTTAAGACTGACCTCATCCCATACTTGTCCAGCAGTAGTTGTTGGTTTCAAGCCCCATTATCGTGAACAAATCCATATATGATTGCACTACAGAAATCTCTCAGCCCAAAGCAGGAACCTCATTAATGGCAGGAAAAGCCTATAAGCTTCTAGGGAGCCATTTTCACAGGAGATGTTTACCTAAAACTTATTATCTGCTCAATGTCTTTTTTGTCTGTGTGTCTGTCCCCTGGGTTTGAAAACATAGCCCTGAATATGTGTCTTTATGTGGTCCTTTTGATGTGTGCTGGTGCCCTATGAGCCTCACCTCTTGCAAACGCAGGGATCTCTGTACCTGCACACCCAGCGGACCTACGCAATAGGTGAGGCAAGTCAAAACGAAAGCATTAGACCTTGTAAATGCAGCTGGTTTATTCAGGCACTGTTTCAGTGGTGTGGCTTTGCAGGCAGCAGGGAGGTGACTTAGCTGAAGAGACCTACAATTCTACTGCAAAGATGGGAGAGGGACATAACATTGGTTGTTGCATTCTATTGAGTGTATGAGGGGAGCTACATGTGTGAGAGCACTGAGGGATGCAGTTAGATTACATTGGTTTGAAGGCAGCGTGGACTGCGAGGGAAAAAAGCGTGCTGAAGATGGGTAAATCAGAAAAGCAAGTCCTTTTGCTTTCCCTTTCCATGCTCCAGGGTCTGCAGCTGAGGCAAAGTGTGAAAACTCCTGATTGAGGCCAAAACAGAAAGAGTGGAATCAGGGAGGATGGTGGAAGAAGGGGGAGTCGTCTCTTTGAAGGATGTCACAGCACAGTGGTTCCCAACATGGAGTCCCTGCAGTGAGCTAAGTTGGGACAAGTCTCCTGAGCCATAAATCTGAGATTTGAATGGCTATAAAGTGTCTCTGGGTGTACCTGCTTCAGGAGAGGGTGATGTCCACATGCTGGTACTCACTTCCTCTCTGGCTACCTAAGTGGTACTAAGAGGAGATGTAGTGCCAGTTCACTACTGCTTTAAAAGTAGGATTCCTGTGCTGTTTCCCATTAGCCAACCCTCTAAGCAAAAAGGGATTGAGGTATTGAAGGGGACATGTAGGGGCAGCCTACATGGGAAAGAAGTAGAAGAAGCCAAATGAGCAATAGAGAGCTCTGGAAATTCCGCCAAGTTCCAGAGAAATCTCTGGCAGAAGGTTTGGTATTGACTCTCTTGGAAAAGTCTGAACATCCTGAAGAATCTGAAAAAGTCATCTAGAATATCTTGGTACAGAGCAAGGTGGCAAAATGAAAGAGGCATCACTCTGTGATCACCTCATCAAAGAGCTTTCAAAGGCCTGTAGCCTTAGTTGCACTTCCAAACCTGAAGCAGATTGGGGCCTCTGTGTATTTGGAGTTTGTGCAAGAGGGAGAGTCTCTGCCTTGCAGATCCATTATATGGAGACTGAACTTTTGAATGAGGGCTGAGGAAAGGTCAGCCCAATGCCAGGAAAGACTCAACCCACAAGCAGGGGCAGAATCAAACACTCTCCTGGGATGAGCTAGATGATGCAACAGGGACCTCTAAGAGGATCTTGAAATTGAATCCCAGGGACCTTAGCTCATCAGCCTTAGAAGAAATACTTCTGTTGGAGGGCTCTGCATTTAATTGCTGGGGAAACTTGATCAGAGCAGAAAGAAGATTCCCAGCCTCTGGCTAAGCTGTTGGCTTTACTCAGTGGTTTCTATCAACCACTGTGCTTCTCAGAAAGTTCCTTTCAGGTGTGTCTTCCTGAAAGATTAAATGCCTCTGTGCAGATTTCAGTGCTGTGGATTAACTGCCCCCTGAGGCTGAACAACTGATCCCTTAGGCCATGTGCACAGGATGCAAACCACTGTGTAAAGCAGGAAGCAAAGAAGATTTGCCACACAAAACAGTTGGAAAACATATTATTTAAGGAATAATCTAATCTCTTACTTAAGGAAGAGAAATGGGGGAGTAGTACAGACCAAATTCTGTCATAGGCAGTAAGAAATATTCAGTCCTAGAAATACACCCAAATTCCAGGTACTGCAGGAATCTGGGGCTTAATCCAGCTCCACTAAAGTTGATGAGAAACTTGTGAAGGTTACATCCTCCTTGCTGCAAGAAGCAAAGAGACATTTGAAAGATGGGAGACAAGGGGGAGTAAAGGTTGCTGAAAATAAGACAAGCCTGGAACTGAGGGATTCACAGGAGGAAGCAGTTTTGAAACCCAGGGAGACTTGGAGGGTTTGGAATTGAGGATACTAGTTTGGACAGTTACCAAGAGAGAGGAATTGCTGCAATATTTTGATCCTAATCTTGCTTCCGAGTGTGGTGTTCCTGCCCTCCCTCTCCCAAATTTATTTAGGTTTACTGAGAATGACTTCCTAGATCCTATCTGTTTAACTAGCTACATCCATGTTTGTGCAATGGTAATTCCCTATGCAGCAATCTCTGTTGTATTTCAGTCTTGGTGGTTACTTCAGATGCCCTGCATCATGGGGTGCAACAGTGCTGGTGTGGGACTGCCTGAGCTCCTGTTGACCCTGTCAGATGTGGAAATGAGCTCTGAAAAGGACATGGGCTGGAAGATGGGAGCAGATGTGTTAGATGATGCCTAGAGTTCACTCCCAGATTAAATAAACCATTGTGATAATATACCAGGACAGCACACTGCTCACATGACAGTGAGTCACACAGTGGATTTGTTTTCTTCCCATTCATTTACATTTATCACTGGTGGTGGGTAAATAGTGAAATGGGTTTCTCAGAGTGTGATCTTTACAGAAGCAACTGAAACACTTCCCCTGGAGAGCACTGATTTGAGACAGTTGGGTCTAGAAGGGAAGAAAATGCCCTTTTAGAACTTCTTTTGGTGAAAATTGCAGATTCAATGAAATCAAACTGTAAATTTATTTAATTCTCTGATGTAGAAAGAGAAAAAAAAAAGAAGTTAGAACAGTTGTTTTTGATGGCTTCCAAATCTGACTTTCCCATGCGAGGAGACTTTTCGTGTCACAGATTATGTTTTGTTTCTTATTTGAACTCTTGAAATGGAAAAGAAAATGTTTTAGTTGATTTTTTCCCCATTTCATGTGATATTTGAGAAAGAAATTTCAGATCCAATCAGCATTTTATTTTAACATTTAATTTGGAATTGGCAGGAAATTGAAACATCATTCCAACAGTTCACATTAGAATTCAAACTGTATATTCCCATGGAGCTCCCACTCCTCATCCCAGCAGTCCCCAGCCCTCTGCACAGTTTTTGGGAAGGACAGAATAAGCACCTGGCCAGCGCACTGAAAAATGAGTGTCTGGTGCCCTCTATGGGTCCACACAAAACTACGGGCCCGAGTCTGACCCCCCTATTTCAGCTTTCATGCCTGAAAACCAGATTTAGGGCATTCTGAAACGAGCAGATTCCCCTTCTGACCAAGACAACGGCGATGGATAACTTGGAAGTTATTCAAAATTTGAGCTGTAAAAATGTAATGTGTCTTTTGCCCAGAAAGCAGGAGTATGGGGTTGGGGCTTTTTGGGAAGACAAGAGCTGAAATTAAAAGAAAGAAAAGATTATTGGCTCTTTATGACATCTAATATGGGAATGCTATAGGTCACTCCCAGGAAGCAAGGCAGAAAAGATGTTTCCCTTAAACTAGACCTGCATTGCACTTGAAGGTGCAAAGTCTCTATATCTGCATACCTAAGATGGCTTAATGTACTCAGTTGGGGCAGTACTAGGGGCAAAACTGGATGTTTGCACAGCCTCTTCCCAGCCTTTCTTAGTTAGCAACTGGAGTCAATGTGTCTAAGCTGGCTGCAGTGTTACTACCTCCCCAAGAGATACTTCAACCTGACAGTTCAGGAACAGCCCTCATGTTCAGTGAAATGCTGGAGGTGGGGTGCTAAGGGACTCCTAGGGGCTTTTTGCAAGCCAGTTTACAAAGGTGCCAGGAATAACATGCAGTGCTGGCTGGGATGAGAGCAGTTTTTTGTCCTGAGACTTCCTGTGCAGTGCTGATAGAATCAACTCTACTTACCTTTCCCTGCTTCTCCACACTCATGTGGCTTGTTGCGAAGTTCATCTCTCTCACCCCTTCTTTCTCTTTTATTTCCTCCAGTGAATATGAAGCTGGCACAGGAAACTGCATTGACACACTTGAAAACTGAAGGTCTCTGTGCTCAGACCTGGCAAAGCCCAAATTTCAAGGTAGTCTAAAATCTCTCTTCAGCTTTTGAGTCGTGCTCAGGGAAGACTCTCAATGGGGATCTAAAACCTGTGCATCTCAGTGGTACCCAGACTCTCTCAGGGTCTGTGGGACAACCAGGTTATTCCAAGATGTGGTTGTGGAAAGATAATGAGTAGGAGGCCAAGGGCTGAGTGTGGACTTGAACTCTGGCCGGAGAAGGGACAAGATAGCAGTGGTGGTGGGACCAGTGTCCCAGGAAGGCAGAGGGTTCCCATGGTGGCTGCTGAGTGAGTTGTAATAACCTGACTGCTGCACCCTGCCACTCAGACGAGAGTGAGTGACCCAAATCCCCCAGCTCTTGATGACATCTAAGCTCTGTCATCATGTGGCAATTATGCTGAATTTCAGTGGCTGCAGCCCATCTCCATGTTGCCAGCAGCAACTTCCCATCATCCTGTGCTTTGCCAGCACCAGTCCTGAATGGAAGAGATTGTATATTCACCTAGAATTGTTTTTTTTTCTTTGACAGAAAGCAAGAGAGGTGCATATAGAGTCAAATTTACAGGGCCTGATTGATTTGAAAAGAGAGGGAGGAAAAAAAGTCTTAGGTGCGGTTTACCTTGTAAAGTATGTGTTTCCCTGCTGGTAAGGTATGTATATGAGTTTCCCTCCAATTCAAAGCAAGCTCTGTTCATCTCTTAAGCTCCTGTGTTGCCAGGATGGGTACTCTATGAGGGACCAATCTATTCTGCGAGTGAGAGCAAGGAAGAGTGAGGTTGCAACGTGCAGCTGACCAGAGACATTTCCCTGCCGCAGGTTATTGGGTCAGATGGTGTGGCTTATTGCTACGTTTCTTTAGTGGTGCAGAGACCTTAATGCCAGAAATGGTTTGCAAATGATTTAATCAGACAACTTGTGTGTCACTGACTGATGGATCCCACTCTGTGCTGACCTGAGTCATATGAGAATTCAGCACTTCCCCTGGTAGTTTGTCCTAAAAGTAATCATCCTGTCTGTTCAAAATGTGTCTTTATTTCTCAGTTTCTGGCTCTGCCTTTCAGGCACAGACTATAACTCTGCCTTTCTCTGCTGGCTGAAAGAGTCCATTCACCTGTGGTGTTTTCACTGAATGAAGTATTTCTATTTCTTCTCATCAACTTGTCTCTATCCATTTTGATAACCAAGCAAGCTCAAAGTTAATTGCTAAGAAGTGTTTTGTATATCACTTTACTTCTTGTATTGTGTTTGTCCCCCCAGAAAAAAGTCCCCCTCCAAACTTTGGTATGTATTTGAATTATTCACACAAGAACTGGTATTGGTGTTGTTCCAAGAAAACCATCTGCATATATGGTTGCCTGTTCCTCTGTTGACCTAGTTGAGTGAAGGTCATATATGTACTTCCTTTCCATTCTATCAGTGTGTCCTCTCTACCATCTTCTGCAGATCTAAAATAACTAAGCTTTGCCTAAAACTTTCCTTTATCAATATGCTATAATGTCAGTTTGCACATAGAATGTTATATTCAGTATTCAGTTAGATACAGTCAGATTCAAATTACATTTGCATTTACAGTCAGATAGATTTTTCACATTGCATTTTCCAACCATATCTCCAGCTGATATCAGGTTTGCATATCAAACTCTATTTTCCATAACACTTTCTTGCTGGCATTAGTTTTATTTTCAGCTTTCCATTCTTTCTTTGCCTTTCAGCTGAATTGCCTATCAACTTTTCCATTTCTTTTTTTGCCTGTGCTGGTTTCAGGCTGCCTGGATTCAAATTGCAGGGTAAAAACGCTCTTTCTTTTTGAAACTCAGGCTGTATTTCCCATGTATCAGTCCTCTAGCATTTTCCAGCTTTTTAGGACTTGCTAATCATCTACTGACGTTTGCATAATACTGACATTTGGGAGTTTGCATGTGCATGCAGACCAGACTGTCTAAGGTGAAACATCCTTCTCCTATTGCTATCCTCCATTGTAAATATTCCAAACCCGGAACTAAACTACTTGCTGAATGGTTTTGCTTTTCTCAGTTGTCTCTTATCAGAAACTTTACACTCTCCAGTTAGTAACAGACAGCTGTAGTTGCTAGAATTTCTGTTATTACATTCTTGCTTGAGCACTTGTCTTTGGCTTTCACTCTGCCAGCAGTAATTTTCCTGATATCTTTTGCCTCCTTTATCAGTTACCTGCAGTTCATAGCTTTTAACTGATCTTTAATGCTATCTATTCCTTTTTTACAAAAATGGTTTCATGTAGCTTTTCCTACTGCTGTTGTCTTTGTGTCTGGGTTCGGCTTGTAGCCAAAGCTGTCCTTGTTCCATGATTGGGAAATTAGTGGCTTATTAAAATAGAAATAAATAAAGAGGAAGTGATTAATGATGCAAATGTTGGCTGAAACAGTGATCCCCTTGAAAACAAATCCAGTTCCAAGAAAAATATGTGAAGTCAGGTCAGAAAGACCCAGCCTCAATAACTGTGGTGGGGGAACAGGAACATACAGCGATAAGAAGTTATTATGCATCCTGGGATGTTTAGGGAATAGCTTAATAAATTTCAGCCTTTGATGGGAGGCAATGAAGGAGCAGAGGAAAGCAGCACAGACCATCTTCAAGTTCAGAAAAAGATTTGTTGATGTTGCAATTGGTTTTCTTTTCTAGTGGTGTGTGTAGTCTGGGGCTGCCATACCTGAAGTGGATCTTCTTGTCAGATTGGATTTTTACTTCCATTTTAATAATGAATATAAGCAGTGTAGGTTTATAAAAAAGTTAATGTTGCCTGGAAAACCTTTATTTTTTCAACACATTACTTCTATTTTAGGGAAATATATAATCACCGTGTCCTGTAATGAAACCTACTTAGGTAACCAAAGCAAAGTTTCTATAGCACTGGCTCAGGGCAGGTAGGAATAGCCAAATGGGCCTACAGATGTCTTCTGCACATGGAACTATAGAAGATTCGTGCAGAGGAGCGCCGCAAGCTCTGGTCTCACTCACTCTGATATGAATGCACAGTAACTCCACTGGACTCAGCATGGGCTACTAGTCATGTAAACAACAAAGTTAACTCAATTAATCTTTATTTCTTATCTTGCTCTTCTCTGAGCTGCCTCCAATTTGTCAACATTCAGTTTTTGGCTCCATGTGTTGGGTACAGCCACAGCAGAGGAGCTTTACCTCTTTGCTCTGTAAGATGATGCCTTCTGCATGTGCAGCTTCAAAACTTTAGTTATGGAGGGGTTTTTTTGCATCCCTTTTTATGTGCCAGAATGATGTATCCAGAAACACCCGTTTCCACCAGCCTTGCTACTGCATAAGCTTCCTTTTCCTAGTAAATAGATTGGTTTCAGATTTAATTTCTCCACAATCTTCTTGCTTGCTTGCTTCTTTCCCTTTTGTATTATCTGTTTTAGTAACCCGTTTCTAATTTTATCAGCCATCATCCTATCTCCCAGTTAAAGATTGTCTTCTGTGTTAGCCGAGGTTGTCAGCTTTGTGACCCATGGCTAATGGTCTGCCCTAAGCAGGGTTTGATAGCATTTTTTCAGAGTCCTTTGACTCTACCTGGTCAGAGTAGGCCCTCAGAGATGGCTTTGAACTTGCAGAGCAGAGGAGAATTTGGCAATACTGTGAGATCTCAGTTGTGGAAATCTCATCATTCCCTTCTGTACCAGCCAAGACTCAGAGGCATTGCTTGAAGAACTGACTAGAGCGCTTGCCATGAAAACTATAAATTGTCCCATCTTTTCAGGCATACAAAGGAGTAATGACAACTGTGTTGTAGACGTTTGCTTTTGTGTGAAGTCTGGTGTTGCCTCCATTCAGACACACTGCGTTAATCTCCCCAGGGCTACCCTGGCCTGTGCTCAGCCGTCATGCCTTTCCAAGACTGCACATTGCCAGGATAGCCACGTTTCTTTACCAATGTCACTACTGCATTGTCAACTGCCTTTATATGCAAGGCATTTTTCTTTCCTAATGCTGGCATCTGGCCTACCTAAGCAGCTAGCAATGATCAGAGTATTTCTGAGCATCTGTATAACCAACAAATAATTGCTAGAAAATGACTGATTGCAGGCCAGCAGCTCTGTGGGGTTTTGCCATGAGAGCCCCATGAGAATGGCCATAATGGACCAGACCACAGTTCCATCAAACTCAGAATCCTATTTCCAGTCATGGCTGACAGTAAGGAATTAGCAAAGGGTATGAGAAAAGGCTAAGTGCATACTATAGCTCTCCCTCATGCATTCCTGACCTCTAACAGTTATCATTTTGAACATGCTAAGGCAGTCACAGGCTTGTGGCATCCTCAGTGGATTTCTATTCCATGAACTTGTTCACTCTCCCCTTAAATCTGTGTAAATTCCTAGCATCCACAGTGCCTTGTAGCGATGGGTTTAGCAGCAGATCTGCTTGGTGTATGCAGAGACACCTTTATTTTTCTTTTTTGTCTTTATCGGCATTTACTATCTTTTAGTGTTTGTAGTGTTGTACTCCCCTGGGTAACAAGTTAGATTGACACACCAATGATGTGGAACTGCAGAAATCTACTCTGGAGTGACTATGTTTATCTCCCGGCTCACTCTCATAGTATAAAAGACACTGACTTCATATTTGCTAATTGAAATTTGCCAGCTATAGCAGTTCTGCAAGAAACTTGTATAGCGCTGCTCTAGTGACCACAGTCACAAGGTAGGAGTTATCTAATTCTCAGGTCTGAGGTATTCCTCAGATATTCACACTGCTTTCTTGTCTGATTCTTTTCAATGTGCATACCATCATTCTGCAAAGGAATATATCTGAAGTGTTCCTTGGGGTTGTGCTGAAAAAACTGCGCAGGGCATCATCTTATTTGTTTTATATAATCTTGAGAACACTGTAATTCTCTTTCAAACAAAGCAGGGGAAATGAATGGGAATTATGCATATTGTGTTAAATATTTCCTTGGTTGAAGTGTTCATGGCAGGAGGCATGAGTTATAAGTACTCTACTGTTTTCAGAAGGTTTTCACTAGCAATTCACTGAATCAGTTTCCTGAGTTATCCTTAAAGAGAGTAGCAGATATTTACCTTAGCTGTGTGTACGCTAGTGGATCTCTGCCAAGCTACATCAACTTGGAATCTAGGCTAACTCTTCTTACCTTTAGGTATCACTTGCTTATGTCCTTGAATGAATAAATAGGTCAATCTAGAAACAGGCCTTTTTGCAAGAAGAAAACATGAACTTTTGTTATACAGCCCATAGAGATGATATATTGGTCCATAATGCATTGGAGCATTCACAAATGGTTCAAAGAAATACAGTACAGCAGTAGGAGGACTGACATATATCTCCAAATTCTATCAAATGTCAATGAAGATACATCTGTATGGGGGTTATGGAACTGTAGCTTCTTCTAGTCTAGCTGAATATGTCTACTGGTAATCAACTTGTGGACCATGAAGCTCAGTCCATGGTATATTAACTCTCTCATTGATTTTCACTATCAAAGTGTAGGTATATGTGTGTGCAGAGCAGCTCTTTATAATTCTTCTAGAAAGAAATAGTTAATTTAATGAATCATCTTCTTCATAGGCAGAATCCTCATGGTTTGCTCAGATGTCATCTTCAGTCCTGAAGATTTTGTTTGTTCACTCAGCTGGATTGCCTCTAGCAGTGCAATATTTGAAATGTGAGCTGTGCTGTGATAAGCACATGATGTCACTTCCCTGATTAAAGGACTGTAGCTCTCAAGGTCTGTTTTTTGAGTGCATAATACTCTTAAAATTCACTTTAACAGTCAAAGCCTGAGCTGGTATAAACTGACGAGGCCATGTTATTCTAAATATATAATAGGATATACTGGATAAATACAGTACTGTGAGCTAAAATAACAATAGTTCCATGAGTTTTAGGCCTCCTTTTAGTCTACAACACTAGTCCAACATTTTGCTGTGATTTTTTTCCAAACCCATATGGGTCTCATTTTCTTCTCACATAGACTGCTAACCTAGAGATGCAGCACCACTGAGTTCAGTGGAGTCATGTTTTGATTAAACAGGTGTCAGATCTCAGTCTAGCAAAACACCTAAGCATGTGCATAAGTTGAAAGCAGGAATGTGCTAGTACAGCTGATTCTGACCTTGCAAACACTCACTATCTACCTGAATGCTTAATATCATAAATGGGAATCAGGAAAATAATGACTTTGTTTCAGCCACTGAAGAAATTGCTCTTAAATCATTGCCATTGATCCACAAGCAAAACAGTTGTTTCACAAAACAACGTTAATATTTGGGGTTAATATAAACTGGTTTGGTTTGGTTTGGTTTTTTAATTCTCTTCATGAAAGAAGAAAAAGACTCAACCTGGGCCATTGTTTGAATGACGTGTTTTAACTTTTTAGATCTTTTGGAAATGACATTTCAGTTTGAATTTTAATGAATCTTATAATCTTAAAAATCGTGTTTCTCTCCCTCTCTGGCAAATTAATTTACTGTTTGCTACCAGAAATGACTGATTGTCATAGTAAGATTTAAAACATAGCTGGGTAGTGCAATATGACCCAGCTAGAACAGAGTACTACTAATATGGAATATGGGTTCTCTTCTGGGTATCTCTGGAAAGTTCAAATATACCTACCCAAAACCTTCATTTTGTTGGGAATTTATAAATTAGGCATACGAATTACATCTTTCTTTTAGTTAATTCAAGAGCTTCCTGGGTGAAGAGCGCAGGCTAAAGATATTTGGTGATTCGGTCTCCACATGCCATTAGCAAAACCTTTGAGCCAATATAAATGTAACATACTGAACAAATATGAAATAGAGTAATTACATAAATCCATAAAGCATAGTTGAATTCCAGTGTAAAATTCAGAACTGAGGTGGATCTTCTTGCCATATTGGACAGAAGATCTGTTAGACAGTAAAAAAAATTAATTTTTAGCTTCTCCTTTTCCTGGAAAATCTGATTAAGAAAAAAAAAAAACCCTAAAAAATGCTTATAATGCATCTAAAATTTAAATATGAATGGTTTTATGAGGTGAGCTTTTTTAAATCTTTTATTTGTGGACTTCCTCTGTGGAGAAAGATGAGATGGTTTCATTAAGTTTCCCATTCTTTTGGGTGGAGAAGGTTGGGTTCAAGCTAGTGACAGCAGCCTGATGTTCCACAAAGCTCTCCACGTAGATCAGCTTTCTCAGTTGTCTCTCTACTGGCAAGATGTTCTGCTCCTTGTTCTTTTTCAGGCCCTCACCTGCCCAGTCACACTGCATACACATTAGCTGGCACCCAGACCCACACCCAGAAGGATCTGAGTGGTACCCTTGTTGAAGAAAGCCAAACAAGCAATAGAGGCTAATTCGCTCAAGTGCTGTGTGCTTGCACTTGTATTGGTAGGAGACATTTGTGCCAACAGCTTTATAATCATACCATCAGGAAGGATGAATTCTCCAAATTCTTCATCTATCTTGGCTTAGGCTGCGTTATTGCTTGTTTTAGAAACTTCTATAGGCTATATACCACAATGCTCAGGGATCCTTCTTTCAAAACAATAGCTGACAGGCACTGGCATTTGCATATGCAAATCCTGTTCATGTGGAAACACAAAGATTTCTACATGTGATATATAGGTACAGGAATATCAAATTTTCTCTTTAAATCCTTATTTCAGCTGGTCTGGTGCCAGCTATTGGACTGCACTGAGCAATACTTCATGCTATTCTGTCTAACAAAACAGCTTAGGCTGAGCCCTTTTGATAAAGGTGTTGATAGAAGTTTTGATAAAAGTGTGAGAAGCTTGTTCAGTCCCCAACTTCATCACCAGAAATTTCATAACATTGATCTGCCAGTTTATAGTCATGACTATAAATCTATAGAGAAAGCAAAATGAAAGCCCCTGCTCTGGAAGAAGCTGAACACCCCCAAATCATGACCATCACTAAGGTTTCACCTGGAGCTCTCAGGGAGAGGAAGCTCCTAGTGTCCCATAGCATTTTGGTGTGGGATGAAATACAAAGAAAGACAATTCACATGACTCAAACATGTCACCACATTTAGAGAGCTGTTTACATAGATGGTGTCTTTAGCCACTGAAGACAGAAGTGTTAAAGTTTAAATACTGCTTACCAGAGCTCTGTACTAGGATGATAAGAAGGGAGACTGTAGAGCTATTACATTAGGGATCACCTTTTACTGAGGGGAATATCCCCTGCAGTTAAAAAGGTTCCCCCAAATTACTTATGTGAAGCCTTTCTATTTTACTGTGCCAAGTGTGTTTTTATGCTTCTAAAAGGCAATTCACTAACTAGGGGATGGAGAACGGATGCCTGATAGTCACTGGCATGCTGTAGGAGCCAGGTCTGACATGTCCTTGAAGCAGGACATCCTGATGCAATATTAACCCCTGTGCTCCACAGGCTGGGGAGCAGTCTGCGGCTGGCAGTCAATAGGTGGGCACAGAAGCAATCACAAGCGTCACTATGTCTATGTAGACTTCTTTGTCAACTCCTGTGAACACAGCTGTGCTCATTTGGTCTCAGAAGTCCTCTTTTACATATGGCAATTCAGATCATAGAAGGTGGGAAAGGAGTGGATACTGTATTTGTGTAGTTTGTGTACAGTCACAGGGCAGGATGGATTTTGGTTTTCATGCTGCAGCCCTTGTTGTATAAACATCTAGCAACAGACATGTCCCTGCTTCCATCTCTTATAGTCCAAATAAGACAAGACAAAGAATATTTTCAGGGGTGGCTTGATGCTGTTAGCACCTTTGAGACCTTCTGGTTGCTTTCTGCCACCCTTGACTTGTTGGCAAGCCCACAGTGTCTGCTCTTTACCTTTGGTCTCCTCCCCAAGGAAGGCAAGAAGGCAGCTCCATATGCCAGGCATTAACCTGGGAACCTGACCTGAGGAAAACATGTCCCATTTGTGCAGTTCAGTGTAAGAGAAAAACATCTGTCTGTCATGTCATGCAAGATAAGGTGATTTGTGAGTCCGTTTTCCTCAGGTGGATTCAATTTTTGGTCTTGGAAGGAACCCAAGCCAGAGGAAGCTGTCTGCATACTGTGCTGTCCAGCCTGCAGAGCACGCACAGAGCAACTGGCTGCTGGAGAGATCCTGTCTCCTGGATGCGTTCTGTAGCTGCTTTGAGACCCCCACCTTCCTCTCATCACTAACAATAACCAGATACCCCTGTTTGCTTGCAGTATCTAAAAGAGCAGACCTCAATTAGACTGAATGCTTCCCATTATTTAGGCTGATATGGAAGTTTATGTTGTTTCAAGCTCCTGATTAATCTGTGTAATATGTTGTTTCTCATTATATGTTTGTTTGTTGTTTTGTTTCTTTTTAATCTGCAAAACTTCTGGTAATTCTGTGATTGTGCTCTGTTTCAAGGGAAGCTATATGGAAAAAGTGAGTCAGAGTAAAACCACTTCCAACCCCAGCCTCACACACGGCAACCAGACAGGGATGAAGTGGTGCCATATACTGTTGATGGCCAGGAGACCTTGCAGGTGAAGTTTTCAAGTGCGCCTTGCTCCCTGCTTTGGCCTGACTTAGCTTCTGTGGAAGCCAATGATAGTTTTATCACTGACTTCATGCCAGCAGAGTTAGGCAGCTCTGTGGAACAGCTCAGGCTCATAATCTCAAAATGTGAGTTTCTGGACTGTGGCTGACATTGAAGCACTTGTGTCCTCTCACATCCTGACCCAGAGTTTCTTGAAGAGTAATAGAAACACAAGGGGGCAAGGGGAAATGTGGTGCTGCTGGAGGCAGCCAAACATCTCTGGAGGATGCGCTTTAAGTCTGAGATGTGCTGGGGGCTCACTGTGAAGGGTACTGAGAAGCAGAAGCAGGAATAAATGTCTGTGAGTGTACATAAAATATGTATTCCTCTACCCAGAAAGGAGCTCTTAAAACAGGAACCTGTAACCCTCAGCACCTGAATTCATCTAAACGTCTTTCCTTCCATTCCTTAGTGGCCTGGCTTGCCCTGGTGCAAGAAGACAAGTGAAAGAGGAGTACAGAATATGATATTTATGATTTTAGAAACTTTAAATGTCAAGATGCTTAGGCAATTTAGGCAATCAACAAGACAAAATGATGTGGGAGGAAACATACCCAAAGACTATTCCAGTTGAAGATACATCTCCAAACAAAGACAAATATGACTGGAGCTGTAATTTAGTGCAACCTTCCTCAGGCACATCCAGGTAGTAAAAATGGACAGTTTACACTTTCAGAGGAGTAATATCTTCTATTTAATTAATCCTTTTTAGTAAGAATATATGTTCAAGCCTTCAGCCTGCCTTACGTACTGGGGTGCTCAAGATGTCCTTGTTCATCCACAGTTGGTATCAATACAAGGCGAGATGGGAATAAAGCAAGAGCATAGCTGGGGGGAAAAGGAGGCAAAATATGGAAATGACGAAATACAAGAGTGCTGCATCTCTGCCAAGCGGGTGGAAAAATAGGAAATCTGGGAAAATGCCACCTCTAGCAGGATCTTTCAGACAAAAGAAAGAGCAAGAACAATCTTTCTCCGTTCTCCACCTACGTATCATTTGCAGAAAGAGTTGCTGTAACAAGGACAGAAAGCAGCCTCAGATTAAGGGGACATTGGCTTCTTCTGCCTTACATAGGATTTTGGCCAGAGCTGAAGTCATTCCCTCCAAATCAAAGGCAGGTATGAGGTCAACCTCAGTCTCAGGCTAAAACCCTGCTGGAATCCCTTAGAGACACTGTTACTAATGGGAACTCCCTGCAGTAAGAACTGTTCATGCAGCCTTGCTCAGGCCCAGATTGTCAGCACAAGGTGCAAGGAAGAGGGGAATTCGCCCATAATTTCCTACTCTTATTTCTACAACAATAATAACTTCAATCACATTTGATCATGATAATGCTTTAATATAATTAATGGGTGAAGATCTGTGATTATGTAAAATTTGCATTGTTAATTAAAGTAAGATATTATAGTGCCAATGAGACATTTCACCGAAGGGCCTTTTATTTTTCCTTGTTATTACACAGAGGAAAAGGAAAGCCCCGTTTCTAGCTTAGAGAATAGAGACATAGAAAGAAGGGTTAGCAAAAAGGCATTTGAAAGTTTATTTCAAATGCAGGCTCAGTTATCATCCCTCCATCAAAGGATCTCAGAACTTCTTTAAACTGCTGGCAACTACCCCGTGACTTACCTTTGCTGTAGGCATTATTAAGCCTTTGAGAAGCTAAGGTGCAGCTAGTGGATGAATTTTCACTCAAGGTTATTCTGCGTTGCAGGAGCAGGGGTAGTCAGACTATTCTGTACATGCTACATGCTTTGGAGAAGCATTTGGCTACCATGCTAATGCATCTGAGAGGAGAGAGAGGCAGGATATGTGTGAGCTTCATCACAAGGATCCCAGCATCATGGGACCACAGGCAACACAAAAGAAATTCCCAATCCAACATAAAAAGCAATAAATACTGAATCATGAGGTTGTCTTGCATTAATGGCGCATTGTTGCCTCCCATGTGTTCACTCCTTGTATCATTCATTCTGATTTTCCTGAGCTTATCATTATTTGGGTTTGAGCTGTAATGATTTTTTCCCCCTGTATTTCTCAAACATGATTGAACATATTTGTGCAATGATAATAGGTGTTACAGTGGGAAACTACTATGGTCACAGTGGTACTATGAAACACAGGCAAGTTCAGATAGACATCGATGGCTTTGAGTTCAGGTCATTAACATCAGCTGCCCTGATTTCTATGGAACTGGGCAACGTGGAAATCAGGCACCTCAACTTCTAGTGGCTGGGAAATTTACTTGGCGTTTACTTTTTATGAGAAAGCATGAGAAAATGTTCATTTCTGTCCAGATCCCCTGTAATAATCTCAGAGGTAAAGGAAGCGGTGCCAGAGCTGAAACGTCTTCAAAGCTGAAATGTATGTTTGAAGTTTTAAAAAAATCACAAAGCCCTAAATTCAGGCACTGATTTTCAATAAAAACACTTACTAAAGTATTTTCTTTTTTGCCAGTATTTAAAGGAAAACTGTGGGTTTGCAGTGAAAAATGACAGCAAGTTCTAGGCAAAATTAGAAGCCACTTCTGATAGCTGGGAGATGAGAGTCTTTGCAAGGTCAACAGAAGATCATGTGGCCACTGCTGGAAGAGATTTGGGCTACCCTAGTTCCCAAGCATACAATGCCTTCATCAGAAGAGAGTAATTTGTCACGTGGGAAGATCTAGGGTGAATATCGCATTGCACAAGCATATTACCACCCCTCCCCAAGAATGTATTGTTTTGCTAACGACATACCTGAAATAATTAACATTTTCAATGTAAAAAGTGCTTATTCGTGCATCCAGTCCAGCAAAAGCAGCTTTTCTGGGAATAAATAATAATAATTAAGTAAATCTGGTTTTTAGAAGGGTTTCACATTTTGAGTTATGCATGTAACTTGCATTAAATCCCTCCCAGACACTAACATATGTAGAAAACAGTTGCTTTACAGCCCTCTCCTGTGTCTTCATTGCCCACATAACACCATTCATTGTGAGCTATGCAAACGCTTCAGCACTTGGGGCAGCAGCACAGATCCAGTGCTGTGATGTTTTGTGTTCACCTGCAGACCACGGAACACCCTGCACTTATTTTCAGAGGTATCAACCTGCTAAAGAACACTTTTCCCTCAGCATATTCTGAATGGTGGAGGCTGACACCTACCCACAACATGTGGAGGGTGAAGTAATTTGTCCCAGAGTAATTCAGCTCTTTGGCTGCCTTCAGGGGGTGTTGAGAATAGGAACTATTCTTGCTTTGCCTCCAAATGGGCTCCCCACCCATGCTCCTAACTGACAGCTCAACTTGAAAGAGTTCACCCGCAGGAAGCTATTAAACTGATGATCATTGTGGCTTATGCACTGATACAAAAATGTTTCGTTTCAGAAAGGAGAAAAAAAAATGCTGCGGTAATTTCAGTAATCACTTTTTCTTCCTCTTAAATAAACTTGGGCAGGATCCCAACGAAGGTGGTTGACTGTGTTGGATAATTAAAGGATAGATCTTTCTCAGCATAACAGATTTGTGGACATTGTGTAAATATGTGTTTAGGCAACTGAAGGCTTGTGCTTCCCAGCAAATTCATGGACAGTTGCTTTAGGATAAACCCTGGCTCAGCCAAAACAAGTGTTAGAAGTCAATGCAGAATGCTTTCTGCCAGGGCTTTACGGATGTCAAACACAGCTGCGGCATTTTGTTGAAATCTCCCTGGAACCCAAGTTATCTCACCTCATCAGAAGGCTGTACATGGTTTCTGCTTTCCTGAGCTCTTTTAGGGGAATAGGAAAACAGCAAGGTTGAGATGAACGATTCGGAACTTCTCCCAGGAGGACAGGAGATAGGTGAATATTTGGGAATGCGTTCAATAGTATTTGGAGTGTGGCAGTGGCATGGAGCCATGGGCAGGATGCTCTGTGAGAGATTAGATAAGGTCCTTTCACCAAACACATTTGGCTTAATGTGATTCCAAATTGGGCCTCTTTGGTCCGAAAAATGAGCTGGGCAGCTCCCAGGAATTCCTCTGGAAGACTCCCACCTACCTCTGAGCCATGGCCAGGTCAGAGAGAGTGAATGTCTTTCCTTAGCAGTAAGTACCCCACTCTCACTCTTATTTCCTCCTCCATCTCCTCGTGGCTGTTTTTGTCTTTTCTTTCTGTTAGGAAGTGAATTGGCTCTGAGACTGGACCCAGACTGGTTCAGATGATAGCTGAAAGGGCACTTAATAGCATTAGAATGGTAGGTGCAACACTCACAGACAGATTCAAAATGACAGATTTGACCAACAAGTTTCCAGAAGCTTCCTGTGGCCTAGTTTTCCCTTTGGCTTTTCCTGTTGGTTCTTTTTTCCTCTCCCACCTGCAGAACCAGGACTCTGACCATTTATGCCTTTTTTCCTTAATGGTCTGGAGTGGATTGGGCATACTGCTCAGGAATAATGTTGTTAGACTGGAAAAAGTATGCAACATGCAGATTCTGAATGCTGTCCACAGTTGTCTGTTAACTTTAACACTGAACTGCTTTACTTGTGCTCTTCTTGCTGTATGGACCCTTCAGGTGCTGGCACCAAGACACCATTGGCACAAGTGATCCACTACTGCCCTGGTTTTGGCTGGGATAGAGTTAATTTTCATCCTAGTAGCTGGTACTGTGCTGTGTTTTGGATTTAGTATGAGAATAATTTTGGTAGCCCACTGTTGTTGCTAAGTAGTGCTTAACCTAATCCAAAACTTCTCAGTTTCCCATGCTCTGCCAGTGAGGAGGGGCACAAGAAGCTGGAAGGGAACAGAGACAGGACACTGGTACTGAACTAAGGATTCACTGTGGGGAGCTGGCTGGGGGGGGACAATTGCTGCTCAGGGATGGGATGGGCATTGGTCAGCAGGTGAGCAATTGTATTGTGCATCACTTGTCTTTCTTGAATTTTAATCCTCCCTCTCTTTTTTCTATTATTATTATTAATAATACTGTTATTATATTTTACTTTATTTAAATCATTTAACTGTTCTGATCTCAGCCTCATGGGTTTTACCTTTTTCTTATTCTTTTCGTCCTACTAGGGGATATGGGGTTGTGTGAGCTAGTGTCTGCATGGTACTTAGCTCCCAGCTGGAGTTAAACCACAATAACTACTGTAACCAAATAGTGGGAGTGATGCCGCAGAGATGAGTTGGCACTGCCAAGGAGAGCTGGCTGACATGGGAATTGGAAATGATGGTTTCTGTGGGAATGAAATCTCCTGGCAGGAGTCTGTGACTCCTGCAGAGGCTGATCAAAGCATCATTTTAGTGATAAATAAGAAAAGGCAGGAGCACATCTGTACTGTGGCCAGCCCTGTCCCCTTGCACACTGGCTGACTGTTCCAAGGACATCCAAAGAAAGGATGAAGCAGTGTGGTGGTTTGCCTTTCTAATAATATGTAATCTTATTTATGTTTGGAGGTTAGAATTCCAATGTGTAGAAAGCCCATGTGAAGCCTTTCTGTGTTGGTTTGCTCTTTTCAGTGCCAAGCCTCCTCCCTTGATTAGGGAAACAAAATGCTTAAGATGTTTCAGGGTCAGGACTGACCTTGAGGATAAGCAGTTGCATCTTGAGGAGGAAGAGCAAGACAAGCGCATCTGCATCATAAGAGTGCTCAAAAGAGGCCCTGAGATTCAGTGACTCAGACTGAAGACTTAAAAGCAAACAGACTTTAAAATCAGTCAGATCCCCACAGCAAGGTCTCCTAAATATCCTGTGAATGTGCAGCATTCACAGGCAGATGCCATGAAATATTAAATCAAAGAAACAAATACTATCAAGATGATTACGCAGCCCTTGTTGTGCTTGACCAATTAATACTTGGCAATCCACAGCTCACACGAAATTTAGAAGTGTTTTGAAATCATAGAAACATAGAATAGTTTGGGTTGGAAGGGACCTACAAAGGTCATCTAGTCCGACCCCCTGCAATGAGCAGGAACATCTTCAACTAGCTGAGGTTGCTCAGAACCACATCCAGCCTGGCCTTGAATGTCTCCGGGGATGGCACATCCAACATCTCTCTGGGCAACCTGGGCCAGTATTTTACCACCCTCATTGTAAAGAATTTCTTCCTCACATCCAGCCTGAATCTCCCTCTTTTAGTTTAAAAAAATTACCCTTCATCCTATCACAACAGGCCCAGCTAAAAAGTCTCTCATCTTTCTTATAGGGTCCTTTTAAGTACTGAAGGGCAACAGTAAGGTCTCTCCAAAGTCAGCGTTTTTGCTTCTGATGCCTTTTTATGCTTTAGTTGGGGAAATTCAGTCTTGGAGAAATATATGAAAATTCAGCCTGGTCTGTAAGTCATCTCCTAAGTTCCGTGAGCTGGTTTGCAAATCTCTGATATATAATTCACTGTTAACTTATTGATAAAATCTTACTGTTTGAGGGTGTGCGTGGTTTTGGTTTGGGGTTTTTTTTTTTTTAATCTTCAAACCAAAATGCTCCATAGGAAAGTGTTGCCAGGTAAATTACTGATGTATGTGTTGTGGTGAAATATCAGGAATGTTCCAGCTCCTGCCTTTCTTTGCTGCATTTTCAGCAGGTTACTCGAAAGATGACTTGAAGAGGTGGAGCCTGACATAAAAGAGAACATAAATCAGATTCCGAAAGTACACACAGGGGCCTTTCTTTAACTGTTCCAATTCTCTGATATGTTTAACCCCAGGAAGTAACTTGATGGGTAAACCTTAGATCATACTCAGAAACACTAATTTTGCTGGAATCCGGTGTTGAAAAGGGGAATTATCCACTCTAAAACTTTATCCTCATCATCTGACTTGCATTTTAAGAAGTAATTCATCTCTTTCTTAGTCGACCTCCAACAAAGGTGTTAGTTGTGTGGTTTAAGGGGCTGGATAGAGATGACTCATAAAAGAGCAACAAGTTCTTTCTTTGGTGAGGGGATTTTCTTGACACACAGCTCACCAATTAGAACTTTGCTCCAACAGAATGTGGTAGGGCTCTGCCATCTTTAAAGATTGGTTTCCTAAGGAAGTGAGAAACATGCTATTACATGCTCCATATGCCTGCTCCTCTCTGTCATCCCCTCCCACTCCCCCCCCACCTTCCCCAGGAGTGTTAAAATCTGCTGATTTATTTTAACCACAAGTATAACAGAGGGGTGCAGTTTCCAAAAATACCAAGCTGTTAGAAAAGTCTTGGAAATCGGAGGCTAGGCAACGTGAAACAATTTACAACACAAGCTTACTCTTGTTAGACAGCAAAGAAATGTAGCCTGTAGGAAACAAAGCTTCAGTAGTCCTGCTACTCCTAGAAATACGTGTTTATTTCTTTAATTCTGAAGAACGTTTTTATCCAGAGATCACATTTTGATATTGTGCATGTGTTTAAAAGTTAATTCACACTGTTGAAGTTTCAATCCGCAGCAGAGACCAGGCTGCTAAGACCTCCTCTCAACAGCAATCTACCCAAATTCCTGGTGTATGTTCCTTCTGCGTATTTGACTACATCACTATGCAAGTTTTCATACAGCTTTTGTCATTCACAACCTTAGACTAGTTCTGAAGAGCCATTTCGCCTTGTCAACCCCTGCCTTGGATAACTAACTGTCCTCAAGAAAGGTTTTCAATGCCTTCCCAATTAGGGCAGAGGAATTATGCACGTTATATTTGGCTATTTGGCTCATTGGTCATAGAAGAGCTGCAGAAATGTAGACTTATGTTGCTCAAGCACTTGAGCTGAATACTGAGTTTTAAAAGTAAGTTCTTTCAGCCGTGTCTCAGAAAGACACTGGAAGGAGCTTTTGAATGCTAAATTTGAGACCAGAAACATCACTGGCTCTTACTGTTGTGTAGATACTGAAATGATTCAGGTTCTCCCTGTTAATTCAAAGAAATTCAGAGAAGGGATTTTGTCCAGGCAGATAATATGATGAAATGGAGCAGAGAAATCATGTTAGACCCTATCTAACAGCATTCAGATTCAGGCTTCGTCTGTCTTCTTGCAGCTGGTGTACTGCCAGGTTAAACATCTGGCATGCCCGTGCAACAGCGAGCTTGTATCTGTTCTCCGTCAGATGTGTTGTTTCTGGAAAATCTAGTAGTAGGCACCAAGATGCTGCTAGGCTTTCTGTCAGCTACATCTCTTCTTCTAAAGGCTTCCACTCCAAAGAGTGACTGTTGGCTCTACAGAGAGATAAGTGGCTTGCATCCACAAAGTTCAAAGCTAACCTTCTAAGTGAGTGGCCCTTGTTCAGTGCTTCACAGTACATTTCTTGGTCACTTCTGAGCCACGTGTAATATCTCTGTGGCTTTGAGATATAAAAATTTATTTGTATGCTTATTTCAGGTAGTTTTGCATGGAAAAAGCTGCAGACACTGTCATAGCCAGTAACAGTAGCTGTGTTTTTGCATTAAGGATATGTTTCATACCATGGAGCTTGAAATGAGTGGTATGTTCCACTGTGACAGTGTTCGGGGAGCTGGACAGCATGCTTCTACCTTCTTAATAGCAGCGGTTGCTGGAATAAGCTGCTTCTAGGGATGCCCTGAGATTTCTCTGAAGGAATTAGCTAGTCCACTCCAAAGGGGATCCCAAGGGAAAGCACCATAGACAACTGAGGAATTGTGATGTGACATTAAAGCAGGGAGTTTAGCTATTTGGCAGTGTAGATGTTCTTACTGCTGTTATTTGCAAACCAAATCTGTTCTTTGTTGTGAAGCAGTGGGAGCTGACTTCGAGCATGCTGCTCCTGTTCACAGCAGGGCTGCTTGTAAGGGCAGTGAGGGGAACTTTAAGTGATCTCCTGCAGGTTGTTCAGTTAATGGTTAGTGAGGCCAGCTGGGCAACTTAGGTCCTCTCATCAGGGAGCAATGTATGGTTTCACTGTGCTAGTAGGCCAAGCACTTTGCATTGTCCTCATAGTGAGAGTATGCAGTGATACTGTCACTATTTTCCAAGAGACTGCGGAAAATAGTAGGAAATACAAGATTTCCTGCAATAATACACGGAATTTAAGTGAGATCTGGGCAGAATATTCCTTGGGACCTGAACCCAAATCAGATGCCCCCATGGAGAGGTCTTGATCAAATGCCTGTAAGCTTCAGCCTTGAGCTGAAGTGGCTGTTTGATCCAAAGTATGCTGTTTCACAAAGGAATTGTGCAGGGAGTATCTTAAACACAGTCAGGTGGTTGTCTATTGAAGCAACAGCAAGTGAACTTATACTCTGCAGACTACTTAGCCTCTCATACAATGACTTGCCCTCTCTACCTAATCTTATGTGAGATTGATCGGCAGTTGAATTGAGTTGAATTTGATTGAATGTGTAATGGACCAAATGACTGTTCTAAAGTTAGGGCTAGAATTAGGTTTTAGGACATTTGAATACTCAGAACCAGCATGATTCAGTGGCAGATTCAAATGCAGCTTCATGGCTCCTGCAGTCCAAGTCATGTCATAACATAGGGAATGCCCTTATCTTTTATTTGGAGGGGCAGGGGTGAAAAAACATACCCTGCTGTCTCATACAGCAATACGAATGTCATGAAAGCTTACTGAACCCTGATGCTAAGCATTAAAGCCACCATAAACCTCACAGAAGAATTCCAGCCTCATGGGAAATATTATACACAAGGATGTTTGAGAACTAGGGCTGAAGGGTTTAGTTTGATGTCTTAATTGAGACCTGATGCACAGCTGCCACTGGGTCTCTTTACTCCCTAATCTTCATTTCTTTTGCTTGGCAGACACCCTGCAGACAAGTAAACCTTCAAAAGTTAAAGAAATGTGTTCTAGGTGAGCATCTAACAGGTTATGTCCCAGAAACCTCTGCAGGATGTGCACAATTAAACAGGTTTTCTCACTGAGCTATTAGCAGTGTAAGCCAGGCAGAGTTTTCTTTGGATGAGGTATGCATTTCTGTCCTTCTCTTGATCTCTGTGCCCAGGCCAAGAACACCCGGGTAACTTTTTTCCTTCTACAGAATCCCGTGACTTGCAGTAGGTTTATAGCTGCTGCAGAGGAATGACCATGGTATATTGGGAAATTCCATTCCAGTGAGAGAGAGATGGCCAGAACCGGTCCAGGACTTTGAAGAGAGCACAGTCAACTTGAATGCCAAGTTTTTTATTTCTTTTTTCTTTTCCTTTTTTTTTCCAGAAAGCCTAGGAATTGATTTGCTGAGTTCCTTATGTCTAAGTGATCATGATATGAGAAGGAAGACAGAGGACCCCCTTTTTCAGCCAATAGTGAAATATTCTTTGCATCAGGATGATCAATAACTGTCTTGTAAGACAGGTTCTTCCAAGGCCAGTTTTCAGTCTTTCTTCAAAATGCTTGCCCTTGCCAGATTCATCACTGAATGTCTGAATGATGAATACAGAACATGGAAATTCACCTGTTCCAAAGTCACGGTGTCTAGGTGCAACATAAGTGCAAAGAGAGAGGTTGTCAGACAGAATAAACCTTCAAAATGGAAAAGCAAAGCAAGAAGTTCAGAGGAAAGATTCTCTGCCTATGAGCTAGACATCCTAGAGAGATTCTCTGCTTGCAGACTCAGCATCTGGTGGCTCTAAAATGTTGGGCTTGGGCTGGTTTAGAAGTTGTCTTCATCACATTGTGTATTCTTAATCTCCCTAGGAACATTCTTCTGCTTTGACTATTTTGGTTTTACCACTTCTTGGGATCATATTTCCCATATGAATTGTGGCCTGGTCTCCTCCTAGTTCCCCAGTTTTAAAAAGGAGATTTTTAAAAGGAGATGCCCTGCATCTCCTACCGTACTGTTGGCTTTGTGTCCCTTGGAGCTGTTTCATTCATCCAAGAGTTAGTGATTCTTGCTTTTGCCTTTTCTGCCACAAAAAAATGACCACCCCAGAGTCAGCTTCTCCAAACCAACCAGACTGCTTTATGAAGTCCTAGAAATGTGGGCCAGAAAATACCATGTGGCTCAATAAGCTGGTTTGTCTCTAAATCTAATTTGTGCTTCTATGCCATTATCTACAGTAATGCGTCTGCCCTCAGTTCTCTATTCATTGGCCTGCTGCTATACTGGGAAATAGAAATTAAGCAGAACACACTCTCTGATGGACTGAATTCCTCTTTAATTTATTCTTTTAATAAAATTGCTGCTGAAAATTTGGGGAAACAATGGTGAAATGTGTCCAAAATATCAAGCCATGGAGAGGAACGAGATGCTGAGATCCAGCTGTGAAATTCCACAGTGGATCTCCTCTCAGGGATCTGCTAGAGGGGAGCTGGGCTGTGCTACTTGCAGCTTCAAGTTAACTCTACACTGAAAGTTGGCACAAAGAGGAAAAATGTCCCTTTTTCTTGCACTTCTAGTATTTTCCCAGCAAGGACCAGTGGCCAGTAGCCAGGTTTCAAAGAGAACTATGATTGATGGGTAAATATGTAATAGGGAAAATATCTTGCTGCTTCCTCATGTCTCATTCCCACTGCTTTTGCAGGCTGTATCCTAAAGCACTGCTGGGAATATACAAATGAGTTTCCTTTCTTGGACATCTTGGTACTTATGAGATGGACAGTTCAATGTGAAATGAGTTCATGCTCATTAAGTGATGATCTGTCATTTGTATACAAATGTATGCAGTCGCAGCTTCCCAAATAATCCCCAAGAATTAATAAAGTCTCATTGTTAATGGGGGAAAACATGGCTTCCAGAGGTCAGATCTACTGTGGGTGGAGTAAGTCCTATACAGTTCTCCTAATGTCACTGGAAGTGGGTCTTCTTTCATTCCTGTGGTAGCTAGCTCCACAGTGAGGTCACTCACATCCTCCTTGCAGAATGCCAGGTGGGGTATTAGAAAAGCTTTTGCCAGTGATAAATATTTGCTAATATAGGGTAGTTTTGTTGCATTTTGAATGTTTTTTTTGTGTGTGATTAAGACTTTGCTCATGTTGGAAAGTATTTTCTACATTTGGTTTTGGGAAAACCTACTCTGAATTGTAAGAGTGGATATTTTAGGACCAAAAGGGCTTGCAATAAATTGCTAAGCACAGACTGCTTCTAACTTGGAAAAGCGTTTTTAGCATGTACTTGTGTGGTGCCTGTCCCCCTGGAAGGCTTGTCTGTGTGCATCTTCTACAGGGGATGGCATCAGAATGAATGAGAGTGAAATGTCTGAATAGATGAACGAGTGGTAAAAGACAGAACCCAGAAGTAGAGTCCTCACACAAATGAAAACTTTATTGATGTTCACATGTGTTGGGAATTTTTTCGATTGTTTCTCTCTTGCTAAAAGGAGCAAATTCCGATAAATTCTTCCCAAATCTTTGCATCTGTCATTGCTTGAGAAGAAATGTCGAAACCCTATGAATAACTGGAAAAAAACTGCAGTGGCAGGAAGAATCTATTAAGGGTTTTTTCCCCTGCCACTTTCTGATTTTGCTGTTTCTGCTGTGAGTATTTGGCCATGCAATTTCTTTTTAACCTTCAGATTCATTGAGTGCCAATGATTAGATGTAAAGCAAAAAAGCTTCAGATGGCTAGATAGTGTTCTGCAGATGTTATCCATTGGAGGTGATGCTGTCTTGAGGTTAACTGCAAAATAATAAAAGACCTAACCTCAGAGAGAGTCAAAGAGCTCCTGGGAGTGGTAATGCAGTACAGAGCCTTTCACCCTGGGGTCAGCAGGTCAAACCCATTGGAGACCAGGGGTGACCAGCCGTTATTACATGTCTGCTTTTGGATTCACAGAGAGTGTTGCTTTTATTAGTGCTACTGGAAGGCCATTCACACACCTATATTGCAAAACCTGCTATTCTATGTGTTAGATGACATGCAAATGGATACTTCACAAATGTCCATAGACATGGGTTTATTTACTGTGCAAAAATCATCAGAGTTGTCATCATTTGTCCTTTTGTGGGCCAGCGCAGTAGAAAGATCAAAGATGCAATTGACCGCAATTAAGGACTTTATTCTCTTACCTCTAGATGTGGCCTCTGGGGTCAAACTCAGAGCACTAATAGCTCCAACCACAAAGCCAAGTCATTCTTCATGGGTATTTCACTAGAGATGTTTATCATCTATAAGTGTCCAAGAATCTTGAACCAGTGCAAAGAAAACTGCACCCAGATCGAAAGAGTAAATTCAATAAATGGATTAAAAGAGAAAAGCAAGAAAGAGCAATTACAAAAAGAGAAAGGAAAAGAAAAAGCTGATAACATAAGAAAAACTCATCATAAGTCCGTTAGGGGCAGTGCTGACACACACACTCACCTTCCACAAGAAACATAGCTGCAGGCAATACATTAGACATGTGGAAGGAGTACTGCATGAAGTCAAAGAAAATCTAAGCTTCTTTTCCTCTGCCATAAATCATAGTGTATGGAGGTTTTTTCCAAGGCAAGGTGAAAGATTAATTTTTTCACAGTGTAGAGCTGCATATATTAGCTTGTGATTTGCAAGGAAATGGCACCGTTGCTGAATTATGTGACATGCATTATGTTGTCAGTTTCAACATGTACAGTAATAGCTAAACCTCCTCCATCCTGTAACCCTGTTCTCTTCTCTTGTGCACCATCCCTTCTCCCTGATTACTGCTTTTCAAGCAATTTCTCCTAAGCAGCTTTCCTTCCCTCTTTTCAAATGAAATTTGAGGCTGTGAAAGATATTAAGTTCTCTGAGGCTGCAGATTAATGAAATCCACTCCCACCACAGATTTAGGAGGCCAAATGCTTTGGCTTTAGAATATAGCCACATCTACAAAGCAACATTATAGAGATGTACTCTATATGTCAGATGGCACTGGCTTTTTAATATGCAGTGTAACTGAATCAGGCTAATTAATCTGTGAGGGTGCTGAGGCACTGGCACAGGCTGCCCATAGAAACTGTGGCTGCCCCATCCCCAGCAATATTCAAGGCCAGGTTGGACGGGGCTTGAAGCAACCTGCTCTAGTGAAAGGTGTCCCTGCCCGTGGCAGGAGGTTGGAACTGGATAAGCTTTAAGGTCCCTTCTGACCCAAATCATTCTGTGATTCTATGATGCCACCTAGAAGCTAAGCATGACATGAACTTTGCATCACAGGGGAATCAGATTTTGGAGGAAGCAATGCAGAAGGATAAAGGAGAAGCAGGTCTGGAAGAACAAAAATAAAAAGGAATGACTGTAGAAGTGAGGATGTGAGTTTTAGGAGGAAAAGCAGTGGGACTGGAGGATCGTAGAGGATGTGTAAATCCTAGGTTTCATTAAACCCTGAACAGGGAAGTCTACTGGGCTTTTTTGATATAAAACCTGTGATGCTGATGGGCCACACTCTACAGTCAATTCCCTCTTTGTCAGTACTAATGTAGGGGCCCAGAACTGTAGTAATGTTGGTGGCATTACAACACCTTATACGCTGGTGTTTGTGAGCTCTTCCTAGGGCATATCTTGCCCAAATATTCAGCACAAACTTTCAATTGTTATAGCAGGAGAACAATGATGGAATTGCTTTCTAAAGTAATTTTTATTGGAAAGTAAATAGAAACCATCTTTCTCCATTTCAAGGGTTAAAGTAATTCCCTTGAAGTCAGTGCTGCTCTAACAGTAGGGGCCTTGAGCCTATGCCTAAACCACCTGCCTTTATTAATTATTATCATGTATCACATCTATGAGGATAGTCTCTACAAGAGAAGCAAACTTCTTATGTTGGGTACAGACTGATATGATTAATGGGAATCTCCAACTCAAGCAGTGGAACTCTCCCAAGTTAATTTCATCTGTTTTTCCACTTCTGCATAAACCCTGCTTTAAGCCAAGCTTTGTTACTACTCTGTGAAAGCTGCCCCTTCTTGTGAGCTCTGCAAGCCAGTGCTGCCTCTCAAAGTCTGTCAGAATGAAGTTGATATGCTCATACACCCCTTTTGCTGCTCCAGCCTCAGTTTTGTTTACCCTTATTCTTTGTGCTGCTGAATGGCCAGTTGTTTAAAGAGCATTTAAAGAAACACAAGCAAGGTAGAAACAAGATTACAAGGTCACAGAGGTGAGGGGAACTGACCCCATCTGAGATTGAAGGGAATGTGAGCGCAGAGAAGGTGCTATCATCTGTGCTGTGGAGCAATGCCCCTGCCCTGTGAGCAGGCTGACATGTGGCTGCCCAAGAGTGCACTGTTTTATCTGGTTGCATTTCCCAGCTCTTTGGTGCCAGTGCCATGAAGAAGTACAGATTTTCCTCTGGAAAGAAAACAGAAATTGTACAAGAAGTCTGGAGAAGGGCTTTTTACAAGGGCCTGTAGTGACAGGACGAGGGAGAATGGCTTTAACCTGACAGAGCAGAGACCGAGATTAGATGTTAGAAATAAGTTCTTCCCTGTGAGGGTGCTGAGGCGCTGGCACAGGTTGCCCAGAAAAGCTGTGGCTGCCCCATCCCTGGTAGTGTTCAAGACCAAGTTGAATGGGGCTTGGAGCAACCTGATCTAGTGGAAGGTGTCCCTGCCTATGGCAGGGGGATGAAACTGGATGAGCTTTAAGGTCCCTTCCAACCCAAACTGTTCTGTGATTCTATGATTCTCACCACACATTACTCAACCACTAGGTTCCCTGCTTTCTGATAGAGGGCTCCTATGAGCTCTACTAAATGTAAGAAGCAAAATATTTGTGAAACCTGCTTGTTTGTGGCTCTTTACTGAAATAAGTGTCTTTTGTTTAGAACTGGATTGTTACAATGTGGCTATGGTTGTGTTTATTTGTATTGTTTTTCCTGGGAAGCTTGGAAACAGAGCAAGGAGTATTTAAATACCCTTAGCAGGAAAACTTGACCTGCTTGGGTGAAAATCCCATGAAAGCATTTCTGTTTACTCAGAGCAGGGGCAAGGGTAAGCCTTCATTTTCATCTCAGCTAATCATGAAATTCATCTGAACTGAGAATTACATGTTGAGTGATGATGAGTTGCTGCGGTGACTTTCTCCAAAGTAGTAAATTCTCTCCTAACTACCCATTGGATTAAACTCTTTGCAGGGAGACTAAATTAATTTAGGAGACTTGCAATCCTCCAAGAAATTGTACTTATGTTTTCCTTTGAAGCTTCATGAGATCTGCAGAAAGAAGTCCCTCTGAGAAGGGAAGAAGATATTGGAGAAGATAATAGAGAAGATACTATTAGAGACGCTAAAATTAATAGCAATGCCACACTAAAACTACTTTGCATGGAGATAGACTACAATGCTGCCATGTCTGTTCAAAGACTTGCTGCCTATCATAAGACTCTTTTAAAAAGGGAACATATTCAGTTAAATGAAGGTTACTGCTGTTATTCCAGCTATGCACTACTCTTCCTACTCATTACATTAATCTTGCTTCAGAAGGGGGTTAAGGAATTAATTCTTGATATACTGTAAAAGAGGAAATCTTGTGCTGTAGCTGAGGGCAGGGTGACCTGCAGAGGTCCTTCCCCCACACAATAAACATGCTTCCTATGGTCCAAGGGAACTAAGTCTTGGGTGGATCCCAAACATGCAAATGGCAAAGAACCCCCCAGCTCCTCAGGCTGAGCCCTTGGGTATCTTTTGTGGTTTAAAACAGCAGAACTTGCTTACCAGTTGCAGGCTTTGAGAGAGAATATCTGTTTGTGATGGTTTCCTCTGGACAACCCAAGATCTCTACTACTTAATTTATGTCATGGATAGATACAGCTGGCATCTATTGAGTGTATTTCCAGACTGTAAACTAACTATTTTAATGATACAGGTGTCCTTTTCAAAGCTTACCAGTTGTTTAAAAGACTTTCTTGGCTGTGGACTTGCATAAGCAATATTATGTTCTTCTTTACTGCTCCAGTTTATCTGGTAGTGATGGCTCAATTCCTCCTCACTGCAAATTGGTGTACATCCTCTCCTTTGCAAGGAAACTATCTAAGATGGTCCATTTGGTGTCTTTGGGTGATCAGTTCCCATCCTTCTCCCTTTCTCCAAACAAATATTTCTCATACTTTAACTCTGACTTACTGTTTCTCTGCTCTACACTGATATTGAGGGACAGGCCTTTTTAGCTTACATTTCCAACGTTTTTTCTTCTCCACATCAAATATTTGGCTAAATTGGACCAGAAACTATTTTCCTTTTAATTCTTAATCTATCAGAAGTTCTCCAGGCCCTACAAGTGCTCTGGGAAATTATCATCGTTTCAGGGTCGGAGCAAATGGCAGCAGTACTGCTGAGAGGAGTATCATTTTACTGAGCAGCTTCTTTGGGACTTTTCTGGTCTGTTTTCTGAGGGACAGACCCATTAACAGAAATGCTATAACCAAGGATCAGCACACTGAAGGTCTTCAGCCTCAGCAGAGACCCCCAGGAATCTGGGCAGATTTCCATTGGAAGCTTGCCTTGGAATCAATAAAATTTCATTAAACTCCTGCTGGGCCAAACATAGCATATAAGGCTCAATGAAATAAAATTTTGCTGGCTCTCATAATTTTCCCAATACAATTCTCTGGCCCCTACTTCATGTTTCTAGTGCCTCCTTGCCCTTCATAGTAAAACTAGCTATTGCAGGCAACAGCTATAAACAAAAGGAGAGCTAAACTATAAGCCAAAGTCCACTAACTACTGCAGTGAAACAAAGTAATTCACAAATAACTCTGAAAAATTTATAGCTCATGCACATTTTACCATAGCTGTCAGTTATCTGGTGTGGACTTCTTTGTACTACTGGTTTTAAGGTGTATTAGGCTATACCAATTTTCTCTTTGTGACTTTCAGTGTTAGAAGGGGTTATGGAATATGCTATCTTCAAAGCATGGTTCCTACTTTGGGAGATCCCATCACAGTCCCTGTTTTTGTCAGCAACCTTGGTCAAACCAATGGAGCCACAAATATTAATAGGAGAAATACAGTCATGGAAGGCTGGAAAAGGAAAAAACAGTGTTGTTCTGAATCTAGAGAACATTCTTTGCAAAGGGGAGAGAAGGGGTTGGCTCTTCTCTGAAATAAGGTATCTAAACTTTCCTGTTGGTTAGCTACATGTAATAACTGCTTTATTTTACACCATGCCACCACCAAAACCCCTTGCTAGATCCCACAATTGGAACCTGCAGCTTGTCAAATTCAGTCTACAGATAAAATGCAGAACTTCAGTTCTGCAGGCAACTGCAGAACTGGAATAATAATGTACCTGGAAGCATTGGGAATTGTCTCTAGTTTGTTGTCTGGGTGTCAGGGTTTGTATCTTGCAATGTTTTAGGTTTTTTTTCCCAGCTCAGATAGAAATTTTAATTGTAGTGCAAAAACTCGAGTGCCGTGGGACTTTTGTTTGGCTGGTGCTTTGCAGAAGGGGCAGATTAGAACAGTCATAGAATCATAGAGTCATAGAATAGTTAGGGTTGGAAAGGACCTTAAGATCATCTAGTTCCAACCCCCCTGCCATGGGCAGGGACAGCTCCCACTAAACCATGTCACCCAAGGCTCTGTCCAACCTGGCCTTGAACACCGCCAGCGATGAAGCACTCACAGCTTCCCTGGGCAACCCATTCCAGTGCCTCACCACCCTCTTCTAAGTTAAAGATTTAAAGTCTGTGAAATGTTTGCAGCACCCATGTTACACCAGCTGTTTCATGCTTACGTATACCAAGGTCCTGGGGAAACTCAGCCCTAACATTTCCTTATTTACTTAGAGGAACATCCTGATCACATCAAGAGATATACAGGCATAAAATCATAAAGAAGGTACAGGGCATAAAAAGAAGCTGCAATTATTTTCCCTTTAACTGAATAAAAACAGTGAATAATTTTATTTTTACCAGCAGATTTTTAACAAATAGACTTAAAATATTTCTCTCTAGATTTGTGGCTCCAACAACTGCAGCTGAAACCAGCAATCAGCAAAGCCCCTTGTTTTTATTGGAGCTGAAGTGGCTTGTTGAAAATGGATTGGATTACGGGGATCAATCAGCAGCAGGTCGAGGATGCAGAGGGAAGTCTGCCAATGCAGCGGGCTGCCAGGAGCAGTGAAAATCCTTGGGCTAGTGGCAAGTTCTAATGTGCTGGAAAATCCATTGTTTTACAGAGGGCTCTTGAGATGGGAAGTAGATTGAGTTGCAAAAGAATGAAAAAGTAACAATAATTCTCTCCCAAGTCCCTTTTGTTCCTTTGCATATGACTGAAAGGAAAACAAACTCTACATAGATGCTGCTGGAGCATATGTCTAGTGAGTGCCAGGAGATGATCAGAAATAGGACAGATGCTAAAGCAATGATATTCCCCGAGTCATAACTGAGGAAACAGCATTTCTGAATTTCCATAGGAGTTGTATTAGCAGTTTGAAAGCTGCCCTATGGTTCTGGCCCGAGTAGTCCTGAATTCTCCCTGAATGGTCGTTATTGCTGTTCCTTTCCATTAAATTAGAAATGAATAATCTTGTCATTGTTCTGGAGATGGTCAGTTCTCCTAGTATTAAGCCCTGGTCAGTGCAAGGATGAGCTGACACCCCATCGTGTTGCCAGTTACACAGCAGCTTCTCTATATGACTTGTTGGGCATACTACTAAGTAGACTACAGCCACAGTAATTAATGACTTTTGCATTCAACTCACTTAGACTTAAGTCTTTAGATGGTTCTCTACTTGTCATTTAGGAATTAGCCCCCTCATTCACTTGGAGCTGTGGCATAGCCATCTGAAGTCTGAAACTGCAGATGGCAGAGAATCCTGCCTGGCCTTGTTGACGCGGGAATCAGAGTTTCTAAATGAAAGACAGGCATTTGCTGATCTACACTCATGAGTATTTGTGGATATTGGCCTCCAGCTGGATGTTGAATAGAACAGTAGTTCACAATTCCAAGAAATGCTTGCAGCGTGTGGCTTGTTCTCTTGAACTCCAGTCACATGGCGAGGCAACACAGATGTTTTCCTTGCCATTATTAAAACCAGGTAGCTCAGCTAGAAGTGTGGCAGAGGAATGGATCTGTCTGATGACATCTATTCCTGTGTCAGTGGCAGGATATGGTTCCCACAAGGCCGTGTGTCAGATATTAAACTGATACTACACTTAGCCAAATGTCTGGTATGAAGGGGTCAGAAAATCCACTTCATGAGCAGAGTTTATAGCAATAATAAAAGTTCTCCATACTTGGGAGCCTAATGAAAATCCACATAACAATCTAAGAAAAGCTGAGCAGTGGAAAAAGTGAGGCATTTGAATAGTCTCCCTCTTTCTGTGTTGGACTCTGGTAGCCTTGGTGGGACTTTCAGGTGTTGAAGTGCTACAGTTCACCTCAGAGGAATGTTCTCCTCATCTGCTTACAAGAGACCAGATTTTACATTGTAAAATCATGCAGAGAAGGGGAAATTTCAGAGATTTGTTAATTGCAATTTGAAATAGCAAATCCTTTGTGAAAGAATTTGGGCAGCAAGTTTTTAGGGGACAAAGGGATGTATTTCATTTGGAGGAAATGACCATGTCTGATTTCAGTGGTGACTCTTAAAACCTTGTAGGATGCAAGGTTTTTAAAGTGCCAAAACAACATGGTACTTTGAAAGGAAGATATGAAATGTTTCTTTATCAAACTTGAAGGCTTCTGAACATATCCTCCAAAATGAGGTGCCAGCAAAATGGAAGACATTTTTTTCCTGCTTTTCCTTACTTTTTTTCTACCACTTTACTGCTTGTTCTTCTATATTTGGGACGTAGATGTTAGAGGTTTTGGGAAAGGAATGTCTGTTTCTAGTTGCTCAGTGGAATGCCTGAAACACTTTTAAACATTTTTGGACAGTGCAATAATATAATGAAGTTCAGAGATCTTGGGATATAAGGTTTAAAGTGGAGAGGATTACTTTTGTTTCGTGTAATGTCAATTTTCCAAGGCTGTAATAGCAGCGTCTCTCCCAAAGCACAAAATATGCATGAATAGGTAAGAGGGTTATGTTCTGTTGCTTGTTAAGCTGAGGATAACCAGAAAAATTCTTCTTTTCCAAATTTTTGTGGTGATGCTGCCAGAAAGAAAGGCGTTATAAGGGAGCTGCATTCCCTTTTTTGGAGGACTGTCTGTCAGACCATATTTCAGTTGAACTGCTTTCTTATCCCAAATGCTCAGGGGCATCTTCTGGAAGGAGGCGAACTTCCAAACAATGAAGTACCTCTCATATCATCCTACAAAGTACAGTGCACAAACAGGGAACTTCTGCCTGCTGCCAGGACTGGCTGTTCGTTTGTTTTTCACATTGATAATCCACTGTGGGCATCACTGGCTGTCAGAGAATACATCAGGACCTCCCAGGTCAAAGCAGACATCTCTGCTACTTGAGCGAGCAAAAGTGATAACTTGTTAAGGAGACTGGAATACAAAGCTTATTCTATTTTAGGCTCTGAGTGAGCCTTCTGTAAATATGCATGTAAACTGCTAAACCCTGTTTACACCTGCTGATGCAAAAGCATAATGAACCTGCATCCCATTCAGAAAGCTGTAACCAGTGTATGTGGGTTTCATAAGTCAATATTCCCTTTGCATTTCAAGCCTGAGCAGCTGAACAGCAGAGTGATTTAGCCATCCTTCTGCAAGGGTCTGCGGACATGTAGAATACATGTACATATTACTTTAATTTTGCAAACAAAGCCCACTTTATGTTGAAAGATTTAATTCATGCAGCAAGGTTTCGAATGGAAACACTGCTTGCCTATGTGTGGTAGGACAAATAGCATTTTAAGTGACTCTTCAATAGCTCCCATGACATCCCCTTAAACAATCAGAGGTACAATAAACCAGTGATTTAGATGAAGAAGCTTCTTGGTGGAGAAATAGATCAATAGGATTTAATGGAAAAAGTCACTAATTTTTACTCCAGAGTAAACACTGATGATGTGACTGGAAACTTGATAGTTCCTAGGTTGGATTCTCAAGCATCTGACATGTTCACTTGCAAGATATTATTCATCCTTGCTCTGACAAGGATCTTCCTTTCTGCATTACCCCCATCTCTCCCAGGAATCAGGTCTGACTAGCTGCCATCCACCTAACTTGTATTTCATATTTATCTTGCTCCAAAGCAAGACTCAGCTTTGTTTACAGTGGCCAATTGATAAAACATGTTTACCAGTGCCACTGCCAAAGAATAGAGACCATGGAGATTTCATGTTGGTGGAAACCTGCTGTGACAATGAGGGGTCTGCCTACTCTCTTCCAAATTTTTCCCTAGGTAGTGGAAGCCTCTGAGTTTTTAAAGAGAATGAAAATAAATAGAGCACAACTATGTCAGTGTCTTTGCACTGCTCAGTCCTGTTGCTGCGTATCCTGCCAGCTCTCCAGAGCTCCTGATGCTTTCCCTTTCATCTGCACAAGCTCTGGGGATTTTCTGGGGCTGTTTGTTAGTTACATCACTTGGCGGTATGCACTTTACACCAGAAGGATGTAAATCCCTCGTGCTCTTCCATAGAAAACAATGTTCTTTGCAGCTACTTTGAACAGTAAACCAGCAACAGCACAAGCAAAGCCTCAGCTGGCTGCCTGTGCCTGTGCCAGACGTGGCTTGTGCATCTGTACAGTCATATCGGTACACATGGGGCTTTCCTGAGCCTCAGACTCCTCCATCCACTTTCTGTGCTCTGCCCAGCGCCAATAAAGCAGTCACTTGCTTTGGGATCACCTCCTTCTTGCAGTAAATCTACCTGACAGATGGGAAGAGATCTTTGTGTCACACAGGACAAGATGCTGCACCACTTCTAGCAGCAGTTGCTGGAGGGGAGAACAGCCTCTGCTATTTGCCCTTTGAGATTTAACAGATGTATCAGCCAATCTATTTATGTTTTAGGAGTACAGCCCAGCATGAATTTGGCTGCTGAATTGTTCGTGAAGCCACGAACAAGCACATGGGAGATCTGCATGTTGCTCTGGATCTGGGTGATACTCCACATGTGTAGGGAACTCAGAGACCCTGTGTCCTTAGCAGGACTTTCTGCATGACAGGCTTAAACATGAGAAAAGTGAGTTGTCTATGTCTGCCCTGCAAGACTCAAAGAGAGCTCAAGAGGGGGGATAAAGATGCTCGGCTGTGATCTGTGTGCTCTCCCTTGTGCTGTTGAGTGCGGGTCTGGCTGCAGCATGGGCTTAAAGCAGCCACAGCTGTGTAAAAGCTGCTGAGTCTGGGCTCTTTCCTTCAAGACTGCTCTAAGGCACTAAAGGTGTTCAGGTCTTTTCTGGAGAGCTCTGCAGCCCTGTGTCCTGAGTTTATGGTTAGTGAGAACTGGTTTGAGCCTGTGCTGGCAGATTCTGGGTGCACCTCCATGTGTGTCACATAGAGGATGTGAAAATGTTTTAATATTTCTGTTTTTTAATATTTCTGGATAAACCTGTTCTGTTCATCAAGGCTGATGGGCATTTTGGATATTAAGAGAAAGCTGAGATCCTCACAGGCTAGTGGAGTCCTTGGGAGTGCAGTCCTAGGCAACACATACTGGTAAGTGTTGGGAAGGCCAGTGCAGAAAGCTAGGGCTCATAATAGGAGCTGGAAAATGTCACTGCAGCACAGAAGAGTTGTGAGAGAAACGGGTGACTTGGAGGTCAGTAATAAATAGTGTCCAGAGCACTCCAGGTAGCAAGGCTGTGCATACAGCCAAGCATTAACTTGCAGCTAAGCAGAACTGGGTAAATTGCTTCCATTTTATGGCATGAAAATCAGGCTAGGGGCACAGAGAAGTTATGAAACTGGGTCTGGTTAAAGGCTCAGTCCTTTTGCATTTTGTTCCCTCAAAGAATTAAAGGCATTGAGTTAATGAGGACAGCATTGGAATGGTCTCACAGGAGCTGAAGATCTCAGCAGTCCAGTTTGCAGCCCTACCCTGAAGCGAACACCTCCAGCAGGAATGACAAAACTTCTGTTACTGTTCTCTGCAAGTGAACTTCGCTGGTTCCTTTTCACTCAGCAGTTAAGGGACCTCTGAGCTTCCAGGATTTTTACATTGTAAGATGTATGTTTTAACTGCTCACTCATATAAAGCACAAACCTGGCTGGAAAGAAAAACACTGCGATGTATTATTTGTTTTGTTAATTGATTCAGACGGCCAGGAAAGAACTCATGTATGGGGGGAACCAATCTAAATCACTTTTATGGGCAGGGATAGTCGGTAGGGAATTTTGTTTTTACTGTGCTGCAGTTGAATATTTGGGATCAGGCTTCCTAAGTGGGCTTAATCTCGAGATTATAGTTCTCTGTGGAGCCATTGGGGTCACTTTGTAATTACCCAGCTTTCCACACTTCAGGTGATGAGAAGGACATGCATGGGAACAGCATTCTTGTACTTATTTCATTATAGGAGGGGCCTTCCCAGAAACGGAGGAGGTGCCCCAGTCTGCAAGGACTGGGGGGAAGAAGAAAGACCAAAACACACATCCATGTGTTTTTAGAAGTTCTCATAATTATCCCTGGGAACAATATATATGCTCTCTGAAGTTGTGTTCCTTGTGGATATATGGCTGTGATCTGGTTGAATTAATTACAACTGTGACTTCCTCATTTCAAACCATCACTGCTAAGCCGCAGACAGTAGGGCTAGAACAGAGAGCAAATTTTCAGCTGACTGTGATCAGCTAACCTCAGGATTTAACCCTGGGAAAGGATGCCAGCAAGTTAGACTGCACCCAGAAGGAACATCTAGATATCAGCTTTGCAGTCTAGCTTTATTTCTGCGGCTTTGCTGCATCATGAAGTAGTCTTTAGGAAAGTAAACAACAATAAAATAGAAAAGCAAAATACAATCCTGAAGTAACAGTGGGAAAACAAAGCAGACTTTGAATCACAGTTCCTAGTAAAACATGGTCTAGGGTGAGCTGTCCCTCCCTATGGCAGGGGTTGGAACTGGATGATCTTAAGGTCCGTTCCAACCCAAACCATTTTATGATTCTATGACACAACATTGAAGTTCAGTAATACAGGCAGAAGTTAACAAACTATAAACCATTTTACTCCCACAGGTCAGATGGAAACTGCATATGGAATAATTTTAAGGATCTAGCTCTCTGAATGCTCAGGCTTCCTTTCCTTATCCTTTTCTTACGTCCCATGATGTCAATGGATGTGAGAGGCGGTTAGGGAGGCTGTAAGCCACAGAACCAGTGATCTCGGATTTGCTTTCACCAACATAGACTAAGGAAAAGAACTAAACAAACTCACCCTTTCCACAAGTTCTGTTAGCAATGTATATGGGCATCACACAATTGAACTGCCTTGGGAGTTTAACTGAATGAGGAGCAAAGCAGAGGAGGCCTGCTCCTGCTTGTATCATTCACCTGCTATACACGCAGTTCTCAAGGATTAAACATCTTAAAAAGGATTTGAGCACATTGACAGAGCACAAGTTCAGCATAGACTATTTAACATGATTTATCCAAAGGCAACTCTTGCTTAAGACAGTGAACTGCTGCGTATTGAGAGCTTGAAGTGTAGAGGGGAAACTTTACAGTAGTTGCCTTTTTCTGCTTCTTTGCAGTCTGGCTACTGGCTGCTATAAAAGGCAGAGTACTGGAGCAAAGGACCTCTTTTTGTGACCCAGTGTAGCTGCTCATGTCCTCTGTATTCGGCCTTTGTAAGATGTTCTGGCAGACTTAGGTTGATCTTTAGAGGAAAATAGCATATATGGGTATGTTGCTGCTTGTTTAACAAGGCATTTGTGTCAGGAAGAAGAAGAAATCTCTATTTCATTGTGGTGTTTTCTCAGTGAAACTTTTCTGTTGTTGGCTCTGAAGACTTTCAAATTAAATTTGTCTGAATATTAGGAAAATTAATATGGAAGAGAATTGATGTCTGAAATGGATTAAATCCATTGTTCATTGTGAGCCTTCTTAACAAAATTAAAGCTAGTGCTCTCTCCTATGTGCATTTGTAATATTTAGGTAGCATATGTAATATAATTAAGCATAATCATAGAGGTTTATATTTTAATGAATAGAAAACCATATTGCACATGCTAAAAATATGTGTATTTTCATGATTAGGTAAATCAGAATGTTAGCTGCATGTTTCAGTCCTGTGTAAAAAATGCCTTCAGACTAGACAGAACTTCACCCTCAGTTTTCAGAGGGGTGATGCTCAAGGTGGTGTGTGGATGGTGTATTCCCATCCACTTGAGGAGGAGTGCTGCACAGAAGGCTATTAAACGTGAAGCTTAAAATGCAACCTGTAAACCAAGAACTGAGAGGCAATGCAAGGGGAAGGATTACTCTACACTTGCCCTATCACATCTTCGCTAAACATGCACTGCTGACTACTACCAGATGCATCTTGATGGACCTTTGGTTTGACCCAGTATGGTTGTCTCTGTGTTCCGCTGCGATCTATGAAAAGCATGATCACAAGTGAAGTTGTGTTGTTACTAAACAGTCCTTGGAATGGCAAACCTGTCAGCAATTTTTGGAGCAAAATTTTTACAGAAACCTTTTGAGTTTTGTTCTGTTTTGGAAGAAAATGAGTCCCCAGGTCAGCGTGTGAGGTCACTCAATCACTCAGCACTTCGATGCAGATAGCCTTCCAGAACACATTGCGAAAAGCACTAGCAGAAAGCTGGCTATTCGTTCACGTTTCACACCTCCTTAATTACCCACCTGTGTTCCTTTTATTATCAAAGCTTGAATAGGATCGCTCATAAAACAGACGCCGAAAGGAAATTGCTGGTTTGCTCAGATTGCATCAGCGGCGTAAAATGGAATCATTTAATATCTGAACACTCTGCCCCTTTCATTTTCATTTTCCTTTGTTCCTTCCATGCCACTATGAATCCTGCCCACCCAACACCTATGATACATTGAGCAGCACATGCCTGTAAGGGAAAGGGAGACATGATTTTACAGTTGTATACCTTTTTTTTTTGCCAGTCTAACACCTAGATTTCACACAAATTGCCATTTTAGTCCAACAAGGTACTGGAAAAGTAGTGTCAGGTCTCCTGGGATACAAGAAACTGCTCCATTTCCAGTCAAGCTGCTCTATGAGAGGTCTTTGAACAAACCAGAGCTTGGGTTAGGAGGTGTGTAGTGTCCAGTCTCTCCTGGTAACAAGTGGCTTCATTCTTACCAATTAATTTCTAGAAGTGAAAGAGTTGGTAAGACGTAGAGTTTTTAACCAATATGTAGTGTATCTGCAACCTGGTTGTGTGAGTAACTGCAATCCAATCCTATATGGCTTCTTATATTACAAAACCTGGACCAGTTTTATAACCCAAGTATGTAGGAATGAAATTATGGATATTTTCACACTATTCTTCTCTTTAGAGAAGAGATTCAGAGCAGCCCTGCAGAGAAGGACTTGGGGGTGTTGGTCGATGAGAAAATGAACATGAGCCGGCAGTGTGCGCTCGCAGCCCAGAAAGCCAACCGTATCCTGGGCTGCACCAAAAGGAGCGTGACCAGCAGGTCGAGGGAGGTGATCCTGCTCCTCTACTCTGCTCTTGTGAGACCTCACTTGGAGTATTGTGTGCAGTTCTGGTGTCCTCAACATAAAAAGGACATGGAACTGTTGGAACAAGTCCAAAGGAGGGCCATGAGGATGATGAGGGGACTGGAGCACCTCCTGTATGAAGATTGGATGAGAAAGTTGGTGCTGTTCAGCCTTCAGAAGAGAAGGCTGCATGGAGACCTCCTAGCAGCCTTCCGGTATCTGAAGGGGGGCTTATAAGGATGCTGGGGAGGGACTCTTCATTAGGTACTGTAGTGATAGGACAAGGGGTAGCAGGTTCATACGTAAAGAGGGGAAGTTTAGATTGGATATGAGGAAGAAATTCTTTACTGTAAGAGTGGTGAGGCACTGGAATGGGTTGCCCAGGGAAGCTGTGAATGCTCCATCGCTGGCAGTGTTCAACGCTGGATTGGACATAGCCTTGGGTGGCATGGTTTAGTGTGAGGCGTTCCTGCCCATGGCAGGGGGGTTGGAACTAGATAATCTTAAGGTCCTTTCCAACCCAAACCGTTCTGTGATTCTGTGATTCTATGCATGTTTTACTCTGTTCAGGGGTATTTCTGTTCTTGTCTTCACTGATCTGGAGTATTCACTTTGTGCTGCTTCTACCATGTTTGCCATTTACATTCATCTGGAACTGGCTTTTGCTAGTCTGACCTGTTGGTTTCTTTACTAAGGGCAAAACCCAGACATCATGGAGAACGTTTCATTATCGACGGCTGTGTTAGTTTGAAGCAGACTGTGCCATGAGCATCATTTCCAATGACATCTTATGAATTTCTGCTTCAGGAGTGGCACACTAATGTGGATTTTCCAGTGGTTAATGTGGGAAAATCCATGCAGCTCTTCAATGAGTGATTTGCCTCTGCTGTGACCTCTGTTCAAGGAATAGGCAAGAACATTTTGTTTTATTCTTCCACATCTGTCTTTGCAAGAAAAAGACAGCCATAAAAATTATTGGGAAATACTACCATGTATTTCATGTCATGTATGGAGACACAAAGAGGACAAGCTCACAAGTTTCATTTCCTTGTGCGACCAATTTAAAAGTAAATCCTTCTGGCATCTTTGTTGGGTTTTCATTTACCCAACAGCTCCCCTTCTGAAGGTGGTGCTTCAGTTATTCCATATTAGTTTGGATTTGCAGTCAGTTATGCCTTCTTGTTTCCTGACCTCAGTTTTCATCAAGGTGAGCTCCTAGTTCTGTGGGAGCTGTATGTTGTCTGCACACTTGACCCACCTTGCCCATACGCTTTTATCATGCCATTCCCCTTCTTCACACCAGAATGTTGCTCTCATTCCCATTTTCCCCAGGAGCTACAGGTGCTAACTTTCACGTCTTCCAAGTAGTAGAACATACATGGTTTCTGTACAATGGAGGGAGATGCAAAAGGTACTAGAGATATAAAAATATCTTTTTAGATATTTTTTCATCCATGCCTCTGCCAAACACAGAGCAGCAGGAACACAAGCATAGACACCATCTGTGTCTATGACAGGTCAGCAACATACCTTTAGGGTATAACAGTAGTTCATGAATCTGGCTCCGGATGTTAAATTGGGGTCAGCTGCAATGCCACGTAGTTCCTTTTGCTATGGTTTCTCCAACAATGGGCCTTGGAGAAATTTTCCCCAGAGGCATGGGAAATATGAGATTTTCTTAAAAAAAGAAGAAGAAGAAGAAAGACAAATAAATGATGCTTTACTGGCACAGTAAAGGATGAGCTTGAAGCCAGTCTGTGGCAGCGACCTTAGGGTTTTGTCTGCTTTGCTTTTTGCTCCTGCTCTTGCCCAGGCCATTGCATCCAGTGCTAGATCAGGAAGGGAAAGTAGAGGTTCAGGCTATTCCTTTACTAGAAGAAAACATTATGTTCCTCTTTGGGGTTCACTGTCATGAGGCACCTGGCCTGAGGTGAAAACCTAGTGGAGACAAGTTTGTTGTGTGAACAAGTGTGGGCAGGCCGCAATACAGGTTATGGGGAGAAGCCAACATTTACCTCTCACCACACACTTTATGACTGCTGCTCCATCTTCACCACTTTGTCATTTTACTTCCCATACTGGCAAACTCAGAATGACATATTCCTCTTTGTTCAGTGAAAAAAAGCTCCGTGGCTCTGAGGAAACACTTGTGCAACATAAATCCTTGCAATTCTGCCTTTTGCTGTTACTTTTGTTATGGATAGAGCCAATGCTTTTCTTTCTCAGCTTCACAAAATTTGTTGAGGTGCAACCTAAGAGCCAAAAATGGTGTCTGTTTTCCAGTGCAATGACATAAATGCTTACTTACATCTGTCTAGGTGGCAGCAGATCCAAAAAAGGTCATGATTTTTAACTGCATGGTTGAACAGATTCCTTGCACCTAGCTCATTCATTGAGCATCCTCCAGTCCCTTCTGTGAATGGCTGGACTGGATGGTCTTAAAGGTCTTTTCTGACTTCAGTGATTCTATGAGTCCATGAAAGTCAGAGCGTGGGGTCTGGCAAACTGAAGAACAAAGCTCTGGTTAATGGAGGGTGGAGATAAGAATCTGACTCTGTGTGCATTTTGGCAGGTTTGTATCATTTTATCCATGCAAAACAAAGGAAGAAAATCACAAAGGGAACTTGCAGCAACAAGGAAAAATTGTTTTCTCTTTCAGACTCTTCCTGTGCTATTCTTGTCCATTTTAACCTCCCTCTTTCATGAAACAAAAATCATGGAAACAGATAAGAAGTGACTTCAATTAAGGCTGATTCTTTCTTCCGTTTGAAAAGGAAACCAGGAAGCTCTCCACAGCCTTCTTTCTCTCTTTGAAGTGTTGACTTATCATCCTCCTCCTATTAAAATGTAATGGGCTAGCAGTGGCTCTGCTGGGATTTGACACCCAGTGGGGAACTGCACCTAATCCTACATGATCACCTGATCAGGTCTGGCTTATTTTTGCAAGTCATTGACCCCATCTCCACCATTCAAAGCAGAGGAGGGGGAGGACCAGACAATTACTGTAGACGACAGGCCAAGCCAGCCAGTCTGCACATAGGTGTCACAGAAGAGAGTTTCACACGTGGTCATGTACACAGACGCCTGCAGGCGGGACTGCCTACAGACCCTCCAAGAGAAGGAGAGAGGGAGGGAGGATTTTATCAGGTGTCTGGGTGCATGTGATCACACAGTGCTCCAGATACTGCCTTTATCTTCCCAACACAGTGGGTTGTGGTGACTTGCCAGTCACTTAGTGGAGTGGAAACAGCTTACAGGTCACAGCAACAAACAAACAAGGAAGGGAGCCAGGGAGACAGAAGACATCTGCTCTAACACCACCAGCCTTATCTTTGTCACTGGGTGGTGTGCCCAGTGTCTTGGGTCTGTCCATGTCAGCCCTGTAGGTAACAGAGATATGGCAGAGCTGCCATGAAACTAGGAGTGTGGGAAGGAAGGATATGGAAGGAAGATGGGCTTTATGCTTTCAGGAATAGCTGTGGCTTCCTTAGGAGGCAGACAGCTGTTACTGCCTCTAGAAACCTTGCTATTTCCCTAAGAGAGTGTCTTGAACCTTCTTGTCTGATTGTTTTTCCATCTGAGCTATGAAAAACACCTGAGCAGGGACTAGCGTTCTGTTTTGATCTTCTCTTTCTTCACTGGTGGAAAGGCAACATGAACTGGGGTTGTCATACCATGCACAAATGCCTTCTGTGCATCTGTTTTCTGGCATGGCAAAGCTAACCATACCTCAGTGCTCACAAAGAACACTCCTGTAAGTGTGTCCTGTAGAAAGGAAGCTGCTCCTTCTTTTTACCTGCTATGTGGTGGGCAATGTGTTTTACAGCCCCAGCTAGGGGAATAAATCTCAGATATTACATCGGAGATAATCTGTAGAGGAACACATCTGCTTCACCCCTCCCAACCTTGTCCCATCATCTCGGTGTTCTGGTGGCTACAGAAGGCTCAGATAAGGCTGGGACTGAAGTTGTTCCCTGGAAGGGTGAGAGTAAGAATGAAGAAGATAGGAGGATTTTTGGAGCAATGGCTGTTTCCCCCTCTTCCCTCTTCTCCTGCTTTTGCTTAATTTTGCTGGCCTAGCCCTGGATGTTTGGGAACATTTTTTTCCACCTAAAATGAAATCAGTTCATCTGAGCTGTCAATTAATAGCTGCAGTCATTGCAGTCACTCATCACTACTTGTTCACGGATGGCGAAAGGGAGGGCAGAGGCAGGTAACTGCAGGCATTTGGCATACCTGGGCTTTTCCCAGGCCTGTTTCTTCTCTCTCCTTTTCTCTCTGTGTCCAGTCAAAACCAAGGCCATGCTGTTCACTCAACATGGCCTCTATTTTATGACTATGAAAACAGCAGCAGGCAGAAGGTTTCCAAGAAGAGCACAGTTGTGTGTATGCCTGTCTCGTATGTGGGATCATCTGCAATGATTTTGGCTTCTGACAGTGGCTGTCTGCAGTTGCAGAGATCAAAGTCCATAAAGAAACTATACCAAATTGCACAAGACTGACTGGGAAGTAGCATCAACACCTCACGAAAATCAAAGTAAAATGGTTGGATTCTTCATTTTTCTGCAGGACTTTTCATTTCAAAGTCAAACTTAAGAAAACCAGCAGACAAAACATCATGTATACTTTGCGCTGGATCATAAGACTTGGTCAAAAACCGTAGCTGAACTGAGGGAATGAATTCCAACTACTTCTAGCTAGCACGATTAAGGTGCACAAGCCTCTCTGGCCAGCCATAAACAAAGCACAACTAGCATTTGTAGTGGGCTGCCTCAACAGCAATGACCCGATATCCCACACACCTCTGTTAACAGGAGAAAGCTTTTTGTAGCAGTCCAGAGCAAGCAGCAAACTCGTACCTCTTGAGATATGGCAAGATATTGGGATGACTCTTTCTCAGGCATGTTTTGACTCCATATCTGGGTTTTATTGTTGCTGCTCACCTCACTGTCTGGAGCACAAGATCCCAAGCTCCTCTTTACCTTTTTTTAACCAAAAGTGAGAGGAACTCAAGCCCAAGCACAGCGACTTAGGTGTGTCAGCAGCCAGAACTGAGCTGGAGAATCAGATCCAAACACCATTTCTGTCAGGCTGACCTTTGCTATTTTTCTCTTTTGGTGGTTTCAGGGAAGTGCTTGCCACTAACATGTTTCTTGTTTGTTAGCTGTGTTTTCCACCTAATGAGTTGACCAAAGTTTTCTAAATGGAAAACTGACTATGAGTGACTATGAATTTCATAACAGATTTCTACTAAGTAACAGTTTATGGCAGAGTCTTTAAAGCTTTCAGGAATTGTTAATTTTTACACAAATAACTTCAGCGGACGTGACATGATGAATAACAGGGAACTGAAATCATCGAGGAAGTAAATCTTCTATGGACTCAAATCAGTCATTTTTTCATTTGAGCCCTGGTCGAGCTGCAGAGAAAGTTTTGACCCATTGGTTGGGGTTTTTTAAAGTCCCACATAGTCTTCAAAGTAAGAGTGTATGTTCAGTCCTGGTTTGAAAAGAAATAACAATTCAAATCAGTTTTCAATTTGGGTTTGGGTTCGATTCAAAGCTGTCAAGTATAGTCACAGAATGATTAAAACTGTTCTCGCAGCTCTGGCCATGAGGAAGCTAAGGCAAACCCAGAGGACATGCAGATCTGGACAAGTACTCTTGTTATTAGCTAATTTTTTTCTGTTAACTAAATGTTCACACAGACCAAAGCCTCATTGTTTTAGGCAGGGCAAGAAACAAGTAGTAAAAAATTACCCTGGCCCAAATAAATCTTCCGGTCTAGAGGCACAAAGCTGGTACAAGATGAGAAAGAAGTAGTGATATCTTCTTTCTCAGACAAGGAACTGAGGCATGGAGAGGTGAAATCACTTGGCAAAGAGAGTGCAGGAAGGCTGTAGCAGAGCTGGGAGGTGCATCCGAGCACTGTGATCCCCTCGCTGCGACCACAGGCTGTCCTTCCTGCCTCACCCTCCGCACTGGCTCATACGGCACCCGGTCACATCTCCATGAAACAAGACAGAACAGTGACCCAAGTGGCCAGGGGAAGAGGGGAGAAAGAAAGCCAGTTTATTTTTCTTTCTGCTACTTTATCTCACTTCAATGGGAGCAGTTGAAAATGTCGAGGATAAATGAAAACAACTGTTGGGCATCAGTCCAAGTGGTTAACAAAGAACCCCAAACTCTTTTAAGTCCTGCAACTAAAAGGTGCTGGCATAAAAAGAATAGCATTTTTCTTTGTAGAAATCATTTGTTGAACTCTAGTTCTGCATAGGGCTCCTTGTCTCCTCTCCCTTCACTTCCCCACACTTCAAAACCAAATCACACTCCCCCTCTATGCTATATTAGATGTTTCCTGAGAAGCACTATGTTGTCATCCACATGTGAAATCAGTCTAAGATGTCCTGTCTTAGATGACATTCTTTAAAACCAAGTATGAGGGTCCGCCTCCCAAAACCATGTGTAACTCTGGAGCTGGGGTCAAATGCCAGGTAACTATTTTCATCCTTGACTCGATAGAAGATTTCCTGCTGTTTGTGGGGCTGTAGTATGTCCAAAAGCACCTGTTCATCTTCGACAGAGAGGCTTTGGAAAATTATGTAAGAAGCCAAGGGAAAAGGTAGGACTTTTAAAAGGAAATTCCTGATGCACTAAAGCAGAACAGACAACCAGAATAGGTTTAGTAACCCAGTAAAGAGGCTGACCTGGGAAACTTGGGTTGTAGAAGTGGTTTGACTGGGGAGGGAGCCTATGTTTTCTGCAGGTTGAAATCTAACAAGTTGGGTGCCAACACTGACCTTATCGCTCTAGAAGAAAACAAGAAAAAATTCCCAGAATGTGTGTAGAGGGGAAAAGTACATTATTTTGCTTTTGTAAAACCCACAAATACTCATCTCAAAATATCTCAAAGGCACAAACTTGGGGGCGGTTGTTTAGTGGTGGCGTATTATGGCATGTGAATACCTCTGCCATCTCCTCTCTCCTTCTGAAGCTTCACCCTTCTAGTTACAGCATGGTGAAAGAAATAGCTAATTTGACATTTCCAATTCCTCTTGTTCTCGATATCTGTCGGGAACAGAATGAAGAAAATGGAGATCTCTGGAGAGAATGGGAAGAGGAGACCATTTACAACAGCTCACTTGTATACAAGCCTAGAACAGGGCCTCTAGACCTAGCTTTTCCCATTCCTCAGTTGTCAGAAGAGCCTTCAAGTCCTTTGTTAAGTGACAATTTGTGGAGCTGACTGATCTGGCTTTTGTTTAGATGTCTGAAATCTATCCCATCCACATAATGCAATCTTGCTATTTCTTTTGTTAGCTGTTTAATAATGAAGCCAAATGCCCCTAAAAGGGTTAACTCAACCTCTTTTTATGACAGTCTTTACTGTTGCAGATGATTATATGCATGATCCTCCAAACACCAAACTCTAGTATATTTTTGATGCACAAGAATATCTCACTCTGCAGACTGAAATAAGTTGCCTTCTGGACACATCTGTCTCTGCTGCCAATAAAGCTTGAACTGGAGAGGACAAAACCGCCTCTAAAACCAGTTTTGTTCCCTACAGAATGCCAGTCACCACTTGCATTAGAAGGAAGCAGCAGTGAAAGAGAAAGAAAACTCTAAAATGCTCATTAGGTCGGAGATATAGAGTGGGATTTCTGTAGTGTGGAACATGGACTACATCCAGAATTCCTCAGGAGGCTCCAGGGAACCAATGGATGCCTCCTGTAAAGCAGGCATCAACTGTCTTCTCAAGACTTAGAAACACCTGGTTTTGGCCATGTCTATACAGAGGTCTTGCAAGCCTGGAGGTGCAAATGTGAGAAGAGGGTGAGGAAAGTGCAGCCAGAAGCTCAGCCTGAGGTTCTGGAGGAGGCTGAACATGCAACCATGTTTTGATCTGGGTTTGAACAAATCTTTATACCAGTTTCCAATAAGGAGTTATTTAGATGAATCCTGGCTTTGCAAAGCTTGGGTTTATGGAAGTTCTGAGCTTTCACAGTTTTGTCTGTGGTAAAGGTGGTCCGAAGACATGCAATGACCCAGGATGCACTATCAGCTGAAAAATCAAATCAGTGCCTTTTTTCATTTTTTGGTCTTGGGAGAAACATGGATCTTAATACATTTGTAAATCCATTACCTATCCATAAAACAGCCAAACTAACTCCTCATCAGTAAGCTGTGAAAATAAACCCATTATCATAATCAGTTATGAAATGCTTGGATTCCTTTCTGATAAATGACATAGAAGAGGCCACAAGGAAATGAATAATCACAACTTCAGAGCAGAGTTTGAGTAGGGTGCTGAAAAGAGATGACCTGGGACCACATGTTGATCGTAGACGTTAAAGTAAAATATTCAGCATCTGCGTATTAAGCTAGAACTCCTTGGAGGCTGTTAACTGAGGCAATGATGCTACCAAAACCAAAACAAACAAAAAAAGGATATCTCACATCCACTGGTAATTCCGTAGCTACAAGAATATCCTTCTTCAACGCTTCTGGACTGGCATAGGTCTAAGCAGGGAATATCTAATGGAGTCAGAAAACTAAGTGGGTGAGGAAACAGGCCCAAATGGGGATTTATGTGATAACAGTGTCAGAGTAATAAAGCCCACCCATTCAGTAGCGTCTCTCTTGCTCCCTTCTGTGCTCACATCTAGAATATCTTATCCCTTCATTGGTCTGAGTGGTTCTTTCCACTGTGTTGTGCAGGAGGAAGAAGCAGCAAAATCATCTGGCCTGATTTCCCTTTCTGATTTCTCTTTCTGATTCCTCAGACCAGAGTAATTCCACTAAAGTGAAATGGATTCATAAAAACACTGGGCTAGATCAGAATTGGTCTCTAAACACCTATTTATAATTCCCTGAGGATGACAGAAGGGAAAAAACTGGGGATGTGCTGAAACACTGCCCCAGGCACATTCAGCTGTTATTAAAAAGAATTCACTTCCATGGAAATTGTATTTCATCAGCTAATTAAAGAGATATTTACCCTCTTCTTTAATTAATATCTTGTATCTTCCTTCCGAAATACTTAATCATGGAATGAAATCATCATAGAAATATTGCCCTGAAGTTAGCATTGGCATTTTATATCTCAGCAAATCTCCTGTGTGTGTGTATGCATATATATATGTATGTGTGTGTGTATATTTTAATAGCAGTAATTATAAACTACTCTGCCAGCTTACAGGGCTGCTTTACACTTGTGGCTTGCTGCCAGGCTTTTTTCTCCCAGTGCCTGATGAATAGCAACTGTTGTGCATGCTGGATCTGTGCTCCATTTAAGCAATATCCCTGAAGAAATTGGTCTTCTTAGCTGTTAAGCACAACTTTGTTAGGCAGTGCCTGGGGCAATTGACAAAACTCATTTGCTAACTAGAAACTGTAATCAGTGGTTTGTGTATCAACAACGTACGCTTTCAGTAAGGACACATTATAATAGATGGAAAATCAGTTATTTCCTGAGCATCAACAACCAATTTTCTACCAGTTAGGCTAGAGATGTATATCCCAGAGGTATGTAGGAGACAGCATTCACTGGTGTTAGCTTAAGCATGGGGAAGATAGTAGCAGAACACATGGCAGCAGACTTTCTAAACACATAAAATAAACCATGCTGGAATATTGCCACCTGTAATTCAAGTGCAAGTTGTGAATCTTGCTAAACTATTAATGTTGCATTGAAATGGAATAAACTGCAGTCTCTGTCATTTGGAATATCTCAAGCTGGCCTCCTTACAGTCCTGAGAGGTGTTAAAACTCAAACAGAAGTTATGGGCTTGAGGCAGGTGCTGCTGAACCTTTGCCATACTGGAGACCAGTCCAAGGCTAATAATCCCACCTGCGCTTAAAAATAAATCTGTGAATTTACAAGATGAAGCCTAACTTCCTGAAGCAAGCCTTACTCTTGCCATTAAATCAATATGCAATGTTCAGCCCATTCTTACATGGTTAGACTTGATGATCTTAAAGATCATTTCCAACCTAATTGGTTCTATGATTCTGTCAGTGGAGCATCACTCACATGAGCCCTTTCTTCCCATTCATCTTGGAGACATTCCTCACTCAGAATCCTTGACTCAGCTCAGCTAATCCGTTAATATAAAAAAAACCAAACATCAGCAGGATGTAGCTTATCAGTTATTTCTGAAATGTTCTTATCTCTTTTAGTGTTTCTCACTGGGAAATAATGTGCAGACTTGTTTTTCCCCTTCCCTTTCTCTCAATTATATGTCTGGAGTGCTCTACAATTGGTATGCAGCAAACCAACAGTCATAACCTAGTTGCAACAATTCACTCACTTCAGTAGTCTTAGAGATTTCAGAAGGGTTGAAGCTTCCTTTCTGATTCAAGAGCTGGAAAACCAGGTCCCAGAAGCAAGTGATTACATGCAGCATCAGCCAATGACACTGACAGGTCTCAGCACCTTTTTTTAAGTGTTTTTAAGCACTTAACTTTGAAGTGTTAACTGTGTTAACAATTTCCTTCTTCATTTCTGTCCTTAACATGATGAATTATTAGAACATTATTAAGTCAACCCTTTGTTAGAGAGCATGACAAATCCCTAAGTGAAAGCGAGATGCCGTTGGACTGAGTGGCCTGTGGATCTTGCTGTTATAAACAGAATGATTGCAATTCCTTGTGATTGTTTTTCACTGGAAAGATGGATTAGTAGGCAGGCATGTAACTGGAGCTGTAAGTTACAACTTATCTCAGAAAGTTTTAACTTTATGCCTTTGCATGCCTGGGAAGTAATTTTTAAAGGCAGCTTTAGCCTTTATGAGTCCCTGTGGATTGCTGCACAAATCTGTGGCTGCAAAGACTGTCCAGGCTTTTTGATGAGGGCCTGGGAGTTCAGGCAGGACAAAGGGAATCATGACTCAGTTTCTGCTCCTGAGAGTGTCACCAACTCTGGCTGTGTCACTAAAGTTCTCTAGGCTCCAGCTTTCCATACAAGACAGGCAAAGTATGATCTGGACTATTTTAATGTTTTGGCAATACTTAGAGTGGCTAAATGGTACCACTGAGAAGGATGAAGAAGTGTTTTAGGTCAGTGCTGAGTTACAGGACGCCTGATGTCCACACCTTTGTCTATCCCTAGGCTTGTTGATGAAGACAACACTGAAGACTGCTCACAGTTGTGGTGTGATTGGTGTGAGGTCTGACATGAGGAGACTTAGGGGCCCACTGACAAATCCTTACACATCTCTGCCCCTCTTCTTCCTCCCCTTCAGAGCTCAGTCCTCTGGTCAGTGGGTACCACACCTTTTATGCTGACTAAACAGTTAAGAAATTCATGCCTCTATTCTGTGCCCATTAATTCAATTACTGATCAACATGATCAGGTGAGCTTTAACTCCAGTATCTAGGAATTGGTGTTTATTACACAGGAACAGCCTGAACAGCCAGAGGTTCATCTCCTTGTCTAGGACAGATGGGAACTATCCAAACGTTTTCATCTGCCAAACTTAGTAAAGAAATGATAAGACCAAAATAAGAATTCTTGGGATTTATCCTGGGGAAAGACGTATTGACAGATCACCAGGATAAGCCTGGAACTATGGAGTACTTTAGACATTTTAAAGGCTTTCTTGATTTGTTCAGGAGTCTTTTCAGATTTGTCTGTTCTTGTATTATCTGATCTGCTTCACCCATCAGTCCCCCTCATTAAGCAACAGATTCTGGGAATTTTAGTAGGAATTTAGGATGTGGCAGACATTGATTGTTTCACTTTTCCATTTTCGATCGCAAAAATGACGTTCAAGTACCAAGGAAAACAAGTCATGGACATTCAGCCATGTGATTAGGAGGGCTGAAGCAGAATATGCATGTGTATACAGAATACATCTGCAAACCAGGCTGTGATTTACTGCTAGGCTTAAAAATGCTTTAAAGACTTCTAAGCACAGGAAGAAATATGCTGTTAGTAAAGCTTCCATGTTATCAGCCCAGCTAAATAATGATGTGCAATGTGTCATGTGTAAAGAATATATTAATGCTTGGATAAATATTTTCCTAATGTCTGCTTGGTTGATATCTCCTTGGCATATAACCAGCGGATAGTAAATAACACTCACCACTCTGTTTACTTAAGGTCTATTTTCTTTCTTGTCTTTTACATTGGCAATAATTTTGGGGGCTAAAGGGGAGGAAAATGCTGAGGGAACTGGAGCCTTATAAAATGTTTGTTTTCCTTACAGATTTAACAAGAAATAAACTGTTTATGCTTCAGTGTTTCACTGCCATAGAAATGTTAGATGATTTTGTGTGACTGTCAAAGTGTTTAATGTGCAGCCAAGCAGTAGCTTTATAGAGAGAGTGGGAGGGGAGGAAAACAACAAGAAACTGAAGGAACACAATGAAAAAAACAAATGATTCCACTTTACCTCATAGTTCCTAGTATGTTTTTTTCCCTTGCTCATGGGCATGACTTAATGCTGCTTACTTTCTTTGGCTTCAAACTGCATTTGTTTTCATCGTCTGTTTTGACAACCTCTTTCCCCCTCAGGCTCATCTCTAATTGAATTTGTCATGCAATCCTCACCTCCCCGAAATGGTTTGTGCAGGAGGGAGGCTGGGAGGCAACTGGACCCAGGTTGGTTTCTGTAGTGTTACCTCCAGAAATCAGCCTTTTCCTGTCCAACCTTGGGAGCTGAGAAGCTTGGCGTTGTCTGGCATCCCACAAATGTGGCTGTCATACTTCCAGACCTAATCTGATACCTTCACACAGCTCTCAGTGGACTTTCAGTTCAGATCCCTACCAACTCCTGCCCTTCTCTGCTGTCATCTATGTCACAGGGTAGACATGCTCTTAAAGAGCTGTTTATTTTGAGATTATATTTCTCCCTGCACTCACAAAATTGCAGCTTTCCAGCTAAATTCTGTCCTTTATAACTTCCTTGTGTATGGAGGGATGTCAGTAGGGTGCACAGAGTGGACTGTAGAGGTCCCCAAGCAAGGAGGCAGACCTGAAATACTGTAGTTTATTCAGGTATACAGGCATGACAGAACTTGGCATGTGATGCTTAGTGAGGCCCCGGCTGTGATTTGTCCAAGTGGTCAAGAAGGAACTTGAGAATGTTATTTCTTTATTTTTCTCACTTCAGATATTCTCAAGCCTGTCAGCCTCAAATACTGTGCTTTTATTCTTAACAAAGCAAAAGAACACTTAAAAAAACAACCTGAAGGTAAGTTCCCATGCAGGTACATGTTTTCTGTATTAAAGAACTGGCTATCTTTTTCTCTCCCATTCCACATTAACAAAATTAAGTTCTTCTCACACCTAAAATAAGGTTTGTTTGGTTTTTAACATTTCTATTGCTGAATTCAGCTGAGCAGTTCCACCCTGCAAGCTAAAGCTGATAGCGTTAGGCATGGGGGAGGGATATTAACATAAGAACACTCATCTTGTTCTTTAGCGTAAGTGGAGCCATCATGCTGTCTTCATCTACTCCAAAGCGCTGTGTCAACATGTCCCTGTAACAAAAGTGTTCATGGTATCTAGATAACACATCACACGTTTGACACACCACTGTGTTATCTCAACTGGCCAAACACTAGAGATAAACAGTGTCACGAAAGTGCACACGTGCATTAGACAGGGTTTGTGATCAACTCTAATTTACAACCTTTGTATCTAACTGCAGCATAAACAAAAATATGACAGACTTGTATTGCCTACATTTGAAAGATAGCCTGTAGGAAATGTCACATTACGAAATCAGAAGTGCTGCGCTTCAGAAATCAGAACATTTCCTACCTCTCCCTTCCAGGTGCCTAAGTGCAAAAGGGATAGATACTTACTAGTATTTTAACTAATTGATAGTTAAGTCTTTTCCTGAATGCACACACCTTCTAAAATGTATGTCTAAAAATCATCAAAGTCAAATTATTCCATTGTTTCCAATAGATTCTTTTCCTTTGAACACCAAATCTCTCCCTCCCCCCTCTAGTCCCTCCTCAGAAACAAATCCTTTTTTGCTTTGTGTTGTCAGACTAGAAAGGAAATACTTTGAACCCTCCAAAACCCTGTTGTTTCACTGATGAATCACAGCATACAGTGATGGGCTAAAGGGGTTACTTTTCCTACAGCAGTGCAATCTGGAGTAAATGAGAAATCAAACTACTTATGGCAATGCCATTGTTAAGTGAATAAATATTTCCAGACAGAGGATTCCAATTTGTTATACTATTTTCTTTCTCTCATACACAGATGATGTGAGAGCCTTGCAAATAAAGGATATAATGTCAGGGGGACAGAAGTAGGAAATGAAGATCAGTTTCCTTTTCTTCTATCTTCACCTCCCAGGGAGAAGTTAATTTTGGCTGTGTTCAGTCTCAGTTCACAGAAAGAGGAATGCTAAAAAGCTTTATTCTTGTAAAAGTCAATTGCCAAATTAAATGGAAAGAGGAAGCAAAAATAATAATAGTAAAGATAGAATTTGAATCAGTGGGGAAAAGCCAATATCCTCTCCAGAGTTCAGCTCTCACCCCTTTGGCACCTTTATTTGCCAGCTCATTAGGAAACATCTTCTCAATATTTTGCTTTAATTGAAGTGGACAGATGCTGTTTCTCCACAAAAGGAAGTGGTATGAAGAAAGCCTGTCAGTCACTTTGGCATTTTCTTTTATTGCATTTTGTGTTTATTGACCTTTTGGTTTTTTTTTGCTTCCCACAAATAAACTCAATGAGATAGACATGAGTCCCCTGTCAACAAAGAAACAGAAATCATGCCTGTAGGCATATGCCCTGGTCTACACTTTCAGAAAGCTTTGCCAGGCCAGGTTTGACAGATCAACTTTATATATATCTTTTACACGCTGTCAACAGCCCTTTTTATTTAGAATAAACTAAGTACTGAATAGGCAGAAATATCTGGGCTTAACCAAGATACAGGATGGAAAGGCATGGCCAAATCATATTCTATGTACACCATGGTGTAAAACATCTGAAGCCCGTGTGGTCCCATTGTTGTAACTGGCAGGAAGTCCAGCAGAAAACCAGCCAGCCCTGCTCTGAAGTCCCAGCCTCATTCCCCACATCTTCTTGGCCAATTTGAAGGAAACTGGGTGAGGTTTAAGGGCTGAGTTTTGCAGGAGGTCAACTGAGAGGCTTTTAAGTCCCCAGTGGCCTCAAAATCCAGCAAAACAGGACTGGATTTGGTTCCCATGGCTCTGCTTACTGGCTGTTCTGAAAAATGAAGTCCAGAGGTATTGTCCTGGGTTCAGCAATAGCAGCCATTTTTCTCCTTCTTAGTAGCTGGTGCAGCACTGTGTTTTTGACTTTTGGCCTGGGAATAGCACTGATAACACCAATGTTTTTAGTTGCTGCTCAAATGTTTCCTCTGACTAAGGACTTCCTGAGTCTCATGCTCTGCCAGGGAAGAGGGGAAGCCGGGAGGCAGCAGAGACAGGACACCTGACCCAAACCGACCAAAGAGGTATTCCATACCACAGCATGTCATGCCCAGGATGTAAAAACTGGGGGCAAGGGCCTGGAAGAGTTGGCTCAGTGCTTGGTTGGGCTGATTATCAGTCGGCAGGTGGTGAGCGGCTGTATTCTCTTCCCTTGTATTTCCCTCATCATTATTATTATTGGTGGTAGCAGCAGTGGTTTGTGTTATACCTCAGTTACTGGACTGTTCTTATCTCAACCCGTGGGAGTTACATTCTTTCGATTCTCCTCCCCATCCCTCCAGGAGCGGGGAGGGGGGGAAGAGTGGAGGGGAGCTAACGAACTGTGTGGCTGATTTACGGCTAGGCTTAAACCACAACAGGTATCCACAGCAGCGTAAGCAGTAGATGTCTTTTAGCTTGTGTCTAGCCTGGATCAATGTTCACCCCGAGGGTTGCATTCCTTCCAGCCCCCAGCAGAACCTAGGTACACCTGCATCCAGGTGGAAGTTAAACGGAGTTTCTCCATGCAGAGGAGCAGGGAGGGTTTCCAGTGCACACTGAGTATTGGTCTGAATCCCATATTGTTCATGTATCTAATTACGCCCAAAGCCACTCCCTGTCTATCTATTCTTTGTCTCTTTGATTCAGCCTCTTCACTAATACTGCCTCATGTTCCTGAACACAGCCTGCTGAAGTCACTGTTCTGCATTAGCAGGCTGCTGGAGCATAATGGTCCAGTCTAAAACCCACCAAAAGCAGCATGAGGCTTCCCATGGGCTCACTGGGGTTTTGCAGTGACTTCTAAACATATGGCCCACTTTTCCCTCTGCACCAAGCTCATGCGGGATGAGGGAGCTTTTTTGGAAATTGTAGCTATTGCAATAACTGACATTAACTCATCTTAGTCACGGACCAAGGTAATTGCCAGAATCACCACTGCAAACTCCATTAACTGATCCCTGCCAAGACTAACGAAGCTGTTAACTTAAAACATCCCCCTGTGCCTTCATATAGTCTGTTTTATTGTGCTATGTAAACCAGTGGTTAAATAAGCAGTCCTCATCTACACTTTGTAAAGGAAGAGCAGTGCTTATCAGGAGAGGAGAGCCATGGGTTTGCTACAAGGTTATGCTTACTCTCAAAAATGTCATACATCATCTGGGAAATCACAGCCTCAAAAGGCATTGAAGCCAGGCATTTCTTTCTAGGACAGACATGAGGTGATGCTCATATGTACATAAGTGGTGGCTGGAGAGGTGAGGAGCAGAGCCTGCAGCATGGCTGGGAGCAGTCCTCTGCAGGACAGGCAGAACATCATTACAGCAGTTCTCTGTGTGTGTGCCCAGAACTGGCTGTGTGGAGCTGGAGTTAAGGCAGTGCACAGGCCGTGGGAGTGATGAGGTGATTCAGAGCAAATAAAGCTTAATTAGTGCAGAGTGACCCTTTAACAGTAGTTTCCAGTGTGATGAAATACCCACCACCAGTGATCAAAACTTATAACTTAATCACATAGCATTTTTCTTGGAAATATGCGTTTCCTTCAAGCTTTCACGTTTTTCTCTTTTTAGTTGAGGGAAAGGGTAATACATACCTCTAACACAGACTTGAAGCTGTTATTCCCCTCTCTGCTGTTAATTCTCATGGACAGCTCTGGTTTTTTCCCTCTCTGATTTGCAGGCTTGCCAAGTTTTCTAATGCTGCAGTGAGAGAGCAGGACCCAACTCTGGTTCAAGTGCTCCATTGATAAGAACTGATTGGGCATCAGGAGAGTGTGCTGTGCTCTTCAGCTTCTCCATCTGAGGGACCGTGTAGGACTCCTATAGCTCCACAAGGAGAGGAATCTAGTGACCCGGGGTAGGTGATTCCCAAAGAAAGGGGCACCCCACAGTGGTGATCACAAATCAGGCATGACAGTAACACAGGGGAATTGCTTCCAACCTTCATACCTTTCCTTCTTCACTTTCCACCTTCATAACACACTGACCTAACACGCCCAGGATCCATGTTGCAGAGTATGTGGAGATGGACCAAAAGTGTGGCTTTTCCTCCTTTTCTGTCCATTCTGTGAAGTGGGATGAAAAGCTAAGATGGGAGAAAAGGGAAAGGGCAAAATGTATCAGTGGGACAGTAAAAATCACTGGTTAAAGCAAGATAGCCACAGGGGTCAATGACAGAGCGTGAAGAGGAGACATCCTAAAGAGTTTTGATAGCAGGCTTTGGTGGCATTTGGCATGGAGAAGCTTCTGGAAGAAGAACTCAGGCAAGGAGTGCAGTGAGGTCCACCAGGCATTGTGGTCAGACAAGCAGACCTTACCTGGAGGTAAGGTATCAAGTTTGGTGTGAAGAGTGTTAGCTGGAGAAGACAGGGATTGGTTTCACAAGAAGAGGTGGGCAGAAGGAGAATGGTGCTCAGTATGGTCCAGACAACCCCATGTTTAATTGGTAAAGCAAATATTTGGGGAGAGTCTGGGAGTGGAGTTGTGCATAGCTATGGCACCAGGCACGAACTACTGAGAACCTGAAGGGAGCATATAAATGGATCACAGTATTTTTAAGTGCTTCTATGCTGGATTGTCGCAGAGCAAATCTGCATGTTAACAGTCTTGTCAAACAGCACATCTTGCTTTCATCACAGGCTGATTAGTGGAACACACATATTGTCTCAGCAATGTCCTCAGCCTTTTCACTTCCCCTCAGTTGCTGGTGTGCTCTGGCCCACATCTTTCAGACTGTAACTCTGTGGAGCAGAGACTGTTTTTCAGTGCAGAGACTCATGTTGTTGATCTGGGTTCAGCCCCAAGCAATACTCAAATGCAAAACCATAGCAGCCCTAGCACAGCAGGAGCCTGGGACAATGAGTCCTGACACTGGGTTTTCTGAAGCCTCTAATAAGATGCAAACTTGACTTTTCTTTCTCTAGTTGGGACACTTGGTCTCCTCTCAGGAGACAGATGTTATCTCAGGTACATAAGAGCTGAGATTGCACTGAAAGTATTCTCCCATGGGGAGCATTAAGCCCTCTCTCTTCTATCCATCTGCCCTGGTTTTGTGGCATGTAGGAACATAATATGCATGAGACTTCCCTCATGCATCCAGTTCAGCTGAAATTGGCCCATATGTTCAGAAGCTGTAAGGGGTAGGGGAGGGTAACAGAAAAAAGATGGATTCATAAGAAGTCCAGCTGCAAAATACTGCTAATTGCATGGTCCCTTACTGCTCGAATTGGGGTTTCCGTTAGCAAATTAAACCCACTCCAGATAAGATACACCACAGATGAGAGTCAGCCACAGCTCTGCTCGCTCTCTGGAAAGCTTTTAGAATATTGCTCTTTTCATTTCCCTTGCTGACAGGGCCTCAAAGGACAAGGGCTGCAATTGCAGAAGACGCTGCAAGAACCCGCTGACAGGTGATTAACAGCTCCTGGATGCTGTGAGCCTGACCACACTTCTGACCATGGGAGCAGTTAAACAAATTATCAGCAGGGTGATTTTGTGGTTAACTAACCCTTTTCTCTAAACAAGTCTGCTAATGACATTTCCCGGGCCTGGCACCCCGATGCACTTGGAAGCCAGGAGCTGTGTGCTGAGGCCTACTAACAGGCTGCTTTAAAACACAACAATAACAACAACAAAGAGCAAACTGGAAGGCAGAAAGAAATCTGGACTGTCAGTAGCAGGCACAGCATAAACTGAATAAAGGAGTGAATTTTAATAGACTAGTTCTCTGGGGACACTTTCAGCCAGGTGAGGAAGCTAGAATAGTTTTGGTGCCATCTATTTCAGGGCAGTCTTTACCCAGAGCTTTCTGTCAGAGCCAATACTCTGCTCTTCATCCCAGACGAAGCCTGAGATTGTGATAAGCCCCTGACTTTTTGGAGGATTCAGGAATCAGAATGTGAGAAGTTGGCTGAGATCCTGAACATGGGCAGCAATTGAGCAAACACTTCCCCTTGCTACTTGTCCAAACCCGCCATTGGAACCAGTCCAAGGGCTGAAGGAACGCTGGTGTCACACCATGGGACACGAGGGAGATGAATCCCCAGGGAATCTCCTGTCAGCACTGTGAGGTGTTGGCTGTATGTGAGAGAGAAAGAGGGATCCACTTAACATCTTCTAGGATCATTGTGGGGTTTGTAGAATGGTGAGTGCAGAAAGCTTCACAATAAGTCACTCAAATGGGATTTGATCACAAATGGAAGTTACTGCTCTGGTATGTAAAGGCGGTTGGTGAAGATGGGAGGTAGCATATATAGGCATATTGTCTGACGGTTCTCTGAGAGGAAGAAAAAGTTCTTTGCTGTAATGGTGGTGAGGCACTGGAATGGGTTGCCCAGGGAAGTTGTGAATGCTCCATCCCTGGTGGTGTTCAAGGCCAGGTTGGACAGAGCCCTGGGCGGCATGGTTTAGTAGGAGGTGTCCCTGCCCATGGCAGGGGGGTTGGAACTAGATGACCTTAAGGTCCTTTCCAGCCCTAGCTATTCTATGATTCTATGACTTCCCCTGGAGTAGCAGGGTGCTCCAGAGCTGCTTCAAGCCTGCTGCTCGAACTATACTCATGATTTGGCATGAAGGCACACTTTTATTGATGTCCAAAGGCCTTCACCAGGTTAGTTGAGCTGAGGGATGTACCACCAAGAAGCTCTTAGCTCCATATACTGGGTGTTTGTTTGTCTGCCATTCCCCAGATAATTAATGCACTCTTTATGTCACAGCGGTTTGTTCTATCACCTCACCTTCCCTTCACACAGGAGATATCCCTTAAACCTGAAGGTTTGATGGAACACTTCTCTTAAGGAGACAAGCTGAGAGAGTTGCGGTTGTTCAGCCTGGAGAAAGCTCTGGGAAGACCTCATTATGGCCCTTCAGTTCTTAAAAGGGACCTGTAAGAAAACTGGGTAGACTGTTTAGCAGGGCCTGTTGCGATAGGATGAGGGGTGATTGTTTTAAACTAAAAGGGGAGATTCAGGCTGGATGTGAAGAAGAAATGCTTTACAATGAGGGTGTTAAAACACTGGCACAGGTTGCCCACAGAGGTGGTAGATGTGCCATCCCTGGAGATATTCAAGACCAGGCTGGATGTGGTTCTGGGCAACTTGATCTAGTTGAAGATGACCCTGCTCACTGCAGGGGGGTTGGACTAGATGACCTTTGTAGGTCCCTTCCCACCCAAACTATTCTGTGAGTCTATGAGTCTCTGGCACCATCTCATAGCAGTATGGAGACTACTGTCTAGCTTGGATGCCTCCCTGGTGTCTCTTAATACCTCAAAGTTGCACTTGATCAGTGGAGCTAAAGGTGGAAGGGAGCTGAGGAGATTCCACACATTGGGGTGGTTCACCTTATCATGTGGACATCATCTTCATGACTTTGAAGAGGCTTTGGGTTCTTGGCACCTGGGTATCTATGACAGAGTTTAGTTTCCTCAGAAGAGGAGTGCTTAGGGCTAATCTTAGTCTTCACACTTCATTTAGAGGTGTCAGGTTGAAATTGAAAACATGAGGATGGAGGACACAAGAATACCCTTCTGGCTTTATACTTTTAGTGAAAAACATAGGGTGATGTTTTGGGAGATTCCAAAATCATACAGTCATAGACTGTGCCTTAGAACCAGTTCTTAGGGAGCTGTGGTGATTCAAGGTATAGAAACAGCGCTTACCCTTACTCTACTGAATATTCAAGTAGTTTCCAAGAAGCCAGGAGCTCCACTTTCACTCCTCCCCATGCTTCCTGGGCTTGTCTTTTCTTGAGATGGATGCAGGAAAAGGATGTTCCAGAGATCACCAGATCATGTCATGGATAGTGAGGAACATGCAGAGCTCCACCCTGATTACTTTGGGTTTGAGGAGTCAGGAGTTACCAGAAGAGATGGAAAGTTGCAATAACTTAGGTAGTGTATCCATTTTAATTGTAACCTCTCCTCTTTCCCTTTCTTCCACTTTTGTTACAATGTAGGCAAGGAATCTTTGTCATGACAATACATTCAATAGCTCTCCAAGGAAAGCAAGCAGATGGTTTCACACCCTTACACAGTGAATTAGGTGAGAGAAGAGTCATTAAGTGCAATCATGAGAGTTTTTCAGCTCCAGTACTCATTGAGGTGTGTGTAGAGAGCACAGAGAGCGAGTACTTGCCATATTTAAGTGGATAGTGTTCATAGTGAAAAATATTATGGCAACCTGCCTTTTTACCTTACAGCTAATAGAAGCAGGTGGCTATGCAAAGTCCAAGCTGAAGTGCTTTTTCACTTGGAAGGCTTCAAGACACAAGATTTCCTTTTTCTCCTTGATGCATGAATAAGAAGTTAGGTCTGCTTGCAAGCTGGCCTCGCCACTACATACTTAACCCTGTTGAAAATACTGGCTGTATTTGTTCAGAATTCAGAGGAAGAAAGCAAAGCTGATGTTATATTCAGGCTCTCCTGAGCCTCTTCTGCTGTGTCCTGCTATTTTCATTTCAGAGGAAGAGTGTTATGCATTCAAATAATGTGAATAATAGGATTTTTAAATACTGCAGTGGCTTGTGCAGTTTGTATAACAGCTCAAATATTTTTTCTTTAAACAGCAGTTATTAATATTTCTGTAAATAGCTTCTTTTTTTGTGCTGACAAAAAAGGCATGAAAAGTAAGAAAATTCTTTCTGGGGAGAAGCTGCTTATTCTGTTGCTTTACCTTAAACAGTAGCTGATACTACTTCAGGAGTAAAGTTCAGAATAAGCTGGAAGAGTTGTAGTGCCTTCCCTATCAGAAAGAACACATTGGAAACCTTCGCTTGTTTATGTAGGTCACACGCTGACACGGGGAGCAAGTGTAGCATCTGTTTCTTCAGGTATTTGAAAGACAAAATCTTCACTGTCTTGTTAGTGTGAATGAATATTTGCATTGTTCTTCTCTATCTTCTTACTCTGTCAGTCTTCTAAACTACCTTCTCTCTGCCTGTCTTTCCTCCCATTGAGGAACAGATGTTCATGCCCAGAAACTGATTGAGACAGTAGCAAACTAACTCCTGCCATGCAACCAAGAAGAGTCCTTCTAAATCTGAAGGCTGTTTCTCCGTTTCCTGTGATGTGCCGGAGACAGTGAAGTCCTGTAGACCCACCTACTTTTCTAATGCCTTCACAGAATTCAACCCTCTGGGGATAAAAAGTCCCCTAATCTATCCCCACATCTACTTTCTAAGTAGGGAGCTACTAGTTAGGAGTATTTGATTTTCCGCCCCACTCCGGAATTTGGCCATGGGACAGATGGGTCTCAGGATCTCCTCATAAGGAGAGATATTAATTTCTGTTCTTCAGCAAATCTTATCTGGGCCCTCTGTTTTTTATCTTAGAAGAAACCACCAGAACAGTAAATAACCTCCACAGGACACCTTCAGCCTGGCTGTGGGCACCCTTCCTGCTGAAAATTCTATGGATTTAGGTGCCTGTGGAGTTTCTGGACTGCAGTTTTGGTCTTGGCACCTAAATCTTGTTTAGCTGCTTCAGCACAGTTTTTGTCTCATTGTAACTGGTTCTAAGCCCTACAGCTAAAAGCTGGATGAAGCTAAAATTTACAATGTGAACAAGCCACTAGCAGGGGGAACAAAGCTGTTTCTATAGTATGGCCTAAGCCAGTGTCATTAAATAATGAAACCATAACTAAAGAGCTGCTGCCATGTTATGTGATCTGTGACAGCTCTACAGTCTCTCAGAAAGTCTCACTTCTTTCCAGTGTTCCCAGAACTTGTCTTCCTTTCCCATTTCCCTGTGCATAGCATCTTGTCACATGAAGGCTTCCATGATGTTTCCTTGCCCCCACAAAGGTGCTTTAGATGCTATGGGAACTCTAAAATGTCTTTTCAACCGAATTATTCAAAACTTGTTTGGTTATTTTTCTTGTCATCACAACATTGTTTCAAAGTGTCCCTTAGTTTTGGAATGAGCCCTAGTATTTACACACAAATTATCCTGAAAGATGTCGAGTGTGTCCTCCTGCAGGATTCGCTGAGAAGGGCACTGCTGGAGGATGAGGCAGCTTTTGAAGAGAGAGAAATTCTTTGAGGGCCCTTGGTTTCTGAAATGAAAGCCGGACCAACCTGGGGGTTCCATTCCTGGAATAGGAAGGGTAGCAGCCCTTAATTTGTTCTGCAGCCCCTAATGTCAAACGTTTGCTTTCTCAAAGACAAAACCAATGCAAAAGTCACTAAAGATTGGTGGTAACTTTAGGTAATGGATGTGCTTTTTTCTTTGGGTTGATGGTGGGTTTTTTTAAGCTCATTAAATGAAGAATAACATGCAAATGCATAGTTGCTAGCATGCTTTCTGAGTGAGGCTTTTAAAGGCAAAAAGTCATGTGAAGAAGTGTAAGATTTTTCCCCCCTGAGTTTTCCTGCCCTCTTATATGTTGTTATGACTTTTGTTTCCACTATGTCGAGCCATGGGTAAGTTTTGCCAAGAAAAACCTGCATGTTCCTGTCTGTCGATGCAGCAGCCAGAGCAAGTTTCTAGGATTTTCCTTGCTTTTGCAGAGAGATTTGATAACAAAGTCTGTCTCTGTGTACTATAGAAGGACCATGAACAGACAGCATTTCTGCATTAAACATGTATTGCTTTCAAATCAGCCACAGGAAGATGAGGCCACTGCAGGTGAGCCTATCAGCCAGACCTGCATGAAGAATGGCCTTTTTTCCCCCCCAGTGGTCACAAGGAGAAATTAGCAGAGAGTGGGAAAACATTATATTTTGTCAGACCAAATCATAGTGCTACGGGTCTTTTGGTGAAAAAGGAATATAAAATCAGTCAATTTGGGCCACTTCAATACACTTTCAGGTTATTTAACTCTGAAGCTAGTGACAACAGTGTTCAAAGAATGATATTAGGGGGTTGGAACTAGATGATCTTAAGGTCCTTTCCAACCCTAACCATTCTATGATTCTGTGATTCTATATCAGAACTGGCAGAGCAGACTTCAAAGCTGCTTAGATACAGAGGAAAAAAAGCCAACCTGCATGGTGTTGGAGGGACAGTAGCATTTAAGGACTAACTTTTTCTCAGAGTTTTGAAAGCCAAACCTCATTCAAAATAAGGTGAAAGCACTCTGCCTTCTGCCCGAATATCGGAATTCAGCAAAGCCTTGGACAGCTGCTTTTGTAGCACTTCATGATAAGCCTCTTTTTATGTTGCAAGAGGTGAAGGCAATAAAAAGCAAGCCCTAAAAAGCAAGCCCTGAAGGCAAGTTTGGAGCTACCATGTCAGGCTTTCTGCAAATTGTCATTGCTGCCTTGTTATTGCTACATCTATTATAAGTTTTTCCTAGTTTACGTACTTCAGTAGTGTTTTAACTGTATAGGATAGAGATAAGCAAATACACGATACATGCAGCATCATAGATTATGCCTTCCTTTATCAAGAATATCTTCATAAAGTTATTAGCCTTGGATGCTATTTTGACGGTCACTTATTTCTGAGCATCTGAGACTATATGAGACTGTAAAGGAGCTCTTAAAAGGCCTTTCTGTTTTCACCCATTCCTCTTACTTCCCCACACCTAGAATCATAGAGTATTTTGAGAAACACTGAATTACATTGTTTATGTCAGGTATTTGTGCTTCAGATCCAGTGCTGCTTTTGATCCCCTTGTGACCTGGGGCTCTTCACTGCTCAGCACCTGAGTTTCCTCATTTTTGGATGACTAGTAATGAAGCTCTCCCCCCACAATTGTCGTAGCAGCTAATTGGCTGCTGGTGAGGTGCTTAGACCAGTGGCAATGGAAATCCCTGCTGAGAGAAAAGGCTTATTTGACCAGTGCAGAGCTGTGAGATCTGTGTGTGGCACAGAAGCCATATTATTCATAAACATCTAAAGGAAATCTTTCTCGGAGAGAAACTCCCAAATAGTCTATTGAGCCTCTGCATTTTGTATTTCTAGTTCCACAGACTGTCCCTTGAATTTTCTGGTTTACAATTGCTCATAAAATGAATGACATGCCTTACAGGCAGCCATCAAATGTGTTTGAATTCCACTGCTTGCTCCTAGGCAGTGCTGGTGGTACTTTTGCAAGCAGCATGAAATCTATTTGCAGTGATGAGGGGACATCTCATAAGGACCAGTTGCAGCAGTACTCTCTCCCATCTCCTCTGAGAGGGCAAAGGCAGGACTTTAATATCACCCCCAGTTAGCCTGAGAAAGGCTTATGAGCCTGGGAAGGAATAAAAAGTCCTTGCTGGCACTGTGGGATCAGGAGGGCTCATACTAGTGTGCTTTCCGAAGGGTGCTCCCTAGGGTTATGGACATTTCTCAGTTCTTTTACTTATAGACCTAACCAAGTATTTTCTGGAGTGTTGACTCTTTGTGGTAGAAGCTCCTGAATGCAATACCAGAAAACATAGAAGCTACATCAGGGGAGTTTGTCTCCTCCACATAATTCAGGCTCATCTATATTCCATGCTCAGTCCCATTTTATACACAATATAACTGTGGGCAACTCTTCCTCCACTTGGCCACTGTCTCTGTCCAGAAAGCCACAGCCCTGGGAACCTACTCATTTATGCTTGACTGCAGCAGATTAAGCTTTTGTTACAAGTCAATGGCCAATCTGTTTTTCCAGCTATGTTTTCTAGGAATTTTCTTGCTCTCCCCAGTCCCAACACCCCTGAAACCTTTGCAAAATATTCCTTTTTGGCTTTTGTCAATCTCGGTTTCATATTCCTTTTGCCTGCTAAAGGATTTCTGGGCAGGTTGACAGACATAACATCTCCTTTTAAAAATAGTCCATATACTGGAGTGATAGGCTGGGAGCTGTGTTTGTCTTAACTCAAATTGCAGAGCTATCCCGCAAGCTGGGAAGATCTCCTTCTCTCAGCTCTCTCTGAAATTAAAGACCGCCTGCCTTCATCTCCGTCCAGGTTACATTAAAGTTGCTTCTCTGTCAGAAGTTCATTTGGATGTATAAGAGAGCCTTGCCACAAAGAGTGACTTTTATATAGCATGCTGATGTCAAAGAAGTAAAAAAGTCACAAAGAGAGAATCTTTATAGGCCTTGAGTGAGCAATTCTGTCTTTCTGTGTTACTTGATCTGAGCTAACATGTCTGTTATTTTGCAATGGCAAAAAGACTTTTGTTACTTTCTGGTCAGGTCAAAGCCTGATAGATACTTGCATGAGATTGTGCATGAAGCATTTCATAGGAGCATTAATGCTTTAAGCAAAATAACTAGCACCAGGGATGGGATACCAGAAGTGCTTTCTTTCCACTTACTGTAAACCATAAATTCTACTGCTACTTTACTGTGGTGGTTGTAGTTCTTGAAAGAGCAAAAGGGGTGGGGAACCAGTTCCCAGTCAGTTTTATAACGTACATGATTGCTTGTATTGGTACCAAGTCCAAAGTGCAATATTTCAACTATGATTGGATGTTTTCCCAGATTCCCATAAAGTCATTAAACACAGTGTAAATGGTCACCCATAACATAACCAAAAGATCAGTACATGCAGAACTGGAGCAGATTGTCAAGAGAGCCCTCATTTTCAAGGAGGTGAATACACACTTTCGATTGCATGGCCTTGGAGGTGGCCTTCTCTGTGAAAATGGGCCTTGTAAAGCATACTCTGGTAAGGTCTCTTAAAATTTGCTGTGGCCTCTACAGATATGTCTTCTAAAGTCAGCAGCCAAGAGCCAAGACCTTCTCCATCACTAAGGAACTCATCTCATGTGGAATGTCCCTTTGGAAAAGTCTTCCCTCAAGTAAGATCCAGTCTCGGATCATGTCATGTAGGGTAGACATGAATAGATGATAGATAGAATTTTCTGCCTAGTAGTTGGCACCATGCCGGTTTCTGGATTTAGTATGCGAATAATGTTGGTAGCACACTGATGGTTTTTTTGTTGCTAAGTAGTGCTTACCCTAAGTCAAGGGCTTTTCAATCTCTCATGCTCCGCCAGTGAGGAGGGGCACAAGAAGCTGGGATGGAGCAGAGACAGGACACCTGGCCCAAAGTAGCCAAAGGGGTATTCCATACCATAGAGCATCACGCTCAGTATAGAAACTGGGGGAAGTTGGCTGGGAGGGGGTGATTTCTGCTGGGAGACAGGCTGGGCATTGGTCAGTGGGTGATGAGCAGTTATACTGTGCATCCTTTGTATTTCTTGGGGTTTATTCCTCTGTCTCTTTTTGTTGTCTCCCATTTCATGTGTATTATTTTGAATGCTTTTGTGGCAAAGAGTCATCCAAAAGAATAAGGATGATTTCCAGAGGACCTACATATGTTATTTTAGGCTTCTCCGTAGCAGTAACAGGGAATTAGGTTGTCACCTATGTTTACTGAACCATGTTGCAGAATCTGATAGCTCTACTAAGATATTTCTATTAAACTGTATGACAGCTCAGCAAACTAGTGGGGAAATCATTATTTTCTAGCCCACTCTGGTAGAAGGTGGGAGCCCACCACTGGCAACAGCTGGAGGTGTTCTTCCTGCAAAAACAATGCTCCTACAGGAAAAGCCCTCCAAGAAAAATTGAGGACACATGTCATCAGGCAGAGGGGACACTGCTAAGCACTGGGATGTGCACAGTAGCTCAGCAGACAGTTGAAGTTAAAGCTTTCACATCATCTTCACCAGTGAAGGGTCACCTCAGTGCCCCAGAGGTCCAAGCATGCTTAGAACCTTAGAAGATCACTTGGCTTCCAGTGGCATAGGAAGGAAAAGATGAGATTGGGAGCCAGCTCCTGGTTTCTCTCTTAGTAGTGAAAGGCATTACCACTGTAGCAGCACAGGTCACCATGCAGATTTTAGATGTTCACAAACAGTTTGTTTTTATCAAGAAGTAGTCAGGGTGGGAAAATCATAGAATCATAGAATAGTTAGGGTTGGAAGGGACCTTAAGATGATGCAGTTCCAACCCCCCTGCCAGGGGCAGGGACACATCCCACTAAACCATGCCACCCAAGGCTATGTCCAATACAGCCTTGAACACCACCAGCAATATAGCATGCACAGCTTCCCTGGGCAACCCATTCCAGTGCCTCACCACCCTTACAGTAAAGGATTTCTTCCTCATATCCAATCTAAACTTCCCCTGTTTAAGTTTGAACCTGTTACCCCTTGTCCTATCACTACAGTCCCTCATGAAGAGTCTCTCCCCAGCATCCCTATAGTCACCCTTCAGATACTGGAAGGCTGCTATGAGATCTCCACGCAGCCTTCTCTTCTCCAGGCTGAACAGCCCCAACTTTCTCAGCCTATCTTCGTATGGGAGGTGCTCCAGTTCCCTGATCATCCTCGTGGCCCTCCTCTGGACTTGTTCCAACAGTTCCATGTCCTTTTTATGTTGAGGACACCAGAACTGCACACAGTCCTCCAAGTGAGGTCTCGTGAGAGCAGAATAGAGGGGCAGGATCACCTCCTTTGAGGTGATCAAATTTGGCTTTTGCTGTCTGCTATAAAGACATCTCATTATAAAACTGCAACAAGAGGCATTTCCAAATGGAAGCAGAAAATATTAGTCCCTTTGTGGCACATGGAAGACCAAAGCAGCACATTTCATGCTTGTTTATGGCAGCAGCAGGCATGGAAGAAGAGACAGGATGCGAGGTCAAACTTTTCACAGTCCTGGGTGTGTTTGTGTAAAGGCTTTGCTTCATTTTGTTGTGCCAAAATGCAAGCAGGCCATGAATCTGAGTTTTCCCCAAGTTCAAATGCAGCTGTATTCAGACTTCTCAGACCCTTTTATTTGGCATGTTGTGACATTTACACACACACACAGGGACTCATTTAAACCTTCCAACTCAAATCCTCCTACAACCACAAACACATAAAATTTGAATGCTTTTTTTTTTCCGACACTTTGGCTGAAATGAAACTTTTTTCCAGTAATAAATAACAGAATAATTATTTTTACTTCCTACACAGGAACTCAAATGTTTGATTGATTTTTCTCTTTTTGGCAGAGCTGATAGGTCTGAAATAGTTTTCCCTGGCATCTCAGCAATAACAGTTCCCATTAACCCTGAAGACTTCTGATGACCTAAACTCAACTTTAGGATAATTGATTTCTCCTTCTCCCTCCTGCCCACATGGGAATGCAAGAAGAAACAGCACAGCATAGTGATTAGAGCCTAACTTTTTGCTGTCCCTAGCATCTGCGCAGCAGCTCAAGGTAAATTCACATCTGCCTTTCCATAGACTTTCTACTTGGCAGTTATTTTTGGTGGAATCTGAGGATTTTTGATATTTGCCTAGGATTTCCTTACCCAACAGGAAGAGCAGAGAACTTCTGTGCAGAGCTTAAGAGAAATAAACTGATCATTATATCTGAAAATCACAACCATTTCTGGTGCCTACAACTCAGTGCTTCCTGGAAACTCTGGACCAGCCATGCCCACATTATACAGAAGATTCTTCAGTGTGCAACAAGCCCTGTGTAAACCAAAGATATTGGTCTTAGGGCCTACACTAAGTAGCTGTATGGCTAAAAGCTTCCCAGAAACCTCAGGCTGGGTATGTGTGTCTGCACACATACTTCAGTCTGGGAAATGCCAGGTTCCACTCACCATTGGCAAATGCTCATGTTTAATGAGAACTGCTGTGCTGACAGATCTTTGGCTGCTTCAATTACATGTGAATGGTAAAGACATTATTGTTCTCACTAGTGTGACTAGAAACACATGCTTGCCTGCCCTGGCTTGTTCCAAGCCACTCAAGGTTTGGTAGCCTGTGTGGCACACATTTGTCTCATCATTCATCTGAGCTGATTCAACTTCCACCGTGCAAACCCAGCCCATACGCTGTTTAGTCTTTGAAACCCTGGCCAGTTTTATTGTTCATGCACCCAAAATGATACAATAATCTCCTTTAACCTTCCAAGTATATTTATATATGGAAGAAAGAACTACAAGAGTAGACTCTTATTAATTTAACCTCATTGAAATGATTTGTGAAGAGCTCAGAAATCAGGGAGGTCCACATGGAAGAAACAGTGGTGTGAATTACTGGAGGCTTTTCCTTAAGAGCACAATTGTGATGATGTGATCTTAGAACAGCAGAAAACAACAGGAAGCAGACTAACATGCTGGGATAATGTTTGGAATACGTTTAGTGTCTCTACATTACTGACGAAGTACTCTTGGATCTGTTTGACCATCATCCTACCAGGAAATTGTTCCAGTTTCTGTGGTCTGGAATGGTTAAGAAGCAAAGGATCTTTGTGTTGGAGAACATCACTCTTCCCACTGCACTGAAATGTACAGCAGAGTACAGTACAGTAAGTATTTAGCTGAATTATTGTTCCACCAATGGCTGCGTTTCCTCAGCCCCATTCTGTCAGCCAACACAATGCCTCTCCTACAATAATTTTTCCAGTCTGAACTTTTTCTTCTCAATTTTATTTTTTTTAAACTGCAAACACCATTCACTTGTCTTCCCAAACACACTAGAAAAGTTGTGAGAAATGAGGCCAGAGTAGGCCCATGTTTCCTGGCACAAATAAGACCTGTAGATGGGGATCCTTGCAGATAAGACTGAGACACAAGGAAGTCTGGAAAATGCAATTCACTTATAGTGGTGACTTTAATTTTGTCTGGACGTAGCTATGTGTGTATCAACTGCTGCAACTTTTGTGCTTTGCTGCTTCTGCAGGGAACCAGTAAAGATTACTGGAAGCTTCTGCCTTCCAAAGACAGTCCAGTCTTTGGTAGGCTTAAATACCTTCTGGACATAGCAGTTTGTCTTCACTAACCACAAGGTCCCCAGGAGACACTCAACTGTAGGCACTGTCTGCATCTAGGTCAATGCATCTATATATCAGTCTGTCATGGGGAGATTGTCATGGGCTTACCAATAGGGTGGCTGTGAGGATAAACATGTTACCAGAGATATTTAGAAGTGGAGGGCTAGAGAAGCCTACATGATAGAGTGGCTGCTGTGTATGAGGAAGAGATTGTGTCTGTGTGTGCATAATCTCATTCAAATTATGGAGTTAGAATCCAGCATTTGAGAATCATTTTCTCTAAGGATCATAATTGTAAATTTTAATCAAATAAATATTGAAAGACATTATCTGTAACTCCCACACAGGGCCCTGCAACCTGAAGCATAAAATATACATACAGCAGATTCTGCTCACCACAAAACTATACCAGGAATATAAAAGTATCTTTTTCTACAGATTGGCTTGCATCCCATTCTAGGGTCAGAGACATGACATCCCAATAAACATTCATGGATCGCTTGGAAATCACAGGCATCTATGAGGTGTCTTGCTTTCCGTCCCTTTTTCAGCTGAGTTGATAAAGCCCCTCACTCCTTCCTCGTCATTCTCATCTCCTTAATTCCAAGTAATTCATACAGCACAGTTTCACTAGCTAAATCATTTGTTAAACAGTTAAGCCCATTTTGGGGCTTTTAAAGCAGCTGGCTATGGGACTGACTCAAAGTCCAATCTGTATCTTTCCTGAGAGATTACTTTTTTTCTGCCTCTCACTTTCTTGATGACTACAGAACCCAATGAATAAAATACTTTCTAAAGTTGTAGCTGCTTGCTTGCCTTCCTTCTCACAGAGGGAGCCACTATGCTGAGAAAACACCAATAAGAAAAGTCTATAAATTCAGTCTTTTATACATTCAGAACCTTATAAAACCAACCAAGGCGTGAATTCCCACAGGCACTGTGTTCCTGTGCAGCAGTGTGAAGAACAAAGCCTCACCATCCGAACCCTCATGCCATGTGATGTGTGCTGGCAGGCTCCTAGTGACACCCAGAAGTAGCTTTGGCCTTTTTTGGCTGGGAATGAATGTGAATTTCTATTCTGTACCAGCTAGTGAGCAAAGAAGAGGGACAACAGCCACACCTAGTTGTCCACCCATTTCAAGATGGTAGTTGGTTGGCACTTGAAAAGGCCAAGCATTAGACAGCAGGCACACAGTCTTTAGGCCTGCTATCTCCATGGTAGCTGGTTGACTTTCTAAATCACAAATAGATTAAATGCATATCTGTCAAATTTCTCCCACTTGAATAGAGAAACCGAAGAAGTCTTCAATAATATATCTCCAATATGGGGACACTGACATTTACCATGGAGTAAATAAGTTTTAGAGACTAAATTAGTTGTAAAAGACAGCTGTTCAGACTCTTCTTCTACATAATGTCCTTATTCGACCTTTGCCCATCACATATGGTTAGATAGTAAAAATATTACTTCATTCTGAGTTACCTCAGTGGATTATGGACACATGGATAGTCTCCTTTAAGCTACAGTAACACACATAAATAAAAAACCATCACTTCTCACCAAGGAATGAAAATAGGAGTATTATGAAAATAGGTGACCCAAGACAAAACAAAAGTTGGACAGGGTAGAGCTGGAAGACTAGATGATGTTTGATTCATTCCAGTTTATAACTTCAACAGAGTTCACCGACGTACAAATGGTGGCTGGTATCCAAACTGCTATGGAAGTAATGCACCTGTGTGAATGGTGCATCCGCACTCACATAAGTTCATAGTTATGAACTATCTCAGTACTTTTTGTTAAAGGAGTATAGGAAATGCATTAGAATAACTGTTACATCACTGCGTATACCTGGTGGTTCTACTGGTATGAAAATATCCATCCTTCTTGCAGGCAAGCCTCTCACTCAAAGGGAGTAGGTTATACAAAGCGTGGGGACAACTCCTGTCTCTAGTGACCTGCACAAAACTTGGAGGGACCAGTACTGAAGAAAGATATGAGAAAGACATCTGCAGTCAGCCTGAACAGATGGGCATAGAATCATAGAATAGTTAGGGTTGGAAAGGACCTTAAGATCACCTAGTTCCAACCCCCTGCCATGGGCAGGGACACCTTCCACTAAACCATGCCACCCAAGGCTATGTCCAACCTGGCCTTCAACACTGCCAGCGATGGAGCATTCACAACTTCCCTGGGCAATCCATTCCAGTGCCTCACCACCCTTACAGTAATGAACTTCTTTCTCATATCCAATCTAAACTTCCCTTCTTTAAGTTTGAACCCGTTACCCCTTGTCCTATCACTACAGTCCCTCAGAAAGTGTCCCTCCCCAGCATCCCTATAGGCACCCTTCAGATACTGGAAGGCTGCTATGAGGTCTCCACGCAGCCTTCTCTTCTCCAGGCTGAACAGCCCCAACTTTCTCAGCCTGTCTTCATACGGGAGGTGCTCCAGTCCCCTCATCATCCTCGTGGCCCTCCTTTGGACTTGTTCCAGCAGTTCCATGTCCTTTTTATGTTGAGGACACCAGAACTGCACACAATCCTCCAAGTGAGGTCTCACAAGAGCAGAGTAGAGGGGCAGGATCACCTCCCTTGACCTGCTGGTCACCCTCCTTTTGATGCAACCAGGATACGGTTGACTTTCTGGGCTGCAAGTGCACACTGCCTGCTCATGTTCATTTTCTCATCGACCAACACCCCCAAGTCCTTCTCTGCAGGGCTGCTCTGAATCTCTTCCCTGCCCAACCTGTAGCTGTGCCTGGGATTGCTCCAACCCAGGTGTAGGACCTTGCACTTGGCATGGTTAAACTTCATCAGGTTAGCATCAGCCCACCTGTCAGGCATGACCTGTCTTAGTTCACATTTCTGGGAATGAGAATGATTTCAAAACTTTAAAAAGTGCTTTGCAGTCTGAGTATAAATCACAAGAGCAGACAGGTCAGTTGGTGGTGCTGGGCATTATTTTAAGAGCCTTTGGAGCAGATAGATAGGCTTTCAGTGATAGAAACTGAATCCTGAATTCAGTGGCTGTGATCAGGTTTGGTTAAATATCCCTGATGTGCTTAGGTCTGCCACCTTCTGACTTAACCATGTGCAGATCTGGGTCTGTCTGTTAGAGCACTTGGGGACACAGTCCTGAGAGAAGATGGCTACACAAACCCAGCAGTAGCCAAGTCAGTGCAAAGCAGCTCAATGAGTCACAGGCTTTGTGGCATACAGAGGCTGCAGATGGAGATTCATGTTCATACCGAGAAATGTAGGCTCCTTCTGTACTCACTGCCATCTGGAGACAGAGAAATCAAATACAACTGGCATGTGTTAAAAGCCCTCCACCCTTTTATATGGTTTAAGCTTGCAAATTGCATTTGTTTAGCAAAGGAAAAATGTATTAATTGTTCTGCACAAATCAATGTGACTAACGGTGGTTAGTTCTATTCTGCTGTCAGGGCTACAGTCAAGTGTATTCAACTTCTTGAAGCTGCCTTGTTTTATGCAAAGTTTTCAGACTTTTGCCAGCTTCAAAGCTAGCATTGCTCATCAAAAGGTCTCTGGGGTTAGCAGAAAGACCCACTGGGACATACAGCAGCAGACCTCTAGAACTTGGATGAGCTCAAGAGGTCTGAACACAAAACAGTTCCCTTCTAAACAGAAAGACCTGTGTTTCTTATCCAGCCTGTTGAGGCCGACTGTTGACTTCTGTTAGCGTTGTGCCCTTCAATGATGGGCGCTTTGGTTATTTCTGGATTGTATGACACTAATATGGCCTTTATATCCGATCTGAAGCTGGTAGAGAGTGCAACATTTCATTTCTTCAGCATGATTACTGTAGACATATGACATTTGAGGCTTAGAGGTTTCAGAGCTGAAAGTCTGAGTTGTACAAATTACGTTGGGATCCCCTTCACTGGTCAAACTAACCCCTTTTTTAATGCAGTGAGTTTGGAAAAGGCATTTTTCTACGTTGCTGGAAATGTACATATAATAAATGCATCTGCTGAGGGATAAGGAAATATTGGGATGTCAAATCTGTCTACAGCTCCATTTCTCATTTATTTTTTTAATCCTTCGGCTTCCATCTCTGCCTATGTCTTACAATGCATTCACTGCCATAGTCGCATGGTGTGTGGCCAAGAGCGCATGAATGTGTCTAAGAAACGACACATAGAAATACAATGGTATCAGCATTAATGGTTTCTGGGTATGGCTGAAGAACCCCACACAATGAACATAGGAGAGTGCATGCATGCAGCTCCTTCTCCTTATATGAGATAAAATAAAAATCCTATATGAAAGAAATTATTTCACACAGGCTGAGAGAGTAGGATCAGTGTAGATAAAGGAAGCTATAGGGACATGGAATAGCTTAACAGAGAGATCTGTTAGTGGGGAAGTCTGAAAGAAGTGGAGGACTTCTCTCTGCAGCCTTTGAGATCATCAGAGCACTGAAGAATATTCACCAGGGCACAAACATCTGTGATGAGAACAGAGGTACATGGGAAGAAAGAGCTCTTTTTCTCCAACAGTCTTTGTACAGAAAGAAAGGTGGATAAATGGGAATTCCTTCTTTTTCTAGGAATTCCTCTACCAAGATGTCAGATTAACTACTGCATGTGGAATGTGATCCCATCCTAAAGCCACTGTCAACTTCACTGCATTTTTGTTACTATGTTTATTGCTGCTCCTTTTGCTTCTAGAAATGAACCAAGAGCATAGAACTGGTAAATCAGAAACGACAGCCGAGAAAAACCAAGTAGTCATATTTCAGTGTCAGTCAAGTGCTTTCTCAGTAAAGAATTTGCAAAGTAACAAGTTCCATGTCTTTTTTTGGTGTAATCCAGAAGGAATAAACAAACAAAAGGAGCAGCATGTCTTCTGTCTGCTCGGTAGCAATGTACACAGATTTCCTCAGTACCTCTTTCAGGAAAAGAAAGCTGCCAAGGTGGAAATAAAATGAGACATGAAACAAATTTTGGCCTGCTTTATCAATGTCATGGAACGTAGGATCTCTTTGCAACTGTCCTCTCAGAACTGCCTATGAGTAACTCTGCTGTTATTTCAGTGAAACAGCTATGAAACTTAGGCAGGCTTGTGGTCCTTCTGGGTATGCCACAGTCCTTCCTTTATTATCTCCTCAATTTGCCTTTGTACCATATGGACTCAAACCATGAAGGCAGCAGGGTCCCAGATGATGCATCTCAAGGGCACAGCTTCTTTGCCATGGGCAACAAAAGCACTTTGCCAATTTTACTCCTTTTTCCAGTGATATTATTAAGAAATAGCAAATTAGGGACTGATGTGAGTCAAATCAGATCATTGGATTTCTTCAGATCTGTGTTGCTCCCACAATTTTAAATTGTGTTCCCTACACACTAAGGAATGTGCTAACTGAGTTCAGACCTACCTGTATTTTGTCAGCCACACAGTTAGCCTTGAGTCTAGTCCAGGCCTGACCAGAATCAACTGTTCTCTTTGTTTCACCTTCATGACCATTGCTCTGTAGACTCTGCCATTCACTCATTCTGCATTTTCTCTTGCTGTAAAGGGATTAAATTAAGGGAGAAGTGATTAGAAACAGAAGGGAACTTGGCTTTAATGATCTGTACTTTGTTCACAAAATAACTCACAAACCATTCACTGATACCTTTTGATTTGCAGACCTTCCTTGCAGGCTCTGAGTCAAATCAGTGATACAGAAGAGCTCAGAAAAGAGACATTTTTCCCCACCCCTCGAAGCAGTGATATTGGAAAAAGATGTGGCCCTCTGCAGCTGTCATGGCCTTTGATATCCAGCTACATGTTGTTTCCATATTGCATAGTGAACTGTGAGACCAGATGATCTCCATAAATAATGCAGTCTCATGATTTCCTCAATTACTGTTCCAACAGAAATTTCCAAAGGGTTGATGCACCAGGGAGCACTCATGAGCCCATGGGAACATTAGAGAGTACATTTAGAGTACTTGTGAGCATGGATGAGAGATGTCCCCACATAAAAGACAATCTAGACATAAGCATCTAATCCTGTACAGTGCTCTGACATTTGGAAATCAACCTAGAACAGTTTGGATTATGGAAGAGTGTAGTGCTGGGTGTTGAGAGTTCTTGATGACTAGTGTTGTTAAGATGGTTCCTTTTTCTCATCTGAGGCTGTTTTGCATGTGAGATTTCATTCTCAACATGATAAATTGTGGACACTGACTATGAATATTCCTTTATGAACTCCTTCTAGGAAGTACTTCAAACCTCTTTACAGAAAATTCCTGGGTGAAGCTTCTTTTCTATTGTAATGTCCCTGCAGTTGTAACAAAAACTTGTTAGATATTCTTCTACTCCATTAGAAAGCTGCTAAGAAGTCCCTTTCCCAGTGAGCAATCAATAAGAAGTCTTCTTCTGCAGGGAGGGAAGGCGATAAGATTTGCATGAAGAACAGTTTGGGAATGGGCTCTGAGGCCTTGGTGCTTGACAAGCGCTGGGGCGATGAGTTGGGGCGTTGTGGGCCAGAGGATGTGGGGGTTGTGAGAGGGTTTGCAGCATTGTGATTGGACTATTTACCTGGAGAGTTTTACAGGGGTCAATGAGATTGATGTTGTATGTACGTGCAGGTTGGGAAAGTACTGAACAGGGGGATAAGAAGGGCTTGGTTGTAACAAAGGTGGATTTGAGTCTCCTCATCAACTTGAGTCTGTGTCGTGAAATGCCACATTCCTCCATCGAAAACGTTGACCATAGGAGTAAGAAGCACATGTGACTTACTAACCTGTTTAAATAAAACACATTAACATATAATAAGTTTCTCTTTCCCCGTCAAAAATTATCACTGTTGTGCCTCCTCTACCAGCAGCTATAAATTCATTTCCAGTGGGCAGACTTGTCTGGTCTCCAAAAGTTCCTCTTTTCAATGACAGGATACATCATCTCTAAGCGGAGTCTTTACCAGGTGAACTGAAGGCATCCTTGAAAGACTGCTCCTTCTGAAAGGACCTAACATGGTACAGTGAATAGCCATGTTTTTAGAGAAACAGCAGAGCAGGATGTCAGAGCAGACAGCACTGGCAGAGTGGAGCAGATGGGAAGGTAAGCTGAAACAGATCAGTTATTCACTCAGGCCCCAGCTGCAAATTGATTATACAGAAAGTTGTGTGTAAAGTATTTACAGTCCAGCCTCAAAATTCAGAATCTATTCCAAGTGGGATTGTTTATATAGTCAAATAAATTCCCATTAATTACCTGTATTTTCATACTAAGATGCTTTGATTAGGTTGGTGGGGATGGTGGGTTTGGTTTTGTTTTTTTAAACCTGCTAATTCCTCTTAAACATCATCCTGTGAAATGCTCTTACTGAAAGATTCAGTCTAAAAGAAATGAGAATTCCCACCTAACTGGGAAGAGATTTATGTCTGAATTCAGCCTCCAGTTTTGCCTCCCCCAAGCAGTTTTCAGCAAAAGAAGTGGTTGGGTCTCTCTCTTTCTGAATCTTAGATGCTACATGCACATGAGTGCTTGTTAGTTGTGCCTTTAATTTGATGTATGGCATGAGAGCATATGGTACCATAAAACCCACCAAGGATAGCAACTCAAGTATTAGCTGCAAAAATCACAAAAGGCCTGGAAAGCTCTGTGAGGACAATGGTGAGAAACTGGCATCTTGCTGAAGGATGGGTAGATCTTCTCAGAACAAGAACTAATGTACACACTTCCTAACATTTGTGTGTACATGCATGTGCTCAAAATAGACACTATGTTAAAAATTGCCTTTTGTAGCCTGGTATTCAAGCTGCATTTAAAGCAGCCTGGGAAGATGATAAAAGAGCGGCACATTGGATCTGTCTGTGATACCCTTTCTGTAGGGTTTTCACTTTAATACTTTTCAGTCATGTTTTGGCTGATATATATATTCACACACAGGCATATCTATGTGTGCATGCAAATTTTTCTTTAAAAGAGACACATTTCTTCTATATTTTGTTTCTCTCTAACACTACAATCTCCAGAGTCCTGGGCCATACCTTCCCATGTTTGGTTCTTATATACAGATAAACACATTGCAACAATTCCCCTAGTTTCCCACATGCTTAGAGCCTAATTTATAATGGCTTAAAATCAGGGGAGAATGTTTTTTTCTTAGTATGGGTTTTGTTGAACTTTCAGGAAGGACTTTGCTGCCATCTGACCTGAGACACAGAAAATGTTGATACCAATGAAATCTTAGCAGAACATGCCAAGAAAAATCAGAATTTAGTTTACCTAGGATATCCCAGAGGAAACATACAGTTAATATTGAAGTTTAAAATATCTTAGCCTTGGAATCTTAAAACTCCATCAGCACTTGGAAGAGGGGGGAAGAAAGAGGAACAAAAAATCCCGTAGCAACAAGGAGGTTAAATACACACTTATGCAAAATGTAGTGCAACGCAATAGATCACTTTAAGGGGCCACGGATTTTGTCTGACATGGGTTTTGCTCTTGATCTCCTCGTATTTGTAGCATTGCAGGCAAAAAAATTAATAAAACCTTCCCCTTTCTGAGAGTACCTTATAATGAAAACAAGAATATTTTGAGAAGAAAGAATAGGAAATGTTGACTGGGGTGTCCTGCTGCTTTCTAAGTAGCCCAGCTCCCAGGATTTATGTCAAAAGCAACAGAAGGTTGGAAATGAAAGAATGCCCTTGAAGTTATGCTCTGTAACTCAGCCAAGTGAGATGGCTTTTGCATTTACCTTGTTGAAACCTGAACATGAAAAAAAAGGTTGGAGATAAAATCTTACGCCATTACTGGAGATTTACAAATGATGTGACAAAATAAACATGTGTTCCCCTCATGAGCAAAGTGCTCTATCCAGTGATATGGCAGCTCTCCTGCTCAAAATAGTTGATACTTATGTTTACATCTGCAGAGCATTGGCTTGAGTTGCTCAAGTTCATAGAAGCATAGAATGGTTTGGATTGGAACCTTAAAACTATCCAGTTCCAACCCCCCTGCCATGAGCAGGGACACCTTCCACTAGACCAGGTTGCTGAAAGCCCCAGTTGTACCATTTTGGTCTGAAGCAGTCCTCATATATGGGCTCTCAATCAGGCTGGGAAACTGGCACATTCTTGTCAGCCTACAGACACAAGGAAGCTCTTCCTTTGCTGCCGCTGGTGCTCAGAGATCTAATAGCATAATTCCATGTCTGAATTCAATGTGGTTCTTGGAATAATCTAGAAAACCATGAATGCAGGGGCAAGATACTGTCCCACACTTTCTACTATCCCTGCCAGGGTGAGTATTTCTGACTGTGAGAGCAGGCTTTGGTAGGGTTGATGCTGTGCAATTAAACAGCCAATAGGAGACAGCAATAGAAGTTAAGTAAGTAAAAGGGAGCAAGGCAGCTGTGTGAAGAGTGTGCTATTGCCTGAGACAAGTCTCATTTGTGTACAAGTGTGAAGATGTCCCCACTGCTTATTTCACATTTTGAAGCATGGCACTTTTAAGACAGTGGTGCGGAAGGGCTCCCAGCAGCTTCAGATGATTTTGGACTTACAGCATTGGTGTTAGTTGATCTTGGACTTGCAGTGGTTTTGTTAACAACAGCAGGGTCCAAAAGTCATTGTGCTAGGTGTTAATGATTTCTTGTTATCCAATTAGTTCAGCAAAACCACTAAAACCTGGAACCAGCTCAATTTGCTTGCAAACCCAGGCCTCTAAACCTAGATCAGGCACATAAGGAAGCCCACATTTCAGATGCAGCATGAAGCAGGTTGTGCTAATACCTGAAATAAGAAGCACATGATCTGAATGGATCAATAGTAGGTTTGAAATCATCTATTAGGTGAAGGTTACATGCATAACACGGGTATTTTCAGTAGGCTGAAGTGTGGAGTGTATAATTCAGGCTACCCATCCTCATCATGAGTAATCGTACTCATGATTATTTTTGCTCTTTCTTAGCATATCTGTTTCTCAGCCTACCTGTCTAGGATAACCATACCTAGATAGTGACAGCAGAAGGGGTTGCCATGCTTGTACAGACTTTTGGCAGAGTACAGGTGAGGGAATGGCATATGGTTCATACCTTTAACTTCACTTTGAGCTGTACCATGTGTAAGAGATCACTTTGTTTTCCCAGTACTCCTGTACTGGCTTATCGCATATGTAATTCCCTACAAAATATTATATACATATTAATGTAAGACAGTATCTAATGTATCTAATTTATATACCCAGAACTCAGCATTTCAGCTATATTGAAACTTCTATCTTCTGTTTATAGAGTAAGTCAAGACTTGAGAGTAAACACTCAAGCCTCCTTTGTCAGTGTAGGGTGGCAGATCCCTCTGTGTGCCTGCAGAGATCCTTCCACCAATACTAAGTGTCCACCTCCTTCTTTGCATGTTCTTTTACAGTAGAAGACCAATATGCTATAAAGATACATGTCCATTCAGGATAGAGTTTGTTAAGTCTTCTTTTCCTTAAGGATTCCAAAACAGGGATGGTTCTTGTTAAAAAACAAAGCAATGGTAATGATCTTGTGGCCGGAACATTTGTCCCAGAGGATGGGTACAGCTTACCTCCAGGAAATAGCTACCACTGCAGGAAAGGTCTTTAACCAATACACATCACCATATTAAAATGAGTTTGCTGTGCTTAAGACTAGTATTAATGGCCCAGGAGTCTCGAAGGCTTCAGGGAGCTGTGGCTGCCAGATCACAGAAGAGTTCTAGATGGAAGGTAGGTATATCTCCATAGGCAAAATACTTCCGAGTTCTGTTGCCATCTAATTCTAGAGTGTGAAAAACTTTCAGGCAGTGAAGATGGTAGATAAGGAGTAGACACTATTGGATTTGTAAATTCTGGCGAGGAGGTGAATTACACAGTGGATTTTACTGTATACAATTTATATTGCCAAATCCCAGTTTTAGAGGATTTGAGGCTGAATGATGCTTAGCTTCACATCTTTCTTCTCAGCTAAATCTTCAGTATTTTGTGGTCTTCAGTGTCACAGATCCTAAATGCTTGTTACTTCAAACAAATTCAGTCAATGTAGCTGTTTCATGTGTAATATGTCTTCAGTGCTTCATAAGAATAGAGAAATGAGAACAGGCTAAATATTGTCCTGAAAACATACCCAACCATGTAAAAGGCAGAGAATAGATATGAATTCCAGTTTCCTTCTTCACTTCTCCCTCTGTAATGGGCCAAGCAAAAGTCTTCAATCCCAACAGCCCTGAACTGTGAGGAAATTCAGACCCAAACTCTTAGAAGCCAGGCCATTTCTAACTATTTTTATTGCCTCATTAAATTTATTATGTTGAACCATTTCTAGTGACCTTATTAACTCTCTGCAAAGAGTTTGTCATGTACAATCATTAACAGATGTCTGATTTCAGGCATTGAGAAGTCAGTCATCTGGCCATTTCCCCAGCATGCATAGTCCCTTAATTCTCCAATCCTATGCTCTACTCTCTTTCAAGAAGGATTTTATTTTGATGATGCTGTATTACTGGGAAATTTGCTGCTGTCCTGTTTGGTCCAGTTTTTATGCCTTCATCCTCTAGCTATTTCCCACATATTTCTTCTCATCTGCCTTGTTTCCTTCTGCATTAATCCAGACAGGTCATATAACAAAACTGCGCTCTCTTTTGTGGAGAATATCTTCTGGCTTCTTGAGTCAATCAGGGTTTCCAATGCCCTGTTGGGGTTAGGCTGTAAAAACCCCTCTATTATGTGTGCAGCTGGGCTCAGAGAGATTTCACTTTGTTCTTTCTTTACCCATGATTTAAATGGCTTGGATAGCATGACTATTAAATGCTGGGGTTCTGGACCACAGCCTTGAAGGATTGTCAGAAGTATTTTGAGTCACTCTGCAGCTGAAAGCAGGATGTGGGACTGACGGGATCAATACGGAAGGAAGGAAGCTACCATGTGAACCTGAGACTCAGCCAGGTCTCCTACAACTGGCTTGCTGGGTAGGCAACAGCCAGTGCCAGACATCTGGGGATAAACTGAAGTGAAGAGCCAGTTTTGGAAGAGCATGTGGATTCTGCAGCCATTCCTGTTCCCAGATAAAGAGATGCAGACATTGCCTCGTCAAGTTACATCTCATACATTGCTGTAAGAACAGCTATGTACATGCAGGCCTCTGTTCAAAGTCAGCCCACACTGAATGGTCCAGGGAGCATATGTAGGGACTTTTCCACAGAATACCCCTCAGGCTTTTGCACAATATAGTTCAGGGGACTTCCTATATTGGAGTACTTAACATTTCTTCATAGATTTTAGCTTTTTCCCCTCAAAACCCTACTTCTTGAGCTCTTGTAAACCCTTACTTTCCATAAGCTTCTGTGGCAAGCATTTCCACAGCTTAACTACATAATTTAAGGAGGATGGAACTAGATGATCTGAAGGTCCTTTCCAACCCAAACCATTATGAGATTTTATCAAGAACCACCTTTTTTCAATTTTTTAAACTTTGTCTTCAGCTTTCCAGTTCATTCTGTTCTGTTCTTATGTTGGAAGGGAGTGAATAATCATTCTGGTTTTACCTTCTGCAGGTCAGTCATGATTTTACGGACATTTATTACCCTTCTCAATTCATCTCATTTCATGTTACTCCTGTATCAATTTGACATCTTCTGGTAGTCTGAGAACTGTAACAGGCTGGATGAAGATCAGGAGGATTCTTCTGCAGTTTCAGAGGGGAAGGAGAAACAGAAGTTGAGGAGGAACATGGACAGCAGTGATTAGATTACATGTTTTGTTGTGAAGCTGGTTTTCAGCTTCTTCCTGAAAGAATATCTAGTTTTGTAACTTAGATTTGCTAAGTTTCAGAAGCTGTAAGCATATAAAAAGGGTAGGACAGGAATTTACACAAACCCTCAATTTCCACATAAAACTTAACCCCATTTCTACGATTGCCTTTCATAAAATTTATCTGTTACGTGGTGTTAACTTGAATTATTGTGGGGATTAGAAGGTAATATGGGTCCGGTTCTCAGTTCATCTCACTTCTTTGTTTTATAGAGGAGCAGCTCTCCTGGATTTATATCTGATTTACACCAGGACAGATGGGAGCACAGTCAGGCCTATTGTTTTTGTACTCTGCGTTTGACAGTGCTGAGAATCTTCATGCTATAAAAGTGTCCGCGCTGTGCCGTCTTCCATCTGTATTGCATATATTGTAACTGTCATGCTGGTTAGGAAAAGCTGATATTTTTGGCAAGCTTTCCTTCTTGTACAACTCCACATAGAGCATCACAGCATAAAAAATAGCAATGGATGGGAAAAAAATATCCGACTCGTGGGAAATTCACATACTTGTTTTATCCCATGTCTGCGTGGAAGAGGAGAGTACCAGTATCTCCCCCAGTGGAAAAAAAGGTGTTATCAGATTTCAATTAGTTCTCATCCAAATGTAAGGAGTATCCTGAGGCACTGAGACACTTCAGTCGTAGGAGGCTCAGATTAATTTCTTATAACTATAGTTGTCTAAAGGTTGTCTTCTAAAATGAGTAAAAGAGAGGGATGAGCCTGTCTAAAGTGCAAGTCATTTCATTCTAAACACCAGAGCTCAGATACAACAGACCACTGCATTTTTGGAGATACTTTGCTCTCTGGACTGACTAGATAACGAACCCAGACATGCCATTTGACTAACTGCTTGCCCTCCAATTTTTTTCTTGGAGATAATGTTCAGCTGAGAAGACAAGGTCACAACAGACCTCAGAACTGCAGTTTCCATGAGATACACCCTGGGCAACCCAGAGTGCAGAGCTGGTGAGAAGTATTTAATCTTCGTTTTCCTGGCAAAAAGATCTTCTAAAAATCAACCATTTCCCAGGGAAGACTTTTGAATGAAATGACTCTTTGCCTTCTCATGGGAAAATTTTTCACTCAGTAATTAAGAAACAGCTTCAAGAAGTTAAAAAAATATAGTAGCAAATTGTTTGCTAATGAAGCATACAAGTGGAAACTGATAGATTGAAAGCTGTAATATTCTCAGCTTCCATAGCCAAGATTTATGAGGCCCTTTTCTTTCACACTGGCACCGACTTTACCCATGCAAAATTTAGACAACCAATCTAAGCAGTATTTGAGCTTCTTCCATCTTCAGTGTAGAGACACAGGCACCACTACAGCAATACTCATCTCATTGCTCTTATAACTGTTAAAATCTGAGGAATTTAGATGGCTGTAAGGGAGATACATCCAATGCATTTGCACCATTTTAATTCCATTTAAATACTTGACTCATTCCCACCATCAGTTTATAAAGATGGTGTGAATGGATAAGCTACCCAGCACAAAATGTATTTCCTACCCCCAGAAGAGGCAGAGAACAGTTCTTTACCCCCAAAGATTTTTCCACAAATGAAGAGGGTCAGGGAGAAACAGCATGTGAGGGACCTAGAAATGTTCTTAATTAGATCCACTAACTACAGCTGAGAAAATCCTTGATTATAATACATCAAGGTTACTACATTAAAAAAACCTTCTAGCTAAAGACATGGTGTAGTCTTTGATTTCAGTGGATCAGATTTGGGTGGATTTTCATATGACAACTAAAGGCTACATCTGAAGACATCTTCCACGCAATTTTCAAGCCTTTCTTTCAAAAGAACAGATTCACTAGGAGTATGGAGAAAGAACAGCTTCAGTTTGAATACTGAAAGTCTGGCAAGATCAATTGGCTAGTGAGTATTGTGATGGGAAGCACACAGTGGTTTCCACAGCAGCACTGATGCCAGCCTCCTGATGGTAGCAGTCTAGAGGTTGGACAATGCTTCTTGGTGGCTATAAAGTTTTACTGAGCCTACAAACCAACCTCTGCATTTAAAACATCCTAACATGGGGTGCAGGGAGATGGCAGGAGGGGTTCTTGTCAACACATCTGTAGTATGTCCAAGGGGAAAACAGCAGTAAGGTAGGAATCTGGGAAAAAAAGCAGTACGGCAGTGTGGGTTTTGCCCCAAAACACTATGCCTGTTTCATGGTGTCAGAAGTAGAAAGAGACACCAGTTACTGGTCTTCAGCTGGAGACCAGTAATGAGTGGTGTCCCTCAGGGTTCAGTGTTGGGACCGGTCTCATTCAACGTCTTTGTCGGTGACATGGACAGCAGGATTGAGTGAGCCCTCAGCAAGTTTGCCGATGACACCAAGCTGTGATGTTCAGTTGATACACTGGAGGGAAGAAATGCCATCCAGAGGGACCTTGACACTCTTGTGAGGTGGGCTGATGCCAACCTGATGAAGTTTAACCATGCCAAGTGCAAGGTCCTACACGCGGGTTGGAGCAATCCCAGGCACAGCTACAGGTTGAGCAGGGAAGAGATTCTGAGCAGCCCTGCAGAGAAGGGCTTGGGGGTGTTGGTCGATGAGAAAATGAACATGAGGTGGCAGTGTACGCTCACAGCCCAGAAAGTCAACCGTATCCTGGGCTGCATCAAAAGGAGTGTGACCAGCAGGTCGAGGGAGGTGATCCTGCCCCTCTACTCTGCTCTTGTGAGACCTCACTTGGAGTATTGTGTGCAGTTCTGATGTCCTCAACATAAGAAGGACATGGAACTGTTGGAACAAGTCCAAAGGAGGGCCATGAGGATGATCATGGGACTGGAGTACCTCCCGTATGAAGATAGGCTGAGAAAGTTGGGGCTGTTCAGCCTGGAGAAGAGAAGGCTGTGTGGAGACCTCATAGCAGCCTTCCAGTATCTGAAGGGGGCCTATAGGGATGCTGGGGAGGGACTCTTCATGAGGGACTGTAGTGATAGGACAAGGGGTAACAGGTTCAAACTTAAAGAGGGGGAGTTTAGATTGAATATGAGGAAGAAATTCTTTGCTGTAAGGGTGGTGAGGCACTGGAATGGGTTGCCCAGGGAAGTTGTGAATGCTCCATCGCTAGCAGTGTTGAAGGCCAGGTTGGACAGAGCCTTGGGTGGCATGGTTTAGTGTGAGGTGTCCCTGCCCATGGCAGGGGGGTTGGAACTAGGTGATCTTAAGGTCCTTTCCAACCCCAACTATTCTATGATTCTATGATTCTGTAAAGATAGACCTGTAGATCACTGTTGATTCTTCAAAAGGGTTTGTGTGCCATGCCATGTGCTCCCATTTTATTAGCACACTAAGGAAGGACATGTGGGAGCTCTTGCCCTTGCAAGATGAGTTTTCAGTAAACACTGATTGCTGCCCTCTGACTGAGGCTAAGAGTTTTCACCCTCAGTGACCCATAAAACATGCTCTGGGACCCTTCCCCAGAGAATTCCAAATGACTTTACCGACTGCAGCGAAAAAGCAAAGAGGCCTTATGGCTTCAAAGCCTCTGAATATAATTTCTACCCAAAGCAGAAAGTTCAGACACTGTTTATCCTGCTCTGCCCAGTGCTTGCTCTTTTTGTTTTGTACTGAATTTCTTTCCTGTTAGACATTGTTCATAAAGCTTAAGTTTTCTTTGGAAAGGCAAATGGGAAAGGACCACCTGGGTTAGGAATTCCTGTCTTCTGGAATTGCAGGCTGCTGTGCCAGTTTCATCATTTTTTTCTTAGAAAAAAAAGAATGTAGTGCTGCCTGGAATGTGTAGAAATGCTCTTCCCTTTTGCTACTACTTGCAGATGGACACAGAGGGTAACCTCCTTCCAGAACAAGATGTATTGTACTGCAATGGTCAAAGGTCTTCCTGTTCCTACCAGCATCAGGAGGTGGCAATAAATAAGTTAACAGTAGATGCACCTAACCATGGCAAGGCTAGGAGGTAAGTCCTACCAAAGGCAACAGAATCAGTCTGGTATTCAACTGCAGACCTCTGTAATCCCAGGGAAAGAAGGTAGGTATGAGAGAGGAGCAGGATTAGATCTGTGGCACTTGTGTAACCCTACAGGCAACTCCTGGTGAGCATATGGAGAAGTAGAGAGATGCCCATGTGAGCTGCCACGGTCATGTCTGTGTCTTGTCACAGCCAAGGAGTGAGGCCACAGCGCAGGCATGTCAAACACATTGTCAGGAGGCGCTGAAGTGGCTGGGTTTATTTTAATCTGGAAATGTGGCCCTTGCTGCCTTTTATGATGTGCCAGTCTAAGCTGCCTCTGGCAGCTGTGAGAATATTGGTTTTGGCAGACAGCTGCAAGGAGCAGCAGACTGGAAGGAGTCAGCAGCAAATGTGATAAAAGGGGAAAGTTGCTGACGCCAGGAGGAAAAGCACAAGGTCCTGCTGATTCCCAGAAACCCTTCAGGAGCTGTGAAGAAGAGGAGGTCTCCTCTGACACTGGGATGAATGGGCAGAAAATAACTAACCCCCTCCCCTTGACTTAAGTTGAATTGCGCCACAACACACGCAAGATGTCCCACTAGCTGGAGAGGAAGTATGCTCTGAAGGAGAAGGGCAGAACTGATTGGAGATGCCAGGGAAAGATTTCTGTCTTTACCTGGCATTGGTATGAATTGATCCTCTTTAATAAAAACTACTGTGTCCTGGCCACTAATAAGACATACACATTTGTGGGACCTGAAGATGTCCAAACTAAAGGTTAAAACCATGTGTGTAATCCAGTAAGTGCTATATTAACAGGTCCAGCATTCCCCTGCACTAGAGTTTTATTGCAACCCTTCCCCCTGTTTCTGTCTTACAGCCCTCCTCCTCTGTGGTTTCAGGGATGAGTTTTCTTTTGCCAACCAGATAAACTCTTTGGGACCATGATTTTTAAATGTGTTTTGTGCTCACAAGGAGGGTGTGATCTGCAAAAGATCCCAAACCCTTGTGCCTTTTAAACAGTGATGATGATAATATGAATGTCAGAGACATTCCCAAAGTTCCTTCTCTAACCAGTTGGCTGTAACGGGAAGGCTCAGAGGTGGTCTGGGAGAGTAGATCCCTGGAAGGAGAAAAAGTTGAGATGCCAACTTGAGGAGCCAAGCTTCATTTTATTTTATCATTGCAGTTTCCAGTTACATTCAGAAATTACAGGAACTGGTTTTTCAGTCAACCTGCAGCTCAGATCACCTCAAGACAGAAGGTTTTGATGCAGCAGCTAAAGTGCACAAGGCTGCTAGCTGAAAAGGAATATTCTTGGGCAGTATTGCTAATGATGCAATGAAAGGGAACACGACATCCATGAGGCAGAGCAGGATTTTTCAGAAAACAAATTTAAAGAGCTGGGTTGGTTATTTGGCATTTTACCAAGGCCCAAGATGATTGTTTTCAACAGAATTTGTCTTTAGTATGAATACGGAAGACTTCTGTTTAAGAGAGTCATATCCAATACAGCAAAACCCTTTGCCAAAGGACTGCTTCCCTTGTAACTGCCTGGGTTGTGCTTGAGTGCCCAGCACCTGGATGGACACAGCAAGAAAGTGTAGGAACTGCCCATAAGCTCACTGTAGCCTGCCCTGGGCACACCAGTGCTCTGGCCTCTTTCAAGCTTGTTATCAGTTGAATAGGTGAGCTAGTCAATATTTCAGCTTTATTAATAAATAAATACAAGGCAGAATCTACTTTGCTGTCAGCATGCCCTGCAGAGGAGCAAGGAAATGAAGAGGTTGCTCTGCATGATCTCCTGCACAAGAACAGAGACTTAAATTTCTCCTCGATAGACCCCAGCCATTTGGGTTTGACTAAATCTGTTCACTGAAATATTTTGCCCATAACTCTGTGTGTGCCCTTTTAATACCCAGTGGCTTCATTTTGGTTTCTATTGCATTTCCTATATCTAATCAGGGCCAGCCAAAGAGAGTGCTGGAGGAATCATCTCAGATGCTGTTCTTTTAATTTCAGTGCAAGTAAAAGTCAAAACCAATGTGGTGTAAAAGCTTTTAGTCGAGATACTACTAGCTTAACTTTGCAAACTGAAGACCTTTAGGGGAGAGCCAGATAAGTCTCTGAAGCATATATAGCTTATCTGAAACAAAAGTGCACTCTGAACCTGTTTGAGATATGCCTGTGACTAGATTTCAGAGAGGAATTTACAAGCCTGAAACAGTTTATAGCCAAAGCAGTTTTCCAAGAAATGAATGTAGGAACAAATATTTGCCTCCTTTCTTCAAATCTCTGTACTAAGACTTGTGCTGAAATAATTATCTTCCCTTTAAAGTTGTATTTATTCAGAGATCTACATGTAGTGAAAAAGCAGCCCAGATTTATATAATAGATACCTTGTATAGAGAGGAACACCATAAATGTTAGCCACCTCCAGTGTGTTATATCTGTCACTTCATGGTGATTCTGGGAAGCATATTTAGGAATATAATGGATGTGGTAAAGTTTGTTGCTTATGATATTAGATCAGAGTACTTTGCTGAAATGTTTGCTAATGCACAAATGGAAATAGCATTCATACCACAAGTTAAAGAGCTGCTTGGTGGTTTTCATATAGTTAGGCACACTTGCCAAGCATCCTTTTTTTCCAACAATTTCAGATTTTCAAAGAGTTGATTATAATAAAATAAAAATCCCTGTTTTGACCTGACAGGAAAACTATGCCCCCAAATATTTTTCAAAGGCAACCAACTTCCTGAGGAATTTTGCTTATAGGCCTCATTTTAACATTTTTTCATTAGAATTCTACTTTGAAAATTAAAGAATAAAGAAAAAAGGAAAAAACCCAAAACAAACAGAGCAAAGAAAAGGAAATAAAAACTTTTCATGCCAGTAATCAGCTTGAGCTGACTGTTGTTACTTAATATCTCCGTATTTCAATGTAGAGTCCTGATGTCTGTGGCTGAGTTGATGTTATGTCAGTAAACTTCAGGTGATCTGGTCCATAACATGCTGTTGTCGCTTACTAGTGGTGCAACAGCAATGCCACATCACTGGGAGTTTGAATTGTGCCTGGTGGTACATGTGCACCTTGAGATAAAAAAATCCTTCCAGCTACAAAGGTAGGTGGCAGGAGGAAGACAATGTGATGGTGGCTCCTTAAAAGAGAGGACAAAGTTGATGAGAAGGCCAGAAAATTGAACTTGTGTGGAAAAGATTGACAGAACTTGGATTGTTTAGTCTAGAAAAAAAGACAACTGTGAAACAGTCATGATAACAGGCTTCAAATATTTTTAAGACTGTCGCAAAGAAGGAGGTAATGAACTCTTCTCTATATCCACTGGGGATAAGGCAAGAAGTAATGGACTTAAACTGCAGTAGTGGTGGTTTGGGTTAGACAGGAAGAAAGCCTTAAGAGGAAGGAAAAAACCACAGGGATTGATTGCCTGGGAAAGGTTTGAATTCTCCACCACTATAGGTCTTTAAAAGCAGGATGGAGGAAGATGCAGCCGCTAACTTCTCTCAAGGTGTTTAGCTCTATAGCAGGCTTTATGATTTTCCTGGTAAAGAACATGAGTTGGCAGCACAACTGGTAATGGAGTAGAAATCCAGTATCCCAAGTTTATCAGCTTACTACGGGAAAAAAGAAGTGTCAGGGAATAATATTAAAAATAAATAATTACCCCACTGCATGATATCAAACAGAAAAGAAACCAAAATTAGTCCAAATGTTTGCATCTTTAAGATTTAGGAAGTCTGCTCATATGTGCTCTTAATGAAAACAGGCCAAACCCCCCAAAATTTGCAATTGCAAAGAATTCCATTATTTTGAAATGTCTTTATGCAGAATCAGCATCAAGATAATGTGTTCCATTCAATGCTGAAACACTATGTTAAGTATGACTGGATGCACACATTAATGTACTGTAATAACTGATGTGAACTATATGTTTGTCCTGGTTTCAGCTGGGATAGAGTTAATTTTCTTCCTACTAGCTGGTACTGTGCTGTGTTTTGGATTTCGTATGAGAACAATGCTGACAACATGCTGATGTTTTATTTATTGCTAAGTAGTGCTTACCCTAAGTCAAGAACCTTTCAGTCTCTCATGCTCTGCCGGTGAGGAGGGGCACAAGAAGCTAGGAGGGAGCAGAGACAGGACACCTGACCTGAACTAGCCAAAGGGGTATTCCATACCATAGAACATCACGCTCTGTATAGAAACTGGGAGCAGTTGCCCAGAAGGGGCTGATCACTTCTCTGGGACAGGCTGGGCATTGGGCAGTGGCCAGTTGTACTGTGCATCACTTGTCTTTCTTGGGGTTTGTTCTTTTATTATTATAATATTTCTTATTATTGTTATTATTATTATAATTACTACTACTATTATTATATTTTACTTTATTTCAGTACTGCAGCTGCGTGGTACTTGGTTGCCAGCTGGGGTTAAACCACGACAATGTTCAAACAACAAATCAGAACATTATCACTGACACATAACATTTAAACATTTAAAGAACAAAGGGTAAGAAATCAAAATGATTAGTTGCTATTCCTCTTATGCCAAAAATGCAGTTGTTAAAAGCAGAATGCTTTGCTGAGCCAAGCTGGCTTCAAAGTTGGCTGTTTCAGACATGAAACTTTGCACTGATGTTTTTTGAGCCGCTCTCTTCATGTATTTTCCATTATTCCCATTCTCTTCATTTCTAGAACAAAGTCAGAAGGGCCAGAAAAAAAAAGCCCACAGAGAAAAGTTTCTTTAACTGGAAGCTGGGTTACCTGATATAACCCCAAAGGACCTGTTCCTTTCACATTTCCAATCAATGAAATTACTGAGTTGTCATGTGTTTATTTTTATATCAACCTCTTCAATACAATGAAGTCAGCTTACCCCTCTGAAAAGGCATAGAACTGGGGTGATATCCATTAAACATTCTTCTTTTAAAACATATGCAGGAAACACGATGAGCAGAAATGCCTGCATGTGGATGGCTCACTCACATTTATCTGTCTATGTCTGTGGTATCTTGTCCTTCACATACAATCCCAGAAAAGCTAATGCACTGTAGGAGCAGCATTTTATCTTAATGTCTTTTATCTGTCCACCTCTTCAAGTAGATGGGACAGTTGGCCATTAAAAGCCTGATTTAAGAGAGATGCTTTGAGTCATGTACCAAGGAGTGATAAATGCTGGCGTTAGTAAAAAAGATCCAGAGCTTCCCAGCTTGAGCAGGGCCAAGCACTCAGCACAAAGAGTAATAATGGGAGAGCCTGAGGACTAAAACTGGAGGTCCTGCCTTGATAGTGCCTGGAGGAATCCCTCACTGGCTTTGCTAATGCAGTAGCTATTCCGCAAAATAATTGCATTGCTCAACCACACCTTCCACAGCCATTAAATGCACTTCAGAATGGTTCCATTGAAGACGTACCTCACATGTAGCACAGAATGTACAACACAACTCTTAAGTTGCTGCTATTGCTCCAAGGGTCTGATTGGCATATTGTCAAACATTTTACAACCTAACAGGCTGCCAAATACTTCCTAATTAAACTGTTCCTTGCATAACGCCGAACAATCAGGTTTATAGTTTTTAATCTAACGCTGCATCTGGTTTAAAGGTCTGTTTAAATATCAAAGTCTTCTGATCATGTAGTGGCAGCTGAAAGCTGATGATGGGACACTTCACCCATCCTTACTGCAGTGTCTGGATAATTCATGCTGCTTCTGTATTTTCCGTCCCTCAATGAATTCATGACATTTGTGCACAAAACCTTTTATCACCATGGCTAGGTTTGGGGAAGCACCTCAGATACTCAAAGCAGACTAAGATTCCTCAAGGTTATGGACCTGAACTATGAACAGAGGTGTTCAGCCAGAGCTCAGATCCATAGTGATCAGTAAAATATTACGTCTATTGACACTGGAACTATAATTTATAGCAAATTTCAAACAACCAGTGGAGGAACTGAAACAAGTTGCATCTATGGAAACCAAAGGGTCAGGTTCAGCGGCATATTTATTCAGTGAAACTTCTCTTTGCTGTACTGAATTGCTCCAGAAAGGTCTTTGCAGCATATTATTACTCTCTATTGTTACTTGTCTGTCTTTTCACAAAGATAATCATGCAGGTAGAGGTTTAAGTCAATGTGGAAGGCAAGCCAGCACACCAAACCATAAAGAAAACAGTGGTTGGTAGAACAGCTCAGCATGTAACTGGAAGAGACAATGCCTCTACAACCAGCCAGGCCCAGCTCTATTTATGCAGGTGTAAAAGGGCTCTTGCCATTGGAAATAATGTGCAGTCATTGTATTACACATTCTTTCCTCTGTCGGCATCCTGTTTAAACAGGCTGAGTGCAAAGGGGTGTCTGCTATTCATTTGCAGATGCCTTGTGATGATATGAAACATAATTGTATAATTTATGCCGAATAAACCAAGAAATGGCTGCTGTTCAAGGGAAGGAGCAAGGCCCCAAAATACTTGAAATATTGGAGCAGGCAGAAAAGATAATACAGCCTAATCTTTTTGTTGCCTCTTTCGTTAAGGCTGCTTTTGTACAGGGGGAGAGGAAATGGTTAGCAAAAGAATGTGATTCAGATGTGCTTGGATATTGCTGGAAGTGAGAGAAGCACAATGGCTTTGTAAACCTATTGAGTAACTCCACCAAAGCCAACGTAGTTGCCCTGGGAATGAATATTGCCCCTGGTCTCTTCTTTCCATGCAGTGCAGCTCTTCAGATGTTTTTTCAAGATGAATATGCAATTGTTTGCTTGTTTAGAGCCAACAATGTCAGTCTGGATGTTATGGCCCTGCTGTGTTTGGCTTGTTCATGACTTCTCTGCCTGAAGTAACTTCATTTTTCTTTAGCTGGAGGAGGGAAGGAGGATGTTGGGGACTTTGATTTATCTTGTAATGCATGATTCAAGCCTTTAATGCAAAATTTGGGGCTTGGCTCAGAGGCAGGTCAAGAGAGAATAACTTCAATAAACTGCTGATGTAGAGCCTTGCTTTCTATGTAATGGCAGGATGTTCCTCTAGAATTACTACAGTCTTACCTTCCAAAGAGAATTTCTGGCTTAAAACTAAGACCTCCTAATTTTGACTTCCTGTGCAGGAATGCTATTGCTACATCGAGGTAATAAACTCCCAGGCTTTTCATGTCAGTATTCTGATTCAGTTTACAAGAAAGTTTAACCTGGGAGAAAATAGTCAGAAATGAACATGTGAAAAGCAAAGTGTTTCAAACTGCACTTGATATGCTGCTGCGCTCCTTTCACTGGCTGTGTTCTTGTGAGATAAAACTCACTTTTTCATGTTATGCAGCAGCTTCCTTTAGAAAATGTGGCTCATTCATTGTTTTCCCACTAATTGATTTCAACATAATCAGTGTTTGATTTCTGTAACTACACAGTGCTTGTTCAAGATGCAACTCTGAGCTGAGCAGAATATTAGGTGTTCAAGAAAAGTGCATCCAGCATCCTCATTAGTGAAGGGAAAAGGCAGATGTGTGAAAGTGCACCCAAACCCACCAGTTGCCTAGCTGGTTCCCTAAGGTTTCAGTCTGGTCCCGGGATAGAGCAGCCACAGCTTTGTTGGACAACCTGTGCCACTGCCTCACCACCTCCACAGTAAAGAACTTTTTCCTTTTATCTAATCTAACTCTACCATTTTTCAGTTTAAGGGCATTTCCCCTTGTCCTGTCACTACATCCCCTTGTAAAAAGTCCCTCTCCAGATTTCTTGTAGCCCCCTTCAGGTTCTGGAAGACTGTTATAAGGTCTCCCCAGAGCCTTCTCTTCTCCAGGGTGAACAAGCCCAGCTCTCACAGCCTTTCTTCATAGCAGAGGTGCTCCAGCCCTCTGATCATCTCTGTGGCCTCCTCTGGACTTGCTCAAATAGATCCACGTCCTTCTTATGTTGGGGGCCACAGGACTGAACACAGTGCTCCAGGCGGGGAAGTAAAAGGGGACATTCACCTCCCTCGACCATCTTCTTTTGATGCAGCTTGTTCAATATCTTCTCTGTGTGAAGGAGATTCTGAGGATATTCAAAGAAAAAATTTAGTTTGCTGTCCTGAAATTTGTGGGTTTTTCCAGGTGAAGATAAACGGCTGCTTTGTAAAGTAAAGACTTCCTTGATACTTTCTAGGATATCTAAAACTGTGGCTGTGCACTATAGGATTTGTTCTGATACATGAACAAAATGCCCCCTTATTTTTAGTATTTAGATCCTATAACAGCTTAGGTATTTTTCCCCCCTCTTTGACCCTAGTGGAGGCTGAAGTCCAAATGTCAAAATAATGGCATTTATCACAGGGACAGAGATGGCCTTTTCCAATCAGCTGCATTCATGAATGAACCTCATCAGAGTGTGGTGTTACTTGGCAAATTAAAACCCCATGTCCTTGTTCTGAGAAATGTATACATGCTGAGGTTTAATCAAAACATGACATTTTCAGAACACCATAAAAAGGGCATTTGGACTGTTTTGCAATTGTCACTGACAATAACTGACACTAAAAATGCCTCAAGTTTTCATTATGGAAATACGGACACACTATATAATAAAGTTCTTTTGGCCATTGACTCAGAAGGACCTCAAAACACTTCTCAAAGCAGTCTTCTAAACCTCTCAACATCCCAGGGAGATAGAAAATGTCTTGCTGGGTGAAATCTGTTGCATTAGCAGCATTCCCAAACATGCCCACACTCACGCAATGTATTGAGGATGAAGGCAGAGAACAGCGTGAACACTGTGGATCTGTCCTGACTGATCTAAACATAGTTTCTCTCTTTAAATTGGGCAGTTCAAATAAACTTAGGTGGAGTGACTTGTCTTTGCAAGTGTGGTTAGAACAGAGAGTAAGAGAGAACAGAACCACATATTCCTAAGATTGCCATAGTGTAATTTAGCTTGGAAGAGAACACTGGAGCTTCTGGTTCAAAGCCTCTTTCAAAGGTTGCTCATGGTCCGGTTGCTTAAGGTGTCCATGAGCTCCAAGAATGATAATTTCCAGGCCTCTTCAGCCCTTTTCCATTCTTTACGTACCCTCATCATTACTTTTTCCTCCTTCTAATCACACCAGAATTTCCTTTCTTTCAGCTTGCACCAGTTGCCTCTTGCCCTGTTGTGCACCTCTGGAGTCTGTCTTTTTCTTCCCTATACATCAACCAGCAGGTAGTTGAAGACAGAAATAAAACCCCTCAATAGCTTATTTTTCCTAAGACTCCACCAATTTCTTTCCTCACTAAGCCCTTGCCCTGCACTTATTTCCTTTCCCAGAAACCTAATGTCAGGTCTTCTGGGGAATGAATGCCAGCCTATGTAGACCGTTGGCCTTACTCACTATTGCATTCATGCATCCTTAGCAAGGACATGCATACCTTGTCTCAAATCCTTGAATGTGAATTTCTGTGAGCCACAAGTTTGTGATTGCAAGTAAGCAAGAACACTTAACTTCTATATGGTTGTTTTAGATGTTTAGAATTTCCTCATTTTTGAAAGCCAGTGCAGTGCAGATGCTTTTAGGATTGGGTTCCTTGTGGATTGAATTGCCCTGACATCTGCAAAGTGATTTGCCTCTCAGTGTGTGTTTCAAATTCAATAAAATTTACAGTAGCCATATCTGACCACAAAGTGCTCCTATCAACTGCTGCGCAGTCCGGAAGCGAAACCCACACTTCCATATTTTCACTTAAACACAAAGGCATTCAGTGTATGACACTAAACTATGAAACAGTATTGTAAGATGACAGAAAACAAATGCAACACAAAGAGAGAAAACTCATGGCATGCTTTTTTTGTTACCAGCTTTTTCCACTCTGCTGCTGAGAAGCATTGCAAAGAGGTCTCCGTTGTAGCAGCTCTTTAGCTATTCTCGAGGGGGCTGACTTGGTGCAATGCTACACTTGACTTAAAATACTGAAACATGAGTCCTGCAAGGAGTCTGCCTGTTCAATGGATTAAACAGCAGCAGGGCACTTCTTCACTTCAACAAGCCAAGCCTTCTTGTCTTTTCCTCTTTCCTTTCCACTTTCCCCTTTCACCTTTTCCCTTTCCCCTTTCCTGTCCCCTTACCTTTCCCCTGTCCTTTCCCCTTTCCCCTTATCCCTTTCCCCATTCCTCTTTTCCCTTTCCCCTTTTCCTTTTTCCCTTTCCCCTTTCCACTATCTTTTCCCCTATCTTTTCCCTTTTCCCTTTTCCTCTTTCCCCTTTCCCCTTTCCCTTTTCCCCTTTCCCCTTTCCCCTTTCCCCTTTCCCCTTTCCCCTTCCCTTCCCTTCCGTTCCCTTCCCTTCCCTTCCTTTTTCTCTCCTTTCCTCTGGATAGAATAGGAAATTCTTAGCAGGCTACACTGATTAAAAGAAATGAAGAGAAGTACTTGTATAAAGGATGTGTTTGTGTAGTAAATGCCAGAGCATTTCAGCTGTACTTTTGTACAGTTAAGCTGTTTTCAGGCATGTCAATCTCCACAAACTTCCCAACGGGAAACACTATGAAAACTCTTTGGATTTGGGGTTTGACTTTTAGCATTCAATGATGAGGTAAGATCACAGAGGCAGCAGGAAGAAAGAGAGCAAGAGGGAGGTGGAACAAGGATATGAGTTACTTCATCATGTTGCCCATTGGACAGCAAAAGTTGGGGCTGCTTTTGGAAAACATTTTGGCAAATACCCATTTGCAGCACTGTTACGAAATGTCACATACAACATTGACCCTGTTATCCATGAATAGGTGTATGTGTGCTTATGGAACATTTATTGACAGGTAGCGTTTCTTCTGAGCCATGCCACTGAATCAGGTCACAAGAGATCTGGCTGTATGTCACTGGGATTCTGGGTGATGCTGGGCAAGCCCCTGCTTTTCCCAGTCCTTCATCTTCACCCTCTGTAAAGAAAGACACTGATTTTATCTGCAAAGTACAGATAGGAATTACTGCTTATCAGTCTGATGGTTATTATTAGCGACTAGAAATAAGAAACGATAGCAGCAAGTGAAACAGGGAATGGGTAAATGTCCCAAATGATTTCCACTGACAGCTGCTCCCACTAAGACTGGGGAGAAGCTGTTGCTCTGCAGCATTTCTCCATAACACCAGTACCAATAAGCAGGTGCTTTCTGTGACAGTAGCCCTGAAACTGGAGGAGGAAAGTTATTGCTGTTACCTCTATAAGAAGGTGTATTGCGCTCAGGGTGAACACTCCTGCCAATAGCAGGAAAGGCTTGATTAAAGGTGCCAAACATTGTGGCTTCACCTCCAAACCTCTTGGTAATTGGGCAGGAAACTGGAGAACATGTTATTGCAGTTGAATTTCTGCCTGATCACCGAACAGCCCAGCAATTTGATGAAAATTGCCCAGCCCTCCCACATGAAAAAAAACAACCCTCTCTCAGCATTAACAATTGTAAAGGTCAGCAATTTTTAATAACCGGTAATTCCTTTTCTCTCTCTTCCTGGACTTTTCTCTCTGTACCATGCATCTCTTTGCACATTGCAGTGCTGGATAGGAGCAGAGATGGCTGCTGAGGACACTTGACACAATATAATTCACCCAGAACAAAAGGGAGGGGCAGCTGGAGAAAAGCCCTTTTTAAGGAGATGCTCAAACACTTGGAATTGTCTTCTGGAGGAGGGGGAAGTGGTAAAGAGAAAAGGAAAATCCTTCTCAGTTCTGGGCTCTCACACATGAATTTTGTGACAGAGATGAACAGAAAGCAGGTGAAGGAATAGATGTAGTGAGAACAGAAAGCACATGGGTAAGGAGAGCTCAGCACCTTTCTTACAAATCTTTTCCCCAGGGGAATGAGCTGCTGCTGATTTTGGCTGTCAGCAGAGCTGGGATTTACAAGGCGCTGCTGGGCTTTCTCATCCTAAGTCAAAGTGTGGGAGGCAACAGTATGCTATCACCCTTGTCATGGCTTAATGAAAAGACAGGCTAATTGCCTGATGCAGGTATGTGTGAAAAAGTGTTTGCCTGCTTTATGGTTTGCATTTAAAGAAGTGAAATGTTCACCTGACTTCCTTAGGGGTGGAGAATGGAGAAACTTGCATCAAATCTTTTTTCTTCAGAAAAAAAGTGCGACATAGAGTTGGGCCAGAGTTGGCTCATTGAGGTTTCCATTCAGCACTGGTATTTCTGTTCCTCTAGAAGCTGACTAGTTAGCAAAATGCCTGCAGTGTTATTTTCACTGGCACAGAAGTGGGTGCTATGTTTGTTTATTCATGAAGAATGACTGTATTGCTGTGTTTTCCCGAGCATGGCTGAAAACAAGCAGATGAAAACAAGCAGCAGGAGAGAGTTTCTTTGCACTGGGTGCTGAGCCTCTTTTGGCTTGTAAAGCCTCTGCTTTTTCTTCCCCAGGATGATGCTGCTATCCCCTCACAGTATCTGGTGATTCTCTCATGTCTCTTCTGAGAGTGCCTGGGTCTGTTCTGCCGCTTCTCTTTCAGATCAACCTCCTCCCCTTTTACTAACCATCACCTTCCTTTGAAATGTCTCCTGTCCCTCTGTGCCCCAGCATATACGCAGCTGCATGCTTGGGAGGTGGTTTTCCCTTGTCTCAGTTATCACTAAGCACAGATTATTTAAGATTGATTACTTTTAACCAGGATGGAAGGTGGCTTTCATGTTCCACAGCCTCACTCAGGAGATATGTAGCAGGGAACAGACTGATGGGGTTCATCTCTGTTGAGTGATTTTAGGAGCCGAAAATGGGAAGTGGTCTGCTGCTTACAGAATTTCACCCACCTCCTGCACTGTCATGATCAGTGTATTTCCCTGGCTAATAATACCCTGAATTAATGGCATGTGAGTGTCCTGCTCACTCACAAGTCCAACTCTGCAGCAGGAACTTCTTCCCTTCCACTCTCAAGAAGTCATATGGATGCAGACATGAACTGGCCAGGTTGGTACTGTAGGCAGGGATCAGGAGCTGGAGATCATCTGCCCAGCCTCTATCTACACTGCTGGCCATCTTGGTGTAGCAATAATCAAGGCCCTTTTTGAGATGAAACCCCTTTTCCAGTTCCTTGCTTCATTTCGTTGGACCATGTTTCTCAGGGCTGAAGGGCCCAGTCATGCATTTTGTGCCAAGTCTCTATTGTACCTTGTCTTATGTGTCAATGTGCTAAAGTCTACTCAGGAAGAACAAAGACAAAAGGAAAAGGACAGAGGAGACATCAGTGATAGAAGTCATCAGAGAGGGTGGGATGCATGGAAATACAAAGTAGTGCTTTGAGATGCTGAGGTGCTATGAAGAGGAGTGAATAAGAGGTAACACGCCAGACACGGCATCAGAAAGGCTGTAAAGTGTTTTGAATGCATTGGTGCAGAAATGATGTGCCAGTTGTTTTCAGTTTCCCAGATGTGAGAGGCTTCATGAATTTATTTAGAGAATATACAAGCAAAAGATGTAAGTGTACTCCGTGTTCTTGACCACGTCATGCCTCTTCTCTCTTCCTGCCTTTGTTCAGCTAAATCCTGATCTTGCTGGTCTGGGACTGCTTTTCAGTATGTGCATACCTTCCGTCTCACACACCAGCATCCTCCACAACACGCTGGTGAGAGAAATAACAGCTTGTGTTAAAGGGAAAATGGGGAATGGCTGGGGCACAGCCACAGGCGTAGTTGTGATGTCTGGTGAGGGATGCAACAATATATACCAATTCTTTCACTGCCTCCATTTCCTTGAAAAGGAGAAGGGGGAAAAAATCCCTCAAAAACCCATGAGGCACAAACATGTTATTTTTCCTCTTTTGAAAACAAACGGTCTTTTCAATTAGACTGGTTTGTCCCTGAGACAATCAATCTGGGGTTTATAAAAGCAAACACTTGAGTAATTAGTTCTATCCAGGAAGAATATTAACTCTGTTTATCTTTGTGTAATTAATCACTGACCCTGCCAGCTCTACAAGGCCTCCTTTGCACAGATGGGCAGTGGAGGAGGTGAGCAGAGGGCAGCAGCAGAGGTGAGTAACATGTGACACGCAAGGAGAGCAAGTCAGGATGTCGTAACATACATATTCCTCCCAACACCTAAACAAGTGCCCATGTAAATCCTGTGAAACCATATTCCGGCCATGTGGGGCTGTGAAGGACTGCTACTCGAAGAAACAATAAATAACACTGTTTAATACAATTATTTATATTAACCTATTAGCTGTGAGCACATCCAGCTCTTCACCATGGTTCACTTCCCTAACTGATAAAGCAGTTGCAGTGTTTCCCATGCAGCACTGCTGGAACCAGGGCCCCAGAAGCTGGCAGGTGAACTGGCACTGAATGCCTCCAGCTGGGGAAATCCCAGCCTGGTTTAAACATTGCCAAGTGCCACCCCAGAGCTGGATCTCTGTCAGTGCCTAGTGTTATAAGCTAGCTGTGGTTTACTCTGATCTCAATCTACAGGGAATGAAGTAACTATGAGGCTCTTCCTCTGTCCCTGACCTCCAGTTTAACTGAGGAAATGTTTGGATTTATTCAAGTGTTTTTTGACAGCATGAAACAAGATCAAGGTCTGTTTTCTTCTTCTTACAGCTGGTATGACTGTACAGACCATCTCTCCAATGCTGCTTCAGGCAGATATTCTTACTGATTTCACAGTAGTAGCTGAGAACACTAGAATGAAATAAAAGGTGACAAATATAAAACATACTGTGTTTAGCAGCCTTCCAGTACCTAAAGGGGCCTATGAGAAAGATGGAGAGGACTTTTTATAAGAGCAAGTAATAACAGGACAAGGAGGAATGGCTTTAAACTGAAAGAGTGGAGGTTTAGATTAGCTACAAGGAATAAATTCTTCACTGCTAGGGTGGTGAGACACTGGCACAGGTTGCTCAGAGAAGCTGTGGATGTCCCATCCCTGGCAGTGTTTAAGGCCATCTTGGACAGGGCTTGGAGCAACCTGATCTAGTGAAAGGTGTCCCTGCTCGTGGCAGGGGTTTGTAGCCAGGTGATCTCAAAGTTCTCTTGCAACCCAAAACATTCAGTGATTCTATGTAACTAAATAAAATCAGGCAGAATTTATCAGGCAGATGGGAAGATTAGCAATAAAATGAACAGAACTGATGGGCATCTTGTCTTGACTCAGGTTAGAGAAGATCAGACTCCTTACGGTAAGAAACAGCCTCAATTTCTGCCCAGTCCTTTAGCACTTCTCTGTGCCCTGAATATAAAATGAGAAGATGAGGTGCAGCTCTCCAGACTCTTGATGGAGCCCAAGATGATAGGGGACTTGCTTTGTCTGCCAAGACCTTGGTGTTCCTGCTCTTGGCCATTGCTGTGGCTGATCACATGTGTGTAAAATGTATGTGCAAGGCTGGCTGGTGGGAGTGGTGGGTCTTGCTCCTCCACACCTCCAAAATGGTCTTACACGGGTTGACTTATGCCTGACTCTTTCACTAGCTTGGATTTACCAAAGGGCTGATTTCAAAAGGAGTTAAGTCTGCTGGACAAAACGCAGTGTTAGCCACTTCTTCCATGAACACAGAACATGTTTCAGCCCCTGTTTTCATCTCTTTGAGGTCCTACAGTTTGTCTTGTTGGCCCTAGCAGAGCGAGCTGTGTGTGCTCTCCTGTATCTCTCTCCACATGTCCATTTGTGTGGAAGCGGGGGGGCATTCTTGCACAGATCCCAGTGCTTTTCCTGGTATTATTTTGCTGTGACACACAAAGCACAGTGTTTTGCATGCAGATCATTGCTACTGATGTGAGTCTGCGAATGGCCCCAGGCCAAGCTTTTCCAGAAAGGAAGAAAAAAGGGTTCCCCTTTTCGCATCCCCTTTATGATGAGTTACTTTGCTATCTCAGCCACTCTTGTTGCATTCAAAGAAGTTGAACTCCAGGTCAGAGGAAATCTGATCATCCTCTCTCACCTCCCACCCGAGTTGCTGTTCATTAAGGTGAGGTATAGCTTTACCTTCACGGGACACTCCTTTTGCTCTTTACCAGCCCTGCTGAACACTGAGCAGGTCACATATGGCCTCTGTCAGCTACCCTGCAAATCTTTTGTACCTTTTAATGAAAACATTGCCAGTGTTTTCCTTCTGTCGCTGTTGGAACCCAGCTGCATCTTGGTGATAAATGGTGCCCATTGTTGAAGGAATGCTTCAGCCAGAGCCACGACTCTGCAAGGACGCTGTGCCGATCAGAAACTGCAGCCAGGGGTTGTCTCCACCAGCCCTGGGGTTCAATAGGGGTTTCAGCCCCTCCCTGCAGGTGGGGCAATAAAACCCCTTCTGCCACTTCGTTTTCCACCAGGTATTGGGAAGGATGGATTTCTGTATGAATTCACATTATTGTGATAGCTATGAAATGATGAGGTTGTCTGTCATCAACTTCAGCACACAAGCTGAGCGATTTTTTACTACAAAAATCTCTGAGTTTTCAAACGCCAGGGAGCTTGTTCCAGTTTGAGAATGGGCTGTACTTCAAAGATTCAGTGGAAGAGTGAGGATTTATGGAAATCCAGTGAATGGCTCTGCATCTGTGTTACATACAACCAGGGACCAAGATGTGAAAGCAAGGGATGAGAAAGCGGCTTAAGAACTGAGTGACCTGAGCCTTCTTTAACGTGAACCAAAGGTTGTTCTGAGGAGACAAACCTGAGCTCCTACTCTTGCTCCTTTTGAGCTCCTGCCTGGGTCAGATAGGTGATGTGAGTGCCATTCCTTGGCTTGGTAGTTTCTGTACAGTGTAGATAATGACCTGATTCGAGACTCACCTCTCTCCAATATTTTCCTGTGGTCCATCCCTGGGGTCTGTGAGCAGACACTGGCTCTCCTACAGTTCACCATGACTTTGCTAATGCCAGAGCAGGAATTTACTCATGTGTTCCTTCTTGTGGTGACATCTGTAGTTGTGGAAGACCCTGACCTCTTTGATCCAGCTTACAACCACCCTAATAAGAAGAAATATGCATATTTTTTTAATTATTTTAATTTATTTTTAGCTAGATCACCAAACAGATTCAACTCCCTATGCAGCTATGTCATTGCTGCCTTGACTGGAGTTCTGTGACTGCTGATGTCAAGACAAAAGAGGAAACAGGTGCCAGGAGCTGTAGAAAAGTGAGTGCTTGTAGCTTTCTTCAATGATCTTAGATCACTTTAAAGCAGCCATTAATCCTCTCTCTTTAAAGAGTCATGGTTTCAGTGTTGGATAATCTCAGGTCAAGCCCAAGTGGCTGTCAAGATGGGTGGTCATCGCAATAAAATATAGGATATCAGGATGCAACTCAATTTAGCAAGTAATCTGCCAAAGTCAGTGACCCTGTAATTAATGTCGTAAGAGAAGGAAAAGAAAATCTTTACTTACAGGAAGGGAAAGACATTTTAATGTCTTCAGAGGGTCACACAACAGAACAGTGTTGTCTAAAAGTGGTAGCTGGGGAAAGGAATCTCTCTCAGTTTCCGATTTCAATACTTCACTCACAGATGCATGAGATTTGAGAAGTCAATGAGTGTTTCCTCCAAGCCAGCCTAACAACTGTCGGTTCAAGCATATTTTTTACCTATTTAGTCTGAATGGGCTTCTCTGACCCTTACTGAGAATATCACAAGAGATTATATGGAGGTACATCATCAGTCCTTGTTATTTCTCTTTTCTGTTTCCTCCTTTTGTTTCAAAAATACGATGACTTTTCCAAAGCCACTGTGGCTGTAAATCAAAATTCCAGTTGGACACTGCCTTGGACAACCAGCACTTCAATGCTTGTGCCTGCAGCCTTCAATGTAAGGGGTTTCTGGGAGACTCAGGAAAAGCGGTGAAATAATGAACCGGTGTTTCTCCTCAAAGCAAGGCAGCTGAATAGGGGTCAGATTAACCTGACAATCACATTTCTGCCTTTGGTTTAAAACAGCTCTTGCATCGCTTGAGGCACACACAGCAGACTTACTGCCTGGGGCAGTTTGAAAGCATTCACTGGTGCAGAAAACCAGTTTCCTTAGCTTGAGTGTGTCCTGCTCAACTGGCTACAGGCTTTTCCATTAATATAGGCAAAGCTGCATTGCAGTGGTCTGTGGATGAGAACTAGGCCCAAGGGGAGGAGAGGAGGTGACAGGAGCAGGATGAGAGTATGATTAGGACAGAGAAGCAGATGGAGGTCCGTGGGGCTGCGTGTTGCTGCTCCTGCTGCCAAAAGGGGAGGAGAGGATGGAAAGCCGAAATAAGGACGAACAATGTGCTTGTCTTCTCCATAAACCTCCCCTCTAGGGCAGCAAGCCATTTCTTAGAAGTATCTGGTTATTCCCTGCTCAACTGCAATTAAAGTTTCTTTGTACCCTACACCACTGATGGGGTAGAGCACACACAAGGGGTTTGTACAACCTACTGATTTTCCCTTATGTCCACTGGATGCAAAACATCAGTTTTGTAGACCTCTGTGTTTGTTAAGGTTTTTCACAGGGCTGGGGAGAAACTTCCATGGTTCTTTGAACTCTCCTGCACACAATCAGCATGGGGCTAGGTATGAGTTTTTCACCAGTCCTTGAAACTTAGGTGCAGAAGTGCAGTAGAGATCTCCTTCAGGTGTCCCAGGTAGCTGATTACCAGTCATATCACCTGTCCAGCATATAATATCTGCAAATTATGGGGAAATGTACCAGCACTTTGGCAGTCCAAAAGCAGGAAGCATCCAGGAGCAGAGCTGGGTGTTTATCCAGTGCTGGACTTTGAGGCCACAATGACTCTGTGCTAAGAGATGAGCTATTTCTCATTGCTAGTGAATTTTGAATGTTGAATAAAAAGAGGATTTATCAAGTGATTTAAGGAGATTTGGAGTCCACATCATGAGGAGGGAGTGCACACTTATGTCAGGAGCCATGGCTGTTCCCACAAAACAGAGATGAGAAAACCACTTCTTCCCCCAACCTGCTGTCCCGTTACCCCTCTGCCTGCGCATGAGCTGCTGTGTGACTGAAATGAATCTGACCTTAAGAAAGAAGAAAAAAACATTACTTTTTCTTCTACACACAGCCTTTGGATAAATGCCTTGGTGGTCTGATACACACTGGCGCAAAGGAGCCATTAATGGCACGGCGAGCCTCAAGGAAGCTGCGGTGCCACCTAGGCAAGCACCACAGTCAATTCTCCCAGAGGCTTTTTGCTTTCTTCTCCACCTGCCCCAGATCAAAGGCCTCAAGGAAAATGGATTTCAGGAGGTGGAGGGGTTAGCTGTGTCAGTCTGTGCTTGTGTGTTTTCCTGCCATATCCCAGTGGTTGTGCAGCCCCGGTGAAGACTGGAGCTCTATTATTAATTCTCTTGTATCAGTAGAAAGGAGCAGGGCAGCGGGGTCAAGGGAACTGAAAGAGGCATTGCAAGGCAAGCAAAAGAAAGTATTGAGGGGAAAGTAGCACTATCAGCTCTTGTGATGTAATAGCAACTTTCACCATCCTTGACCTCTTTCTGTGCCTACCAGAGGTAAATGACTGTGCTGGGAAAGCCTAGAAACTGTATTGGAGAGCATTTCAAAAGGTTTTTTAAAAGCACTGGGGGGAAAAGGGTAACTATATGTTTTATATGAAAAGTATATGTAGGTTATAATGTCAGTTATATTTTTGAAGCAAGAAATTATAGCTATGGTCATTAATTATATTAAAATGAGATTATACAAAGTAAAATAGAACAGTCTAAGGATTCACAAAATTAGTCAAAGATGTTTGTGCACATAGGTTATCATGAGAAATAGCAATATTTATATATAACTATTGTCTGTAGAATTATTTAGGTTTGTCTTAGATATTATGCTGTATCTAAGACAAAACCTAACGTAATGTTATCTAATGCAATCTAGGCTGAAGTGTACTCCTTTGTAAAACACATTGTTTAAGGCCATGCCCCTGATCATGAGAAAAATGGATGAGTTCTAATAGGGACTGAAGCACGCAAGTGGTGGCCAGCATGAAGTTCTGCTGCCTGTGGTGTGGAGCACAGGGACCAACAGAGCTTCCAGGACACACCACCTTGTTTTCACTTTTAAATGCTAAAGAAAGGAGATGATGACTCAAAGTCATGATTGCAGTAGAGAGGAAGAAAGAAGCACATTGTGGCTTCAAACATGCTCAGCGCAGCCTTGCCTGGAGGCACCACTCCTTCCCTGTGAAAAGCAGCAAAGTGTTGCTTTTTTTATGTTTTTCTACAAAAAAAGCCAAATACAGAGCTAGCACAGTTTGGATGCTGGTTTATATCCAAAGAGATTCCCATCCCTTGGTCTTGCTTGCACAGACACTCGAGCAAACACTGACATCTTCACTACAGAAGGTCACCTGTGCGAGTGTTTTGCAACTGTGAAAAACTTCATTCCCTACACAGGCTTTCAGGATCACTGTCAGACTCGATGCTTTCTCTGGGGGAGGAAGGGAGGGAGGAAGCTATCTGTTTATCCAGGTTTCTGTGAAATTGCCGTTAACCCGTGACACGATGCAAGGCTTGCTGGCTCTACCTGCTGGCTGGAGGGGAAACCGCACTCCCCTAGCTAGGATGTCCTTAAAGCATTAATAAACCATTTCACGAGACAATGGATTAAATATAATAGAGGAAATCAAAAAGCAGCTGCTACCTGTTAATTTTCAGGCTGTCAAGTATGCCAACAAAGCAAGAGTGATGGCTTGGAGCAGTGGGAATTGATACCATTTCTCTGCTTCCTGTCAGGCTCTCAGCAACTGAGAGATGAGAAGCATCAGCCCAGAAGCAGTCTGTCTGCGGCAGTTTCATCTGTGCAAAGATTAAAGCTCAGATCATTGTATGTCCTGCTGCAGTTTGGAGAACTGGGGATCGACTCCATTTCACCTCAATCTCACTCTGTTCTAGGGCACAGCAAAGCCATGGGCTGCAAGGAAGGTTTTCATTACTGAATTTTAGCTCCACGGTCTCAACCATGATGGAAAAAATGAACAGTTACAAAAGCAAAAAGGGTCTTGTCTGTGGTTTAGCTGATCCCTTTTTATTTGGTGTATCAGCAAGCATGAAGTGAATGGCCTCTTCTCTCAGCTTTTCTCCAAATAATGATTGCCTCAAACAGTGTCTCTTACGCAACCAGTATTGTAATCTTGACGTTATAATCCTTTCCTGAACACATTTTCAAAGTTGACAGTAAAACATAGAATGGCTTTTCCTTCCTAACTGCCATCCCAGCCTGGCTTTTCATGTCAGCTTGAGCTTTCCTGTTCATATCTTGTCACAGGCAATCCAATGTACGCCTCTCCAGGAGCCTTAGGGAGCTTGCATGCCAAACCCGGAGATGAAAATCAGTGGGTTTCCTGTGGAAAAAATGCTCAGAAATCTTATCAGCCCAATAATGTTCATTTCCAGACATGTCTAATCCTGAGGGACTTGCCACTGGATTTACATCTGGATTGTATAAGTTTCACTGAAACACCTGCATTAGGCTCCTGCTCCAGCCAGCGGAAAAGATCAGCGGGGTTGATGGAGTCCTCCTGGAGGTACTCTGCTCTGCTGGAGGATATGGCAGGGTGATGAGTCTCCTAGCTTGGACACCACAACAAAGGGCAGAAAATGTCAAGGATACACTGGAGCCAGAGGCAATACCTTGGAGTTATCAGACTGAAACCCAGCCTGCTCCAGTCTTTCCTGAGCAAACCCCTTAGTCTGGTTTTATCCCTCAGAGGAGTGGCTCATCATTCACATACTGTGAATGTGTCTCTGGAGGAAGAAGAGGGCAGTTTTAAAGCAGAACCACTCAGCAAGGGAAGAATTTCCCCCCATCCACCATATTTGCCCAACTTTGCTCCCACTGGGATCAGGACTCAGCAGTTAAATCACCCTAGGCAGCCATTGAAAACGTCTTCTATTCAGGAGAGGTATATATGGGATTTGCCTAGCACAGATCACAAAGCCTTATTTTTCTTTCTTAATCCCGCAAACTTTTGTCCCATGGACACTGACAGCAGCTTGGAGAGCTCATGTCCTGCTGAGAGACATGTTCTCCCATAAGCAAGAAACTAGAAATGGGAGTGCTCAGCTGGATGTTTCTGATTCCCTCTGGGTAAAAACTGGATAGAGATATTGCAGCTGCTCTGTCCAACTACAAAGAGTTTGGATCCCAAATTGCTTGCTCAAAATTTACTATCACTACCAAGCACAAAAAGCAAGTACATCAAAACCTCACAGATCGAGAATGATCTGTCCACTGTTCTGGTGGACATGGTCCTTTTGTTGTTATGTAGGGTGAATTCTGAGCAACTTTCTACTGGGAGATGAAATCTTTCTGTGAGGTATCTAAAAGATCTGAAACTTGGCTTTTAGCTTTGCTAAATTGTAAAAGAGATGACTGTGACTAAATGTTTCCACTTTAATGCATGCCTGCCATACTGATTGCACAATATGTGGCCAGAAAAGTGAGAAAACACCCATAGAATCTCTGAAAAATCTGATTATCTGCATAAGGAAAAAATGCCCAAGCAAATAAACAATCCTTCCACAAGCTGATTTGGACAAAGAGATGTCAAAGTGCTCTAAATAAATATTATGTTCACAATAGTTCTGTCAAGACAAGGACTCCATTTTGTACTGTCACAACACAACACAAGCTAATATTACCCTTACCCCAAAAAATTTTTGTTCTTAAGCTGAGAAAATAGGAAAATTCATTTTCTTTACTTAACAGGTGGAAGAGAGTAAGTGATTCACCCGAGGTCACACAGGAAGTCTATAAAAGAGGCAGAGACATGACCCAGCTTTGCTGAGCTTTCTTCTGGATCTGTAACCACAAGGTCATTCCTCCTCTACCAAAGCAGAAATTGGTTCTGGCTGCAACAATTCCTCAGTGAGGGTATTTAACCATCATTTGGGTCTCCGTCATGGGTGGGCAGAGCTGAGGCAAACCTTGCTGTTATGCCCATGACGGTATTCATAGAATTGACTGTGTGGATGTCCCTGATGCCCAGAAGAAATTAATTATGCAAATGACCCTCAAAATCAGCCCATCATTTCAAGCTGCTAATGGAAAACAACTCTCCCTAAACTGCCTATCTAAAATGTTTCCTCCATGCAGCAGGCTTTAAAATATATATAGGCACATTTATACTTTTTATTTAATCGGTGTTGCATTTCTCTGACAGATTGGTCCAGAATGCAGAGGGAAGGGAGAAGCCACTGGAATGTGGTCTAAATTAATAGTGAATTGTGACACAATCCAGAGCACTCATAATAATCAAGTTAGTATGTCTTACATTTTCTCTCAATGTGTTTTGCATTTTTGCTGCATTGGGAAGGAGGCTTTAGGTATTGAAACAACATAATGTTAAACTTAAAAAATGACAATTCAAACACGGGCTGCTTTAAATAGTTGATACCTTGATAATCTAATGCTCTGTGCAATGTGCACATGGCTTTGTTAGGGACACCTCAAATAAATATAGGCTATTTATGGTTAATGGATGAGTGCTATTATAGATTGAAAAACCTTCTGATTGCTGCCTGGCTAGCCACTCAGCAATGGTTTTTTCACACATAGGCAGTAACAAAACTGTACGAAGGAAATGAATGAGCATTTGCTTCTAGTATTCCTGACCTTTACCTAGGACTTCTTCCAGGGCAGGGAGGATGTGTCTCCGTGGTCCCTGCAATCCTGTTTAGTGGTACCAGAGAGAGATTGTTTCTGCCTTTCCCAGCACCACATCCTGCTTCCTTCTGTTTTCACATCTATGTTAAACATTACTTTACATTCATCTTATGACCTTGAGGAAAGGCTGTGACAGGGGTTTAGGCAACGCCTAAGCTTAGGGTTATTCAGTGGGCCTGCTTTAGAAGTCAGGTAATTTTGCTTTTAATTCTGCAGTGACAGGGTGATTTTTTTTCCTGTAACCTCCAGTCTTTTAAACAATAGGTATCTCATTTAAGGTCATTGCACAGTACCTCTTCAATCCATTTTACCTATCTTGGACATGACAGATGAATCACAACTGAAGATGCCAATCTCTCTCTGTTGTTGCAATGGAATTATGCAGAAATGGTGTGGCTCAGCAGCCAAACTTCTAAACTCTTACAATTAGGTTAGAGGAATACTGCCATGGACTGTCCCATAATGAATCAGAGTCACATCTTAGGCATCATGGCTAGCTTACTGTGATATTCAGCTTTACTGCAGGCATTCAGGCTGGCCGATGTGGGAGACAGCCCAACCCAGGATCCTTGTGCAAGAAATGGAGAACAGCAGCCATTGTCCTAAAGGTAACAACCCACAGCATAAGGTTAGTGCATGACTCTAGTCACTTCTCCACTTTGGTTTGAAAATTCCTGGTATTTGTCTTCTTTCATGTATCCAGTTTGGAAGTTCTCCATGGCAGCAGCATTCAGCTTGGGGTTTGCATGGTTACTTGGACCACAGAGTTACGTGGGCTTCAATAAGGGTGGTTTCTCCTGTAATACAGTCCATCTTTTCCTTAATCCACAAGCAGGCAGGAATGGCGAAGAAGACATAACAACTTGCTCTCTAGTTGTTACGTTTCTAGTCTAGATTATGCATCAATAGGTACATAATGTCTAATCAAGTCAGTTTGACTATTGATTGACCTAAACAAGTCTTGGGAAACTACTACCTACTTTTTCTCTCTTCTCCTTTTGCACAGGTAAAACAGTACCTCACAACAACAGTGTCTTGAGAAAAACAAGACAAGTATATGAATTCTTATTTTATTTAGGGAAAGCAGCATTTAAAAGACTGTTAAGGGAGTTCCATCTTCTGTGCCTTTCTGTAATATCTATTTCCCCTTCAAGGATCGATAAACAGCAAGTGATTCCTGTTGGGCTGATAATTAATGGCACATTTTAAACCAAAAGGCACTTTCTAGTTTTCCTTTTTGTGTGTTGTTGGCTGGCTAATCAGGTTAAACCAGTCTAATCATTAGCAATAAGTATATTAATTATGTTCTCCTACCCTATTGATTGCTAAGTCAGAATTCAAGACCACATTGACTGTCTAAATGACAGATGGCTTAAATCAATAAATGGTTCTTGGAGAAAGGAAGAATATTGAAACAAACTGACACAGAAAAATGCCTCAATATGTTCATGACTTGGATTAAAAGAATTAAAAATTGTCTCGTGTCATCTTTACTTAATTTTGAAAGACTATTTACATCCTGTGGTGATGGCTTTGATGCCTAAATGAGATTCTCAGAATGAGACTGACACAGTTAAGCTGGTCCATTATGTGCAATAAACAGCATTATTGTAAAGTTTTTTGTACTAGAATTGTGTATTTTGAGGTCCGCCCTCCTCATGCTGAGTGCTAGCCCTGCTACAACCAGACTCAAACCTCAGTGCCAAAGAACTTCAGGCTAAACAGAGCAAGCTGGATGAGCAAGAAGAGTTGCCCAATGTCACACAGCAAGTCTCTGGAGGAGCAGATAATAGAGCAGTTGACAATGGGTACCCATATGATGGTCGCCAACTAGTCAAACCAACATGCAGCCAAGTTCACACCGTCGTCATCCAGTTCAAAGACACTTGAGAAGAACATTTAGGCAACCCTATTCTTAGTTTAGCTCAAATAATTCAACACATTAACAGGAAGGAAAGAAAAAGAAACACACAAAAAATACAAGGTGATAGAAATTGTGACCATGCTTCCCATCATCTTCTCTAGAGTGCCAAAAGAAAAATAACCTCCAAAACCTAAGAAGTGATACCACTACTTTCTTATGGAAGAAAGAAGTCACTGTCTTCTAGTCAAAGACTGGAACATTTCGAAGCCTTTTTTCTTAGGAACATCCTGACATCAGTCTTCCCAGTAAAGAAGAAAGGACATCCCATTGATACCTGTAACCCACTGACTTGGGTTTTCCTAGACTCACCGTTCCTCTGGTCTTCACAAATCAGCTTGCTTAGCAAAGGACCAGCACCTCTTCTAGCTGTAAAGGGTACTGTTGGTCTACCACAAATTAAGCAAAATGGACATAAACCAGGGATTGTTACAAACATGTAGTGCTTGTAACTCAAACTACTACATGCCTTCCAGATGCAGATTTGTCTGTATGCACATCAAACAAGCATAACCTTCTTGTGTCCCAGGAAGCTGATTTACAATCTGGATTTACTTACTCCCTTTTAGTTTGATTTTCTAAGAAGTTCAGCATATAAAAAGGGCTTGGTTTTCCATAGCCTAGTAGCAGATTAAAGAACAAAAAGTGGGTTATTGTGATGGGAAGAAAACTGAGAAAAGACACAAATAGATGGAATGCATCTCCATTATCTTTGCCACTACAGAAATACAGGATTTTATTGAATATTCCCACAAATTCATTTCTTACCTACATCTAGTTACCAGATATTAAATTTTGACAATATTTGTTACCTTCAATATGCTCATACCAACTATTCACTGATCCTTGCACGACTGGTTACTCATTTTGCACAGTATCCCTTTCTGTTTTCTTATTCAATTCCTAATGCTTTCTGACTTCATAATGGCATAATATGACTCATAAGAAAAAAATAATGAAAAGCAATTAACTATTGAAGTCCTAGCAACACAGTCATTACCTGCAGTCGGGGCTTCATGGTCCATCAATAAGTCTCCAGACACTTTCAGCAGACTGGAAATATGATGCTACCCCTCAGAACAAATATATTTGCCACTTGCACTCACAAAATACTGTCTCCAAATCAAACTATTATGGGACAATATTTTGGAATCCCTTTTTTTTCAGCACTAACAGTGCTGGTGAACTTGCTGCCTGGTGAATGTGCTAGCAAAAGAGATAGCTGCAGCTTTGTAAGTAGAAAGTGTGTGCTACTGATGCTACTCTAGGATATATGCCATTGTAAGACCTATCCAAATTGTTTTATGTGACAAATGGTTTCTTTTGAGAGAAGATACTATTGACTGATGTGAACCAAAATGATAAATTTCATGTCTGGAAGAAGTGAAATACAAATCGTTCAAGTTCTGCATCATGCCATGTTACAGGGGTTATGTGTTCTGTCATCTAAGACACGATGAAAACCCAAACTAGAAACATATCCACTGGTAAAGACATAGGAGAGAGAAGCTATTTAAACCAAAGAACACTGTTGGAAAAGGAAAGCAGATACAAAGAATAGGATAAAATCTGTCAATATAAACTGGCCATGAATAAGTTTAGGCTGAAAACTGGGGAGAAGGGATATGCAGTCTTGTAACACACTACAAGAGGAGGGAAGACAAAGAAGGAAACATCAGAAAGAACGATCTGTAGTGAGTTTCAAGAAGGAACTTGATGAAATTGGATGTAGGTCCAAAAGGTCATTCCAGATCTATGCCATTAATCATAGAATCATAGAATAGTTAGGGTTGGAAAGGACCTTAAGATCACCTAGTTCCAGCCCCCTGCCATGGGCAGGGACACCTCCCACTAAACCATGCCACCCAAGGCTCTGTCCAATCCAGCCTTGAACACCACCAGCAGTGGAGCATTCACAACTTCCCTGGGCAACCCATTCCAGTGCCTCACCACCCTTACAGTGAAGAATTTCTTCCTCATATCCAATCTAAACTTCCCCTGTTTACGTATGAACCCGTTACCCCTTGTCCTATCACTACAGTCCCTCATGAAGAGGCCCTCCCCAGCATCCCTATAGGCCCCCTTCAGATACTGGAAGGCTGCTAGGAGGTCTCCACACAGTCTTCTCTTCTCCAGGCTGAACAGCACCAACTTTCTCAGCCTATCTTCATATGGGAGGTGCTCCAGTCCCCTGATCATCCTCATGGTCCTCCTCTGGACTTGTTCCAACAGTTCCATGTCCTTTTTATGTTGAGGACACCAGAACTGCCCACAATCCTCCAAGTGAGGTCTCACAAGAGCAGAGTAGAGGGGCAGGATCACCTCCCTCGACCTGCTGGTCACACTCCTTTCGATGCAGCCCAGGATACGGTTGGCTTTCTGGGCTGCGAGCGCACACTGCTGCCTCATGTCCATTTTCTCATCGACCAACACCCTCAAGTCCTTCTCTGCAGGGCTGCTCAGAATCTTTTCCCTGCCCAACCTGTAGCTGTGCCTGGGATTGCTCCAACCCGGGTATAGGACCTTGCACTTGGCATGGTTAAACTTCATCAGGTTGGCATCAGCCCACCTCACAAGCGTGTCAAGGTCCCTCTGGATGGCATTCCTTCCCTCCAGCATATCAACCGCACCACACAGCTTGGTGTCATCGGCAAACTTGCTGAGGGCGCACTCAATCCCACTGTCCATGTCACCAACAAAGATGTTGAACAAGACCAGTCCCAACACCGATCCCTGAGGGACACCACTCGTTCCTGGTCTCCAGCTGGACATTGAGCCAGTGAGCACAACTCTTTGTGTGCGGCCATCCAGCCATTTCTTTACCCACCAAGTGGTCCACCTATCAAATTGATGTCTCTCCAACTTAGAGACAAGGAGGACATGGAACTGTTGGAACAAGTCCAGAGGAGGGCCACGAGTATGATAAGGGGACTGGAGCACCTCCTGTATGAAGATAGGCTGAGAAAGTTGGGAGTGTTCAGCCTGGAGAAGAGAAGGCTGTGTGGAGACCTCATAGCAGCCTTCCAGTATCTGAAGGGGGCCTATAGGGATGCTGGGGAGGGACTCTTCATTAGGGACTGTAATGAGAGGACAAGGGGTAACAGGTTCAAACTTAAACAGGGGAAGTTTAGATTGGATATGAGGAAGAAATTCTTTACTGTAAGGGTGGTGAGGCACTGGAATGGGTTACCCAGGGAAGTTGTGAATGCTCCATCGCTGGCGGTGTTCAAGGCTGGATTGGACATAGCCTTGGGAGTCATGGTTTAGTGGGAGGTGTCCCTGCCCCTGGCAGGGGGGTTGGAACTGAATGATCTTAAGGTCCTTTCCAACCCTAACTATTCTATGATTCTGTCATGTGAGACAGTGTCAAACGCTTTGCACAAGTCCAGGTAGATGACATCAACTGCTCTACCCCCGTCCATCAGTTCCATAGCCCCATCATAGAAGGCCACCACATGGGTCAGGCAGGATTTCCCCTTAGTGAAGCCATGCTGGCTGTCACCAAGCACCTTGTTGTTTTTCGTGTGCCTCAGCATGTACTCCACCAGCATGAAAAAGAGGTCAACTATGTGACACTAACGTTTAACTAGAGAAATTTGGGGAACATAGAAAGCCAATCACAGTTTACAGTGCTGTGTTTCTGGTATCTGTCATTGTTACATTAAAATCACGGTCCACTTTCTGTTAGAGCGTATGTATGTAAGCTATCATGATGCAAAAACAGTCCCAGCAGCAGATCTGGACAGTGGCAAGTTACTCCCATATATGTAAAATATGGCTGGAAAACTGTACGTACACTTTGTTACTTGTCATAGCAGTTTATTTCTTTTCTTTCTTTTTTATATCAATCATTTGACTCCCCTCAAATATTAGCCTTTAGACGCAGAAGGCATTTATGCAGGCAGGCTATTACTGTACCCAGCCAGACCTCCACACTGATTGTGCAGATTATATAAACCTTTTGGTTACATTAGCACCTGAATATGATTTATGAGGGCAGACGGGAGATGGTGATTGACCCGCTTTCATGAGAGCAGCCTGTTTGCTGTGAAACAGCTTCCAGCATAAATCATTTTAGACATGCTTTTACACCAGAACTAAATAAACACTCACTTACCCCTGGTACCTGCTAATATGTTAACAAGTAATGTCCTCAAACAGCCTCATTATTTGATTACATCCGAGATTGGGGACTTTGTGCTGTTGCTTTCTCTGCCTGCCAGGATCTCACGAGCCCAGACACATTAGCTCACTTGAACACAGAAAGTGGGAGTTTTATCAGCCTCCATTATCAACCCAGCATAACAAAATAGAGCATAAGGGCATTTATGATCTCATGGCTGAGGCATTATAACGCAAATGTCTTAATCCCTGCAGTTCTCAACAGTGCTGTTGCCATGTCTTTGGGTCAGTAACATGGTGCAGGGTTAATTAAGAAAGACAAATACAGTGGAAACAAGGGAAGCTGGAGGGATGCCTGCATCCCATTCCTGCCTTTACTTGTGACCAGTGTGCTCTTGGCATGTGGAAGATCTGCTCTGTTGCTGCAATCTGCATTATATACCCCTCTCCAGCATCAGATACAGAAGTGGATCATGGCTGTGGGTGATCCTATGTTCCTCCAGACAAAGGAAGGCAATCACCCGATATAGAGAACCAAAGACACACACCACACAAAAGACAGTTTTTATCTAGTTGCAGACTTCATTTACTAGCTTTACTGCCAAAGTAATGCTGACCACCAGCTCAAGATGAACTCACCTAGACCACTGCTCATGCAAATATGTCAGACAATGAAGTTGGGTCTGCACAAACCACAGTTATCCTAAGTTATATCACTTTTTCATGGCTCAAGAGTGTCAACATCAACAGCTGGACTCACTTATTCTATATAATATCATTATTTTGATATGACTCTGACATGTTAACAGGCCTTACAAGCCACTTTGGGACCAGACCTTTTGTTAGCATGAGGATCTTTCCAGCATCTAGTTGTTTTTCTAAGCACTGAAAGATGCTGTAGAAAGTGCTTGAACTTGGCTTATGTAGAGCAGAAAGAGAGAAAAAATACCCATGAAATAGGAGAAGGAAAGCACTCTGGTGGGTACATGTGCTTTATGTCCGAGATATGGTGGCAACCACTTTTTCCCATCAGCCACCAGAAGCTCCTTCATTGATTTCAATAAATGATTCCCCCTGGAGATAGTTTTTCAGCTCACCACCACAGCCGCTGTGACCTTACAAGTTGTTCACTACCCTTTCAGAGGAAATCAATACAATTCTGTACTCCATTAAACTTCTGTTATCTTGGGCAACTGAGAATTCAGGCCTCCATACGGCACATTTGGGAGCCCTCAATAGAGGGGAGAGGGTGATTGCGAAGGTGACTTCATATCATTCACGAGTGCAAGTGAGGAGCCAGGCTTCACCTGGAAGCTTTATCTCCTACTAATATGGACCTGGAGCTAACCCCATGGCTTTGGGGACATCCTGCTACCACAGAACCTGACTTCTTATAACACAGGACAGAATCCATCTTGACATTAATATTTGGGCAGATACCGATGAAGGTTAACACAAGCTGATAGACACACAGGGGTGCAGCATTGCTATGAGAAGAAAATCAGGCCTGGAATGACAGGAAATTGTTCTTATTTTCAACGCAGTTATCTGAGCTCAGAAGTTTAATAAACCCATTTAAATTATCAGTAACCAAAAGCTTTAAATTTTTGTTTCCTTAACTCTGATGGAGCCATGCCATGCTCTGCAAGGTTATCCCTTGTGAAACCTACATTAGATTTAACAGGCTTTAGACCCTAACTCAGGAAAGCTTCCCACCATAGGAAAATGTCAGTTTATATCAGTCCCATTGTAGTGAAAGGGGCATAAACACATCCTAAAGTCAAACACAAGTTTGAACGTTTTACTGAATCATGCTCTAAATGCAAACTTCATGAATACATTGAACTCCAAATACTCCTTTACCTAGGACTACGTTTCCCCCCCATCTTGGCTAAGAAAGGTTAGCAAAACTGATGAAGGTGAACACTGAACAGAGACTATTTTTATTTTATTAGATTTACTTTGCACCTCACATTTATCATGGCTGTCCTAGCAGTGATGCTGTCCTAGCCATGATGTAATCTGCAATTAACTAGTCTCCTTTTGTCAGCCTGCATCATCAAAGCCTGTTTTTATGGAGTGTTAAGTCTAATATTTACAGTGTTAAATACTTGGACAATATTTAAATTGGTTTCATCACATACTATATTTAGTTGGAGTGATATTGTCTGGTTAACAGCAATGAAAACAATTCTGTTCTTTTGGGTTTTATATTTTGAGTGGGTATTAGGTAACTGGAAAATATGGTCATTATATTTGTCTAACATTTCTACAAGTTGTAACACGGCATTTCAATTTGGGCTTTAACTCATGAATTATCCATACGCAAAACTCTTGAGAAGTTTCCAGGTTCAACATCCAAACAAGCACAGAGTTCAGTGGCATGTCTGAGAGGAAAGCAGCTTAATATTTATACACATACAGAGAAAAGTATGAAGACATTTTTCAGGACCTTTTCTTTCCAGCAATGCTGCTGTTACACAAAGTCTGCTCCAAAGGTATTCTTAATGTCAAACAAAAATCACTATTAATGTGTGATCTAATCCCAGTCTCGCAGAGACAGACATCACTGCATTTCTGGGTACTTGCCCATGTGATTTGTGTTTGTCTCCACTTGTAGCTTATGTGGGCGATTGTACCCACACTCTCCTGAGTAATTTTGTCCTTCAAACCAAAGGGCATTGCTGCTATGCCAACTTCTCATCGCCAGCAGCAAGGAACTCCTTCAAATGATGAAGACGTCTCCTTTCTTCAAAGCAGAGATCTTTTCTAGAGGTTTTTGTTAACGTTTATGCATTAGAAGAACTGCTATAAGGATTCTTTGTTCAGCTGCAGGGAACACTTTTCACCTTCTTTTATGTCTTTAGCTTTTCTTTCTTTTCCTAGTGTTGGTGTTAAGGCATCTCTACTATGTGATTTTTAGCTATCCCACTGAGTTAGTCATTCTCCTTGATGATCACAGCCATGGTCTCCGGGCCAGAACAATGCCTGTGCCATGCCCACCAGACATTTCTGTGCCGGAGTTGTCTATAGTTCTATGCAACAGTGAGAACCATGAAGGAGCATGGCACGGAGAAGGGTTTTCTCCTACTCTTAGAAAGGATTGCTCACAAAACTGTGGCTCGGACTCAGCTTTGTCGAGGAAGGCTTCTGTGCAGAGGATCCCACTGGCAAGAAAGAGCTTTAATCCCTTCAGACAGCCTTTTGAACTGCCCAGGAGCTATTTGACAAAGCCTGATGTGACTTCTGAAACACTGGAAACTTTTAGTCATCCATTTTATTTGTTTTTAGCGGAGAGAAATAAGAGATTCTGCAGAAATCTACAGTCAGGCTACAGAAAACTAAGCACAAACCAAGGAATTTTGTTAGTTTTTGTATGAAATGAAAATTTGTGTGTTTTTCCTTTTGAGAAATCATAGGCTTTTGAGGCTTGAAATCTGCCTGGTTTGAGAGACTTTTAAAAGGAATCCAGTAAAGTCTGTTTCTCTCTGTGGATTGCAGTTTCTCCTTAGCTCTGCAATGTGAGCTTGTTCACTGGATTTAAAATAAATCTGTTGTATGGAAGCAGTTCTACTTCCCCTTCTGCTTATATCAAAGCCTTCACAGATGTCACAAAATTGTTGCTTGTGCATAGTTGGCTGGAAGAGGGATGGGGATGGGGATGGGAAAGGAAGATCTCATTTGTGTGTAGTGTTGCCATGACTTGGTGACAAAAGTCCCCACTGTGTGCTTTTAAAATAGCTTAAGTTTCTCCTGCTGAAGCTACAGCTTTCAGAGTATCTCACTAAAAGGAAAACTGACTCATCCAATAAATAAACTATCAAAGTAACCACCAAATAAAACATGCTTGAATTCACTATTCCTGGTTGATCTCTTGGGTAAGGTTGCAGTCTACCTTTGGCTCTCTCCCATTCTCTCACTAGCGAAGTACTCCTGAAGGAAGCACGTCAAACAAGCAACTTTGCTTTGGCTTCAGTGCCAACATGAAATTGTCCAGAGCTAATAGAGCAACCTAGGGAGCACCAGAGACCCTGAACAGTCACATCAGTAATGTCGAAGCCTCAACAATATTTATCTGTTTTCTTTTCTATATGCTTATGAAACATCTACTCTTGCAGAAGTGGACACTTTTCCTCCAAAGGAAATAACATGCTGAACCCCTTCATCCACAAACACTGATCTTGCTCTTTAAAGCATTCTTGAGACTCTTAGAAAGGGTTTGAGTGACCAAAGCTGAGGTTTTTAATCATTTTCCATTCTGTCCTTGCTTTTGCAGGCTGGACATCAGTATCCAGCACCAAGCAAATCCACTTTTCAAGTATGGTATGGAAATGCCTGGTGAAGAAGTCACAGAATGCTGTAGGTATGGGAAGGATAAAGACCTGGGAACCTATGTCTTTAGCATCTTATTTACTGTTTTCCACAGTGTCCTATGTAATTTTTGTTTGAATTGTTTTATATAAGTTCCATAAAATAAAGCATTTTGCAGCTCTCACTTAATAAGAGAGTCTATTGCATATTTTTTTAGGGAAAAACTCCTTCACCAGCAATCTTCAGGACAATTTTTAATCCTTTCAAAATATTGTTTGTACAAAAAGAGTTTCTTTCAGGCTTTTTTAAAGGATTGGGCCGGCTTGGGAAAATGAAAGGGAAAGGTTTAGTCATATTCCTTCATGAAACTGTGCTTTAATTTAAAGATGTCACAAATTTCATGCAGTCTTCATTTACTTTCATTTAGCCCCCGCAAAACAAGTATGACTTCCAGATTTGCTACAAAGTGAGTGAAAAAGCAGGAAATATAAACCAAACTTTGATTAAGATCCTGATTCTGCTGATTAAAATCAGTGGCCAAACACCCTCTGACTCCAGAGATCAGATTTGAACCTTTACTGCGCTGGACCTGCTCCAAACCCCACTAAAGTCAATAGGAGTTTTTCTTTTGAGCACAGTCACTGGGTGTCTGTCTGCCTTTTTCTCTTTTAAATTGTAAATCACCAGGAGGAGTTTAATCTTGCAGTTTTCAATGACAGTGGGACATTTATTTTAGCTTTGGCTGTTGACAAAGCACCCCGCATCCTGTATTTCCCTGCTGGCAATCACATGTCTATTCTAACTCACATGTTACTTTCTGTCAGGGGTTTCACTTTATTTGTTCTCTCCTTATTGCCATCCACTTCTCCAACTCTCCCTTTTCATCTGCCCATCACATTTGGCAGCAAGAAAAATGGATCTATTTTGCAATACCGATTTCAGTGCCACTTGCCAGTCCAAATAAGAGTTGTGTATCTAACGCACTGTACAGGGGCTCAGTTTCTGGATTTTGTCACAAGAGCTGTATTTTCTCAGCAGCTTATTAACAGCGTGTGTTTGGGGTGAAAATTAAGCAAATGGAAAAAGGATGTCACAGCAAGGAGCTGTGTTGCAACACTTAGATTATTATATTGCATTAAGTTAAACAAAGACTGTTTAGCCATGTTATGACTATGATTCTCATTCATTCCAATCCCTTAAGAAAATGTATTTGAAAAGAGGCAACTTTGCTCAGTCAATTTCCCTTTGGTCAAAATGCTCCCAGGTGCCACTCTTGTGAATTTGACAGGGAAAAGAAAAATGAAGGGGGAGTAGAGCTTAAGGGGGAGGGCAAGGGGGGAAATTGCCATAACTCTGCTGATGCCAAGAATAAGAATAATGAGAACCGCTACAGATCGGAAACTTTCTTTTGGTCATTTATAAAGGCCATATTATTTTCTCATCTTTCACTGTCTTTGGAGCACATGTGTCAGGTGAACAAAAAAATGTACAAGGAATCTTGGATTGCACTCCATTTTCCCATAAAGATGTGCTGGCCATCTCTCGTGTGCCTGAGGTCACCCATGCAGTGTTTAAACTGGCTCTGGATCTATAAATAGCCCCTGGACAAGGCTTTGAATTGCTCAGTCAAAGAAGGGGTGACGTACAATTGCTCAGCACCAACTGGCTCTTTCTCACATCTGGCCAATGACTTTGTTGCCTAAATGGGAGCTGAGCAATCCTGGAAATTGGACTCAAAGTAGAAAACATTCCCACTTCTGCTCCGTCAGTTCTGCTGGTGGGGAAATAAAGTGCTGTGATGCTTTTACCGCATGTGGGTTTCAGAATCATTTCTAAGTCCCCCATACCTGAGCCACAGCTTATGGAATAATTCCCATTATTCCACATTCCTGATAAGGGTGGAAATGATGAAGATGACTTTGATAAGATGAGCATCTTGGGTGACCCGCTTTAAACACGATTATTCTACCTTGCAAATGCCTAGCTACTTGGTGGGCTTTAGCTGGAAAACTGACAGTTCTCAAATGAAAGGGGCAACCACGTCTGCTAGGTCAGTTTCACTGACCTCCTTGGAGAAATCAGCCCTCTCTTATGCTGTAATGGTGTGTGCCGTGCCCTTTTTCCCCATAAGATTTCCCACTTCAAGGTCTTCCACATCTTCACTTGCGAAGTGCCTGCACCTCTTACTTACCTAGACTGGGCATAAAGCTGTTTGAACTAGATGTTTTAACTAGATGATCTCCAAAGGCCCCTTCCAACCCTAAAAATTCTGTGATTCTGTGAACACTACTTCCACTTTCCCGACAAGGGATGCTGCCTTCAGTCACAGCATTTTCTGTCAATCTGACAAACACATTTTGTTCCATGCTGTCCTTCATTCACTCCCTATATTATACCCATCTTCTCCTGTTCCTGTTCGCTCTCGAAAACTCACTTTTTCCATAACAGGGACACATAATATGTGAGCTGTTAACAACCAGGCAGGTGAAGAGCTGTGTCTTGGCTCCTAAAACACACCCTGCTTGTGGCCTACTGATAATTGCACATCTGACCACAACAGCCACACTATTTCAGATCCATCCACCCGTCCATCCATTTCTTATGTGTTAGGTGGATCCAGGGCTGATCTTGAATGGCATCCAACAGAGAAAACTCACCCGGCTTCAGGGCATGAAAAAATGGGCAACAGTAAACAATACGTGTTCTTAAGCTGTGAAACTGCTTGCCACAGGAAACTGTGGATACAAAGAGATTTAGAATTAGCTGGATAAATTCCTGGAAGCAAAATTCACCAGGGGCTATTAAATACAAAGACACTATGTCTGGCTCCGGAAATCCCAACACCACAAATCACTGGCCATGAGCCACAATCTGCATGCCTTGTTCTGACATCCTTCCTCAAGTACCTACTACGGCTGGCTGCCATAGACAGGCTATTGGGCTGGATGGACCTTTGGTCTTTACCAGTTTGGCCATTCCTCTGCTTTCTGAATTAATAGATGAGCTGGGGCTTGAATATCACGTTCGGCACTGATGGCATTCTATCACCAGCACTCTCCAAGCTGCTTCTGCCACGACATCTGGCCATCACGTAGCACCTGAAGCACATTAAGCTTTTTCAGCAGGTAATAAACCCCTGGATAGTGTACGGCAGGCGAGCCCCAGTCTCTAAATACCCACCACGGACATTGCTTTCTCCAGCAATTGCCGGAGCCTGGTTTAGATTAAACTACTTCAGACCAGCAACTGCAGAAGGGCAAGGCTGGAAAAGGAAGTCTCTCTTGTTTTGTTTGGGCTCTTTTTTTCCTGCTGATTGGTTGTTTTGGGCTTGTTTGTTTTTTGGCAAGTTATTTAAAGGACAAATATAAGGCTAGACAGATGAATGCATCAAGAAGGTCAGCCAACTTCTCAGGCTACTGTCTTTTTCCAGCTGTTCCAGATGAGAAAAGGAATCAGGCAGGGCTGTATCTCCCTGGTTGCTTTCCACAATGTAAAGTAGACTTCTTTGATATAAAGCAAAGGGTTAGAGAGGTTAGAGGACACTGGGGTGACGACACCATACAGGACACCAGACAGACTCCTCTCCCTGTTAGTCAACTGCTGTTTCCAGAGCTATTCCCAGTGTCATATATCGAGGACCACTGTCTGTCAGAGATCTGAAACAGAGCTGAACCGTTCAGCTCTGGGTCTGAGAACAATATGGAGCTGGAGTGTTCCTTCAGCATCTGGCTTCCCAAACTCCAGGTGTTTATAGGGGAGTCTGGGATACAGCAGTGGAAAACTCCTTGTGAGACATGGGTCATGTCAGACTGCCCCTGCAGCCTTCTCTTTGGAGGGCACCATGCACAGGTTGCCCTGCCCCATCAGTGTGCAGCCAAGGGTATGAGCACAAATACACCAGATGACCATGAACAGAGGAAGGTGAAGCACAGCATCCTTTTCACGCATCAGATAGGGGGAACAGGGTTAGCCTCAGAGGGAGGTGACGCCTCCACTTCATCTGAGATCCCCTGGGAATTATTCCCCTTTTGTTCTGTTTCTTCTCTGTAAGTGGGGTAGCTTACATATACCACATAAGTTGGTATATGAAAGACAGAAGAGAGGAAGAGAAGTGAAAAAGGAAGGAATGAAAGCAGGAAGAAGAAAAAAGGAAAAATTGAAAGAAAAGAAGGGGGGAAAAGAAAACAAGGAAGAAGAACAAGAAGGAAAAGAAAGAGAAAAAAGAAAAGGGGAAAAAAAGAAAAAGGAAAAAAGAAAAAGGAAAAAGAAAAAAAAAAGAAAAAAATAAAAAGTGCAACCACACATTTCTGATGACAGCTGCACAAATGTGCCTTATTCTGGCAGATCTCTCAATTAAAATCAAGACACCCTAATTTAAGGGGAAAATAAACACAGGCCTGATGTTATGTGCTTTGCTTTCAAAAGGAATCAGCCTGAGGAGAGGCAGCAGGGCCCTTAGCTCAGGAGGGCTCGTTGGGAGGGAGAAGCGGATCTTGCTGCATCAGCTGCTGCCCCCTGATGCAGCACTTTGGCACCCGCAGCAGCGCGGGGCCCCGGGGCAGAGGAGCCCGGGGCTATGGGGATGGGGGGAATGGGGAGGACAGCTCAGTGCAGTGGCTCACTGTTCCTTTTTGACTGAGTCCGTATCAGCCAGAGACCACAAGAGAGAGCCCAGTCTCTGCCTAGCACTGTCCCTCGCAGTGAAGAATGAGGAAGTTCAAGACACAACCATGTGTTCATGTGTTTTTGTCCTCCCACGTTTTTAGTTAAAAATGAGGGCACATTGCACACAGCTGTTCCAAAACTACTGGTGAATAGGATAAGGGGCTGCTTTTCAAGCAAGCAAGCTGAGTGCCATTCACATGGAATTCACAGGGTTACTGCAGTGCTCTGACTCTGCTGTAGCGCTCCTGCAGTCTCCAGGATAGGAAAGATGAGTGCTTCCATGGCTGTCTGATAGCTACAGCCCTACTTAATAGCAAAACTTTCTTAAAAGCCCCTGTTCATCCTTCTGCTGTTGTCTTACTTGCTCTTCTCAATGTACTCATGGTGAAATAAAGAATCTACCTTTGAAGGAGAAAAGAGCTGAAATCAAACAAGTTACCTCGCAAACTGAGCTCCAGCTGTCTCCTGTGTTGATGAAACTGTTCATGGAACAGTAGACACTCTCTGTGCTCCTTAGGGATCAGATAACATGGCATAGGCAAACCTCTATAGTTAACCTTGGGGCCCTTGCAGACCTGCACAAGCCAAGTACAGCCACACCAAAAGCCAGCAGCACAGGGATGCAGAGGTCCAAGGGTCTGAGGAACCCTAAAAGGGTCACTTACCCAGGCTGGACATTTAAAATGCCCATTCACTGCACAGAATGAATTTGCCTGAAGTTTCAGGGGAGGAAAAAGATGAAAGAATGTAAAGAAAAACAAAAGGAAAAACATGCAAACTCCTCAGCATACGCTATTGTGGATTCGGCTCAGGATTACAGAGGTTCAGTAGATCAAAGCAGTAGCAACCAGAAGGGGCAAACCAGAGACAGCACACAGATAAAAGATGAAAGCCAAAGGAAGCTTGTATAGAGGGCTGACATTGGTAAATGAGGAACTGCGGTTGGATTAAACTGATAATGCTTGATGTGTTGTCTAGTCCCTTGTTTGGCTCCATTGGTTTCTGCAGAGCTGAAGCTCTGGGTGTCAGGGGTGAGCGGATGGATGTTGATGGACAACACTCAATATTTCCATTTCTTTAGCTTGCCAAGACAAGCTTCTGTGTCTGAGTTCTCTCTGTGCTGCCTGGGAACGCTGAAAGGAGCCAGGATAGAAAGTACCCTCCTGGGTGTAAAACACTGCTCAGGGAGACAGTGCACCCAGATTGCGCTGTGCCACAGGCTCCCCAGAGACACCCTGGTGGGACACACTACATACTCTTGTCTTACACCTTTGTGCAGGGCTCCAGCTGGTGCACAGCGCTTCCTTACACCCTGGATCAGGTGTGGATCTGGTCCTCGGCCAATAGGGGACTGCTCTAAGCTGATGGGGCATCTTTGGGAATGTTATGTGTTGATATAAAGTGTTCCTATTGCCTGGCCTGAGAGGACAGCCAGTTGCATTATCAGAACCAATCACAGCCTCTTGGCAGAGGATCAATTAATCAGTCAGTACATCTGGGAATGGGTGGATCCTCTCATTTGTGCAGCTCCTTAAAGAAAGCTCCTCTAGAAGCTTCCCATGGCTGCCCTGCAAGAGGTGGGATTTGCATCTTTCCTTTCTGTGAGGCAGCCCACAAGGGCCACCAGCTGGGAGGAGAAGGAGAGGAGGAGGAGGAAGAAAGAAAACAGGGAAAAGAAGGGCAAGAATATTTCAGAAGAGGATGGGGAGATGGAGTTGTGTTGTGACACAGTGAGGTGCTTCTGCTGCAGGACTGCCTGGGACGGAGGGAGGGAGGGATCTTTCTGAGCACTGGGGACTGAAAATGAAAAGCAAGTGATAATGGCAGGTTAATTCTTGCTTCTGCATCTGGTGCTATGGTGAGCTGCTGCAGCCCAGCAGTGTGGCTGTGGGTGAGGCTTTGGTGTGGAGGGGGAGCAGGGATTGCTCCCTGTACTCTGAGCTATTCTGCCCAAAATGAGTTTGGGACTAGGACCTGCATGACTGAGTCTGAAGGCATTTTTTAACCTGATGCCACATCTAAATCATAGAACAATTTAGGTTGGAAGGGACCTTAAAGCTTATCCAGTTCCAGCCTCCTGCCTTGGGCAGGGACACCTTCCACTAGAGCAGGTAGCTCCAAGCCCCATCCAACCTGGTCTTGAGCACTGCCAGGGATGGGGCAGGCACAGCTTCCCTGGGCAGCCTGTGCCAGTGTCTCAGCACCCTCACAGGGAAGAACTTCTGCCTAAGAGCTCATCTAAATCTCCCCTGTCGGTTTAAATCCATTCCCCCTTGTCCTATCACTCCATGCCCTTGTAAAAACCCTCTCCAGCTTTATTATAGGTCCCCTTTAAGTACTGGGAGCTGCTCTAAGGTCTCTGCAGAGCCTTTTCTTTTGAAGCACCTTGTGGTTTGAGAGGTCAGGTGTGTGGTGGGGGGAGGCGAGATGCAGCCTGTGAACTGGTTGAGTTCCTTTCTCCTATGCATGGAAGGACGAGCACCGTGTCCCCCCCAGCCGCTTCCCTCTGCCCTTGCTGGGGCTCCGAGTACATGCACCCCCTGCTCGGGGTGAAGAGCGGGGAGGCCGCATCCCTGCCCGGTGGTGAGGCCATGCCAAGGTCACCCGGTATTTGCAGGCTGCGCTTGCAGGGCCAGAGGAACCCCGAATCCCCGCTGCGCCGCTGCGAAGCGGCACCTCCGCGATCTCCAGCTGCCATCTGGTGGTAGCTGCGCCGCGCCGGAGCCGGACAGCGAGCGCTGGGCACCTCCCCTGCGCCAAGCAGGGCATCTCCGGGGACCAGGGACCTGCCGGCCTCCTGCACCAGTGCATGGGAGATGGCAAAGAGCTGTCTGAGCTGAACGGACCTCGTCTCAAGGTGCTTTGGGGTGAATCAGTCCTGTTCTACCCGAGCACTGAAGGACAATCGGGATTTCAGTGCTGCAGTAAACGTAATGATTTATTGGAGGCTAGCTTGCCCCTGGAGAGCTGTTAAACCTGCCTTGGGGAGGTGGGAAAAAGGTGGAAAGTATCCGTTAAACTGCTCCTTTCTGGTCACTTAGGTGCAGAAAAGCTAGTTGGCAAAAAGTGAAGTGGTTACTGAGAACCTGGGTCTTTAAACGGTTTGGGGTTTAGGGTGGTTTTGTTTGTCTTTTATTGAATTGCGCAACTTCAGAGCTGTTCTGCTGCATATTTGCTAAAGAGGACACACGTCAGACATGTCCCATGTTTATCACATGAACACCGGCTGTGTGTCACAGTGTGAAGAATGGGTTCACCGCTGTTTGTAGCGCTGGTTGGACAGGAAACACCCTCTCCTTGCCCATAGGCCCGCACTGCAGCTGCCTCTCTTATCTTGGACCTTGTCAGGTACATCACGTAACACGGTGGCCAGGCATGGCCTGTTGTGTGACCTGCCGGCAGACACCCATCCCTCCGCATGCAACTCAACACATCATCCCTTCTGCTTTGGGACAGTGGATAGAGCTAATGGCTATGCAAATGTCGAGACATCCAGGCCCTGTGATGCCTTTCCCTCCTTCCCTGCATGCAGGGCACTTGTAGGTGGGAAGAGAAAAGCCACAGATGCTGCCAGAGGTGATCTGAGCAATATATTTCCCTGGATGTGGAAAGGAGATTTCCTGGGGCGATTACAGGGAGAAGGTGGCAAGTATCCATTGGTCCTTCTGAGCATCACATCCTAGAGGATGCATTGGTTAACACCAAATAAACATGGTAGAGTACTTGCAGTTTTGAATGTATGAAGGCCTTACAAGGATCATGAAAATAAATGATGGATCAGAGGAGAAAGACTCTGTCAGTCATACTAGCAAAGATAAAGTGAGCTTTAACCCTCCTTAGCTAAGGGAGAAATCACAGCAGCAGTGTGCTCTGACCACTAGAAGGGGAGAAATCTCACACATCCATTCCTCTGGTACCAGAACCTCCTATCAGGAAAGAGAGTTTCAACAGTTTAATTGCTCACAGAAGAGCTTGTTTCTTGGGGTCCTCCTGGGGACCTGTACGTGGAGCGGCAGCTTGGAAGGCTGCACATTGAAGAGCAGAGATTGTGTTAGGAGAACGGGGGAGTGTAAGAGCAGAGCCTCACCTGAGCACCAGCAGCATTCCTGTAGAACTGGTGAGGCTTATTGTTTTCCCTAAAGCCCCAGTTTCTGGAGCTGTGGGACTGCTGCAATCATCCCATCCTGGATTTCACACCAATATGAGACTTGCTGCTAGAACTCCTTTCGGTGAAGTATAAAAATGCATCCTCTGGGAAGAGAAACCAGAAGGAATAAAAAAACCTGCACTGCTAAAAAAGAGAAGAAATCTCATGATATCCAAGCCAATATTCTGTTCTGGCCCCCAACTCAAGCATTTTTAAGGCTTGGAGTTGGCAGTAATGCAACTCCACTGTCGCTTTGGCCAAGAATAAGGGCATTATTTCTTGTGTCCTGGCCACTGTCCCAAACCGGATGATTCCCTTTCCATGTATTCCAAACCTTCCCTTGGAAATCCAGCTCCACATGGGGCTTTTTAATACATTTTGTCCTCAGCTTCTCCAGGGCATCACGAAGCAGCAGCTTCCTCCCGCGTTAGGTCTCATCACACTGTGCAAGTTGATGGCAGTAGTTTGTCAAGTCTGGTGTGTTCCTCAGGACACAAGCTGCTAGACGCAGGTACAAGAGTGTATAAGTTATTGTTGTAGTTGTTGTTATTTTCGTGATGAACATTAGCACTGGGGGTGTTGCTGGCGAATGTCATAGTCTTTTTATCTCATTCCAACCCCTTTTTTTGCAGGGCAGCTACAAAACACCATTTGAAACTGGACCAGAGACTTTTTGCTTTCCTTTTAGTTTTGTTTTAAGGAATCTCATCCCTGGGGGGAGCTGTCATTTGGGATGCTGATTAGCTTTTGCAAGTTGACAGGGAGCGAGGCTGCTTTCTCTGTAGTGGTCCCAAGTCCTTTTGCCTAGTCAAGCCAACACTGCAGGCTCTGTGTGGAGGAACTGTAACCCTATCTGGCTGCCTGACAACTCCTTCAGTTCCAGACTTTGTTTCCTCAGTCCCCACAAACTGTAACAAACCATTAACTTTGATTTCACTTTTCCCCCCCACTTCTCTCCCCCTTCCTTCATTCTTTCAGCAACAATTTTGGCTCAGCCTTTCTCTCTGGTTCTTTTCCTTAGGGATAGTAACTCTGAAGACAGTACTCACTTCATATATATCCTTCATCCGTAGAGCTTTTTGACATCTATTTTATTGACAAATCAAAGGAAATGCAGCATCCTTCAAAATTCTTCTTTCTACAAAAAATTTGTATCTTATCTGTCCAGTTTGCTTTGAAAAGTGTTCCAACTAGAAATGAATAGACAGACTTTGTGGGAAGCTCTTGCTGAAGCTAAAAAGAGGGTCTTGGAGCTATAGGGTTTGACTTGAAACCCATGGATTTCATTTCCAGTTCTGTGAGTCCATAACAAAGTGGTTACAGGGAAATGACAATGAAAGGTAATTGTCTTTGAGTGAGCTTGGATGTGGAAAGATATTAGCTGTGTTCGTAGACAGGTCACTGGAGCAAGAGGAGCTGCTGTCCCAGACCTCAAGACTGCATTCAAGGGAGAGTCAGCAGCCAGATCGTGCTGGCAAAGATATTTTCCCTGGGGCCCTGATGCAGTCATGGGGAACAGACACTGAGTGAGAAGCTGCATATGGGGTAGGGAATGAAGGAGCTCTGAAGATCATGGGGAAGAACTTGTAGCTTTAATAAATGCCCTGAAGAGCTCTGAGGCAAAATGTCAGCTGGGAAGGAACTTTTCCTTGTTTCCTTCTGTTGGACTTCAGTATTTCCAAACAAGGAGGTGAAGTCTGGTACAAACCTGCTAGTGAGAGCAACCACCAGCCCCCCTAACACTGACCAACCTGTCATAGGGGTGAACATCCTTATCCTGCCTCCTAGCTCTAAAAGGAAGCATCATATTCTTCCTTGCCATTTTGCCCTGAAATAAATAAGATGGATTTTCTACTTAGACACCAAGTGGAGATGGATCAAGCTGCTGATATCTGCCTGAATCCGCAGTTCCAAAGCATCCAGACTGTTGATGACTGTCGATTTGTCATGGGGCATTTTCTCTTGAAGTGGACCACAGTGAAAGTTCAAAGGCATTGGATCACTTTAGTTTTGTGCAGGGAGTGCTATTTTACATCAAAATCATTTAGTAAGACACTTTTCCCCACTGTGTGATCTGTAAAATGTTTGTGCAAGGTCATACTGGGAAGCATTCTGTTCCCTGCCCCACAGGAGCTTTCCAGGTTGTCATGCACCACCTCCACTTTGCCAGTGTTGTTCTAAGTTCCTGGTGATTCTCAGACAATGGATTGCAGGAGAACATCAAAGAAAACTGGTTTTTCCTGTGGTACGTACCAAACATGTACTCTGCATGGGCTGTGAAGCATTACCTTATCTGCTTTGCTGTAGAGTATTACTTTCCTGGGCAGTATGGCTTCCTCCTCCTGCCCTCCCCTTTGGTTGGCTGTCATCTTCAGAGGCACCTGGAGAGGGTAAAATAAGGTGGACATGTTCTTACTGCAATTCCTCCATGTCTTTTTCTTGCTGATTCATTATTACGGAATCTTTATCTTGCGGGCAGTGGATAATTGTCGCAGCTCGCAACAGACTCCATTGTGGAGCATCATCAGGAACACGGTGATTCACAGCTTGGATTTTAGTGCTTATGTAGCTTTCTTTTCCTTGATGCTTCTCACATTTGTACTCCAAGCCTGAGCCATTGCATTTTCCAGAAAAGCAATACCCAGACTCCTAATACAAACCACGAGTGGATCTCTTCATGTCTTAAATGCATTAAAAATGCTCTTATAAAAAGATTTATTCCCTGGGCCTTTACCCAGACTCCTGGATGGAGCTTGTAGAGACATTATGTAATAGCTAAATCTTCATTAGTTATATCTGTTTCTTTGTGCCTTCGTGACAATGATGAAAGCTGTAAATAAGCATCTTGTCCTGTCTTAACAAGGATAGCGTATCCATCAATAAGGACACTTACTTTGCTGCGATCTTTGCAAGGCTGTACAGGGGAGTAAATTAAAGAGAGAACAACATCTTTCATCTAGAACGCCCTTGTTCTGTCACTTAATGCTTCACCCTTGCTAATATCTTTCAAAGTCTGGCTGTTAGACAGAAAAGTCACTCAGTAAATGTGACATATTTTATCCATCCTGAGTCTATTTGGTCCTAGAACGATTTTTCTAGACAGCCACAGCTGGAAGTGCAGATTGACACTGCTGTGGTTTCTCACCTTCACCCAGCAATCATGGAAGTTTCCCAGTGGGATGCATTAGGATAGAAGGGGTGACAAGGGGAGTTAGGCAGCTCAGCTGAACAGGGAGGTGCAAGCCCTTGTTTGAGATGGCAGGTGGGTCATCTGGATAAATGCACATGGGATGAGACTCCACTCTCTGTAGTGCTCGCTTCAGCCTAGACTGACTGGTTGGTAACACCATGCTTAGCCCAAGGCTAAGCCCTTTCACTTAACTGTCCCAGGTAAGTGCAGCAAAACCTATATGCTAACTTTAAGCTGCCCTGAATGTCAAGATATCCTTAATCTACACAGAGATGAGAGGGTCATGGGTCCATAGTGCTCAGGAAGGAGCTATAAACGATCTCTAGGATGGGGGGGGGGGGGGGGGGGGGGGAGGAAGAGCTGGTCAGTGCTCACAGCTCCCTGTTATGGAGAAAGCCCAAACAAAGCTCATCCCATGTGAGCCCCCCTGCCTGTGCACCAGCATCGCACGGCTGAAACTGAGCAAAAGCATCCTTAGTGTGACTCTTCCCTCACCCCAGGAGTGGACAGGAGCGGCCTCCAGCACACAGAGCTGTGAGCTTTCTTCCTGATGTGATGGATGCATAAAGGAGCCTGCTGCGGTACCAACATTTCCATCGCAATCAGCTCACTGCCTTCAGCACAGGTATCCCTGACTCACCCCAAGGTTAAAACAAAAGAAATAATGCAAGGAGTTTTGCAGTGATGGACTCGGTCCAGGCTTATGGGACCGTCCAGGAGTGAAAATCAGGATGTGGCCTGCAGAGGGAAGAAAAGAGCTGCAGTAGCATGGCCGCTGCTTCGCGGGGGTCTGCTCTTGTGCTGTTCCTCGGGAGCAGACTCTGAGCTGAATAGCTTGCTTTTAAACATTAAATACATTTAAAGCCCATTCATATGAAAGCAAAATTAAACTGCTGGATTTCATTCAGGAGTCTTTCCCCCTGAGAAAGGGCTGAGAAGAAAATAATGGTTTAGCTGAATGCCTCACCCATCCAGCGCACCGCAAAAGTCCCCCCAGGAGGTAAGGTGAGAAGTGAGGCTTGGCTCTCACCGTGCCTCATTGCATTGTTATCTGTATAGAAGCCCATTTCTCAATCCATTTAGAAATGCACTAATTGTCATTGAAGCTATTTGCTGACACCTGTGAAGCAGCTCCGTAATGAAGAGGAAGTCCATTTATTCGTTAACGTTTGTGGAAATAATTGCCTGTCACTTAACTGAGCATCCTTTGCCCCACAAGCACTTGCTCTCCAGCACACTGTAGGGATGGGTTTTTGAGCTGCACACTTTGAAACACCACTTACAGTCTCCGTTTGCTGAAGGGCTCATTCTCAGCTGCTGTGACACAAGTGAGGGAGCACACTCCACAAGAGAACACCAAACATGCTGTCACTTCTGCTGCAAGGAGAGGGGAGTGTGTTAACAGTGCTGCAGGAAGCTTTGGGCAGGTCCGAACTGTGATGTTTAACAGGGCTGCTGCTCCTCTGCAGCCCGCCCTGTGCCTCTGCTGTGCATCACGATGGTGCTGGGAAAGGTGGCTGCACGTCTTGGTGCCAATGGAACCATCTCTGGCCAAGGAGATAACACATGAGGTAGCCCCAGCCCCACTGCATGAGCTGCAGAGGCTGTCTCTAATCTCTCAAGCTGGCCTTGCTCTCAAGCCACCATGAAGACAAAAGGAAGGCCACATGAAGCCAGGTGTGCACCAGGGAGTGAGTCCTGGAGGGAGGAGGAAAGCATTTTTTGGGAGGTAGATGTAGATGAGGGGTGGGGAGAGGATGGAGATCTGTATTCTTCAGCTTAGCCCTCTGTGCCCATTGCCTCCATGAGCGCAGCCAACACCTCCACCAGTGCCTGTTCATGCCCTGCAACCTCTATGTGCCCTGTGCTCACCAGCTCACTCCTCCCCACCATGCCCAGCACTTCCTCTGCCACCACCACTGCTCCCACCAGCACAGACAACACAAGCCAACCCATCCCTTAGCTTTGTGGAAGCAACATTCAGCTTTGCCTACATGACCAAGAGACTTTGAGGTGCTCTGCTGTTGGGGAAGATGGGTTTGCTGTAACAGTTAACTGGAGCATTTGAGGTGCCTTACCAGGCCCCCTGCAGATAAGTGGGAGCAAAGGAGTTGCCTCCCCCAGAATCAATAGAGATCTGCCCCCCCCAGAATCAATAGATATCTGCCCGTGGGCACCTGCTGGGCTTATATTGCTGCAATATCTTCCACTCCAATGGCTGCCTGCTTGTTTGTCAGCTGTGTTGAATGTGCATTGTTTCCTGAGCACATGAGTTCCCCCATTGGTTCCCAGGGCAAGGAGTGCCACATCTCCCAGGGCTGGAGAGCTGCCAGTATTGACTTAAAAGTGCATGGAGTGGGAGATAAGCACAGCCCTGCTGCTGGGACCTGGTGTAGCTGTGCACCTCACACCGTGCCCCTTGCACTGTGCACCCCACTTCTCCTCCAGATCTCCTGCTGGGAGCCGGGATGAGTGTCACGCAACACTGTCCTACGTCATCCCCGCAGCTGTGGGCAGGGACAGCAGCCACATCCCATGGGAACTGTGGGAGGAGCACACCTCTGTAGCCAGCCCCAAGGAGTGGAGCAACTCCAGCCACAAAGGATTGAAGGCACGAGGGCCACAAGACCCCTGAGCAGCGAAGAGTGGACAGATGCAGATGCACTTGAGGTACGGTCCCCTTTCGAGGTGCAGCCACTGCGATCCTATGCTAGTTCACCAGCAGTGGGGTTGGCCATTATGGCTTGGGATGATCAAATTGGTGTGATAACACCCAACAGCACCCTGCCAATGTCATTCTGGTGAGTCCATGGACTTGTGATAGCTCACAGCTCCTGGAGATGGCTTATGAGATATATTTACTTTCCAGGGGTGCAAGCTTTCAGGTGTTTGCAGATAGTGATTGCTGCTGGTACAGTGCATAGGGAAGGGTGGACAAGTACTTTGGGTTGGGCTCCCCGCAGGGGGCAGGATTCCTCATTTGGAAAGACTGGGTATACCAGCACTGTTTGCTTTCTGGTCAGGAATTCAATGTGTTTCAAGATTAGGCGACTGTCTTTTTGGTTTTGGGTGCTGCGGTGTGAAGAGGGAAAAGCGTGTGGGTGAGCGTATATCAGCAGGGAGAGCTCTCTGTTTGCACCTGGGGATTTAGGCTTCCAGAGTGTTAATTTCTGGTTACTGTACTCCCGTGTGTTGAAGCATTTCAGTCTTGAAAAGCCTCTTGTGGATAATGAGGCTGTGGGAAGATGCTGCTCTCAGAGAGCCTTAGACTGGAGAGTAGGGGTGGACAAGGGCCTTGCTTTAGTACTGCAGTTAATGAGCAAGTAGGTAGCCAGCACTTGCAAGAAAATACTGGGAAAGAGGAGGATAGAACCAAATGAGAGGTTCTGTTGCCTTCCTTGTAACAAAGAAAGCTCACATAAGTCTAAACCGTTCCAACTGATGTTACGGGGTGGGTGACCATGATTGGTGGAGGAGATAAGAGATGGTTCTACTTGGAGGTCCAGGGGACTGCCTGCAGAAGGCTTGTGTCTTGCAGCCAGCTCTGTAATGGCTCTGCAAACCCTTGGCCGTCCCCTCAAAGACATCCTAACAGAGGAACAGAGAGGTGGTGTGATTCAGAGTACTGATAGTGTCAAGGAGAGGTGGGCTGGTGCTGGAGGGTCCCCACATTGCCTCCAAACAGGGCTGGTGCCCTCAGCTGAGGTGTCCTGTCGTGCAAGACATGCTGCACCACCTAGAAATGACTCTGCTGCACCAAGCAGTTGCTGGGATGGGGAGGAGGAGCTGTGGTTTGCAGCTTTCTGCGATGGTAGGGGATGGCCTCCTCCTACCTGCCCAAGACTGCTGTTCCTGCTGCCACTGCTGCTTTCAACCCATGTAGATGATCTGGCACTGGCTCAGTTTGTCCCACGAGCAGCTTAACTCTCTGCTGCTGGCCATGTGGATGCTGGAGAGCCTGCCAAGAAAACTCATCAGTCTCCTCATGCACTTCTCCCTGTTGCTCCCTGCAAAGTGAATGTACAGCATAACATGTGCTCCTGTTTGCTGGCCATCCATCAGGGATGTGGGTCTTGCTGCAGCATGGAGTATCCCAGCACGTGCTGGTCCCAGCACATGCTGGACCAAGTGAGGAAAGGGGCACGGTGCTCTCTCATGTGGCTGGTCCTACACCAGGGGTTGAGTGCAGCTGCTGCATCCATCCCACACAGATCAGTATCCTTACCCCCTGCACCAGGAAGAAAGACCATCTACCTCTATGGCAGCTCCTATAGGAGGAACTTTCTTCTATAGGATGCTGTGGAGAAAGTGGTGTGAGAGAAGGGTGTGGGAAAGGCAATGTGACACTTCTCCATTTGCCATCCCAATGGCTGTCACCAATGGATAAGCAGGCAGGAGAAGGGACCGTTGGTGATGGGGACAGGAGCATCTGGGAGGGATGCTCACACCACAGTGCTATGCGGGGAGGTCCTCACTGATGAACCATGGAGCCAAAACTCCTGCTGGGAAAACATTAGCCACTGTCTTGCCTGAGTCCTGCTCCTCACTCACACCTTCTCCTGTTAATTATTGCAAGGGAAGTGATGAAGGCCAACGTGCACCAAAGTCCAGTGTGAGAAGGATAATCAGCAGTTCACTTGTAGCCATGAGCCAGCAGACCCCGACCACCACAGAGCTGCCCATGCTGCTGGGGGACACAAAAGCAGCCTTTGGGGTGACAGACTTCATCGTCGTGGTTTGCTACTTCGCCTTTGTCCTCACCGTTGGGATATGGGTGAGTGCCCAAAGTGACTGGGTTTAGGTCTGCTTGAAGTGCAGAGCCTCTGATCCTCCCTGGGTACAAAGGTGTTTGCCTGCAGAAGGCATCCTCTGTGCATGCTGTTATCCTGTTGAGCAAGTTTTGGGGTGACAGTGACCTTCTTGTGAACCTCCACATGGGAATAACCAAGGCATCATTCCCTGGAATTCTGGGGATGAGATGATATCCACCTCCCGTGCTTCAAAGTAGTCTCACACAAGGAGCGGGCAGGGTTGGGGTGGAGAAGACTGAAATGGGACTTTTAACATCTTTGGGAAGATTGCTGCTAATTATTCATGTTGTTTTGCAAAAGCCTCTTTCACAGAGACTTGTTTTGCTCTGGTTGGCTCAGGTGTATTTTCTTTCCCAAATGGCTCATTCAAGGAGAAGTCATTCAATAGATACAAGCAGCTTCTTTCCAAAGCTGGACTATTATAAACCTGAACAAAGAGGGGTAAAAATAATGGGTGAATCCTGGCACTCTCAACAGGTACACAGAAAAGTGTTTGGAGCTGATGTTGAGACCAGACATTCAGGCTTCTCCTGTCCTGGTGGCAGTGCTGCTCACCACTCTGGCTGCTGCCATGTGCGGCAAACCATATTGTTGTGGTGCCTGACTGCAAGTTCCTGCTTGCTGCAAACAGCAAGCACAGGCAGCCTCAGTCACATCAGAGGGGGTCGCTGGCCTATGGACATCCTATCACTCTCTGAATCCCTGCAGTTCTCATGCAGTTCCTAGATGGGGCTGTGTGACGTGACCATGCAAGTGTGGGGCTGCTGCAAACCCTGAATCCACAGCAGCGTGAAGAAGCAAGGCAGCAGGAGCTGCAGCAGGCATTGCTAGTCATCCTATAGTGCCTTTGCATGTCATGCCCAATTACAGTACTTTATGGCATCCCATGGGGTACAAGGTTGTCCTCTCATTCTCACCCCTGTGTTCTGAAGGTATTTGCCAGGGGTGTTGACCAGCAAAGAGGGAAATGTTTCCTCTTAATGCACACCATCATCAGAAGGTGGGCAGCTTCTCATGGAGCTGCAAACGCTTATCTTCACATGGCTGAGAGCGGACAAAGCACTAGGTCTCTCAGAATTAGATGCCTTTCACAGGGCCCTGCTTCAGCCTGTGTCAGAGCCACGCACTACCTGTGCTGCTGTGAGTAGGGTGAGCCAGTTGACTGCAGTGACATCCAAGGGAATACTGCCTGGGTGGTGCAAGAGGTTGCTGATGGGATGTTTCAAGCCTACTGGGATGGGCATTGGATCTGACTTGAGGGTGGGTGAATGGAGAAAAACACTTTTCTTTCTCCTGTGCTTGCAGTCATCTATACGAGCAAGCCGGAGCACCGTTGGAGGCTATTTCCTTGCTGGACGATCCATGACTTGGTGGCCTGTGAGTAAAATGCATCCCTCTGTTTTACATGATTTGAAAGCAATTCTGGATGCAAGGGGACCCAGTCCATGCATATTTTGACTGTAGGGTTTAGATGAAGAGGATCCACCAGGAATCACCCCATGCAGCTTTGCTAATGGGCTACAGCATGGAGCTGCTGGGCCAAAAGGGTAGTTCAGAATCTTCAGGTTTTCTCAACTCAATTTCTCTGCTAAAATCAGCAGTAAAAGTGTTCACACTGATGGAAGTAAGGGAGCACTGACTGCCTAGCTGGGTTTGAAACTCTTTGGTCCCAACTAACCAAAGATGCCATTGTCCCCAAGCCAAGAGAGCAGTAGGTAATCTAGGAATGTGCTATCCCTTAAACAGCATTTAGAGGCTGAAGAAAAATTAATCCCAAAGTCCATGACTTTCTGAGCCCTTGCTATTTAGAGTGAAGTTGAGATTATTGACTAATGATGTAAAGGATATAAAATTCAAACCACCAAAGTATAAAATCTTCACTATGAAGAACAAACAAAACTATTGGAGACTCCTGTTCTTGGGAGTGAAAGTACATATAAAGGTAATTTAAAGTTTGAAAAGAATAAAACCGCCTCAGGAATAAAGATGCTTCTCAGCCAATGCTAGACTCCAGCACCATATATCTTTCTGGTGAGTCATGGGTAACAGAATGCACTTCTCAACCAAAACACTGTATTTTTGTCTTTTTTAACTTTGGATGTACATTGCCCATGAATTCATTAGGTTGGATTGTCAACCTCTTCCATCAGAGACCCATACACCTCTCTAAAATCTGTTATTTCTTAAATGTTCTTTATACTTCTGTCTCAGCCAAGTGGCATTTAATGGAAAAGCTTAGCTTGATGGTTTTCTCTAATTTGGAGGAGGGAATTTAAAAGAAACTAAAATGAAATATTTTTTCCCCCAATATTGCTCTTTTTTTCTGAAACAAAACAAAAAACCAACCCCCAAAATATTCTCATTGCTTCTGGCTCCATCCACAGGTCATCGCAGTCTGCTGGGTACAAGATGGCTCTCCTGATTTACCATTCTAGGTTCAAAGCCACCTCTAGTGCTGAGCACTTCTCAGTTCTATTTGTAAGAGCTGATTCTGCCTCTGCAGCACTCCTGCAGGCTTAGCTCCTTGTGGCCTTGCCCTTGAGTACATGACTGGCTAACATGTATTTTGTTAGTGGGGTGACAGATTTCTGCTGTGTGTTAGACACCCTCCACTAAACCCTGATATTGCACTGCTGCTCCTGTGCAACGTCTTCTGTATTTCTGTGTCTGATAGAGATATCAGGAAAACTGTTCACCTTTCTTGAGAGCACCACCTCCTCTGCAAATTCATGTTGTGGCAGCCAGCTCTCTAATCAAGGGTTTTCTTAGACAAGATGGCGAAGCCATTGGCAGCAATCAGTGTTGATGCCATATTAATGTTTTACCTTTCTCAAAGGTGAGAAGCAGATCAAATTCCATCATTCCTTGTTTCTCATGAAGCAGTACTAAGGAGAGAAAAGCTCCTTGTAGTCAATGTGTCTAAAAGCAATCTAGAGACAAAAGGGCTTGACTTGTCCTTTGGATGACTTCATTTGACCCTGACAGAGATTTGATCTTGGCACACAGAAAGGTGAGGCTTTGTGCCAAATAAACGTGCTAATTAAGTCAGATAGTCTTTGCCCTGTTTAAAGTGCCTTGGAGCTTGCATTCTTCCAATTAGGGTGTCAATGAGCCATGCTAGGGACACCCTACCATGCTCACAGCCTGCAGTTAAAGTTAACTTTAGGCATTAGCATTTTCCATCTTACTGCAGAGCTGAGTATCTTTGAACCTATGGGTAGACATTAAACACAAAAGGCCTTCATGTCTCTAACATCACCCCTGCTATGGTTCAGGAATGTCCTCTCTTAGGAGGAGCTCCAAGAGAGCACTCCTGTCGCCATGGCTGTGTAAACCACCACATGCATGTTCACTGCAAGACTTAGAGAGGTACAGAGAGGGTCAGCAAGGTTGGAGAAGGCACGTTGCTGGCTGAGTAACAAGACAATGGAGAAATCCTTCATGTTTCATGGACACTGAGGTGTCTGTGGCTGTCACCAGACTTTCCTTACCCCACTGTATGCTCCATAACAGGCATGTATCTCAGACGAACCACTGACAAACTGAACCCCGATTCTGAGATTAAGCTTTGCATTGGAGTGGGGTTGTGGAATGGAGCAGACACACCTACTTTAAGATATAAAAACATAGTTTTCTTTAAAAGGAGAAGGAAAACCCAACTCTCCATAGCACCCAGCTACAAGGAGGGGAGGCCCTTGGGAAAATGCTTGGTCTGATACAGAAGTTCCTCAAGGTGACCTTCTGGGTTTTGTACCTGTGTCATGTATTTCAGATTGGAGCATCCCTGATGTCAAGCAATGTGGGCAGTGGATTATTCATTGGCCTGGCAGGCACTGGAGCAGCTGGGGGCCTCGCTGTTGGGGGCTTCGAGTGGAATGTAAGTGTTATTTATGTTGTCAACTGAGATGTCTGTAGTGATAGGACAAGGGGTAACGGGTTCAAACTTAAACAGAGGAAGTTTAGATTGGATATGAGGAAGAAATTCTTTACTGTAAGGGTGGTGAGGCCCTGGAATGGGTTACCTAGGGAAGCTGTGAATGCTTCATCGCTGGCGGTGTTCGAGGCTGGATTGGACATAGCCTTGGGTGGCATGGTTTAGTGTGAGGTGTCCCTGCCCACGGCAGGGGGCTTGGAACTGCATGATCTTCAGGTCCTTTCCAACCCTGACTATTCTATGATTCTATGTCACTGTTTTACAGAGCGACTGGGGGTTTGTCTCTAAAATCAGATGCTATCAGCAACTGCAAGTTCTCATGTCTCAGGAGAGAAGCCTCCAGACATTCAGACAGCCTTAAAAACATGAGATCTTTATTTTACTTTAAGGGGAATCCAGTAAAGCTCTTCGAACTTCGCAGAAGGACATGGCCATATGTTTAAGCTTTAGTCTGCACTCATGAAGATAAATGAAAGTGAATGCTGAAAAGGTGCCTGGGTAATCACAGGATTCTGGATATAGGGGATTTGTAAAAAAGCAGCATGTGCTCCTACAGTCAGTGTAAAGCCACGAGAATCAGCGACACTGCATTCACCTGTCTCTGGGGTGCACGCCTGGGTGTGAAGGCAGGTCTCATTCTGGCCTATTGAAGTGGCCTAGAAAACTGCCACTGTCACCACAGAGAGCATGAAAACCATGTCCTTTGTGTGTGATGCTAATGGAATTTCTCAGCTGCAGTGATGAGGAGTGAGATTAGTGCCAGCCTCACAATAAACATCACTCACCTAACTCTAAATCTCTTGTCTATATCAGCAGAGGCCGTTAATAGGGCCGGATACTTGCCAAGCACAGGCAGAGACCATAAAAAGCTCTTTCCTGGGATATCTATTCACTGCATTGGGTTTTCTTCTTAACCATTAAGATCACCTTTAAGTCCTTTGTGAAGAAAACAGAGCCTATGTTAAGCCTGGTGCATGTAGGACATACACACCGATATCTCTGTGCTTTAAGTAAATCTATTCAAGTCATTTTAGAAGCCATGGAAACAAGACTGTATGTCAGAGCAAATCTAACTTCATGAGTTTAGATTAATTTCTTCCAGATTGGAAAGCGACCTTAGGTATGCCATTATTCTCTCCTTTTTTTCATGGGACATTACTTGGCTGCAGGGATCATATGAGCATCTTTTACCTAAGCCAGTTTCTGCAGTGCAGGAGCCATGGCTCTTCTCCTTGATCACTCTCAATTTCTGCTCACAGAGATCAGTTTCATTTCTGATAACTTAAATAACTGATCAGAGTAAAATCTGGACAAATGTAAGGTACTTGGATGAAAGGTAATGGCCTGAGACAGCCAGGAGATAAGGTTTGATAATCCAACAAGCTTTTATTTATGTTCAAGAACTCCTGTTTGGCCTTCTACTGGGTTTCGGAGAAGAAATACATGATGGGAGATGCCTTAACACCTTCCAAAAGACCCTTCACCTGTGGCAAAGCGCCTGAACTGCCCCTTTATCTATCAGTGACAGAGGCACATCTGTGTCAGCTTGCAAGGAGAACATCCCAGCAGAGTCTTGCTGTTGCTTATTTTTATGCCTCACAGAGAGAGTCTGCTGCCTCAGCCTCATCACTTGCTAATCAAGCAACAAACAGATGCTCCCATCCTTCTCTGAATCACTTAACTCTTCACAGCCACAGCATCAGTGGTTTCAAAGGCCACCAAATACAATACCATCTTTCAGAGATCCAGAATAATTGAATACACTATCTTCCCCAAAGAGACCAGTAGATGGAACAGGATGTGACACACCGAAACACACACGATTTAGGAGGATAACTTCAAAAGCTTCTAACTATATTATAATAATTCCTCCACTTGTCCTCTCATGTCCTGAGCAGGGAGAAAAAGACAGACTGCTTCCCAAATACATAGCATGGCACTGTGCCATTTTGTCTTCTTACAATGTCCAGTGACTTAACAGAGGAGAAGGATGCTCCCATGTGTTGAATCACATGCCTTTAATTTCTCTGTCTCCTTAACAGGCTACCTGGACACTTCTGGCTCTCGGCTGGATCTTTGTGCCTGTTTACATCGCAGCAGGAGTGGTCACCATGCCTGAGTACCTGCAGAAGAGATTTGGAGGACAGAGGATACAAATCTACATGTCCGTGCTGTCCCTCATCCTCTATATGTTCACCAGGATATCGGTATGTACCCAGCTGAACAGCACCCTTGTGTCTAGAGCAGGGGTAGATCATGCTGGTACCCTGCAGGGCTTCTCAGAAATAACTCCGGTGTCCTTGAAAGGACCAGCTCAGCTATCAGAAACAGTCGCAGTGTGTTAGCATGCTGCTTTGCTCAAGTAAATACCTGCCTCTGCATTGATCATGGAGACCTGTCCTAAGAGAGAACCCTCATTAAACAGCAATGCACAATGAGAACTTTACAGGGACATGGCTGCTAATTATTAAACAGTGCAAGTACCATGAGCTGTCTGCCTGCTTTTCCTCTTCTATCAGATCAAAGCTTAGGCAATAGAAATAGGGGAACTGCAGCACTAGCCCATCTGAGGATCTGCCTGAGTCTTAGAGATCTGAAATTCCCTTAAATTATCTAAATCTGCTGTTGTTCTTGTAGCTGAGTGCAATCAGCAAACTTGCTGAGGGTGCATCAATCCCACTGTCCATGTTGCCAACAAAGACGTTGAACAAGATTGGTCCCAGTACCGACCCTGGGGGGACACCACTCATTACCCGTCTTCAGTTGGAAACTGAGACATCCATATGTTATGGATATTCCTGTCTCTTTCTGTCACTTTTGTTATATAAAATAGGTATGGTGAAAGGGAGATAAGTTCTAGCTTAAAAAAACCTCAGCATCTTCCCTGGTTTGCTTGTAGCATTGTACCCTACTGGTAGTCAAAAAAAACAATGATGTAAGCTGCTGGGTATTCATCTTCATTTAAATGCCATTAATAAACAGGCAGAACTTACACATAAGAGATTTGTTAAGAACTACCTGTGCCCTTGGAGGAAGAGGGCTGTATTTCAGACTCTATTACAGGGAGTGAAAATGTCAGTCCTTTGTCTCCAGATGATTGTCCCATGGCCAGTACAAGTCAGTTTTCCCTAGATCCTACTGTAGTATTTAGATGTCAAATTGCCTTGGAAGACATTGACTGGAGATGAGGCACACGTGCACAGCTCTCTTCAGGGTTCTTCCCACAGGGTTATTATCTCTCAGGTCCTGGGAAGTGAATTAAGAGGGTTTCCAGGATGGGAGTATGGAATAAATCTCCTCTAGTGGCCAGCTCTTGGTTATGTCACCTATTGCTGTCACCTCTGCCTTCAGGAGCTTTGCTCTGTGGGATTGAAGTATTGCCCAGGATGAAGTCTTGAAAAGAGGCACTTGAAGCCGCTTTACCCATGAGGGGTGCACAGAGGCTCTCTCTGGCATCACGATGTGCACAGCTACAGTCAATTTACATGGTGAAAGCAGACCAGTCTTTCAAAATTACCTTCAGCAGATCAATCTTTGCCAGTGCTTCACAGAGCAGGACCCTGGCCACAGTCACTGCTGTATCATCTCAGCGCTTTCTCCTCTGTGCAGCTAATTCACGTGTGGCTGATGGATGTGGCTGGTGCGGTTTATGGGCATGGCAGGTGCTTTCTATTAGGCAGTGCTTTTGTTTGTAGAGAGCTCATTTAGTGGCTGGCTGGACAGCAGGCAGTGGCTACAAGAAGGATTTTTCTCCCTATGTTTTTTGCCAAAATATAGGTTAGCAACTAGAGCACTGCAGAGAAAATCAGAGATCTCATTAAACAGTGTTGTCAAAGGACTGATCCTTCATGGCTGCAGAGGTGTTTGTATGTCCTGATGGGAAGTCAAAACACAGAAGACACGGTGGTTCCTGTGGTGTTCCGATAGTGTTTGTCCTGTTGCAGGGTCAGAAGCTGCACTGGGTGCTTGCTTTTAAGGTGTTTATTTCAGGGACAGCAAATAGAAATCTTGCCCCATCCCTTCTGTCTCCCTTGGCAGATGCATTTACCTGTAGCTCACTCCACACCAGATTTGCAGGTGTCCTTAAAATTGATTTCCCAACATAAATATCTCCCATATCACTTTGAATGATGTTATCTGCATAACTCCAGGTTTCACCCAGTTTCTGGTTTCACTTTCTCTGCCAGTGGGTCCAAAAAAAGCAAAGCTGATGAGGGTTTGTGTATTTCTAGTAAGGTCCTCAGCAGGTATAACCTGCTCCTCTGGAGTCATTCTGGTATGCTTGTCGTGGTTTAAGCCCAGCCGTAACTCAGAACCATGCAGCAGCTCTCTCACCCTCCCACTTCTTCCTCCCCCCTCTCCCGGAGGGATGGGGAGGAGAATGGAAAGAATGTAAGTCCATGGGTTGAGATAAGAACAGTCCAGTAACTGAGGTATAACACAAACCACTGCTGCTACCATCAATAATAATGATAAGGGAAACAACAAGGGAAGAGAATACAACCGCTCCCCACCCGCCAACTGATAATCAGCCCGACCCAGCAGTGATCTAACCCTTCTGGGTAACTGCCCCCAGTTTATATAGTGGGCATGATGTGCTGTGGTATGGAATACCTCTTTGGCTGTTTGGGTCAGGTGTCCTGTCTCTGCTTCCTCCCAGCTTCCCCTTCTCCCTGGCAGAGCATGAGACTCAGAAAGTCCTTGGTCAGACTAAACATTTGAGCAGTAACTGAAAACATCGGTGTTATCAGTGCTGTTCCCAGGCTGAAAGTCAAAAACAGCACTGTACCAGCTACTAAGAAGGAGAAAAATGACTGCTACTGCTGAACCCAGGACAATGCTAAACTGCATAAATAGAAAAGTAAGGTGTTGACCTGTTCACATAAATGAATCATGGCACAAGACATCAGTGAGTCTTTAGGGTCTTTCAAGCAGGAGTGGCTCCTGGCCACTAGGTCACCAAGATGTAGTCTTGCGAAGAACCTGGTCTCTGCTATTTGCCCCCATTTCCCTCCTGTGTCTGCCTGTGGATTCCTGTGCTCCTACTCCCCATGAATGTCTTCACAGTCAGCAAAAGGAGTGGCAGTTTCCACCAGTACCTCCCTGTGCCAGTGAAGGTTGCATGCCATAAAGGCTGCTTGTAAGATAGTCTTTATTTTGATGAGTTTTTAGACCCTTTAGACCCTTAGACCTTGATATTTTTACCCCTGGCTTCCCCAGCTTCCAGATGCTGAGAACTGGAGGGATGATTTTCCTTACTCTGAGAACAAGAAGATTACCAGCCAACAGCCCCATCCTTTCTCCTCCTCTTCACCTTCATGGTGTCCTCCCTGGTCAGCGCTTTCAGCTGCAGAGGGCTGCAGGCTGCCTTATTATATATCCCTTGCACGAAGCACTACTAATGCCCGACTGCCCTTGGGCTTGTTTTGTTCTATTCCAGACGGACATTTTTTCTGGAGCACTGTTCATCCAAATGTCTTTGGGCTGGAACCTCTACTTGTCCACTGTGGTCCTGCTAGCAGTGACTGCTGTCTACACCATAGCTGGTAAATAGCTGATTCTAAAAGAAACACTCTAAACTGGAACCTAGGATGGAAGTTTCTGCTTTCCTGCATAGGGGAAGGTATTTGGGTCCCGATCTGAGGGACAGATTCCTCTGGTTGCTGGTAGTACCTGCCCTGTCACTCCCAGCTGTTAGAGACCTCTGACTATTCCCTTCTTTCTTCCTGACCAAGGGAAACTGGTATGGGAGAACATCGCTGTTTCCTAGGAGACTTTTTACCACTATAGAAGGCTCCAGACTCCCCCTGTGCAGATAGTTACCACTGCCCATATTTGCTATTATCTTCTTTTTGCAACATTAGCAACTTCAGGTATTAAGATGCTGAACTGCCTCAAAGTCCTCTCATGAACATGGAAAAGCCCTTAAGGCCATTCCTCATGGGAGGGTTTATGACACCTGTAGATTCCTGGGGACCAGCTCAATGCCAGCTTCTTCCAATGGGTCTGTCCTGAAATCACAGTGCTGGGGCCAAGGAAAACCTTTTCCCAGGTGAGGTATGTTGCATTGTGCATGGTGACGAATTCTGCCTGTTGTCTTTGGTTCTCCTGACAGGTGGTTTAACAGCAGTGATATACACAGATGTGCTGCAGACCCTCATCATGGTTCTGGGAGCTTTTGTCCTCATGTTCATAGGTAAGGGGAACCTACAGTGGCATCATACACTAGTTTAATGGTCCTAAGGTCATTAGACCTTAGCAGGGTACCTCACCCTTTCATGTGTGCTGCCAAGGTACTTCACCCTTTCACGTATCCTGCAGAAATGAGTTTTAGCAACTCTTATTTACCAGGTCATCAGACTTGCTTCATCCTTTTTTCCTAACTGTGGAGGAGAGGTTCTGGTTAACTTCACCTTGCCAGTTTGGCTTTACTAAGAGTGGTAAAGAGCTTGCAACACTGCACTCCCAGAGCCAAATTCAACTCTCACTGTGCCCATGTAAATCAGGAGTAATTCTGCTCACTCTACCTGTTTACTTTGGGAGTTACTGTGGAATCTTCTGGGTGTAACTGAGCATTATAAAAATTCAACAGGGAGCTGACCATCATCAGTCTGTGCTTTGGGCCTTCTTGGCAAACAGAGATACAGATACGTCTTTTTTCATGTCATATCTTCCTGCTTTAGCTCTTGGAGAGATAAGAGCAAAGACTAGAAGCTGAGGACATTGTGGGGGTTAGGATCATGGAGTTTTCCTGTACTGATGCTCTTCCAGGATGCACTGTTAAAAGCACAAGGACTCTGGGCAAAATCCAGCTGACTCCTGTAGAAATCTCGACTGCCAAAAGTGAGGGTGGAATGAAAAGCAAGGAGATGACAGGAGAAAATAAAAGTAATGATGAGTCTCAGATAAGGAAATAACTGCAGTATGCACCAGACCTTAAATCACTGCGTTTTTCTTTTCAGGATTTGAAAAAGTTGGCTGGTATGAAGGACTTCAGGAGAAATACAGCACAGCAACACCGAAGGTCATAGTCCCAAACACGACCTGCCACCTCCCACGTGCAGATGCCTTTCACTTGTTCAGGGATCCACTCACAGGAGACATTCCTTGGCCTGGCCTTATATTTGGTCTCTCTGTGCTGGCTCTTTGGACCTGGTGCACTGACCAGGTAAAGAAAGTCTTCCCCTCTGCAGGCGAACTGCCGCATGTTTATTTCCAGTCCAATCCTCGGTTTGTGGATCTGTGAGCTAAAACCTGGCTGTGTCTCACTGTGCAGGAGTTACTACCTTCCTACTGGTCTAGACCAGAATATCTTGTGCAATTCTTAGTGCAGAAAGACAAGGTGGTTTTCTTCCGTCTTTATCCCACTGTGGGCTGGTGCATACTGGGAGTCTTCATGCAGTTAGTGTGACAAGCGTATGAAAATGTGGCTCTGGAGCTGGCTCTGGAGTGACCTTGTGTAGACCTCCAGACAAATCATTCGTGTTCCTGGAGGTCTCATGTTTCTTATTCATTTCCAAGCTACAAACAAGGAAAGCTTTTGTTTCTCAAGACACGATGCTTTTGTGCAATGAAAACCTACCATATAAGTTTAACCACAACACCTACTGCCTGCTCCATCTCTTGTCTCTTGCTGCTATACAGCTGCTGTCTCTAGTCCTCAAGGTGGCTTCACTTCAGTCAAGGCTGAAATGATTTCTATAAAGGAAATTTCCACGCTGCCCTTTCCTACAGCCTGTGCACCGAGCTCTGAGTAGTGGCAGCAGGCTGCAGTCAACTGAGGTGGGAAAGTTGCCATTGGCATGCAAAACACCCTGGGATTCTGATGGATGAAAGTCATCTACGAGAACAAGAGACAGAGAGAGAATGGATCCTGCTCTCTCTTTAATACTTTTGGTTTAATCTTTGCTCCCTCTCTGCACTGATTGCAGGTGATAGTCCAGAGGTCTCTCTCTGCCAAGAACCTCTCCCATGCAAAAGGTGGATCGGTCCTGGGAGGATATCTGAAAATCCTCCCTATGTTTTTCATTGTCATGCCAGGAATGATCAGCAGAGCTCTTTACCCAGGTAAGCCTTCCACAGGGCTTTATACCTGCCATGACCACTAACCCCACACAGGTTCACCAGCACTTTTGCACCTCAGGAACTGCTGTCCTGCAGGCAGATTCCTGTAGTACAATGGTGTTCCCTTGCCATTCCTCCACCTCCAGTGCTTCCACAGTGTGGAAGTCACTGGAAGTATCCATGTAGGGCATTTTTTGCCATTAGAGGCATATAGCTCCCTGCTGTGGACATTGTATGCATCTGTCTATCTGGAGGAAGTCACTGAGATGGAATAGAGAGTGTAGTGAGGCTCTTCTTCAGGTCCCATGGACTACTTTCATTAGGTATTTGGTGGGGGTTTTAGCAACCTACCACCGAGATTCATTCAATTCCTGGTGGACTATGGAAAACAGCCCTGTTTTCCTGTTGTCTCCTCCTATTTTCTCCCAGGGAGGTCTCACTGCTGGATACTCCAGAGCATGCCACTTCCAGGGAAGAATACCTCTGTTTGTTAAGAGGATTGCTCCTGGAGGGAAGTGCCTCTCTCCCAACCTCCTCAAACAGGAGTAAGCCTGCAACATCCTTGGTAGCAGGTTCAGTGAAGCAGTCCAGTTCCCACAAACAACAAATCATCAAGGACTACAATTGTGCAACATCCAGGAAAGTTATATCTGTACCTGAACAGGTTGCAGAATGTCATCTCGAAGTTTCACCTTTATTTTATGATATAAGGCATTCTTCAGCCCCACGCATTCTCGCTGTATTCCAGCTGCACTCCTGAATTTATACAAAACCACACAAGGCATCAAGATCTGTTCCCTTGAAGTAAACTACCTATGGCTCCACGGGGTTTACACTGACCTCTTGTTCTTTTCCTGTCTTCTACAGATGAAGTGGGCTGTGTGGACCCAGACATCTGTAAAAGGGTCTGTGGAGCTGCGGTGGGCTGTTCCAACATCGCCTACCCCAAACTCGTGATAGAACTCATGCCCGATGGTGAGAAACCTTTACACAGATGGAGGTGGGGTTGAGCCATGCGCTGCTGGGTGGGGGATCAGACTGCCCTTATCCATCCTAAGGATGAGGATGCAGTTACCAGACATGAGGATGAAAAAACAGCGCTGACAGGCCAAAGGTCTAATCCTGATTTTCCTTTCCCTTTTTTGCTCCCCCAGGGCTCCGGGGTTTGATGATTGCTGTGATGATGGCAGCCTTGATGAGCTCCCTCACCTCCATTTTCAACAGCAGCAGCACTCTCTTCGTTATAGACATCTGGCAGCGGATCCGCAGAAAGGCTTCAGAGCAGGAGCTGATGATTGTGGGCAGGTCCTCACATTTCTTTATGTCTCATTGCTCTCATAATCTGTTTCGAGTGCAGCATTTACATTCTCCAGACTGGGCTCACTGAGGAAAATCTGGTGCCTAAAATATAGAGCGGGAACACAGCCTGGGAAAGAGCATTACATTTTCCAGCTTCATCTCAGACAGACCTGGTCAAAGAGAAACACTGAGCATACCACTGAGCTATGCAGATCATTGCCTCTCTCTTCTCTAAACTTAACAGAAATACTGAATTAAATGTAACTTTTAGAGAAGTCAAAGGAGCTCTGGAGTCACTGCCGCCAGAGGTCTTTAAGAACATGTTATTTTTGCATCAGACAGGAGTGATACATTGCAATTACTCCTTTCTTTTTCAGAGAAAATTGCAGAGCTGGGCCTCCCAGCTCTCTGTCGCTGTGGTAAGTTATAGGGCCCTTTGTGAGCAAGCTTTGGTACTGCATTATATCAGGAGCATATAAAATTCTCCTCCTGATAGCAGAATTTAAACTGTTTTCTGAATGTTTGTGGTGCTTTTGTTCTCCAGTCATGAGCATTAAGTTCTAAACTTTGCTGTGGGGTGACTAAGGGCTGCAGGCAATCTCATAGTCCACCACCATACAGTAGCGAGAGGGGAAGAACCTCCTTCTTGTTCAGCAATACAGAGAAACCTCTGTAACGTACAGTGCAAAGATGAAGGAGGGTTATGGCACGCACCTGAGACCACAGAAGCAATTCTAATAAGTAGTAAATGAGTTGGAATTTGGCAAAGGCACCAGACTGAGCATCCTATCTGCTTGGAAAGGTAGCGGAAAGATTGCTTCCATGCTTCCGCAAGCTTTCAGCTCCCTCCCTCTATATCAAAGAGCTAGTCCTTCGAAGAACATGTCCCTCTCTAGGACATACCAGGCTGAAAGTCTTGCACCGATCCAGCCCATAGTGGGAGCCACCATGCCCTTTGGATCTCTCATGCATGTTGACTGGCAAGCCCTTGCTCAGCTCACTCTGAAATCTGTGACGTTCGCTTTGGGAACTAGTTGAATTGACTTTCTAGAAGGGAACAATCTCTCTTCTTTCCCTGTGTACACAGGGAAAGTTTCTTCTTGAGAGTCTTATGTGGATTTTTCTTAGGAAATTCTGAGAGCAATTGGAAATTTTCCTGAAAATCTTATTTTCAGGTGGGCTCCAACACCTGCAGAGCTAATACAGTTTTATCCTCATCTTCCAGAGTCATTATCCTCATCCTTATAGTCATCAGTATTCTCTGGATCCCGATCATTCAATCGGCCAACAGCGGCCAGCTCTTTGACTACATTCAGTCCATAACCAGCTATCTGTCCCCACCGATCACAGCTCTCTTCATCCTGGCAATCTTCTGCAAGAGGATTAATGAGCCTGTAAGTGAAGTGTCAACAACCAATTAATATACATATTTAATTTGATTTGATAAAAGAAATAACTCTCCCCTCAGTGTTCGAGACTCCAAACTCAAAAGTCAGTCCAGCTAATGTGTGACAAGTAGACTTTCCCTGGCATGCATTAGTGGATCTTAGCCCAGTTTCTAGTGTATGTGTTTGTTTGCTTCCAAGCAGCCATTGCAAGTGGTACTTCTTGGCAGTCTTATTTGAAACCACGGAAGGCAAAGTTGTTCTGCACTTTAGAGATGATTTGTCATTCTAGTTGGAGGCATTTTGTTAGGAGAAGACTCTCGCGTTGTCTGTGCTCCATCTGTTCCATGTTCAAGGGCAGAAAGAGAAAATGAGGACTTTTTTAACTGAAGATACCCTCCTTTGATGCATGTCAGTAGGGGTTTCCATCAGGCATAAAAGGTCTTGGGAAGGGGAAGAGAAAGGAAAGGGAAGGGAGAGGAAAGGAAGGGAAAGAGAAGGCAAGGGAAAGGGGAGGATAATTTTAACCAAAGGTAACATGCAGTGATCTTTTCTTTATGCTTGCTTTTTCTCAGGGTGCTTTCTGGGGCCTCATGTTTGGGCTAGCTGTTGGTCTTGTTCGGATGATCATGGAGTTTATTTATAGCGCACCGTCTTGTGGTGAGGAGGACAGAAGACCAGCTGTGCTAAAGGACATGCACTACCTCTACTTTGCCTTCATCCTCTGTGTCCTCACTGCGATTGTCATTGTCCTTATTAGTCTCTGCACCCCACCGATCCCAGAGGAAAAGGTGAGTGATGTGCAGTGGCACCTTTCCTCAGAGCCCCAGTTTGGTTTCCAAAAGATCTCTGAAACCTGTCCTTTTCCTCCCATGGTTAAGAAATGTTGTGTAATGCATATGCTGTGAAGAAGCCCTTGCTCCTCAGTTTTCTTTTCCCCAGGTTGCATAGTGTTAATGCTTCCTGAGGCACTGAGTGCTCCAAATTGAGTGTGAGTTCTCATGCTGTGCCTAGAGCTGGGCAGACACCACAGCCCATTATAGATGGAAGAGAAAGGAAAGGAGAAGGGGAAGGAGATGAAATCGCATTACAGAGCACTGCTGAGGAGGAATTAAATATATCTAATTGTAACATCTACCCAGTTTCAGCAGAGCCAGCATCAATCTTGCAGGCAAACAAGATTAATATCTTTTGCAACATGGGCATTTAGGAAAATAACATTTTGTCCCAGTATGATCTCAATTACATTTAATAACTTTGAGTCAGGCACAACTTTCTTTTACTTAACACATTAAAGTGGTGCAGAGTCGGGAGGCTTTATATAATAAGACCTTAGAGCAGCTCTTCCCAGTCCCAGGTATTAAAGCAGCTGTCAATATAACAAATCCTGCCATCTACCTCCAAACAAAGGTTACTGGAAAGGTTTAAAAGACCTATTTTTTCCTGTCTAACTGCGTGAGGAAACACAGGTGATGCCATCAGAGCATTTTCTATCTGTTGCTTCCTCATACCTTGTAAAGCATTAACCAGTTCCATCAATGTTTGATTGAATGTTACCCAGCACCTAAAGATTACATGAAAGCAGGTGCTCAGATAGAGAAGAAGGGGGGAGAGGGAGACTGTCTTTGTGTCTGCTTTGAGATAAAGTCTCAGCTTTTATTAGCTATCAGAGGATCCACATGGGAGAGAGAAATACTGACAAGGAGGCACCATTAGTTCTGCTGCTTACGTTGTTCACTACTGCTCAGGGGTGGCCAGATGGTTGCCAGCAATTAATTACTGTGGTTTAATGAGTTCCCACTCATCATCTGACCTGTGATAGCTAAACATGTGCAGTGCTCCCTGCCCACAGCAATAGCAAGATAAGATGCATTAACACAGCACTGGCAAATAGTGAACATCACACCAGCAGCTTAAGAAATGAAGAAGCTGGCCACAGCACCTACCGACTTTTTACTTTGACCTTGGAGGTAGAACATTTAAAGTATGTTTTAAAAGGGAGAGTCCAGAAGGTGTACTGGAATAGCATCCGGGAAAGAGAGGTTATGAGCGTAAGAGTTTCCTTAGAGGAGATTTTCAGTAGCAATAGGTGAGTTTATGGGTGCGGGACTTAAGGGACCTTATTTGACATATTCCTCATAAAGCCAGTGCTCAGAAAAGGTGAAATCAGACTGGAAGCAGTCCAGGAAGGAAAGCCAATGGAATGGTCAGGGAGGATAGGATTTTGTCTAAAAGTGTGTGCAGTTCTCCCAGAGAAGCAAAGGATGAGTTGGTGGAGGGGTCACTGCCCCACCAGGTACATCTAGAGACCCAGGGAGGGAGGAGAGCTTTCTAAAGTAGCAGAGCTTGCCATGGACAAACACAGGCTGGGCATTTTTGGGGAAGTTTTCTAAAGAGGGATGTTCAGGATAACCTTTTGGTAGGCAATGGACTCCACGTACTGCTGAGCTCAGTGCTTGACCTCTGTATTAGTGGTTCTGCTGAAGAAATTAAATGAGAATTAATGATATTGCCTGTGGCAGTGAGAGGCTGGACACAGAGACCCAGATTAATCAATCACCTGATGATAGTGATGACCATCCGTGTCCCATGTGCCCCCCTGCCTTCAGTACCTTCTTACCACAAAGACAATGAAATGGGCTGACAGGTAATTTGTGCCACACAGTGGTAGCTAATTCCCTGTCTCCATAGCTCTGTAACATGGGAGAGTCTGTTCCTCTTTGGTTTTACTCTGATTTCCATTCAGGTTCTACTATTTCTCCTCAATTTCAACAGGAAAGTTCTGACCTTGTTCCTCAGAGAATAGCCAAAGTGAGGGTGTGGGTCTAAAGCTGAGGTAGGTGCCAACATTACTGGGTTACTGCCTGTGTGGCATGAATCAGAGTGGGCAGCATTAAAACCAGCATTGTTCATTTTCCCTCAGTCAAACTCACCCCAACTTTTGCCTTAAACATGAGTGCAGATGTAGGTTTGGACCATGGTTTCTCTTGGTGTCCTGCCAGCAGGGCTTATCTCCTCATCTCAAGCTAGTCTGCGGCTGTGCTGAGGTAGCTCAAGGACCGAGAGGTTTTGGGAAATCAGGATGGATGTGTCAGGCTCTAACACTGGGTAGAAACCAGCACTTGAACTTTGTATTTGGCCATTAGTGACCTGTAGTTGCTGGGGTTTGGCATGCAGGCAGGCAAACCTGTGGTGAAGAGCCTGTATGTCCCCATGACAGTGGCTGAGCAGGGCGAGCTGGTGTTGGGTGTCCTGGTTGAGGATACTTGAAGCTCTGGTGCTTCCCAGTCCCATGTGCTGGTCAATTCACTTTATGAGCCCTGGACATTTCCCCCCTAAGCATTGCATGGAACTAGTTCTGCCAGTGCAATGCTTTGAGGTGTAATGATGAAAGACATCACATAAAAGCTAGGAATTACACCATTTATTTTGTCAAGGAAAAGAAAAAGCAAAACAAGCCACCAAAGAAAAAGCTGAGGAAATGGAGTGATAGATCTTCCTGCAGCAGATGTAGATCAGCATAGCTCCATTGTCTTCAAAGACCAGAAGCAGCTGTTCAGCACAGTTATGCCACTTTACACCAGCTGAGGATCTACACTGGACGACTTTAAATATTGAATCTCAATGCTTTTGAGATAGTAAATGCGCAAAAGGAGAACAGAGATTTGTATCTGATGTTAGTGGTACAGCTAATGCGTCTGGCTTTAAATGAATTACAATCCAAGAACTGCAAGCTGTAGCATTTTCTCCTGCTGTTTTGGACACTCTCCCATCCCTGTGGTGATTGATGCTGTGTGGAAAACAAGTATGCAAGGAATTTGTTTGGTATGCTCCCGAGTTCGTATGTCTTCATTGTAGGTAGTCCATATTGTGTCACACCGTCCTTGAAAGCCCTGCAAAAGAGCTTACAATTAAATTTGAGACTGTGAAGCTGAAACACAACTGTCAGGTGCCAGATGGCATTTTGGAACAGAAGGATTTATTGTAGTTTACAAACAACAAAAGGAAAACTTTGCTGAGCTCTTGCAAACTCCCATGCACAAGGAGAATGGGAGGGGGGCAAAGGGAGAGGAACAGCATGCAAAACACAAGTGCTACACAAGTTAGGTGACATCCCCAAGGGTCAGGGCTCACCCAGACAGGCTGATGGATTGGCAGTTCCACATGATGTACTTTGGGGTCAAAGATGTTTTCCCTGTGTCTTGAGGTCTGGCTTCAGTGACTCCTTTAGGTGTACAGCCCAGAACTGCTTTGGCTGGCCTGAACCCACACTGTGCACTCTGAGGTGCTGCAGCTGAAGGTCCCATGTCATATTAAGTTCTATAACAGCAAAGCATGTTCAGCTCCTACAGGAACCAGGCACTAAGAGAGGAGCAAACTAAGGTGGGGGGGGACACAGGGCTCCCTGAGCAGTGCCCATGCACAGTTCTGCAGTGGGGAGCAGAGCTACAGGGCTCTAGAGGACCAGACAAGCATCTCCCCCCTGTTCTTGGGCATGGCAGGCGCAGGCAGCATTTTCGAGGTCAAAGTCAATTATGCTAAGACAGCTCCCCTGTCAGCAGTTCTTATTTATGTATTTGCTTGCTTTCTCCAAGCATGCAGAACAAGTGCCATCATCTGCTTCCCCCATCCCTATCCCTCTGTGGGTCTGTGCCAGGGAACTGTACCCACCTCCATGGTGGCCTCTATGGCCACACAGTGCTGCCATTCTGCCTCATCATGTGTCCTTGTGGCAACGGCAAAGAGGAGAAAGGGTGGACTTGACTTACTTAAGGAATTCAGCCACCCAAAACCTGCACAGCAGGCTTGAAGTTTGAGTGGTGGTGTGATGCTTTACCGAGGAGCCCTCTAGGGTGATGGTTTGCTTTATCTGGCCACGGTCAAAGTACCAGCACCTGGATGGGTCAGTGAGCTAATGTGTATGAGGCTACCTGTATGTCTATGCTGCTTTCAGTTGAGAATTGCTCCTGTCTGGCAGAGTCTGAGCCGCAGGTAACCATCAGCCCTTGCAGATTTTGCTGCAGTATAAAGAGTCAGTCATTCAGAGACGCATAGGAAGAAGAGGGAAAAGAAAGGAAAGTTCTGGAAATCCTCTAGTAGCCTGAAACTTTGCTGTGTTCCAGTGACATTTCCTAAGTGATTAAAAGGGAAAAAAAAAATCCCCGAGAAAGATGAAGATCATCAAATCAAAGCAATTTAGCACATCGTGACAAGAAAGATTAGCCCTGCCCAATGCTCATCTTGGTTGAAAATGATTTAAATAAAGCTATAAATCTTCTGGAAATTATGCAACATTTTGTGTCAGCTGGAAACTCCTGCCTAGATCTGGGTGTATAAAAGTCAGGAATTAAACTCACATGTCAGGGACATCGCTTTACTTTGTAAGTGACCCATTTGAGACATTCATTTCCATACAGGCAAAGCAGGGAGGCAGCTGCTCATCAGACTTCACCTGGCCTGTTGTCGCCACTGCAGCTTTGCTGCCCTGGTCCCATCCTGTGGCTCCTCTGATGGGCTGGAGCTGGGACACAGTACATGGCCCTGGGTAGCAGCATTCCAATGGGACTGATGAGCATAATCCTTGGCCAGAGCACACAGGGGTTAGGGTATGCTGATGTGCCATAATCAGTGAGAGCAGCAGCAGGCCTAGCTTAAATTCACACTGGAGCCCCTGGGATGATTAACTCCATCCCGCAGCTGCAAAAGGACCACTGTGAGGTTTGCAAGATTAACACCTCCTGTGCACTCTCTGCATCCCAGGGAGGAGAACGGTTTCAGACCTGCTTTTGTAAAGCAGATTGCAGCCACAGCAGCCTGCTCATCATCTTCCATCATCTTCATTGGCAGAGTGCAGACAGAGGTAATGGCTTGTCTTGGCCCAACAGAGAAAAAAAGAGGAAGGGTATTTGGACAGTCAAGTCTTACTGGGTATGCCCAGAGATCATTTTTTAACACTTTTAACTGCCTCTCTTGGTCTAATGTATGGTGTAATTCTGCATGTGAATTGTGACTTGATATTCACTGTCATAGCTCTGTCTGTCCCCATAGTTGCACGTCTTGAACATGCAGTCATAGAACAGAGACACAATGCTGCTACTTTTCCCACTCAGAGCCCTGACATAAGCTTATTTGGCGGTCAACTTGTCCCAGCTGTGGTGTTTAATGTTCCCATTGGGTTTTCCTTTCCTATAAAATGACAACTGAGACAGAAGATCCTCCAGTTCCTCTCCATGTCCCAGAGAAGGAGCTGCTCAAATACCAGTGTTCCCAAGGCCATATAACTGCATTGTGCTCCTATAGCCATATATCTGCATGCTAACACCTGACTGCTCTTTACTGAGGGTACAGTGGCTGCCTATGATTGACTGTAGCCAGAGAGGGTTATTTTGGCTGCTGCTTCTTTTTTTTAATTGATTTTATTACCCTTTCCTGTTGGAGAGCTGCCATTCTGGATGCAGATCATCACTATTTCATGTCAATCAAGTGACCCTAGCAAATAGGAAACCGCTTCTTCATTGTCTACTAAAAGGTTACTCCTGGTGAAGACAGGGATGGAGCAGGTTAATTATAAAAATACAAGGAAAGAGACTAGATTAATTCCCATTTTTAATCAGCTTTTCAGCTCCAACTGGATGGTACCAGTCTTCTTTTCCAGAGTGTGGGGACCTGTGCAGAGGGGAGGTGAGATAAAGTGGGTGAACAACTGTCACCTCAGAACAGGTCTCTTACCACCATGTTGGATCTGCACCCCCAGGAAGGGAGACAACAGGCATGCCAGCTTGGATATGACAGACAATAACCTGCTTGTTCTCTGTCCCACTTTGCAGCTCGCTTCCCTGACGTGGTGGACAAGGCACAAAAAAGCACCTGCCATTGACCTGAAGGATTACAAGAGTGGAGCAGCACAGACCAACCTAGCCAACAGAGAGAGTGACTTGGTGGAAGGCGCAGATTCCGGCGATAAGCAGGAGGCAGGTAGGAACACTCTGAACAAGCACAATCATGCGCCTGTGAGTGCACAGCCAAGATCTCATGCAAGCCCCTCTAAAGTTCATGGTAGGCCATCTGTTACATTCACTGGAACTGGGACATAGTTTTATGGTATACCAGTTATAAGGATGTGACAAATGTAAGCGCTGTGGTTCTTGGTCCTCCCAGGGTCTCTTCTAGCATTTACATCCATGTTGCAATCCTCTGAATGGCTCAGAAGAGCTGCCATTCCTAGAAAAAAACCAAAACCATTCATTAAAATGATTTTTCCTTCCTCCTTCCTCCTTCCTAGAACAAGGGATTTACCTGTGCAAATTACCCCATTCCATTATGCCCAAGTTACAGTGTTAGCATTTAAGGCCTTCACACTTAATGGTGTGCTGGACTTCTTAAATGGGAGTCAGTGGCAACTTACTTATGAACACCCCTTGGGAGGGTGGAGGTCTGTGTTGCTGGGATGCTGCTCCTTACCCCATTGACATTGGGACTTTGTGCCATGACTGCATCTCTTTGTCTGTCCCCACATGCTCTTGAGGAGATCCACAGCACTACTGCAGGCATAACCAAAGCTACCACTAGCACTACAAAAGTTGCGGCGCGCTCTGTAATTTCAGCTTTCAGCACATAAAAGTGGCATTTCTTCCGGTCCTCATCATTGCTAGGAGACAACCCCCTTGTGTATCTGGTAGAGATGCCTCCTCCTTACCCTGTGTGGGCTCAGCGGGCCAAGCTCACCCAGTGATGCTGTAATGTACTGCATTAAAATAGTATCATGGCCCAAAGGGACAATGAGACATAGGAGCAGACGTGCAGTTCGTCGATGTCCTAGGATAAATCCACAAGCTTCAGCTTTCTCATTTACATTAAGCCAATAACATCTTTTATCTTCCTTTAGGATATAAGCCATGGTTAAAACTCAGACCCAAATTGCTTAAGTAGCTGTGTGTCCTACCAAGGGTATTTAGCAAGAAGGCAAAGAGTCAAATGAACTCAAAGAGGTATCACGAGACAGAACAGTAGCAGGAGATGCTACATAGGCAAGTTCTTTTCAGAGTGGACAGATGTTTATTCTGCAAATCCATTCAAAAATGCATCTTTTTGGTTTTAAGCTTAACCTTCCAAGGTTACAGAGCAGAAATCTCAGAAGAAAGGCACATACACAAGATATCTTCACTCCTTCCTTTTGCTGGTCAGCCCAAACGACACTGGTACCAATAACAGCCACTCTAAACAGAAACAAACAACTAAAGAAATCTCTTAGTGGGGTTTTTTTTGACCCAATAGAGTGAGTTTGGGTTTTAGATGAATGCAGCCATTCAGTGTTATTTATTATTTCTTATCAATTCCTAGCTCACTTAACTAGCTCGGATTCTTATAAACAAGCATCTTGGTATTTTGGTAATTAGTACTGATGGGAAAGGAAATGTGAAACACAGCAGCTGACAGTTTAATGAGGTTTCTTTTCCCAGGTAACACCTTTTACGAGGCCTTCTGACATTCTGCATTTCACAAAAAGTTTATATTTGGAAAGAACAGGCAGTGAAATACACACAGCGCAGGGCTGACAATTAAAGCACATACTTCACCCGGCATGTCACGTGTAATGAATAAGCCAGGATGTCTCTAAATGGACCATCATGCTGTCAGGAGTTCGTGAAAGTGGATGGAAGCTGGGTCAGGAAGGAGGGGGAAGAGATCTGTTAATTAACTAATGAACGATTGGTGTTGCAATCAACAGAGTGTAATCAGGCTGAGCTGTACATGGTTGAGCCAGAGAGCTCTCTTTACCCTTCCCTTCCCCATCTCCTGCCATCATCTGGCATCTCCCATGCATGGTGCATCTCAAACCCTACTCCAGATTGGTCGATGCACCTCCAAACTAGTGGAAGGAGGCAGGGAAGAGTCCCAGCTAGATGATAACATCCAGATTTTTGTCCGTCTCTCACAACAGGAAAGCCACCCTGTTGGAAAATGCTGTACTTGTGGTTCTGCGGTCTGTCCACCGGCCCCAAGCCCACCCTGTCCCAGGAGGAGAAAGCTGCCCTGGAGCAGAAACTCACCAGCATTGAGGAAAAGCACCCGTGGAAGACTGTTTGCAATGTGAATGCCATACTCCTGCTGACCATTAATGTCTTTCTATGGGCATACTTTGGCTGAGGTAGGGTCAGGCAGTGCGTGGCTTCAGTTTCTCTCGGGGGTCCTCATATTCTTGTCTAAACTGGAACCACGCAGTGACAGGGACCCTTGTGATGGTTCCAGATGTGCCAGAACAGCTTGGTGCAGCCCTTCCTTGGAGGCACTGCTTGCTGGAAATGACTGCAGGGCTCAGTTTCTCTGTAACATAAGATGTGACCAAGACTCAACACATCCAGGATGCAGGGCATCCGTGAGGCAACATGTGGTGAAATCAGGAGGCTTGGTGTCAATATTAAAGGTCTAAGCCAAACAAGGAGCAAAGGCTTTGGAAAGCACAGCTGTGGCATGGCTGAGTCCTCACTCCCTTTGTGCACCAGTTCAGGGCTGTTTTTGCACTGCTGTATTTAGGGGAAGGACTTTTGTTTTACACTGGTGTGGGGAGGTTTCCCACCCCCCTTGAGCCCCATCACCCTGCCCACTTTGCCATGTGATTGGTCTTACGGCAGCCTGAGCCTGTTTACTCATCAGGCCACTCCTGACCCTTAACAGCATTGCCAGCAATAAAGGTGCCTTAGTAACAAAGCCAGTTCTGACTCTGGGTTATTGTGGTTATATATACTGCACTGATGCACAAAGGTCCCCCTGGGACCACAGTGACCTGGCTGTGGTAGGGAAGGGAAATATCCAGCAAGGCTGGACCTTGCTTCCTCGAGCAAGTCCAGGCTTCTCTGACCCATCTTGTTACTATCACATAATGTGGCATGGCCATAGCTTTTTAAACCACCTCCAGAGGAACAGAGAGCAGTACCCACTGTTAATATCTTTGTCTGGTGGTTAGGATGCTCACCTGGGGAAGGCTAAAAATGCCCACAGGGATGTAACCCTCCACTCCAGCATCCAAGGGGCATGTTCAAGCCATCCGGCATGGGCTGTGCAGGGAGGTAAGGGCATGCAGTGAAGCACATAGCTATAAAGACAGAGAAAATGAGCTACAATCCATCAAGGAGAGGAGAAACACTGCTATGTGCCCACCTGGATACATGGTTCCTTTGTTCATCATCAATTTGGACGGTGCCAACTGAATCCGCCATGCAGGATGGGGTCTGTGCTGTGCTCTTGCAGGTCAATGCAAGCATTTTCTAAGAGGAAAAAGTAGTTTTCCTTTGAATAAGGGAGATCTCAGCCCCATCAGTCACCTGTGCACCCCCATGGGAAGAGGCATATGACGCAAAGCTTGCCTTGCCTTTCCACTACTCAGTATTGAGCAGGTGGTGCCCAGATCAGAGGGTGCCTCAACACATTTAGAGGAAATCAAGTTACCAGCTGTGATTAATAGCTGGTAAACGTATAATCATAATGGACACCTTTCTAATGCATTTAGCAGTACCAGGGCTCCTGCCTCCTTGCCTGGAGCAGCGAGGTGCTGAGTGCTCCTGAGCCACAAAGCCCCTCAGCAGCACTTAGCTCAATGGCTTTCTTGGCTCTTTCTGGACCACACATCCGCTAAGGCCATGCGGAAAGCAATGCAGAGCAGGATGACGAATATCAGGGCAGGGTTTAAAATGTTTGAGGTTATTCTTTTCCCCCAAGAAAACTTCAGTTTTGTGGGGAATAGAACTGAAAGTTACTAAGCCTTTTCTTTTTAATGACACAAATAGCATTGATCTGTGGTTATATGACCCTGATGCATCTCACCCCATGGACCCTGGAAGATGATGTTTCCTTTAAAGTGATGGTGTCTATGTCAGTTAAACAAAGTAATGCACTTTGAGAGATGTGACTGCATCTCTGAGCTTGGACTACAGAAGGAATGGAGACATCCGCATTGCCAGACGCAGACAGGTGTGTGCCTACAGGAGAAACACATTTCATTGGGAGCTTTATTTGACTTACTACTCTGCTTGAAAACACTAAACTGAAATGAAAGATAAAAGAATGATTAGGGAGGAGGAGGCTGAAATGGTTTATTGAAATAAGCCAAAGTTCTCTCAGAACATCTTGACCTTTCCTTGTATTATCTAGGAAAGCACCATATTTAGCTGGAAAAAAAAAATCAAACAAAAAAAGGTTCTATTTTTCCTTCTGGTTGAAGATTAGGGATGGGGGAGTTGCCTTTTCATGTTTTTTCTCATTTTGATGCCTCTGCTCCTTCCTTTTCTTCTTCTACACCCATTCCTTCTGCCTACATCCATGTGCAGCTCTTCCCCTGCATCTCCCAGCCACTCCTCTGCAGCCTTGATAAATTCCAGTCTATGCTACATCTCCCCACGGGCTGCACCTGAACCCACAGGGTCCCTCCTGCAGCAGGCAGGCCCATGCTCACCCCAGCAGCTGCCCATTAGCACCCCTATGTGCCAAGGAGCAGCAGGGGCAAGGACAGGGACTGAATGGGATGGTGCAGGGCAATTCTTGACTCTCTACCAGTGCAGGGTGATGTTGTGGCAAAGAGCAGTGCTGTGAGCATGCAGCAATTTTCACCGATACACTCTGAGGATTTTAAGAGAGGAAACCCCAACAGAGGCTCTGCAGGTGAAGTGATTATAAGCTCCAAATAAAACACTCTTTTCCTAGCAGGAACAATCAAGGCCAAAAAACCACAGGCCCATGACAGCCACATGCAGCACCTGTGAAGAGCTTTATCTCCTAATGCACTGTGCACCCAGCGATGAGCGGGTACTTTCTAAAGCTGTTAGAAGATATGCAAGTGCTGAAATGCCTCTGGCAGGCTTTGGAGGAACCTTTATAGAGATACATGAGGTGGGACTCTGAGCAAAAGCACACATCAAACACCCTGTGCTGCAGATGTGGCGCTGCGCTAGAAGCAGCTTCGCACTGGCACTGCTAAGCCCACACCATGACGACAGAACAAGGATCGAAGCCAGCTGTAGCCCCACAAGCAAGGAATGAGCAAATTCATGGGGTCCAGGAGGGGTTTTAGCAGTGCCATGAGGGTTAGGTGATCCTATCTGGGGCTATGGTGATGACAGACTTACCCAACAGTGGATGTGTCGGGCTGTGGTGCAGCCTTGGGGCTGGGCTCCTCACTGGGGAGTAGCTTGTCATCGCCCCAGGAGCACGACACAGACTGGCTCCTCACAGCACGGGATGAACTCTAATATCCTAGCCAGAACACATCGCTTTCAGAGCTGTAACCAGTATACAAGTCCATTGGCAGCAGATGTTATTAATGATGCCAATACATATTTTCTTATTAATCTTCCATACTAGGCTTGTGTCTATCTGCAAATGATTATCATTCATTTTCCTGACAAATCTATCAAGATCATTTATTACTGTTCAGCAAAGGATCTTCTTTTAAACAGAGATTAATAACATTGCATTTTATCTGGCTGGCTGAGCCAAAGGAAATGAAATTAACAATGAACCCTACAAATATGTCATCACTTTAATTTACCGGAAAATACTTAAAAATGTTATTTAAAAGAATATACACTGACTGGGCACAGCTTATTACAAAGGAAAGAAATGAAACCGCATGCATTTTAGCAGGGTGGAGAGTAAGTTAGCAAACAGGGCACCGTGTTTCCTCTGGCTCCTTGCCCTTGTTTTCTGGGACAAGGAGAAGCAGCTCCTACAGCCTCTGTTGGGCAGACAGGCACCTGCCTAGGTGAATTGTAGCTGATAGTCACTGTTCCTGGGTTAAAGCAGATCCTTTAAAACATGGCATCACAAGGATCTGCATGCAGAGAAACAGGACTTTATAACCATGGAAAGGCAAAAGAAGGGATAAAGCAAAAAGGAAATGATAAAGGACAAAATATAGAAGGAAACTTCACTGGGGTAAAGCTCGTGGAACTCAGAGAAAGGAGGGCACATAGGCTATCAAGTCCCAGCATCTGCTGCACTTTCAGTCCGAAGGAAGAAAACAAACTCAGTAAATTTACAGTTTAGATTCCTGGTTTTTGCATTCTTTCTCTTCCTTTCCTTTCCCTTCCCTTCCTTTCCCTTCCCTTCCTCAGTAAAATAACAATAAATATACACACAAGAACATATCAGAAACCCCCTCCTACTTTTACTGCCAATAGTAATGCAAAACCTTAAAATCAGCTTTGCCTTTGCATTGCTTTGTTCATAATCATGAATTTACATTTTGAGTCCCATTTCTGTGCAGGTACCAACCACTGTGTCTTCACAGGACTTTCCCCGCATGCCTGACTCTGGGCTGTGACAACTCCAGCAATGGGAATCCCACTGCTCCCCTCCACAGCCTTGTGGCTGGGAGGTGCTTCCCCATCATGGCAGATAACGCCGCTCACTCCTCTATTTTTCAGTGCGCAGTGCTTCCGACACCAGCACATCACTCGTCTTCCTTGCCAGGGGCGGAAAGGAGAAGGTTGCTTACAACAATTTTGCATGACATAGTCTAGAAGCATCTCTCCTACAGATACTAATGTCAACTTCTTACCTGCGGTGGGTTCATCTTATCTTACCCAGATACCAATTTGGGAGCAATCCTTTAAGCCCCAGACTAGAGAAAATAACCCTGGTAAGCTCAAGCTGTAGCAGTTTCAAAATGCTGACATATCGGCAAGAAGATTTCCAGGTGTGCATTTGCGTATCTATCTCTGCAGAGCAGCAAAAGCACACTCACTGAACTGGTGGGTATTTAACCATACAGTTTATTGCTACCTAAGTCTTCTTTTTAATTAAAAAGTCATCAACTTCATTTCATTCATAGGTCTTGAAAAGTTTATAAGAAAAGCCTAAATATACCCCAAAGCAGGGTTTGGCTTCTCCTCAGGTTAAAAGGTAATGAGTTAATAAGTGAAGCAAGTTGCCCATCTGTTTAAGCTAGAGCCATATCTCTCCAGTTACCTTGAGGTGAGTGGCAAGAGCCCACCTGCACATGTCCAGGCCATATGCACTGAAGTAGGACCACACTCAGAGCTTCTGAAAGGTCCAATCTTCTACTTTGACCTAGCCTTTACTGGTAGAACTTGAGATCTTTGACTGAGCAATAACCACAGTGCATATGGCAGCATGTCCCTGCTTATTTCCTTATCAAACTGCCATATTTCTTTTAGCACAATTATCAATTTTGGCATAAAGACTGCAAGCTAAGAAACCAGTTTCTGGATAAGGTGCTCTAAAAAGTCAATACTCATTATGTATAAACACACACACACATATATATATGTATATATATAAAGCATATGCTTCTTATTTCTAGTGTGACTGCATCTTGCTCTGGCTTTCAACTGCTGGATTTGATCAAGCCTTTTCTGTTACTTAAGCAATTGTCTGTTATGAACTTACACCACATACATAAAAATCAGACAGTGCATGCAGAGAAACAGGACTTTATAACGATGGGAAGACAGAAAAGAGATAAGGCCAAAAGGAAGTGGCAAAGGACAAAATACAGTGGATGTGAAAACCACATTCAAGGCCCTCATCTCACGGTCCTGTATATACATTTATTGGGGTACATTTACTTTCCCCATTTCAGACTAGCAAAATGCTCAAGGAGGAGTCTTTGTTGGTGCTGCTCATCATTGCCCCAGGTTCCACCACACATGATGCTGCTTTTTCCCAGATGTACCCTGACCCTCAGAGTCATCCATTTTCTCCACCTTTCTGTAATCAAATGAGTCATGAAACTCCTACAGGAGAGGTGGAGAATGCTTCTGTCCCAGAAAAGCCCCTCAACCCAAGAACTGGGCACTCTTCAAAGTCTGCTATAAAGTCCTTCGAAGGAATCATAGAATCATAGAATAGTTAGGGTTGGAAAGGACCTTAAGATCATCTAGTTCCAACCCCCCTGCCATGGGCAGGGACACCTCCCACTAAACCATGCCACCCAAGGCTATGTCCAACCTGGTCTTGAACACCGCCAGTGATGTGTCCCTCCCCAGCATCCTGTCATGGGCCCCATAGGCCCCCTTCAGATACTGGAAGGCTGCTATGAGGTCTCCACACAGCCTTCTCTTCTCCAGGCTGAACAGCCCCAACTTTCTCAGCCTATCTTCATACAGGAGGTGCTCCAGTCCCCTGATCATCCTCGTGGTCCTCCTCTGGACTTGTTCCAACAGTTCCATGTCCTTTTTATATTGAGGACACCAGAACTGCACACAATCCTCCAAGTGAGGTCTCATGAGAGTGGAGTAGAGGGGCAGGATCACCTCCCTCGACCTGCTGGTCACGCTCCTTTGATGCAGCCCAGGATACGGTTGGCTTTCTGGGCTGCGAGCGCACACAGCCAGCTCATGTTCATTTTCTCATTGACCAACACCCCCAAGTCCTTCTCCGCAGGGCTGCTCTGAATCTCTTTTCTGCCCAACCTGTAGCTGTGCCTGGGATTGCTCGGACCCAGGTGGAGGACCTTGCACTTGGCATGGGGAAACTTCACCAGGTTGGCATCAGCCCACCTCACAAGCATGTCAAGGTCCCTCTGGATGGCATTCCTTTCCTCCAAGGTATCAACCGCACCACACAGCTTGGTGTCATCGGCAAACTTGCTGAGGGCACACTCAATCCCACTGTCCATGTCACCGACAAAGATGTTGAACAAGACCGGTCCCAACACCGAAGCAGGGAAGTCTGTGGCCATCCAATGGCTCTTTAATTCCTGACTTGAGATCTCATTTAATACCTTCATGCTTTCCCTCCCCTTGTGTCAAATTAAATTTCAAACACCTCTGTGAATCAACCTTCACCACAGTACACGGAGGGATGTTATTTAAGCATGTGCCATCTGGTCCAAGGCTGGCATCGAGGTATGGCTGTGCCATTCAAGCACAGCCCAAGATTTCGTAAGCAAAAACTGAAATACCATGCAGTGCAGTATTACAGATAAGCTGTCCAAGCAAGACCAGATGGCACCACCAGTCCAAGGACAACAAACAGATATTAAGTTGTCAGAGTACAAACCAAATTCAGCCTGAGCTGCTGAGCTCATGCCATCTCTGTGCATGGTTCCCAGGACTGAGAAAGAAGCTATCCCCCAGGACACTGCAGAAACGGACTCCTGAAAAGGGCACTTGAGCCACACTGTGAGCCACAGAATGTCCCCTGAGTTCAGTGCCATGCAAGGGGAAGTGTGAACAGTACACGTGTGTAGCAGTACACGTATTAAACAGTACACATGTATACAAGACATGAGACCAACCGCACTTGCAACACTCAGTTACTGCTCCATGGTGTGGTTTCTCTACTAGACTACTATGAGGTTGGGTTGACGGCACTCCTGATTCAGTATTGGGCTGGAGATCACTGAGGACAATTCCTCTGCCTGCTTTCTGGTTTATACTGGTTTTTTACAGCGTGTTTGCATGTGTGATGGGGAAGGACCAGAGCAACCATTTTAAGAAACCCCTAATTTTTGCTGCATTCGTTCAAAACAGGAATGTTGTTCAAAACATTCAGCTGTGACTCGCTGCTGTAGCTTCCACAACGCAACATCCAATTTAATATGTGAGCCTCATAACCAACTCATCCAGTGCAATAGTTCACATCAGTTTGAAGAAAAAAAAATCCTGCTGGAAGCACAGGCAAGGAGCAGTGTCAATTTTTCATTAACCTACAGCCACTGTCTCTGTAGACTTACAGCTATGAGTAAGATTACTGTTATAATTTCTTCTGGTCCCCAAGGGGAGGGGAAAAAAAACTTCCCAAAACTTTTAAGGTCATTAAACCCCCTCCTCCTCCCTTTAAATTGGAGGTAGTTTCAGTTTACTTTCATATTTCAAAATCAAATCTCAGCTTCAGCTTCACATCAAAGCAGAAATGTCAGTTGCTTTGTTTCTACATCTTCCATGAAAGAAGTTCCAGCTCATACATGAGCTGAATGCCAAGTAAATAGATTTTCCTGGGGAACAAAGGCAGCTTTTTTGTTTGTTTTAAACATATGTAAATAGAGTCCCAGGAGCTGAGCTGCCTGTCACTTCAACCAGGTTTACACTCATGTCATTCCAGCTGGTTATTTCTGACCGACCTTAGGTCAGCACCGCAGAAGTTCCCCTCCCTTCTCCTCCACACACTCAGTATCAAGGAGCCACTCCAGCCCTTTCCCTCTACCCTCATACCTCAGCAAAGGGGAAATAGCTTCATACGTATCCCTTTTTTTTTGCTAGTTTCTTCTTTCCCTTTTCAGCTCTAGTTACAGAATCACAGTAGTCCTCTGGTCCTCTGTCACAGTCACCAAGACGGTTCTGAAAAGCTTTCAACAGATCAGATCAGTATCTGACAATACATGGCTACCATCAAGAAGGCGTCAGGACTGTGCTCCTAACACAATAGTGCATTAAAGACTAATGTACCTACTGGTTCATGGTAGGGAGAGGCAGGGAAGAAACAGGAATGGATTGGTAAGAAAAATGGCAGGAGGCCACCATCAGTCTTGAGTTTTCTCTTTCCAATATCAGGCATTTCAACAGTGGAGAGTTATTTTCCACAAAGCAAGAAGACAACAAACAGGAGCACAATCCCTTCGCATGCTCATCTTCTAGTACTTGCTTTTCTTTGTAAATCAATGCAAAATTAAGAGCACATAATGCTTGTCATTTCCAAATGGCTTGGGTTATATCTCAATCTTCAGCACTTGTTTGGGGTGTAATACCGGGTAGCACTGAGGGATGCATCACTTCACAGGCTCCGCATAGCCACAATTAAGGAAAATCCTCAAGTACATGAGAAACCTCAATTTGGATTGGCCAAGTCATCTTAACTTATTGATAATTCAAATCACTCAAGTATTATTCAGTGTTTTCTTCTCCCTGCTTTTTTCATCTCTTGACAAGTTTACAAAGAAAAGAATGGAGCAGAGCTTAGCTGCATTACATCCAATATGCTGCCTACACAAACGCCAGAGAAGCTAAATGAACCCCAGAACATATGGCACTCTGCTGACAGGGCTCAGAAACTGGTTCTGCATGAGCAACAAGGAACATCTTGAAACACACAAGACATATGTGTTTTAGGAAGAAGATTGAAGTGTTTCATAATAAAACAGGACAAAGTGAAATACAAGTGCTGTATAAAATTTTAATTAAAAACTGGTTTTACCCCTCAACGTGAATATACAATATGTTCCCCAGATGGATTTCATATTTAAGTATTATCCAAACCAAAAAAGTAAATGAGACAAATAAAGCCTTCAAAAATGGCACAGAGGCTAAAATGTATGTAAACACTAGATGACTGTGGTGAAAACAAGGCAGGCAGGGAAAGCAACCTGTTAGCAAATGTTTACTACTGGAGTACTGAATGAAACAGTTCATACAACTATAGTAACAACACAATTAGCTAACCGTCCAAAAATTCATGTCAGTGTAACAATACAAATATAAGCATGAGAATTCACCCCCATTCAGCAACGTAAATAGTGCTTTTGTTACTTCAAAGTTTCACAGGTTATTTTACACACTGATAAGTCATGGTATACAAATGCATAATTCGCGGCATGCCACAAGAAGCCACTCTCAAACCACTCTCAAAGCCTTCAGCCTCCCACCCCCCACCTCTGTGTGAAGCTCTGTCAATGGCATCAGCTCTGCAGGGTTACATAAATGCCTGACCACAGGACAGGATTTTTGTGCTGTATTCTCAGGATCAGTCAATTCTTATAAACCAAGAGGGATGTTGTTGTGTAACAGCAAACTCGTTTCCCTGAAGAGGTGAGAAGAAGGCTCAGATCACCACTTCTCAGACTGCAGAGTGTTCTCTGCTAGGTCAGAAGCAATCACCCAGAGCTGAATGGAAATACACATGAAGAAAGAGCACAGTCTCCAAACTGATCAAGCAAAGAGAAAGATTACAGTTCCTTTATGTTGTCATCCTGACAGATTATCATTGCACTTCAGAGAATTTCTCACTCAAGACAAACGGAACAAACTGCAAGTCTTTGGCAAGCCAACACTGGTAACAAAAAGAGCTACAGCTTCATCTTTTAAGGGCTTTGGTTGATGATGTTTTGAATTCCATGGAGAAAGCAATAGAAACCAATGCACAAGTGGGGCTTGTGCTTAGTTGTTCACTATATAATAGAAATATTAGGTGTTCTTGGTCACTTCCCACCACACTGGTTTATTTGTTGAAACCGAAAGGAACTTGGCAAAGACAGGTTCTCTGCTGTTACCAGAGACCATCACCTATACCAGACACCATTTGTCAGTGAGGTAGCTCATCAAGATCACCCACAGAAATATTTTTTAGCTTCAATTATTTTCACCAGAATCAAGATTTGATTCATTGATTTGAAATTTTCCCCAAATTCCTTTACTACTAACCAAATCTCTTGAGATACTCAGCATCCTGATAATGATCACTCCATAACCACTGAAGAAATGAACATCATGGTAGGTTTTCCCATGACCCAGAGATTCCACATTACAAGATTTATACAGTTAAGTGACCACTGCTAAAAAGTGAAGAATTTTGTTGCATAGTTCAGCATTTCAGCAAAGACTTTGAAGCTTGAAAATCAGGAAGAGTAGATTTAATAAGCTATTCCGTGCACATAGACTGAAAAGGCAGAGATTCCTCCCAACTTACTTTCTCTGACAAACCCATGGCACACCACACAAACTTTTCCACTGTCAAGTTGCACACATCATCGCACCCCTTGCTCCTGGGGAGATGAGAACAAATGATGTGATAGATGTTAATAGCGCTGATTAGTACACACAGCATACAGCACTGAGACATCAGGATGACAAAAATGATTTGTATTAAAAAAGAAAAGATATCATGAGAACAATCAGTCTGAGAATGATGAACCCAAATCATGCAGGAGACAGAAGCTGAGCAGGATACCAACTGTAAAAATTAGCGCCTAAAAGCACATGTAGTAAAGTATTTAATTATCTTTTTCAGCCATCTCTTAGACTTAATAGATTTCTATCTTGATAAGATTAACACTTGCTTAATAACTGTCTAATTAAAACATAATAAAACTGGGAAAATTAAAATAAAACCTCTTTAATAACCTGGAGATGAGATGGGACTTTTCAGCCAGGCTTCCACAAAATAATTTCTGTAATATTTACCTCATGATCCCAAAGCACTTCACAGTCATTTAATTAAGCTTCAGCACAGCACACTCCCCATTTTACAGCTGAGGTAACAATGAGAGGGAGTTTAGAAGACTCTTCAATACTGAGCAGAGCTAAATGTTCTGCTACTTCACCAAAAATATAGAAATCTACCTAGAGTTGTTGGGAATCTTTCTCCCCTCACCATTTTGGCAGCCTCTGAAGTAATAGTAAAACACAAATATGTGGTGCACAATCTAAAGAACAGCTCTCATCATCTTCCAAGCTGCTCAGATTTGGAGCATAAACACTGCTGCCCATCTGTAGAATCACAGAATCAACTAGATTGGAAAAGACCTTTAAGATCTGTCACCTCAGGAGTGCCAAGATGCTCCTATGTGCTCCCATTACTCATCTTCTCCTGTGCCCAGTGGACACTTCTCTTCTTCTAGTGGAAAACTTAGAGAAGGCAAATCATTAGAGTTTGACATTTTTGCCTTTAATCCACAATAGGTCAATGATGGAGTGATTTCTAAAACAGCTACCGCTCACCAAAGGATTTGCATTTCTACTGAACGCAGGTGGATAGTTTGTCTAAAGCCACCCCAAGATCCTAAACTGTAACAAGTTATTTGTAGGAAAGAGGGGAGGGAGTAAGTAGGAAGCAGACTGACTTAATTAAAATGAAAGTGATTAAAATACTGCACTGAGTGCATATTGCAAGCAACACTGGATGCTGACTAGCATTTGGTGAGAATACTCATGGGTCATAATAACTTGGGGAGGGCAAGAGAAAGAGACAGACTCTATGGAAAAAGACTGATTCCCTCTTAATCTAGCCCATTATTTCTAGATTTGAGTAGGCAGCTTTCCTTTAGGAGGTAAAATGACAGGGGTGGAATTATGCCATCCCACTGTCACTAACAGACCACTTTGTGGATGGCAAAAGATAAGGAATGAGCATAGAAAAACGCTATTTAAAGATCCACTCAGGAACCTGGAAATTTGCATTTGATAGAAGGGATTTAAATTGTATTAGAAGGCAAGGTGCACTAAACAATTACAGTTTATTACTACATTGGTTCGCTGCCTGAACCTATACTTATCACATACTGCAGCAGCAAAGGAGCAGCAGTGCTCTGTGCACTTGAGTTGCATGCATATTAATAAGAGGGTTAGCTGAGCAAACAGGGAAGGGGCTGAATGCTTCTGAAAACAAAGTGGCTTGCAGATTTTATGGACAGATCGGAGTAATTTGGGTTTTAAGTCACATTTCAGAGAAAAGTTTTCCATTAACCAAACCAGATTTCCAGCACAGTGCTTGGAAAAGAACATTCTCTGCTGTATCACAGCATACAAGCTGTGGAACGACTCCGACCCAAGAGAGAAGCACATATCCTGCAGCAGCTGATTCAGAAAGACATTATACACACCATCTCCCCTCGCAGCTGGAGCAGGGCCAAAGACACAGTCTATCTGCTTCATTTGTTGTTATGCTGCATACGAATGCTACACTGAGAATATTCATGCTGGTCAACATTCAATATATGACACTTCTTTTTTAATTCCCATCTAGTTTTCCACTGATGAAAAATTTTCCATCTTTGCTGAAAAACTGAAGGTTGCCATATTACCATACGTTTCCTTTCTTTAGCTACGGGAATCAAACAGATATACCCTAGCCATTCCCCTGGACCTCTCAAAAACATTACACTGCTTTTTCACCATGGCCCCCAACTTCCTTCATCTCCTCTTTGTGTCCTGAATACATGGCAACTTGCATCCCTATACATCCATTAAAAAAAACCCCAAAGCCTCAGCAGTCAGGCCTATCTAACACATAGAACAGGGACTAAAATCTGCTGGATTGCCAGGAATGGAAAAGTCATTCTGTCATAGAAACAGATTAGGCCAAAAGCAAGCCACCAATCCTCAGAAGACTGGAACTTCTACTAAGCTATGACACTGGGGAGGGAAAACACAGAGAATATTGAATGAAAACAGTGGGATACTGTAAGAAGAAAAATAAACCCTATGGCTCAAACCTAGGTAACTGCAACAACCTTCAGATTTCAGTAGATTCATTTAAGCCAAAAGCTTGGAAAGTATCTTTTAGAATGTACCCTGCCTATTTAGGATCCATTTGAACATAACTACTCTCCTGAGCAGCAAGTAGAAAGAAACTGTTCCTTTATGGACAAACATGGGGTCACAGAAACAGGCTGATGAACTAATATCAGGTACTGGTAGCACAATACTCCATGGCCACCATGCCTTCAGTGGCACAGCTTGAGTAAGTTTTACTTTTCACTTCTGCAAAAAAAGTGCACTACTACTTCATAGAGTGACTCAACACTTATCCATAGCATAAGACTGTGCAACTAACGCCCTCTGAAAGCACTAATGTGCTAAGTGGCATCAGGGACAGGAAGTTATCAGTGCTAATCCACTTCAACTGGTTTAACAGTTACGAAGAATAGAAATGTCTATATGCAAGACACTTCCTCTGAGAGTCCCCATTCCTGAAACAGAAGCACAAAGCCTTTCAACATGCTTTCCTACTAGCATAATTGCTCACCAACTGCTTTCTCAATTCAATTATGTTGTCTCAGCACTAAAGGATGGAAGTCAGAGTAGACCAACTTTTTGTTTATCTAGGCATGCTGGCAGGTTACAGTCATATGTTCTGCCATCTGTACTGCTAGCTTTATCCTTTATCCAATCATAACAGGTAAAATGGCATTGGTGTAACTGAATCTGTTCTCCCAGACAGATAAGGAGCCAGAACAGGCATTTGTTTTTTCCTCCCATTCTGAAAGGAAGCAGGAGATGGACACTCTTGCCCTTTTAAAACATTCTGCTTTTCAATACATGGGCAATTTGCCCTGGTCTGCTAATGTGGGATCTGTTCAATGCAAGGCTGTAAAGGTTCCATCTCTGGGGAAAGCATCAAACTGCTGATGAACATTTGGTGGCCTTTAGCAAAAATGATGCTATTTCTGCCAACAGGATCCCAGCAGACTGGGAAGGACAGGCTCCAGATTAGGTGGGATTGTGATGCAGGAACTTCAGAAGGCCTGCAGAGAGTACATGAGGAGTTTGCTGACTAGTTGCAGTCTTTCCCCCCTCCACACTCATTTGTTATTCATATTGGTTAAAATTACAAACATATTGGCAAATACTGTGGCTGCATTCAAGAGAAGCTGGAAGCTCTCAAATGCACAAGGTGTGTGAAGATGACCTTTCTTCGGATACAAAGGCTGCTGGGCTGTGTGGGTTTCTTTTAAAATTTGACAGTATTAGGAAATTTGTGACTAAAGGTGCTTGAAAGCACTTTAAAAACAGGTCTGTAAGTCAGTATCAGAGTTCTCAAAACTAAATAATCCAAAGCCAATATTCTAGAAAACAACTCCCTTTGTCCCACATGGGATGCTTTTAAGTCAACACTCACATTCACCTTCCTTTTTAGACCCCCTCTCTGAAGAATACGACACACTGCTTTGTCAGTCAAGTCTGTTTATGTCACTAAACAGCTTTAATTATTAAGTAAGAACTGGCTGCAACAAAAACCTGAGTTAATGTCAGACAGCAATGTCCAGCAGACCTATTACTCTTCAAATGTTTTCAAATGAGCCTTCTTTTCATAGTCCCAAAGGAGTAACACCATCTTGCTTAACTGTGGATGAGCTTAGTTGCTGTTGTTTCTTTGTTTGATTTGTTGTTTGGAGGGGGAGGAAGAGAAGGAAGAGCAAGGTGAGGAGCAGAGTTAATAGCTTCCTTTGCTATTAACCCAGGCCAAAACCCCATTTCTTGAAAACCCTGCCCAACCATAACTACACCTTAAAAATAGAGTACAAATATTTGTTACATAAAAATAGATCTCATAACAAATATGAACACTGCATACTGTGCATTTCCAGGTGAATTGTTATTAGGAGTGTGGTTTTTTGTCTGAAGCAGTGCCAGCAGCTTTTCGGTACATGCTTCTGTATATTTTCTCAAGACTCTCTTCAAAGATGGCTCTGTGAGGCTTCCCTTTGTATACAGATGCACAATTAGACCAATATTCACTATTATCCAAATGAACAGTGGTGTTCTGCTGCACTGGTGAACTGTTGAAAGAAAGGAGAGAAGAAATAACAAATCAAGGGAAGGAATAGGAATCAGAAGCACAAAATCATCAGAAATCACAATGTAGAGCTGCTAAACACAGATTACCTTTCACAAATTGAAATGAAAACTGCACTGCAGCTACTTCTAAGAAATGGGAGCCTCACGTTATTCATACACACAAATCCTCCCCCACTTATCTGAGTGCGCTTGATAATACCTCCCAAATAGAAAGCAAATTAATGTTCAAAGAGCATGCAGTAATCTTGCTGTATATTGATAGGCAGTGTGCTAGACACTAAGCCTATGCAAGAGCAACACAGTAGGATTTTTGTGTCCTTTCAAGGTTAAAATGCAACCACAAGCAGCTATTTCAATATGAAGACAATCTATCAGAGGTATACTAAATTACTGTGGTTGCAGCTACAAAGTTCTCTATTGGAAGCATCTTGGATTAAGTATTCTCCCAAATACATTATGATATAGTGGCAATCAAATGCTCCTTCCCCACCCCATCTTCTGTGACACTGTTTTAATATTAAACACAAATAACAGCCTCATATTCCAGCTGCTTTGAGAAATTATTTCCTAGATCTACGAAGTGGAATTTATTCTCTGAAAATCATTATAAAACACTGACAGAGCTGAAGTATGTATAGCAAAACTTTATGATTATTTGCCTTCTCTTAAAACTTTCAAAACAAAGGCTTGCGTCATGTAATGAAACAAGCATTTTCCTGTAATAAAGCATGAAACAAGTAGTTAAAAAAAACATAAGCAGAAAATGGCTACTGAGGTGACATTTTTCACATTTGCCCAAAAATTCAGACACTTAAGACATGTAAAAATTAGGATAGAGTTATCTTCAGCCTTACGTGAATGTTCACAGTCTCTGAAATGAAACCAGAAATATGAAGCTTACAGTGTCCATCATTGCTTAGGAAATGCACTACATATTGCAGGGAAACTTTATATTTTCTTACACACATGTAATTTATTAATCTACTATGGTCAAATCAGTACTTAAAACATTGTCCTCAAGTGACATGGTGACATGGACAGTGGGATTGAGTGCGCCCTCAGCAAGTTTGCCAATGACACCAAGCTGTGTGGTGCGGTTGATACCTTGGAGGGAAGGAATGCCATCCAGAGGGACCTTGACACGCTTGTGAGGTGGGCTGATGCCAACCTGATGAAGTTTAACCATGCCAAGTGCAAGGTCCTACACCTGGGTCAGAGCAATCCCAGGCACAGCTACAGGTTGGGCAGAGAAGAGATTCAGAGCAGCCCTGCAGAGAAGGACTTGGGGTGTTGGTCAATGAGAAACTTAACATGAGCCAGCAGTGTGTGCTTGCAGCCCAGAAAGCCAACCGTATCCTGGGCTGCATCAAAAGGAGTGTGACCAGCAGGTCAAGGGAGGTGATCCTGCCCCTCTACTCTGCTCTTGTGAGACCTCACTTGGAGTATTGTGTGCAGTTTTGGTGTCCTCAACATAAGAAGGACATGGAACTGTTGGAACAAGTCCAGAGGAGGGCCACGAGGACGATCGGGGGACTGGAGCACCTCCCATATGAAGACAGGCTGAGAAAGTCGGGGCTGTCCAGCCTGGAGAAGAGAAGGCTGTGTGGAGACCTCATAGCAGCCTTTCAGTATCTGAAGGAAGCCTCTTAGGATGCTGGGGAGGAACACGCCATTAGGAACACTAGTGACAGAACAAAGGGTAATGGATTAAAACTTAAATATGGAAGTTTAGATTGGATATAAGGAAGTTCTTTATTGTTAGGGTGGTGAGGCACTGGAATGGGTTGCCCAAGGAAATTGTGAATGCTCCGTTCCTGGCGGTGTTCAAGGCCAGGTTGGATAGAGCCTTGGGTGACCATGGTTTAGTGTGAGGTGTCCCTGCCCATGGCAGGGGGGTTGGAACTAGATGATCTTAAGGTCTTTTCCAACCCTAACTATTCTATTATTCTATGATTCTATGATTATAAGTTAGTATCAGTAAACACCTGTGACACAATGGAAAGAAACCTTATGTCAAAGGACTCACAAATATACTTCTATCTAGCTGCATCAAAACACAAAGTTTTCACTTTAAGAAAGCAAAATGGTGAGGGAAGAAGAGGAATATGTAGGATCAGTTTTCTAAGTTCCCATTTCTAAGTTTCCACTGTCCCATGAAAACAAAAAAAGGAATAGCTTTTGCTTTTAGATTTCTAACATTCAAATATTAGGGTGATGCCAACCTATACCATGTAAAACAAGATCTCTATGTGGCTCAAATATCAAAAATATCAAAAAGGAAGGAAGGCCACTTCCACACTTTTTCAAAAGAGCTAAAACATTAAGTCAGTCAACAGCATGAAGCAAACTTAAACCTGTTCATCATCCTGGAGAGGGTGAACTGCGCTTCACAGTTTGGACACAAAGAACCAACCTACAGCAAAACAGCAAAACTGACATAAAAGTTATACTGGCCTGTGTTAAATGTAGACAAGTCAATACCCTCAGGACCCACCAACAACTGAAGTTTCACCTCCTCTTTTCTGCAGTTGGTGTTACCCCACTTGGGATGAAGCACTCTCAGGCCAACAAATAAGCACAGTGCTAGAAGTGGCACTTGTAACTATACGAGAAATAACTGACACTCTTTTCCTTGATATTAATTTCCTGCAGGCAGCCTTGTGCTTGACTTTTCTTTGACTAAAAGCTTGATCTACATGTAGAGACACTCAGAATCCAACCACTTTAACTGCAGTAAAGGAAAGACTCAAAAACCTAACAGCAACTTTCACAGGTTCTTTATTCTGGTACTGACAAAGACTTAAAATAAAAGACATAAGCTTCATTTTACCTTCTTTTTTTGGAGGGGTGTGTGTGTGCATTTCCATTAGCCAGACCTTGCACATGAGATACTTAGCACTGGTGTGCAAAAAGATACAGCCAAGCTAGGAAGCCAAGCTTCCAGTTGTTGCCTCGATTGGAAACCAGCTGACAACCCAAGCTAAGAAATCTGGGAATTACACTCACAAATCGTATTAACAGCAAGACTTCTGCATGCAACTCTCTGCGCTGAAATACCTGTCACAGGCTTTTGTTCCCCCATACATCTCCTTTAAGAGTCACAGAAGTTCTTTTCTGAGTGAATCATGTACTAAATATTTCACAAAACACGGACCTTTTCCTTACTCCAAGTGGTTTTCAATCATCTCTCTACTTTACTGCCAACATTTGGTTGACAGTACCATGTCTTTCTATGAACCTTGCCTCTGTCCTTGTATCCTGTTTATGAGCACTGTGGCAAACACTGAGCAATCACTCTCCTCGCGCCCTTTCATGTCTCGCCCTTAGTGCTGCTGGCCTCTAAACCCAAGGAGCAGTCTTTTCCCAATTTGAGTGCCACATTTCATATCTCATCACTTCAAGATTCTGGAGTATTAAGGTTTGGTTTTTCTTTTTTCATGGTCTGCAGTTTCAGCATCAACCTCAAAGTCCCAAAGCTGCCTCAAAACAAAAACTTGCACTTTCTTTCTCACAAACACATCCTACAAAATATAATTGCAGCAGATGTCAGGGCCAAGGTTAAGGGAGCAAAAAGGTTACATGCAGATTAAAGGAGAGCACAGGAATGCCAACAACTTCAGTAGCAACTTCGCATACATGTGGAAATCTGACTAACTAGATCCCTTGCACAGAGGTGACTATAATTTATAGGAATTAAAAAAAAAAAGCCAAGAAATCATAAATTAACATCTTAGAGCTAACTAATTGCAAGTTGAAGTTCGCTACGATACCCATATTGACCTACCCTCCTTTCAAGTGCGATTCAGGAAGCCTTGGTTACAAAATATTGCATCACACTTAATTATCAAAATAAACTCCATTTATTCTCATGTCAAGACCTCTCAAATTTAGCACGACAGTTCAAGGACTTCTCTCGTTATATAAAGAAAATCAGAAAACCCCAAATCCAAACAATCCAAATCCATACAATCCAAAAAACCTTTTACATTACTTGCTATTTTTCCTCCAACAAGTTCCCAAAATGTTGTACAAAATACTGTGTGCATACATAGAGAACATCAATATTGATAACTTCTACTAAAGACGTTGTCAAAGTCAATTCAACTGGTGTCTTTTAAGTAAAATATTCAAGCAAAACCCTAGTCATAAATGTGAGGAGTACACAGAATTATTAACCTACATAAACCAGGCTTTCAAGATCTCAGGCTTTCAAGATGTCTTCTGAAATATGGCAAGCTGAATGACTAAACCGTAGCGTATATATTTGCTGCGTATTTTGAAGCTGCTTCTCTTTTCCAAATGTGTTTTGGAAAAAAAAGAAAATAACCAAACAGCCCGAAGCCATATCACTAAATATACTCCAATTTATTTTTGTACTCCCATAGGTTTAAGAAAAAATAACTAATCAGTTATTTTTAAAGTGACATTTGCTCTCTGGTTGATGAAATCCAAAACATGCTGCCCAAGGATCATTTTTATGACCAAGTCCAGTTCCAAAATGAGTGTTTTATGAAGACTATGCTGACACACTGCCAAACAGCATGAAAGACATAATTATAGTTAACTGCATTTTGCTTTTGGTAGGAGTAACTCTTACAGAAGCCTTTTCCCAGTGCAATATATTACATAGCTCAAAATAGAGAGAGAAATTTTTAGCTAAATTTAAAGGGCAATATCAGGATTATGACTGTTCTGTCTTGGTCAGAGAAAAACTTCATACCCGCTCTGTTGTTCCCTCATGGATAAGGGTGTTTTATGTGCAGATTCTCTTGTCTTAGTCAAGCCTCCTTTTGATGAGTTACTCTCATCCTGAAAAAAAAAAAAAGGAAGAAATCAAATTCTCATTACCTTGGTTTCTGATTACAATGATCTCATTTCAAAAATACTTTCTTTCCATTTAGTAGAAGACTATTAAAGTGCTTACATTTCTTGGGGGAGAAAGGGACAAAGTGTAATGAGCCAAATGCCATTTATGAACACTTTTAATTAAGTTCAGTACAATTCAGCTAATAATTTTCAGGTAATAAACTGGAAAGAATTTCTAGACAATATAGATCTAGAGAACTATGCAGACAGCACAAGCTTCAGTAATCCTCAACAAACATATTGGTAAAAGGTTATGAAACTGCTCACTGCCTTACTTCTGTTTCTTGCAGAAAAGGGGGGAAAAGAACCTAAAACTTATTATTTATTAGCTTTTCTAATGAGCCATCATTATCCATTTAAATGCATTTAGCAGACGGAAGCATTCCACGCATCTGAATACTTCGATTGCATATACAAGGCTGAGAACATACTTAGCCAATTAAAAAAATATCTATGATACACTTAATGACCCTTCAGTGGTATTCTTAGGAGTCACTAGAAAGCCGTCTGATTGTCTAAATGCTATCTAGACATTAATTAAACCATATTTGCCTTCTTAGGTAAGTAAAAAAGACAACATTTCATGTGAAGGGAGCCAATTGCTCACCTGAGGCAGGATGGTAGAAATTCCACCACACACAACCACGTTCACTCTACTCTGAAGAGCAAAGACACTACTTAAGAGGTGATACTAAGTGAGACTTTCAGCAGAAGCCAGTAGTTGTAAGGATTAGTAAACAAAATCACCTTTCATGCTACAGAAGAAATAACTGGAAACAAAGACTGTGCAGTAAAATCATCACACTTGCTGGTAACACAAAACTGAGAGAAAAGATAATGAATATAGTGGAAGATGGCAGTAAGATGCAGAGCAAACTGAACGGCAGCTGTATGGATGAGGAAAAACCTAACACAATTTATTGTGTTATAATATGAGGTAATAAGTGTATTTGTAAACAGGAAAACTGTCTTTCTTCAGCAGTCACAGACTATAAAGCACTGAAGAGGAAACAGGGTACAGTGGTAAATAAAACTGCAGCATTTGCGAGAGGCAAATTATGCTGTGGAAAGCAAAAAAAGATGGAAACATTATGGATACTGTCAGAATGTCACAGCAGAAAGCTACAGTGGGCACCCTAAGGAATCTGCAGCAGAGCTCTAGTCACACTAGTTTTATAGAACACTATGGAAACAAAATTTTGGAAACACAGCTGAATGCTTCTGGGAATAGTTATTTAGCAGAATGAAACAAAATAAGAGATATTTTTTAACCTTTCAAAGTTTGAAGGAGAATCCAGACTGGAGCCAAAATCTACTCGTCACACTGCTAGTGCACTTGCTTTACTATTCCTTCACTTTCAAGATGACCCATCTACCTCATGAATCCACTGTGCAAAAACTCATCCTAGATTTTGTGCAGTCTGGGGAAGAACAAACCAATCCTGGTGTACTTTACTCACTGCAAGTAGGCCTGGTTTTCATTTTTTTTAAGCAGGTCAGCTGCTGTCAGCACAGCTTTCACAAGTTAGCCATACACAGTCACCAAACGCCATGAGACTTCTCTGTAACATCCTCCCATTTCTTTTGCTTGGTGGAAGAAAATGGAGTAAGAAAAACCATCCTTTTTCAACACTGTTCTGACCACGTTGCTAATTAGACTCAAAAATCTTATTCAGTACCCTGATATCTGGATTTTCTTGGGCACAAACGCGTTGAGGTTTTTCAACAAGAAAGGAAACAGAAAAGCATAATTTCTGATTTTGAATCCCTGTGAGTATTCAGCAAGGGTTTGATTCTGGAAGTGACAAGGTGTGCTAACAGAAAGCCAACAGAAAGTACCATGCTTCAAGAATCTAACAACATGCTTGCAAAATTGTATGTATTTGTGCAATGTTGCAGTAACAAGTGAATATCTGTATGTTTTAATCATTCTAAAGTAGAATGTTTCAAATTATATAATTAAGTAAATAGGAAGAAAATGGTGGAATTCTCCTTTACCCATTACTGCACTTAATGGTCTTTATGACTGTCTGAAGAGACCATGTAATCAGCCGTCCAGCTGTCCTAATAAACTAGTAAACCTTTACTGAAAAGTCATGGTCTATTGCTCAAGGAAAGTAGTCAAGGACCACTGGAGATAGTTCAGGCTGTATAAACTTTCATTATATGTAGGTGCTAGACCATCATGAAATCCAATTTGTTATCTTAAGTTCATTGAAACATCAGAGAAGCATTTGACATAATATGTACCTACCCTGGAGTAGCTGAGACACAGAAAAGTGTGATGGGCATCTTCTATTTGAGAGGCAGCACCTCACAAGATCATAATGTTTGTATACAAACCGAGGGAGGTACAGCATGAACTAAATCAAACAGTCTTAGCATGCATTAGAGAAGGTTTTTTGAGCTTAAAACAAAAAGCACAACAACTAAGCTGAAAATGAAGACTGAAAAGAGAAAATAGTCAGATAAAGGAAGCATGCAGGCAACACAAAGAGCTGCCTAGGATGGCAGAATTTGGGGAAATAAATAAATAAATAGACTTCAGAGCTAAGACATTTTTCAGTACATCTTGAAGCAGTGGATTGAGACAACATCCTTCACTCTGCCATGGGTTTACTGTAGTCGGTGGAGTCACTGTGTCCCAGCCAGCAAAGCGCATGTGCAAGTGCGTTATGTCTGCTGTTCCTATGTTGAAGCATGAGGTGGTGGGGCAGGCTCCCACACTTCTCACTGATACAGTAAACTACATCAGAGGGGAAAGGGGGACAGCTGGGGACAGTAGTAACTTAAAGTTGCAGGACCATTCAGAAGCAGATTTCTATCAACACTCCTTTTTTTCTAAGATCAGAAACTAAAGGAAAAAAGATGTCTTTCTCCACTTTGAGAGACTCATGTGTCTTCTAACCCATCAATATCATTTGTGTCTTAAGACAGTCAAAGTCATTTCATCAGAGCTCCTAATCTTAATCTCACCAAAATCTCATCCTTACATCATTTTATCTTAGCTTTCTTCTACCTCACCTCACACTTAAGACACTGAGTTCTCTGCAGATGAGCAGTGTTATTCAGTTTGTACAATGCTTTGGGATTGTGCTGGGCCACAACTGGGTTTCTCAAAACTGCAATAGCAAAAACTTTTATCTGTCTAAAACCACACTTCAAAATTCCATCAGTCTCAAGGACAAAATATTCTGATCCAGGGCATAATCTTATTAGACAAAGAAAGAGCTCCGTTCACCGAAAGCCATGCAATTAAGGAAAAAAAAGCACACATCTGAAGAATAATATTAGCTCTATAAACAGCTGGATACAAGCAGCTGCTGATATGCAGCTGCACAACATGTTAAGCTTTGATGTTCTACAGATCTGTAACGTATTTTTTTCTTGAATTGGAAGTGAAGAACCAGATATATACATAAAAAAGTATTTGTTCTCAATAACCCATGAGAGGGTTACCTATAGCAACTACACATAAGCAGGCTACTCAAATCAGTGTGAAACAGTTCAGCTTAGGAACTAAATCCATATTTCTACAATTAAGGCTGCCTCAAAAGGACAATATTATAATAAAACCAGGACTGCAGGTACAGTTCTCTTCCTCAGCCATCTTGGAGAAAAGAAAGGATTTAGTTTGCAGTCAAACTCACAAATATTAGGCGCTGTCTAGCACGGTGTGTCCTCAAAATATTTTTCACTCTCGTGTGGATCTCCTCTCCATTTGTTGGTAAAGGCCAACCAGAGCTAAATCTGGAAGAGGAAAAACAAAGGGAAGAAACATTTTCTTGTTGGAAAGCTCAAACATGCTTTTGACTCAGGTTTGTTTGTGGTTTTTTATTTTGTTGTTTTAAATCATGAAGCATGCATTACTTCTTTCTATTTAGAACATACACAATGTTTAGGTTTGTTTCTTTTGCTCCTCTGGGGTACAAGTAAAGAGCGATTTCAAAGCAGTGCACAATACTAACAGAAGATGTGAAACCGAAAATGCTGATGATTTTGTAACTTCAGTAATATTCCTGTAATGTTTGCATTGCCTCTACGGGATAGAAAAGCTATACAGTTATTCTATTCTCAGTGATCAGGTTTTATTTTCCTCTCTTTAAAGGAAGTACAATACACATCAAATTCTTTCCACTGGAATAAATCAACAGGAAGATAACGCCAACAAGTGCAAATCGGAAAGCCCATGGAGTGAAAAAAAATGCAAATTCACAGTCTTTACTTCACAAGATAGAACTGCATTTTAAGTTGCCTTTTTAAATTAAAAACCAGGTAGCTTGCTTGATATGAGTGACTTAAAAGTAGCAGCTACTTTGGGATTTTATCCTTCTATGCTTTGCAGTACATTTCTTCCACTTTTCTAAAACCCAAACCCCTCATCTGTCTCAGCAAGTTCAGAAGCTGGCTGAAATTATCCTGGGCTGCATCAAAAGAAGCTTGACCAGCAGGTCAAAGGAGGTGATCCTGTCCTTCTATTCTGCTCTTGTGAGACCCCACTCGGAGCAGGGAAGTTCTTTACTGTGAGCGTGGTGAGGTACTGGAATGGGTTACCCAGAGAAGTGCTAAATGCTCCATCCCTGGCAGTGTTCAAGGCCAGGTTGGACAGAGCTTTGGGTGACATGGTGTAGTGCGAGGTGTCCCTGCCCATGGCAGGGGGCTTGGAACTGGATGATCTTAAGTTTCTTTCCAACCCAAACCATTCTATGGTTCTATAAATTTCATACCAATAGTTATTTTCAGAGTGTTAAGGGAGGCAAGTAAGATTTTAAGAATAGGATCATTTATACACCAACCGCAAATTAGCTTACTCAAAAATGTATCTGAAAAAAAAGAGTGAGAGGGGTCAACATCAGGAAAGAATTATTGGTGTAAACTGATGAAACGGTTACTTACACGATCTCATCACAGTGGATAGAAAAAGGGCATCAAATCAATATTGTGCATCTTCATTTCAATGTTTCCTAACCTCTGAGAACCTGACTTTGCACCAGGAAAATAAAAACTCACAGTGTGGTATCACGTTAATACGAATGCGGGTCACCAGGCAAGCTGTGAGCTGGCAAGCCATACTAGTGCAATCTGAGCTGGTGGAACAACAGCCAACAGCAGTACTGGGCTGCCATACTCTGGGTAGATTAGGAGCACAAGAAACAGCGACATGCTCTGATAGCTGGCTTCACAAATTTGGTGCAGTGGAGAAACATCATGACTCGAAACCCTGAGATTCTACAATAGGCTCTGGATGGGTTTGTGGGACTGGGACTGCAAGCCCCTCTGCCCTCTTCTCTCCAGTTTATCACATTCCCTGTGTTATCTAGTGTGTCACTCTGAAATCCCCAATCTGATCATGCCTTCATCAGACTTCCAGAAATTTCAACACAGCTAAAGAACTGTACAGCTCTTTCAAAAAAAGGACAAATCAAGTAAACACAGACAGCTTTAGTACAAAACAAGTAACTTGCCAATGTTAAAATTAACAGCAGCAGGATCCTGAAAATAGGAAGTGCCAGACTGCCTTGAAGGTTAAGGCAGGGCAGAGAGTTCTTTGCAGTCTTTTGAACCATTCCTTCTGTTACCAGAGAGAAAAAGAAATGTAAGTAGAAAGTGACCATTTCTCTGCTTTCAAGTAACTTTCCTCCATTTTTTTGTATCTTATCAACTTATTAGGACTCACTTATTACTGCTTACCTTTATGAAACATATATCTCTGTTCTAAACAGCCCCAGTATTTTCAGACTATTTCTGAGTTTCTGTAAATTAAACTGTCTTTTTCTGAATGCCGAGAAATTACACAATATTGGAAGGATGAATCATACATCTATACGGGGATGTATTCTCCACATTTCTAATGTCATTTAGCATTGTTTATTATTGGATCATTAAAGACAAGAATTTTTACAAAGCTGGTTATAACAATTGCATTAGCATTCTGAACACTTACAAATAATTTCAAACCCTACAGCATGTATGGCAAATCCATACTGTTCAATTCCTTTGCATACTAGAATCTAACGATCTGTTGCATTAAAAGGTCTCACATAACTTTTTCTAAGAGAAAGCAAAATACTGAATTTTGTTAGTGGAGGAAAGCATTGCCTTTAAAGAAATAAAAGTCTAAGTCCCTTAAGCAGGCAGGAACATTCATTTCCCTAACACAGTCAAACCCAGTTTGATGTACTGCATTATAATGCATGTGCTCTATTACTGGTGGTAGTTTGAAAGAAAACCCCATCCTTTTTTAATTCTTTTTATAAAGAAGTGAGGCAAACAAAAGGGACGGAGAGGTAAACTGAAAGTGACTATCACCTTATGACTTCACATTAGCATTTCCAAACATTGACTAACATTAAAGAACCCCCAAAATGCATGTTTAGAAATCTGCATCCTAGATGCAGTAAGAGTGAGTCATTTCCCATTTGACAAATAAAAGATAGACCCATGAAGTCATGGCATTTTCTTTTATTTATATAGCAGCTCCTGCTGTTCTTCCAACATCCAGGCTGCTGCCACAGAGAAGTTGGAATAGATTGCCTTGGGGAAATAAATGTTATGAAATTCATATGTAAGATTTCAGATCATTGTTATTAATCTTAAATTTACAAATATCCATGGAGATAAATGTATTTACTTTTGGAAAAAAGAAAACCCAGCTTGCTATTGTATTCATTTAAAAAATAGTGGCCATGTTTGCAGAAGAAGAAAAAGATTTAAGTACTTCATTCAAGAACTATTAAATTTCTTTCTTCGGGTGATTCTACGGATCCATCCACTAGTGTGCGCTGCGGTATAAGAAACGTTAGGCACTCACACATTCCCCCCCAACTTCATTTACTCCCCCTAAAAAAAGAACAAAAAAGAAAATCAAAACCTGGAGTGTGATTAAAACAGTACCAGCTTCTTTTTAATTAGCTCTTCTAGTATTGTTATTGTATAATTTAAGTAATAACTACAGAGTTTAATTCACATTTAAAGTCACAATGTTAATATTTACACCAAGTAAAACTCAAGCTAAAATAAAATCATGCCTGAAATCTAGCAGCCCTACCCTGAAGTGAAACCCTTTCATGATACTCTAACTCTCCTATTGGAAATATTTTATGAAACAGGCTTATAGCACAGCCTCTTAGAGTATAAATAAAGAGATTCTATTTGAGCAAAATCACCAACAACCAGTTTTTAAAATGACTAGCTACTTATTTATGTGATTAAGGTGTCTCTATCATATTGCAATGTTGAAAGGAAAGTCATTTCATTTCAATGACAGTTTGTCCTGATAAACGAAATAAACTTCTACAGCTGTATTCTTTGTCATACTTTCAATTTTCCTTGGGACTTGCAAACATTCTGCAGTTACATCAGTTTAAATTGTTTATTGATTCCAATAGATTGTATAAACACTTTGGAAATATAGCTCAGTGACCTAGAAAGAGCCAGATCAATCAGATGACTTCTCAAGATTAATTTCAAAGATGTTGTGCCGAGTCCGATTGAGGAAACAGAACCATTTTCCCTGTAATGTGACTAAAGGCATTTATTTTCTTTTATGAGATAAGGATTTCTTTTTAAGGTCATACAGAAAATATCTACCTTGATGAAAAACAAAACCCAAAGAAAACAAACAAACAAGGAAGCCAAGCAGTCTAGATTCTCCGCTAAGATTAAAGTTGTTTTCATGTATAATTTTATCCATTAAGACGAAATACTCCATTAGATATACAAAGAGGATACACCCCATGTACTGTAGTCAAACAGCAGCTTGCAAACTTGAGAGCTGTAATAAATAGGAATTTTCAAACGTCAGACAATCCCATCATCCTCTTGCACATAGCCAAAATGTTAGTATCACGTTTCAGCAGGAGATACTAATACATTTCATATCAGCAGAATTAAAGCAGAAGCCTACTGCAGAATATTTGCAAAGCCTATCATGACCCCTTCCCCCACCATTACACCTTCTAGCCTCTGAATAACTCGGTGCATGTGGCCTCCATGAAGAATTCATCAGCTTCAAAGATACAGACTTCATGCTGAGCAAATACACATACAAGGACAAACCATCAGAGGACGGAAATCAATTAAGTCCTGTATGACCAGATTCTCAATTGGAAAGAACACTACTGTAATTGGGGGAAAGAGGGAGAAAGAACTCTTAAAGCTAACTGTAACCTGAAGAAAACACAATCTGCAAGAATTTATACATGGAAGAAGAGAGATTCTCAAGAAAGCCCAATATATTTTATTCTGAAATAGAAAAGAAACCTCACAGATTTCATATCCAAGTAGGTACTTATGCAGCATTCACTCTAAGTGGAAAAGTTGCTTTATTCTCATTTAAGAGCATGTGAAGTGGTAATTCAGTACGATGAACTTGGTTCTCAGTGTATACTGGTTTGTATAGAGGCACAATAGAAAGGCTGGGCTACACTTAAGAGTTTTACTGGTCTACTTAGTAAAGGACGTAATTTTGTTTTGCTTTTTCTAAAAATGACTGATTGCTATAAACCTTAGTGTAGATGCAGCACAGAAGTGGTTTAGAGACTATATTGGTACACACCAGTTTCTGAATTGTAATGAAAATATGCCAACATAAAAATCCTTACATTCTCACGGTATTTGAAGTGGAAGAAGTAGGCTGGTTTCACAATACCAGAATACCACTATGAAGCTGAAACAATTACATACAGACAAGGCCTTAAATCAAAGCACAGAAGCCTAAATATTTGGAAGCAGAAGCTGACAGTTTAGCTGTATACCTCTTCAGTAAGAAATGGGGGAAAAAAAAAATGAGTAAACATTTCTCATCCTTTCTATATAGTTCCTCTTATTTTCACAAGCCCTGTTTACAGTTAGGCCTTCAAGCAGTAGAGATGCATTCAGTGTTGAGTTTTCACATCAGGAAAGTCTTTCTTTTCCCTTTTCCCTTCTAAGGTTCAGATCCAGCCCTTAAAACTGTGACAGGATGTATCACCCTCATGTATAAAGTGAAGCTTCTGAGATTTCAAGGGAGGCCAATACCCTAGCTGAGCAGTTGCCCCCCAGAAGGTTGAAGTTATGCTGGTACTAAATTATTAGTATGTCATAAATGGGCTGCACCTCCTTATTCTCTTTGGAAGCTTTTCCATTACTTTCTATCTTCTCTGAATTTATTAATTTATACACAAAACAGTTTTGAAAGCAATCGATGTAAAATTTACTTACCATTGCAGCAAAATCAACCAATGAAGATGACAAATAGTGCAGATGTTGCTCAAAAATACAAAACAAGGCTTAGGTACTGCTCAGTTTTGCAAAATACAGTATGAAATAACTGATCTTTAAGCGCTGATTCCAGAACTTAAAGAATGCAAAATAAGTAAACTTCCCCAAGAGGTGAGAGCGATAAACCCAAAAGATTCAGGAACAATCTTCCTACCAAACTAAATTCAAAATAAAATTGGATATGATTTCTTTTAAATGACTAAAAAAAGTCAGGAAACCAAGTTGCAGCCTCTCCCCACAGCCATTTTTTCAGTGTTCTATTTGCAGTGGAAACTAGTCAGAACTTAAGCATATAGTTTCACAGAACTAAACCCTGTCTTAGGATATATGCCACAGTCAAAAATACCAGGTGAACTGCCTGTGTCTGGATTTTGCTCTGCAACAAAATTAGCACCCAAGATCCTGGGGTGACTCATTTCAAGATCACTGAAGCCAAAGCTTCTGATAACTGGAGTTTTTAAGGACTTCGTGTAGGATCTAGTATTCCACTAATATTTAACTATTAGGATTTATCATTATATCTATCATCAGTAACATCTAACTTGATGCTGGTATTTCCCTAGTACTTAGAAAAAGATAATATAAAAAGATGGTAGTAAAACAATAGAGGAACATTACAGAAGGTCATCTGATCCAGACAGTTAACCTCTGTCTTACTTCAAAGAGAACTTAGCTTTCTGTTAAATTTTATAGTGGATAAGATCACATATCTGCAGTGTAACCAGGAGAACATAAAAAAAGACACTGAGCTGCACTTCAGTCTGGAAACAAAAGCAAAAGCCTGCCATTTCCAGAGTATGAAAAAGAATCCTTTGATCCCAAATGCATGAGAAGTAGCTTTGCCTCTCAACATAACAGAAATGGTCAAATACTTCTATGATTGCTGTAGTCTCTTCAGAAAAGGCTTTCTCTTGTGCCAGCACATAGCTCCATTCATAGGGCTTCTTGACCTTACAGAATCCATCTGACTATTTCTCCTTTTCTTTATGAAAGGTACTTTGCTGCAGGTTTCAGTGCTGCAAGGAAGGCTTAGCTTGTAAGTCCCCAGGAAAAATACCATCTTCTAGGAGTGCATGAGGATGTATATACACCATGGATTTTGCTTTCCTGGAGCAGCACTGAGAGAATATAGTACTAATGCTCTTTTGCAAAGCATAGAGGGTACCTATCTATACACAAAAGGATACTTATGTATGCACAAATAACCAGACCATGGGGGCAAGTCAACTGCATTGATACACTGTTGACCACACATCATCAGCAGGAACTGAAGAGTGTGTATGCACCATTGGTCTGCACAGTAGCTAGAATCAAAGTGGGAAGTGGAGTTATACAGCCACACTCTACTGAGAGTCAGTTTGCAACACCAGCAAATGTTAGGTGACCTAAATAATGAAAATGTAAAACAAAAATAGGAAAAATAAATATTCAAAACTTCGTTGCCCTGATTCAGCAGTAAATCTATTTACAGTTCTGCTTCTGGCTCAAACCCAGGGGAAAAGGGGAAAGGACTGTCCTTCTGGTCCCTCAAGCAAAGGGCCTGGAAACTGCTAGAAAGGATACAAAAGGGCTCAGAGGACCTTATGCAAGACCCCATTTTCTGTACCTTGGAAAAGTATTGCAGTGACTTCACAGTTACTCAGCAGCTGGCTCTGGCAAATACTCCCAAGAAGACACACATTCACTTCACACTACTCTTCTTAAAAGAAAAAAAAAAGGAAAAAAGGGAACTGAAGGTCAAGGTGGGGAGTCAGGTTCCATATTCACTGTGGGCTGACTAGCATTAAAAATATAAGCCTGGATATGCTAAGCTCTTTGTCTTTGTAATTCAAAATAAAATTGAGGAAATAAACACCGAATACTGTGAGATAAGACTATATTCTTGCAAATACACTAACACTGATGTACTTTCAGTAATACTGATTTTCCCTGTATTTCTATAATCTGAACAGCAGCATTTGCATGCATTTCCAAACACTGACCTCTGCTCCACGTTTGTCATTCCAAGTATAACTCTCAGTATACAGTCAGCAAAAACTGTTATCTCAGCAGCATGAAACAGAGATATATTTTTTTTGAACCTATGCCCTTTACCTTCTCATTTTGATATTTTCCTGATGACAAAATTAAGTGGTTACATCTTTAACATAAAGAGTAACATAAAGAGATCTTACATCTCTAAAAAGCTGAGAACATTTGTTCTAATAAGAAGAAAAAACATAATTTTACAAGATCACAAATCTCTTCTAAAGAGGGGCTCATAAAGAGAAAAAGCAAGAACATTCAGACAAGTTCAAGATTAAGTGACAGATGACTAAATTACCATGCATGTAACAGCAGCTCACAACATACAAGACTTTTCTGCTATCAATATAAAGGACACAGCCAGCTTTAAACGTAATGCATTTTAAAATTTACCCCCCCTCCCAAAAGGAGTCCAGCTGAAAAAAGGATTAAAGAAGTCCCCATTACAATATCTCTTCCCCAGACACGGGGAACTAATGCACTGACGTTATCAGGAGTGGGGAGGTAGACAAGATGACAAAGAAACCTCCTCCAAACCCCAGCTACATCCTAATCTCTGTATAACAGTTCTCAAGAAATACTATTACACAGATCAACAAACAAGCAAGTTTTCAAGCAGAGGAAGATGTTAAAACACCAACTTGATCTTTATGAATATTAAAAATCCAATCCCCACCTGCCATCTGTCATTTTTCTTTTTAGAGAAAAAATCTGAGACAATTTTTCTTGGAAAAAAGCATTAGGCTGTGTGTAGTCTATAAAAGGCACCCTGTGAGCATTGACTAACTGAGGTACAACTGGTAACATGGGTGAAACAGTCTGGAACCAGTGCAAACTAGCCACCAAAGTACATCTCCATGTAGGGCCTCAGTAAACACTTCAGCATTTAGGACAGGACATCAGTTTGATCCTCAGCTTCTCCCAAGTATTTTATGTATTTGCTCATTCAGGTCCAGCTTTGCATATAGATTTTCTGCTCCCAGAAAGCCATCTAGTTACTTGCTAACCTGGATGTACAGTAGAAGCATTGTGCACCAAATAAACTCAACAGGAGTTAGGGAATACTCGCCTTGAAGGACTGGAGGACTTAGGCAAGAAAAAATCTGTTGCTTTTTGACATTTCTTCTATCTCACTTTCATGAGACTGAAGCTGTGATACTTGCCCAAAATACAAACCCAGGGATTGAAATCCACTGAACTAAGGGATACTGGAAACTGCCTCCAGCCCAACCCCACTGTGGTCAGGGGAGACTAGTAAGAAAACTAATTTAAATATAGCAATAAATATACACACAACTCCTGCAGAGACCCACACATCAACTCACACAAAACAAAATCTTAAGCTGTCAATAAATCAGAAAGATTGGAAAATAATACATTTAGTAGATGAATGCTAGCCCAAGCATGTTACACATGCTAGTCATGCATCTGACTACAGCATAGCCGGAAGTATGTGCTTACAAAAGGTTCCCAGGTAGCTCCCATTAAGCCTATTTGACATGTAGCTACAGTCACATTCCTGAGATTCTAGTTGTCTCTGAAACAATGATTATTTAAGTATTCTCTGTTTTAGATGGACATTTGGCAGCCTGAAATCTGGGGCTTTATTATTTCAGAGAAAGTTAGCAGCAGAGATGTCAAAGATACTTTTCATTGCCATATTATTCATTAAGCAGAGAGGTGATGGCAAACACTGCACATGAAGAGAAGTCAAACAACAATATAGTTGTTGGGGAAAGATTTTTCGGTCTCTTCAACCTGCATACCTCCAAACATGCAAACTACAGTCATGTAAGCACTGTTATAATCTGCACATGCCAGTAATTCCAGAATTTCACAAACAAAACTAGGACATTACCTTTCCCTTAGAGAGGATCGATTTAGCACAGAACTTAGAGAATGCTTCTGAAGTGCTGGAGATGCTGAATGCTCTAATGAACCAGCAGAATGGGACCATCTGTTGCCTGGAGTTGAGATCACATCCTCATTGCAAACATCAGAGCTGCCAAAGTATTTTCCATGAGGAGATTTTGCCTGAAAAAAAACCCACCAAACCTTGCTAAAATTTATTATGAATATCAAGATGTACACATTTCATATTTCTGTTTTTCAAACCAAAAGGATAAAGGTTGCATATACATGCAGGAATATCTGCCTGCTGCAGAAAGAACAAGGACCCATAGAAAGAGCCCTGGTCTAAATTAAATCAAGTAGTGTCAGAGGATTTTGCTGCTATCTTACACACCATTTTATGGCAAAGTCTACTGTAACAGCCCTTTTATCACCTTGTCTGCACAGTTTAAAGGCTTACCCTTCCCAGAAATCTCACAGATTCAGAATGATGCCCAAGAGTTTAAAGAACACAAACCTGAGATTCCTCAGCCTGACACCCCTTCTTCTTAGACTTTTTGTTCTCTCATGATTTGATGTTCCTCAAGGGAAAACTCAGGCCCATCTACACATCATCTAGTCACTCTTCATTACACTCATTACTCCTTTCACGATTCTTCTTAACATGTAACATACCACTAAAAAGTCTCTGTGGGTTGCCACCTTTTATCTGGCATGAGGACTTTTACAGGAGCTGTTTCCCAAATCTAAGGAAAACAAACAAAACCCACAACAAAACCAGACTAACAGTAATCAGATTATTCATAAGCTCTTTCCAGGCTGCTGTGTTATTTTCCCTCAGCTTTAGGAAACAGCTCCTTTTAAACAAAGCTGTATTATATTTCTGGCAAGAAAGAGATACATTCTCTTCAGCCCTAATTTTGCAAGACTCACAAGTGGTTAGTAGCATCAAGAACATGATGACTTAACCTGTAGCGATCTGCATAAAATCTACTGCTCCTAAAACCTGCTTTCCCACTGGGGAGAGAGCAGAGGGATGTGGGAGAGGAGCTGACCTTAAAAAAACAACCCCAAAAATACATATTTAGTATATCTAGTAGAATTTCCCCATTTTTTTTACAGTGTCTCGTTTACAGCCATGGAACAAGCCAGAAGCGGCACAATATATTAGAATTACATGGTAGGCAAAACTGCAATCCTTGGTAATAAAAGCTTAGAATCTGACAAAAGTGCACGTCATATATGGCAAGGTTTATCCTTATAATTCCCCTTCTTTCCTCCTCCCTGCTATCATCAGTTTTCCCAGCCATTAGGAAATCCAACAGGGTATACATCATTAAATGCCTAAACCCATGATTTCTACAGTACTTTGGGAAGACAGGCAAAAACAACTAAATAAGGATGGAAAGAATAAAAACCACCAAAACCAAAGGAACCCTGACATCATTCTTTAGATCCATGGAATATACAAATCAGCTAAGATCTGAAAAAGGAAGGATGTAAAATAACAGAACAGTGACTTCCCAGTTGCACAGATGCTACCCTTCTATATAATTCTAGAGTGAAGTTTGCTCTCGGAAGGACTGGGAAGGCAAAGGCAAACTGCCTTTAAAAGCTCTGCTATAGCCTTGTCACAAGCCTTAATGCCAAGGAGAAGCAAGGCCTGTACGTACAAGCACAAATATAGAGTGTTAAGTTTCACTTTTCCATTTGTAAATAAGCTGTCAGCAGGCCTAAACTGGGTTAGATCAGATTTAGCATGTCCCTTTTCTTGTTTTTGCTACTACAGTAGATAAAGTTTCAAAAATACCTATGCAAGAAAATATGCAAAACAATCCTTCTCACTCAGAGCTTCCCAAAAAACAGAGTGTAAACAGTAGTATTTCAGAGTACTCACTTTGGCTTTCCTGAGTCTGTAGCTGCCAAGAAGAGAAGAATCTGGAGAAACAAAAAAGATGTATCCCAGTAGAAATTAAAAATGAAAATAAAAATAATCCAAATGTCCTCAATTTTATGAAATCTTCTACAAAATAACTTACCTCTCCTCCCAAACAACATTAAAGTTATTATTATTATTATTATTACTATTATTATAATTGTCATTATACCCTCTGAAATTCTAAACAGAATATTTCAGGAAATCACCTTTTTTAGCTGAAAACAATTACCATATTTAATGGAATAGAATACAATAATTAATTGGTGTAAGCAGTGTCATGGCTTTTGTTAATCTATTGCCTAAATCAGTATCAAATCAGGCTCCACCATTCCCAAAAATTCCCACATAGTTACACTACCTTACTAATCTTCTCTGGACAAGCTTCCTGATGACCGCTTTTCCCTCCTCTTATCATCTCTTAATTTAATCCCTCACAATTGATGCACAAACATGAGTATGAAGCCCATGGAAACATATGTGAGGAAACTATTAGTTCAATATTGGGTTAGGATGTTTCACCAATGTCAATATAAGACTCATCCCTGAGAGACTGACATTAAGTTATATCTGCTTTCTTGATCGTTTCTACCAGTCTGTAGTGAGCAACCCTCATAATTGTGACCTAAGCTCAAAGAGGTACTTCTATGCTGTACAACAATGCAAAAATACCCCTCTATAAGCTACCTGCACAAAAGCCAAAAGGACTAAACTGTACTGTCAGTATTACGGTTTTTAATCCCAGGAATCTGTTTTGTTCAGAAGTTACAGTTAAGCCTCAAGACACAAGCAGGTAACCAGTGAATCCTCTGAAGGTAGATTCATTGTTACTACAAAGAACAAATGTAAAATAACAAATTCACAACAATTTCCTACATAACAATTTGTAATTAGTGAGGAGGCACAATAAGAATGAGGCAGCGCACACATAATGAACAAATACTGATGAGATGTGAAATCCTCACATTGCCAGACAGATGAAATAAAATCACCTTTTAGAGTATTTCCTTAAATTTCTGGTCTGACACTTCTTACTAAACTCTCACTGACACTAATGAATGATGAAGCAGATATTGGAGCACATCCTGGATGCTCATTAATAATGGTAAGTCACTGATCCACTACTCACAAATATTGATGAAATAAATATCTATTTTTGAAGCAAAAACCCCCTCAAACTTCAAAATGATCAGTACTCCAAGCCTGATCAACACACCTACAGGCTGAGGTGCAGATTTGCTGCACTATCCAACTCATCAAAACAAGTGGAGTGAAATAGAGTTCTCACCTGGGATTTGCTATTTTCTACTCTTACTTTCGTACTAAATAGGACTATGTAAGTAAAGTAGTATTCAAAACCACTTTTTACAGCAGTAGCTTATGCAGTATTCTTCCTTTTCTTAGGAAGAAAGAACAGCTTTTTCTCCATTATAGACCATCATTTCTGCAGAAATCAAAAGCTTTAATGAGATATATAGTAGAAAATACTCACCATGGTCTACCTTGTTCCAGGCTTCTGCTGCACTTTCTCGTGTGTGACAACAGATATGAAGTTTAGCACCAGGACTTGGTTGTTCAACCTGAAGCAAAGATACTATTAAAATGATCAGCCTCAGATGTACAAGTTCCTATTTTTTGGTTTTGTTCATAAGATCACATCTAGTCTTGTCTGAAATACTCTATTCTTATTTAAATACTGTTTGAAACTGATTTTACTACACTTTACTTACATTATATGTATTAGCAACATTACTGAGCATAAACAGAAACAGCGCTAGGTCTAGAAAGCTCTGAATATCATATTGTTCAAAGAGAAAAAATGCATAGTTTCTCCTTCATCTATCATGTCTGCAGTTTTTGAACCAATTCTTGTATCTCATACTTAATCCAAAGAGTTCAGATGTCACAAAGTGAGATCTGAATCTCTTCCTAATTAAAAAAGTTACATTTAACATAATCTAATTTTAACCTTCATTTAAAACAAAATCTCCAGGCCAAAAGAGTCCTCGGCAGTAAAGCTGCCCTAAAAGGAGCATTCTCAATCTAGAAAGGCCATGAAAGTCAGGATATTGTACATTAAGAGAAAAGCTTTCTCCTTTTTTGTACAAATATAACCAAGCAATTGAATCAATAATCAGTGTTTAAAGATGCTATAATTAAACCAAACTTCAACTATATATCAAAAAACTGAAGAATTGATTAAAAGGAGATAAAAGTAAAATATCTGAGACAAAAACGAAGAGAGAGAGAGATAAACAGTATGTTATGAATGATTAATGGTTTATTAAGGCTAATCTGAATTTCTGAAGGTACCCATATGTAGAATAAAACTCGGAAAAGAGTTCTGAAATTTGACAAGATATTATTAATTTATTTGTACATAAACTAAAAAAACCCATAAAGTGAGAAACAAACTGATTAAACACTAAACTCTCAGAATTGTAGACAAATCCTAATGTCATAGCAGAGAATCAGAACAATCCCATTTCTGCCCCTACACATTCAAAGTGGTTTTCTAAAAATAAAGGACTGTTGCAATTATATGCAATATTAAAAGGGGGAAAACCAAATACGAGAATATCATCCTCCAAGAGGCTGCAAAATCTGTCCCCTTCGTATTATAGCACTTAGACACAGTTTCTTTAAATAAGTATCCAATTTCAGAGCAATTCTTCATGTATGGTTAACAAAGTCCTTATGCGGGTGCTGAAGTCAGTTTGATTATGAACCAAAGTGTTAGTGCTATGAGTCAAAGTGTTAGAGATGTAGCTCTGAGCAAAGGAAGTGTTTCAAAGATCACAGGATGCCAACATAAAAAAAGCTGAAAGAGAGGAAGTGCAAATGTTCAGAATGTGACTAGACACTCTTTCATTAAAGTCTTATTCAGGAATTTTTAATACCAATATCAATTACTTCCAAGCTGAATTTATACACCTATTATCCTGTCTAGTGTGCTGGAAGAAAAGAAATGGAGCCTTGGAGAATTTAACCAAGATATTCATGAAAGAATTTGATCTTTGTCTGTTACTAACGCGGATAAAAGAAATTTTATTTTAGTTAATTTTACATTTAAATCACTATGTGACAGACTGTTAAGGACAGAAAAATTATTCATCTAAACTAAGAGCTGAATGAAATTTTGGAGCTATATTTAGTGAAAGAACAATATTTGATCTGAGCTTAAACTGGAAGCACTTTGGAGAGAATACAAACCCGTCTAACTACAAACGGAGGTTTATCGGTATCTCTTCTGAATTCATAAGGCCCAAGTTTTAAATGGGCCAGCCGTTGCCTGGCGTCTTGTGATAGCTCACACATTCGTCTTTTTGTGTATGGCGATGGAGAACGTGATTTAGAAGCTATTGTAGGCTGCTCGTAGCTCTTCGTTGCTAAGCTGTGCCTGTTTTTCTCAGGTGAAAGAGTATTTTTCTTTGGCAACTTTGTTTGCAATTTTCCATTTGGGGTTGAGTGATGTACCAAATTCAAATCATCCTAAAGTGAAAAAGAGAAATTATCTGCTTTGACAGCATGTGGAACAAAGATCACTGAAAAAAATGTAAACAGGGAACTGATAATTTTAACAGAAATAGATGCTATGTCAGCTGAAGTTCCCCGCATAAAACTATAATCAAACAGCACTTTAAAAAGCAACAACGTATTTTCCATTTTCTCTGAAACCAAAAGGAGGTTAAACCACACGTTACTAGATGTTAGTTAAGGTAGAGTGCCTGATACTCACCCAATTAGCTTTCGCACACAGTTAGTGTACAGAGACTGTAAAAAATTACATTCAGTTTTGTCACAACTTCATTTCACACAAACTTTACCTGGGTTGGACATACACAGATTTGAAGCATTTTTTCATCTGTTTAAACTCTTTTTTAACCTTTTAGAACTCTTGCCCTTTAAAATAAAATACGAAAGTTAAACTAGAAGCCTTTTTAATATTTTAATTTATGTGCATTTAGAGTTGCCTAAAACCTTACAAGAAGTCTCAGTGCATTCTCTGAAATTTATATTTTCTTGGATCATAGTGAAGTTACTAATTTTTCAAGGAGTTACAATAAAGAAGCTATGTTTAGTAAAAAAACAGCCAAACAAGCAAAAAACATCCTCCCAAAAAAATACCAACAAAAAATGTTTGAAGACAGTCTTCCAAAGATCCTCTCAAATTGTGTGAATGCTTCTGCAAAAGGAGAGGCAAAGCAGCTGTGTATTTTTACAGCTGGCACTTGACATCCACAATACAGATTTTGAAGCTAAAACTTACAAAAATCCCACTACAATTAAATATTGCCTTAAAAGTCTATCTCTGAGTTGGCATTGCTTTAAAAACACCAATATACAGCAGAAACAAGGACTGTGGAGGAACAACTAACCTTGCCACCTCCCTTCCCACAACCAGCAAAGCCTATCTAGCAGTCAGGGCTGACATCCCCTCCAAGTAACTATTAACATCTTCAGTGACTGATTTCATATTCCGGGAAACCGTTTCCAACACTGAAGTTTTGTTGGAAATACGTTATCATTCCTCTGTAAACCCTAGCATCAAATGAGCAAACACTTACTCTACAAGCTTTATAGGTCAAGACATTCTAGATTCTACAACACTTACTAGGCTACTTAGCAGCATTTTAAGTTTGAATACCACAGGACAGATATAATTAGACTTTTTGTTCAAATTTAGCCCAAATTCACAGATTATAAAAGACAAAAAATAATTGTATAGCAAAACTCTTCTTCCTGTTAGAAATCCTTCTTCAAGCTTGAGGAAGGTGACATTAGTCTTAAATCTGAATGTTGTACAAACTACTTCCGAAGAACTCAGAAATCAAAAGTCCAGCTTGCCTTCAAGCCTTTCTCTCTACACAGAATCACAGAATGGTTTGGGCTGGAAATGACCTGAAGATCATCTAGTTCCATGCCCTGCCATAGGCAGAGACACATCACCCAAGGTTCTGTCCAATCTGGCCTTGAACACCACCAGAGCTGAAGCATTTACCACTTCTTTGGGCAGCCTGTTCCAGTGCCTCACAGGGAAAAACTTCTGCCTAACGTCTAACGTAAATCTCCCCTGTTCAAGTTTAAATCCATTGCCCCTTCTCCTATCGCTACAGTCCCTGATGAAGAGTCCCTCCCCAGCATCCCTACAGCCCCCCTTCAGATACTGGAAGGCTGCTATGAGGTCTCCACGCAGCCTTCTCTTCTCCAGGCTGAACAGCCCCAACTTTCTCAGCCTATCTTCATACGGAAGGTGCTCCAACCCCCTTATGATCCTTGTGGCCTTCTCTGGACTTGTTCCAACAGCTCCCTGTCCTTCCTATGTTGAGGACACCAGAATTGCACACAATACTCCAAGTGAGGTCTCACAAAAGCAGAGTAGAGGGGCAGGATCACCTCCTTCAACCTGCTGGTCACGCTTCTTTTGATGTAGCCCAAGTATATGCCTTGCTTTTCTGGGCTGGAAGTGCATACTGCCGGCTCACGTTCAGTTTCTCATCAACCAATATCCCCAAGTCCTTCTCTGCAGGGATGCTCTGAATCAATTCTCCACCCAACAACGAAAGAGGCTGAGGTTGTGCGTTTCTTTTCCATCGACACAGTTTGAATCTGGCACCACTTGGACTATTCATGGCCAGCATCTTTCTCACTCCTGCACTGGCACTTGTGCACCTGTAGCGAGCTGGAGTATGGAACTGGCCCAAACAAACCCAGACCTAATTCTCTAAGTTTAATTTCAGTTTAATCAGAAGTAGGCTGTGCTTCTTCTGGCTTACACCAATTGTGAAACTAGACCTTCACTGCAACACATACAAAATTTATATGCCATTCATAACATATTAAACACTTTTAAGGACACTTTAAATTTTAAATCAAACTGAAGTTAGTTTTCTGACAATCACTGTTTTCACTATTTTTTTTTATTCTTTATCTAAGTGTCTCAATACATTTTGTTTCCTAAATTTGGAAGAAAATTCTCCATAACTAATTAGCAATGCCACAAACACTCCCCTAACTTTCTTTGCATGCAAGCTTTCCCGACAACCATTCCATTTTAATGAGGCTGAACCATTTTTCTAGTACTACAGCAAAAACCAGGAGGACATAAGAATAACTTTACACGACAACTTGTGCCAGGAAACACAACCAAAATTCCAGTCCGTGAGACCAGAGTAAAGTGCTACCAAATGACTGAACACATCAGAGATTCCCCCCCCCCCCACCCCCCCCCCCCCAGTCTCTTCAGCTAGTTCACCTTCAACTTTGCTTGTTGCAGAAGCAGCATTTCCAGATTAATATTGGTGACAGCCTTTTCAACAAAAAAAAAATCTTTTTTTTCATCTTCATTACTGTCACTGATACTATTACGGAAAACAATTAAATTAATTGGCTTGGTTTTTATAAGATACCTTTTCTGACTTCACCTGGCTTTCATTGTCCTTAATTTTAAGTGTCAGTAAGAAATGGTGAGAAGGCATCTTCCCACCTATAAATACACTGGGGATTGACACTTCAGCTGATCATAGAACACAGCAGCTGATAATTGTTTCAGATTCAAGGAACTCTCAGCATTTACTGTCATGTACCCAGCCCACTCTTTACTCATACTTGATTAAAAATTTAATCAAGTTGTCAAGCACCCATGACAACTGCTTTAACCACAACAAAAGAATGAGAAAAGTTTGAAGTGAGCAGCACATGCAAAAATTGGAAGCAAGGCTATCAATATTAAATCTAAAAATTAAATTGCAAACAATTAAATTATGCTAACCTGTATGTGACTCCTTCCTGAGCTTAACAGACTTTCTGTAATAAGGGAGCTTGTAGAAAATCTCAATTTTGGTGCAATTCCCTAGAAGAGAGACAATAATTGAACATCAAGCTCCAACTCAAGATAAAGGGTATCAAAGAGGTAAATGTCACCTAATGTAACAAACCATTCCTAATTTTCAGCCATTTCCTTTGTTAATTTCAGCCTTTAATAAAGATAATTAGAAAAGACAGAACAGCAATGGTAAATGTCAAGATGCTAACATTTGCATTTCTGACAATTCAATTACAGATGATTATATTGCTTTCGTACAACAATTAAGGTCTGACTTTTATTTCAACACATATCTTAGTCAAAAGCACTTTCAAAGAGTTTTCATGCCATGCTATATAGCATCAATAAAAATTCCAGTCATGCTCTGGAAGTTTCATTAACTCTAACTTTGGAAACTTATTTATAAACAGCCTCAATTGTGCAATTTTTTTTTGGTAAAAACATATTGAAAATTGGTCAGTTACACGGCAAATTACCATCAATTTGTAACAGTACGATTAAGAATACTCTTTATTCCATAACCATTAGATCAAAGTCTGATTTCTATAGATTGTCTCCCATGTTCTATAACCATGTTCCACTTTCTCTTGATCCCCTCTTACACATGTGGCTGGAAAGAGGCAGCCCTAGTTTGACCAACTTAGAATCAGTGGGGTCCAACTGGACCTCCTGGACAAGCAGCACACTTGTACTAATAGCTAGCAGGTTTCTCTGTCTTTATGTGGCTAACAGTTTCTGTTCAACTTATCTTTTTTTACTGCTTCTATGTCTAGAAGCATAATACCTCCAAGAGCTCTGTCTCCTGTTAAATTTATCTAGAATTGACCAACGTATACAAATGTACTGGGTGTAAATGGCAGAGATTACAGCACACAAGTTGAGTGACATTAAAAAAGGTATAAAAGAACTAAAGGCCATATATGCCATAAAAAGTGGGGATCATCTATGTGCATCTTATACAGCTCTGCAGAAGCAAAGACAGAATCAAGCATCCCTATAACTTTCTACCCTCTCTCCTTTCAACACGGACAGAGTTTGCTGCCCTGAGGTATCTGTGTGCATGGGCATTTGGGCACATGAATGCACAAAATCACTAAGAAACAAAAAGGAGCTGGTCTGTTTGTGACTCTGCCCTATGTTCTTAAGAATTAGCAGGAACTTCGTAAATGAAGTCTACTGCTGAACCAAACTAAACCACCAGAATGAACATACAGATTTCCCATAAGGGAATATGATCTGACTTCAGGTTAGATTATGGAAATGAAATGACAGAAATGCCAAGAAAGCTCAACCATAACAATTAACTGAGTCCACGATTCAATCAAGTCAAGTTATGGCACATAAAAGAGATTTTAACGCTGGCCATCTTTAATCAGCTGATTTTATTACTAATGAATTGTCCAGTGTTATCAACAATTTAAAAAAGGACACATCAGAATCAGTAAGTCTTCTATAAAAAGCAACAACTGAGCACCTACTGCTCTTACAGAGACTGGAAATGATTACACGCTTGTTAAATGCTCCCACCTTAAATAAATAAAGAAATCAAAACTATGTCTTCTTCAAAGAAATGGTTTGTAGAGAGCGGATATGGGATAGCACTGGCATATACAGGCAAGGAGACGTCAAAAGTAACTTATAGGCCAAAAGCAATCAGAGAACTTCCATTTTCTGCAGTTCCCAAACTAGGGATTGCTGAAGGCTATTCAATACAGCATTATGAAAAGGCTGCCAGAGTCCCAAATATATCTATAAATGAAAATCCAGGCAGAAAGTTTTTGGGATCTGTTCTTCTGCCTCTGGCTCAATAGTGTCTACAGCCCTAAGGAGGCTTGTCAATCCTTCTGTATCAGTCATTAAAAAGAAGTGATAAGGATGTAATAATAATTTGCTCATAGAAAAAAAAATTAAAGTTGGATCATATTTAGAAGAAAACAAGTTAGGAAGTAAGTCTAATATGTGCTTTTGATTGTAAGGAGCATGAGTACAAGTTTGAAGCATAAAAAGGTATATATGAATATAATGGAACGTCTTACATTGGTTTGCTAATGAAAGCATAGCTAAAAAGAAACTGCTTTAAGTAACATGGCAAATACTGCATGAGAGTGGGGAATGGAGATAAAACCATCTGTACGAAGTCATCAGCAGTCAAGGCTTAAATATATTCTGAAAGGCAAAGGTTGCAGAGAAATACAGAAGAGCCAGCAAAAGCCTCAGCTGGGCAACACTGGACCAGGAGAGATAACTCGAGGCATGTCCTGTATGCGTATTGTGTTTGTAAGCCTCGTAAGACATTTAGGCAGAGACATTATCAGGCAAGTGCCAGATTTTTGGAGGAGTTCTGATCCTCTAAACTTGGGATTCCTTCCAACTGGCAGATTAGCAGCGTTAATCAGACACTGCTTGTCACTGCCTATCTGAACTCCACAACCGTAACCTTGCTGTTGCTACCTTTATTTTTTTAATAAAAGACAAATTTATTAGGAATCAAAGTGCTGCTGAAGCACAGCTGTCAGTCAAAAATACTCAACATCTCAGCTAGCTATAAATAACTTTTCATGAAGGAAGAACATGGCTTTGACTGGCATAGGAATAATGTGAGGGTTCTCATGACCTTGTTTAATACTTTTGCCTTTGGCTTAGCATTCACATTCAGTGCTTGGTATGGGCAGAGTTAGAGGGAGATACTTGCCAGTAAAGATTAAGGAACATTAGAAGATGGAGGCATTTGAGACTGCAGCTCTACTGGAGGTAAAAATTCTCTCACAGCTACCCCATTTGGCAAGCAAGAAGAGGAACCACAAGTTTTTTTTGGGAGCCTCCCTCCAATTCCATCTAACACAGATTCTTTATTATTCAGAAAACTGGGGTCAGTGTGCCAAATTCCTTTCTTAAACTGTTTCTGTGATGGAGATGGTATGGAGCAACAGCTGCTGCAGTCCTCATTCCAGGGCAGAGATGGATTTCATTTACACTGTTCCCAAGGACATGGAAGCACATTTCTGTCTTACATCTGTCTTACACTTCTTAAAGCTACTACAGTGTCATCATTCAGCTACACATCCAAATGACTCTGATCCCATCTTCTCACAGCTCACAAATTACAGCATCTTCTCTTTATTAGAATATATTACTTAAGTTTTGTATCAAAGACCTCAGTTCAACAAACTTCTCTATTGGTTCTGCTTCTGCAATGATTCCTTATAATGCATTCACAAAAAATCTGAAACCATTTTCTAATATCATCTCTTATTACTGTCTCCCTATCTATGCTTTCCCAACATTAGGAAAGTACTTATTCTACAAGTAATATGAAAGCAATACAGTCCCACTCACTCTCCTGAGCCACCACTAACATGCATAGGATAAGCCTATGAATAAAAACTATAAATAAATAAACTGTAAGCAAAGAATGCTATAGTCAAAAACCAATTTTGCTATTTTTGCAGGGACAGTTTAAGCTGCTGCAGACCATACATTTTGTATCACAAAATCACAGCTTTAATTCATTTAAATGTAACACAGCATTAGACAACAAATTAGCACTTTTAATTGCAAGTGACTGGGCAATTTCTAAGTTGCCCTTGTAGGTGAAAGATTATACCAGCTAAAAGGTACCAATGACCTTTAATCATCATTTTCCTCCTGACATGTGCTTTTAATCCAATCACTATGGACAGGATAAGTAAGCCCCTATTTTCCCAATCCAAATGTCCTGCCAATACACTAGAAAAACTTAATGAAAATAGCATAAAACAAGCCACAAAACACATCTCCCACATCATCACCTTCAAAGTGCGTTCCTGAATTATTCCATCTGACACCCAAGATTCAACAGTCAAACTCTACGAAAGGGCAGTTTGATATGAATTCATTTCCATTCACTACATACTTGAGCTGTTATCTCCAGAAAATTAACATTAATTCATTGCACTCATTCTGCCAATTAGTTGTCATTTATCATAGCTTTTTTGAAACTGTAGAAAAGGCAATTCACTAAACTAATGTGAACGGCCCAAACTTAAGAAACAGGCTTTGGAACTGAATAATCATGCAGCACTAAACTAAATTTCAGTTCCTTACTATTTTCGTGGTGATCTTGCACCTCAGAGAGGCCCACAAGTCAGATGACATAGCACTATACATTTGTGCTGACTGTCATTGTCTTAAACAGAACCAAAAACAGTCCGAAACAAAATGCTACAAAAGCAGACTGAGGAAGAGGGTTACACGGTTTTTGTGTTGAGAACTGTGAAGTTGGTGTGGTATTTCCCTCTTCTCTTGCACCCCTTCCATTCCCAACTGCATCATGGATTAAATTGTATGGAAGCCATGTCATGGTGCCACACTGCAAACCAAATAGAAACTAACTTTTTCACATTGAATAATTTCTTGAAGCATTTTGAAAAGAGATTACACCTTCATCAAAGTTCAACTGTGGATTTGTACATTCAACACCTGAAATGGCAAAATCTGTCAGAAGTAATCACTTTTCATTTGAAGTAGTTCAAGGGGTTTCTTCAGTGGAACATACTGTATCATAAATACAATTCACAGATATTCACTCACTGTAAAAGAAGAGGACCTCTTCATTAAAATCTCACGATCAAAACCATGGTGCCCACGGGTAAGCTTAGGGTCAGGGAACAGGAAATCTCTTGTATTTTCTTCATATGTAGCTAGAACATTTCCTGCTAAAAAGAAAAATATGTACCTTAATTGGAAAATAGACAAAGTGATATAGTACAGACACCACACACAAGACCATATTGAAACTTGGTAAATTTTGCTCTCTACAAATTAACAGCAAGGTTCTAAAACTCATATCACACTAGGAAATAACTTTACCAAGTTAAATCAGCAGTAATGTGCAGAATCTACTCTGAAAGTATGTTTCATAATTACTGGAAAAAAATAAAGAAGATTGGCTTAACTGCTCGGTAAGAGACATATGAGAAGACTTCTCTAGGCAATTCTTCAGTAGTTTCCCCCTTTTTTTCCACTTCCATGCCACAGAAGAAACTAGCATTCTTTTTAATGGCAGCCAATCCCTTATCAAAAGCTGCATCATTCAGTGTTACAGAATAGTAGCTGTAATAGTGGGCACAGTAATAAGAAAGAAATGCAAGCAACATCAAAATAATTAAGTCAAGATTTTGTCACTATCCTGGTTTACTAGTTTTCAAAAAAAAATTTATTTAGGGGAAAACCTTGAATGTATAGTATAAAAAAATCAAAAACTGTGCTATTGCAGTCATCAGCTTATGTTGGGCTGACCCCCGAAATTAAACTCCTTATCTCTTACCCTCCCACAACAAAAATCTGTGTTTAGTACATTTCTTCACAATAAAGAGCCTGGTGAGTCACACAAGAGAAGAAATTGCTTCCTTGAAAGTACTAAGGACAAGAGACAGCGAGTGCTTTTAATACCAGTTTCCAAATGAGTCCTCTTTAAAACTTGACTTTATTTCCAATAAAATGCAGATTTACATTATTCATGGGAACACTTGAATTTCATTAAAATGGATTTTTATAATCACACAAACCAATAACAGAAGTATGACAAATCGCTATTTATTATCTTCACATATCCCAAGAGACCTGTAATACTTATAGTGAGGATAAGAGTTTTCCCAATGGTCACCATTAAAATGGAAGGAAAAAAAGTGTCATTCTGAGAACAAGATTATGCACTCTGAAATTTCACAGACAGCCACTTTGCAAGTGAATTGTGATGCAGTTAATTAGTGTGCACTGGATGAGTTCAGTTTATTTTCCATTTTAAAAATATTATCACTTTCCTAAGCTTGAGTGTGGTACATTTCAATATTCAGTTATTATTCTCTTTCAAGAACGAGATCCTCTTGATCTATTAACATTTTATATTCAGAGGACTATTTGTTCAAGAGCTTTCTATGTTGTTTGTGTCTTGGAAGAAGTGATTGTGCTGTAATGGGGCAATGTCCTCATGGAAATTCACCTATTAAACTGCATAATTTATGAAGAGACTGATACAATACCTGGAGGAACGAGCTGTATTAGTTCAAGTACTGTTGTGTCAACTAGAAAGGGAAAAAGTTTTTTCATGAGTTAAAAAATATAAAACGGAAAGTAATTCTCCCAGTCAAAACCCAAGAAAACTGGCTCACTGATTTAAGTTCCACAGCGCTGTACATAGCTGAACTACCTCCACTATAGCAACAATAAGAGAAAATTAAGAACAGCTTGCATAAATACCACAGATGAACACAATGGCATTAGAAGCGCACAAATGACAATTCTAAATTTGACTTAGAACTTGGTAAGTTCTATCTGCTGCCAAGTTTCTCCTTCCCTTTAATGATGAATCAAACTTTGCCACCTTTTCATATAACTCCCAATATGAAGGAGCATATTTGTGGAGTTTGAGTTCAGTGTTGTCTCATTAAAATTCATTATGCTCCACATGTGGCAAGAGATAATCTTAAGAAGTGAAATGAACAATTTTACAAAAAACAAAGGTTTATGCTTATTTGAAAATTATTAATAATAATAATAAAATATCAGATAAAGGAATCTGTTATCTACCTGGATAACCAGCTGGATTTTCCATTAATTATGACTTTTTACCCTTTTCCTTTTCTAAAGCTTGCAGCATACATTTCTAGAGGCTTTTTGTGAGATAACAGTATTTTGGGTAAGTTACTAGTATTCAAAGACAGCAAAAAAACCTCTGCCTGCACTGACCAGGAATCTTCTATTCTGAAAACCCACTAATGTTACTGTTCTACTTACTTAGTACACGATATATTACATTGGTTACCCACTAGCTTTTCAGAGAACAGGCTCCTTATAGAAAAATTGTCACATACTTTAATCCTCAAAAAAGTCTTTGGAGCATGACATTAACGCATAAAACATAGTAGAGATAAAAACCAGAACCTACGTTCCAGTAACTCCACAAGGTCTCCAGGATCAACTATATCAGCAAATGTCTGGAAAAGAAATTAATAAAAAGTAGTAATGGGCCAAAGTCATCAGGTAGACCTCTAGGGAAAAAGAAGTTAAAAAAACCCCTCTAAAAGACAATATTCTCACTTGCCAAGATGGTTGCCAAGAGTCCTATCCCCACTGGTAAAAGCAAGGAAACTGAAATTATCATTTGGCACATGATCAGATTCATTGAAAGCTAGCAGTTCTTGTCATATGCTTTCTAGCCATTCAGGGTTAGCTCTCCATATTTAAATTAGGAGGTATTGTGAAGGGCTGAACACATAAAGATAAGTATTGTCTGAGAAAATTTTGAAAGAGAAAGATAAATTGCTGAATGTACTAGAATTCTGAGAGATGAAAAATATGTTCTTTAATATATTTACGCCTTGGGCTTTATTTCCATGGAAGTGACTATTCATGTACTGTTCAGGGTTTTTTAACCTGAATCCCATGTGAAATAGGTGGCAAGGAATAGGGGAGGATGATGCACTGGATATTCAATAGGTAACAGATTTTCCTCTAATTCAGTACAAAAGTCTCAGCAGAGTGGTTTAGATCACTTTCAAGGTACCAGCCACTAAAAAACACACAGCACTGGTACTGCACAAGTATCTAGACCTGAGCAATAGCTTTTTGCAAGAAGGCAGATATTATTCTCAGCTTTCTTGTTCACCTCTCTCGTAAGCAGACGGATCCTGGTGTCTTCCCCTAAATTAAACTGAAAAACAGTATCCAATACATCTCCCTTAAGTAGTTTGTGGTATGTTTGCCTTTAAAGAATTATGGTCTTTTTTTATACTTCAGTAGCTGGTGAAATTATCATTGTTTGTATCTTACCCACATCACCAGAGCATCACTGATGTTTACTCAGTCTGGTTTTCAAACTGCTGGGGGATGCTTAAAGCAAAAGAACTAGAAAGGGCAAAGTATTATTATTCATTGGTAGTCCAGAAGCCAGATCATATCTGCAAGATACTGTGTTTCATTATCCCTGTGGTACTAATAATGAAGCTAGCAGGGACACAGAATATGTAATAAACAACTATAAATTATGAGGCCAGAGTACCAACCTGGGAATTCTGGTGACAAACCATGAGAAAAGTATCTCAAAGGGAGAAAGATGTCACCAAAAAGGCTTGAGCTGCTATTCTATCTTTCTACTAAATTAAATTAACTCTCCTTATCGTATAGCCTTTGTTCTTCAACTTGCCATAATTTTTAAAACAAAATTCAGTTCCTTGCCAGCCAGGAAAACAGACACTGAGAAAGGACAGCTCAGAGAAGAACGAACAAACATCTAAAAAGTCTCAACATACATTATAATCTCTAGCATACAAAAATCTTGAGTAAACCATGTGGATAATATACGCACACACCTCCTATGTGCTGAAGAAAAGCAGGCGTTATAATACTGCGTGTGACTCCCATCCTCAGTGTGACTGCTTGTGCTCAGGGGTTTTGCGGTGAGTTTCTGTGGAGTTTGGGATAGGTTTTACTTGGCTTGTATTAGCTCTTGACACTATCTTACCTTCTCAAATACTAGTTTTTCTTGAAAGATGAGTGGAAACGCTGCTGGGACACATTGAGTTTTTTTGTGCTGCCCAAGCACAGAGACACTGAGATAAAGCTCCTCTTTGTCTTTCAGCAGCACTCCAGGGCAAGTTATCTGTAAGAGTAACACACTCATTAAACAAACTGAACTTCAGTTACAGAAGTAATGGCTGTTTTCAAGACAAAAATGAAATGGTCAAGGCTGAAATGGCTGATTTCCGAGAGTCAGATTGTAACAGACTAGAGTGAAAATAAATCTTTTCTAAAGCAATTGTTTGTACAGACTGACTAGGAAAAATAATCACCATTTTAACATAATCAGGACCAAATTCTTCTCACTATAAGTAAACATATTCCAGTCTTCACCCACAAGTGAAACCTGGCATCCCAATCTCAGGTTAATACAGTTAAGGCATAGGCTAACAATATCAGAGTTAATCATGAAGGGTCACATGAGGTTCTATATGAAGTCATGTTGAATAAGGTCTACATGACGCCAAGACACAAAAAACCATCCAAATTTTAGTCTAGCTACAGACAGAATGACACTGGTAAATGTACATGCTTAGACATCTGTACTCTGTCCAGCCATCAAAAAAGGCAAGTCCATTTGCAAACATTATATTAACTTTGCTTTCTAATATGTAAATAAGAAAACCCAGCTGTTCTGTTACTATCAGACACTTAGCACACAAAGCTTCATCTGAGAAGTTCGGCCACCATGCAGGGTATTCAAGGCAGGGAAGGCTCCTCATTAGGCTCCCTGATACTGCCACTTAACTTTTGCTGGACAATTCTTATTCTTTAAGCAAGAAGCTGGCATGCTTTTAAAGCTCTGATGAACGTTAGATGTTCTTTCTTGTGTTCTCACTGCAAGGATGTACACAACTTACTGTAAAATTATTTGCTGTTTTCTTCCAAGCCATGTGGTTTTATTCTGTTAGCCAGACAGAGAATTGTCACCTTTCAGTTCAGTTCTACTGTCCACTTTTTACCGCAATACGATAATTATGAGGTTGTCTCTTCCAACATAAGATTGCTGGAGGAAGTGCTCAGACTTTCAATTGCCAGGTAGAAAGACAAAGGAGTAGAGTGACAGGAATTAAAATAAGTTTTTTGCTTACAGTTTCCTACTCCCAAATGAATGTTTTACTTGAGAAATCCTAACTAGATTTAAAAGAAAACTACATAAATAGCAGAACAGCCTCAGGTGAAAGAAAGAAGAGAAACCAATGTGTGATAGATTATTATAGATATAGTGTAAGAAAAAAAATAGTGCTTCTCATAAAAATCCAAGGAGAAAAAAAAGGGTTTCCACTCCATGTAAATGAGGGCTTCGAACCTGAAAAAGAAGTGACAGAGCAATAGATATCCCAGTTGAAACAGACTGTCAAGCATTAAACAGCTTGTATGACACTCATGCAGTTGCAAGTGTGAATAGGAAGGAGTGAAAGAGACAGATTTCATTCATAGAAATCAAGATCCTCCAAACTACATACTACATGTCATATTAGCTTAGTTCTTGTTTTTCATCTTGACATTTCTGTAGAATTGGCTATCATTTTTAGCTGGGGTTTCGTGCCTTTCACCTTAGAGAATGCAACCAGTATTTGCCTATTTATTGAAATGAAAGGTTTGAAGACATCTGAGAGGACAAAACTGCAAACAACAGGTGCCATTTATTCTGGCTACCCTGCAAAAGAAGAATAATCCTTACAAATCATCATATGGGGCAAGATAAAACATGTGGAAACTTGTGCTTTTACTACCTTTGAGATAAACTGTACGATTTTCTGCTTGGGCTGTAACAACAGATTTACATGTTCATGTAACTTTAAAACAGCTCCAAAAAACAAATGACATATGTATTCCTGCAGTTCATGAAATCTATTTTGTAATATGTGATGCATGAAGCTTCACAACACTTAGGAGACATATTGAAGCTCTTATCGGAGTGCAAACTGTTCAGGCAGGGACCATTTTAAAAACTGCCACAGTATTATCTATGGATTAGCTAAGGAAGAGGGATATCAATGCTGCAATTAACTGATCTTACTACTAGCCAGGAGGTCTATGATGAATGTCTAGAACAGCATTACTCTGGACTTCCCTGCAGCAGTTTCCATGAGGATGGAAAATGTATACCAGCCTTATTGCTGGGACATCACAAATAGCCATAAAGAAATTACTGAATTCACAGAAAGTTCCACCTGAACAGGAGGAAGAACATTACTGTGAGGGTGACTCAGTCTGGGAATATGTTGCCCAGAGAGGTTGAGGAGTCTCCTTCCCTGGAGATATTCAAGAGCCATCTGGAGACAATCCTGAGTAATGTGCTCGAGGTGACCCTTCTAGCCTCAACCATTCTGTGATCTCATGGAAAGGAACAGAATTCTACTGATCCACAACTCCCTATGGCATCCATTTGTTACATGCAATTCTAAAACTGTAGCTGCCTATGTAACCAATGACAAAGGCAGGCCTGGAAAAATACCTTTAATTGCCAATTACCATCAAACAAAGAGCTCCCTGTGAAGGGCCATGGCCAGTATTAACTTCTGCTGAGTGCAAACTTCCAGAAAGAACAGCATTTTGGACTTAAAGTTACAAAAATAATCTTCTCCATGTGAAGAGATTTTAGTCTCCTTACCTGACAGCAATCCACAATGCTATTAATGCATCTCAGTGCTTAAAGCTTTACTTACCTTCACTGCAGCATTTGTGAATTCTCCATGTAGCAATGACATGAAGAATAATGTGAATTTCATTTTGTTCCTACATGAGCAATCTAAATGCCAGCAGCAGAGGAGGGCACCAAAATTAGTCTCAAAAAAACAAATAACTATGAAATCTCAGTCTGAACAATCATGAATTATTCAACTTTAATTAATGGCAGGGTAAACCAAATAAGGCCTTTAACTGAAGTTTTTCATTTTAGAAGAGCAGCCTTTCAGAAATGAAGAAAACTGGCAGTAAGATAAACCAAAGAGCTGGAAGACTCAGGTTGGAAAAGATCTTGGAATTTCAGTAAAAGGAGCAAAACCCATCTGTATCCTAAAGCAAGGGAAAACCAAAGAGGACAGAACATCTGACACAAGAGGATACATTTCAAAGAGGGTTAAGAAATATGCAGAATGTTGTAAAAGAATAGGAAAGGTAATAATAAATTTGGACAAGACTTTAGTCACAAATAAAGTAAACAAGGAAAAGGCAATGGAAGTAGCATAAACAACCAAGATGTGAAAACTAACAAACCTATGTCCCAGAAACAACTGAATCATTTACCCTGGTTTTAATAATACTTAACACAGGAGCAAAAAAACCATCAACCTAAAGAATGACATGATGGAAACAGAAGTTACCCAATATGCCATAGGCCTGGACCAAGCAGCCACAAGGAGGCTAAATCACATTCAGCCTAAGCTCTGAAAGAATGTAATTTTTCATGTGGAGTCTATACATAACTAAAGCCTATGTTATGCAAACAAGGATAGCACCATCTGTTGAAAAATAACAAACACAAGGACCAGGTGAGGCAGAAACAGAGATCTGAAAAAATATAACCCCATCAACCAGAATATTTAAATATGCAAAAGTTAAGAATAAAGATGTGGCAGAAAACATGACTAGAAAAAAGCCCAGCAGTGCATTTCATAAAAATAGATCAATCAAGCAAAACCTGAAAGTTTCTTGAAAAAACTGTTTTCTGGACAAAGGATATCATATGGTGCCACACAAGAAATTTTTACTTATGATGCAGAAGATGGGAGTTAGTATAAAAGTCCTAAGGCGCTACAGAACTGCCCAAAGGAAGCATAACAGAAGCACAGAATAGTTTGGGTTGGAAGGGACCTTAAAGATCTTCTGGTTCCAACCCCCTGCCATGGGCAGGGCCACCTACCATATCAACTATGTGCAAAACTGGCAGGCATCAATCTGAGGGTTACTATTTAAAATGTTGCTCTGTATATGCTGGGAACCATGCCTTTTAATATTTTTAATGTCCCCGACACAAAAAGTCAGAGTATTCTCGTGACATTCGCCAATTAGGATTCAGAAATCACCAAAGGCCAACAAAATGTTACAGAAAAACCTGCTTTGTGGCACCACAGTGACAGGGATGAGATGTACTTACTGTGTATCAACAACAGGTCTTGCTTTCACTGGGGGGGAACTAACCTTCAAACTGGCTGAGAGAAAGATGAGTGTGTTAACAAATAAATGACAGCATAACAGCACTGCAGCCATGAGGAGACTATTAGATTAAGACATACAGGATGAACGTTGGACTTTTTTCCCTGACATAACCTAAAGCAACAGTGAGACCCCATCTGGAATGCTGAATTCAATTCTGATCCTGATCAATGCAGTTTCAAAGAGGAAGAGTGACACTCATCCCTAAGACGATCAGAAGACTGCTGAGTCAACCACATAAAACACTACCAAAAGAACCGGGTCCTTTTAGCTAACAAAGATCACTTGTGAAATGACAGAACTGCTGTCCAAAAATACATCAAGAGAGCAAACACCAAGGAGGGAAGAAAATTAAGTGAAAGGTCGGTGTTGATAATCGCAAAAGAGTAGGGTGTCAACTAACCAGAAGGAAATTCAGGCTGGAAAGCTTTCAAACCACCACAGGAGTGAAATGCCAAATTGGCTCTGTTGCTTTCCAGGAATCAAGCGGGCCTCTGCATTATAAACATTAACTGTTGGGACAGCAAAACAACACCATTAGAGTGATAACCTCACAGTCTATGTGTAGAAAACCACAGCGCTGTTTCAGAGCAGCCACACAAGTTCGGGAACAAAGGTGGCTCAGCAATCAGGGTCCATTTCCCAGTAAATACTTTCTGGACCTGCACTTAAATGTTTTGGATGGCACCTTGGGTTTTCTTTTCAGGAGCAAGTACTCTGGCAGCTCTTGCCCTGTGAGGAGGCCAAACTTCTGGATTACAGCACCCAGGGTGTATGAAGCCAACAACTCCAGAGTGACAGGGCAGTGACTTCAACTGCTTCTTTAAAGATCAGGAGAATGACAGTCTTATTTACTCCCACCTTGTACATAAGCAGAAAACTTTGCAAAGTGCACAAGGAACGGTCCTAACGCGATTAAGGGAATAACTGTCCACTTTCACAGCTACTCCTAGTCAGCCCCCTCCAGGTACTTCATAGCTGGCCAGTACCACACCCTGCACTCACAGGGACCTCATCATTCACAGAGATGTATATGCCATGTGTAAGATGCTGTTTCCTGGGATTTCTTTTACTTTGTTCGTTTCAAGAGTGCTCTTCCCACACCGTACAGCTCCCCAAGAATCAGCGTCTCTTAAAAAAGACCTTTTCCATGGGGAAGTGAGGACGGTGAAGGAGCACAGCTGGTGCTAACACCACCGGGGAGCCCGGAGCCCGGCTGCCGTGGAATGCACACACAAAGGAGCACAAGTTGCCCAGGAGCCAGCCGGAGCTGCAGCTCAAGACCGAGGAAACTCCCACTCAGCAACACAGCCCAGACCGGTCCCCCAGTAGAACCACCGCGCCGGCAGAACAGGCGACGGGCAGCGGCCCAGAGAGGCGGGAAGCGGCGCCGGAAGGGCAAACCCCGGCTTCTCCCGCCGCCTGCGGGCCGCCGAGCCCCGGCTGAGCACGGCGGGTCCCGCGAGCCGGGCACTCACCGAGCGGATGTCCAGCTGCAGGGCGCACAGCAGCGCCTTCCGCGGCATAGGGCGGCGGGGCCCGCGCGGTCCCGGCCCGCTCCGGCTCCCCCGCGCCGCGGGGCCGACGCCGTCGTCACGGCAACCGGGGCACTTCCGGCGCCTGCCCCACCCTCCGGCGCCGCTCCCGCCTTCCCACAGTGCCGTGCGGTGCGGTGGTGGCCGTTTGTGTGGGTGCCGTGTCTCGGTGCGTGTGTGGTGCTCGCCACAGAGCTCCCTGTCCTTGTACACACAGCATGCGCTGGTGCTGCCCTCATTCCTGTGCCTTACAGGACAGCCTGTGCAGGCACTTCCCTCAGGGCCACTGTGGTGCCGATGGGGAGCTGCTGGGGTGTATGGGAAGCGGAGTCATTCCCAACCCTTCAGCGTCCTGAGGGCCAGACAGCCACAGTCATGGGTGCAGTGGTGGGGGTGGATTGCTGGTGCAAAAGCTGAAGGCCACGCGGGAGCAGTGGTATTGTGGGGCATCCAGAAGGAGCATGAAGCTTTTGCTGTGTCTAATACCTCCAGTTTCTTGCTCCTCCTGCACAAAGGTGTCAAAAGACCCTTCCCTTCAGAAGAGGGGAAAACCAAGTTTTACACAGTTTCTGGGCTGAATCGCCAAAAGCGCTGAATTTCAATGTGTAGTCCCGTGGGACGCAGAGTGAGCATGGTATATTCTGACCAGTCCCATCTTCAGAGTCTCATCTCCACACTCCATATCTGAAACTGTCCTTTCAGGCCTGCCTTTCTGCTGTCATTACTAGATTAACTGAAATTTATGCTGCTGATCTTGAGCACCATTGTGATTGTACCAAGGCTATTCCCGAAAGTCTTTGCTGCTTAGTTGTTCTCCGAGTGTTTGCAGTGATGTGTAACACCAAGGTAAGTCTGACTTCATGTTTTGGCAACTTCAGTTCATCTCTGTCTCAGGCTATGAGGGAGTTTAAGCCTTTAAATACTCTTTAAATTCACGAGTACAGCTGTATAGAAGGGAGGAAACTCAGCCTCCTATTTTGATTGCCTCCAAAAGACAGCAGTGGCTCAAATGCATCCCATGGATTGCTTTATTTTAATCATAGAATCATAGAATAGTTAGGGTTGGAAAGGACCTTAAGATCATCCAGTTCCAAGGGCAGGGACACCTCACTCTAAACCATGCCACCCAAGGCTATGTCCAATCCAGCCTTGAACACCGCCAGCGATGGAGCATTCACAACTTCCCTGGGCAACCCATTCCAGTGCCTCACCACCCTCACAGTAAAGAATTTCTTCCTCATATCCAATATAAACTTCCCCTGTTTAAGTTTGAACCCATTACCCCTTGTCCTCTCACTACAGTCCCTAATGAAGAGTCCCTCCCCAGCATCCCCATAGCCCCCCTTCAGATACTGAAAGGCTGCTATGAGGTAATGTTATCATGTCAAAGAAGAGTCATGCTGAGTGATGTAGAAAGCTACTGCTGCAATCCAGAAAAAAAGAGCATTCTCAAAATGGTTTAGTTTTTTGTTTTTTTTTTTTTAAAGGAAACTAAACAAAGAAAATAATATCCCCATGCAGACAAAAGTGAACTCTATAGATGGATTTAATATCACTGCTAATACCTGATACCAGTCTTTTAACATAAATAAATGATTGGAAATGCAGGCCTTATTTTTATTAATGGGACTTTTTATTTTCCTATCTAAGCAAAGGACAGAATTCTGGAAAAGACCAATTTTTGAATCACAGACCTGTAATACATATATTAAGGGGGGGTTGCCACTTGGATGTAATAGTTTTCTATGTATTATCAGCCTCAAGGTTATGAATAGCATTCCAGAGTTAATGAGAAAAAAATTCTTGAAGATCCGTAGCCTCAGATGGGAACAGTATTAATATGGTTTATTTCTTATTTTTGGTTACCTTTCACATACATGCTTTTTGAAGGGATAAGCAATGTGTTAAAGATTGTGAAGTATGAGATATTATGGTAAGTGTGGCCGTATAAGAACAGAAGATAGATAAATGGTGAAATCAAAAATGGCATCATGTTTGTGATGAAAATTTAATATCCATGTGCAGTGCTCTGGAACAGAAGTACTTTATAACCCTTGAAGAAGAAGCACAAGGCAGGACAGAAAGCTCTTCCAAAGTGATAAGGCAGCGATGAATTTCAGTGCTTTTCCTTGGTAAGTCAGGGAAAATTTGAGATAGATTGGAGAGCGATGCAGTCTGCACAGAGATGCTTCTCCATTCTTCTGTCTGCAGAGCTTCTGCCACTTCGCCCCGCTGGGTCTTGGAAAGAAAGGCTGCTGCTGCTGCAGTGCTTTTCCTGTCCAGCCCTTTCTGCAGCAGGGGGAGATCCATCTGGACCTTCTCATTCTGTTGAAATGCACAACTTAGTCTTATATTTGCACTGCAGGAATTTGGGGGACAACAAGGGAAACTCTGGCTTTCAGCATAAATCCGTTTGCTAATAGGCAAAACTGATAAGCAAATCCACGGAAAGTGCATGCTACTTTAATAGACCTGAGGTTTTAACTGCTGTAAAGTTCCCTGCTGTGAAAGCACATGAATTCCTTTGCTTTTAGAAAAGTAAATCTTCTTGTAACGCTACTTATGCTTAGTTCCATGTAATAAAAAAGCCTGGATGACAGCTTTTCATTATGCTAAGGTTTTTGCAATCTCCTCCATTTGAAAGCTTCATCTTTTTCTGTCCTCCAGGCCCTCCAACATGCCTGCTATGGAAGAACCCTGTTGTCATCAAAATATTCAATTCTGCTCCTATTTCTATCATTGCAGACCGGAGTAACTGTCAAAAGGAAAGAGTGAGGTTGCACTGATTTAATATAATTATCACAAGGTTTGTACCTTATTGTTGCAGTGCTGGTGACTGTCAGGCCTCAGGAGTTTCAACATATGAAAATTTGCTTCAAAATAAGTAAAGTGGGGAAAACTGGGAAGAGTCAGGTTTGCAAGCAGTGGATATTCCGAAGTGCAGGATCTGTAAAATACTGTGAATTAGACAGAATTAGTTCACATAACACAGGAGGTCAGTGAGCAAGTCTAACAACTGCATTTGTCAGGGGAGTCACTTTCGGCTAAGAAGCCAAGAATGGTTTTCTCCTTGAACTTCGGAAATGTTCTGCTGGGTGCAAAGTGGCATTGCACAATCATTCTGTCAATCAGAATAAAGGAAATAAAGGAGCTCTCCACAGTTTTCCACCCTCTGCTGCAGTTCTTCTGGATGTTGTCAGAGAGCCATTTCTGCCTACTTCAAACCCCTGACGTTAACAGAGCTGCCAGAAGAGACCTCTGTCTTACTGCGCATCCTTTATTTAGATATCATCACCAAGTATGATTGTCTTGTCATTAATAACTGTGGAGAATTCCAGGAAGACATCTGCTCAAATAACAGAAATGAATTATGAGATATGGAAAGATTTCCGTATTGGAAAAGGCAAACAAACAAAACATTAAGAGTGTTTTACTTTGGAGAGGAAAAATAAGATATAATACGAAAGAGGTACATAAGGGATTGAATAATATGTAGAAATGGGCTCTTCTGTTTACCCATGCCTATTTATCTTTTCAAAGGACACATGCAGTGAAATTAAAAGACAACACAATCAAGACTGATAGAAGGAAGTACTTTAGGTAGTGGAACTCATTATAACAAGATATATTCAACAGTGTTCAAAGCAGAATCAGAGCACTGTAGGGGATTCCATAGGACAATACCCACATGTATTACTTATTTTGATCTCACTCTCTGGCTGGGTTAAATGTGCAGTTCCCAAAGGTCAGTAACTGTGCAGAGAACTGTACTGGAGGAAAACAGCCAGCAGAAGTTAAGACTAAACAATCCCAGTATGCTACAGAGCAGAGCTGGAAGAATTTTGTAATGTGAGAGGTTCTAACAGGATCTAAGAGGACTAAAGTGATTTGCATTACTGCAGACAGTAACGTAATGGGGAAGCTAGAGTGTTAGATTATTGATAAGGACAGAGGATGGAGATTACCTGAGAGTGTCAGCACACTTCACAAAATACATTTTCATCTAATCTTTCCACTTTAAATCAGGAAAAACTTGCCCAGAAGTTGCCATTTATTAATATCTATTGCTTTAGAAAAAGCACACAATGATTTTGTCGATCCTGTTTTATTGAGCATCTTGCTCTTTCTTAATGTGCAAGGACACATCTGGGCAGAGCTCTAGGCTTCCTTGATGAACCTACAAGTTGCTACTGGCAAAAGGCCGCCTGCGCATTTCGTTACATAGGTGAAGCAGTGACCTTTCTTCCCTGTGCCCTCCCAGTCTCACTGGTGCCTATTGATGAGCATTTTTCACTACAAATCTGGAGAAACACAGTGCCTCTCTAACATTTCAGTATGGCTCAGCCATGAAAGAGAAATTCCTCTGTACTGCTGCTAAGCCAATACACTCTTTAGTGGATGAGACCATTAACTTCACTGATTCTTGATGTAGGTCATGTCTGTAACAACAACAAGAAGGCAAGCTAAAGACACTGAAGTTTGCTTAACATTTAAGCTGTTTTCCAAGTCTGCTAAATTCTTTCTTGATTGGCTGCAGATAAAAAAGAAATCAAATCTGATTTGATCACAGCCACTAGAGGAATGTTCCAGACCTTGAATTCAGTTGTACTAATTGGAAACTTGCATTTTAAAGGAATGGTCTAAATTAATCTTTGAGATAACTTCTGTGAATACAGTCTTAAGAATTCACAAATGGTACAGATACGATCAGCCAAGACAGCATTAGCTTTGTACCCCTGGACGGTACCTGGGCTCTCCCTTGTTTAGTTCAAAAGAGGTAACACTTCCCTTTGTGTTTTACATTGAAAAAATAAAAATGTCTTAGATAAAGACATTGCCCCAGTGAAGTTTTTGCTTGAAACAAAATTCTTCTAACCAAGTTATAAACCCCTGAAAATAGGGGTTTATAATGGGACTGCTGATAGACCCTTAACAATAGCGTTGTGAATGGCGCTGCTATAATTAATGGTACTTCAGAAAGATTTATGGTCCTTAGACAGAGATAAAACAGAAATATCTTTGCTTCTTTGCCTCCCATCATTTTATCCTCTATGAAATTTTATGTGAAATAAGTCAAATGAAAAATGTAAGCTCTTAATCTTTTCCCAGAGTCCTGTCTCTCACTTGATGAACACTTTTGCAGAATAAATTAGAGCTTTTATTCCTTACGCCTGTACAACTTTATATTTAAAAAGCAAAGAAAAGAACACTGTCGGGTTGGCAAAGCAACTCAAGATGATGGCCATGGAGAAAGCAGAAATCACCAACTGTTCTAATCCATTCTTCTGCCATCCCAGAGACAACAACTCTGATCCTGCAGTAATTCAGAGCAGCTGGCTTGGAAGTGTACAAAAAGGCACCTGTATTCTGCACTGAAGAACCGTTGCTCGCAGAAGGTTAGCTGTGATGGCTCCAGCTGCAGCAGCCATAGCACAGTGGCCTTAACCGAAAGCCAAAAGCTGTGGCTTGCGTACAGTTGATAGTACCTTTGTGTTGAAAATTACCTTCAAATTACTGGGAAAAGCGTAGCAAAAGGCAATTGCTAGAAAATGAAGCTAAAAAAATTTAATTAGATTTTGGGCATTATATCCTAACAGAGAAAGTGAGTAACCTCCGGAACAAGCTGTCAAAAGGAAAATGAATTTTTCATTTTCTGGCAATACCAAAGGAAAATGAGGATCTGACTAAAGGAAGACTTTTGTCAAAACAAAACATACTATAGTTGAAAAGAAGAGTGACAACAGTATTTAATGGTCTGTGATGTATAGGAGGCTACCTTAATAACAGTATGTTCTGTCTGTAAACATTGTGACTCTAAAAGATATTAAAAAAAAGTAAATGATAAAAGTATTGCTTACTGAGCAGAGAACAGAGGAGAGGGCTCTGGAGAATTTGCTTTGGAGCCTGTGCATTGCAGCATCTGGCATGGCCAAAGGAAATGCTGGAGGGCAGCAGGGAATGCTGGCTTCTGAGGTCTTGAGCGCAAAGGCACAATGTGGCTCCAAGCTTGTCTGAGTTGTCTTACTGACTACTTCTGATCAGGGCCAGGAGGTGAGCGTCAGACCCCAGTCTTCAGAGGGAAAATCTTCACTTCTGGGCTGCCAGGCTGGGGCAGCAACTGAATAAGGGGCTGAGAAATCACAGTTTTGGCATAGGCCACCTATATGGCAGTTAAAACTCAAAATCCATGACATCCCATGATAATCCCAGGCTCTGGTTTCTGTTAGCTTCATCCAGCTCAGATGGCATTTAGGCACTTGTTTTTCAAAAACCTCTCTGCAGTGTGTCACGAGTTTTGTCCCTTTGCCCATTAAAGCAGCAGTGTTTTAGCATCTTCATGTTAATTTGACTGACAACAGTGAAGTCACTAGAGAACCTTGAGGATTTTCTGGCTGGCTTGTTTTCCTGTTACAAACTCTAGCTTGTTGTTGGGTTAGAGAAGAAAACTGAAATGCTTTCTTTAAATAATAGCTGAAGTTACTCTGTCTAATAGGGAGCTCTGAGATCTGTGCTCAAATTTGCCATGAATTCTAACATTGCTCCTTTAAAATTTCTCCAATCCATCAGGAACAGAGAGGGAGATGTTATTTTTTAACAAAAACTTTTGGTTTTCAATGGAATTCACTCTGGAGGGAAGAACTTTTTTTCATTCTGAGGAAGATTTGTAAAGGGGCAGGATTGTGACTATTATTAGAGTTCTTCCTAAAGAAAAATCATCAAATCCTTTACAGCAGTAGGCAGATCTGGGCTAGAAAGTATAACAGGATGGCATAGAGCAGCCCAGATAGCAACAGAGAGAAAATGGAGCAGGAAGAAAGGAAAAAAATGGAAACCCAAAAAGGAGAGCAGATGCCAATTAGAATTCTTGCAGGCTGCAGCAAGAGGCGAATATAAGAAGCTGTCGGAAAAGAAAGGGTAGAGTGGATTAGTGTTAATCAGAGACACAGGAAAGTAGAAAAGATTTTAAATGAGCTTTAAAAAGCAAAAATTGAGTTAGCAGCTCGGAAGAGAATTCCAGATCCATCAAGTATAGAAGCAAAAGTAAAATGCAAAATACCAGGAGATACCTCTGAGTCCTAAGCAGTTAACTTCTGAAGGTAAGAAGAAATTTTTTGGGAAGCGGAACCTTTTCTTTCTGTCTAAAGACAGCACTGTTTTCCTTATCCCAGTGAAAGGGTGCATTTAGTATTAGGAGAAAGTGACTCCCTCCTGATTTCTTTTTTACTGTTCTAATGGTATATTCATACAGCTCCCTGTTACAGGAGAATTAACCACTGAGGAACTAGAGCTTGCCCCGTCTCTAGCAATAAATTTGCCCAAGCACATAGTCCAGATGAATTACTTCTGGAGTTGGGCAAGTTATACCAGGTAACAATGAGCAGTGTTTGCACCACAGTCTTTAGCTGTCTGAAGACCTTGGGGTTGAAGATGAGTTCCAAAATCCACTAAAGCCATTGTTTATTTCAGTAGACATTAGATCAGGATGGCTGGACTGTGAGGTTAGGGGTCTCCTTTACAGCTCTGGTATATGAAACATCACTTTTTGTGCTGCCAATTTAACTACCTGTGAAGTGAAAACAGTAACAGTCACTTAAAAAAAAAAAAAAAAAAGGTAAGGAAAAGGGAAAAAAAAGAAAAAACATTAAAAAAAAAAAAAGAAAAACCACAGATTATTTGTTCTTAGAAGCTACACAATACTGTCATTAAAAAAATCCTATTGCTGGCTTTGGCTTTATCTGCAATGTAAGGAAGAATAGCATGGTGTTTGAGTTTGGGTTTCTTTTACATATGAATCATCAGTAAAGGTTAATGAAGAAACTAACACTTTATGAAAAGGTTGTTTTCTCATTAGTTAAATACTTTCTTTTTAAAAGCTGTATATATTCCTAGAATATTATGAATTCATTATTTGCTAAACAAAACCTTAATCAGTCCCTTTTTCTTTCCTTACAAGACATCATTTTAAGCAAATGCATTCAGTGCCTTAGTTCCAGTCATCAGTTCTGGATCTTTGCACCACTGCATCACCAGCAGAGCAAACTTCACCCAAACAGAACTCACACATGTAAATCAAATCAGCCAGAGCTCCTGACACAGAATTTGTGCCAGCTTAAGTGCTTTAGCATTGGCTTTGCACTGGCTGCCGAAGGACAGACGATGCTGGATCCAGTGTAACGTTAGACTAGCATAGCGAGTCAATGCCTAATGTAGCATAAAACTCGCCAATACCATGCCAAACCTTCCACGGGTTTTTGAACAAATTAAAACAGCAGAGTGAGCATAGATGAGATCAGTGGTTTACATTGCATTGCCACAGTGGCTCGGATCCAATACTAAGAGCCTTAAAGTCACAGTCTGGTCACACCCAAGCCTACAGTCAGTTTTTGCTCTCTAGTTACAGACAAAAAGTGCTGTGATAAAGCATCACTGAATTTAAACAAATCCTAAAAGATATGTCCATTTTCTATGCACTGGTTGATGAAAGCAACCCTTCTGGCATGGTGGAAAAAGAGGAATCCTATGTTACACCATGATTGTGGCCACATGGGGAAAACATGAGCTCCCAGGGAACAGGAAACCAAAACTTTGCTCAAGCTTCTTGCTCCATGCCAGGGGCGCACATGACAGCTTTTCCAGTCGTGTGTGACTCTCTTAATGACCAAAGTTACACAAAAAACCTGCTCTGAAAATAGGGCTTCGTGACAGAAACGCCTGCACAGCTGTAACAGCCACGTCTCAAATGTGCTGCTGCTTATGAACCACAAGAATAATATTGCGAAATGTGCCGACTTCTGCAGTTTTTCCCCTCTTTTGTTGAAACTAATGAGTCACGATTAGAGTAATGCTTTTCTGTGACTCCAAAAGCATTTTGCTTAATGAGGTACTAAGTCTTTATAATTAGACCCAGAAGGGAACTGGGACATGGCCCCTTAAGAGCAATAATTATTTAGGTTATTTATGGTAATAAAAAATTGAAAATAGGAATTCTTCCTCAGAATGTGACTATTTATTCTTTTACATATTGCCTAACAGGCAATTACCCTATTAAGGCAACGTTTTGTTGCGAAAGACATTAATTGAAATGTAAATTAAATGTAAATCAGCTAATTAAATTGATATGTAATGAACTTGTCATGCAGGCCTTTGAGATCAGATGCATTTTTCTAATAAACAAGTGTTACAGTGGTGCCATTGCTCACTGGAGTTAAGGTTGTTTAACATGTTGCATTGATAAAACTCTACCTCCTCAGATTCAAAGGTTTGGATTGCATCTTTAGAGCCCAGAATGCAGCTGACGCTGGGAGTTTCCAGATTTATTCTCTCCAGTTATTTCCTTATCAACTTCATTGCAAGACAAGGTGTTCCCCTAATGGTGAGTGCTGCACATCCCATCAGGGTGCAGGCCAAGCTCTGTCTATTCCCTCTGCTCCCCATAAATGATAATGCAGTTTGTAAAATCCCTGACCAAGACTGATGCTGCTATGTTAGATGGCTTATAGAGGGGTCAGTGTCATTTCTTTCTCTATGTGCTGTGGCCAGTTCAGTATATAGTGAACCTGCGCGGCAGTGGGAGGATAACGCTAGACATTCCTGAAATACAAAGAAAATTAGAAATGAAGCAATCAGAATTCACTTGGCGATTATGTTGACAACATACAAGGTAAACAACAAAGCCAGCATCAAGTCAATACAGCAACAAGAGATTGAGCCAGAATAACCTCCTGCACTGTCCATAACACACAAATAACCTTAATCATCAAACTGTGGGCTTGTGTCAAACTGTAAATTAAAGGAAAGGAATACGAAGCTATCAATTCTGCTACGAAGTGATCAGTTTTCCTGCTACGTTTTGAGCCAGACCTACTAAAATTTCTGGCATGAATTCAGGTACTGTATTGAAGGTATCTTGGAGGACAGAAGCCTCTCCCTGCCAGATACTGGACAAAACTCACTGTCTACAATTGTACAAGTGAGGCAAACTTCACTTGTTTTACTTTTGAAAAAGCTCAGGTTGGCACCTTATAAAGTCAACTGTGCACTCCCACTGAAACCATGAAGACGTTTTGTGTGCAGTCATTAAACTCAAGCCAGTGTGGCAGAAAGGGCTGCAGAAGGCAGAGAATAAGCACACTGTTTGAAGTTGTAGAAATGCTTTTGCAGGAAGTTTTCCTGGATCCATTGTGGCATAGTTTCACCTGAGTATTCATGCATGTTTTTTCTATCTTGAATAAATCTGATGCTGCACTTACACTGCTACCCAGAGAACCTTCCACCCTGCAGTTCTTTGGGGCCTGGGGGTATTTAATAAACATGTCAACTACCACTCTTCTTTAGCTTGAATGCTGCATCTTGTTTTTCCCTACTGAAGAACACTCCAGTTTGGAGTTTACAGAGCAATTAAAGACCCTCATGGGGCCCCTGATATGTAGAGATCGTCAGCATATGTAGATTAGCAATTGTCAAGTTTCTCCCTAAGGCTGAAGAGCTCTTAGTCAAATTCCAAAGATCATCAAGTATTCAGATTTCAGTGGGCTTTGTGTTGTACACAACATAGTGGCATAATTAAACTACAGTGCTTACTTTCTAATAAACTTTTGGATCTGGCTATGTTTCTATTAATTTCTCATAATTAGCGATGATCACAGAATAAAGAAGAACATCAATCTAAAGCTGCAACTTTGCTGCTTCCAAAAGGATGCCCAGGGAATAGCTTTCTCTTCTAAACTGTTGGGACTTGGGGACCATAGTTACTACCATAACTTGCAAAGGCATGATGGAGGACAAAATTCAGCAAACTGAAGGCACAATCCTTCTCTGACTCCTTTTCAGCTGACACATGGGCACAGGTGGTTGAATGATACTGCCATCTTGAACTATGTCTCACTGACCTGTCCGCTTGGACTCTAGCTCAAATTTTAGTCTATTTCAGTCTATTTTTCACTAGTTTTGGTGCCTTTGGACATTGATTTAGATAGAAGCTGAAAAAAGAATACAGGTCAGAGAAGAAAATTAGTATAAGGATCCTCACAAACCAGGCTGATGTCGTAATCATAGAATCATAGAATCATAGAATAGTTAGGGTTGGAAAGGACCTTAAGATCATCTAGTTCCACCCCCCCTGCCAGGTGCAGGGACACCTCCCACTAAACCATGTCACCCAAGGCTATGTCCAATCCAGCCTCGAGCACCGCCAGTGATGGAGCATTCACAACTTCCCTGGGTAACCCATTCCAGTGCCTCACCACCCTTACAGTAAACATAATGACTGTCTCCAACATCCCCCATTGTTATGCCCTGATAATATTAATTTGCTTGAGTGTAGAAGAGGAATTGTGCAGGCTGGCTTTGCATCTTGCATGATCCAGCCCTTGTAGATCAAATCACTGCTCTAATATTGTATTCCCTGGAAGCCACATGGTAACAAGAGCAACTGGATGAAGACTTCACGCAGGAAGACTGGTCTGTGTGTGTTCTGCCAGCTGGGTACTCTTTTGCGAATCCTGCATACATTGTGTTGTAGTCCCAGGGCTTGGAAAGTACAAAACCTTGGTCATTGGCCTGCATCCATCATTTAAATCCCACTCCATTGATCTGTGACTCTGGACAAACCCTGTGGCAAGGAGTAAGTTATTACAAATTTCTCTGGTGTTTCTGACCTACAAATGGAGATTTTCAAAGGCATACATGGGATCTGAAAGTTTAATTCTTAATAAAAAAATAATTGGACTTGGAAATTGTGAAGGCAGCTTTAATAATGTTCATTTCATCATGTTCCATAAAAGAGCTAAATGATTACTAATGAGGAGTAGATCTTCATTTCCATGCTGTGGCTACCATGCTAGGTGTAGCAGAGGACAAACTTGGAAATGCTTGGGAATTGACAGAAAACTTCTGTTAACCCCAGACAGTCCATGCACACATGTGCATGCTCTTCCGCACATATATGTCCAGATAAGCAATGTTCTTCTCAAGCTGCGCTAGCGAGTAAAACCCTGAGGAACCCCTACACCATTTATGCATCCAGGAGGAAACACTTCATTACCTCCATCACTGTTCTTGCACAGCACTTCTTCCTGTGCAAATCCCATCTTATTTGTCACAATTTACACGTACCTTCAGTGCTGGAATATTGGCAGCTCTGAAGCCTGAGGTCTCTCACTAGCCCCAGAAAAAGACAACTGAAGCAACCCCTTCCCAACATGAAGGATAGCCCAAAGCCAGTGGGTAATTTCAGAATGGTTTTCTTCAGTCTCAGGCTGACTTTGAAGCAAAGCTCTATCATTTGGCTCCCAAATCTCTAAAGTCCCCATGTCCCAAGCCCCTTTGTGAGCTAAATCCTTGTTTCATAAAAATCACTTTAATTCTTCCCATCATTAAATAACACCCATTAATGAAGTGGCTCTTCTCCACTTGGCCCACTGCACATGGCAGAATATGGGGCTGCATTCCTTTCAGGGGTGTGTTTTCATGTAAGGGTATAAAAACTGAATCCAAGCAGCACGAACAAAGTTGGTCTTTAAATAGTAGCCCATGAGGAGAATCTTCTCAAGAATTACCCCCCCCCCCCAAAAAAAAAAGAAAGAAAAAAAATTCCTGACATTATTCCTATGATGATGTATCTCAAAATTAATTTTGCTTGTCCTGTATCATATCTTAGGGCAAGCTGCTTTCCCTGCCTGAACTGCAATGTGGCGCTTGATTCAGCGGGTTTAACTGAAGCGTGGATATCTGGAAAAGGCAGCGTTATCTGTAATAAAGTAACTCCCTCAAATTTACTTTCTTGATCTTGTACTTTGGTTGGGCTGTCAGAGCCTTAATGCCTGGAAAAGTGTCTGTTACCCAGGACCCTCACTTTAGAGGACTGTAGGTTTTAGGGGCTGGACAGCGTCATCTCCCTGCATTGATTTTGTCAATGTATTCCTGCAAGTGAGCCAGCCTGAGCCACATCCTAATTTCCCATCTCCTCTTCAGCTGACGCCAGTCCCTGGCTCACCGAGATTTCAGTTTAGCTCAATGGACTCTTCTTTCCCTACCCTCCCTGAGCTATATTTTCTAAGCACCAATTTCACTCCAAAATTAAAGATGAAATTTAAAGATTAGGGACTGCAGGGTTGGTTTTTTTCCAAAGGCATTTTGATGTCTCATACTCACTGAGTGAGTTAGGTATCTAAATCATCCCAAGCAGTCTGGCCCCCATCCCAAATTATGTGATGCAAAAGGCCAATTTGACTTTTAAAGTGCTCTCCATTTTAATCGCCTGCTGTGCTGTTAGTACCATGCGTAATAAATACATTGTGTGTGGCACACAGAGGGCAGGTATGGGTGATGTAATGGATCCCACTGACTGCCTTGAATAAAAATGCCAGGAATATCAAATACAGCATGCACCAGTCTTAGTCCCAGTCAGTTCTAGTTACTTCAGTGTCTGACTCCAAATTCAGGCTTACTATGGTGTAACTGAGGTCAGGATACTGTACATGATTCTTATCTTAATACCACTTTAGTACTGTAAAGGTCAAATTGAGCATCATCCAAGGAGAAGAGGTAAGGGCTCTGTTAATTATTCTTCACTCCGTGAACAAAGGGATGAATATTGTGTCTCTGCTGAAGAGCGTTCTGCCATGCTGCATGTTTAAGTTAAAAATAAGAAAGAATTAAGGAGCCAGTCCTGCAATAATCTTTAAATGAGCCTTCCTGAGCTCTACCTGAGATCTTACAGCACTTGCTCTGCCAGTCTTTCAAGCTACAACTGTACCAGAGTCAGAGGCCACAGAGGGAAGCATTCTGCCTCCAGTCAGGGGTAGGTCCCAGTTCTGACCGTAAGGAAAAGCCAGCTTCATGTGCTGAGTAACAAGAGCAGAAAACTTTAAATCCCCATTTTAGACATACCTACTGTCAAAGGCATCACTGACTCAGTGGGGCATGGGATTGGAATCTCCCCTTTCCATTTAGTTATGACTATGCCACTTGAATGGCTGTGAAACACCCTCAAATAGGAATGTTCCCTGCATGCCAGTGGTAGCATTTTGTTCCCTCTTTTGCATTAGTTTTAATAAGTGTATTAGGTAGAGACAGTGGAAATCTGGGTTCATAGCTGGTTTTAGTTGAACTAGGCTCACTGTTCTACTGACTGTTAATGTGATGTTATCATAACTGCACTCATTTCCAAATTACCTTTTCAGAAGCCCACACTCATGAGACGTTTTGTGCCTTCTCTGACGACAGTAAGCAAAGTCATCACTAAAACCAGAGTGCGATCCTAGCCCACAGCCATTCTACTCATTTTGTTTCCTGATGTCTCTGAAGTGTTAACTACTGAAAGCAGAAATGTGAAAACCTACCAACCGTGAGAGCTGATTAAAATTCAGCCCACTGTATCACCCATAAATAGGAAATAAAGAATACATGGCTGTGATTAATCGCCCATAAATGGCCACTGCTTCCTTCCTCTATTCCATACAAACACAAGCCACATATTTATTCAGCTCACTGAAAGAGTAACAAGCAGATCATTCCTATGTGTCAGGATCTGGGATTTAAGCAAGTACTTAAAGTGGGGGCTCTGTGCGTGTGTCTGTAGACATGCATGCACATCTGCTCCTCTCCCTGATTTTCAATATTCATGAGAAAAAAATCACATTACTTTTTTTATAAAGGTGTACTTGTCAATAGATCAAAATACATTGAGATGCAAAATCACAGCAGCGTGAACTTTAGGTAAGGAATTTTTATGATGTTAGAAACATCAATCGCTAAGAATTGGTAATAATAGTGCTATTAAGGATGAATATTTCCGTTGTTATGCACTGCAACTTGGCCAAATCTGAGGCCTACAGTAGAAGCACTGGGGAAAAAAAAGCAAATATGATGTGGTGTCCAGAAACTAGACCTGTAGTTTGAAGCACTGGTGGGCAAAGACTGTTTTTACCAGTGGCAAATATGCCTTCATTAAAGCACCAGCTTGCTTGTTTGTGGTTCAGCTGAGCTCAGTGGAGCACAGCTGCCTGCGCCATTGTCTCCCTGGCAAAGCACAGAAGCATTTCTTCTTTGCTGTGATTTACAATCCTAGGGCTGCATCCATGGATAGAGTGCTGCATCCAGTGCCTTCGGCCTCTGCTGTCGCTGGGTGCTAGATACAGCAGGCATCTCTCTCAAAATACCCCTTACACAGGCATGGCAATTCTGATCCAGGAGCAGGAGATGACACTCAGGAAATCTGGTCCCTCTGCCCCTATCTTCCTGAGTGTCTTTAAGGAAATTGGTTGTTTTCTGACTGCCCCAGTTCCCCTAGCTGTTAAAAAACCCCCTCATTAACGGCGTTGCAGATGAAGGAGAGAAAAAAAGCTGCAAAAGAGCTAAATATTGATATTACACTGCTGGCTACAAAATGAGCAGTAAAATTGTCAGAAATGAGTAGAAGAAACAGGAAAAACAGACTCACAGGGTGGATGGTATTAGAAAAGATCTTGTGATCATCTCATCCATCCCTCTGCTCAGGCTGGGTCAGCCAGAGCAGGTTGCCTAAGGCTGTGTCCAGCTGGGTTTTGAGTATCTGCAGGGATGGAGACTGCAGGACTACCCTGTTCCAATATTTGGCCACCCTCACAGTCAGAAAGTGTTTTCTTGTGTTCAGACAGGATTTCATGTATTTGTTACAATCTGTGCTCATTGCTTCTTGTATAACATGTAGGCTCCATACACCCCTGAGCAACCAGCGAGCCCCATATGGAGACTGCATGTGACCTGGCTCAATCTGAATCTGTTCTGTCATCTTTGAAATCCTCCTATTTATTCCCTTTACCCCTGTTGATCTCCCTCAACATCATATTTGGCTGCTTTTGCTTGGAGATCAGTATCAGCTTGTTGAACCGGTAGGTTAACAGTATCACACCTCCTGGAGATGCTCTGGCATCATCCTAGGGCCCGGTGAGCAGAGGCTGTGTAGCAAGAGGGATCCTTCCCTGGGCCAGCCTCACAAATTGTAAAACACAGTGATTACCACCACCACCACCACCACGAGACAGCTCTTTCAGGAGAGAAAATAAAGCTCATGCCTAAAGATGTTATCATGCATAATTCAGGGAAGAAATCCATACTGCATTTAAAAGATTACATCTTATCATCCAGGGTACTTATTAGCTTGATGATTTGAAAGTACATGGGAATAGAGACTTTCCTGCTATTCTGCACTGGCATCAGTGCAGTTGTGCTGATGAATGATTAGTCTTGTGGCTTGGTGTGTGACTGAACTGCTTTTCTGATGCCAGAGCTGGCCCAGATGAGGTTGGGATGTACCCAATTCAGTGACCAGCCCTGTCCCTGCCTGGGTATGTGATCCCCATGGGTTACACCAGAGTGCCTTCGATGGTTACACCAGGGACCACTTTCTTCTCTCCATTAGGTTTGGTTGAGTTTGTGGCAGGCAGTAACAAGGGGTTAGCGATGTTCAGCTGCACTGATTAATCCCCTCTCCAGTAACGCACAGCATTCTAATCTTCCCAACAGCACAAGAAAATGCTTTGGGGCAGCCAAGGGCTGAATATGTTGGTTGTGCTTTTTCTCAAGTACAGAAACACAAGGATAGTCTGCACCACTGCTAATACACATGCTTGTAGCCATCATTACGGTTTGTATTAACTGGCCTATAGCTGTTCACCCAGAGGACTCACAATAACAAAGGCTTTTGGCCTAAATGCATTCAAAAGTGTGGGATTAAAAAAAAATGTCTGAGGGTTGTTGCTAGCCCCAGGCACTTCCTCTGTATTGTGGAAGCATGCAGACATGGTACTGACCAGAAACGTCAGACATCAAAGACACAGCAACATGCATCTCTTTGTCCCTCTCAGTTGTGCCTTCAGTTTTGCACTTAAAGGCTGAGTACAAACATGTTTCTATATAAACTGCCGGCATTTGGATACTGAAACAGTGAGGAGGCTGGAACCAAATTCAAGTGAATTTACCCTGGGCAGCGCTAATTACATGGATGGTCTTTGATGATTCCTGAATACAGTTTCCCCTCCCCAGAATGTACCCTTCTTTTAAAACCAAGCATGTTCCATGCTATGTGGCACAAACCAAGGCTTGGGTTTCCACACTGGCCCCACACCATGCAGACTGCCACCATTTGTCTAGATCAATAAAAACCAAGGGATTTTTTTTCCTTTCAGCCCATACACAGGCTGCTCTAAACCCAGTTACAGATTTGAAACTTAAATTGTTTAAAACTGGCATTGGCACCAGGGAACAGTTTCACTCAGATACCACACGCCTCAGGTCGAAGGGAGACCTCGGCTGTGACCATTTATCTTTGCACCATCATACTGTCTCTATTATGCCTTGCACCTCCCCTGTATCAGGAGGCAGGAGAGCTGGCATTCACAGCAGAACGACTCCAGCTATCTCTGTATCTACCTGCAATGCCTAAATGAAGTACATTCCTTTTAGCTTTTTGTTTATGGGCTACATGGATGCAGTAAGTGTGCAATTATGATGAAGTTGAGCAAGGAAGCTTAGGAAATCAAAGATACATGGAGGTTGTCCTGGGCAAACAAGAATAACCCCAAAAGGTGACACCTACACTGATTATAGCAAGAGGCATAGGGGTTTATGGGGTTCTTCTCTGTGTGGCTTTCCGCGGATCCCTCAATCGTATTGTAGGCATGGAACTAACTAATAACTTGGGGATTGTGATGTTTACATCTGTTTCCATCAGAAATCCTCAGATGAATGGTTTGGGATGTCTCAGCAAGGCTGAATGACAGCTTGGTTCAGGGAGAGGGTGTAACAAACATGTAGTGCAAGCGTGACAGAAAAGGAAGTATTTTGCAAGAATCTTTCTCCCTGTTTTTGCAAGGATGAGAGGTATGAAATATCTGCATTTAACAGCCATTCTTAGTTACTGCTTGCGCTCTGCCAACGCTGCCTTGGGAGCATCTGTGATGATTTAGCCAAGCACCCACTGCCATCACTCAGCTGGCTGCTGTGGCTCAGTCTCATTCACTTTCCTCGCTCTTCTGTGACCTGCTTCTCTCCTGCTTCAGCTCACTTCAGCTGCCTGAGTCTTGGGCCATCATGTGAGGAAGGGGTGTTTCCTCACATGAAAAAAGGTTTATAAAGCAGCATTGGTATGAGGTAGAAATTTCATGGGGTTTGATATAAATCACACAAATTAGTATTCCTTACCTTCTCCTAAATCTTGCAACATCCAAACCATAGAAGAACTTTGAGTTGCAGTCAAGATTTCCAGGGTAAAGTGCTAGCTTTGTTTAGAAGAGTAGCAAAACTCTTCTTCACCTAAAAGGACCAAAGGTCTTACCCAGTCCTCAGTGTTGAACAACAAGCCACTCCTACGCTAAAGAGCACCTCTATGCTCTAACCAGTTTCTATCTAAAGTTAAATCCTGCTTCTCCATCTTCCTCCCCTCTTCCTCCTACTTCTTAGTGAAGCTTCCCTGGCCATGCTGTGTATTTTCCATCTGGTGACTCAGGATCAGCTGCTCAAACTCTTTGGGAGCGTGACAGGGCTGTGACAGACCGAGGGGGAAAAGAAATCTGCCTTAGGGGATAAAGAAATGAAAGTGCTGGAGTACAACATGGATTTGCCAGAAAACAACTTCCCATCAAGAGCTCGCTGTCTCCCCTCAGGACTGCGCTCTGCATTCTGCATAGCAAACACCAGTGAGTGGCCTTGTCATTTATGGCAGCCCAGCTCTGTAAAGGGGTGTAAAGCAGCTGCATGGGTAACACTTAGGATCTAAAAACATTACACCTCTATAAACATATTAAACCAGCCTTAAAATGGGTTATAAATGTGACAGAACCATCCTCAATAACCTTAGTGACAGACACATGGAGCAAAACCAAGAAAGCCCCCACCTTTGCCTAGCACTGAAGGGAATTGTGTCCAAATCCTCAGTGTTTGTTCAGGCTGCTTTGGCTGAATGTACCAGGGGTAACAGCCCTAAACGGCAAAATGAACAGGGGACTCCTTATACTCAGTATAATTTTATGTATGTAACAGGCGGTCACAGTAGGATATTGGCTTCCTTACGACTATAAGAAAGACTTTGTCCCCAGTGGCATAACTTGTTCTAGTTAGTAAGAAAATCTTCCTTCGTATACCCAGGCTATTGATACTGCAGCTGAAGTTGGATGGTTTCTGTTCCTACTGCATCCAGACTGTGAATTTCAAACCTCACTGGAAAAGCAGCATCTTTGTATTTTGTCAAATTGGATTTTTTAAACATTTTCAATTATAAAGAACTTCTTCAACGAACGACTCCATGAAAAAAAAGAGGGGGCAAGGGGGAGGCAACACAAAACACTGATTACAAAGTTCTATATACCGTACCCATCAGCACTCATGGTCTCAGCCTCCCCTGTGTTCCTTCCATGGGTGGATTCAAACCCCTCCAGACTCACTCTCTCAAGAGCATGTCTTCCTTCCACGTACAGTAGGCTGCTTTGGGGAGGTGCATGAAACATGAAATAAATCACGGCTCCCTGTATTGACCATCTATGACAGCCCCTGACAGCCATGATGCTGCAATGCGGTTCATGTCAGGTGCCTGTGGATCTCTGCTCAGAGCAACCAGATGGGGAAGAACATGAGTAATGAGAGGTACTCCTCTGTTCCCAGGCAGAGCCACAGGAAGATGTATTGTGTCTGATCCGATCTGAAATCCCCTCTCACAGAATCACAGTATTGATTGGGGTGAAACTTCTTGTGTTTCAGTTTATGGCCATTGCTCCTCATCCTGTCACTGTGTACCACTGAAAAAAGTCTGGCACCATCCTCCTGGCATCCACCTTTGAGGTATTGATATGCATTAATGAGGTCCCCTTTCAGTCTCCTCTAGGGTAAAAAGGCCTAGCTCCTGCAATTTCTCCTCATAGGAGAGATTCTCCAAACCCCTGATCATCCTTGTGGCCTCTGCTGGACCTTCTACAGTTTCTCCTTGTCTTTCTTGTACTGAGGAGCACACAACTGGACACTGTACTCCAGATGTGGCCTCACTAGGGACAAGTAAAGGAGGACTGTCACCTCCCTTGACCTGCTGGCCACACTCCTCCTGATGCACCCTGGTATACTGTCTCCCTCCTGGCTGCAAGGGCACACTGCCAGCTCATAGTCAACCTGTCATCCACACACCACAGAAAGTCCAGTCCATAGCACACTTACCTCCAGAGGATGGATGAGGTGAGGATTGGTCAGCTCTGCTGGGTTTGGAGTGTGTGGCTCTTCCCTGCCTGAAGGTGACATGGTTGTCCCTCAGGGTGATGACGTGGGCCATCCTCCCCTCTGAACAGCGCACAGACCTGCAGAGGCAATGGCTGCATCAGTACGCATCTTCCTCATAGCCCTGGGCTGCAGCAAACCCAGTGAAGTTGCTCTCTGCTATTAACCTGTGGCTATGGACCACTGAATAGTGATACTAAAGAACATGGAAAACCTGAGTCAACTCTTGCAGAGTGCTTTGAAATCATTTTCTGCACAGGGACAGGGAGACTTTAAGGGGACAGAAATCAGTTCCTTGCAAGCCATGGCAAATGTTTTTAGCAGCCTTCAGTACAAAAGCAGACTCTGTGTGCTCTGCTTATGAATCGTTACCATCCAGCACCATGCCTCTGGCTGCTGAGGAAATGGGTTTAACTTATATTTATGTGAAAAGAGGTAGATAGACACAAACACACACACACATAAAGCACACACATACATATAGTCTTGGAGGCAAAAAGAGAATCTCTATCTGCATTTGCGATATCTTCCTGCACCAGGTAAGGAAAGCATCTTTTTCCTTTTAACTGGGTGCTGTACCTACATTGTTTCCTTGCAGTCTATCTTTAGGTTATAGCAGTTCACAAGGCTTTTTTCAGCAGATGTGTTATTCAATTACTTCAGGGCTTTTCCATTTGTAATATTATAAAGCAGTGATAGCCAGCAGACTTCACCTGTCTTTTAGAGATAGCCAGCCTGGTAATTTTAGCTCTGCCCATTTTATCCACACCAGTAAATCTCATAACATGGTTATAGAGAGATTCCAATTTTTGTAGAACCTTCTCCCGGGAATTCCTGTATACAATATTGCCATAGTCTGTAATGGACATAACCTGTGATTGGATTAATGTTTCCCTAGCGAAGAAGTCAAAGCATTTCATGTTCCTATAACTGGTTTGCAGCTCTGCAGTAAAGGTCTTTGGTGTGGCAGAGAAAATAATTGCAAACGCAGTCCCAATCAGAATATATAATCCCCTCACAGCAAGGGTCCGATTCAGCGCAGTTAGACTGCCTACACAGGGGTGTGTAGCAGGATTTTCTTGTCAGGAGAGCAGAACGCACAGAAAACAAGTTAATTTCACCATTTTAATAGTTGTCACCCAGTCCCATACAAAGGGAAGTAAATACATTGCTGCAGCTCCGGGGAGGGCCCTCAAGCTCACCAAGCAGAGTGGAAACAAGCAGGGGGATGCAATGGGGCTGTGGTCTCCCTGCAAGAAGAGCCCTCCACTTGTGCTCAGATAAACACATGCCTTGGTTCTTAAGAGTAAATACTGTTCTGTCAAATTGACTCCCAGCTTCAGACCCCACCTTTGCTTCTGAACCTTTCACAATCCCTGCTGTTGCCTTACCTTGGAACCAACACAAGTGACTAGTAGAGAATTACTGCGGAGCATACAATGTGCATTACTTACACCTGTGACACAGATCATCTTCTCCAGAAGAAGAGGCTCATGGCAGGCCTTCAGAGGTTCGAGGCTCATCTGAAGCAGAATCTGGCTGCTCAGGCGGAGGAGAACTTTTTCAGCACTCGTGGGAGGAAAGTGAACTGGAGACTGGCAGAAAAAGGTCTCACATATTTCAGCTCACATGATGGTCTCCCCAAGAACTTATGCAATGGTGTGTGCACATCATGCACACTGCCACACTAAAGCGTAAGCCTCATCATGCTTACATGATGCTAGCAAAGACCCATGGTGAAAGGCTCCGGCTCCCATCCCCAGCTGGTCAGGGACAGCTTTCAAGAGACATGGTTTATTGGTGGACCCCATAAGCAGAGGTCGGTCTCTGAAGAAAGCACTATAGAGTCAACTCTGCCTATAGGGTTCACAAGAGATGTGATCAGGATCCCAGGGTGGAAAAGTGGGTAAGAGCAGTTGTGGGTAAAACAGAAGGTGCCAGAGATAAACTGAGACAGTAGTTTCAGTTCTGAAAGAAGAGGTAAGAGCAAGGAGTTTGAATGTGCAGTGCTGGAACAAACATGGGGAGGGTGGGATCCAGCATGGGCATGCTGCCTGACTGAGGAGCAAGGCAGATGCTCTTGGCAGATAAGCTTATGTTTGGATGTCGTGGTATTGCTGGGCAGGTGGAGAGGATGGGAAGAAGGTTACCAGCATGGGAGTTGACAAATGGGATGTCATCGTTTCCCATATGGGTAACAGATTCCAGGCTGTCCTTTCTATCCAGCTAAAGGCTTGGGATACCTCAGCAGAAAGGAAGCATCTCTGGCAGAGATGAGCTATCTACATCAGGTCTATACTGAGACCCGGAAATTGCAGGCTGTGGGGCAGACACGGGTGTCAGGAGACAGATTAGAAGTGAGAACAGTGAGATCCAAGGAAGATCCAGTTATTAAACCTAAACTTAAAATACCAACTTTCACAAGTCAGATAGCAGGAGCCTCTGACATCCAAGAGCAGGGCGGGACAAGGGCTTCCCAGAATCCACTTGCCCACGTCTTGGTATTGAAGTAACTCTGAGGACCTGTGAGGAGGAAGGAATGAAAATGAAACAGCACACTCATTCCATTGCTACTTTTATCACTTTATTCATATTTCTAGAGCAGACTCTTTAGCAGCTAAGCAAACACCTGAAACTGTCATTATATTTATATGTACATATAGAATCATTCAAAAAGAGATAATGAGGAATTCTGCAAGTGTTTTTCCAATGAATATGCAGACAGAACATTATCACCTCGGTAAACCAACTTTGAAAGTCTTCCCCTAAAACCCTATAAAACCCAAAGATAGTAATAAATTAGCACTAGATTAATTCAAAGGAGAACTTATTCCCCCTCTGCATACCTTCTATTCCATATCTCCAAGAGGTCATTTTAATTATCACACTGTCACTGCTATTCATTACTCTGCTTTTGGAGACAGAGCCAGCACTGTGCCTTTTGGATGCCTTGGAATTCATCATATCAAGGCATTTTATTCTCCCTAAAAACGTGCACAGTTTAACCCCCTTACCTTGAAATACTGATGATATGAGGTGTGCTTTGTGTTTTAGATCATTCTCCTTCCAGTGGGATATCTCTTGTTTTCAACCAAGTTACCCTTACCAGAGAGAAACTAACTAATCAAAGTCCAGCTAACGGTTGGCTAATGCAGACACACCAAGTTTTGTCAGATCCTGAGTAGCCTGTCCTTTTTCAGAGGCATAGGAAGACAGATTTTTTTGTCCTGACTTGTACCTGCTCACTCCTTCTGTCCTGCAGCAATGTAAACTGGATGGAAAATGTGCCAGCAGCTGCCAGATCTGTTGTGATGGGGCTTCAGAAGTGCATGTGAGGTCCTGAGACATATCACAGACCTCAGCTTTGCCCCTGCTTGATTCGTGTTTACTTGTATGGAAAGGACCTTAAGGACCTTATACAGAACTTGCTTCTATCTATAGATATGGGACTGCAGTCAAAGACAGATGAGCCCATATGAGGGCCTACTAGCTCTCTGGCTGTGTGAATGCAACCCAAGCTTTCAGTTCTTCCTAGGATCACACCTTGGTTCAATGTTGGTCATGCTCAGGCCTTGCAGCCAGATCTCCATTACTGAAGAATCAGGGGCTACTTTCACAGGGACAGTAAATTTAGCCTACCCAGATGGTCTGTTTTAGCCTATAGTTCTTGGGTTTTCTCATACATTTTATCTCCAGGATGCATTCTTCTCACAGGCCACTGCAAGGAGCCAGCTGTGTCTTACTGTCATAGCACTTTGGTCCTGGGAAAGAGAGGAGCAACCAACCCAGCTCTTTTACTAGAGAACAGTGTCTGGGGATACTGCTTCTTCAGGGCCACACAGCACCAGGAGGAGCACATTCTGTCTTGTTTCATACTGCTTTCTTCACCTTCAGTCAGGTTTATCTACTCACTAGGTCTTGGCACCTTCTCTCCTCCAAGCCATCATTGCAGCCCAGCTCCTAGCAGAAGACACTGAAGCTTCCCATGGCTTCTGATGGGTTGCCAAGAAGCACTTCTAAGTGCACTGTCCCTTCCCATCCCATCGGAGACACTCAGACTCCCCTTAGAATCACCCTCTTCTCTTCTCCAGTTTGAGAACCACTGGCCTCCTGCTTCAATTCCACATCACTGGCAGATATTTCAGCTAATCACACACCACAGGAGACAAGACTGCCTAGTGACAATGGCTTTTTGCAGGCATTTCACATGTAATGGGAAGGCGATGAGGTTTTCTGGGGGATTCTTACAGTACGAGCACAGTACTATTTGTTCACCCCTTTCAGCACTAACCTTAGCTTACACTGCCTCAGCCATACATCTGTTGTGAAGTCCCATCTTTCTAGACCCCAGCCAGTTTTTGCTGGAGGGCAGTGGGTCCTGCCTGTTAGACAGGTCTTGCAATGAGTTTCATGCCTGCAGCCTGACAGCAACATCTCTCATATGACCCTTTTCCTCAAATGATCTGATAGAAGAGCAAAAATCCTAACCATGCAGCAGATGATGAACGGCACACTGACGAGCGCCTGCCTGACTCCCAGAAGCTATTTATCAGGCTCTCTTAATGCAAGCTAACAGGGCTAGCACATGCAATTGGCATAAGAGCTTCTGAGCCTGATACTAAAAGGGGACACATCACATGGTGCAGCAGGGGAGCCAGGACTCCCTCGTTAGCTCATCGTATGGATTACCCCTTTAAAGAGAGAGGTGGTGGAGGAAGGGAGGCTTTCTCATTTTAACAAATAGCTTTCCAGCCACTGCAAATGATTCCTGTAAATTTATAGGGTCACTCTATTTTTTTTTCCCTCCAAGATGAAGGAAGGAAAAGAAACAGAAAAAAGAAATTGATTTACCATCTATAAATAAAAAAGAATCAACAGTAAAATTTCGCTAATTTCCCTCTCCCTCTTTCCTCCTTGGGCTGTTATCTTAGAAATAGTTGCCTGGAGGGAAAAAAGAGAAACACCATCAGTTCCAGACCCCAATGTGCTGCTCCACCTTGCCCCACAGACCAGCCCTCCTCTCCTCTTCTCTCCTCTTCTCATTCATCTCCTGGAGTGAGGCTGGTCCTTCAGAAGTGCCTGACTCCTCTTCTCTGGCTTGCCTCCAGCATGGCTGTTCCCCTGGCCCCGCTGGGTAGTACCTTTAAAAAGCGGCAGTTTTTCCTTCCTGCCAAAGGAAGAGAGAGAAAGGACAGGTATTGTGAACCACTGCGGTGTTTGAGCAGCAGGTAAGCCTCATGTGGGGTGTGCTCTGAGGAGAAGCCGTGTGTAAAGTCTCACAGTGAAGTGCATCTGTAAGGAAGACTTTGGCAGCTTGAGACAAATTAGAGGTGGTAAAAAGCCAGCTGGTCCCATTCTCCTCTGGCCAGAGCAGGGTTAGTCCTTCCAGGAGGCTTTGTGATAGCTCTGAGCTGTCCCTTTGGGTAAATGCACTTTACCACTGTTTGCTCCTCACTACAGCTCTCACACGCCTGAAATGTTTCACATTTCTGCTCATTAAGAGCCCTCATATCACTGTGAATATTTCCTTCTGGGGCATATAGCATTCGCAGGGCAGCTGGGTTCACAGGTCTGTCCACAGCTGGGTTGTCTAGCTGCGCTCACAGCTGGACCCCAACCCTTCAGTGACAGACTCCTACTGCATGGTTGGGGAACACCCATCGCCCAACACATGATGCAAGTGCTTCCAGCATCCAGACCAGTACCTTCAAAGAGCCTGATGTGACACTGTTATTCCGCTGTGATAATTAATTCTGGTTATTAAAGAATCATGCAAAACTTTAGTTGTCCCTGTAGCTTGGAGTGTGGCGTTTCCAGCGCACCTTTTGGGCTACAGTCCTAGCACAGCAGTGGGAGTTTAACTACTGACCTTCAAAGGAGCAGAGTTACACTAAACACAAAGTACTTTTGCAGTGATGCCCCAGGAGTTCATGGGCTAAGAACTGAGCTCCTCACAACTCTGCACCACAGAAACAACTTTGGGGCTTCCCACAGCTTTGCCTGGAAGAACAGACCTACTCTGGAATGTTTTGGTTCATGATACTCTCACTACTTGTTTCCCAAAATGCTGCTGGGTGCGTGTTTATGGTGTGCACAGTGAATGCTTGCCACTTTAAGGAAAAGTAAATCTCTATCCTTTATTATTGGTTAATCCTGTTATATGGTGCCTGATCTACCCCTTCAGCACTCGGTCTGCTCCCTCCTTTATCAGTTATCTGTTTGCCTGGGTTGGAACTAAATGAGCTTTAAGGTCCCTTCCAACCCAAACCAGTCTGTAATTCTATGAGATCGAAACCCAGGTTTCTTGATCCCTCTGCCCTGACTTGCCCCTGAGGAACTGTGCCCGTCTAACCCTGCCTGCCATGGTGACACAGCAGAGGAGCCTGCCTTCCACACCACACAGATGTGTATTTGTCAGTGCTTCTGCCTTTATGTGCGGAAGAAGGTTTTAAAATACATTTTAAATGAATTGAAATAACATAGGGGCTGATGGGGCATAGGGTTTAGGGGCTTTACACTGCTGTCACAGCTGCCAACCAGTTCAACATCTACTGCATCTCCGCAGTTCAATCACCAACCTAAGGCACAGTGGTATTTTGAAAAGAGAAACGTTAAGACAAAAATAAGTAAATTAGGACCCTGGGAGGGAGACCTGAAAGGCACACTGAAGTGAGAACAAGCCATTTCTCTGGTTCTGTGGGTAATTACATTGACATGTTCCTAGACAATGCTGCAGACCCAAACACAGCAGCAGCTGTGGACCAAACAGAGGATCATGCAAAGCATAGGAAAACCAGCTAGTCGATCCATCCCCTGCCCTGGGGCAGCATCAGCACTGCCATGCCACTGCTGACAGCCTGCCTGCCTGCTCTCAGTGCTGGACAGGCAGGCAGGGCTTGGCTCTTCCATGTAGATACTTATTTCTCTATGAGCACTCATCCAGGCTACTAGAACAGCACTGCTGAATGTCACTCCTATTCTCATCTCCACCAGTGAAGGAAACATAATATAAAACACACAAGAGGATAAAGGTGGGTTTTAAGCCTTCCTTTTTCCTGATTTTGGGTAACACAGAAAAAGGAAATCCTAACCAACAGCACTTACAGCTGGGATTTTTAGCAGCCATTCAGCTATCCGCTGAACTGAAGCATCATGACCATTGACCACTGTTTACATCAGGTGCTTGTGACAGAGTGACTTTTTTGGACATAGAGCCAATTGACAGTCACGATCAAATCACAGAGCTGCTGTGTACTCATCGTACATACAACAGTTAATCTTGCAGCCATTCAAACTGGTTTGCAAATTGAAATCTCAGAGGCATAGCAATTACAATACCAAATTTATACCACATCTCTCAGTCAACTAATTGTACATCAAAAAAAATCACCACTGGAATAATCTGAATACATTCACCTTTACAGCTTAAAAAAACACCCCACATGCTTCATCTCAACATAATTTTCGAGTTGCAGAACCCCATGGGGGGAAAAAAAAGTGCCAACCTCTGATTTCAACAGCAAAATTGCTTCTATCTAAATACAGCAGATGCATAATTCACAGTGAGGTTGAACATCCTGGTGTTCCCAGTGATGCTATTTTCTACGTTCTGCGAAACAGGAGTATTCCTATTGCTTCCCAGAGCACTCTCAACTCCTCTGTAAGAAGACAAGCCTTATATACATCTACTTCAAACACAGTTTACATGTTCACATCCAAAACAGTGTATCTGGATTTCTAATTGTTAGGAAACATTAAAGGTATTAAAATGAACCAGCAGAGTTAGAAATCAGGCTCATGTTTTAGATGTGCTGAGCTTTATAGAGCCACCACCATAGGCATGTTTGTGGCATTTTGTGCCACATTGTGGCATTTTGAGCTTTTTCATAGAGACTTTTGTTTCCATCCAGCAAAGCAAGTCAAGGTGGGGAGCAATAGATTTGGATTAGCGGCTTTGCAGCTGGTGTATTAGAAGGCCAGAATAGAAGAGAATTTGTGTTTAAATTGCGAAGGGAGGAGAAAACAAAATTATCCAAGCCACGTGAGTGGGATCAAAAATGAACCATCAAGGCTGGAAAATGGCTGACCCCTGATCCCTGAAACCAAGAAATCTGGCTGCTGTCATATAGCTGCTGATCTAATTCTTACAGTTTCCCCTCCACAGAGACGAGACGCGTTTCCATTGTGTCCATTGCAGCTAAACCATCACTGCGTGGTTACTTCAAATGCTTCACTCTCAGGGATGCACAATTAGCCAGGCCCGCATTTGATACTGCAAGGGGATCACAGTATTTTCTGGCGATGTCTGACAGATTTCAGTTGTAAAAGACACAAATCAAACGGCCCAGCAGTTAATGATGGACAGTGCCCTGGCAGTAAGGTAATGCGCGTGCTCCAGAGCAAGGCCAATTAGAAGCAATAAAAACAAATCTGAAATGTTAGAGCAAAAGTCAGAAATCCTCAGCCATTACCGCAGACTTGATTGTCCTTTTCTTTCCAAGTGGTCACCAGTGCCTGTTTCCAGAAAGTGGAGCACACTTGCCACATCACCACCCAACCACTACATCAGATTATGATTTCTGGGTGATACAAACCCCGTTGATGTGGTTCCTGGAGAATTCCAGCACTATCTGGAAACCTCATCAGGTGGCCCTATCTTTCTGGATGCAGGGGCTGGTCCATGCTGCTTATAGAGAAGGCATCATATAAGAACCTACTCCCCAGAAGAGTTTGCTGATGTCCCTCCCTCTGCCACAGAAGGGGAGACGTGCTACTTGTCATCCATCCCTTGATAACCTGGCCTCCTTCTCCAGCTCACTACAGCAAGGCAAATCTGCTCCATCGAGGAGACCATGTATGGAGGCTGGAATAATTAGCTTGTAACTGGAACCATGTTATCCCATAACAGAAGGAGCCACAATTACGTTTGTGGCTCAGACTCAGCCATTGTTATATATCTTTAGTGATCCTGGAGCAGGAAGCTGCAGAGAGGATGGGAATAGGTTTTCTCTTTTCTCCTATCCTCCTATTTCCTAAGGAGCAGCAGGAGAATAACGGGTTACACTTACCTGATGAGATGTAGCAGAAAATGACAGTCTCTTGAGCTTGTTCAAGTTAGCAATATGATATTGGGATTAGCGTGCTCTGTACATCAGCCATTACACATGCCAACCAGCCACCACACATAGCAACTATCTCTGCTTCCAGAGTGCTCTGTCCTGCTCTTTAGAAATAGAGGGAAAGTCCAGCCAGGGGTGAGGCATAAAATGACACAGATGCTGTAAATCTGCTTACTGAGCTCTGGCTTCCTCAAAGCAACAAGCCCAAGGAAGGAAATGGAAAGCAGGTGGTTATCTTCAGGCATATCTATGGAGGATGCCTGTGAGAGCTAATCCAAATACATTTAGGGTGTAAATGTAAAGCTGATTAGCAAAACCACAGTAAGCTCCTATGTGGATATGCTCCTTCAGAGTTAAAGCAGTCATAATTCAATTTAGTCATTTAGCTCATTTCCAAAAGTAAATTAAGGTGGAGTAAATTAAATTAAATCAAATCAGCTGACAGCACCTTCATTTTGAAAGGGATTGTTAACATGGACCAAACCTACTTCATACAGTAATGCAGATTATTTCCTCCTTCTGGGCCACCCATCAGACACGCTGGCTCCCTGGTTGTTTTACACACCTTCTGTTCAGGGACTGCCTGAAAACAGGACCAAGCCAGAGGTGTATTATCTGTTTGCATGTGCTTTAGTGTGTGTGCGTGCTGAAATCCAGGGTAAAATCCTTCCAGCCGGCACTCTGGTTCCCAAGTGTTTGATAAGGTAATTGTTGTAATGCGGTATTTTGGTGAACCCTCTGCTGGGAGCTGGCCAAGCCCTGCAAACCTCCTCAAACTGTAAATAGATCCTTTTCACTGAACCCAAGCAAATGTGTCACCGTTTAGAACCTGAAAGGTTTTCCTTAACGACAGCTACAAGTACAGAGAGTTGCGTAAAACATGCAGACGTGTGTGGGAGTGAGCTGACAGATCATAATTGCCAATAGAGAAGGGGGAAAAAAGCCCCAGAAATTAATTTTTGAGGCAAAACATGTAATTTTCCTTTAAGCCATAGTAGCGCTCCCATTACTGATGCAATTTACAGCCCCGGAAATCAGATTGAAGTTGTTTGACTCCTCAGCAGTTTTTTGTGTGTGAGGGGGTTAATTTCTTTTTAAAGAGCACTGGCCAATATGGGAGGATAATGCAAAAGGATGTTTAGATACTCATGTGAGCTTTGCACTGATTGAACACGCAGGGACCTCTGGCTGCGAGGTGGTGTTTCTGTGCTGGCTGGTAGGATGTGCACCCGTGCAGTCCTACCAGTAACATAAGGAAGACTTTTAAACACAGTCTGGTCCCACTTGTCCATACAAAAGCAGCACGGCTGTAGGGCACCCCATGCACCAGGTCCTGGTGAAATCCCTGCAATAGGCTGAAATCCTCCCCTCCAAGGGAGCCAAGATTTCATCTCCTCCTTTCTCTGCAAATCGTAACTGATTTTGCTGATCTTTCTCTGGAGCAGCACTAGAGGAAGGGGAATAAACCATTTACTTTGCTGTGTCTGCACAATTCAAAGGCTCTGGCAGTAGCATTTATGATAGTGGCACTGGTTTGGTGCCTTGGGACTTTCTGGGAGTCCCTTCACCCCCTCAAGGGCATAGTAGGATTAGCTGGGAGAGGTGAAAGGCCTGTGTGTATCCTCTGTGGGCAAGGGGAATGGCTAGACCCACAAATGTCTTCACGATTGCTCTGGGGAACTTCTCCTTGAAGACCCAAGTGAGTTTTATTTTGCAATAACAAAACCCCAAACTTATTAAATATGGAGACACTGAATTTGCTGTTAGTGGCAGTGGCAGCCTCTCAGTGTGGCTGAAATGAGCAGCTGAATTCTGAGCAGCCTCCTTGCCCAATGGTTGGAAAATGTGTAGTTTATTTGGCACACACAGGCTTTGTATTCAAACCAGTTAGCTAACTGGGCTTTATTTTGCTATAGTAAATCAGGCTTATACCCTTATGCCCAAGGAATGACTGGCTCAAAGATGGCCAGCAGCATCTCCTTCCATGTGAGAGAAGACATGAGAAAAAAAGGTGCCTGATTTTCCTTTCACTTTCACAGCGTTGCAATGCTACTGTGCCCTCAAAGCTGTGGAGTTTTCCAGATCTCTGAGTTCAGATTTGTTCTAGTACATTTTTTCTGTTTATTGGACTCTGCTCACTTCTTCACCACTGAAAATGGTGATGGTGGTGGGGAATGATAAGGCAGTGATTTAAGTTTGGGAGAAGTGAGCTGGGATGGCAGTAACAGAGCCCCTAGAGAATGATAGGGAGTAGCCATCTATGTAAAGCTTCACTCCCAGCTCTCATGTCAGTCATGGCCAGGTCAAAGAAAGCATTACCAGATGCAGGTGACACCTCAAAAATCCTGAAGGCAGAGCTTAAAAGTGTGGAGAGGAGTTTTCCTGGAACACAGGAAGAAGCAGACTGGGATGAACATCTCAGACGTGGCACGTGCCAGAAAGCAGCAAATGCCTGAGCCTGTAAGACCACGCAGCCTCAGGACACAGCTCTTTAGTGTCAGTATGGGTCTCAGAACTCAAAAGGCTGAGTTGTTCTGATAGAAGTAGCTGTGATCAGATTGTGCCCATACATAGGAAGACATTCCCCAGCTCTACCCAATGTGATGCCGATGAAGGTGCCCATCACCTCTGAGGATGACGGGACAGTCCTGTGGGCCTATCCAGCCTGTTGGATATGCAGCTCTGAGCTCATACATCATCGTTAAGGCTGCAAAGTCAAGCAGCAAAAGGAGGAATTGCCAGAACAAAGGCTGTCAGTGCAATTTTAATTCAGCCTGCTGGCGGATATGCCTTCTGATGTGGTCTTTAATTACCTCATCACAGCCTACTTTTCCTTCAAGAAGACTGCTGCTTCATTCAGGACACAGTGGACAGACAGCGATTAATGAAGGGCCAGTCAATATTTTGTTCTGTCCTTTTTTGTTCAGTGTGTGGCCCCAGGCATTATTTGCTGCATATCATCAAATGCCTGCTCTTAGACAGAATTATTCATCTTCTCCTGGACTTCTCTCTCATGTGAATCAGTGCAGCAACTGTGAGATTACTGCACAGGAGGGAATTTCTTTTCCAGTACTCCTGTGAGCAGGAGTTGCAGATGCTTCAGTAGTGAGGCCCAGGTGTGATTTTTGAGGGTACCCACATCGCGTCTATTCAAAGCCCCTAACCTCAGCTGTAAGCACTCAGCACTTCCATAATCAGAACTCCAGCATGTCCAGAAAATGAGAAACATGGAACTGGTGCCTGTTAGAGAAAAAACATCCATGGTTTGAAGAGGCAACAGCTCCTCTGCTGATGCTGTGCTGGAGCAGGGCTCTGTAAGTGAGGCAGAGTGAAAGAACAGAGCAATGATGATATGGGCAAAAGGTGGACTTCAGGCAGCGCAAGGTGACTGGCATGTGTGAATTTTGCAGCAAGAGTTCTGTTTTCCTACCGTAGCCATTCCCTGTAACAGGTGTTATCTGCTTTCTCTTAATCTCTTACAAACTCTTCGCCTTTCACCAATGTTTTTAGAGGAGAACATATCTCACTTTCAACCTAAGTAATCTTAACCTTTACTCTGGCACAAGTAGAAAGAGGTGAGTGCAGGACAGAGACTGTAAGAGGAAATGCTCCCTGTGCCTCATGCAGCATCAAAGGGGGCCCCACTCAAATGCTTTCCAGTGAGTGCAGTGGAAACAGAATTTGCTGGTCACCAAGCAGCTTATAAAAGGACAGTAACAAGAGGAGAGGAAGGGCATGAGCCTCCACTGCCACCCAACAGCCCCTTTCTGCACTGCACTCTCATGCTCTGTGCCCACTTAACCCAAACTTACAGAGCCATCTTTATATCCAGGATGGACTTTCCTGAACCTGTCTCAAACACACGTGGCAGTGCTCTCCTCTCCAGCAGCACAGAGGTCCTTTTTCCTGTCAGAAATTCATAGGCCTATTGGCTTGTCACTCCAGAAAATGTCCATCATTTTCAGCAAGGCTTTTAATTCATTAGCTCCCCTAGGAAACCATTCTAACCTCCCTGCCCTCCCCAGCTGAGTCATTGATGCTTTCCTATTGTGCTGCAGACACAAAAATAGTTTCTTAGCATGCTGATAACAACAGACATCCTCTTTCCAAACTGGATGCTTATTTGGGATTGCAGGGTCTTCCCATGGTGAGGACTGCAGGACACATTGGGGTTACTGTTTGAAACAAGTCCTGACCTTCCCTTGCAGGCTGTGGGAAACCCTGCATGGCCACTGGGCTGGGCTTCTGGGGAAGTGGGGGAAAGGGGCAGAAGGATTCTTGGAGGGACTGGATGAGCTGCATGGGAGAATAACTATGCTTGACAGGGAGAAGTAAAGAAAGAACTGTCTAAGAGGTTAAGGCAGTGCTGAAAAAAAGCCCTTTAAGCATTTCATTTTCATCTTTGGCCTCTCTACAGAGTCAGTGTACAGTCCAAAGGTCTTTTCAGGGATCTGAGCTACTTGGGGACTTGAGGTTTGCCCAAAGATTCCTTTGGTTACAGAGAGAGCAGAAGCTTCTAGGCTTTATGTCTATGGTCTGCAACTGTGATCACATCCTCCTGCTGGTGAGGCATCAGGATTGCTCAGTGCAGAGATAGGCGCTCACCCTGACCCTGCAGAGACCACCACAATGATGGCTTCAACATTAATTTCTAGCAACCCACCACTCAGGGACAAATCACAGTAGCCATGGTGCCCCCACACTGCCTGGCATAGCAAACACTTGAGGGCTCCAGCCCTAACTTTACTTTCATGGTGGCTTGTTGGGAAGCCAGTGGAGCCTGACCCCCAGGAGGGTAGTGAACAGTTCCACAGCAAGAAATTGAAGACCCATCTACAGGGGACACTTGTACTAGGGACTTCTATAGACAAGGGCAGGTGGAATTTAACCATCCAACTACTTGGATTCACTTACAGGAACACAAGCATCTTATGCAAAGGCAGCTATTTTCCTTACCTCTTGAAATAAGTGTATGGGATAGAAGAGGGTACCCCAGCCCCAGCCTCAAACTTGGTTCTGTAACCAGAGATGCATCAGTTCTTGCTTCTTGCTCTAGATGATCTGAATTAATTTCCACTAACCTGCTGGCATTGCCTATGCTCTAGGGTGGCTATTGTCAAGACAGCCTGACTGCATGGCCTAAGCTCTAAAAAGGTTCCTTGAATTTGGGTGCCAGCCACATTTCTGACCCTGAGGACCATCTCTCCCTTTCTGTGCTTCAATTTCCCTCTCTGAAATGTGGTGATACGAACGCAGACATTTCCTTCTTTGAGATCATTCAGTCAGATGTGCTCTGGAAGCGCTGCAGGTTGTTGCTATTTCCAGGGCTATCGTTAGAACACATTTTGGCTGCACTAATTCCTTCAAACGGAAATTGTTCTGCCTGTAGTAGGCTGGGACAAAGCAGCCAATTAGTTGTCTCTTACACGTTTATTAACTCTGCAGCTTTCTTTCAATGAGGATGTGGAATCTGGTAATGTTTTAATATATTTTAATAAACTGTGGGCATAACATGTCCTGTTTCAAGCTAACAACCATGCCGTATAATTAGTCCTGATTACACAGATATCTAGTATCATTTTACATATTCCAATCCTTTCCTACTGCCATTGCTCAGCCAAGGCATATTTAAAGCCACAGCCATCTCCCTTCTGTTTCCCAGCAGTTTATGAGATTTTTCTTTGGGCAGGTTTGCAGTTAACATGAGAGCTTCAAAGAACAATTTCATTTCATTGATGTACATTTTATGTATATATATGTGTGTATATATATAGAGATAGATAGATAGATAGATAGATAGATAGATAGATAGATAGATAGATAGATAGATACACACACCCAGGCTCTGATCAAATGTCAGGTGACAAAGCCTGGGATACAAACAGAAGGCATTTGCCCACTCATAGGGAAATGCTAGTATTTGAAAGCTATCAGGAAATTAACAATGTGAATCTTTAAAAATCTATTCCTTAAACATCTGTTTGCTTTGGGCTGAATATTCACCATATTTAGGATTTTACTGCAAGATAGAACTCCACAAACAAAAGATCCCTCACCCCATTAGGCTCTGGTGGGGGAACGAGAAAAACCTGCTCTGTGCAACCCGATTATAGATGTGTATCTTTTCCTGCTGGTGTGGCTGTCTCTATAGAGATGGACATGGATATTTGATGAGATTAAAATGCTTCAGTTACCAGTGTCAGTGGTTCTTTAATTTAAAATGAAGAAAGCAAACAAACATTCCTTTTGATGAGGTAACCGAATGATGCTTCGGAAAAGCACTTTGCTGTCAGGTGGTAATTAGGTTCAGTAATAGTTGTGGGTTTTTAGCCTTGGAGGCTGTGGCCCCTGGGAGTCTGAGAGAAATGATACATTAAATTTCCGGAGCAGAGGAAGATGCTGGATGCTTTTTCTTTACTAACCCTGCAGGTCTGTGCAGATAAGAACATTCAGAACTGCAGCACTGACAATCCTCCTTGAGCCAACCTAAACTGTTTTGTCAAGATCATGGACAGGGAAAGGGAGTAGACTCAAAGCAGGGCATTTAAACACAATCAGGCTGGCTCTGACCACATGTGTAAGGAGCCAGAATGGCTGCACTGATAGGATATTTTAAAGGCTGCAGAAGGAACTCCAGCAATTGCTCTATGGTCTGGGCTGATATTTGTGACATCCATCTTAGGCATCACTAGGAAATCTTCAGTAGGGAAGTGTTCCTTTGCCAAAAAGCAGCTGTTCCCACAGATACTTTTTTAAGCTGGGAGTAGGGGGAAAGTGGGGAGAAGAAGGGGGTGAATTTCAAGGCTCAGCTGCCTCACTTGCCAATGTGAAATTGCCTTTTCCATTGCAAAATATTAACTATTTTTAGTTGCACTATTAAGAGTTGAAACCAAAATTAAATATTCCAATTGGCCCAAATGCATTTAATTGGAAATCTTGAGTTTGGAGGTATTACTGCTATCTTCTCAGAACAGAGGTGAAGTCTGGATATGGTGTTTCCCACGAAACAGGAGCTCTGGATGCTGTTCTGCTCCCCTCCTACCCAGCTTTGCCTGTTCAAGGAATGATGGTTCTCAACAAATTGTTCAGTGGTATCTCCCCTGCTTCTCACACAAGCTAAGAGACACTGAAAGGACACCAGCTGGCCAACACCAGACACGAAGCCAGCAGCACTGCAGGGATTCAAACTTGGGCATTTCGAACCCTCTGTTAACACCTTTGTACATTGCTCACCAATGCCTTACTTCACATCCAGAAAGACTTCCCTTTGCCCAAACATCCACTGAGCTGGTTTTAAAGCTGAAATAAGGACTTATGGTGAGAGGGGATCCCCGGGTAAAGGGCCCCAGTTGGACTGCCAGAAAGAACCTGCCGTTTTGCTGCCGACACTATGGCAGGTCCAAGGGGAGATGAAGAACCCTGCCTTTAGCACAGTAATTTCCTGAAGCACTGAAAGAGTTTTCACTTCCAGAATTAAAACTTTTTGAAACAAAGTGGGTCTGATTTTCCTCTCACTCTCAGGAAATAAATGAAGGGTAGGTCCATTAGAGACACTGGTGTGAGACTGGTGTACAGCAGACAGAATTCAGGGAAGATACCTATATCCCCAAAATCCTCTGAATATTTTTTTCAGACATAACCCAGGTGTCTTTCCTGATCGTAAATGCTTTATTTCCAAATGGAATTTCAATAAAACCAGCAGAGTTAGACTAGCACGCTTGTTATGAAGCCATAATGCAGTAGTACTGAAGTTTAGTCATGAAAGGTATTAATGAAGCAGCCCTGCTAAAGCAAGAGAAATTGCTTTCTGACCTACCGAGTTTTAGGAGTCGGTGCTAGTGGTCTCTCCACCAAGGAGTTCAGCCTGTAGTAATCCAAGAATGTCCTGGCCACATTTCTTCCAAGCTTCATATCTGTGAGTTTTTAATTAAGGAGCATTTTTTGAAATAATTAATAATAATAAAAAGCAGAGTCTAAAGGTAAATTACTGCTATTTGATGCATGAGCAAGTTTTACATTAACCATCCCACAGTGCTTAGGCTTCAGGAAAAATGACTTACAGAAGCAGATAAAGTGGGGGTCATTGTCTTTACTTCTTGTTTTCATAGGCAGATGCTGCATAAAACCACAGACAGAAGGAAGTAATCTCCCTTTTCCCCCATGGCTGGTTGCAGATCCCTGTAGTTATCATGAAGTAATACATTAGATAAAAGGGGTCCTCCAGCTTCCATGTTCAGGGAAAATAATTACCTAAATGTTTGGATACAGGCAGTATATCTGTGTTTGTATGCGGGAAACAAGGTCAGCAATGTCATGGTATGAACCAGCCGTGGACCAGTGTGCCAACTCAAGTTTAGGATGAAAGCCAAAGCCAGCCAAACCTTTATCACTGACCCCCACGCTGTCTGTCCTGGGAGAACAGACAGTTCTTTGTCTGTGCTATATTCAGGACCTGAAATGATCATTTTAGCACTGAAATGGAAGGACAGTAGACTACCTAAAGGCTGTCAACAGTAACTCCAGGGGCTCTTCTCTCTTCACTAGGCACAATTCCTCCTTCAGTTAATCCTAAACCCAACACTAGGCAGGTGCTGTGCATCAGAGTTGCCACAGAGACTTTGCAGGCACAGGAACCAGACCTTCTTGATGACTCAGTTTCCTAAAAAGAAGCTGGATCACCTGGGAATGCATTGAAAAAGAATCCTAGGCAACCTATGCATGGGGTGAATCTCCTGCTCATGTGAAATGTTAGCACTAGGTCTGCCTGTTACAGAGCATCACCTGCTTATCGTCTACAGGGTGATATCCAAAGAGAGAGAAATGCAGTCAATGTCATTATCCGCAGCTCTATTATGAGGGCTGTCTCCTTTATTTGCCTATTTTGAACTGATGCCTATCTATGCTACAGCAACCACGTCTCTAGTACACTGCCCCAAATGGTCACTGTAACGGCCATTTCAGGGGTGCTGATGCAGTGGGTGGGGTGGGTACATAGCCTAGGGAATCTAAATACACCTTGGGATCTAAAATCTCAGCAGTCCAGGAAAATGACCTGTTGCTGGGTTGTTTTGTGTGCATGTTCTGCTTTTTCAATAGTTATCTGCTGATGTTTCCATTAGAGGAAAATTCCAGAAGTGCAGCATCCCAGGGGCTTCCAGCAGCACCTGTGAAGACACTAGCTTCTAAATGAAGCTCTTATTACCCACCCACTTACATTAGACACATCAAAACAAGTGAGCATGAGACATCAGGTTCAGGCATCACTCCGAGATCTCTTTCTCTTCTACTTTTTTATTTAAAGGGGAGGTTGAACTGATGTGACTCAGTCTTTAGCTCTAATATGGCAAAAAGCCAGCCACTAGCACTGCTGTCAAGTCCAGTTCTAGTGGCTGAAGATGACTCCTGACACTGCTTTTCTATCCAGTGATCTGGTCCCACTTTTCCAGTTCCCACTGCTGTACCTGAGGACGGTTACATGCATCTATCCCCTCTGTTTCAGGGTCTATCCTGTTATGCTGTCATTGCGATCCTAATACCATATGTGCTTCAGGCATCTATATTCTTCTGTGCAAGAGTACAGCAAAGCCTGAACAGCTGGCGTTCACGGCTGTTGTCTGCATGGACAGGGAAAGCTGGTTATGTGAAACAGCACCGGCTGTTTCAGGGCTGTGGCAGTACCCAGTAAGCTCCCCTGCAGCCTGCCAGCACTGATGGACCAGACTAACCATACGTGCATGGAAGTCAAGGAAGTTGGAGGCAGCTGCAAGTTTATCCATTCAAGGGAGGGCAGCATTGCTTTGACAGTGTTTTGTGATTGTGACTGGAATTTGGGGGTGGCTGGGGTTAGCTTGGTTTCTGCAGATGTGAACTCAAAGCAGTGGCCGAGGTTAAGAGTTCAAAGTAGTCTGAGAAAGTGAGAGAGGAGAGGGCTGCCAAACACTGAAGGGATTGAGGAGACTAACATGGCTTGATCTCATGGTTTCTTTCATTTACGCGGCACTTTAAAGACATAAAGTGGTAATTGGACTCAGTAAAGTCTCTAGGACATTTTGTCACTGCCAATCTCAGAAAGCTCCTCTGCCAGAAGTGGCCCTGCTGCCCTTTTCTTTGTCTCTACCTTGCTCCTTGTGTTTGCACAGTGGGAAATACCTAACCTGCTGTCCTGGGGGAGGAAGCCTTTTGATAAGAGTGGGTGCAGACAAGGAAGTGGCTACCTGAGCTCCTACATGGTGCCTTACAACTCTGCCTTAACCCTGACCTATAGGAATCCAGTTCTACTTTGCAGCCCACACAGACTTTCTGTTTGCTAAGATTACCAGGAAAGGTAGAAGCATTTTGCAGAGCATGGACACACAGGTAGATGGGCACTGGGAAGACACTGGAAATGCAAACCTATGCCACATGCAGCCACTGAAAAGTCACAAAATGGGAACAACTTGCAGTCAGCATTGATGGAAGGAGACTCAAACCAGCATGGGATAAAAAATGTGCATGTTCTAATACTGATCTCTTGAGCCAGCCTCTTCCCTCTGCTTTGCCTGCTGCCTCTACAAAGGATGAGCAGTTTCTGTCACGGAAATCAGGCAATTGATATATAAAGCAGCAGTAACAGTCTCTCCATGTGACTGCCTCGCTTGGGTGAGGAATGGCCTCACTCAGTAAGTGCAGGTGGCATACGCATGCAGAACCAGTGGAAAGAAACAAATCAAAGCAATGACATTTGCATTTAATTCAGGTGCACAGAACACCCAGACTCCACTTTGGCCTACAGGATATCATAAACACATAAATAACTGCAACTACAACCAGAACCCACGTTTGGTGGGTGGACTGGTTGGCTGGTTGGTTTTGAGCCTCGTTCCTTTCTGCCATCACACATGCTGTGCTTTTGCCCACAGGAACTCCCTTGCTTGAGCTGCACTTGATAGAAGGCCATTTAATTTCCCAGGTATTCCCATCATGGGAGTTCAGCTCATATGAGACAGCAGAAATCAATTTGGGAGAGTCATGGAGGAAACAGCTGAATCTTCACCTTCACTACTGTCTGCAACTCCCTTTCCTCTCCGTTCCTGGAGATCCCAAGATCCCTCCTGCAAAGGCTGTTCTCACAGCACTCTGAATAGCTTCAGTGGTTTTGGGGAGATTTCAGGACAGTCTATGCACAACTCTGCCAAATTTCACAGATGTTGGGAAGCTCAAGAATCATGTTGGGCTCTCTGCAAAATCCCAGTATTTGTGATCCCTACCATGCCTCACACCCCAAAGCTTCCAGCTCTGCTAAGAAAAGAGGACAAAGGCATAGGGAATCTCAGAAGCCATTACTAGTTTTCAGCTAGGATTCATCAATCTTATTGTGAACAGTCTGCTTAAGATGGAGCTTCTAGAAGCACAGGCACAGCCTTGTTCTGTCTGTGCATGAAGGCAATAAAAATCTCAATTTGGAAACCAGTTAGCAGTACAAGTCATTAGGGGAGGTACTAAATGTTGCTGCTTTAATAGCTCACTGATCATTTAATAATGTCTCTGCTGCAGAGCATGATGGCACCATTCCCTCTCTTTTGTTTTGCTTTTTGAAATTCAGGGTCATTCCACTTTCAAGTGAGTGGATTATCTCTTTTTCTCCCCTTTGCCAGGCACTGCAAACTGCTTTAAATAATTAGGAAAAGGATAGCTCCTTCAAATTCACCATCTTGTTTTGGTAAGGCCCAGTGTCATTGCTTTGGAACAGGAAGAGAAACCATGGTGGTGGTAAGGATTTGACAAGGGCAAAACAGTTAGCAGCCCCCACTCATCTTTGATAAGTCCTGTGGGGTCTCTGCCAAGCAGATTTGATCTCTGGTTTTATGTCTCATCTAGAGGACAGCACCTCCATCAATGTGAAACACTGCACTGGGTTATTAGCTTATGGAATTCGTCCAAGTTTAGTCCTACACAGGATTTGAAATCGTGACCATTCAATCCAGAGGCACCACTGACGAGACCCATGCAAGACTTTTCTTTCATACAAACAGCTTTAAGTTAGCCTAAAGAGAGAAAGAAAGGGAAAAAAATAAGTAGGAAAGGGAGAAAGAGGGGAGGGAGAATGAGACACAAAAAGATGAATCTTTTTAATAGCTCAGATTAAAAACCAGAAAAAGCTCTTTGTTCAAGAAAACTGAATTCTATAGCAAATCTCAGTCCACCACAACAATCCTGTTATTTATGAAAAGAGGGTTATTTTGTGTGGGAGAATTCCCGATTGCTGTGGTCAGCTAGCATACTGTCAGCTTCATACATTCTCAAGAGAAATATGGATGAGGTTTTCTCATGTTTATAACAGCTCCCATCAATGGATGAAACCCCTTCCTGACTTGAACAAGAGCTCTAATGGAAAATGGCATTATATGGCTTTAAACCACTGCGTTATAACAAGCCAAGCCTGATCAAAACTAGTCCTCTATTTTAGCAGAGCTGTTTTCACCAGTTACTTGCTCCATTTTGGAGGGTTAGCACCATTCTCTAGTAAATAAGAGATGGTGCCCATATCACGTCTAATTGGGAGAGCAAAGTGTAATTGGGGCAATATAGAGACTTGGTGGCAGGGGGAGGTGAGGGATGAGAGGGGCTATTCTATGGCTTTTCACTACCATTTATCAAGGTGCAAGCCTGGATGCTAATGATGCATCCTTCCCTGAGACTGTCATCTGTGGAAACAAGACTCACAATGTCCTGTGTGCCTGGTTACCTATTTCAAAGGAGGAAGCTTCTAAATGGGAGAAGTGTGGGAATGGGACTTACCCTGTCCTCTCTATTGACTTCCAAGAGAGCAGCATTTGGCCAGGCAAGCACTAAAGCTTCAGGCTGTTGGTTTTGCAGGGCTTTGAGGAACATGTGGGCATGCTTTCTGGGGAGAGTCTGCTACTTCCAATGAGAGCAGGGAGTCGCTCCAGTGTAAGAAACAGGCTTGATGTGGGAATTACTGGTGTCACCCTCTCATGGTGCTCAGCAGGTCAAGCTAGAGAAATGCAACCAGACAGTCCAGCCTTAAAATCTGGAAATGCCACAAGATACAAGCAGCCTGGAAATAGCAAATGGACTTTCCCAAAGGAGAGTATTTCTGTTCCCAACAGCCTCAGTTTCCAACCTCTGTATATGGGACAGATACTTTTGGAAATGGAATGTAACAGCAATGATGAGTCTTCATTTTTATTCCTCTGGTGTGTTATCAGGGGAGGAACTGAATGGAAAGGTCCCTGACTGACTATTTCAGGCTTTCAGACCCTTTTCCTGAAATGCCTGATTGTAGTGAAAGAAATTACGAAGATGGAAGTTGTGTGCTGTTCTCCCTGAGTAATCAGAGGCCTGTAATTTTCTCTCCTGCCCTGAAAGAGGAGGTTGGAGAACAGGTATCTTGGAGAGCACTGTTTTATCTCTGTCAGAGGGACTGTGCTGCAAAGGCCAGGCTGTATTTCCCATGAGCTCATTTCCGTATCAGCTATCGCTTCTGCCCTTCTGGTGAACTAAACTGAAACAGGCAGATCCCAGCTAACATCTGGGCATGGGGAATGGAGGGATCTCAAGGCAGAGAGAGAAAAAGGCAAGAAGGTGGAGGTGCTGCATAGGAGCCAAGATTCCTGACCCTGCTGAGGTGCTGCCATTGAAGGACAGCAGAGACTCAAGGGGAGCAGACAGCAGTGTGGTCTTGCACCGGTGTACCCCAACCCTCCCTCTGCAACACCAGTGAAGAAGCCACCCAAGTAAACAACACATTTTGCTACTGATGAAAACCTCCGTGCAATACTGAGCTGCAGAGCTGCTACCACACGACCATGAAAAGAGAGCACTTTGTTCAACATAGGACACAAATCACACCAATAAGTGAAGGGAAAATCAGGCTGTCCAGAGCAAGCACAGAAAGAGGAGTGAGATGTCTCAGATACTGCCAAAGAACACTGGAAACACAACAGGACCACTGCTCTTTTTTTACCTCTGAATCCACATGCCAGTTACCAGCTCTACGAACATGATTTTGCAGGGACGACTCTGACTGCTGCTCCATTATCCTGATGCTATCTTCACATTGCTTCGTGTAAATTACATTTTATCCATCTTGTGGTCCTTCTACTCCAGTGGGAGATGGAAATGGGCCCTCCTGTAAATGGTAATCTGCCCTAAACTATAAAATGACCAAAGAAAATGGTTTATTTAATATCTTAGCAGCCCTGACTCCTGATGAGGTTATTTAAGGGACAGAGGTCAGAATCAAGCTCACAGCTGAAAAAGGGTGAATTTCAGCACCAGCATGTTTTAATTCATGAAAATATTGCATCAGCATTGCTCTAAATGTTGGTGTACTTTAAAAATTATATACTTAAAACCTGATTATAGCAGTTTCTACCAAATTGTCCCAAAATTAATTTGGGCCTACATTTACTGGTCTCACATTAATGCCTAACAGATCTTTATTTGGAGGATTAGGGAAACAGTAGGATGAGTCTCTTCTTGTGATTTTAACATTTCTCATCTTTCCTGTTGTTTAATTCTGGTCTCTTGCCAAATCTGGGAAGGAGCCTTTGTGTATTAGCTGACCTCAGCTCTTTACACAGTCAATGAAAATTACGGAGCTGATTCTTTCTGATGTACCAAAAAGGGATGAGCAGAGAAGAAGAAAATCCAGCATTCTCAGTCTTCTATCACTGATGAATGCTGTCGAACGCACAAAAGAAAAACGACATGAAAACTTGTGTCTTAATAGTTTTTGTTTTCAGCTTGGTTGGCAATGTAAGAACAGTACAATGCTTTCCAATTCTTATTAACACCCCCCCCTCCCCCAAATACACTGGGAAATCATGAGATTAACTTTTTGGGGGATGCTCTTAGTACCTCATGTCTCAGCCCAGAAGCATGATGACACCCATTGTTCCAGGTCTGACAGTTCCAATTAGACATTCCACTCACAGCTTTGTGCGTAACATTCACCTCCACCCAAAGAAAATTGGTTTCAAGATAAATGCCAGAAAGGGTGTTTCAACACTCCAAAGTGTGGATAAACCATTTCTCATCTCTAAATTGTTGGAAGCTCATGAGTTATATAAATCATAACAAGGCATCAGTAATCTGTTGCATGCTGCATTTTCCCTCTTCAGCTGCAGCTTGCATTTTCAGACAGGGCATAGTCAATAGCTTTGACAAGAGCAATCCTAAGAAGAAGACACTAAGAAATACGAGGAATTAAGAGACAGAAGGTTTATGTTCCCTTGTGACGTAAACCCGCATATAACTGGCTTTAAAGATCTTGAATAGAAGAAAGATATAGAGAATTGCAGAATGCTGACAGTGATTCCAAGACTCACAGTGATTTTGGAGGAGCTTCCTACCTTAGCTGGGATATCCCAGGTTCTTCTGTGTCCAAGTGCAAGTAGGTGTACTTGGGTATATGGGCATTTGCTCTCCAGTGTCAAAGTAGATGCAAAGGACCTTCTGGAATGTACCTTAAGTCACCCATCTGAAAAGGACTCAGTCCAGGGGCTATTAGATGGTTTCAGTCAAGATGCCTCTGATTAAACAGTGGGTCTGCTTAAAGACCCACTGGATTTCTTCTGGCTTCAATAAGTCCCTTCAAGACAAGGCAACATCTGTACTTGTAGGGGGTAAAATGCAGGGAAGAGACAACTTATCCTCAGGAATTAGTTTAGTGCCTCTCTCAGACTGTCTTGGGGGGAAAAAGGACCATGGCCTCAGAGGCTGTACCTTTGAAAACACTTGCAGTCTCCAAGTAATAGTCATGCTTCAGCGTGTTCAACATTTTGGCTGAGCTCAGTACAAAGTGCAGTGATTTAAAGCTGGGAGATCAGGCAGGATTCAGCAAATTCAGAATTATTTATTTCTTTAGAGCAGAAAGTCTGGCTGCAGATTATTTACTGCAAATGGGGCTGTTTGGGGGAGGGGAGGAAGGCAAGAAAAAAGGGAGAAAGAAGGGACAAGTTGATTGATTGAAATTTTTCAATTAAGCCGTTTTTTAAAACGATTTTAGGCTCTATTGAAAAGTGGGAAATAATTCAAGAATGTGCAGCCCTGCTAAGTGCAGGTCATGGAGATGAGGATGGATGGGGCAAGAAAATAAGATTTTGTGGGGGAAGGGAGGGAAGGAAAAAAAAAGGAACAAAAAAATACCATTATCTTCGTTTCTTCAGCTATTTTAATGTATTTCTCTCCCTGAGTTATCTCCAGTATCTGCAAGTATTGATTCAGATTAAGGCACTGTGGTGTAGGCTGCAGGCAACAGAAAGCTCTGCTGGGAGTGGCATGTTTTCAGGGCTCTCAGAACACACAAAAGATCTGGGAATTGTTTTTGCAGTAGGAATTCCTGGCCGAGCCAGAAACAAGGCATCAGCCCTCTCTGCAAGGTCCAGGATAGGATAGGGTGGCAGAGCACATCCAGCTCAAGGGATATAGCAGTCATGAAAGTGTCTTTGGGTGCTTTGATTGGGATTGAGTGGCACTAAAGGATAAGAGGACAACCAGAGTTAAATGGAATAAAATGAGAAAGAAGGGACATCAGCTCATGCCAAGACCTCATTTCTGTCTATATTGCTGACTCAGACTCAAAGGTCAATGTCACACTTAAGCTCAGGCTATCTGATGTAGGGGGGTTTCCTCCCCAAAGCAGGGACACAGGAATCACAGGTCGTTTGGGCTGGAAGGGACCTTCAAAGGTCATCTAGTCTAACCTCCCCACATGTGAGCTGGGCCAAAAGCTATCTTCACATGAGTTTTACAGTTCTCATCTGTAGGTGGTCACTCCAGAGTGGTGCTGGTGAATGGGAAGAAGAGAATTAGAGCTGTTGCTAGTAGGTAGAGAAACTAATGCTATTTTTGTCTTTGTAGGGAAGTAAAATATTACTATAATCTCCACTCCCACCCTTACCCCCCAATTAATTGCCTTTTTGCTATTACAATTCCCATTCCAAGATAAATTTAGCTTTTTCTAAACCCTTTGATTTTTTTCTTGGTGTTTAAAATTCAAGCTGGAATGCAGTGATAAGGCACTACACAGAGATATATATATATATATTTAATCTAACACACACAAATATAGTTATATATAGTCCATGCCACAAATAACACTCCTCTGACTGCTGTCACAAAGCCCTTGCTAAAAAAGCTACTCACCCAAGCTGGCTTGTTTTCCTGCATCATGTCCCTTGGGGAAGGACTGCTCACAGCAGTGGGTATGTATCCGGATAAAGATGCTGGAAAAGTCTCCATCTCTCCCCTTCTCCACTCCCTGACTCTTCCTCTTACTTCTCTGAGGGGGTGGGAATAAACCATTGCCAAACTTCAGCTCCACCAACTCCTGTCATTGAAACAATAGCTGGCTTTGCTGAAGTGGCTGGAAGTACTCTGCTTACAGTCAATGGAGGAGTGGCACTTGATTTGTAAAAGGGGCATCTCAAAGCAAGTGCTTGTGCGAGGGGGTTCAGCAGTAACTGGTGGGCTAGCTTTAGAGTTGCTGCTTTCCCTGGTGAAAAGGGGTTTCATAACAATGTGCTTGTGACCATAATCTAACCAGCAACCTCTGGAGCTTATGAGAGGCCTAAGCAGCAACTTCGCATCTCTCAATTTTCTAGAGAGTCACTTACGGCTATAAAAACCACTTCCCCTTCAAACTCTCCTTAGAGTGGTGAGGCCTGTCTGCTGCACTGCTCCGTGCTCTGGCACAGTGCCTGTGCAACAAAATGAGAGGCTGAACTGAATAACAGTCCCAATCGATAAAGGTAACAGGTATAGGAGACTGGCTGATTGTGTTGTTTGGGGGTTTTGCTGGGTTTTGTTTCGTAAAACCAATTCTTTTATATGACTTTTTTCCTATTAAACCTTTATATTTTTGAGGTCAGATCCTATTTTGCTGTTGGCACAGTCTCACTATCTGCTTGTGTTGCCTATCTTTATCTCCATCCAAGTTACTAACAAGAAATAATTCCAGAAGCCCTATTTTCCTCTATTCGCAAGTTCCAGTATCATCCTAGAGCATCCTTACTGATCCACAGCTGAGGTGACACAGCATCACCAACCTTTGCATGACCTGGAGAGAGCTCTTCCTTCTCAGATCCACTTCTACACTGGTGTTTACACTGAATCGCAAGGGAATATCCACCTGTGGGTGTCAAAGGATGTTTGCTGCATCTGTCATACCTAGTGCAGAGGGCTGAGATTGATTGACTCTCTTCATTAGTCACTGCAAAGCAGTGGTGAGCTCCCAGCTGTGTCCCAGGCTTTTGTGAGAAGCAGTGTTTGTCCATGGAGTCACAAAGCTGAGTTAAACTTTGTCACTTCTGAAGTTGCTTTAATTTCACCTTAATTGCCTGGGGACTTTGAGGGCTTTGGAAAGGATGATCAGAGGTCTGGAAAGTCCAAGGAGGGAAAACTGAAGAGATCTGTTTACTTTGGACCACACGACAGTGAAGACAGAGACTGTACAGGTAAGTAAAGGCTGCTGTAGACAAGCCCCAGAAGATGACCATAACCATCTCACCACTCACTTCTATGACCTGCGATTGAAAATTCAGCCCCTCCTTAAAGGCACTATGTGCTACCATCTTCAGCTGGACTGAATCCCAAGTCCCCTGCCCCACATTCATTTGCTCCTTACTTCTGAACTCAAACGCTGTTCTTTAAAAGCCTCTCTGCCTTTTGCTGCTAATTAAAATATTGGTTGCACTCTGGCTTGCTTTTCCAAGAGGTCTGGACAGCATTGCAGGCAATTCAGACAACCAACCAACCAACCAAACAGAATCCATTAGGAACTGCCACTGCTGACTGTCGCCCTTTCGCATACATCACATTGAAAAGGTTAATGCTTCCCAAAAGGGGTGGTAGAGACGGGCGGAGGGGAAGGGCAGGAGGGATCCAATCCTGTGACGGCCAGATGTCAAAGATGCTCAATACTGCGCAGAATGGGCTCTACTGTGAGTTAGGCAATTGCCCATCCCTTGGCAAAGCTTCCCTTGAGGGATCTATAATTTATTAGGGAAGGTGGAGTGCTGAATAAATTGTGCATAGAGATGAAGCAGTGACGATCGCTAACTCAAATCCCTAGGAGCTTGGCATTTTCAATCTTTAGCTCCCATTTGCGTCCCCCTGGTCGCTACTAAGTGAGCAAGCCAAAGAGCTGAATATTGACAAAACATAATGAGCTCATTGAGATCTAAGCGTTGCAATTAGCAGGGTGGAATGGAGCAGAGGGGCTGGGAGGCAGACTAATTATTTATGATGTTGATAGTCACTTACATGTAGTCAAAAATATAAATACATCTCAATGCCTGATGGCATTAACTAGCCTTCAATTAGCTCCATGCCCAGTAAGTAAGCGATACCCAAGTACATATAGGAGAAAGGCTAAAGGCCTCTGTCTCATCACTGTACTCACCAGGAACTACAAGCTGTTGGTGTGGGTGGGTGAAAGAACAGTACTTAAAGGAAATACCATCATGATAGCTCCCATCACTAGCTAATATTGCTGATGGAGTTGTGGAGAAGGACAGCTCAGAGAAGTGGTTCATGTCCACACAGTGGTTGATCACCCTCTGTCATCTTCTTTCATAAACTTAATGAATCATGTGTCTCTGCACAGCTCACCTCAAGCTGTTTCTCCTATGCCAAAGCCAGCTTGTTTAAAAATACCTTGAGTACCTCTGTGCTACAGATATTTCCCTGCTCCTAAAGTTTTTGACCAAAGCAGCCCTTCTGCAAAGTCATCCAGAGTGGATGATTTCAGAGATGGACAATCAAATCACTTCCCTTTCTTGCACTATCCCATTTCTTTGTGGATATTGAATCAAAATGTCTCTTTTACAAAAACATCAGAAATGTCATGAAAGAGATGGTCCAAATACAGTCATGTTTTTCCAGCCCAAGGGAAGGGAGAGCAAGCAGTGGAAAGCAGCAACTCTGAGTGTAGGCATGCTCTCAGGGCAGACTACGTACATGAGAACTGATCTGAAGATAAAAACACACCTTCACCTGAACAGTAAGCAGAAGTGACCCTTATCATTTCCACAGTGCACTCCACTGGTGTAAAAGTAAAGCATAAATCAGATTCTAATGGAAAAAAACAGGTGAGTGAAACCACAAGGGAGGGAGAGATCACTGTACATCAAAAAGAAAGACATTTTGGTGTGCTGGAGTAGGTAAAACCCCAATCTGCCTGTACCATTGATTTCCTTCCAGGTGAAGGAAGCATTTAACTCACTGAAGTTAAACTTGGACCCTTCTCAGTGCAAATGTACAGAAAGGGCAGACATGGAGAAATGGCCACCAGAGTTTAGTGAAGGAGCTTGATGAAAATATGGAAAATGTGGAAAGAAGGAAAAACGGAGGGAAAAAAAAGCAAAGCAGGGAACAGAAGCAGACTCCATTGCAGTTGAACAAGCTCTGAGAAAATACAGGCAGTGTTCAGTGAAACTGAAAGAGAAAAAAGCAAACCCAGAGTGAATGGAAATTGTTCAAAGATAATTGAATGTATGTCCAAGTGCTTGTGTTTGCCAGCTAGCAATACACTGCCTGTGAAAGCATGCCAGTGGAGGCAAAGGGAGGAAGTGCAAACAAGGAGAAGCAAGAAGCATATGCAAGCAGGGCTGCAGTGATGTAGGGTATAGGAACAGGAGATGAGGGACGACAGGTTAGAGAATGAAGCTGTGAGGGTGGAAATGAGGCAGAACTCTACCTTGAACTGCATTCAAATAGGGCCCTTGAGCGTGCTGGAAACCTGAAGGGAAGGCAGCTGGACCACACTGCAAGGGCCTGGCAGTAGTAGGGAGAGTTAATGTGTCTGCGACTGTGTGTTGGTTCAATAACCATTCAGTTTAGTGAGAAGGTACAGGAAATCAGTCCTTTCTCTGTGTATGACTTTGCAGGGACTGAAACAGCTAACAGAGAGATATACCTGAGCTATTCCAGCAGACAAAGAGCAGAGAAAGCAGAAAGGACAGGAAATTTGTGGCCTGTGTAAAAAAACCCCACAGAGAGCAGAAATAAAGGATTCTTTCACAGGAGATACCAAACCAGGTCAGACCAAGCCTAACCTGCTCCAACAGCCTTCGTAACCAGCCAGCCTTCAAAGGAACAATGGAAGATATACACCAAGTCAAGAGCCTGTTCTCCTGGTAATGACAGTAAGGTGCATCTCAGCAAGGTGCCGTCCATAAGCTCAGCATATCAGTTAAATGCCCCAATTAGCATGGGCACAGGACAGGACAAATGTGGGTCAGCCATTTTCAGGACCAATTTCCCTTCTCTGTTGCCAGGAAATCCTACCAAGACCGGAAGGGAACACCACACAGGCACAACTTCACGTACCTAGCCAAGAATCAACATTTGCTGCAGCACATTCTTTCAAGTGGCATTCCCAAATGCAATAACTAATGCAGAATTTATGAGGCATAAATAGCTGGTCACACTAACAGATAAAGCAATACCTGCCAATAGTAAAACCTTTCAAAGGCTGCCAGACTCCTCCATTTGTAGATTAAAATCAAAGTGCAAAAGGGGATGTGGTATTTTCAACCCCACTGTGGAAACGCAACAGCAGAAACAAGAAAAGGAACCATTTCATCGTTTGGTTCATAAGAATGTGCCTGTCCTTGGTCAGTTTGATTCTTGCGTGAGAGGAGACAGCCTCCTCACGTGGTGAGGAGACCAAGGAGGGCATAGCATAAAAAATACTTCCACAAAGATTTTCTAGAGGAGAATCCCTTTACTCCAGCTACATCTGTGCTTGCTGCACATTGCCTTTCTCAGAGTTCGCAAGAAGTACGTGTTCTGCTGGCTGACCTCTCACGAAGTGCTGCCTCACCCACATTCAACCATCGTAGGCACAAGGAAAGAAACCCACAGGAGAGGAGAGCCCACTTGAAGCAGATCGCCTGTCAAAACATAGCTCCCATGAAGAACGGCTTGCAATTGAACAGCCACCCAAGAACTGCTTGGCAAAGTAATTTTGAGCTGATGTAGCTGAGAAAATGTGGGTCTGTTTGCAGATCATTTGTCAGGCAGAAGAGTATGCCAGACTGATGGCATGCTGTCAGAGGAGTGCAGTGTGTCCTGATGCTGAAAGGGCACGAGAGCTGAGACCTGGCTGCTATTTAGGCCCTTCCAAGCACCTCGACCTGCACTTTGTTTCCATTCCAGAAACACTCTGTTAATTACAATTTTCGGTTTTGTTTTTAATATCAAAACAATTACAGGTGCTTTTTGTTTTCCAAACAGGGTGTTTTCAGAAGAGAACATGTGTTAGTAACAGCTACTATTTAAAATATGAAGAGAAAAATAAAAATAGATCCTTTCCAGTCTTGTAGCATGGAAACAACCTCAGCATTTCACTGCTTTTCATTGCTATGCTTTTTTTTTTTCTCTTATGCAACCAGATCAGCTCTAATCAGTTCTGACTAAAGCATCTGCTTTAGCAACACCTGATCTAGAAGCCAGGGAAACCAACTGAGAGACTCCTACTTATTTCACTGTACTTTGGAGAAGTTTTGTGTTGGATTAACCAGTAAATCCAGTCAAAGACCTAGATAACACCCTAGAGAAGGATGAAAATAACTCAGGCTCCCCAAAAAGGAGTGAAGAGATTCTGGAAGCAAAATCTGAGGGTGGGATCAACACCCTTTCACTTGCTTGTGACTTGCAGTAACCTGATGTACATTACATCAATTTATGACAGAAGGAGCCAACTCAGCCAAGCCCGAAGTGGATTCACAGCCCTGCTATTCCTGTCCTGAGAGCCTGATTCATTTATTGCACTGCTTTTCATGTGTGCTAAAATCTCCTTTATTCTCCTCTGTGCTGCTGTTGCCTTTGATTGCACAGAAGGGATTTCTAAATGCTTATTTACTACCATCGTCTTATAATTCCTGTATCTTGGAGGAAAGTCAGACCAGTTCTTTTTGAAGCAGGATGTTCATCTTTTCAACAGCTAGCATAGACTGAAACATCAATAAATTAAGGGTTCTAGGGATTAATTGATTGGAACAAGCCTGGTTAACTTTATGACTAAATGGGAGCTAATATGCTAGTAGGCAGACTGGAGCTGGATTACATTTGTACTCGGTGAGTTTGGGCTGTGAAAATGAAAAATTGATGGTGATAATAATAAGACAAACAGGGAAGCCAAACGGAAAAGGAAAAACACGAGGCTTTTCTCCCTAAAGAGAACGCACAGAGGCTGTTAGATCGGAAATGATATCTCCCTCGACCTCTTTTCTTTGTAAAAATCACTACTTCTGAAACAGAAATTCTACTGAAGGAAAGATCCTATTATCAGCAGCAGTCACATTTCACAGCAATGTGATTAACTGTCGGTCACATGGTCCCCTTGCTCGCCACTTGTAGACAGCTCAATAATTCTAACGAGGAAAGAAAAGCATCTTCCTTCCTTCCTTCCCCTCCCCTTTCCCTTCTTCCTTTCTTTCTTCCCCTCCCCTCTCCCACTTCAGACTTCCCTTACAAGGCAGGCAGTTGAGGCTGACCCTTAAGGAAAACCCCGCTGGGACCTGGATATCACTTATCAAGTCTAAATACGCTGTCCTGTTCCAGGCTGATGTGAAGCACAGCAGCCGCATCTCAGAACTCTCCCCTTTTCAGAACAAAACCAGTCACCTTGGCCAGGAAATGTAGTACCTCCATCACAGTCACACTTCAATCACCAGCCTCTCCCTTGTCTCAGCTCCTGTCCTTGGTCTGGAGTATTTACAGCCCATCTGTCTGTCTCAAACACACTTCTCACTCAAGAGGGAAATTAATCTCTCCTTCTCTCCCTTCTCTCTGCTTTCTCTCTCCTTCTCCCTCCCCCTTTCCCCCAGCACTTCCAATTTGCCATGAACAGTTTCCCTTTTCTCATCTGAAATCCTCGATGACTTTGAAAATTGACTGCACCCACACACCTGGGCATGGTGAGAGATAATTGATTGCATTTTTATTTTGTCTCTTCCCTAAACTGTTTTCCTTGCTAATGGCCAGTTCTCTGCCATTATTTTTTCTTTTTAACTGACACTGTATGTGAGGGACGGAGGGAAAGGAAGAAATAACCAGCTGCTGAGTATCATCTCCTCTGCTTCTCTAAGGAATTAAAAGCTCAGTGAGTGATGAGCATCTTGCCTGGAGATGGATAGGATCTCACAGGGTCCAGGTGATAGAAAGCTTTGCAGGCAGACTCTCTGGGGCTTTGCAAAGAGGTATGTCCTGTGGCACTGTTAAAAGCAAAGGTCACACAGCCAATACATAAAGACACCTCCAGGTTTTCATGTTTCACCATCAAGACTTAACTTATTGCTTCTGCACCCTCTCTCCAGATTGAGCAGAGTCCCTGTTCTACATGCAGGGAAACTGAGGCATGGTGGAGAAGGGTGATTTCCATGAATTCTCAGGAGATGGGAGGCACCACAACTGGCAAAGCACAGGACTGTGAGTTGAAACATGCTGCTTTTACACCCAGATTATCCAGCCTGTTTCAAGTGAGAACAGAGACCCCAGAATATTCAGATTTGGGCATTGACTTTGGTACTTAAAGACAAATGAAAGCTCTTAAAAAGACAGCCAGATTTCTGAGGTAAATGCTGTCTGTCATGCCTCTGACTCAGTTTCCCCATGATAATAATAATAGGCCAATTTGACTGTGAATCTGCCTCTCATCATCAGGAGCAGCTCTCTTATGCCTTTCAGGCTGAAAGGATATTACTAGCACATTTGTTCCCAGCCAAGCCTGCGTCTCTTCCTATCATCTTCATGTGGAAGAGTAAAAGATACATCAATATTGGTTAATCTGATGAATGACTAGAAAGAAATATTAAAAACCCCATGAGGAAACCTGTGCTAACTAGAACTGCTCTAACTCATGGAAACTGAAAGGTAGAGGATGCAGCAGAGACAATGGAGACTGAAATTAGGATGCAAGGATACAGGATGGGTTTCATAGGAGGAACAACACGGAACTGGTGAAACAAAGTCGCCAGTTGAACCCAGAAGGCATCTGCTGGTTGGTGAATACTTCCCACTTGTGTCTACCTCTGTGAGGTTTTGCTTCTTAATAGGTAAAAGTTGTTCTTGCTGAGTGATGACTCTTACTGCAGGAAAGTGCTGAGGGGAAAGCACAAGTTTCTGGGGTGTTGGGGCAATCCATGTGCAGCTGAAGACCCAGCAAGGTCAGTCTGGAGACAGATGGCAACTCAGGAAAAGCCACTTTTCAAATGACACACAGTCACTTGACCCTCAAATCCTGACGGACAGGTTCTGCATATCCAGATTGCTGGAGCAACTGAACGCACCCCTGGGCAAACTCACATTTACATCATACAAAACCAGTAATAACGGGGAAAAAAGTCCATGGTTTAGAGGAAATTATGAGCATCTTATAAAGCATTTCTCTTCGAGAATCTGTCTAGCTATGCAAGGAATAGAACTGGGGCTGCTGAGGAGAAGGGAGGAAAAGGACTGGATTAAACTCTGCAGTATGAACATGCCTCTGATTTCTACACTATCGATGGCCAGCAAGATCCTGGCACCGAAATCAGCCTTCGGCTTAATCCTATACCTGTGAGCTCAAGACTGAGGGAACACTTGAGAGAATTTGCAGTCATACAAGATTCCTGCAGCGCAAGATGACAGAAATCCTGTGAAGTAACGGCATTTTGCCAGACTACCTCCCAAAGCCTAAAGATATTTTGACATTACGGAGTTTAAAATCTACCCTTTGGTTTTCTTTCAGATCTGTACAGCAAAACCAATCCAAAAGAAACTTCTTCTCATCCATTACTATAACCTGTCCAGCAAAATGTGAGTTTGCACTTATGTGGGCCAAGCCAATTTACCTCAAGTCTCATAAGGCCAAAACTACTCTAATGTTTTGCTAATCTGTAACAGACAGGAACATCTTTCATTTCTAATCTTCCCAGCACAGATCAGCTGATTACATAGATCGAATACTGGTGCCAGGGATGAGTGAGAGCAGGAACAGTGGGAAATATGATTTAGCCCTCACCTTCATTTAATTTTTATGATCAAAATGTTTCCAAACACAGTTATGTCCAAGGATATCCTGAGGTTGTATGAAGGTGTCAGGCAGAAACTGGACCCTTCTTTTCTCTTAGCCCATTGCAGAAAACAGAAAGGACAGGCTGGTGCTTCCAGCAAGGCAGGAGAGGTTCCCTAAGGAGCGCTTCCTGAGGATTCATCTCTGAAGAATTTCAAGGCAAGGCTTAACTAGCAATAGCATTTAGAGGAGGGCAGATGATATTTTTTAGGGACAATGTAGGTTTGTTTGAACTATTCATCCTCTTCATACAAAACTGTTTCCTTTTCCTTCTCTTTCAGTAAGTACATAGTTCGTCTCCAGTTTTGTACTCCTAGATGTTTATCTAACCTTCACTGAAGGATCACAGATTTAAGCATAAACATGTTTGATTCTTTCCTTTCACCTCATGTATAGATTTCTCTAACAGCAAGGATGGAGAAGTGCTCCCCAGGGCAAGTTCCCCTCTCATCAGCTTGCAGTGACCTTAGGCCACAACCTCTGGCTTTGTCAAATGTATGCAGGGCTGCAGTCCTATTCAGTTTTAACATTCCCTTTAAAAGTCAAACCTTCTTGCTATTTATAGCCAGGCTTCAGACAAAAGCAACCATTTCTGGTGTGCTGACCTGCTGCAACCTGCCCAGGTTTCTTGGCTATCCTCAACACTACCAAAACCATTTCCAGTGCTGGTGACTATCAGCAAGAGTTCCCTTTCACCAATTCTATACAGCTCTATTCCCAGGAGTGCCCCATGGCCAACAATTGGCAGTTTCTCTGTTTGGTAACTGAAGATCAGCCTCCCTTTTTCTGAGTGGTCCATTAATAGAACTCCCAAGCAAAAGGACAGAGAGTTCCAAACCCCAGCCCAGTGGGAAGCCTTCCTCTGTGTCCAGCAGGCCCTGGATCAGGCTTCTAACCAGGTAGTAATTACTTGAAAAGAAATAACTGTTCTACTCTTTGGAGCTAGAAAAGGGCAGAGAATCATTCACAAGTGTTAACCCTGATGCTGCTCCACTAGCAGCTCAGCTCCCTTCTTCCCTTACAGCAGTACTTTTGGGGTCAGCCATCTCAAGCGCTGGGTATGACCTTCTGCAGTCCTGTGGGAAAGGGAAATCATAAATTGGAAACCCAGAAGATGAGATCTCCAATGGGCCACATGGACTCTCTCATACAGGGTTCGAGTCTTTGCAGTAAGGCTGGAGGTGGTTTTAGTTTTCTTTTTACAAATGCATTTAATACAATAGGGGAAATGCGATAAGCAAACCATTTAATTAGCAGGTACTGCAGGAAACAAGAAAAGAGCAATGCTGCAGAGAATGACTGGATGGTCTCTTCATTTATTTCACACAGACAGAAGTGTTAGTGACAGCAAAAGAAGTAATTCCTGAAAGAATATTTTAAGAACAAAAAAGCCAAAACACCCAACCAAAACCCCTTAGTACTATCTATCTGTTTATAGGCAGCCTGCAAAATGAGCAAGGCTCTACTTGGCCCAGACAGTATTTGATCTGTACTAGAACCATCCTCTTTGGGATGTCATATAAATGCAATTGCTCTTTCCATTGAAGCACAGGAGATTTACACTGATCACACCCAGTCTCACTAATGAATGTCCGCATATGGCAGCAGGAAAAACAGACATTTGGAGAATCAGTATATAAGTTATGTACATAGATGGATTTTTTACATTTTTCTTTCCTTAACTGGAGTCCAAATGAACAAACATTTTAATCTCTACAGATATTCCAAAGCTGCAGTTCCCCTAAGTGGTCTGACCTTGGTTGGAGCCATGATGTAGTCACTACCATGACTCCACTGTAATACAGACCTACCAGATGGTACCTGAGAACCACCAGCCTTAAACCTGTGGCCCGCCCAACACTGCTCTGCAGTGTCCTGAACAGACAAAAACACAGCTAGCCTGACTTGTATGTGACCTGAATATGGTTTAATGACAGCAGAGCACTATGAAATCTAGAAAGATTTGACTGGTTCCTGTCCAAAAACATTTACCATTCTCACAGTAGTCACATGCACTTTTAAAACAGTCTGATTTTCAATCCAGAGATGACTCAAATAGGTTCTACTACCTGGTAAAGCCGCAGAAGATACAAAGCCTACCTGGGGAAAAGAGTGAACAAGCAAGTACCCAGTATAGCCTAAAATTTGTACTGCGTCTTATGGAAGCATATTGTCTTATGGAGCAGGTAAGATATTACCTCCGTGAGCTATTCTGCATGGAGAACTACAGCCACTGTGCCAGTAGTTAGGCTCTGAGCCTGCCAGAGCTAACAGATAAACAGTATGTGATTACTGTGCTTGCAAATGCAGGCATGTTTGGACTCTTATGTAATGAGAAGTATCCTTAGCCACCGAAAAGTGAATTTAATGACATTTAGTGGGAAGAGCTACGAGGACAGTGTGATGGAAATGTCAGTTACTCTCAAAATGAGAAGAATCAGACCCTGAACTGTCTGAGGAGAAAGAGGAAGAGCCCATTGAGAAAGTGTGTGAGAGAGAAAAGGCAGCGCACATATTTAAAGTCAGATACTACCAGTATCTGAGGCTGCAGGAGGCTTTAAATTAAAAAGATGCAGAGAGATTCCAAAGGCCTATACAGTATTCCTTTCCCAATGACCAACCCCAAGAAATGAGGGGAGAGCTGTGTTAGAGCTCCAGCATACTCCCCTACATTCAGAGAGGCTCAAGTCTAACTACCATAGAACACCAGAGGATGATAGGTGAAGATGGAGATGAACAAGCATTTGAAGTCTGCTCCTGTCATGGCCAGAAGCTGATAAACGCATATTCCTAGCTATGTCACATGCTTTAATATGGATTGATCCTGGGCTTTAGAGAGGGCAAGAAGGTCAGGTAGGCACCTGCAAAAGGCTGGAGAAGGTCAGCTTGGAACAGATAACTGAGAAAGCATATCCATCATGCAGCTGAAGGGAACACGGTACTCTTTCCATTTGTCAGTGGAAATGTGTCCACAAGACAAAACCTGATGCCAGGTTTCGAACCCTTGTTGTATATTTTCACAGAGAATCAAGGCACTCAGTGGCCTATTGAGAGGTCTTTACTTTTCACCTCTAAATCAGGTCCCTCCAGATGAGAGCCAAGACGCAGTACAATGGGTAAGCTTTCCCATAGATACATTTTGGGGGGGGCTGTTAATTCAACACTGAACTCACACACATGCACAACATTCTCATGAGAAGATATAAAAGCAATTCCTTGTATACATCACACCATCCACAGCATCTCACAGCCACTCTCTGAAGCATTCAAATACAGCACAGTCAGACCTATCTCGAGACTTAGAGACACTGGATCACCTTTTGATGCGCAGTTACTAGCCTTTCCCTACACCCTGGTGGCCTGGCTGGTAATGGACGTTTCAGAGAGAATCACAGAAACTGTCTCACATTGATGGCATTTTAGAGCATTGTGCTCTGAAGAGGACGGCCTGCACTCAACTACTCTCTAGAGCAAAGCAAATGAGGCAGCTAAAAGCACCCCCTTCTTTAAGGAAACCTAGACCTACCTCCTAGAATCTGGGAGAGATCCTTTTGAAACACCCAGCTGCAGTGTGGTAAATAGCAGTCTGTCTTGCTAAAACTACTCATTCTACTTGGGCAAACGCTTCTGCCAGGGCTGGAAGACAGTGTTGATGATGCAAAGCTCCTAAGCTAGGAATTTAGTCACTTCTGATTGTGTTGCTCTACTCCTACCTCATACCCTCAGGCAAAATTCACTCAGCTGCTTCACTGAAACAAGTCAATTCCTTCTTGCTATTTTCTGTAAAGAATATAAACACCACTAAGTGACAACAGTTGGGTTGTCTCTGTCAATGTTTGCCACTATTTCATGACACGGTCAGTGGACACTGGGACAGACAAAACCATGAAGTAAGATCTTTTGAGCTCAAGCCATCAGCGTTTGAAAGAAGAACAAACAAAAAGGGGGAATTTGAAGCATGCACAAGTTTATATCCATGAGCATCAAGCCTGTAATGAACATCACAAGGTTTTCCACGTATGCACATCACAGCACGTACATGTGGCTGTGCCACCCATTGGCTTGGCTGACCAATGTGATCAAAACAGAATTGATCCACCTGGGCTTGTCTTTGCATACCTTGCTTCATGCCCACTTGTGGAACAATGTGCCTGTCAGTTTAGAAACAGCCACTGCTTACGTTTTTCAAAACCCCAGTAGAAATGGAAAAAGTGAAAAAGGAAAAAGAAAAGGAACAGAAAGAAACCCCACCAATTTACCTCAATGATTCAGTTTGGGTAAAAATTAAGTGTTGAAAATTTGAAAGCTAAAGCCCACTTTTTGATTCACAGACCAGCTGCAGCGCAGCACAGCACACCTAGGCCATGCTGGATGGGGCTTTGAGCAACCTGGTCTAGTGGAAGATGTCCCCGCCCAAGGCAGGGAGTTGGAACTGGATAAGCTGTAAGGTCCCTTCCAACCCAAACAATTCAATGATTCTATGCATAAGGTGCGGTTGTCTGTCTCATTCGCTAAAGCACCTCTCTCTCTAGCATGGTGATGACTATACTCTTCTGCAATTCAGTTTAATTGGAATTCTATGCCTGTTAAATTCTGAGTCCTGTATCGATCAACATATGTCAACTGTGGAAAATTGTACTAAATTGTGTTGTTTTACTCTGCAGCAGTCAACTGTCCATTGGTGTCTGAAGTTAGTTTATTTCACCTACTCAAAATTGGACCTGAACTGATATTACATCTAGAATTGGATTTTCTGTTTCTTGATTTTTAATAACTAGGATTTGTACCACACTCAGAGAGATAAACAAAGCCAGCAATTTGGGCCATGAATCCATCAAATCTTACTCATGAAGCACAGCCTTGCCCAGTTAGGAGGTGCATGGGAAGCCTCCCAGGACCAGTCAGCTGTTACACAAGATGGTGCTGAAGTTTTGACAAGCAGCACTCTCCCCTCTCTGCTGGCCCTGAACTGATTCCATTACATAGGTACATGGCACTTAAATATGCTTCTGACTCTATTTTTCACAACAATATTTTCCAGGCCTTCTTTTTCAGTTCTAAATGATCCCCTGGGGCTTCCTACGAGAATCATGATACTGAAATGTCACATCCTGCACACTGGAACATGCAATCTTCTAATCCAAGCAAGATTCTCCCAAATGTAAAACAGGAAAAGAAGGATAAAATTTTGTCAGTGTATATGCAGAAAGCAGATAAAGCAATAAAGAGACCCAAATGTGCTTGCTGGTTACTACACCAGCATGAAATATAAGCAAACCATTATGGGATCATTGTTTGGGGCTTTTAGCACACCAATCACTGTAGTCTTTATGAACCACAATTCAATATCTAATATTCCAGAAATGGAAAGAGGTTAGAGATCACATTTCACAGGTTAAAGGCTCTGAAACTCTCCATGGGTGATTTTTCCATCAGAGCAGTTCTCTTTGTGGGGCTAACAGGTGACTTGTAGAAGAAGCAAATACAAATATCTTTTGTTCTGCAGCCTAGTGCTAAGGGTAATTCCCTGTTTTTCTGAAATGAAAGTGAATTGAAGGCATTGAAAAATTACAAACAGACTTTGGGATCTAGAGAGTGTTGATATATGAATATTTTCTCCTTTGGATTTATTTCAGGTGCTAGTAACTATCAGGTTACTTTTTTTCCTCCCTCCAGTCACTGGATAACAAAATCTTTCTGCAAAACAACAAACCAAAGTAGTTTGCCATTCTTTCCAATCTTTCGTATTTGCTGTTCCTAGATTTTCCAGGTTAACTGCCTATGGCCTAACCTCAAAAGCTGGCTGTGGTGGAAGAGAAAAGTGCAAAGAAGAATTGGCCAGACAAGAGAAACAAAGAATGAGACAGAGTCAGTTTTACCTGTCTGTTGCTAGACAGAAACTGGCTGTAGTTGTCTCTTCAATTTTGTTAGCCAATATAAAGACAATTAAGTGTCCCACACTGGCTCTTCCCAGAGAATAAGATGTTGCTTTAGGCTGACATATTTCAGCAAGGAAGATCTTCAATGAATTCTACCCCCTTGCTTTTGAGGAAGGGCTATAGGAACAGACTGAGCAGTGTTATCCATGACAAGATTGGAACAGACACTCTGAGATGCACAGCTCTTTTATCATAGAATCATAGAATGGTTTTGGTTGGAAGGGACCTTTAAAGGTCATCTAGTCCAACCTCCCTGTAATGAGCAGTGACATCTTCAACTAGATCAGGTTGCTCAGAGCCCCATCCACCCTGACCTTGAATGTGTCCAGGGATGGTGCATCTACCACCTCTCTGGGCAACTATGCCAGTGTTTTATGACCTTTATCATAAAATATGCTTCCTTTTATCTAGTCTGAGTCCACTCTGCTTTAGTTTAAAGCCATTACCTATTGCTACAGGCCCTACTAAAAAGGCTGGGGAGGCTTATCAGCCCCTTTTAAGTACTGAAAGGCTGCGATAAGGTCTACCTGGAGCCTTCTCTTCTCCAGGGTGAACAACCCTGACTCACTCTCAGTCTGTTCTCACAGTGGAGGTGTTTCAAGCTCTGATCTTTTCTGCGTTCCTCCTCTGGACCCCATGTCTTTCTTGTCCTCCAAGCAGTATTATAGATGAGGGCTACTCAAAGATTTAGACTAAGTTTTGCCCAGAGTATGCCAAAATCCTGTTATGTGACATCACTTGCATCTTCATTGAATAATAGAACAGAATCACAGAATAGTTGAGATTGAAAGGGACCTCTGAGTATCATCTAGTCCAACCACCCCTGCTCAAAGCAGGCTCAATTACAGCAGGTTGCCCAGCCAGGTGCCAAATGATGGAGACAACACGGCCTCTCTGAGCAGCCTGTTCAGTTGCAGTAAAAGGTTTTCTTATGTTTAGGTGGGGTTTCCAGTATTTCCATGCTGTTTTCTTCTTGTACTCCAGGCAGCAGCTATGGATTTCCAGCAATTTCCACTATGAAGTTTTGAATGAAATTATACCACAGATGTCCATAAAGACTAACTAAGGCTCTGGTTTGACCTGGTCTCTTTTTCCATAGATATTCTGAAATTGCTGTGCTTGTGCCCATTTCAGTTCTGCTCCCCCCTGTCTGGAATAGAGAAGCTCCATGCCCTCCAGTCTTCTGCACACTCAGACTCTCTTTCTTAACACTTTTATGTTCTCTGTGCTGGTAAAAACACTTCTAAATTAGATCCTACCTCAAACAGGGAATGTTTATTCCACTCACAAATTTAACCCTCCAGCTGGGCATAGGCAGGAGATCCAGGGAAGTAAATTGCCTGTCACAGAGCTTCTCTGAGTCACACAAGTGATCATATGGCCACTGGGCCTACATCTGCAGTCTAGCAGAGGAGCTGGAGATCAAATGGACCTCTTAAAATGAAATTCAAACACACAGACTTCTAGGAAAAGGCTGTTTGATGTTATACGGCTTCTCTATCCACCCTAGGTTGCTCTGAAAGCTCCTGACAGATGGATACCACCTGTTTCCTGGAAGCAGGAATGGGGATCCCTGAGCCTCCCATCCCAGCCCATAAATGCAGACCTTGCTATCACACCCTTAGAGCTTGCTTCATGTCTCAGTCAAATCCACTCTTCACTCCTACTCCCAGCTACTACAGCTGTGGAGATTATTTGTCTCCTCTTTGTAGTCATGCAGGTATTTAAAGACTCAAACATGTTGTCCCTCTATCCAACTTGTTCCCGAGCTAAACAACCCTGAGTTCTTTTGACCTCTCCTCTCAAATCTCGTTTTCCAGATCTCCATTTGTTTCTGCAGCTTTTCTCCTCCTGACCTGCATTTTTGTGAATGAACACTCCCAGAACTAGCCACATCCATAGCTATGACCTAAGTAATGCTGAGAAAAGCATAGGGGTCATTCCAGTGCTTATTTCCAAGGGAGAATGCTGGTTCCTGCCCCGCATCAGAATTTATGTTATGCTGGGATCCACAGTTTCCAAACCCTTTTCATAACATTTGCCGCCTGCCTCAGTCTGTACAGTTGATTTTTCCTGCTTGTGTATGAATTCCTCCTTTGCTTTCACTGAATTGCATCCTCCCTCCCTTTCATTTTTTCTTTCTCAGAACATTTCTCCAATTTGTTTGATCTTCTCAAGTGGAAGCTCTTGCACTGAGCAGCCTCTACAAATACACGGTGCACTTGAAATTCCCCAGTGTTAAAAATATATGCTTGACTGTAAAACACTCTACTTTTTATATGGAAATAGCAGCTCACTGGGACAAAAGTGGCATTGCATTGTATTGGCATGCTGAAGCGATCTGGGAAAAAGGAAAAAATAATACCTATCAAAAATAAGAATACAAAGTTAAATAAATAAAAAAAGCCAATGGGATTGAATTTACAAACATATCAAAAACTTCCTATGCAGAGACATTTACTTTCCATGCGAAAGTAGCTTCTTATCAGCTTTTATCTCTATGCTATATGTTCACTAGACATCTCAGGGGACCACCTGGTTGATACGCTATTGATTTCACAGGGAGGGGAAAGTACAGAACTGACACATACTTCTTTAACAAGTAGCGCAACTACGCACTCACCAGCCATTGGCCTCAAAAAGCCATTCTGTCCTCTTTTCCCTGCTCTCCCATTGTGTTTTCAACCACCACCGACAGATACTTTCAGGCGCCTTCTTTTTTATGCTGCATAGGGGAAGCAGCAGTAATTAATTCTAATCACAGGGAAGAAAAAAACAACTGTAGAGCATGCTCAATGGAAATATATGACCAGAAACTCCCCCCTCATGCTGCTGTCTGTCTGCATCCATAATGCACAAAGGAGTGTGAATCCAAATGGGAGAGGAAATGCACCTCACTCAATATTTTGTTATTGTAGTAGACCAGAAGTGAAATAGAGAAAAATGAAAGCTTTGTTTGAGTTTCCACACAATGCATGTGTAAATATCTCAGAGTTAATGTACATGTTAAATGGCCAGCAGAACCCTGGGAACACATCTGCTGCCGCACTGGGGCAGACAGATAGACCCCCTAAGGACAATACCCACTTTCTGATACTGCTCAATCCGCGATACTTCGTGCATGATACAGGCATGGTTTGACAGTATGTGCAGGCAGAGATCTGTTATAGTGTGCTTTAGGGTTGATTAAAGATAACCACTTCAGGGCTATTTAGAATATAAATATTAGCAAAGTGATAAGCAAGAGGTACCATGTTTTCTTCAGCTTATTCTTCCAGACTTCCTTCTACAAGGAATTTTAAGCCTTGTGAGTTTAAACTCTCCTGTGAGTTACTGAATCCACCCCATTCCACGCACAGCTTGCCCAGGTAAAGACAAATCAGGGAAATTTTAAGCACCTGTGCCCAAAGCAGTTGCCTCATACACCAAATATCCCAATACATTTTGACACCTCTTAGCAAACTCCCAGGTTTTTTTTGCCAGATGCATTACCTGCATCATTCCACAAGATCCATCAGGTCAAGCCTTGCATGTCCTTCAAGCCACATTTGACTGCAAACATTGTGTGCTAAACACCTGCCTCAATAGCACCTCTGAAAGTAATGACATACCTAGTCCTTTTTTCTTTCAAGGTACCTATTGAAATATCTTTCTGAATAGTATTCCTCTTCACTGAGGTTAACAGCTGTGTATCTGTGGCAAAAAGTTACACGAGTCCTCTTGTCTTGTCTAGAGATACTAAGTCCCATTTATTCACCCGTTTTATGCATCTTGTGGGAAAGTATGGAGACATGAATCTGCCAACTCCCCCTCTGGCAGCAATGAAGTAAAATCTTTCATTTTTGAGAGCAAATGGAGTTAAGGGAAACAGGAAAGAGTTTCTACCACTTTCAGAACACCTCTGATGAAAGCGTGCTCAGCAAGAACCTTCCATCATGCATTTGATCCTTATAGATTTCAATTTGGACTCTGTTAGAGAAGCACTCTGTGTAACAGAAAGGGCAGCATAACTTTGTCTCCTCTCAGTCCAGGTTGTAAAACAAAGACAATTCTTTCTTTACCAGCAGTATCCCAAGCACTGACACTGCATTGTGCAAACCATACATTTCAAACTAGCAGGGTTCCCCAGCCAGGCTGCTTTTACAATGAAGAAGCAGTATCAATACTCCAATAAAAGGGATAACAAAAGGAAACGGCAGACATGCTTGGACAGAAAGACTTCATGACAAAGTGCTTGATTCACTCAAGGGTGATATCTGCACAGACACACCAGGAGGAATTCCAGTATAACAGCAGCACTGAGTTTTAGTGGCTAAATCAGAAAGATGCTAAGAAGTCTGAGGCCTCTGATAGACAAACCTGGTCTGCTCACCTTGGTATCCAGGCCCTGGTGTTTAACCCCTTAGCTAGTGTAAGGTTAAAACGTTATTTCATTTCTAGAATAGCAAGAGATGTGCCACTGAACAAGCATGGTTTACTCATAGAGGGAAAGAGACACTACATTCTTTTAAGAAATTCCAAAGATAGAACAGTACCTACGTAGTGATTTTAGAAAAACAGCTATATAAAAATAAGCAAGAAAAAAAAAATCAACATTTTGCCTGCTATAAGTTAGCTGATAGATCTCTCGAAACACAAAATGCAAAAGTTTCTTCATTTAGATATCACCATCTTTGGGCCTAAAGCAAGTCTCTCAATAGCTTGACAACAGAGTTTTATGAGATTTGGTACAGGGATTTAGACATGTATTCCTTTTAACTAATGATGCCTCTAAATTTCACAGCACGCTTTGAAATTGCATACCTACATTCCATTTTACACCCCTTTTTCCTCCCATAAAGGCATATGAACTGGAATAATCTTACAAAACAGCATTAATACTTCCTTTCTCAAAAGATCCAAAATGTTCTAGACTTCTACTTAGCACTAACAAGGAGCTGCCTCTGCATTAAAATAGGAGTAACTACTTAGCAGCATACAGTAACACTAAAAAGACTTTAAGACAAGAATGAAGAGAAAGGAGTCTACATGAGGAGTTCAGAGAGAATAGAAGTTCATTCCTTCTATTGTGCATTCGTGTGCATCACGATTTGGCTAAGACAGAGCTGCTAGAACATCAAACACTGATGTCAGTATTACACATTGTATCATCCAAAGGCACATGGATTTTAAAAAAAGAAGCACTGAATTATTTCTACATCCTCTGAGCCAATGGGAGACAGACAGACAGTCACTCTAGCAAGCACACACACAGTTCTGTGGATTCAGAAATGCTGGAGTCTGGAGAAGTGAAAGGATGGACTTCATCCAACCTTCTGGATTCATGGAAGCTCCTAAATAAGCAGCTCTTTTAATGTCCCACTTCCAGGTGCGTACAAATGGACTCTTCTTAGCTATTCATGGTCACTTTTTCTTCTGGTTTCTACCAGAACAGAGAATAAGAAGAGCAACAAAAGCATGTTGTGCCAAGAAACCAAGAAAACATTTGGTTTGCCCTTGGGTTATACAGAGCCAATGGTCCTTGGAGCAATTTTGACTGGTGTTTATTTCTACTACTTAGTGTAGGCACTCAGGGAAACACTTCTTGTGCTATTTCAGTAGCTTTAGCATCATACTGCATAGAAACTAAAAATTTCTCTGTCCTCATCTTTCTAACACATCACTGGAATGACAGAGACAGGAAAAGAACTCAGGAAAATACAGTGTGTGACTGACTAGCTAGTGGCTTGCATAAAAGGAAATAAGGGAGATGTAATTTTAGGTATTTTATTATACTCCAATTTTCACTCAATCTGATTGTAGCCAGCCATTTTCAGAGTCAATACTTTCTTTCAGAGAAGCTTCAGAAACAGGGGCTTTTCTTTTTTATCAGTATGAGAGTAACCCGTTGCAGTGTTAATTTATACCAAGGAGCAGGTGGAATAACTTGAGGCCAACTTGAAGCTTTACCATTTAATAAGCAATGGGCAGATGCCACTCATTACTGTATGGTATTCTGGGGAAATACTACTTGCTATTCTGGTTTCCACAAAAGGGCCAATGCTCTCGTAAAGGACGTTTGTGTTCCTGCAGATGAGAGAAACTCAGATGATATGAAAAACATTGGTTAATCGGGTAAGTGTCCCAAAAGTATATCTATTCAATGTAAACATACATACGATTAGTCATGAATACTGTCTGATGGGCCTAGAGATGCATTTGCTCATGTCAGGCCTTTCACTTCCTCCTAAAATCTTGAAAAATCACACAAGGGTTCAGGTTCTCCATGATTAAAGGGCAGTAGTTGGTACCAGAAGAACTATCAAAGGAGTCTTATTTTTCAGTTCTTCTGTCACTAATTGAATTACCAGAGTGGTCATTACATTCTTAATTGCAAGTTTCAGGTTATTTTTACAAGCTCCCCCACTTTTTTCTTCCTCCTTTATAATGTATAGGGTCTGCAAATTCCTCTGTGCTGCAGCTGAGATTTCGTATTCCAGGCCATAAAGGGAAGTGGCACTGACTTGGCAGGCACAAGACGTAAGTTCTGTTCTCAGCACTGTAATTTATTTCCTATCTAACTTCGCACATCCCTTTTCCCATAATGCATTTGTACATCTAAGTTGGACAGACTATCAGCAAGGATGGTCTTTCTCTTCGTGTTTGTATCTGGCATCACTCAATAGAGCTCCTGTTTCCTCTTGAGTCTTGAGCAGTATTGTAACTCAAGCAATTAAGAAGAGCAAAAGGCCTGATTATTCTGCATTAAAAAACTCTGTAATGGAACTAACACTGTGCAGATGGGAGAACAGAAACGTCACACAACTATTTTGCTCCATTACACAACAAAGAGTCAACTGGGAGAAGCTCTCTAACAAGCTGGATGTTAGCAATTTTTTTGTCCAGACCACTCAGCAAATACTGATAAATAACAAATCAGTATGCATTTGCGAGTGATTTATTAACCAAAACTAGGAGCTAATGTTGTAGCACAAACTATACTGAAAACAAATGGGTGCGCTGTCACCAGTAGAGGCATCTTGTGGTAATGGCAACTTGGACTGCACTCTGCAGGGCACAGATTTTGCTCTGCCTTCATACAACAGTTAGCACAGTGTGATCCTGGTCCATTACAGGATGTCATGAATGCTAAATTAACACAAATACATATTTAGGAAGGAGCAAATGACAGATGTTTTGTGGACAGCCAGACTGCTGTATTTGGATTACACAGTTCTACTATAGCCCAGGCAGTTCTAAGGAAATACTATAAAGACGCCCAGGATATTTTCAGGAGCTGTCTCATGCAATATTTAAACAACTGAAGTGATTGGAAGCACTGCTAGCATTAGAGAGCATACTTTGCTGGATTCATTTGTGAGCTGTTGCATACAGAAATCTCAACATACAAGAGATCCAGAATCACAGGTAATATCTGACAGAGGTCTTTCTATCTTAAAAATTCAGCCATCAGCATCTGCTGAAATGGTCTCTGTTTTAGATGAGAAAATCTGTTGATTAAACTACAGCTTTAGCTCTGTTTACCACTTAAATACACAAACAACTAAATACATTACAGAGCTGAATAGCATTTCAAATTATATGAGTTTCTGCTTCCAAAAGCACTTAAAAACATTATCCACAGACATATATATATGTTTTCAGTCTTTAATTGACATTGTTTTCCCAACTCCTTCAAGTCACCTGTAATATCAAGTCAATTAAGTATTATTTTCCCAACCTATTTACTGAGCTACCTAGCAATCAATCCACCTACACACAGAGAGAACAAATGCTCATGGGGGATGGTAGAGCTTAAAAAACTGCTGAAAAACTGTCAGCTTTCTCCAGTGGCAGCCAGGTTCACAGCTTTGCAGGATTACACAGCCTGACATCCTGCAGAAAATAAGTCCATGGGATAAAAGCTCCATATTCTGACAGCGCCATTCCTTCTCTGCAAATCAATACACTCTTGCATGGAATGCCATTGCTATTTCAAGTTATACACATTCTAAATATGTTTTGGATTACACTGGTTTAAATAAATAGATGAGAACACATTTCTTTTCAATGTCTGTTCATGAGGTCATCCTTTAAACAGAAACTAGTGGTGGGGAAGGACCATAAATTGGGACACTCAGGTAAATCAGGTTTGGTTCTTGCCATTGTCACACACTTCCTAGCTGACCTCAGGCATGTCATGAATGGCCTGACTCCCAAAGGGGGCTGTACACATGGTGGAGATGCAGTAAATCCCAGGTGCTTGATATCAGCTGGTCACCTCATCTCAGCTCATCCACCAGCTCACAGCATACTCAACTAAATAAACAGTCATCTCTGCATTATATTATGCTTTGTTATGCGTGTGGCAGTGATGAAGGGAACAGAGATGAGATGTAATAAATTGCTTTTCTGTAAAGCTAGTGGAAGTCAGGGTCAGTCAGGCTGACCATTTGCAAAGTCTCACTGTGGTCTCACTCATGAGGAAGCGTATGGGGTTGTTCAGCAGGAAAGCTTGTCCTATCCTCTGCCACATCAGGCTTTGACATTGCTTTGAAAGGAGCTCCCGTTGGAGCTTGACATGTAAGACTCATCCTGTGAGAGGGCATATGATCCCATTGACAAATACATTTTTGTCTATGTGTTCTATTCCCCAACTTTGTAAATCAAAGCGCTAAACCCTTTTTTTCCTCCCGTTGTTTGTCCTGTGTCTCAAACTTCATCCCTGAGCACCAGTAACATCCCTGGCACAAAGGGGCTCCAATTTACACAGGAAAATCTAGGTCTTTCAACATGAACCAAACAGTAATAAATCCTAGCAGTATGCCGTACAAAACCAGCATGAGGCTGAAATCAGAGATGGCTATCAAGCTCTTTCAGAGTGAAAACTATTATTATTTGTATTGCTTCATTTGGTACAATGACAAGTCATACCCCTGTACAAATACGTACATTTTCGGGCACCAACTCAGGCACTAAAACAATAGCAACTGTGACTTGTCAGGTGAGACAAGATCAATCAGGCCAGGATTTGGAGTTCAAATTGCAATTGGAAATATAGCTTCCTGGGAGCTAAAGCAAACTAAATTAAAGGACAGGTATTCACACTGCCAGAGCATCTCAAAATGAAATTTAAAGAGCTGCTTCACAGAGATCGGAGGGTAATGCAAACAAATGCCCACGAATATTTGCTCATATTTTACAAGCCTTTGCTTTGGACATTTTCAGCCACCTTCGGTACTTTAGTGTGTGTTCAAGTGATCCACATTTCATGGTTCAAAAGCCACAGCATTTCAGCTGCAAATGGGTTGTCTAACATTTCCAGTCGGGGAATAATGCCAGATGATTCCCCCTGCTCAGCTGTATCTGTTAAGACAATTCAACTTCTGAATTCAATACCAAATGAAAACTGGAAGCTTCTTTTCTCCTCAGACCACACCAGTTTTAGCAAAGGTGTGTGCTTATTTTTTTCAGAGTGGTGGTACCTTTTTCTTTGCTTTCTATGCTTAGTCAGGGCCGAAGGAAGGTCTAAAACTCAGGTCTCCCGTCAGGATGGCTCTTCTCTGCTTTATCCCTCATATCTGTTCCTCCTTTTATGCTCTCTGTGCTAGTCTTCACTCACTAACCAGTTGGTGTGCCTACGCATCCTGTACAATGCGACACACTGGCATCTGTCACAGCATCACTGAACCTATTGTTTGATGTGGTGCATGCGTACTCTTTTCACAGCACTTCTAGCCTGCCTTTTCATCACATTCAATGCGAATATACCACAAGGAAGGAACTGAATTTCAGTTTAAATCAGCCACACTGACGACAGTTCTGGAACAGACATTTTATCCCTTATTGTTCTTTTTCATAAGAAAAACACATTGCCTTCCATAAATCTTTTCTGTGAGTCCACAGGGTCATCTATTTGCCAAAAGAGCAATTATTGATTATTCCCAGTCTACAGCTTCTGTCGCTGATCCTGAAAGAGTGTGTCCATTTCCAATCCGAGCTAAGGTTACGACATGGCTTTTGTCGTCTGCTTTCCTGGAAAACAGCAATAGCTCAACAATATCCACAACCAAGGCAGTGTTGTAAAGCACCAGAAAGAATGGGTTCTTAGTGAAGGATGTTCTTTTATTGGAATCCCATGTTTTAGCGAGGTTGATGCCCTGCATATCAGTCAAATCGCTCTAAGTGCAGTCCAACCTCTGAGTCTGTCAGAGCAGGAATCTCTGCCAACTCTTTCTAGCACATTAAGGCTTAAAGGAAAAATTAAGCAGTGTTTCAAAATACCAGTTAGGCATAAGACTTAGCCAGGCACTTAGAGTAATGATCAATCACTTCAAATTTCAGATATGGGTGTTCTGATCCTTCTTGCTCACCAAATAATCACATTTTCTCACCAAGGGACAGTAAAGGACATGGATCTGCTAACTGATGCTCAGAGGTTTTACATGAAAACCTCAGCCATCGCTGGGACTGACTGGCCCCAGGAAATGCCAGTGTCACTCCTTCTTAGATCATTAGTTTGAATCAATTATGATGGTTTGAAGGGGCCACTGTGAAATGAATTGTTAATAATCATCATGTGTACAGACAGCATTTTGGAGCGGGTTGGGATGCCCCATGTCAGCCTTTACTTTATGTTCATGTATTTAATCCTCATATCAGATAATTCACACCCATTTAAGAGTACCAGCCTGGGAAAATAAATCCTCAGATAACCCACACAGTCAAATAATCCACCAAATCAGATGTGGAGGAATGACTGGGGATAGGGAAACTATTAGAAGAGAAGGCACAGATTGCGGAAGTCAGAAGCAGTAGAGCTTGTAGGGGAAAAAGGATGCTAAGGTAAAAGTCCCCTCATCTGACCCATAAGCGTGGGCAGAGACCACGCTGCTCTCTGAGCATTTTGGCTTGTTTTTTTTTTCCACAGAGAATGAGCAGCCTGTTCATGAGAGAATGTAATCCTATATGGAATAAATGAGATTTGAAAACTGCACATTTTCCACCCACACTACAATGGGCATTATTGCTGGCAGCCAGCAGTGGGAATAGCTGGATAGACAACCAGCCTTAATTAGGAGGAAGGCATATTCTTCTCAGGAGAAAGGCAGGCTTGCAAATGCTTGCATCGAGCACAGTCCATGGATTTTAGCTGTAGCAGCATTTACAAAGCAAGATCTGATTGAAAATGAATACACTGTAGACCATCATTTTCAAAATCCTGCACAGGCTATTCCTCCAGAGAAGCAAAGGAGGTCAGGATTTCAGATGCTGTTGCTTCTTACTCTATGAATTGTAGGTGATGCATTCATCCAAAATACCAAGTGTCAGAAACAAGGGCCACAAGTCTCTGTAAGACCACTGAAACATCACAGACTGTCATTTGATCAGCTCAAGTGGAGCTGGAAAACTGTTCAGGACTCTCTTGCTGGGTTTCTGTGTGGCATTGGTATGTGTACCCAAACTTGGTTTGCACTGATGCTGGGAATGAGCAAGTTGCACTGTCTGTGTAAGGTGTGAGCAATTTCACCCCCTTAAATCACAATGGTGCTATTAATGGAATTTCCTTTAGTATCAGAAGGGGCTAGGAAGGCCTGTCTGATCAAGAGTTACCTAAAGTAAATATGGCCCTTCACTCTTGGCACATCTCCGGCTGACCCTCAGAAGCATTAGTCCCTCACAGAGTCCACCACTGCCTTGGCTGCCAGAGCTGACATAAGAGATGGAAGAAGTTGTTACTAAAAAGCATTTTGCAAGAGGATTTCTCATTAAGCTCAACATTTATAGAACTGCTTTGATGCCCTTCCTGCATTTGTGTTGTTTTTACAAAACTCTTTGAAAACAGAAAACTGGTTATTGTTGGTGGTGAAAAGCTGAAATGTTGTGCTGTTTATCCTGCTTTAGAAGTGTTTCGGCTGCAGACATCTGAACCTGGCTCCATTTCACTTCTGTATGGCTTCCAGCCTCCCCTGGAGACAGACGCACAGACACATAGCCCTGTCCTCTGCCCTCCCACTAGCAGTCTGCCACCAAGCCAGGAGGTGCTGCTTCCTCTAAAGTAGTTGTCAATGTCAGCACATGAATCCACTGACAGATGGAGACTGAAAGTCATGAAAAAAACCCAGTCCTGCCCTAGAGATCAAATCCATCAGCTTCCCACCATGTCTCACTCCTCTTGCTTGCCTAGAAACTGACTCCCTAGGTTCCCCTGGAAGACAAATCTCCCTAGGGCCAAAGCACAAAGCTGCCAAGTAGCTGGCTGAGCCAGGGTTTTGTTGTTTCACACTGTAATTACACATTAAGATTTGGAATGTTTTTCTGGTGTGTTATTTTAGAGGCAGCTGAGTCTCTCCGTCCTGTCCCATCCAGATGGTGCTCCAACTGGATGCGAATCTTCAGACAACACTTTGCAAACTCAAACTAAAAACCCAACAACAACAACGAAAGATGTAACTGAGTGAATTCTGTGCCTGTGAAAGAAACACAGCTATGAGAGGGTGAGAGAAAGAGCCAAATCCAGTGGAATGCCCTGTTTTGGGGGTAGGTGCTTATCTGAAAGATGATTCCCAAAAAGTGGTACCTCCATTTTTGGAGCAAAGCAGTTACATCTGATTTTGGGAAGAACCTCGCCTTATCATTTGGGTGTCGGCTGTTCAGAGAGTGTGGGTTGGAGTGGCCCTTTGCAGCAGGACTCTGTGGTTTCAGTGATAGTAAGGCTCCAAGACTGAATAGAGCGTAGTGTTAGTCTGGGCGTTTAGACAAGAATGCCATAAAAAAGGGAGGTGTCAGTAGGTGCTTTAAAAGATGGGCTCTAAAAGATGGTATTTAAAAGTAGGTCATTTTGGAACATAATTTTTGAAGGGTATGAGAGAAGTCCCTGTGGATTTTGGTTTGGGTACCTGAGTTGTTTCCTAGGTCCTGACTTTAGATCCTGTATTTTACAGAGCAGATGCAAATCACCTTCACTGCCTTTCCACCAGAAACTGCAACAACCTCTGTACCACTGCTTTCATAGTTCTCCTATAGACTCACCTCTGAAGAACAGCAAGCAATAGCAGGGACCTCCATGAAGTGGAGACCATATCAGATTTAAGCATTCTCATGAAGTCACCAACTGTAACTGAACTGTATGTCAGCGCCCACATATGTCTTTGCTTCCAAAATACCAAGCCAGCATAGCCTGTGTCCAAAGTTAAATATGATGAAGTTGCTGTAGAAGTTGATATACATTGTTATTATTTGGGTTTGGTTTTCTTTTATTTTTTTTTTTTTTTTTTCTTTGAAACTCATTAACAAGAAAACTCATTTTAAACTCATTGCCAAGAAGATCTGTCTGTTAGAAATTAATTGAGACCATAAAGCTGTATAGATAGGAACAGTAGTTGGAAGCAAACACTGAGTTTTGATCCCACAAGGTAAAGGATAAAGGATTTCTACTCCTTCCTGAACACCCATCTGACTATTTACATCAATTCATTTTGATGAGTCCAGAGCCTGGGGAGCCAGCATGACGCCTGATGCAAGAATAGCGAGCTAGTACATGACAATCCAGAAGAAACTAAATTTGAGCTCCTTTCAGATCGCCTACCGTGTGATTATATAGGAAGACCCTCCATCTAAATGGCTTCACGTTAATTTTCGTCATCTGTTTCACACTTCCCTCCCTTTATCTCCCCACTTCTCCAACAATATAAATGATGTTGGCTCGGACATATTTTCTCTCCAGCAGTTCAATAATTTGGAGACAGTGAAGCATCAGAGCTCTCTGTTGGAAAGCACATTCAAACATTTACTATTCACTCCTACGCTGATTACTTACTTGGAGGGCTTAAAAAATAATAATAGCAACATTAAAAAACAACAAAAATTGCACAAACCCAACTGAAACCAAAAATGGGAATATGGAAGTGCACAACATTAAAATAAATTCTGGCTCCCTTGCCAAACTCATTAATAATTTTGGCTTTCCAAATAAAAAGAAGATTTGGATTGCTCTGTTCTTCAAGTATCAAAACATCCAATTAACACAGCTAATTAGTGTCACAAACAGCAGTCAAAAGAATGGTAATTTAGATTCAGGATTTCAAAGGTTTCTTAATCCCAGGCCAATGCAACTAATCTCTCAGAGGCTGAAAGTGTTTTGTTATTGCAATGCAATTGTATAGTGTCCCATCAATTAGTGGCACTGCAGGCAACAGTCGCTTGCATGATTCATTTGTCTAATCAGAACACAAAAAGAAGAGAGGGAGGGGGACAAAAGGGAACAGAGAAGTCTAGCTCCTTAAAATATGCAGGATCAATTTTTCCAAATAATTTAGACCATAGCTGGAAATGATTGAGAATAACACTATGTCCTTCCCAAAACCCAGACAGCAGGCTGAAGGGGTTTTGATAGTTTTTGAGAGATTAATAGGACAGTAAAGCCAGCCACACAAGTGATATTAGCTGCCTTGCAACTAGATGTGTTGGCTGATATGAATGTTTCTTTAGAAAGGGAGGGAGGAAATATGTTTAAATGAAGACATCCCTTCCTGACCAATCTTTCCTTTTGGCAGAAAGCGCACAAAAATGGCAAAATTCTCAGCAGACAGACACTGTTACATCCCCATCATAGTCCATTGCGCATTATCCCAAAACTCCTGGCAATCCCAAAGTTTCCCACATATATTATGATGTCACTCACATTTCCAAAAGCCCAGTTTTCCAGTGGGATGGGAATTGAGGAGCACTCAACACCTCTGTAGGGATCACTGTTCTTGTCTTGGCTACAGAACTCAAGTTACCAAATTAAGACTTGAAGGTGTATCTGCAACACCCAAATGATTGTTCAGATCTTGCATCAGCTCTGTTTTAAAGGTGAAGACCCTTGGAAAATGAGAAAGGTAAAAGTCCAGATATAAACTGTCTCTTAATTTGCCATGTTTCTCTGTACATTCTAGCCCAGCTCAATCCTAGTTTCTAAACAAAACTTAGATTTTTACCTCCTTCCATACTCCACTGCCTGGCCCTTCCCCAAAATGTAGCAATCTTTTAGCCTTCTGTTTAATTTATCTTTATTTCACATTAAAAAGCTTGAATTTCATATTATACCTTCCCCAGCACCAGCAGACTGCCTTGCACCTAATCATGGAACTACAGAATAGTTTGAGTTGGAAAAGACCTTAATGCTCATCCAGTTCCAAATCCCCTGCCATGGGCAGGGACACCTTCCACTAGAGCAGGTTGCTCCAAGCCCCGTCCAACCTGGCCTTGAACACTGCCAGGGATGGGGCAGCCACAGCTTCTCTGGGCAACCTGTGCCAGTGCCTCAGCACCCTCACAGGGAAACATTTCTTTCCAATATCTAATCTAAATCTAACCTCAGAGTAATTCTTGCTCTGGCCTATAATTACCTATAATTACACAATATATACACTATGTATATACACCATAATTACCTATAATTACACAAGTGACCTTGCAAGTCACTCATGCCTCAGTTTCCCTGACTTCAAAACAGTGTTAAGTAGTTCCAGACTGCTCTCCAAAGAGATGCACAGAGTACAGATGCCCCAAAGTGGTATCAGAGCTCTAGAATCAAACCATTATGTCCTATGAGCATGACAAGTTGAGGGAATTATGACAAAGACGTTTTAGAATAAAAGTGGAAAATCAAAGAGTTAATTTAAGCAACCTCTATGGAGAACTGGACCTAGAAGAACTGGAGTGAACCAACCATGTTACAACAATGTTTTTTCCTTCCACATATGCACACACTGACCCATACCTCCTCATAAACAGGGGCTTTCTGCACCAGTTCACACTGGGTACATAGCTATTCTTCCAAACCATCATAATTTCTACTGCAGAAGTAGCTGAGGGCTTCACAGTTCTGGATGCTTTTAGTTCAGTCACAAAATAGAGTCTATGCTTAGAAAAGGCTGGGAGTGAAACATTCACTACAAAGTAGTTGGTCCTATCCATAGTATCCTTTCTTCATGTCTGAAAAAGAGTGAGAAATCCTAAAAGCAAGTGGGCTTGAATCAAAAGATCAAGCAGTTGGAAAACAGATTCTTCATGACAGGAGGGAACCTTTGCCCTCCCCAGTCCCAATTTCTAGCTCCTGCATTGGACCTGCCATATAACTGCACTTTATTAGATTGCATTGAACAAGGCAACCCATGAGCAGAACAGGCTCTGCCATGAGTTAAGTGCATGGCCAAATGTAACTGAAGTCAAGAACACGGAACATAGAAAAGCTCGGAGCACTCTGTGCATGAGCCCAGTAAATGATCTCAGTATCAATTCTGGTCCAGGCAAAGCAGGCATAAAAGGTATTCAGAGGTGAAAAAGTTAATATACAAATACAGCGTTCACTCTTGAAACCATTACCATGTTTTAAGGCATAAAGCACTAACGAAGACGTATAGACTCAATCTCATGGACTTTATAGACTGAATCTTTGCCTCACTTATATTAAGCTCTGGTTGCTCTTGCCCACTCAATCATCCTTAACATACTCATTGGCATCAACCACTTCTTTTGTCCTATACACACAGAGATCCTCATATGCTGCAGATTTTGACACAAAGTCTAAAGAATGGATAATTATTAAAGGGTGCTTTGTAGTGACTGGATTCGATACTGGTTGGGTTAAGCTGTTGCCATTTACTCAAGAAAAATTAGGAGAAAAGAGACCTTTAGGAAGCCCAGACAAAGCAAAAGAATTCTCTGAACAGTATGCCTGATTAATGCATATTATTTGAAATGGTCCAAATGGGAACCTTTTCTATGAATTCCTTTATTATTTATGGACTAAGGAATTCTCAAAGTCTGCCTGCATTATTTTCACAACAGAATGGCCGTTAAAAAAGGAAGATAGAATCTATATTAATTTCTAGTTCAGAGTCTTTCAGGATTCAGACCTCAAAGGCAGGTATCCTTGGCAAAGAGGTTGCCATCATTGGGACATTTATACCATTTCTTTAAGAGCATGGAATCCCAGAGCCACCAAATCACTCAATAACACTAGGAACACTGATCCTTAACACCACACCCCCTCACACTCCCTACCCTAAATCTCAGTACCACTCAGTTAAGCCGACACTAAGGCAGGATACTCTGCAGCACATACACATACAGGTGACAGAACCGAAACACAAAAAAATGGTAAAACCCCTCAATTTCTGAGCATTAAGTGTTAAAATTATGTGGCGCTTCAACTGTTGTTCTGCTATTGTACTAAGAACAATTGCCATCAAATGATTCAAGGCACCTCCTGGTTCTGCCTCAAAAGAGAAAGTGGTGCTTTGATCAATATCATAGAATCATAGAATAGTTAGGGTTGGAATATGGTTCAACATTCTTCACCTCTTGCTCCAGGTTGATAACAGAGCTCATGGAAAAAGAGAATGAAAAGGTAGGAGCAGTTACCTCAAAATAACTCTGCAAAAGTTAGCAGGTAGCTGGTGAAGTCAGATTTTAGCTGAAATCCTGCTTCGCGGCCCTACTGAAGATTGAGCAGTAAGGTGCACTCCTGTTGTTTCGCTAAGTAGACAAAGCCCATGCTCATAAACAAACACATATAGTCAAGACACATGGTATGTTTCTGAGGTATAAAATGGAAAAAATATTGGCCTTGATTTCTAAAGCAGCCTAAAATTGAGGAACATATAGGAACTCAAAAGTACTTTTTATGTAGGGCACATTACCTTGTCCTTTCTTGATGTGTTTGGAAATGTGTAATAGATTCATAGCAAGAAAAAATATCTTGAGGTCTGGACTTCCTAGTGTTAGTGAGTCTAAGACAGGTGCTGAAATATAATCTTAGCATCATTTCTATGTATATTATTTCACAGTTAATAGATAGGTACATAGATCTACATTACAATTAATAAGCCTAGCCAGGGAAAAGTAGGTCCCACAGCACACCTTTCAGAAGTAAGCCGTTATTAATCAGCATTTTAACGAAGCATAATTACAACAGCTTATGGCTCCCACCAGGTAAAGTAATAATTATAGGTGCAACCAAATAAACAGGGAAAATAATTACCCATTTCTCAGAGCTAATATTAATTTAATCATACTCAGAGTGATGGCTAGACAGACAGCTCAGTGATTTTGCACTGCCAGCTAGAAAAACTGTTTAAAACAGAGATCACAGTTGCCCTTGCCAAAAAGAGGGGAAGGTACACAGTCTTTTTAATTTCCAGGACAGGTTCCAGATTTCAAACAGGCAATGTGGTTATTCACTGGGCAATGAAATTCTTCCCATATGCCCTGTGTATAAGGAGTATATCTTCTGGGAAGAAGAGGTGAAACACCTTGGATGGATACACGTAGCAATGCTGGATGGACAGCATGAAAATAAACAGTTCTGAGCTGGGTGAGGCCACCCAGATTAGAGAAAGGGCCCCCAGAATATCTGGGTTGTCTGCAACAGCAGGGGATTGGATTCAAGGATGGCTGCTTACACTGCTGGACAGTAAAGCAGACTTTGCACTGACAGACACGTCCAGACAGATGGTCCAAAGGCAACCACGCAAAGGGTGGGCAGGACACCATAATTCCAATGACTCTTGTATCTGCTTGACAGGAGAATTAGCCACTGGCAGAGGAAGACCCCAAGTTAGTCCTGCCACCATGACTGGCTTAGAGTAAACAGCGCCGATCAGATGGATCAGCAGAAACCATTTAATAATTACTTGCCAGGGCAATTTCTGCTCTGCTGTACTTGCTATCCATGGAGAGCAGCAGACACAGACACACCAAGTGCTGCTATAATATCTGGAACACTCTAGGCTTCCTCGGGATTACGGTGGCTGGTAAGCACACCCCCTCCTGGACTCAGTGAGGCTTTCTGATTGCATTTGGGATCCCCCACTGCACTGACACTCTGCCTTTAGCAAGCAAGTCCCTAGCATATGAAATAAAAATAAACCAAAGCTTTTGAATTTGTTTTCATGATGTTCCCATCTCACTATGGGAACACAAACAAAATAAAGAGGTTGATGATAATTTATCGCACACAGAGGAAGAAAACCCTACAGCTCAGTGGTGATTTTGATTCCAGATAAAATACTATTAAATATTAATACTTTAATGAGTCTAATACATGCTGGGTTTACCTGGTGATCCAAAGGAAGGAGGTGGGGGTCAGGAAGTGCTGCTAAGCACAGGCTGTTCCTCCAAAGAGCTGTAGGATTTGGCACATATTTGTAGCTACACTTCAACCTGAAAGACCAACTATGCCTTTCAACAGCATTGATTCCTCAGCCTGACACAAAAGTCAGTCAGCACAGGCATGTCTGACTCCAACAAAACAACTGGGAGGAGCAAACTGACTGTTTTGGGAGTTCACTAACGTGGTTCAATGAACAAGTTCAAATCAACAAACCTCTATGAGTGTTGTAGTGTTGGGCTGTCCTGGTGTGGAAGCCAGGCTATGCTCAAAGCATGCACTTCAAGTTCAGGAGTGAAGCATCCTTTGGCTTAATCAGAACAATTCCTTCATTCTTATTCTTTCCCCATCTCTTTCTTTTTCCTCAAGAATTCCCAAGCCTGAAAACATTCAATTGTGTTTCATATTTAGCAAAGTGACTTTGTGCTTTGCACATCCATACTGAAGTCAGAAGACGAAGGAAGAAAAGTAAGGCACTGGCCAAGGACAAAACAAAAAAAAAAAAAAAAACCAACCAAAAATAGAAAAAGGAAAAAAAAAAAGAAAACTATAAAAAGAAATGGGGGATAATTTCTGCAATTAATAAAAACACAGTGATGTAAATATCCTGTAAGAAACTGTGTTCTCCTGAGGAGCTCCAGAACTAATCGGCTGGGAGAAGGTTTGTTATGTTTCAGCTACGCTAAAGCAAATCCCAAAGCCTTTTTAGCTTCACCATCACTGAATGGAGGCTTATGCCACTGTAATTTGGGCTTCAATTGAAGACATGAATGTCAATAGAGTCAAGAGGTTTGGATACAAGTAGGGTGGAAAATTTACCCTGAGGGAAAGATTTTACCCCTTACAAAAGCTGTAAAGCAAGGATTATACAAAGAATGAAGCTATATTGCCAAAAGCAGGATATTTAAACCCCCCAGGCAACTTCTATGTAATTTTATTATTCTTTTAATTTAATTTCTTAAAATCTCTTTCTCTCACCACTCCAAACAGCAACCATGGAATAATGCACTAGAAGAAGACTTGGTGGGGCCAAATCCTCATCAGCTGAAGCACTCTGAGCTCAATTTGAACTTATAACATGCCTGCACAAGGCTCTGAATCAAGTATTTGCCCTATGTACAGCAACTTTTCTTTGCAACAGAGGGAATTCAGGGTCTGAGGGCCTCAAACTGTTCTGCCACAGAGCCAAAGGCCTTAACTGAACGGAAGATGGAGAGGAACAGCTAACCTCCTGTCCTGCTGCCTTCCCTTTGCATGGCACAGAATAAGTAAGGAAAAGGCTGCCAGTGCCTACACAATACTTGAAAGCAATAGATACATGACTTGTATGTCTGGGTTGTCCACATAGGTGTTTTTGACCTAAAACGCTGAGCCAGATTCCTTCAGGCCAGATGTGCAAACAGAGCTAAAACCTCCACAAGGAGTAAAGGTGCAATCAGGACTCCTAGGACATTGCTGGAATTAAAAGGGGTTCAAACCTTTGGTGTTTTACAGAGTCTTGGGAAAAACTTTTCTGCACTTTAAATGCTTCTGAAAACCTTCACCCATCTTTTGCCTCAGTTCACCTATTTTAAGTACAGTAATAAGCATCATCCCCATCTCAGAAGCGTGCTGTGACATTTCCTGAATTACATTAAGCAACTCTCATGAGAGGGCCAATGGGCAGAAAATTCTTTACGTAACTATTGGTGAGGAGGAGAACTTACCCCATGCTAACCATGGTTACATTTCACAAGGCTGAAAGTAAGTATATAAAGTGTCTTAAGCATATGGTTCATATTCAGCTGCTGTCTAAAAATGTGAAGCCTCTATTGAATTTCCCCAAAATCTTTCTCCTTGGAAGCTTATGTGATACTCCAAGTAGCTGTAGGAGTCTTTCCAGGTAATTCAAATTCAGAGCTCCTGCTGCTGGCTGGCTGAGTCACTTTGTCGTGGTTTAAGCCACTATAATTCACCCAGTTCGCTCACTCCCTCTCCTCTCTTTCTTCCCCCCACTCCCAGGGGGAACGGGGAGGAGAATCAAAAGAATGCAACTCCCACAGGTTGAGATAAGAACAGTTTAGTAACTAAAGTATAACACAAATCACTACTGCTACCACCAATAATAATAATGACAAGGGAAATACAAGGAAAGAGAATACAACTGCCCATCACCCGATACCAAGCCCAACCCAGCAGCAAACTCCACCCTTCTGGGTCTCTGCCCTCCATTTTTACATCCTGGGCATGATGTGCTGTGGTATGGAATACCTCTTTGGTCAGTTTAGGTCAGGTGTCCTGTTTCTGTTTCCTCCTGGCTTCCCCTCCTCCCTGGCAGAGCATGAGACTCAGAAAGCCCTTGGTCAGACTAAACATTTGAGCAGTAACTAAAAACATCGGTGTTATCAGCGCTGTTCCCAGGCCAAAAGTCAAAAACACAGCACTGCACCAGCTACCAAGGAGAAAAATGACTGCTACTGCTGAACCCAGGACACACTTTCACAAAGGTTTCCCATGCCACTTTATTTTGAAGGATGTTACCTTAACTTCAAATTCCAAGAAAAATAATACAGGGAGGGTTTTGCTTAGCCTGGATGTAAGTTTAATGCCTGGCTGATCAAAGCAGGCTCCCTCTATCCTGTGTAATATCTGACTTCACAGAGCTACATTAGCAAACTTGTTCTTCCACAGAGAAGGAAAATGGACTGGCACAGCATGAGTCATGAGGGGTCAGCAAAGATGCAAAAACATCCATCACAGCCAAATACTGCTTGAAGACAGGACAGAGAAGAACTGGATAATCAACTCCTCTGCAAAGAGAAACCTGAAGTCCAAGACAGCTTTACCCAGCTGTTTTTATCTGGCTTTGGATAAAAACTGCACCATACAGTGAATCAGCAAAGTATCTCTTCCTGCACTCGCATGCAAGAACTTAGAGGGGTTACTTTGAGGAGAAAATTCATTTATGTTTTGCTTAAGTAGTAAATGGAAAATATGAATGAGGTTCCTAAATCAGCGTCCCTTCCCGTACTCTCTACCTTATTGCCTGAGCTGATGTGGCCTTGCAAGAGGACCATATGGGTACCACCTTCCCCCTTGTGTCCCCCTTGTGACCTGATAACTCTTAAGCAGAACACACGATCAAAGAGAGAGCTGCCACCCTCATTTATCACCCCTTTCTCCCAGGCTACACAGCTTACAAAGAATTGCAGGTTTTTCCAGGTTACAGTATTTTCTGTGAAAGCCTAGGCTCTGGGAGCTATAGGATTATTTGAGCTTTCCCCAGCATTCATTTAAAAATGCAATTGTAGGCTTCACAGTTGGAGAGAAAAGCTTAATAATGCAACTGTATGCAGAGCTAAAAACAGACTCAAAAAAAGACTCAAAAGACTCCCAAATACACCTGGCAATGCGGAATTCCAGGTTTACTGGTGCACTCCCTTTACTTTGAGGTTTTCCTGCACACACAGGGAAACAGAAGAGAGAATTAAAAAAGAAATAAATTAAGAGGAAAACATAACTGTAAAAGTTGCAAAACATTGAGGCAGGAATTAGGAGAAGTTGCAGTGCCAGAAATTAACTTATTTACAAAACCTGCCTGGGTTGCCAGGGTCCCTTTAACTGAACACACTCAGCACAAAAACGCACCCACGCTGCATGCAATGAAAATGCCGATGAACGTCATCACTGTGCAATGGCTTTAAAACTGATTTGTGGGAGGCTGAAAGATTTTGCTTCACCTTCCTTAGTGGGGAAGCCAGACAGAGCTTTAAGCTTTATTGACTCTGGTATTATAATCACAGTTGCTGGTCTTTCAACCTGTTCCAGAATTGGAGAGAGGTTTTCTTCTCTGTATGACTAGATACAGTAGCATGGTCGATTCTGTGCTGAATTGAAATTCATCAGAGTCTGCTTTGTCTCAACAGAGTAATAAAAGCCTAAGATGTTATTATGCATGAAATGGTTATGGAGCTAGTGAAAGTGTTGTTTTTCCCCCCTGTTGCAAAAAGGGGAGGAGAGGGGAGATATCTGACCTGACAATAAAAAGTGACTGAAAGATAAGTTTTTTATATAAAATTGGCTCTACCTGAAAAAATGTGTGAGGGAAGCAAAAGCATCAAATGGATCTCAGAGGGGCTCAAAGGATGAAATGAGAACCTCATGAAGCCTTGGTGCTGCTCAGTGCAGGGGATCTGTCTAATATCTGTCTCTGCTTATAGATAACCCGGTGTTTAAATACAGCCACAGTCTGCATGTTTACCTCTTTTCTTGATCTTTTTCTAACATGAAACATTAATGGGTCCTCCAGGGCTACCTCAAATCCTGCAGAGAATTACGTACTCATGTTAGCACCGTGTCCCAAATGAGTGTTTGTAACAGTTCCTCATGAGATCAAAAGGCCTCAGCAAGATTCATCTTCCCTAATATAAACTAAATGGTAAAACTATATGCAGTGAAGGAATGACTGTGGGTGGGAGAGAACCACTATTACAGATCAAGACACCTTGATCTTTGGAGGCTCATCTCTCCCATCACTAAATACCTGTGATTTACACAGCATTTTGTGTTGATTGAGGTAGACCAGTGGCAATGAAGTAGTGGTAAATTCTGGCTGCATGCGCAGTGGAAAGGGAGCACCTAAGACATGCACTTGAGGATGAAGTGAACACCCTGTGAAGCCTTTCTCTCTGAGTGCCTGTTAAAGTTAATTAGTAATTAAGCAATAGAATGATATACAATTGCACAAAAGACATACACATATACATAGGTAAGTACCATGCACTACTGTGTATCTTTCATGTCTGTGCAGTGGCATGTATACAGAAAATACAGACATAGGATTAACACTGACCTCAGTGAAATGGGTGGAAGCTACATTGCCTGGATGGCACCCAGACTCTGATTGTGGCTGTGGCCCAGAGGCACCCACCTCAGAGACAGCTCCAGAACAGGGCTGCCTACACCTACATATCAACACCCCTCGGGCCAGACTCAGTTCCTTTGGTCCACACCTGAGCTGAGTGGGTGATGCTAGCTTTAAAGCCATGTTAAACATCCTTGAGCCACTAAACACTTCCATGATTTCGAAGGAGGTAATAACAGAGTCCCAAACACATGCTAAGCATAACAAGAATGTCCCTGTGCTTTTCTAAATAGCAAAGCACAAACCACACATTGTTTACCCCCCTGATAAAGAGGATCATGAAAGTGCCTGGTCTCCAACCCCCTTGAATCCTCTCTGAGGGGGGCTTTCAAAGCAATAGCTATTAAAATGTTACTGCCATTTGTCTAATGCAATTCCATGCTCCACATCCATCTTTGGAGAGCTGACTTTCATTAACACTTCAAAAATAATTTAAGGTTTTCGCGGTGAAGGTTAGAAACTTTTCACAGCTCAGAGCTAATAGCTCTGCTGTTTACATGCTATAATGTCTTGATAACCTTTTCAAACACACTGTGGCCGGCAGCTGGGACCTGTCCCTGCTATTTTTGTTCCCAGAGTGTAACAGCAGAAATATGATGACTTTGTGCCCCTGAAATGGTCACATTTCTTCTCTTTAGGCATTGCTTCCACTACAGCACTAACAGAAAGGGCCTCACCTTTTCAAGAGGCTCCTGATGTATTGAAATAAAGCCCTGGCTGTCCTTTCCCTGGAGAAATGAAACAAGCTAATCGCCTCACTGGAAACCCAGTTTCAGGGGGCATAGGAGGAGGTCAGGCATTCTGCCTTTCCTATCTAGGGGTGACTTGGAGAAGACAGTAAACCTCTGTGAACTATTTTGCCTGGAAGAATATGTATAGGATTCTTGTTTTCAGCTGCTGGATGGACAGAGTCATAATCCCACTGTGTGTATTCTGACACTGCAGCAAAACAAGACCTACAGCTCTCTTACTTTGCTTTACTTGAGCTGTGTACAGATTACGAATCCTTACTGGAGATACGGCAGGCTGGCAAACAATAGCAGAATGCTGTGGCATCCACAGGCTTGGAAATGGTGTCTCTGTCAAAAAGCAGGAATCTCACTTGCTCCAGTCTCCCGCTCACTCAAAAGCTGGAACAAGGAGGCAGGGATGCTGCAGTATCTACATGCTAAAAACAGATCCAATTTCAGCATACTGTCCTTAAAATGACTTGGCCGAACAGTGCCCTCAGATACAATTCACATGGAAAGATTCAATACCATGGAGAGCTCCAAGACGGGTTTTCTCTCCCCTAAACCCAGCAGCAAATAAATACAGCTGCTCCAAACTGATAGTGAGTAAAGGCCCTGAAGCTGAGAGCATGGGACCAGTCCACTCTTATTAAGTTAAAGCATTAAAAGTCCTGGACAAGCTGTAAAAAAAAAAAAAAAAAAAAAAAAAAAGATGACATGATCAACTCAGTCAAATTTACAGCAGACCTGGGGGCACATCCGCGGTGTTCTCTCTCCTCGGAGATCTGCTAGACACAGCCTTGGAGCCGCCATAAGCACCACAGCACGTGCTGCAAACAACAGGGTAAATGAGCCCTAAAAGGAATGGTTTTAATGATCATCTTTCTCCTTTCGGGCAGGGATATGAAAGACAGAGGTTAGTTTGTGACAAGTTCCCTGTAGCCCTCTCGAATCCATTCAGAGACCAGATGAGGAGCGATTATGAGTTCTTCCCAGTCTCGACAGGTTTACAAAGGGCCCAGTGACTATGGGTGGCATGAGCTGCTGCCTTCACAGAGGATTTGACCTTGAGAGATGGAGCTGCATATGGGATCCTAGAGAGTGTAGTGTGAAGTATTTCTTGCTACTACCACGTAGCTTGAAGGCAAGTACAGGCTTTTGATCTCCATCCAAGTGCTTTAATTTTTTAAGGTTGAGAAGTGATGACAAAAGCTTTTAAAAGATTCTTTGGCTTGGAAAGAGAGGGGAGTAAATCAAAGAGTAGGGTATACATCATAGAATTTATTGTGGCTTATTTAGGAAGCTTGGATAAATACTCCATGAAAGCTGCAAATTCAGCAGAAATTTTCCAAGGAGTTAGTGTAGCAAATGCAAACATACAGTGATCAGGCTACAGAGCAGCAAAACATAGTCATTGTTGATTGAGAGACCTAAGTGATGAGACCCACTGAATTAGGTCAGCGATTATGCCCCTTCCTGCTCTAGATTTAGGTTGCGCAAATGACTTCAAGTGAGGTCATTTTCAGAGTTCCTGCAGTTGCCATTGGGGCCATATAATGGACATGAGAAAAGGAGCCAAGAACTACCCAACAACTTAGATCAACTCTAGAACTAGGTCAACATACGGCAAAAAGAAAATTGAAGTCAACAAATGCAAAGTAATGTTCATCGCCACACGATCCTTGGAATCCCTGCTAAGCCTAATTTATATAAATGGCTTCGAGAAGCTGGCTACAAACTGGTTAAGCCTGCTGACAACACAAAACTGGGGAAGTGGACATGGAGAGGAAAGAAAAAAGGCAAACAAAGAAACTACAGTCCTTAGCTTTGCTGGGTAATTTGGACAAGGTGCTGCAAATAACTCTTAATGTTGACAAATGCAAAAGCAATACAATTTATTTACAAGATCTCAGGACAAAATGGGAATTGCCTTGGACTTCAGCAAGGGGAAGCTAAAATGGCTACAGCAGGAAGACAGCAGCCTTTTCTCACAAAGGCCATGTGGCACAGCCATGTAATTGATTTTTAAGCTAAGAAAGGAATCAAGGTGAACAAAAAAAGGAAAGCAACAACATTAAGGTTGCTTAAAGATAACCCCATAAAAGCAGCAAAATGGACCTGCATCTATTATTACATCTCTACAGCAAAGCCTTTAGCCAGCAAAAAACCTGCATAGCTAATACTCTGCAAAGCCTGAGCATAGGCAAGACCTTGGTATAGGTGAATGCAGTAACCTTTGAGCCAGACGGAGAGTGGACAGGGCTACTTGTGCTTTACTTCTGGTAAGGACTGCTTTCTAGGTTGCTTAGAGATTTCAGTCCCATGTTACACTAGCAGTCCTGGAGTATAAAAATGACAATCTCCAAAATGAAAACCAAGCCTTTGAGATAAAGTATTCTCAGGGAAAACTTGCCATTATTTCAATTTTTATTCTAACACCTCACACCCAAATGTGTGCAAGAATGGCTTCTTCCAAACAATCAAGGACTTGAAAGCTGAGTGAGAAGATAATTTTGCAGTAGTATTGCATACTAGTAGTAGTTCTAACACTGTCCACTTCAGCATAGCCAATTGATCCCAGTGCAACATAGGGCAAGGCTAGAGATATCAAGCCTAAAATTGAAAAGGAAGCAGAATCAACTTATTTTAAAACCAAAACTTTCTGGACTGCCCTCCATCTTCATAAAAAGCCATACAAGGTAACCCCTTGGAATACTATTGTTCAGTTCAGACATTGAAACCAGACTGTACAATGCTTTGGCAAATATACCACACAGGGTGTGAGAAGTGACTGACCTAGATACAAAAAAGTAATACACGCTGTAATAATGAAATGAGCAGCAGGAAAACCCACAGGACTACTATAGGCTAAAAAGGAAGAGCAGATGAGGATGAGTTTAGAAAGGAACCTAAAGGGGAGGGAATAAAAACTACAACACAGATGACATCACAAGTGCTGTAGTCAAGGAAACATGTTTCATTGTTTTCCTCTCAGTTCAGAGCAAGCAATCACAAAATGGACAAAAAAGGAAATTCAGAACCACTCCTAGCTCCTTCCCTGAGCTTATACAACTTTCAGGGACAATAAAAAGCAGGTTTAGTCAGTATAGATTTTGGATCTAGTCTTCACAAAGGTTTAATCTTTCACTGTTCAGTTCATAGTAAGTTTGTTACTGACTTCAATGCATACTGCATCAGCCCAAGAATACACAGAACACTATCTGTGCAGTGAGAATGTCTTACCTGCCCTTTTTTGGGGTAGTCTTTCAATCACCAATGATGTGTTAGAGTATTATATTAGCTAATCCACGTTAAATGCTTGCAACATTGTCAGGGTGTTATGATTGTGTAGCTGAATTCTATTTTCAACCTTTTTATGAAGGTCATCTCCTTTAGCATAACAACCAAGAAAGCATTATTATTTCTTACCCTAAAATAAATACCTCTGGACCACAGGACCTGCAGAATGGTACAAATCTCCCCTTTCCGTTGTCAGAGGTTTCTACTCCCCAAAGTCTACAAAGCAACTAAGAGGATTTGCACACAAGCATGTCTCAGCCTGCTAGACATCCAAAAGAGATTGTTTTTTCCAAGTACAATTCAATCACAAAGCAACAAGCAAGCCCACACCAGAAAAAAAAGAAGGATGAATGGCAGGCATTGTACTTTACCATTAATTAACCAACATGTTTTAACATCCTAATTTACCATTCTCAGAGTAACATTAACAAGTTTATCACAGAGTATGTACTTCTAGACGTTATCCTGTCTGAAGTAGATCCCAGTCATTTGCAAATGTAAACTCAAAAAAAAATGATGTTTAGCATTTTGCAAATCACTCAAATTTTTCTTGACCCAGCATCACCCATTTAGTCACAAGGGGATGCACATTCCTTTACAGCAGGCACATAGAACCTGGAAAATCCCTCCACAAAGCTGTAGACCAAGACTGGGGGACATCAGTGGTTGGGCAGTGAACACAGTGTCAGTTCCATACATCCCGTGGCATTCTGAATCAGAGGAGGGGTAGCAATGCTGTATTATCAGTGCAGGACTGGAGGAAGCAGAGTAGACTTGCCCTCCAAATCTTCAGTGCTCTTCTTACTGAGTAAGCCCTCCATATGAGGTCAAGACATGACCGGTCAAGGAATAGTGTTCTTTTTACTATTTGTAGATTAATTTCTTGCTCCTCTTTTACAGAATGAGCTCAGGAAAAAAAACCCAATAACTTGTCTTTTATTTCCTTTCAAGCTGTTGTATCTTCTTACATTTTTATGTTCTTTACAGTTTCTTAATCTTTGAGACACCACTGTAACTAATATTTGGATACTAAATTGGGAATTACAAACAGATCAGTAGCTATTAAAGATGATGGCCTGATGCATGTTCTGTATCAGGAAGTTCTTGATGCCCTGATTGCAGAAACTAGGTGAATACTTCAATTTCCTTTGCCTTATGTCTCCCAGTTTGATTCATCTTTAGTACTATTCAGTAAAACTTTATTGCCACTAAAAGCTTTATCAAAGTGCATAGTGTTGCCTGAGGTCAGACCAGCCAAGTCTTGAGCCTCATATGAACTGGTTTGATGCATAGAAAACCTGTCTTTATGAATACCAGCCTCTCCTAATAAACTGGCCCATCCCTGAAGAACACTGATTTTGAAATATAATTAACCTCCATGTATTCTGCCTTGCACTCCAAACAGCACCAGGAAGGAAGATTTCATTTTTTTTTTTACCTGATTCACTCTTGACTGTTGAATCTTTATTCCTTTTATTGTGTTTTTGTGCATTTCATCCTACTGGGACATGAAAACAAGTTTGGGTAGTTTTGTTGCCTGGATTTTCTGCCGCACACCAGCTGCCTGGTGTGGCTATAGTCTTTGCACTGGAAAAGAATATTTATTTCCCATTTCTATACCATCTCTACCACTTTCCCTAGGAGGGAAAGATCTGTTCCCTAACGCAATTCAAAATAAGTACAACAAAATATTTCTTCATACTACATCTAGGCATTTTAAAGCCATTTGGGGTGATGTAGTTATACACCTCCCACTTTAAATCAGTTTTATATCTCTTCAGTGAAGCAGAAGCTTTGCCAAAGTGTATAGTATTGCTATAGAGAGGTTAGGCCAGGCAGGACTAGACGTTGTATGGAGGGCTTGATTCCTTATATGCACTGGTGACCTGTGGAACTCCTTTCTGCCAAAAATCAAGGATATTAAGAGCTTTACAACTTTCAAAACAGGGCATGTGCCAGAGGCAGATCTTGGAAACATGATTTAGACTGCAGACTGGGGAAGAATGTGGGGTGAGCAATGGGGTGATGAGGAGAGGAGAAACCCAACAGGTTTAAGGGAAAACAGCAGACAAGAACCTGCACTGCTTACTGCATATGAGTCTTGATGACTTTCTCAGGTCATCCTGGGAATTTGCTCCTGCAAGGGGGAAGGGGAAGGCATCAATGGCCAGCTTTTCAGGCTGGGTACTATCCTGCTTCTGCTGCTTGGTGGAGGACTGAAGAAAGGATAACCTTGCTGACAGGGAACTATGTACACACTGTGCCCATGTGAGGTCCGCAAGCTAGCACAACACCCACCAAATCAGCCCTAGACACATAGAAACACATCCACCCGTTGTTGACAGTTCCAGAGAAAGGTCCCAGATGGCTCCAGATAGGCAAGGATCAGCAAAACATTTTCACTGGACCTTTTCTGTACATGGAACCAGTTTTGTACTGTTCATTGCAGAGCTGTTACAAGCACTAATTTCACTCTTTCTCCCACATGCACACCTTATAATAACTGAACTTAGGATGCTACCTCTTGTCATTCAAACTGGTTGCTCCACTGCTGAGATCTGAGCTAGCTGGAATGGTGAGAGGCACAAGAGCTGACATTCTCAACTTGCAGAATTCCTTCCAAAAAGGGATCTAGTACATTTTTTACCACCTCATTTTATATGGAAAGGATGGCAGCCACCCATAAGTCAGAAGGGAGGGAATCTGGGTGGAGAAAGTGAAAATTGTCCCCCCAACCATCAGAATTGTCTGATCTTCCTCAGAGCTGCCTTGCTGAAAGTATCCTTTTGCTGTTTGCCCAAATGCAGCCATCATCAGCTCTCATGCCCAAAATAATTAGGCTGATGCCATTTAAAGGAGCAACTTTGGCAGGTGGGAATCAGCAGAAAAAAAGCACAGCAAACTGCTATTCTGTGCCAGCCTTCTAGAGAGCAGTGAGATGAGGCAACAGCATCCGGGTGCAAAGAAAGTGGAATGGGGCAAAGGGAACATAAGTTGTTGAAAAGGCCAAAAAAGGCTCAAGGTGTCTGCCTTGCTCACCTAACCTGCATGTCTCTCAAGCAGAGAAGCAAAGTGCTGTCTGTGCTGGTTTCCTGGTGGGTAGCAATGAAGGGATGCAGACATAGTGATATTTCTCTCCCTCTCTTGCCTTGAGCAGGTGCCAGCAGAAAGCTTTGGCAGCTGCCGAGTGTTGTGCTCTGGGAATTTCTGCAGCACAGAGTGTTGGTCTCACTGCCGCAGTTGGATGACACCAGACCCGCTGGTGACAATGAGCCTTACAAGGAGAAGTGAAGGTGCAAAAGCAAGATGAAATCCAAGCTGTGTTCTTTTCAAGGGAAGAAAGCATTCACTGACGTCAAGAGCTGCAGCCAGTTCCATTTGAGGTGCGTGTTGTGCCCAAAATGAATTTAAGAGACCACAAATTCACCTGGAAGATCGATTTCATGGCCTGAGAGTCAGAACATTAACTCTGTATCACTCCACTTTGGACCAGTCCCTCTTCTTCCATTCGTGCTATTTTTCATAGCCCAAGACATGCTATAGTTTGTGCCTAGGCTGAGGAAGTACTGCGTGTCACCCCCTTACAGCTCACTGGCATCCAAGAAGCACTAGAAAGCCATTAAAACTGAGAGAATTAGGGAGCAGTGAAGTATGTGTGATGAGGTGAGAGCCCAAGGAGGCAAGTGGGCTTGCAGGGCTGATCTGAGCTCACCCATAACCGCATGCAGGACCATTCTGCCATTCAGAAGGTCCCACAGCAGTTGAGACAACACCTGATTTTATTCCCAAAGAAAGTAACAAGTGGGAAGGAGAACTGCTTTCTGCAACAAGGCATAAAAGCAATGCTAGTTAAACACTGTGCCTGCCTCTCTGCTTTGGCTCAGTGTGCTTCATTGATCCAAAGGCTACAGAGGTGACTGTGGGACAGATTTCATCTTTGGTGTCACTTGGATGACTCTGATAGAAGCACAGCAGGCTGGTGCTGCAGGAAACTAGCCAACTTACTCCAATAATCTTGCACCCAAGATGCCAAATAGCCCCAGTGTATATCAGTTCTTCTTCATCCTCACAGTCAATGCACTAAGTCTCCCTTTGGGTGACAACAGGCCTGATGCCCTGTTTTGTCCAGTCTCTTGACTTGACACAGCTCTCTACACATCATCTGATGCGCTTATCAAAGGGGAACAAACAAAATACATCCTGTGTGACCCATGCTTCACCCAGCTCATCCCGTTACCCTTATTTTCAGTCCAGCTCAAAGCTTTCCACTAGCTGGAACAAAGGAAGAAGCAATCAGCTCACCTAATGCCGTGGGAAAAACACTCAGACTCAAGCACTGATGCAGATTGAGAGTAAGATGAGTCCTGGATGGGGAGCAATGTGAGAGCGGAAAACATTTGCTGTCTCCTTCATCTCCTTCGGCTCCCTAAGCACACCGCAAAACCATCACAGATAATGCAGCAACCTGGGGGCAGGAACAGTGGTGTTTACAAAGGGATGGATAGCTTGGAGACAGACTCACACCAGGAGCTGGTCTTCAGCGCCTCTGCCCTGCAGTGGTTTCTGAAGCGTGGAAGTGTTTGCAAACTCCCTCCCACTGTCCCTGCGCCACAGCTCAGCTCTTCCAGGGACACGGGGAGGTGATTAGATCTCTGCGCTGCCTCCCTCAAACACCATCCCTCCTCAGCTAGCTTTGTGTTGATGAGCCCAGTGTGGATTCTTTGCTCCTGATGGGGTTAATTGGCAGGCCCAAGAGGGGAAATAAAATATTTCTGCCCTGTGGTGGCCTTTTTCTGTCCTTGTTTGCTCGTGGGGCTGTGGGAAAGCACTCATTCCTGAAGGGATAAAGAGCTAGCACAGAGGGTAGCCAGCTGCTCTAGATCTCTCAGGTTTATCCCTGGCCCTGTTCAGGCCCCTGCATGCTGCTCAGGTGCATATTAAAGCCACTACAGGGCCAACACACAACCCCTGCTCCTTGAAGCCAGGGCTTCAGGGAACAGAGGGCACAGGCCAGGACCAAGGGGGACAAGCTGTCAGGGACAGTGATGGCCACTAAGGGCCATTTTGCATCCAGCACAAGGGTGGTTCTGTAGCCCTTTTGCTCTCCCTCTGGGGCTGGACTTCCACAGAGACACAAGCCCATTCCCAGCTTCTTCTCAGAAAGCACTCTTGCTCCTCTTCCATTTTCATCTAAGTTTCCAATGAAGATTTGTTATTGAGTGATTACGCTGTCAGCCAAATGAGCAGGGAATGGGAATATCCTTTCTTCTTGAAGTCCATCCACTGGTCCATTTGGCTCTCAGCAAAAAAGAGAAGAGATGGGTTTAGTCCATTTTCCTGGCAGGTATTCTCTATTTGCATGCTGAAGGCCTGTGGGAAAGCCCATCAAGAACCAGAACCCTGGGGCAGGAAGCTGGGTTATTAGTCACCTATTTAAAACCTGGATGGAACTGGGTGGTCAGTTAAGTGCATGTAACACTGCAAGGCAGATTCCCTATCAGCACTGAAGACCAGTCAGCTGTGGCATGAGAAGCAACTGAGAACAGGCAAACAGAGCTGTGAGGAGACACAAATGTCAAAGCAGGATGTAGTAGTTTCCATCCCACACTCAGAAAACAGGAATTTTACACAGGATGACAATTGCCAAGGAGAGGAATCATGCATGGATACACAAAGAGATTTCTCCTAAGATTTATTATTGAATATTTACTTTTTTTTTGGGGGGGGTGGGGGGGGGGTGGGGGGGTGAGGGTTGTTTTTGCTTTTAATTTTCACTTCTTTGTAATAAGAGTATTCACTTGTCATGTGAGAATGCAGCTGCAGCAGTAACACCATTCTATACCTGGATGACAAGAACACAAACCTGAATACAAGTAAAAAGAGAACCCAGCTAGTCTAGTTTTGGTGCCCACCTGGCAGAAATGCAAATAACAAACACCCTTCATGCTGGATTTCTGACATTACTGGTTAGATTATTAAAATGGTAATCAGTAAAAAGGGCAATTTCAATCAACTCCATCTCCTAAGGAGAAGCCACAGGAGGGAGAGTAAAGGAGTCAGGAGATCTGGTTGTGCAGATTTAGGCAAATCACTTTGCTCTGTATGCCTGTTCCATTCTCCTTTCATCTCACCAGACTGCGTCCTAGCCCCGTGTCACTGTCTAGACAATGCCATTTCTCCTGTCCTGTGTTTTCATCCAAGAAAATGCTGGGAGAGGAAAAAACAGGCACCGAGTCTGCAAACACTTTACAGAGCCACAAACTGAATTCAGACCACCAAGTCTTAACATCCCTAAGTCACCAGCAAATGGCCAGGAAACCCTTTGGCAAAACGTACCTCTTTCTTTATGCTGGTCCAACAGAGAATGACAAGTTGCTATTCTGTTAGCCCAAGCAGCAACATCCCGCTCGGTGAAGCTGAAGGCTCAGCCCTGCTGATGTGCTGTGCATGCCTGCACACCACCTCTTCTGCTCTCAGTTTGCTTGACAAAATCCAGGAAACTGCACTCAAATGCAGTGTTAAAAACCCTGTTAGGATCACACAGCTGAAAGCCTGCTAATCTGGAAAGCAGGGAGGAATGCTGCAAGTCACCTGAGGCCAGGCAGGGAGCTGGTGATGGAGCTCACAACCTGGTGCAGGTATCCTGACATGCAGAGCTACCCCTTAACACAAGGTCCCTTAATCAAAACAGGACTGAAACGTCCTACCAAGGTCAGTGCAAAGAGAGCTCATTAGATAAAATACAGCTTTTGGGGGGACTGTTTATTCTAACAAGGTTTGAGGTTTGTCAGGCTCCCCTAAGGTCCCCCACCAGGCTGCAAGCAGGAGCTGGTGGGATGGGGCTCCCAAACTGCCTGCGCTGCAGAGCACACCTGGGAAGTAAACAAACTGCACAGAAACTGCCCCTTTGGGTTCTTCTCTTTCTTTCCATATTACCGTGTCACTGTGCATGTCACCTTGTAACACTGGGTTATTTATCATCACTGAGTGCCTAGATTGGCCTGCTAGAGAAAAATCAAAGAAAGCAGCAGGGGCTGAGATTTGATGAGAAGGAAACAAATTCTTCCCCTCGGGAAGCGTACGTACTGCTCTGCTACCCTGTACGCACCCAAACATGCACGCATACAGTTCCAGGCTGCTCCTCTTCCCTGACCAGCAGGCTTCTTTCAGTCTGGCGGATCCCTGTTCTTCTCCCTTTTCTCTGCTCAGACTCAGTGCCTTGTTTCTATGGATTTCTATGTCAGCTCCCTCAAGGATATTCGCTGGAATGGACACATTTATGGGATGACTAACGTTCTGAAAGCAGGTGGTGCTATTATAGTCATACAAAAGCCACCTATTTTTGGTTCCTCGCGCTGTCATCCTGTTAGGCTATACTTTGCTTTGCCTTGTTATCTCACCAGCTTCTCAGCACCATTACTCCAGGCTGCTCCAGTTCCAGGGCTGTCTGCGGAGGACTGATAGAGGGGCACCTTTGTTCACTGCAGTGGTGGCTTGGAGGTCCCCCACACAAAGAGCGTCCTGCAAGTTTCTCTTTCTGTCATAATTCAGTTCCTTCATGAATGCTAAGAATATACTAAAGTAAAAAGGAAAAGTTCTGGGATATATGCATATCTAATGTATGCACACACTCATATATATTTTCCTATGCAGAGCAGCAGCCTTAAAGTGAAATGTTAGAAGATGGCTAATAACACTTTATCCTCATATCATATTTGGGATAATCACTTTGAAAGTCATAAGGTAAATTTTGGATATTGTTAATTATCTTCAGTGACATCTGCTCACATGAACTACTTTAATACCTCAACTTGTATTAGCTTGGAAACTCTTAGCTTGTCTCATCTCAGTTCCTGGTATGTGATCTTATCTGTCCCTGCACTTCTGGGTTTGGTGTGGTAACACTGTGGGAATGCTGTACTTATCCTCAGCCAAAGGCCATCTCTGCCTCAATGCCATGTAAGCAGTCAGGTTTGAGAAGGAATGCGAGATGAAACACAGGCAGAGTTTAAATAAAATCACATTATTAGAAGTCACATTTCCTGAACTTCAGTCATGAGACCTTATTTAACTAACAGCGAAGTGACCAGATAAAAAACATGTCAGCATGTGACGGTTTTAAAGTGCATATAACAGAGCAGGGACCACTGCAAAGGCATCCTCAGGCAAGCCGAAGCCACCAGCATCTCCTATGTCCTTTTCACCTTGAAGGGAGAAGCTGGATTTTCACTTTCAGTGTGGCACTTTGCAAAACCTGGCAATCCTGACTCCAGCTCCTTTTACTCCTCATAAACCCAGTGGAGGGCAGTACAAATTGTGTGTGTGCTTACTAAACTGGTTTATGCCAATCCAGCCTGTGTGCGAGTGATTTGCATTCAGAGAGCCTACAGTAAGTATGGAATTATTAATACAGCATTGTACTCAATAGCTGAGACACTGCTTGTTACCAGGGGAAAAACCACTACCCTTCTGCTATAAAGGATCTAAATGGGAATCAGGCTTAGTCTTGTCTCATAGCATAAATGTCCTGACCTGCTGTTCCCTACTTTGTAACACAAATTCAGCTATAATCAATTATGGCTTGAAATGCTCCTTAAATGTAGGGAAAAATCCAAAGCACATGCAAAGGCCTCTGATGGTAACTGATGTGATAAAGCAGTACAGGAAACTCCTTTTTCTTATTAAAGGCTGATTTTAAATCCCTCTGCAGACAGATGCAGTTGCTGTGCTGTGTACTGCTAACCTTGAATTCACATTAACAAGTGCATTGTAACTTTCCTTTTCCAACTGAGTGCTTGGTATGGGAATTTCCCTGACAGTGGCTGCATGTTATACTCTCCCTACATTTCATCACCAAACATTCCCTGACAATCAATAGAGGTCAAATCTAGACCCCATTGGGATTAACAGGGAAAACTATTGACATCAACAGGTCAAGAATAGCCAAGAGAAAATTTATACAACAGAGAGCAGAAAACATAAGCAGGAAAAGGCCACCACATTCTCAGCTGGTGTAAATCAAGATAGATTTACACCAGCTAAAGGGGAAAAAAAGACAAAAGAGAATAAAAACATCTTTATTATTTAATGACCTCGGATACAAACAAAATCTCATCCTAGCACTCTCATGCAGAAAAGCTTTGACTAAGACAGGCTGATACAACAGGGAGGCTTCTTCTCTGACTGCTCTTGACTGCCAAGGCAGCCCGGGACATAGAGAGGAACCAAAGGAAGAGAAAACCTGCTTTGTTCTTGATTTCAGCAACCGTCAGAAAAACATCCGCTTCTCTTCAATGGACTGCCATTGAGGACTGAAACGTTTCGTGCCAGAAGAGGGCACTTTAACTACAGGCAAGTGCGAGCTGCGCTGCTGGTGCTGACCCAGGCAGGCAGGCAGACAGGGTGGGGAGGGAGAAATCCCTTCATTAGGCTCAGCCTTACACTGGAGGTAACTACCGGGAGGTGCAGATAGGCACCAGGCTGCTGGGCCTTCACTCTCCTCCTAAGAGTTCACACTGAGTGCTTGTCCTCGCTGGTTTTGCTGCCTTGGACTTGCTTAAGTCCCCCCCCAACAGCAAAGATCTGGAGATCGTGCTCCTAGGTCACAGGCTCTGCATCAGGCGAGGCTTATTTTGGGATAGAAAGTAATTGCCCCACCAAAAGCACAACTACTGAGACCCAGCAGGCCCTACATCCCTGGTTTCGCCAGCAGTATGAATTGTGTGCCAGCTGAGATTCTCCCTGTGCTGGAGCATTTCACAGCAGCTCTCCCATACAGACTCTCTGGTGTGTAATAACATTTAAACTCGCTCCAGCCGTTCTCCCAGCAGAGGCATTAGTTGAGCCTCTTTCCTTTGCTCAGCTGCCTGTTCTCCTAAAACTTGCCCAAACTTAATACCTCCGGGAACTCATTCTGACGGAACCAAAAAAAAATAGGCTCAGAAGTTTTGGGGTGAATGTATATGAAACACACCCACGCCAAGTGCTCAGCAAAAGGATCCTCAACACAGAGACTGCTTTTTCCAATTGTATCAGCTGGGTCAAAACCAGATTGGTCTCTCTACAAAGCTTACTCATTGAAGCACATACACTGGTCCCATCCCTCCAGGGACAACAGGATCAGCCATGCCTTATCTCCTTAGAAAAACCTTGACAACATACATTTAAGAGATTATGCAAAAACCTGAATTAGAGGCAAGAAAACCAGAAGAGAGAGAGAAAAACAAACCAACTGATATAGTGAGCATGAGAATTTAGGTCTTGCTTTGAGAGTTTTGTTTCTTTTCTGTGGTGTTCTGTACGATGAATTTCAAGCTATTTTCTTGTTGGAGAGTAATAGCCGATGTATCTGAATCAGTCCATAAACTCCTACTGCACATCTATCTATACCATCTAATACTCAGTGGCTGCCTTAAAGTAGTTAGTCCTCTGTTTGCATCTCAAAAGTTTCCAGACACATAAATAAACCAAGCACGGATAAATTGGGTCTGAAGGTCTGTTTCTCAGATGGCCAGATCAGCAACTGCCTCAGTTTATTGGCAGTTCATTTATCATCTCAAGAAAAATATTGATGGTTCTGGAGACACAGGCCCTTTCTGTGTCCTGGTTGAAGGAAAGCTGTCCTTCTGGGCAGGCTTTGGAAAGAAAGTCAATGCAACAAATTCTACTTGGCAGACACATGAGGGATGCAGCACAAAGAGAAATCATTAAGTAAGGAAGAAGGGACACTAGGATGATAACCCAGAAATAGCCCAGTCTCAAATCTTCACAGTATCACAGCAAGTGTATGAGACTGTGAGACTGCTAACAGGCACGGTCATGGGCATCTTCTCAAGGGGAGGTATTACTGCTACACAGTAAGAGACAAGGAGCCTGAAGGTGTATTCTGCTAACAGAATCAGCCACTGACCAGACCTTGAAGAAATCCACAGAAAATTCAATATTAAAGGGCTTGAAAACAGGAACAATGGGACTGAAGTACTGTATACTTTTTCCCCTTTGACTGGCAGAATCATGCAGTCCTGGCTCCTCCTAGGAGTGTTAGCAGTCCATCTGCTTCCATCACCAGGACAACTGGATCCCCTGAGCCATGTCCATCCGCTACCTTGATTAAACCAGCTACATTCCACTTGAACAGCCTGTTTAAGGATTTATTAAAAGGAAGATTGAGATTTGCTGTGTATTGATATGGTGAAAATAGATCCCACTTTGCACATGTCCTCCAATATTGCTCCAGAGAAATATATGCACAAACCAGTCCAATGTAAGCTTTTGCTTCACGTGACACTCCACTGCCCTGCAGATCCCTCTTTGCTACATGAGAGCTCTTGAGTAGTTACCATACACACTGGATTTCTTGAGGGTGAAGGAAAGATGAATGAATTGCCACCTATTATTTGGTCTTTTGTGGCACAAGATGACAGTTGCTGGTTTAATAAATATTGCTTAGCTTTCAGCCAGATGACCAATACTCAAGCCTATGCTGAACAGCAGATTCAGTTATTTTACAAGCCTCAAATCCCTCCCAAGTTTTGGGAAAAAGAAGAGTAGAGCAGAACACACACAGGCTGTTAAGTGCCTGAGGAACTGAACACATGATGATTACAGTGTGTACTCTGAAACTGAAAACCATAGCCCTCATTTTGGTGCTTATACCTACTGCTTGTGTGACCAGGGTAGGATTTCTCCTGAGTGCAAGTAAAAATCATAATGCACAACAAATATAGACTTTACCATTTGAATCACTGGAGTTTATTCTCCTTACTTGGCAACTCATAGAGCTGGGTATACCTAGGAAGAAAGTGTAAGGTGGTATAAAAGTCTGGAAATAAAGGAATGATTCTGATCTGATAATTTTCACTGCTTATGGTATACAGGATAAATATTCAGACAACAAACAACTAGGTAGGCTAGGAAACTTTAAATATGGAAGAAGTACCATGGGGAAAGGAGATGAGGGGATCAATGCTGCTTTCACTGTAACGATTAGGAATCATAAAATAAAGCTTGTGGGTGGTAGGCTTAAAACAAACAAGATGTTATTAAGCTATGGAAATTCCTATTAAGGAATGCTGTGGATGCTAAAAATGTATGGGAGACAAATCCACTGAGTGATACTGCGGACATAGTCAACATGTGGGTAGTGGCCTCTTCTGGCACACAGCAATCAATAGGACAAGAGGAAATGGCTTCAAGCTGTGCCAGAGAAGGTTTAGATCAGATATTAGGAAAAATTTCTTCACCAGAAGGGTTGTCAAGCATTGGAACAGGCTGCCGAGGGAAGTGGTGGAGTCGCCATCCCTGGAGGTATTTAAAAGGTGTAGATGTGGCGCTTAGGGACATGGTTTAGTAGTGAACTTGGCAGTGGCAGGCTAAAGGTGGGACCCAATGATCTCAAAAGTCTTTTCCAACTTAAACAATTCTACAATTGTAAACGTCTCTGGCTTCAGGATCCCCAAACCACTAATTGCTAGAAACTGGAAGAATATTATGGGGAAGTATTGACCAGGAAGGAAGAGATATGTGGGATCTGGCCGTAGTAGTAGGGGACTCTACTCTGAAAGGAACAGAGGCACCCATCTGTCGGCCTGACCCAGGCTCAAGGGAGGAGTGTTGCCTACCAGGGGCTCGGATCAGGGATGTTGCAGAGAAGCTGCCTGCTCTAGTCAGTCCCACTATTACCCACTTCTAGTGATCCATGTGGGTGCTACTGATATAGATAGCAGTAGCCAGGAGAACATAAAGAAGGACTACAGAGCTCTGGGAGAGGTAGTTAGGGGCTCTGGAGCTCAGATTGTCTTTTCGTCAATTCTTCAGGACACAGGGAAGGACCTTAAAAAAGCTATGAGGATTGGCCAGGTTAATAAATGGTTAGAAGGGTGGTGCTATAGTCAGGGGTTTGGGTACCTTGAACATGGGACTCAATTTAGTAGGCCAGGTCTACTGGGGGCTGGTGGAGCTGGTCTGACAAAGAAAGGGAAGAGTGGATTTGGTAGGAGGCTTGCCAGACTGGCCAAGGATGCTTTAAACTAGATGTGTTGGGGGAGGGGGGCATCATTCCATCCCAACACACCCAGTCACTTGCCAGCACCTATAGTAAACATTCAGAGCTATGTAGAGATATTCCAGCAGCTCCAGCCAGTGAGCCAGCTTCAACTGGAGCTCGGCTCAGATATCTCTATACAAATGCCCGTAGCATAGGGAACAAACAAGAGGAATTAGAGATGTGTGCACGTCTACGGGCGTATGATATCATAGGTATCACAGAAACATGGTGGGATGGCTCCTATGACTGGTGTGTTGGAATGGAAGGTTACAGGCTCTTTAGGAAAGACAGGCCCAGAAGATGGGGAGTTGGAGTTGCTATTTATGTTAGGGATAGGCTGGAGAGCATGGAACTGTGCCTGGGGACAGGCGAGCAGTCAACAGAGAGTTTGTGGGTCAGGGTTAAAGGGAGAACAGCGATGGGAGACATCATTGTGGGGATCTGTTACAGACCACCTGACCAAGAAGGACTCGGTGGATAAAGCGCTCTATAGACAGATAGGAACAGCCTCACGCTCACAGGCCCTTGCTCTCATGGGGGACTTCAACCACCCTGATATCTGTTGGAGGGATGGTACGGCCCAGCACAAGCAATCCAGGGGGTTCCTCGATTGTGTGCAAGACAGCTTTCTTCTGCAAGTAATAGAGGAGCCGACAAGGAGAGGTGCCATGCTTGACCTCGTCCTCACCAACAGGGAAGGGCTGGTTGGAAATGTGAAGCTCCAGGGCAGCCTTGGTTGCAGCGATCATGAGATGGTCAAATTTGAGATCCTCAGGACAGTGAGAAGAGCGTGCAGCAAGCTCACTGCCCTGGACTTCAAGAGAGCAGACTTTGGCCTCTTCAGGAACCTGCTCAGTAAGATTCCATGGGATATAGCCCTAGAGGGCAGGGGGGCCCAAGACTCTTGGTTGATATTCAAGGATCACATGCTGCAAGCTCAGGAGCAATACATCCCTACTAGAAGGAAGTGGATGGATAAGGAGCTGCTGAGGAAAATTCGAAGGAAAAAAGAGGCTTATAAAAGGTGGAAGCAAGGACAAGCGGCCTGGGAAGAATACAGGGATGTTGTCCGGGAAGCTAGGGACCAGGTTAGGAAAGCTAAGGCCCAGTTACAATTAAACTTGGCTAGGGATGTTAAGGACAACAGGAAGGGATTCTATAGGTACATTGCAAATAAAAGGCAGACTAGGGACAACGTGGGCCCTCTTCAGAACCTATCGGGAGAACTGGCTACCCTGCATTTGGAGAAGGCTGAGGTTCTTAATGACTTCTTTGCCTCAGTCTTCACTGGAAAATGCTCTGACCATACCACCCAAGCCTTGGAAGGGAGGCACAGGGATAGTGAGAATGAAGACCCTGGGGCCACTGTAGGAGAGGATCTGGTTCGAGACCATCTTAGGAACCTGAATGTATACAAGTCCATGGGACCTGATGAAATCCATCCACGGGTCCTGAAGGAGCTGGCAAAGGAAGTTGCTAAGCCACTGTCCATCATATTTGAAAAATAATGGCAGTCAGGTGAAGTTCCTGATGACTGGAAAAAGGGAAATATAACCACCATTTTCAAGAAGGGGAAAATGGATGAGTCGGGGAACTACAGACCAGTCAGCCTCACCTCTGTGCCTGGCAAAGTCTTGGAGCAGATTCTCCTGGAAGGCATGCTGAGGCACATGAAAAACAACAAGGTGGTTGGTGACAGCCAGCATGGCTTCACTAAGGGGCAATCCTGCCTAACCAATCTGGTGGCCTTCTATGATGGGGCTATGGAACTGATGGACAGGGGTAGAGCAGTTGATGTCATCTACCTGGACTTGTGCAAAGCGTTTGACACTGTCTCATATGACATCCTTGTCTCTAAGTTGGAGAGACATCAATTTGATAGGTGGACCACTTGGTGGATAAAGAACTGGCTGGATGGCCGCATGCAAAGAGTTGTGCTCAATGGCTCAATGTCCAGCTGGAGACCAGTGACGAGTGGTGTCCCTCAGGGATCGGTGCTGGGACCTGTCTTGTTCAACATCTTTGTCGGTGACATGGACAGTGGGATCGAGTGCACCCTCAACAAGTTTGCCAATGACACCAAGCTGTGTGGTTTGGTTGATACCTTGGAGGGAAGGAATGCCATCCAGAGGGACCTTGACAAGCTTGTGAGGTAGGCTGATGCCAACCTGATGAAGTTTAACCATGCCAAGGGCAAGGTCCTCCACCTGGGTCGGAGCAATCCCAGGCACAGCTACACGTTGGACAGAGAAGAGATTCAGAGCAGCCCTGCAGAGAAGGACTTGGAGGTGTTGGTCAATGAGAAAATGAACATGAGCCGGCAGTGTGCGCTCGCAGCCCAGAAAGCCAACCATATCCTGGGCTGCATCAAAAGGAATGTGACCAGCAGGTCAAGGGAGGTGATCCTGCTCCTCTACTCTGCTCTCGTGAGACCTCACTTGGAGTATTGTGTGCAGTTCTGGCGTCCTCAACATAAAAAGGACATGGAACTTCTGGAACAAGTCCAAAGGAGGGCCCCGAGGATGATCAGGGGACTGAAGCACCTCCCGTCTGAAGATAGGCTGAGAAAGTTGGGGCTGTTGAGCCTGGAGAAGAGAAGGCTGCATGGAGACCTCATAGCAGCCTTCCAGGATCTGAAGGGGGCCTATAGGGATACTGGGGAGGGACTCTTCATGAGGAACTGTAGTGAGAGGACAAGGGGTAATGGGTTCAAACTCAAACAGGGGAAGTTTAGATTGGATATGAGGAAGAAGTTCTTTACTGTAAGGGTGGTGAGGCACTGGAATGGGTTGCCCAGCGAAGTTGTGAATGCTCCATCGCTGGCGGTGTTCAAGGCTGGATTGGACATAGTCTTGGGTGGCATGGTTTAGTGGGAGGTATCCCTGCCCATGGCAGAGGGGGTTGGAACTGGATGATCTTAAGGTCCTTTCCAACCCTAACTATTCTATGATTCTATGTTTTCTGTAACTTTCATGCCTGATGTCCTCTGATTTCTAAAAACAGAGATGCAGCTGTCCCTAGTGGAAAGATTAATTTTGGTCTTTTTACTCATTCAACCAGCTATTTTTCATGAAACTCATAGGAATGTATTATCTCTAAGACCTTTATCACTGTCAAATTCAGTTGCAATTGGTCAAACAGCTAAGCCAGACACGCAGACAAAAAGACACTTATTTCATTGCAGAATTTCCTAAAACCATCTCCAATTCCCTTCCAGAATGCTGGTGTTTGGGACTAAAGTAGTAGTAGTTAAAATATAACTTCTGCTCTCACCCTAAAATTCCCTTTGACCACCAATAAGCCCTGCTGAGCCTTCAGGCGGCAAAAATGTAAGAGCAATAAATGAATAGTTTAAGGGAAAGACAGCACAAAGTGAACAAAAAGCTGAGCCTGGGTGTGACTCATTGATGATCTGTCATCTGTAAAAAGTCAGATGAGATGACAGAAGGGTGTGGGGTAGGGGTAACAACCTGAAACTGCAGTCAAGAAGGTAAGGATACAGGCACAAGATAAAAGGTGCAGGGAAGAAGGCTTAGCCAGAAGTGATGAAGAGATACAGAGAAGAGGAAAACGATGACAAGTATGCAGACACACAAACACCACTCCAGGCTGGCAGAAAAGCAGAGACCTATCACAGAGAAATGGCAATTTTTCTGTTTATTGCTTTTAGAAAAAAGCCTTGTTCAGAATGGCTTTTTTTCTCTTAATTCCCATTGACATTTGGGAAAGCTCCAGAGCAGAGCATGAGCTAAAGCCCTCTCCAATCCTAAATCTTCAACCCACAAATGTTACTCTTTAGTCATATTAACCACTCCCCTCAGACATTTCCAACAAATTGTTGGAATCTTTTAAGCCCTGCTCTCCATTGCCTTTCAGATTAGCCTTGCCCTTTCCTTTGCACTTAAGTTTAACAAGTGTTACTAATAGGAATTTAACATTTACCAAAGAATTATTTTAACTATGGATCTAATAGCATTTGTATGGTGTTCTGAACACCCAAGAGCCTCACTATCAGTTCTATATGCTTAGTTTTTTCCTAAGTTGCTTATAAGACAAAGGAAAAATGCAAGTTTATAGAAAAACCAGTTCATAAGAGAGGCGTTCAAAACCTTGAAAGACAGTTCCAAGAGGGATAGCAGTGCCAGGAGGGAGCTTCCCCACTTGCTTATATAAGAGACAACTCTGCGATCACTCTTGTCATCAACTTCACCTTCCAACCATTCAGTGAAATCACCACTTGTGCTTGGTTTAAGTTATTTTCTCCTGTGTGCAAAAGGAATACTAATAGAAAAAGGTAGTAATTTTTATTATTATCTCGCAAATTTTATTATTTTCTTAATATACCACTATGAAACCATTTCGAGTAAAACAGTTATGTGCTTGCAGGCCACTGATTTAGCTGGCCTGATAGCACCATAAGTCATTGACAGCTTGAATGGAAAGCACTGATGAGGATTTTCATCAGTAAAACCTCAGTGACAATTTCGCACCAGTTAGCATTCATTTTCTCAACAGAAACCCCAAAGGCTGCATGGGATATGAGCATTTTTAGAGATGGGCTTTCTCATCTTGGCTGGCTTATAAGGATCAGGTGCCTTCCAGTATCTAAAGGGACCTACAAGAAAGCTGGAGAGGGACTTTTTACAAGTACATGTAGTGATAAGACAAGAGGGAATGGTTTTAAACTGAAAAAGAGTAAATTTAGATTAGATATCAGGAAAAAAATCTTAACTGTGAGGGTGGTGATGTACTGGAATAAGTTGCCCAGAGAAACTGTATATGCCCAATCTCTGGCAGTGTTCAAGGACAGATTGGACAGGGCTTGGAGCAGCCTAGTCTAGGGTGAGGTATCCCTGCCCATTTCAGGGGGTTGGAACTAGATGATCTTCAAGGTCCCTTCCAACCCAGCCCATTTTTTGACCAGTCTTTCTGTGTCACTGGATACAGCCATACCTAGGCCAAGGAGCACATTTTCCGCCAGCACTGAGTTGGAGACAGTTGGCAGGGACAGTATCTGTACATACGTCTCCGTAAGACTTATGCTCCCACTGTCCACAAGGTCCCTACTCCCAGATAAGCTTGTAAATATTGATGGCTCTCAAGTCAATCTGTGCAAATGTCCTAGTTGAGGCTCACAGGTACTGAAGTCTTTCTGCTCTTCAAAGAAGACAAGCTCCTGTACTTATGTCTAATACTGACTTAAGAGCATTTCTATGAGTCTGAATATGAACCCTCTTTTCATTCTGATCCCATGACAACCATCTCTTCTCTTCCCTGTACTTTACTATCCATAGGAAAGAAATCTGCATACACAAGAGGAAGAAATTTAATATACTCCCTCACAGGATCCTCCTTTACAATGCTCAGGACGATGCAACTGGAGCAAACCATGGTGCTCATGCTTGTGCCTTAAAACCTGACAGGGCAGGTAGGCTCTCAGTACCTCTGGTGCTTCATTTCCCTCAAAACCAGATCCTCGGCTTACAAACTCCATTTCCCTTCTACTTAAAACAGGTGTGTGAGTCTGACCTGCTCTCCCTCCTTTCCCATGTGAAGCCATGTAAATGCTTACCAAACAGGCAGCATGCAAAACGCCTGGGCACACAGAGAAATGAACCAGTTACTCCAGACCACTCTTACTGCAGCAGTTAACTGCAAAACCATTTCCCCACTCACATGCATGGTATTTGATACCTGCCTCCTAGCCAAAAGGTAACTGGAATCATACGGTTAAATCTCCAGGAAATACTTTGAAGATGCCTTCCAAGACTGATATTCTACATTTAAGGAAAAGAGAAGAAAAGAAGAATCTTTCTTTAAAAGCAAAAAACACCTTTATGATAACACTTTGCACTTTTATAGCATTTTTCATCTAAGGCTATCAAAGCACTTTGTGATACAGATGCTAAGAAATCCATTACAAAAATTATAGATATTCCTAAATTGACTATAGTCACTTGCCTTAATTTCCATTTCTTTACTGGTACTCCCTGACGGTGCCCACATAGATTGCTGCAGTCAATGCTACAGGCAACTAGATAAACAAATCTACATACAAATATACACTCTACCCACAACCATGCTCTCTTACAGTAAAATAAGTATATTTCTACAGCACTGACCACTGTACTGAACTCTATGAGGGAAAGAGCTGTGCATACTGCAGCAGTGTGTACTGCTTTGCATTTTCATTCCACTGCACTTCATTAAACAGAATTTTGCTGTTCCTTAATTTTCTTTGAGCAGGTCCCACTGTATATACCCAATATGAACAAATACACAGATTCCTTCTGGGTATGAGCCAACAGCTGCAACACTGAAAAATATCAGCTCCTTATATCATTAACTGAGTTTCCATGGTGCCCTGGGGCAGAGATATTGATGCTTGACAGCATTATCACTATAAAGTAACTTTACAACTCTATAATTTAACTCTCTGCTTCCAGTAATATTAAGAGCATTTGAAATTGTAGCTGTAAACCTTGACACTTTCACACAGACTTGGGAGTTGAAAGAGGATTTTGTTTTCTTTCCTCAGAGACAGCCCGGAACATGGTACTGAGAAATAACCAAATACTGGAGAGATAATGAGCAAGGAGGTCACTCTTATGAAAATCTGCAGAATTATGATTAATGCCACTTTTTGTAACACACAGAGAAGAGCCTGTTTCTAGGAGCTTAGCAGAAGAAGGATGAAGATGTAGACTTCTGGAGGTCTTTTCCTGAGTATGTGCCCAATTTACTTTGAAACCATCTTGGCAACAAGCTCTAACTCAAGTTCAAACATAAGCCACACTGGATAACCTCTGCAGAGCTTCCTCAGCTTTATCAACAGTCTTTCATACCTAATTGGTTTTTGCTGGTAATGGTGCTTTTTTACTGGGTGGGAATGAACCTGCAAGGGCCATAATCTGGCTCATGAGGATCATCTCTTAAGGATATCACTAACAGAGCTAGGAGGATCAGGACAGGCAGTTGCCAGAAAAAGAAGTGTTAAAAAGCCCAAAATAACCAAGTACATTTGCCCTAGAGGACTGGCAGGTCCATGAAGCTCTAAAAGTTATAGATGCATTTACTGGAATTGCAGTTGCATACAGATTTCTTTTCCCCAGGACAGGCATTTACTGAGATCCAAATACTCTTTAAAAAGAATCTGGATATAAGCAAATGACTGTTTACTCCAGGGGATTTAACTTCTCAAGTTCCCAGTCAAGCAGCAGGCTGATATTCTGCTTGAAGCTAAGAATAGAAGTGAACCTAGTGGTCTCAATTGTGCCAAGACTCCAAGATAAGAGCTCCTTTCAGGCACCTGAAGAAACTCTAGTTAATTCAAGCTTTCATTCTGTGGCTACAGCCACATAAATACATTTTTAATGTCCATAAGCAGCAGAGAGAGTTCAGCAGTGCAACTAAACCCTATTTAAGGGATGCTAAGCTTCCAATTCAACACATTCAGTGAAATGGAAAATATGAAGTGATACATTTGCACGTTGGTTCAGCTATACTGTTTTGAAGTATTGAGATAATTCCTCAGCTATTTGTAACGTGAAAAGACCTACCTTGGGATAACATTAGTAACATCTCTTTCTTCAGTATTCTCCACCAGTGGTTTCCAAAATGTTGTGGGGTTTGTGGGGTTTTTTGTGGGTTTTCTGTTTGTTTGTTCACAAGAGAAGTTTCATTAAATTCATTCTTTATATCGAGTTCATTAAATCAAAGAGGTGAAATGATGTTCTTAGAAAAGCCATACAAAGGAGAACTGTTCCACCAGATCCTCAGGCCAGAGTTCCAGTCTCCTATTCCACCCAGAAGTGATTTCAATGAGTAAATCCATACACATAGATGATTAAAAGCCTATCTTTGCATGAGGGCCTTCCCTACCTCAAGAAAGCTTAGAATTAAGATTAAAATACACAAAAAAGCCATGGACACGCTGACAACAGTGGTGCTCACCCATCTCGATGACTATTCTCCCCTACAGCTACCAGGGTACAATCATAAGAGTTCTTGCCAGGTCTCAGCCATTTCTATCTGCCTACCTCATGGCTAGTCCTTGGAAGAGTAAAACCTTTTTTTTTGGGAGAGAGTAAAAACAGAGAGTAAAAACAGAGAGTAAAAAGCTCTCTTATGAGCTGTCTGCTGTGCAGCAGGGATCCAGTTCAAATGCTAAAACATGAATCCAATAGATTTTAAAACTGTTGATGTGTGACTCCTTTATTGGCCACTCTCAGGTCAGGCTGTGACGGCTGCTGATCAGCAGCTGCAGAGGAAAGCAATTCTGGGTGTGTTATCAGAGCAGCACTCAGTCTTACAGCTGGGCATTCATCCCTCCTCCCCCTCTTTTATCCTTTTTTCCCTACCCAGCTATGAGGCTAGTGTGTACCAAGACAGCTCAGCAGTTGAGCTGCTGGTGGTGAAAGTTATAGAGTGGTTTACATGCCTTGTGTCATAAGCCCTCTAAATGCCTAGTAAAACATGGTATTTAATGGAAGCGTTCAGCTCATTTTAAAGCTTCTTCACCTGGCGCTGAGCAAACTGTTGCTGCGCTGCCTTTTTAATCAGTTACCACCAAATGTGTGTATGTGTGAGAAGGGTTTTAAACATTCCTCTGTCCACTTCCAGGCAACTAACCGACAAGCCTGCAATCCTCTTATTATGCTTTCAAAACAGAGTCCGTTCACTGTTATCTACAGCGCACGTTATCACAGAGTATTCTGCAGAGCCAGGCTTATAGAACATATCCCTAATGTTTCTCATACACCAGCCATATATCAGTTAGACACAGACCTACCATGCACACACATACCTCTGAAGGAATTCATAACAGGGCGTACAGGAAGTTATACCTGGTGCAGTGCTTTGCTTGCAGGATGAAAATACAAGAGACTCCAGCAGTAACCATTAATGCTATTATGCTAATTGAGACCTGGGACATTCATGTAACCATGTTAACTCTCTATGTTAGAAGAGGCCAGAAGGTCAACACTCTGCAGGATGCTGTTATCCCACCGTATATGCCCCAAACATATACCCCCTGCACAGACTCTCAAAAGATCCTTCAAGCCTGGATTTCATTTAAATAGTGCAGCCTCAGGAGCAAATTTGTTTTATATAACATACCAGGTGTAATCCTCTAAATTCTAAACATTTAAGGTATTTCATTTAGGAGAATACATTTAGTCATACTAACTGGAGTAATTTGGAACAGATTTCCACTTTTAATGACACATTCCCTTCCTTTAAATTTTCTTACTTTTTTTATTGAAAGAAAAGCTACTTACCACACTGTCAGTAACTGTGTTATTCAAATAACACCAGACTGGAATTCTGTCTCCCATTTTCATGCATGTAAGGTATCCATTTATCTCAGTAATTACAAAGTATGTTTCAGCTGCACGAGTCTAAACAAAATGCATAATTTTACCCAATGTTTGAGCAGTTCTGGCATCCTAAACATAAAAAAGGACATGGAACTGTGGGAACAAGTCCAAAGGAGGGCCACGAGGATAATCGGGGCACTGGAGCACCTCCCATATGAAGATCGGATGAGAAAGTTGGGGCTGTTGAGCCTGGAGAAGAGAAGGCTGTGTGGAGACCTCAGAGCAGCCTTCCAGTATCTGAAGGGGGCCTATAGGGATACTGGGGAGGGACTCTTCATGAGGGACTGTAGTGAGAAGACAAGGGGTAATGGGTTCAAACTTCAACAGGGGAAGTTTAGATTGGATATGAGGAAGAAATTCTTTACTGTAAGGGTAGTGAGGCACTGGAATGGGTTGCCCAGGGAAGTTGTGAATGCTCCATTGCTGGCGGTGTTCAAGGCTGGATTGGACATAGTCTTGGGCGGCATGGTTTAGTGGAGAGTGTCCCTGCCCCTGGCAGGGAGGTTGGAACTGGATGATCTTAAGGTCCTTTCCAACCCTAACTATTCTATGATTCTATATCTATTGCAGGCTCACATAGAGGTTTGTATAAATTATAGAGTTAGGACATAAACCCTGAGGACCATAGAATCATAGAATAGTTAGGGTTGGAAAGGACCTTAAGATCATCTAATTTTAACCCCCTGCCATGGGCAGGGACACCTCATATGAAACCATGTCACCCAAGGCTGTGTTTAACCTGGCCTTGCACACCACCAGGGACGGAGCGTTCACAACTTCCCTGGGCAACCCATTCCAGTGCCTCACCACCCTTACAGTAAAGAACTTCTTCCTTATATCCAATCTAAATCATGAAGAGATTCAAAACAAAAACCCTCAAAAGAGATCTAATCCACTTATATAATAGCATGGAAGGGGGTAGTACTATGATCTTGTTTGCCACAAATGCTGTAAAAGAAAGAAGCTGACAGAACTATGTGCCACCAGTGCAAATAGAAGACTATTCAGAGTTTGTTCAGTTTGTTCACCTGTCAATGGAGCAATATTAGGCTAAATAGGTATTTTTGTAGAACCTGGAGATCCCCATTTCTTTTGGTCTCTACATGGAGCCAGTATTACTGGTTTCTGAAAGTGGAATGTGATCTGCTTTGTAATCTCCCTTCAAGGCCATGGGTTCCCTGAACTTGAGGCTGAGTCTCAGTCAGCGCTTCTTAATCCAACATTAGCTTTGAACAATTTTAGTCTCCCTGATCCTGTTTCTAATAAAACAAAACAAAGCAAAACAAAACCCCACACAACCCAATAACATCACAGATTAACAATATCCTCAGAAATAACATCTCAGGATTAACAACATCCTGAGAAATATGTCTTTAAAGGCAGATTTCCTGAATACTTGCCCTATCAGTTCACGGTTTTTGGGTTCACTGTATTTCCTTCATTTATTTGCTTGACTTGCTGCCTGCATGTAGCTAGATAGTTAATAGAAGCATGCCTGTCCTTGGAGGCCAATATGAACTGACTGACTGCGTCTTTGGTTCAGGTCCATTAAAAAATCTGAGCATTAATTAATCACTGACTTGCAAATAGCTTGGAGGAGCTGTTCAGGCTAAATTGAAATGCTCTGCAACTGTTTTACTTTTGGTCACAAGCATATCAGTGATATGAAACTTCTCCTCTGACAGGATAGGATGTGCATAAATCCAGCCACTCCTGTGTTAGAGCAGACCAGCCTAAACACTGCGTCAAGCAGCTCCATTTCTTTCTCTAACTAGGAATACACACACATAAGGAAGAGCTTTCTTAAGCAGCAGTCTTACAGAATCCCTTCATTGAAAAGGAAAATGCCAGTGAAGTGTACTACATGGGCCAAGGGACTTTCCTGATTGTTTCTGCCAGGCCAGCCAAAAACAGCTTCTCTGCCTTTTTCACTCATCTAGGCGAAAACATACCTGTCAAAACCAAGCTGCTGCTTGAGCTTCTCATACATCACCACCAAAAAGGATCTGTCTGTGATCTGGGGCCTGTTTGCTGTGCTCTAGCTGCTGATGGTCACAACAAATGAACTGAGAACGATGCAGCTCTGTCTGCAGAAGGCAAGCCAAGCAAATACAGGGATGTTAGACCCCATACCTGAAACCTCTGTAATGTGAAGCACAAAACAAGTGTCTTAATGGAAAAGGAAATTAAGCCAGTATGACCTACATGTCATGAAGAAAAACATATTCAAGGGAATCATGATCTCATTTTATAGAGACTCTTCCCGCTCCTCACAGCAAAATGTGTTCTTGATAAATAAGGAATATAAATAAGCAGTTATCAGCACAATGAGTACTAAGTGAGAAGGAAAGTTAAAGGTGAAACTAAGACACATGTTCTTAAAACATCAAAATACCAACATAAGAAAATAAATACATAAACCTAACAGTTACAACAATTTTTTCCTCACTGGCAAGATATACTGCAAACATGTAAGTTGAAAGAAGCTATTCCTTGGAATCAGCCTGTATTTCAAATGCTCAAGTCAAAGAAGTCACCTTAATATATTCATCCTGCTCCTTCCCCCAGATTTCACTTTCAGTGGAGAAACCAAACCAGGAACCCACAAATGATCAAGATTTACTCTCCATGCTCCCCGTTTCTCACTCTTAGTCCCACACAGTGTGCACATATGCATGGATGGTGAAGAATTATGTCTCATATTAAAATTTCCCCCTTACTGCCCTAAAGCCATAAGTCTTCTCCAACTTCTGAAATGCAGCAGAGAGGTAAATAAGCAATCACAGGCAATCCTTCTCCTGCTGCAGTGTTTCTAAACCTGTGGAAATTTCAAAAGTGACCAAGATAGAATGACAACATGAAATAACACACCCACTCTTGAAGTATCGGCGCTGGTTATTTGATTGAGCACGGTGACAAAAAGAAAAAGAAAAACATAAAAACAGATCATAAGAGCAGCCAGAACAATTCTACAAATTGTTGCTACGTCGGGATAGCCAGATGGATAGGTGTTTTTTGAGGAATGAGACATTGCTTCCATTTGAGCACTCAAAAATGTGAACAACTTAGTCAGTTTTGTTTGCAGAGCTCACTTTCCCTTTCTTTTTCAACTGGTATTTAAGATCTGGCCCTGAGGCAGCTGCAGAAACTAATGGATCCTTTAGAGCCTTTTGGCTGCAGTTCAAAGGCAGAGAAGATATTGTAACTCAGTAACAAAGATGCACTTTCAACTTGTTATTAAAATTGCAATACAAACACAGCGATAATGAGAGAATAAGGAGAGAAATGAAAAAAAGAAATGGAAGTCTGTGGAAGGGAATGGATCACAGGCTCTCCAGGAGTAGTTTCTGTAATAAGTGCGTGAGACAATCTCCTACAAGAGGGAAATGGCTTATTTGATCTAATATGCCTTTCTCTTCTTGAATTTCCACAGTATGGAGAATCAATATGAGGGAAATTAAAGCATCAAGGAGCAGACTCACATTTCCACTTGTGTGTTCCTATCTCAGCAAACTCTTATTGAGATAGAAGTATTTACCTTAAGTGCCCAGTTCACATGTGCTGCAAGAGGAGGAAGGATTTCAAAAGGATACATGCTTCTTCTGTGTAAGGGACAGCAGAAGTAGTTCCACCCAACACGTAGCTGTAGAATGAGACTTCCAGAGTGTAGCAGTAGGAGGTATCATTTAGCAGCCCACCAAGAAAACGTCGACCTGTCCCTGCTTTCACAGCATCTCTGTTGAATGATGTACTGGACTGCAGGAGGAACAGCACAAACATAAAGAGTGTTTGTGAGTGGAACAAGTGAAGGGTTGGGAAGGAGTCTGTTAAAATCAAAACCAGTTAAATTCACATTGCCAAATCTCATTTACACTATATAAGACTGCACTAATTTTTGATCATGGCCTGGAGAGACCATTAACAGAAACAGAGTTCTGTCACACAGACTAAAAATAATGCCTTGCAGACTTCCACAAAATTAATCTCAGTTCGCTAGTAACATCAGCTTTTCTCCTCCTCTTTTGGATAACACCAAAAAAAGCTTGCCATATGCATGAGTTGAAAGTGAACTTTCCAGACCCTCCATTCTCAAAAGTTAAGCTGGACAATTATTTGGATATTGGGTTCCTTCTCTTTACTGCATTCCCCTGTGTCATAAGCATTCTCCCCTGCCCATTACTCCGGACTCTTTCAAGCAAAGTAGAAATACAGTGGCATTTATGTTTTAGTGAAACTTTCTCACCTAAGACATTTGACTAGTTCTTAAACTAGGTCACACAAATTTCCACTTCACTAACTTAAATGTTAATGGGGTGTTGCTCTCTGGGTGCAAAAATATACCGCACAACTTTACAGCATTAGCAGTATAGTATGAAAGACTGTATTTTGTGCTATTACTGAAGATCTCATTTTAAGAACCCTATAGCTCTATGATTATTCATAGAGTGGGATTCATAGAGGGATGGAAGGGAGGACTCCAAAGAATTTTCATAAATGAGTTTTAGCTTTCCATTGAAGGCATGACTGGAGACTGAAGGGAAGGTCACCGTCAGGTTGACTGAAGTCTCAGCTTGTTCCTACCAACTAGACAGAAAAATGGATTCTGATTTCATTTCAGTTATTAGAATATGGGTGTATGGAGCCTGCTCAAAGGAAGAAGACAACAAAGGTGTCCGAACATGATCTTGTGGTTTGTGAGCAGAAACATCACCCACAAGGGGAATGAGCTAGTCCTATGGCTGTATTTGGCACAGTGAAAACAAAGAAAATGGAGAATTTATTCAGTGCAGACATTAGGAAGACAGAAGTACTCCAGTGATTAGGAGACTCAGTTACTGATATGGAGTACCTATGAAGATCTCATCAAATATGTTTAAGAACAAAGTGGGCAATTATTTGCTGAATATAGTTCATGTCTTTGGGATACAGTTTGGGCATGATGTCCTTTTCAGTTCTATTTCCCATTATTTCAATCAGGCTAGAAGAAGGTTATGAGTTGAATTCCTCATAGATGATTCTTGAGATAAATCTTACATAATATCTTCATCAGAGTTCTCGGCATGTAAAGGAGGCCCATGCCAACAATATTTGCTGACATACTGTGGAATGAATCATCATTATGGAGGAGGCTCTGAATATCATACCAAAAAGAAGCATGGGAAGAGTTTGAGGACTGGAGTGATAGTAGTCAGGTAAAACTCAGTCGCTCAAGTGACAGGTCATGTACTCAGCGCCTAATAAGAAACAATCTCTGCTATGAGCTGAAACCTCATCAACTGGAAATAGTTGAAGAGTGCCTGATATATTATTTCACTGAAGTGATTGTTGCTTTCTAGCAGAAAATAACTCAGAGGTTGGACCTAGTTGTTGACAAAATTATTCTTGCCATTCAAAAGTGAATTATAAGTAGCCTAAATAAATTAAGGTAGGCCAAAAAAAAGAAATAAAAATTTGGATCTTTCCAGAGTTTGAATTTTTAGAATGCTATTTTGTGGAGTTTGAGGGTTTTGGTTGTTTGGTTTTGCTTTATTTGTTTCTCTTTGTTTGTTTGTTAAGTAGAAAATTTGCAGTTTCAGCTGTTCAAAACTACTGAAATGACAATGGCATTAATAAAATCACCTGTTCATTTCTTTTCCAGGTAGTTCTGCACTTTCATTAATTAAAAAAAGCTGAACCTTCATATAGATGCATAAATGTAGATTTCAGAGGTTAACTTTGTCCCAATTTTGAAAAAAAAAAACCCTGATGTCTTACATAAATGATGTCTTGAGTAAAAGTGACGTCTCTAATTTGACTCAAGAAGGCTGGGGTAAAGAAAATATAGCATAAACCTTTCAAATATGAACACGTGCATAGTTTGAAACAGTGGCTTGGTCTCAGCTCCAGAGCAAATGTTATAAGCCAGAGTGTGATTTGATGTTTTAGATGAAAAGAAAATTACAGATTCAAGAAAATTCAGGTAATGACAAGGAAGGGCAGCAGGGACTTGCTTGAGTCCAACCTTCTACTCGCTGCTTCAAGTCAAGATAACTGAAGTGGAGAAATAAACAGACTGAACTTTGGCTCTTCACCACAACTGATCTTGGCAACTGATAATGCTGAAACAAAGGCTATGAAAAGCCCTGCATTGTGGCAAAGAAGAAGCCTTCTGCATACCCATTTATTTAATCAAACTCTAATGTGGGGATAAGAGGCGAGAGGAGGGGAAATAACACAGGTAAAGTTGTCTGCAAATGCGTCTTTTGATTTTCTGGGAAAATCTATTGCCCTAAAACCCTTGCAAAGCTGAATTGAAGCAATCATTAAGCAAATGCACTGAGGAGGCACAGCAGGAGAACAACTAAACAAATATTAATTTCTCCAAGGCTCAACTGCATGGGAGTGTCAACAACAGCCAAAAGTACAAAGTCTGGAGGGTGAGGGGAAACACCAAAGACTTTGAAGCTCTTAAATAGGGGTATTTCTATAAAATCAATAGTAATTCATTATTAAAACACATAGATACATTAAAGCTTACAGAAGGACTCTGCTTCCCTGCTTGTGTGAGAAAACTCAGTGAACAAAAAGCTATCTACAGGAGATGCCAAACAACAAGAATCCATTGTTAAAGGAACTGAGAAAGAAGGGTGAAGGATTCCCCCACTTTCTTGTAGGAAGAAACCCACCAAAAAACTTACACCTGAATTTCATACACACCTGGGAGCTTCAAGGTGTGCTGACCCTCTGTCTACATCTCAGGCATTAGTGGCAGCTTCCCCTGACTGGTTTCCCCATTGGGAATGACAGTGAACAGCCAAGCAGCACAAAGAAATTTGTAAACTGATTGGACATTCAGACATTGCAGCGGATAAAGAGACGTATGGAAGGAAATAAGAAAAACAAAAGTGCATGCAAATTCTCTCTGGAGTGGTCTCAAAGAAAAATAAGTCTTGGCCCTTGCTCAGACCTCTCAATGTGCCAGAACCTCTGTCTCAAGGGCAGCCTTGTCTCACAGCTGGTAAGGACACTGTACCACACAATGTCTCTACTCGGTGAATTCAACACCCTGGTAGCTGGCTTACAAGCTCAACAGCTTAGGCAGCTCCCATATGGCTGAGGGATACTCTTGGCTTCTCTGCACTGCTCCATTGTCCTGCTAACAGCTACTGGAATGAATGCCCTGAGCAGTTCATATTCACAAAGTAAGGGCAGTTTATTGATTGGCTCTGAATGACTGTACCAATCTATCACAAGAATGGATCCAAAAGACAAAGGGGAAGAACAGCACATTTCTCACACACCTGAGACCGAATTTGCATCCTGATGGATTTTGAATCTGGGTGGTTCTGCTTGGTGGGAGCTTCCACTGGTGGGACCTCCTCCCCAGTGTATGTGTGACTTAACAGGGGATTGTCTTGCTACAGCATCAGAAAACCTCAGGTTGCACAGAAGTTAAAATTGAAGGCAATACCCCGTAAATTAGAGTCCACTGTTCAGTGGAAGAAGAGATGTCGAAAAGGGCTGGAATGACAAGCAGGCTCAGCAGCCAGCCACTCGTGGATGGGAGCCTCAGTTCTACCTTTCATTGATGGCAGGGTAAAGGGACAAAATGCTACTTCCTCATAATGGACTTGTTGGGGAACGAATCTTTGTTGTCTTCTGAAATTGCTCAACACAGTAGGGAGAAAAAGGATCAAGGTATTACCACAGTGCAAGTCAGATCTTGCCAGGCTCCTAGCATGGGAACCAGGGTATAGTCTGCACGTCACTTTTGATCAATCCTAAGGTGTTTCTTCAACCCGGTAAGAAAGGAAATGACAAGGTACAAATGACTCAGAAAGCAATTAGGAGAGAAATCAGCCAGACAGAAATCTGGTAACAGGCTTTGATAGATTGAGAAAGATTAACTTCTGATGTAGCAAGGTCTAGGGGGTTCCTGCAATCCAACAGATAGATTTCACCAGCTGTTCACGTCTGCTGCAATGCAATTGATTGTTTATGTGCCTGTGGAAGGAACAAGCGAACTGCTTACATCTTCAAAAACTTGAGCTCTAGTGTGCACATGAATGTTTCCCAGAAGAACATTTGTCCTCACAAACACAGTATCTGCATGAAGCTCAGAACAAAGAGAAATTCCCATTTGCCGATATAGATAGATGATATAGGACCAGGAAATGTTTTACAAAAACATGTACATGTTCAATTGTATGCTCACAAGAATCAGAGAATCATGTTAGAAATCTTTACTGGAGAGAAGCAGAGACATAAACACTAAGAGGACTCATAATTAGAGAATGGTTTCATACTACAACACATAATTAAACAATATACTGGGTCACCCTATGTCATTTACATTTGGGAAATAAGCTGATTTTACGACTGAGGATAATGACCACCCTCAGCCCCCCTCCCCAAAATAGCCCAAACCAGAAAAATTGCCTATATTTTTCTTGTTCTTTAGTTGAGTAATAAGCACTTTACCTACTGGGGTAAACTGGGATTACGCATATAAATTGCTTCATGTTCCTCACCTATCAGCACCAGCAATGGCCAAATGTAATCAGGACTCAATTACAACCTCACCAGGGTTATCTGCTGATGCTGCTCTTATAGCTGAAGAGTAAGCTCTTTTCCTAAAGCAAGTCTGACCTCTATGAGCCCTCAACTGACTGCCCCAGTGTAGCAAAAAACCTGATAATAAAAAAATTAGTAGTTAGAGCTCTAGAAAAAAGTAATGACACACTTGTCATCAAGGAAGAATAGATGTGCCGCTGGGAAATGGACTGGAGCCCAGACAATGTCAAATCCACCTCAGTGAAGAGTTTTACAGTATCAGTCATAACTCACTCTCATTTGCTAGAATGCTTTATTGGAGTCTGCAAAAGTTAGAAAAAAAGCACAGAAATGCATTGGCTTTGAAATCCCTGCCACAGAGGAGTGAAAATAGCAATACTGCAAACTGTGACTCTTCTCTTTGCACCATACACAGGGTGCTGTAAGAGAGGTGCCACTGGCAGCTCACTTTCCTCATATGGATACAGCTAATTACTGCCATGGTGTAACTGCTTTGACCCTGCCATTGTTGCAGCTGGTGCCCATCAAGTTATCCTTACAAGAAAAACTTATCTCTTTACTTCCCTGGAAGCACTGAGGAAACTTCTCACTTCAAAAGGCCAACTTAACCATCTCTTCACACCTGGTCCATCAACTCTCTTAATAGACTGGAAAGCATACGTGTTAGTAGTTTTTGTGATAGACTATCAACTCCATGCCAACTGGGTCTGGAGACTTGTAAATCATGGTATCTGGGACGCTGCTATCAGGTAGCTTTCTTCAAATTCAAAGCTACAGCCAGCTTCTGAAGTGTAGATCAGATTATTAAAAAGAAAGGAAGAAAGGAAGGGAAAGGAAGGAAAGAAGGGGAAGGAAGGAAGGGGAAGGAAGGAAGGGGAAGGAAGGAAGGGGAAGGAAGGAAGGGGAAGGAAGGAAGGGGAAGGAAGGAAGGGGAAGGAAGGAAGGGGAGGGAAGGAAGGGGAGGGGAAGGAAGGGAGGAAAGAAGGGAGGAAAGAAGGGAGGAAAGAAGGGAGGAAAGAAGGGAGGAAAGAAGGGAGGAAGGGAAGGAGGGAGGGAAGGAGGGAGGGAAGGAGGGAGGGAAGGAGGGAGGGAGGAAGGAATGGAGGAAGGGAGGAAGGAAAGGAGAAAGGGAGGAAGGAAAGGAGAAAGGGAGGAAGGAAAGGAGAAAGGGAGGAAGGAAAGGAGGAAGGGAGGAAGGAAAGGAGGAAGGGAGGAAGGAAATGAGAAAGGGAGGAAGGAAAGGAGGAAGGGAGGAAGGAAAGGGGAAAGGGGGAAGGGAGGAAGGAAAGGGGGAAGGGAGGAAGGAAAGGGGGAAGGGAGGAAGGAAAGGGGGAAGGGAGGAAGGAAAGGGGGAAGGGAGGAAGGAAAGGAGGAAGGGAGGAAAGAAGAAGAGAAAAAGAAGGCAGAGAAGATAAAAGGAGAAAAAGAAAAAGAAATGAAATCCACAAAGGTAGAAAGCTGACCTCAAGGAAGAAGCAGGCAAGGAAGAATGATTGTGGGAAGCAGAGATGTGATGAAATGGGATCAGAGCTCAAAATTACTCCCTGATCTTACCTAGTAGCTTTGACATGTTTCTGATGCAAAGGAGGGAAACTTATTTCATCTCAAAATGTTGTGACTACTGAAATTTGGGAAAAGGGTGTTTTGAAAAGTTCAGGATAATTTCAAAGAGGGATCACATTACTTGGAGTTTTTCTAGATCCCTTAGGGACAGATTGGACTGATATTCCTGTGATTATTCCCACTGATGGGTCTGCAGTTGACAGCATTTTGTTTTGTGACTTTTGTGCCTGGGAAGAAACAGTGAGGTGTGTCCCAGACTTCGGGTTTAGCAAAGGAATACTCTCTGAACAAGAATATGGTTTGCAGAAAGAAAAGGCATGAAGGGGAGATCTAAAACAGTTCGACCTGTCCTAAGAATGTGAGAGAGAAAAGCCTGAAACTGAAGCGCTAAGACCAAATAGCCTCAAATCCTAACAGATTTCACAATTCTACTTACCTGTCTTTTTTTTCCCCTTCTTCCTCCTGCTCAGAGGAAAGCAAACAGCAATCATCCTTTCTACACTGCAGGAGTACCATGAACACAACCTGCCTAGCACCACATTGTCAGGCTTTAAAGTGCAATTCTCCTCAGAGAAATAACAGTTTAAAGGTACTTTGTCACCACACACACATCTGCTCCCTGAGGGGCTTCATTATCCCTTTAATATGTAGTGAAGTAATACCAGATCTTTCCCCATCCTTCCCAAGTGTCTTTCAGTCATGCCTGCTTAAGTTTGCTGATAGAAACACATATTTGCACGGCCATTAGCAGAGGGGTTGGAAGGAAGGAGCTTTATAAGCTCTCAGTTTATGCCTCAAAACCCAAACTACCAAATGAGCTCCCTTTTTGGAAACTCTGTAGTTAGAAAAGCAACTGGGTTTCATGCTTCAGGGTTTCAGCTGTTCACCTGCAAGAACTACAATAGCTGCACTTTCCACTGCTCATTAATATCCATGCTCTGCTCTCAACAGTGCTCTGCCATACAGCTCCAGGACTGATGGAGATCTTCACAGCCTGCTGCCTGTCTCTGCACCTTGTACCAGTTACACTGGCAGGACCAGTGCAGGGATTTGGCCTGCATTTCACATTCCCCGGAATTCATCCTCACATACAGTGAAACTGGTTGTACTCACAGCTCCCACCTCCTCCAGTGCTACATCACTGAAGATACTTATCGTGCTCACTGGCTCCACCATAGCAGCTAATGCAACTGGAATCCAAATCAAAACAGCAGCTCTTTTGAGAGAGCTTAGAATCATAGAATCACAGAATAGTTAGGGTTGGAAAGGACCTTAAGATCATCTAGTTCCAAACCCCCTGCCAGGGCAGGGGTAGCTTCTTAAACAACATCCTGCAGTCAAACAAAGCAGAGTGCTTTGCAAACAGAGGGGGTGGCCTTGCCTGAGACCTTCACTAAGTTGGCCAAGGTCTCCCAACCAGCATTGAGCAGCCCATCATAACCTACTCAGGAAAGGCAAAAGGAGTTGGCAAATTTGCACCCCATTAAGCAAACCTCAGTTGGAGCTCCTCTTGCCACTGAATTTTGCCACTCCAAAGACACAGTGTCAAGTAATCTCAGCTTCGTCAGTGAGTCTGCTTCTTCTTGTCACCAGAAGCGCACTTAGCCATGCATGGCAATGTCACCTACTCAGCCATTAACCTATGCACAAGCCCATTGCCCATAGACCAGGGAATTAGTCTGGAACTTATCTCCATTTAAAGAGCAGACACAATCTGTGCCCAGTGATACAGACAAATAAGGGTTCTACAAATGCTTTACGGTAATAATGAAGAAAAGGTCTGCTTTTTCCTCCCTATTGTTTTTTTTTTACTAACAGCAACCTCTGCACATCCTTCCCCAGAGATGCCAAGGCTGGCATTTCCTAGTCTAAGCTCTACAGAATAATCACACCATTTAGAAAAATAACTCGTGTCTCTGGAGTTCTCAGTTTCCCTATTTGTCAGTAGAAAACGAGACATTTCCTCAAAATATACAATAAAATAGCCTGTAGCAATAGCCTGCAATGACTCTCTTTACCATACTTTTATGAGTGTGTGTGCATTCTCCTGGGAGTGCTTTCATAATCATTTATACAAATGACAGAAACTTAGGACAATGAGAAGCCAAAAGGGAAATACAACCATCATGCATGCAGTTGCTTTGAATAGTCCGCAGAAAAAGAGGTTTGCTCTGTGGCAAAGAGATGTGCTGCTCACTTGTAGGTCTAAATCAGGAGGTTACAACCCCTTCTGAGGAGGGGCAGCATGCGGTACGCTGCCTCCAGAGTAATCCAGTAGAGCCCATTGCTCAAACTCCTCCTGGGCTCCTTCACTATTCGGCAGCAGTTCAGACAGACATATACTCTACATACATTAAAATATCACAGCTAAAACACCCAGAAAACAGGTCCTGGGAGGGGAATGGGTGTCCAGTTCTTAACCAACCTCCTTCACAGCACAGTTTGTCCCAGCCAAGTGAAATTTGCAGCACCCTGACATAGATGTAGCTTGCATTTGAATGCAAAGGAGCTCCTTTCATACGTACTACCCTGAAAAGAGGCTGTCACCTGCTCCTGGCTTGTTGACATTAGGTAAGAATAACGATGGCCTTTGAAAATACACCATGAAATTGCTACAGAATCTTGTTTCTTCTGTGGATATTCAAAGTTTCTACCTGTGTGTGGATGGAGAAGGGATTGTCAACTCCTGTATGCACAGCAAGGTACTGAGAGTCCATTTAATCAAAAACTTCCTCCCCCCCCCCTCACTTTCCTTTTCTTTGCAATACAGATTAATTCAACCCTCTATAGAAAAAGAGGGGTGGACTGGTCCAGCACGATGTAATGGAGCAGTTTCATTTAGCCATCACTCTCCAGAGGGCAGAGATCTTGTGAGACAAAGCCTATAATGCTTGGAAGCACAGGCTTTACAATCTGTTCCCTGTGCCACCAGAAACGTGTTTCTGCTCTCTGCTCACCCAGCCTCCAAGAAGCGTAAATAAATAAATGAACTTATGGAGCAACATGTCCAAGAAGCAGTGAGCAGAAATGTATCCCAAAGGGGTGCTAGAACATATAATAGCTGTATTTGTCTTCCCAGAAATGCCCTGGTACAAGACAACAAAAAAGGAGGTAGGATCATTTGTTGTGCTCAGGTTTTAAGAGATTTCTGAGTAGATCTGTTAAGCTTGCATGACGTTAACAAAATGTACCTGAATGCAATAGCTTTTGCCTTCCTGAGACAAGGGTCATTTCTTGCTGAAAGAGCAGAGAAGCACTTGAAGAGATGGTATAGTGCAAATGAGTATGAATTTTACTTTGGGATGAATTCTAGGTCTGAAAAACTTGCTCACTGCTTCCCCTTCCCTGCTCATCCACATGCCACATAAACTGGTGGTTCTTTATTTTGGAGCAGATTACTGGGATTTCCTTATTCAATGTTCATGAGATGTTATTGCTTTCTTGGGCACTTGTGCCAGCACTTCCTTCAGAAATGGCCCAAAACACACTGAGATTAGTAATAGGGACCACAATACTGCAAGAGAGATGTCCAGCCAGGGTAAGTGATAACAACCCAGCAAGGCTGCCATGGATAGATGGAAGGAGGTTTGCTGGAAGGAACACATCTTCCCTAAGAAAGCTTGGATGGATGAGGGGGGTACTGTGGAAATAGGAAGAACAGACCTGGAGTATGTGGATAAAAGGAAAGCAATGGAAAATACAAACCAATCTTGGCTGCTCAATTTTAGATATCCAGGCTAAAAAAGCCAAACAAAACCAAACAAGCAAAAAGCCATGACAAAAAGTAATAGGGCAAATCATTCTATATCTGAATATTCTCAGATTGCTGAGACAATGATAGTCTCAAAACATGTTTTGGGCCACAGTGTTATAGCACTGGGTTTAACAACATGTTTTCCTAAAGAAAATTTGGTGGGTTGTTGTTCAGAGATTTCATCTTTGAGTGCATGAAATAAAACATAGGAAAATACTGACAAAGAAACCAGACTGGCACTTTGGAAACCTGGGTTTTATTCTCAGATTTCCTCAAGCAAGTCACTTCCCACTCACTTTCTGTCTCTTTCCCAGCATGACTGGCAGCTCTTGGGGTTGTGGACTTAGTGGTTGCCCAGTGCCCAAAATGATGGGACCCCAAGTTTTTATCAGCATCCTTGGCTAACCACAGAACACAAAGGACAACCAACTGTGTTTCTAAGGAAGGTGCTCTGCTGAGAGGTCAAATGCAAAAAAATGAAATGAGAACTCAAAGGTATCCCAAGTACCACCAGTTTGGAGTCCAAAGGAAAAAAAAACCCAAAAGATTAAGCCAAGTACCTCTAGCCAGTCTTTTTCTTTTAACTGGAAAGAAGCAATCTTTGTGAAGTGATAAAGCATCCAAGAATGGCTGTGTTTTTTTCTTTTAAACGAACCAGAGAGAACAGATGGTGTCCTCCTCTCATACTGTCACAAAGGTCAAAATTAGCCACCCCTAAGACTAGCAGGTTCTTGAAATGCTCAAGTCCTTGTGTCTGGTCATTATGACTAATCCAGTCTCCAGAACAAGAAAGGTCAAATGAAGAACACTCCTCCAAATACTGCAACAACTCCTAGCCATGGCTGATGTGTAATGCACTCAGACGTGGTGTCAACAGCTGCTCCTAAAACCCAATGAGTCAGCCCTTCAAAAGAGTTTCTCAGCTCTCACTGTTAGAGCTTTCATACAGATTATATTTACTCCCCAATGTTTGAAAATAACCTTCTTAAAACTTGAAAATATAGAATGTTTTCCTTACAAAAGTTTTCCTTTTTCCCCAGACACCTGCCTAAGAATGTCTAATGTATTTATTTGGAAGCTAAACTTCCTAGCTCTTCTTTCATTTTCCTCTTCATGTGCTGACAGCTAAACCAGAGGCAGTTCCCTGTTTCTGAAGTCATGTACAAATGAAGAATTTTCAGTCCCTTTCACACCTTTTACCTGCAAATCACAGACAGCCTAACAGAACACTGGGAGGTTAAGTGTTCTGCCCAACAGAGTACAGAGATGTTGGTTGACTTGTCTTTGGTCCTACAACAGGCGTGCAGGCACAAATCCCCTATCCACCCCCTACTCTAATCACCAATCTCCCCTGGATGCTGCCATTTAAATAAAAAAGCCTATTGGAAATGACAGGTGAAGAAAGCAGCCCAGGCATGAAATGAAATGCACTCTAAAGTATATTAATAGAAGGTTGCCAGACAAAATGGCACAAGGCATTTGATCGCATCATCTTAGGCTTGTTGTTCATGCTCCTTTGCATCTGGCTGCGTGATTTCTGCCAGATTCTCGGCTGGAGGAGTAGGCTAGGATTTGCCTGCTTTCCCTAACCCGTGCCGGGCTCAGCTGTAATCATGCAGAGCACTGAAAGAAATCCCTTTGAGTCGGGATTCATTCTGAACATGTAAAACCCAGACAAATGACTGCTTCTCCAAAGTGAATCCCATTTCACAGCAAGTAGGTTATTAGTGTGGAACTCCATACAAGTAGCCTGCATTCAAAAGCCCTCTGCATTATTAATAGAAGATGAGCTTTTGACATCAAAGGAGAACCATTATGTATGCTAAACGGTGGCAAAAATTGTACCCGCACTTCAAACCTTTTCAGTTCTTTGTCCCTTGTAAATCAATCAAGGTTGACAGATGCTTTAAGGAGAGTAATCTTTTCAATGATACTGTCAATGGATAACCTAATGGAACATTGTCTTTGTGCTGTGTGAAGACATGGAGCTAGTCAATTATGGACAACACTTCATGCAGCCGCCAGTTTTCACTTGAAGTGCTGCTGTTGAAGTATTATAATCCCAACAAATGGCCGCAGCAGCATACAATGTAAATGAGACCTCCTGAAGCTTTGGAAAATTAATTAGTAACAACAGTGGTCCATTCCCACACTTTCAAACACCAGCCTGGTAATGTTAACGATGCACTTCCCCCCTTCCTTTTGAACAGTCAATAGGGCATATTTACATACACTATTTTTAATCTTCAACACTTTTTTTTATCCCCCTTTTTATATGCAGGAAGCTCTGGATTCCTTTCCTCTTTTTTGAGCAGCATGATTCGGCTCTGATATTTCCAACCAGTCACATAACCCACATGGCTGGAGCTGAAAACAAGAGAACAGAGACCTGGAGACAGCAATAATATTCACTCCTCTTGCTTCACACACGTTGGACACTTTGTGTCTGTCTCCTTTCCTAGCACTTCTGTCAGCTCAGCTGGCCTGAGAAGAATGGCTTGGATGGATGGCTTCTGCTTCCGGTCTCAAGCGACCAGTAGGATGTGAGTTGGAAGTCCAACTGGAAGGCAACACATATATCCGATTGCCAGCTACTACAGAAAGGAGATTGAGAGTCAAAGGGGAGAGGCTGTGCTGTTTATTTAGCTATTGGCTTCTATTTCCTATGTCATTTTCTCAAAGATTTTCCCTTTGTCAACCAAGGCTTGTGCTAAGAGGAGCAGTTAATCTCCCACAGTAACAGAGAGAAATCCCACACTTGAGCACAAAACTTCTAAACTATCAGTTGCAGGTTTTCATTGCTATGATCTGTGAATGCCCCCTTATCTATAATGTGTTTTTGAAACAACCAGGTGTAGATAAGAAACTCAATCATTGAGGTCTTCTCGGACAAGAACAGGCTATTCCTTAAACCCAGCTCCCTCTTCCCTAGGCTCCAAATAACTGGGAACAGATAGAGCTGCTGTCCCTCCTCATTTAGTATGGGATTTGGTCTTCTGCACTCTGGACAGTTTTCTGAGAAGCCCTGAAGTGGGTGACCATAGGAAGCTTCATGCTACAGCAGTCTCCTGAATTCCCCAAAATATATAGACAATTGTTAAACAATGTTGACAATGGTTAAACAATACTGTGAGGCAACAGAGGAAGCAACACACCCTCCCAGGCATTACCCAGCCAGCTGCCACTGCTGGTGCCAAGAAGAAAAGGAAAATGTTTGGTTTACTAGAGGCCCCTCTCTTGCAAATAGAAGAGGCAGAAGAAAGGATATCTTCCGCCTAGCCTTAGGAAAGTCAGGGACCGATCCAAACTTTTTCCCACTGTTGCATAAAACAAATTACCATAGAAAAGAGGAATGGACAGGAGTCAGGAGGTTACGAATCCTCCTTCCTTTTGCTGGAACAGGTCTGTCGATAACAGTGGCACAGCCCCATTTCTATACTCACTTCCCAGTTAAAATCCACAACACAATATGCACAAACACTAGACAAAAAAAAATTCTCTGCTGCATCTTGATGAGAAAGCTTTAGGCTAACATTCTTGCCATGACGAAAATGGCCTTTTTTTCCAATTACAGCTTCTTCTGCAGTGCAGACTCATCTGCTTTTGCATCTGGTTTACATTTTGTTTCTCTAAAGCTAAACACAAGGAATGCTGCATGGTCCCTATTCTCCTGCACCCACCACTTCTACCACAAGTTGGTTGGGATGTCAATGCAAAAGAGCCAGTCGCTGTGCCTCAGCTGTCCCCATCTTTGACAGGAGACCCAGGTTTATCTCAGTACCAGCAGGATGAAGTATAAGCAAAAAGGGAACAGTAGAGAGTAGGGAAACATATGGTGGGTGACAAAGAGGGTTAAGAACATAACAGAAGTAAAATCAGGGCCAAAACTATAGGTTTTTCTGCTCTTCTTTACTTGGTGCAGGATTCTAAAGTAATTTTTAATTGAGCCTGTTCCCATTACATAGGTGCAAAATGTTATCTGCTGCCTTTCCTCCTCACAGGGCATGCCGTGGCCAAGATGGCATTACTGAATATTCCTTATCGCAGTCAAAGCAAAGTGACACACCAAATACATCTTGTAGGACTATCCGCTTAAGCAAACCTGGAGTGCATAGACTGAAACAGAGCAAGGGGTAGCTTCATAGAAGTAGCTTAGCTGGCAGCTCTACAGGTATGTAAGGGGGATCAGGAGGAGCAAACAAGCAATTGCAGGCAGGCTGGGGCATTGTGATCTCTACTTGCACAGCTTTCAAGTAAAACTGATGCACGGAAGAGGCTATAGAGAGGGCCAGGATGTCATATTTGGATGCAAAGTTGCAACACACTGGACCAGAGTCTTCAATCTACAGACTTCTGCAGATCTACTGCAAGCAATGGGTGCTAAAGGTCTGTTCTACTCTATTTAAAACTTGCTCTAAAAACATATGCCCCTTTCTAACTGATTTATTTCCAATATCCACAGATAACTACTACATACATATCTCCTTCCAAATTACAAGACATGTATTAAGCAATTGCACATTTTGCTGCACAACGGTTTTCCATGTTAATATCAAATACTTTCAAAAGCATAGACTGCCTTTGTAGCTGCTTTTGACAGAAAACTATCTAACCTTTTATTTCAAGTTTATTCATTTTACTTCTATTTGCTATTATATTTTTTAAAGTGTAAACGTAAAAAAGACTGCCAGTATAATACAAAAAATGAAACATTACAGCTGATCCAGTTGATCAAAAGACAAAAGAACTTCTGATAGATAAAGTGTCTCAATAATTCAGAACCAAAGGTTATAATATGGAAGATGAAGAACCTGCTTCTGTTCATGTATCTAATGACAACACACAAGATCACAACTTACTATTTTGGATAAAGTAATTATAAGAGGGAAGATGGTAGCTAATAATGACAAAGATTTCAAGTAGCCTTCTATTCAGATTAAAATAAAATTCACACAATCCAATTAAGCCAGAGATTTATCATTAAAAATAAATTAGGAAAAAAAATAATTAAGAGAAGCATTGCTTACATAAGAGAAGTCTTCAGCATTCTGACAGAGCAGCTTGGGAAAAACAGCTTGTCGCTGAAATCTTTCCTCGTCTTCAAAGATGTTCCCATACATGAAGCCATTCATCATGGTGGAGTGGGCATGGATGTCAATATAGAACTCCAGGTTAATCTTCTGTTGAGGGAAAACAACAACAAGAAAAACATTCAACATGAGATAAATCATAACGGTGTTGTGCAGGTGAAGCCTCCCATAAATTCAATACTGCCATCCTCGAATCTAAGCATCAGAGAGCCATGTTAAAGATATTGCTTTGATGCATCCAACCATTCGTACCTCTTTGTGGGTGCATTTGAGTTGCATCACAGGACAACGATAGACATTTTTTGGCCTGTTCCTAGAAGTCTGAAACATTTATGCAGCACAGGACACTGAAAAATAATCCTTCACTTGGATACAGGGCTTAGTGCCACTGATACAAAAATATGCACCTTCCGGTTCTAGAGCATTACTCTTTGGCCATAACTTTGCCATCTCTGCACAGTTCTGCATCGCAATATGCAGATGGTCCCTTCTGCCAGGAAAGACAGGCTCAAAATTGTGTAAAAACCCCATTTTTCCTGTGCAATTTATTTCAGTTAATAAAGAGAAGTATCATGAAAGTTTTTGTCTTACTCTGCTTTGTAGTAGCAATTCAACAGAACAACTCCCTAAACAAGTGCTTTGAATGCCTCTCAGCTCATAGCTTCCTGCATGACACTGCATCAACTCTTACTCAAAGGAAAACACTAGAACCCCCTTACACAGAAATGCCTGCTCTCTCCCCATACCCTCTTGGGTTGGCAATTCAGTATCAGAAGGATCTGCAAGAAAATGCCACTCAAGTCTCCAGTCCAGGGGCACATATTTTTCCTCACATCATATATAAGTGATACCACTTCCCCTGCTATCAGTGGCAAAGAGTGAATATTCACCTTCATCACCATATACAGTGCCACTGACAGCAATGAGAAGGCAACGTCTAGTAATAAAGAGTGCTGCCAGAGCAGGTGCTACTGGATCACCCAGTTTCCCAAAACTCTTGCAGCTTCTGTTCCTAGAAAAATGGTGCTCCATGACTAAACAGTGACAAACACATCTCTGTCTCCTGACCACCATGGGGCCAGTAATAACCTTCCTTGTGACCAGAGGGTTACAGTTCATATCTCCCTGCCTCAACTGGGGGGATGGAGAAGAGCTCTGTTAGCAGGACAGGGTTCACAATGCTTAGCTCTCTACCCCTCAGTGGCAAACAGGGACCCTGGGCTGTAAAACACAACATGTAGCTTTCCAGCCACGTGTCTCATCTGTACACAAAGCTTGTTCAGGCTACTGGAGAATACTGAGCTACAAGACAGTTCAATGTAATACAAACACAGACTGTATTATGCAGTTCATGTGACAGTGGTGTCAGCTCTCCTAGAGAGTCTCTGATGGGGGGAGAACATCACTTAGTATGTGGAACTAATATGATACAGATTTACTTTCCCTTGGCAGAAAACCAATGTACAATACACAGTGACTGTTTAGTTTAATTAAACAGCCTAGAGAGAGTAATACTGTATCTTATTAAGCCTCTCCTATGTTAAAATGTTAGCTAATGCAATATCAATATCTGACCATGCTTCATAGGAAAAGAAACATTTGATTGTATTTGACTCTAATACAATAAATTGTTTGCTCCTGCCAAAGCGTTATGCTGTGCTATAGAGGACCAGCACTGCAATAAAACACACATCTGCTATTCAGAGATATAGCACTGAGGAGAAAGATTAGCATTGACAAGATGAAATACCACATAGGATTTTCTTCCTTTCCAAGCATACAGAAATTAAAACCAAGACTGAGTAATATTATTTTTTGTAAGATAATTTCCCCATCAGAAACAGAATGTGATGAGATCAGATGCATGCTGGCATATCACCATAAAACAGAACATGCTGTAGAGTCTCGAAACAGTGATTTGATGAAGTGAGGAGATAATCTAGTTAAACTGGATATTTGCAGAGCATGAATGTCCTTCACACAGATGTCAGTAACCTAAGTCATACTTATTTTAGAACAGCTAGACAGAATTCTTTATAGGGACATATTTACTAATAAAAAGTAATTGAGAAGCACAGTGAGATATATAACAATAGGCTGGTATCATTTGTGTCATAAACAGAAATAAAGGTGCTGGCATAAACTGTATGATTTGTGTTGTATCATACTATAATTATTCAACTTATTTGTTATCAAATTATTTCCAAAAGAAGGTGTCTATAAACACAGAAGAGCAGATTACTAAAATAACTTTCCCTAGGTTATCCAGCAAGAAAATCTCTTGCAGAACATGGATGACCCGAGCCTCAGCTTAGTGTTCAATTGATCAAGTCATCAGGTCTAACACAGTATCACCAGAGAATATTTTCTAAAATTTCCTAGGATTCTTGTGAAAAAAAAAATGCTGATAATGGCATTTCAGATAATTTTAGAGAATCCTCGAGGTGCTGAAATTTCTTTGGAGATCTTTCTTGATCACCAAAACTATTTTCAAATGGTCTGTTTCAATGGTTATTTGTGAGGGAACAGAGTCTTTCACAGATATCAACTTCACTTAAAGATTAAGCTTCCATATTGCTTATTTGGAAACCATGACATTCAACAGATAGCTCATCACCTAGCCAAGTGTCTAAAAGCATTTATCCAGTCATTCATTACAATGTAGTTCAAAAATAATTTCCTAAGTGAGCCCACAGTAAATATTAAACTGTTTTTCTGGTTTTTGCTCCTTACCCTCCTACTGAACATATAAAAGCCTGCACATTCCTGCACATTAAATATACTCCAAATTTGCAATTCTCCATCCTATTCAGTAAGTTATTAAACATTGCTAGAGCAACTGCCAGTTAAATGTACTACTCCCAGACAGAGCAGAACAGTATTTCCATGTCTCGTTCCTTTCATCACATTCATCATTTTATCAAAGGGAAACATGTTGAGCATTCTCCGTTACAGAACAAATAATTCAGTGGATTGTTAATATAGATTAGACATTAGGAAGAAATTCCTCCCTGTGAGGGTGGTGAGGGTCTGGCACAGGTTGCCCAGGGAAGCTGTGGCTGCCCCATCCCTGGCAGCGTTCAAGGCCAGGCTGGAAGGGGCTTGAAGCAACCTGGTCTAGTGGAAGGTGCCCCTGCCCATGGCAGGGGGGTTGGAACTGGAGGAGCTTTAAGGTCCCTTGCAACCAAAACCATTCTATGATTCTATAACACGAGTTCCTAATAGAAAAATTCTCTTTATTCTCAGACACAAAGTTATTGTGGCCTTAAAATAGAAAATAACAGCCCAGTCACTGGGACATTAAACTCAAAGTTTGTCACCTTGCGCCTCAGGTAGTAGACCAAGTAGGACACAATTTGTTTGTGTCAGGTCTCACACAAGACAAGTTTTGCAACAAGTTTCACAAAATAATTAAGATATGTTCCTGAACAATAACAGTATTTCTTGTCTCTCTTTAGTCACACACATACTTCACATGTAGGAACTGTTTCACCTACTGCCACACTACAAATTGAAGCTAGGGAATAGAGTTTCACATTTTAGTTGAGGTTCTCTGGAATATTTTGTCATAATTACTGATGTCCTTCAATTTAGGCAGGATCACAGAATTAACATTGAATTAAATATATAATGTCACCAACTGATGGGGATTTCAGAAAAATCAGCAGAGAGCTGACCTTCTGAAATTGTTTCAGATAGGGAGAATTTCAGTGGGGGAATGATGTTAATAAATGCATGTGTGCATTTACATGAGCACATACAGACACACTTAAAACATAAAGCAATTCTATCTGCTGTTAAACCACAGGGGTATCTGTCAATATCTACACAGCAGAAACCAGCCTGGTTATGGCTTCTAATGCAGCAGCATCTACTAGTAAGAATGGGAATAAATTTAGAAATGGCTCAAAGTCTCATAGTTACATTTGCTTCAGTCTTTTAGTAGAAAATGAATATCCAGTCTCAAACATCCTGGATGCCAGAGCTGCCTTCTGAGAGACTTATAAGTTACATCCTACAATATGATATTAAACTCATCATTTTCTGCTTTAGAGGTGGAATGCAAAATGATTCAGATGCCTTATAAAAATCATCATGCAATTAAATTCCCTCAAGTGTCTTTTCTTTGTGCTTACAAGTAGCAGCAGAGATTTTCTCTCTCACACTCTCTTCCTTAAGTAAAGCTGTAATTACCTGGATGACCCAGCTTATAGAGTTGGAGAAAACAAAGGCAGAGGTAGTGTTTCTTTTCTCAGTGTGTCAAGACAGAAATAACTCACTAAGACAGAGACAAAGATTGAACCTGCTTCCTACAAAATAACAGTTAACACTCATTGCCTTGAAAGGAATGGTCTTTGCCTCTTCTTGCCACTTACCACACAAAACCAGAATAAATAAATAAGCAAATGAATTTCTGCTCTAAAGTTCATTTGAATCCCTGCCTTTGTGACACGCACTTCAAAGTTCTCTGGAGTCAGTCTGAAGTTTCTGGTAGCTTGATAAATATACATATAAATAGGGAGCAGGGGGAATGAAAGAAATAATGGATAAAGAATAAAAGCTTACATGTATTATAATGATATGAAATAGTCAAAATAGTACAGAAAATGGAAACGGGTTCATGATGACATGTAAAGTTTTGAGAAAACATATTCTCACTTGTCTGCATTTGCATTTCATTAGCTGAATGCATTTGAGAGGTCACATTAAAGAGCAAAAGGAAAGAAATATGTTAACAGATAGTGCTTATATGACCAAAGTTTGATTTCGAACAGTGCAATTATGGTTCATAAGGAAACAGAGATTTGATAAATAAATAAATAAGTAAAAATCAATAAATGCTGTAATAAAAGGATAAATGTGCATTGTGCCCAGAACATGAGCCACGAGAGAGACAAGTGATGCAGGAAGAAGCCAGCTCTGTCCACCAGCTGTCACTTCAATATGGATTTTATTAATTCTTGGGCATAGCAATTGCTTTAGAGAGTGAGCTTCCAAAAGCCTTCTTCACTCTAATATTTCATCCAGGGGATGGGATAAACTCCTTGCAATGTTTTATACAAGCTGGTAAAACCATGGCTTGCCAGTAGTGGTAGAGAATATAACAGCCTCCAAGCAGACTTTGCACTCTCACTGCTGAGATACTGTTTGAAGTAAACGGACATCCAACGGTTGTCACAACATAAGGATTTGCCCCTTTTGGTTCACAAAAGACTCAGCCAGGCCCAGAATCTCTCAAAAGAAAATTCTGCATAGATCTCAAGTATATTCATTCATGACTGTACCCCATACTTAATTATACCAGTTCTGGCCCTTTGATCTCCAGAGAACTCTGCCCCGTGCCTTGTATAGCTCCACAGGGATGCACAACCTTGTCTCCTTCTGACTATACAAGGGAATACAAACTGTCTGGTTCATGTTTTCAAGCTTGTCTTGAAATAACTGCACTTGGAAGCCTGGTATGCCCAAATAATTTTGGTTATAGATCTACCTTCTTCCCATATTTTTTTCTCCCAGATTTGACAGGGCCATCATAAACATTCACCAAAACAAAAAGAGGGCTATACTTCCACGAAAATTTCCCTATGCCATTATTTAGAACCCCTGACAAATCAGCCCTACAGTGTCATCTCTAGTTTTGGAGAGGATGTAAGCCACAGCTTATTAGAAGCAATATTTCAGAGGTGTGCCGCTACCCCTTTGTAGCCATTGGGACATTATCTTTCTCCTCCCATACATCATTTCATGGACCACCTGATCCATTCACCATTGTAGACACCAAGGCATCAACTAATATGAAGCACAACAGCCAATTTCTCCTTATTCTTGTTGACATCTTTACACAATCTGACAAAGTCTTTTAAGTGTCCTTCAAGAAGCAGCTTGCAAACACAGATGTACCACTAAGTCTGCATGACCTAGTAATTCTTCATAACAATTCATGAATTTGGTTCAGATTATTTCAGTGATGTTCCACAAGCTGCTGCCTTTCTGAATGAACCACTCCAACCCAGTTGCCATTCAAAATTAATTATTTACCTACTCAGTTGCATGGCACGTTCTCAATCTAAATAACGATTACCTCTTAATGATAGACATAATCTGACATGACTCATTAGTGTCTCAAAGAGGATGGAGGAAAAGCTTCTGTTGGTTCCATGGATTCATAAAGCAAAAGGATTGCATGCCCATCAACATTGCTTTCCTGCCTGTCTTAAAAAGTAGGGGATGCTTTTATCTACATAAGAAGATGTGATCCCCTTCAGTGAACTTAAACCCTTCTCTGGTGTGCCCATCAGTAGCCCTGAAAGGAGCTAAACTCACCATTTTGGCCTCAGAGTGGGAGGTCAGCAACATGCATATTCTAATCCTGGTTCTTTATGTGCTTGCTTCTCTCACCTGCCAGCACAGATAACAACACCTCCTGAGGACTAGCTGACGTTTGTAAAGCACTTTGACGATATAAAGCATCACTGTGTGTACAAGTTAAGTATTAATTCATCCACCAGGCTGTTTCACTCTTTGACCCCTCAGCAGAGATGTCCAGTTAGTGTCAGCTCAGGCAGTTTCTGCAATTCAGGCACCTGTCCACCAGCTACTGGACTGGAGCCAGCAATTCACACAGGACACAGAAGAGCCGTCAGATGGTAGCAACATTTGGTCACGACAGGCCTGAATTGGATTTGAAAGGGTGACCTGGAGGTGAAAGGCTCTATCAAGAAGCCACTTCTGTTCAAATGCATATTAAGTTAGAGAGAGGCCAGAGACACAGTGTTAAGACCCAGATCAAGTTTAGACAAGGCTTTTGGCTCAGCTGCATGTACTATTCTTGTCTGATTTTTACCCTAAATGAATAGGAACCAGGAAATATACTCTTCTGGATATTGGGCCTCACCCCAAGGCAAAACTAGAGGGGTGAATCTGAACAAGGACTGTCATTGTTCTGTTTCATCTTTTCTCTCTCCTTTATGTAAGGGCAAACATGCACATACATTCTGCACCATGGGTTTTGATCTTCACAAGTTCTGAAGTCTTTAGCTGCTTGAATAATTAGAATAAAGCATTAGGATTGAACTGGGTCTTGGGGCATTACCTTATCCTGAGCTTTTCTGATCTCACTTGTCTCTGCCTGTCTCAGACCTCACTTCCATATCCCCCCACCATATGTCCTGTAGAACAAGCTCTGTAACACAAACCTTACTCACTTGTCTGGTACTGAACAGCACTAGCCCTACAGAAAGAGGATTTTTCAGAAAAGAGAGGAGAGAATTGTGGCAAAAGAATCAACAGCTTTTGGGAAGAGAAAAGGAACTCTGCTGCTGAGAGATGAAGAAAGAAAATGAGAAAGAAGGGGAGGGAGAAAGGAAGAAAGAGAGGAAGCAAGGAAGGGAGGGAGAAAGTGAGAAACAAATTGAGGCTGAGAGATGAAGAAAGAAAATGAGAAAGATGGGGAGGGAGAAAGGAAGAAAGAGAGGAAGGAAGGAAGGGAGGGAGAAAGGGAGAAACAAATTGAGGCAGTAACTGTTTCCTTATTCTGATAATTAAAGCAAAAAAATTGGATTACAAAACAGAAATATCTAAATGATCATATTTTCACCAGGTAATTTAATTTGGCTCCTATCTGGTTCTGAAAGTTTGCTCAGCTGAAGTGCTCCCAGTAGCTATATTGAGGGGGCTTAGCACCGCTTGGTACTGTTAGTTAGACAGCCACTTGTTTGCTGTGTAACCATATGTAAGTCATTTGATGTCTTCAGGCATCATTAATTTCTGCTTATACATCTGAAACTATATTAAGCTGAAGATTTCCTGTTCAGCTATTCACTTCATAGCAATATTAATAGTTTCATGTTTTACCAATATGGTTTAATTATACATCTGCAGAACCTTCTGACCGAGGTACACTGTACTTTACAAGTACATAAATAAGGCACAAAGACATTACCTGCCTCTCCTCCAATTACAAAGGCAAAGAGTGGTTGACTCAAAAACAATGGCTAGGAGTTATGGCTGCCTATTTCCTAATTTCCTAGGAACTATTCAGTTAGACAAATTGCATTTAGTCAGATCCAACTCTTTAACAACCAGTTGCTCTAGTCTTTCAGATAGTATACGTCATTATTCACTATTTCTTACTAAATAAGTAACAACTGGCAGAAAGTCACAAGACAGAAGACCTAAGGTGAACAGAACAAAATGTGTTTTTAACTAGCTTATACTGCAGAACTCACTGCCACCAGAGTTTGGCCAAAACAGAGATGGACTCAAATATCATTCAGATAAATACAAAGATAAAGATTACATTATGTTATTACACACAAAGCAGTGGATACAATTTCTTGATCAGAAAATCTCCAAATCACACATTGTCAGAAGATTTGCCCTGTTCTTAGTCTATCCCTTAGCATCTGCAATAGGTCACTGGATACTGAGCCAAACAGACCATGGGTTTGATGGGGTATCACTGTTCTTATTTTCCAAGTAGACCTTAATTTATGCTGCAGAATGAGAGTTTTGTAGTTTCTAAGAAGCTAAAGTGTTGATTGGTGGTGAAAAGTATACGCATTTCTACAGTTTGAACTGCTTACTTTAGCAAGAGGTTGGACAAACGGCTGTAGGGTCCAGATAAAACTTTCAGTTCAAGGAGCTCCTAAACGAATGATAAGCACAAGCTAGGTGTCAAAGGTTCATTTTACACATGTAAAATTTCTTATTAGGCCCCTGAGTGTCTTTTTCCTCCTATTAACAACCTACTAAGAAAATCTCATGAGTTGGACCTATGAGAGAACCTGTAATGATTGTTCTTCTTTTACACAGCTCCATGTGGAGCAAGAAAGAAACACATCTGCATGTAAACTGCAAACCTGCCCAGTCAGGTGGAAGGAAATAACACCAAATATGTCATTCGAGGGTTATGTGGTCATCTACTTGCTTGGAAGACAGGTAGGCTGTGGATGGACATTGCACACATGCTTTACTAGTGACTGAGAGTTGAAAAGCAAACAAACTCTTTCTCTTCATCTTCCTGGCACAGCAGGAAGCTGCCCACAGGAAGCTGCTTGCCACAAGCAGAAGCTGTCCATGGTCATTAGCTCTATTCTGTTCCTTTGCAAGTTGTGTCTTTCTTTTCCTTCCTTGTGCTCAGTACGGGAGACAAACACATCCAAGTAAGAGATAAAAGTGAAAGCTGATAAACAGGAACACAAAGAATTGAGAGATTAGGGACTATACATCAGACATAGCTACTGAGGGGAAGGACAACATGCTAACAAATAAAACAAAGAATTGTCTCTTGTTGACCCAAGATTTATCAACGACTGTAAGAATATGTTTTTTTGGGGTTTGACCTACTCAGAGACAGATCAGCACAGTATTTTGCACCAAACTGCAGAATGTTTTCTTTCTATCTAGCAGTATTTATTGTCTGTACAGTGCTATAAAAGCTAAAACATAATAGTCATTTTGGAAGGATCTGCTTTTACAGCTGATAGTACAACATATCATGCCTTTTGCCAGGCACTTAGCATCAGTTGTATCTGAAACTTTTTCCTCCAATATTTCCCTACCCGCACTGGACAATAGGTGCACATATTGCTGCAGGTACTATCACCTTGTGTTCTGACTGTCAGACCAAACAGCAGGGCAGCTAACTGTGCATATAAGTCACAAGATCTCAGTGTATCCCATGCAAGCACATATTGAGGACCACAATTTTTTTTTATCTACAGAAAGAATATCTAAGTCTTGCAGAACATCAGGGGCTCAAGATTCAGCACAGTGGTATTAGAAATAATCAGAGTGTGACAATCTCAAGAGGCTTCACCAGACTAAACAAAGATACAGTAGGACTCTGAAGAAGGACATTTCCCACTCTAGACAGCAACAGCTGACAAACACGACCGATGGCTGACTTGGAAATTTAGGCAGCTTTTGTCTGTTTTTTTCTTCTATGTGTGTATATATACAAAACCTTTATAATTGTGTGTGTGTGGGTTAAAAGTGCGTCTTTAAATACAAAGAAATATTTTCCATTTGTTTTCTTCCTTCTCTTCTGTAGCTGTTACAGCTGCCTGTAATGGATAGCAAAGCAATTTGCCCTGAACTGTAGGCATATCAGATCAACATTTGATCTTTGCTCTCCTAAATGCTGCGTCAATACTTGATGGTCTACATGCTGTTTTCAGGTTGAGCCACCAAACACTGGAGTGACTAGCCAAGTCTATGATACGTGTTGCTGACTGCTTCAGAAGATTGCCCCTACAATATGATTGCATTGCGAAGCAATATTGTGATTTAACCCCAGTAGGCAGCTAAGCCCCACACAGCTACTTGCTCACTCCCCCTGCATTGGAATGGGGGAGAGAAGCAGAAGGGTAAAAGTGAGAAGAAAAGGTTTACCCTCTTATTCCAAAAACAGGCCACACAGCAAGACAGAAACCAACTACATACAACAGCAGCATAGTAAAAGTTCTCTGGAGGCAGGAAGTGATTGCACAAAACTTTGGCAAACCAAACTTTCAGTGAACTCACTCAAATTTTTCCACACTTTCCCTAGCAGTTTCCTCCCATCCTCACTCCCACACACCACAGTGTGAGCCAGAGAAAGTCTGGAAGTATTAACAAAGCTCCCAGCTTTCCGAACCACTTCCCTTTAACTTAGCATTTCTCTGAAGGGAGGAGGTTTCTGCTATCTCTGATGGTTGGAACCCGATCCTGTCATCATTAGCTTTCTCAGAAACTCTTCATTTGTTGAATGTTGGTCTGTAATAAGAGGCAGGAAGGATAGTTATTTTTATAGCAACTACCTGCCAACAGATTTCAATTCTTTATCCCTTCAAAATCCCGCATCTGTCCATGTCTCCAGGCACTAGTGGGAAAAGCTCTGCATTAGTTATTTTTATTATCAACATAAAAATCTTTCCATTTATTTATTAAGAAAAAAAAAGCATCTATCTACAAAACTCAGTTCGTTTTGTCCTTAGGCAGACATTTAAAGCTGTCTGCCAACTTCTCTTCTTAATAAAAAAATAAGATAAACTCTTTATTACACAGTGTAACAAAATATGACCAGCTACCTTTACCCAGCTGAGACATGCACCATCCATTAATCAGGCAAGAATTCTGTGCCTGAAAGAAGAAACATCTGATAAAGAAGGTGGCCCCATTTCTGATACTGAGCCACCGACAGGTCCTGACAACAGCACTGAGCCCCCAAGCATGCCCAATGGAGGAGGCAGCCAAGTCCACGCTGCACAGTGAAACAGTGACAGATGCTGAGCTTGTTCTGACCCACTTCCAGACATGCAAACAGAAGAAACCTGCCATTTCAGAGTGAGGAGGGCTCCACAGCATGACAATTCTGCTTTTTGGACTCAGGTGCATATCTCTGTGTGATGCTACGCCAAATGGCTTCTCCAGCTCTTCCCTAGCACAGCAGAGAAGAGTGAAGCTTGTACTGTGTGGTTGCCACTGGGGGACACCAGCATATCTTCAACCAGACCTCTTTGAAATAACCCACTGTGTCTTTGCTTTTGCTTCTTAATAGCAGAAAAATGAAAGTATATCCCAAACCACTTCAGTTTCATGCACAAATGGCTCTCGGACATCATAGCAGGTGATGAGAACGGTACCTTCTGCCCATAATGGTCTACTTCATAGTAAGCATAGTCCCCGAAAAGCAGGAAGGATTTAGACCTCTAGCCAGCATATGTGTCAGAGCTGCTGCCTGCACTCTTTTTAAGGCTAGTGACTGGCATGTTAAACCCAAACAACACATCTTAGACTGACACAAGATGAAACACATTAGGCAGATGGCATGTTTTCTCTGCACAAGCCAGTGCCAGAATATTTCCTTCTAACGATCTACTGCTCTTGTTCTTACAGCAAAATTAGTTTTAAAGTAAAAAGAAACAGAAAAATACATAACATGATGAGAGCAAAGATTACTATGTGGAAAATATATCAACAAGAGAGGGGTTTTGTTCTTTCAATTCCACGGCTTTTATTTATATATATATATATGTATTGTTTACAAAAACAAACACCCTACTTTGTCAGATGTGAAAAGTCAAAATTTACATTTAAATGGAGGCATTTAGGTGGGTTTTTTTCTCCTCTCATCTCTTGAATGCATAGTACAACAGGCTAAAAACTCTCAGTTTTCCTAAATGGAAGGATAACAGGTGAAGTTTGCATTCTGGGAGCTATTCATTTAGTGAACAATGTTCAACTCTGCAATGACCAAAGCCCAGCTGATCAAGTGGAAAAGAGCACTGGCTATTAGGCCTGACAGGGATTTTCTCAACAGCTGAGACCAGGAGAAGCTGTGATCTCATTGTGCTCTGTTCCCAAGGAGGAAATTAAGCCAAATACAGCTCCCCAAGGGCAACACCTACATTTCCAGATGTACAGTGGATCACTATCCAACTGAAAATCACTACAATTTTAGAGATTCAGTGCTACAGTAGCCCTGGTTTCATTGCTGAAACAACCACAGATGTTAAAACGCAAGGTGGTCTGCTTGTAAAAGAAAATGAGAGGACTTAAAACAAGTCCATAATTGCACAGTATTAAAGCTATTGTAAAAAGATTGGAAGTGGAAGCAAATACTGGATGACCCTTAAAGCTTGCCATCAATTACATTCTTTTTTTGTTTTCCTTTTTTCTTCTTCCTAGTAAGGAAAATGAGCACTGATTCTAACTAGAGAGCCTATCAAACAGCTACACTTGCAAACAACATGCTCAGAAAATGCCACCCTAGTCCATGGAAAAGTATAGCAACATTTTTAACCACTTTGCCTCACTGGAGCACATCAACAGTAACAGATGATGTACCATAGCAGCTTGTTCAGTTCTGGTCTGGATTGTCCCTCTCTGGCTTTTTTCTGACTTACAGCTGATCCATAATGTTAAAATGACAGTGGCAAAAAGTAACCTCGTATTTTTTAAAGCGAGGGTTAACCGCACATCCAGCCAGCACTTTGTAGTGGTTAATGTTGATTGTTTTTAAATGTCTCTCATGTTATATTGAGTGAAACCCATAAGAGCCCTCCCCCCCCTCACCCTCCACACCAATAAAAATAGTCTGGCTGTATTTTAAAAGCAAAAGAAATAGTAATAAATGTTTGGAAAAGGCACACACACAAAATCTAAATGCCTAGGAGGTAAGAGTGTTATTGCTATGTACCCAGCACTTATTCACTGCAAATCACTGACTCACTCACTTTAAAATTGCAAAGAGACAGTGTTTCTCATCTCTCAGGACTAGAAGCTATCCCAGTCAGTACACTTATATCAGAAAGCATATTCTGATGTTCACCCAACATCACACTGGTCCCTCTGTCTTTGGCCAGTTCTGGTTTTTGCCAGCCTCACAAACAGCAAAAGGGTCTATTGTTTCGGCAACAAACAGTGCCAGCTTTCCCAGCACTTCCCAACTTAAAATCATTACCTGCATTAGTTAGTTCCAGTGCATTCACTCCCGTGATCAGCCCTTTCTTTCAGGTGTCACAGCCCCATTGTGGACTGACCCTTTGTTTTTACATGCATGTTTCTGGAAACAAGTACAGCCTCAAAAACTCTCTTCTCCCCAGTTCTCCCACAGATTGATCACCACTCATTGCAAGGACCATACAACACCACAGGCTGGGAGTCCGCATCATGACCTAGGAAACCAATCCAACTAGGAAAAAAGAAAAAGTCTACATTTCTGGAAGTTCATCTTTTTTTCTAGCCCAATCAGCTGCTTGAGCTGTTCATATATTGCCTCCCCCCAAAAAAAGAATCAATTGTAACCATACGATTCAGGCAGAATTACTGTGTGCAGGGGTAGGGGTGAAGGAAAGGAAAAGTACAAGAGAACAGGAAGATCTTATGCAATTGATTTTGAATTTAAGACTTACCCTGAGATAAGAAGGGGTTTAACTGAGCCAGCAGGACAAGTCATAACAACTATGATGAATCTGATTCTCAGCTTTCTCCTCAAAAAGCTAGGAACATCTGGTTGCATCTGGAGCACTAAGAGTTGAGTAACTAGGGCTCAATACTACCACCTGGTAGTATTCAAGATGGGTCTGAGAAGTTTACTCAAGAAATAGATGGTCAATGCTTCCTTTCCTAAACTCATGTCTCTAGGACTGTGTCCATCATTGTAAGCCAGCTGTGCTATGTGATACTCTCTATAGACCCCTGCCCTACTCCGGTCACAGATCCAGGATGTGAAGCCAAGGTGAGTGGTTTCTTCCCATGCTCCCTGGTTTCCACTGGGAGGACACCAAGGCATACAAGCAGAGACTCAGGATGACTCCCCAGTCTTGGCTGCCCTGTGAAGCACAGCCTCCGCAGAAGTTCTCTTTCTCAACACTGTAGCATCTTGGCTTTATTTGTTTCTGTCCTTAAAAAAGCAGCTCTTCAAATCCATCCAGTTGCCCGCAATCTTCAAAAGCAAACAAGTCCTATTGACACAATGTGGCAGGTTTCCCAGAACCACTGTCCCTTCAGTTTTATGGATGAGCTCAAGGCAACCAGATATGCTGTCTTTCAAGACATGCTGGCAATTAAAGCCTACCATACAAAAAACCCCACTAAGATAATGTTGAGATCTCTATGCCATTACTGCAGCCACTGTAATGAGTGTTTTAGCGCACCATGGGGAAACAGATGCTGTTCACGGACACAGACATATCTCAGAAAAAAAGTAGGAGGATTTTACTCCAGATAACCCTTAGGGTAAGATTTTAGCTTCCAAAGCAATATCAGCTTGATTCAGCCCTCAGCTTTCCCAAAATCCATCAAGAAAATATTTCAGGGTCCTGTGAAACATTCACTTTCTTTGCCTTCTCTTACATAACCTATTCTAACAATACTACACAAGGGTTGGTTTATTTACACACTTTTCTTGTGTTGTCCATGCCCAAAATGTCCAAATCTGGCATCTGTTAATTCCACACAAGTGAACTCAGCTGGACAAGAGGATATCAAGTAATATAAAATGTCAGCTTTCATGCTATACGGATTAAGCCAGCCATGTAATCAGGCACTCTCTATGATGGGCATATCATAGGTAAGCAGTGGTGACACAGTTTATCAGGTACCAAAAGCTGCTAATACATATGCCTGATTCTGCCTCTGTAGGAATTTTTCACTCAGCAGTCCCAAACTTCAGCACATGGTTATCACAGCTAGAGGAAACATTAAACCTCCTGGGTTACCTTCAAGCCTCAGCGAGGTTTAGCATGCCCTTGAATTAACCTTGAATCTTACCCAAGGGAATGACTATGCAATAGCTTGAAACAGGCAGCACTAACTGGCTGCAAATATACAAGCATTGGGACAGAAAAGGGAAACCCCATAATAAAGTGAAGGTGCTGCCCTTTTCTTTCTGCTTCTCCAAATACCAGGCAACTTGGCTAGGTAGGCTTCTGTGCTCCTCCAAGTAATGGCAACTGATCCCCAACGGGCCAGGCACCAAATAAAGCTGAGTTACATTTCAAGCTGAATATGTAACTTCTCTGGAACGGCTTCTCTGCTTCATGCTGGTATGAAGAAACACCTTCCAGGGTGGCTGGATAGACAATGGGCTCTGCAATAGAGATTCCCTCTGTATATTCAGCTACTCTGTTTACAGACAGCAGGAGCAAAACTACATGACACTTTCCTGAGTTACTTCAGGGATTCTTTTTGGCTCCCAACTAGGTATTTCCACATTTTTTGTGTTTACTCCCACAAATAACATCCTGATATTCTTTTCAATAGCCAAGTTGTGGAGAAAGGACTTTTTCTGGAAACATTTTTCAATGAAGAATAAACCTGGCACACACCTGCAGTCAGGTGCCTCACAGCAACTGGTCCAGCTCAAAGATACACAGCCCTTAGCACTGTCCCAACTTCTTAGCAGAGTGCTCCATGTCATTATATTCACAAATGTCCCTGTACAGAAGAAATCTTCACATGAGTGCTTCTCATCTCCCCAAATAACCCCACAAGCCAACAACCTGCAACTTTATGTACAGTTCTTTGACAAGACTATAATCATAAACTGCAGGTGGGAAGCAGAGACACAAAGCTCAGTGACAGCGAAGAAACGCACACTGTAAGCAACATCCAAAACTGGGATGTTTTCTGTGCTAGCATGCTGAATTTGTACTGAAGACCACCACAGCTAAAACCATGCTGGGCTGCTTGCCTACTTGAAAACAAGCAACCTGTCATCCTCACACCATGCTAGCAAGGTAATATGGCTCTGATGGTGGGGTTTTTTTTGGGTTTGGGTTCAATTTTGGTGTTGTTTTGTTTTGGTTTTTTTTGTTTGGTTTGGGATTTTTTTGGGAGGGGGGAAGGAGTTGTTTGCTTTGGTTTTTTTAAAGGCTTCCAAAGTTCCTGTAAATATCATTGAGTTGTGTATAAGGCTGTGGAATTTTGCTCTCTCTAATACTAGGAAATTCATATACACACATTTTCAGATGTTTATCTTGTGAAAACAAAGACTGAACCAAAGCATCACAAGAAAACAAAGTGGGTTGTTTTCTTCCTTTACTTTTCTGGGACTCAATAATATTGTCAGTTTCTCTTTCTCTCCCAATTCTATTTTGTCTTAAGGCTCTGCATCTTGGAAGACTGTGAAGCTGCTGTGTGATTTTTATCTCCATGATTAAAGTGTTACACTTTATTGAGCTCTTTGCATCAGCACCAAAATCTGCAATGCAGGATTTTACATAACACTTCATTTTCTCCTCGCACCATTACTGTTATTAACCTGGTGGCAATAAACAGAAAATACAGCTTGGCTCATGATGTACTCCTGAGTTTTTTCTCTGTGTGTGCGCAACAGAAAAGGAAAAAGAAGAAAAAGAATGGAAATGAAAGAGCCTCCACCCCCTGAAAGATTAGGAATGGCTGCATAAACTTGTATTTTCCCCAAAGAACAGTCACAGCCTGTCAGAGTTAAAAAGAGAAATACTGCGCCATAGCTTCTGAATGTAAGGATTTCTTCTAAACCAAGAGATCAGAGAAGAAAGAGCATCCAAAAGACTTCAAAATTCTCCAACTCATTATTATTCTTCATTAGACTTCCCAGATGGAAGATTTGATTGATACCCTCCTTTGGAACTTTGCACTTCTCTTTGTTTAAATGTTTGTTTAAACAATGCAGTTTGGAGAGCATATCTGCCACCAGGATACCAACCAGGGTTTGAAAAACAGCTGAAAAGCTGTATGTGCATGCCAACACAGATGACCTTCACACTCTATCAGTGGATGGAAACTACACACTTCACAGACATGAGATCTCATAAGTACCCAGGAAAACAGTGGGAGCTAAATATCCAAATATCTGTAGGAATCTGGGTTACTAACAGAGATTCTCTTTTTTGCTGAAGTGAGACAGACCTTTAGGTTTTGGAGCCGAAGCATCTAGATCTGAAAGCAGGACCACAAGAGCCATGCAGAAAGAGGTGGGTCATTCATGAACAAATGGTCACTAAAATTTGACCATAGCCTAACAGTAATGAGAGAAAGAGAATGCCAGAATAAAGAATTACCTAACTTGGCATGTCATGGAGAGAGCATTCAAAAGCAAAGTCAACATTAGTATGAACTAACAGCAATGCATCAGGTGCTTAGGTGCCATCTTCTAAAAGAAAAGAAATAGGACCACAGTCTTGCTCTGCTTCTCTTCCCTTTAGACAATATAAGTACACTTTAGTAGTCCTGAAGTTTTGGGGGTGGGAAGGTGCGGGATATCCAGAAAACTTCTTTCTAACCTGCTTTGATTTGGCTCCTGCAGCTCTCCATGAACTGCACTGCGCTACCATATCCACCCAAGGCATCTCCTTGCAGGAGTGGTTAAGAAAGTCAGTGCAGATTGGGCTGAGTGGCATTTCTACAGCTTACCCTGAAGTGTTCTGGCCGGATTTGAAGGATTGGTTTGTATTTTAACGCAAGAGAATGGTTTTAGAAAGCTCTCCAAGCCTCTGTCCCCTACTTATGTGGGTTCCTGCTCTTTACTTTTGCTATTTATTTTGCACTTGTTCTTTACTCATAAATGCTGCAGTTTGAAATATAGCAGAACATTTTTCAGTTCGTCAGTGTGGTGTTGCTGTCAAGGAGACGAAATGTTACTACTTTCCTCTAGAGAAGCTTAGGACATGATGGATGAAATGTCACAAATAATTAGACTTTTCTTAAGAATTACATTTTTTTAAACTTCTGTTTTCATGTCAACAGGTATGTTACAGATAGGCTGCATGAAAGGACCTGGGGAAATTTTAGACCTCTGGAAACAGCAGTAATGTAATATCTGATAAGCGAGGGCATTGCACCAGCTGAGACAACCTTTAAACAACTACCCCTATGAAAATTCTCAGCTATGAAAATCTGAGTTTAGGGGCAGAATCAGACAGGTCCAGTCCAGCTCCTGAATAGCATGGACATAGTTAGGGATTTTAAGATAGCCTGGGGTTGGAACTAGATGATCTTAAGGTCCTTTCCAACCCTAGCTATCCTATGATTCTGTGACATAATCTGACCTAAAGTCCATCCATTCCAGTATCTTGTCCTGACTGTGATAATTTGCGGCACTGTTAAGCCCTAGATATTAGAACATTCAGTGATAATCTAAATAACTATGAGGCTTGGAGGAAATAAAAGCTCACTTTCACACTTTGAATAGAGATGTACTGCAGACAGGCAGATATTCATATTGCATAAAATTATGTGGGAGACAGACATGAACAAACCCTCCAACTCTGAACTCTCTCTGGATTGATTATAATAGCTGACCTGCACTTTGTGGATCGGGCACACATCTGTGAACATCCCCAGTGTCTGCCAAATACCTGAGCATGCTGAGGAGAACTGCAGAAAAAAGATCACAGGCATTCATATGCTACTTCTTCATTATTGTTATGAGTTTCTAAAGCTCTCATCATTTTAATCTTTAAGTTTATAAACTGCCAGTTGTTATAGTGGGTAGGCAGTAAACAGTGGATCAAACATAACACTGCAGCTGAATTATGCTCTGAAATCTTGTATTGCATGCAATGACTTTAAATTGCTTGCTTTGCTAGAAAGGCTGGAAGAATGTGATGCCATGACACTCTAAATCACACTAATCAATGATGTAAATCTTAACTGACAGAACGTATCAATAATCAGGAATGCTTCATGGGAACAAATCATAGGAATTACACACCTTTTAGATCTCCCTTCCATAACAAACTTTTTGTCATTCATTGTAGCATCATCAGGGAAATACAAAGATTAACAATGATATGGAAAAAATTATTTACCCTTTGACATGGAAATAAATTCTTATTTTTTAATCTACAAGGGAAAATATTCTCCCACATTAATTTGCTGAGCGATCTCAGTTGATTAGAAATTATTGAACTAAAATAGAAGTGTTGCAGTGAGTGACCTGAAAGGATCACTGATTTTTCCTCAGGACATTTAAAAAGCTATTTTTAATGTTAAATATTAACTTTATGCACATGTACACATGTGGAAGGGAAAGGGAGACATGAGGTTCCAATGTTCCTAAACAGAACACAGCTCTTGTGTGACTTCCTGATATTTCAGATACATATCATAGATACTGATATTACCAAAACAGGGCTTGGGAAAACAGTTTTCAAGTACCAGGAAAGTGGACAAATGCCCTCAAAACCTTTTCTCCTTATTCACAGAATAAGACTGTGATCATCAGCTCATCTTTTAGGATCATGAAACAACAAAAGGAAATTGCTTCCCAATGGCTAACATGTTAAGAGAGAAAAGAGAGAGGCTGAGTAGCTTTTTGACTGTGTCACTTCCTTCCAGCAATACCTCATGAGATTCCCTGCCAATGTGGAATGTGCCACTCATCCTCTACATAGAAGAGGATCTAGAGGATATTTTATTGTCTTAGACTATCATGCTGCCTAGTATGGTATATAGCTGCATCTGAAAGTCACCTATTTCTCTATGAGGAGCTTGGAAGTTGATAAAAAACATCATCAAGCACTTATTTCACTGCTTCACAACTGTTTATATTCTAACAGCTGTGTACAGATTTATCAAAGTGAGGAGTTAAGCGCTTGCATTCTTTCTCTTCCTTAGTCAAGAACATGATAACTTACATTCTGTGAAAGCTATGCATCCTTCCTCTTCCTTTACACTGCAGCCAGATACAGCCCAGGAACACTGTCAAATTTCTTGGAATGAAATCACAGAGATGGTCCCATGATAGATTCCCAATCTATTAATCTACTGTTTCATGCACTACAGCCACCACCACCGTGTTACTAATGGAACAAGTCTCAATAAACAGATAAATGTGGCTGCTGTTCAATATGCCTGTGCTCCCTATGGCACTTTCAATCTTTAGCAGGTCTTAAAACACTTCACCAATTAACTTGAAGTTATTGGTGTCACATTGCAGCTTGGCAAACTGAAGCCCAGAGGTAAAACTTGCCCAAGGTCATGCAGGATGTTAGAAAAAGTCAACCAACACTTTCAATTTCTGTCCATTATGCTGCTGCTGTTATTGGTATTGAAGCAGCAGGTTGAGGCTCCAGGTACTGAACCAAAATCTTTATGTTAGGCCCCATTTACAAATGGAGCAAATGTGGAGGTTGTAACTGCAAATATGACATAGAGGTGAGAGGCTACTAATCTCTTTCTCTTCTACTTCTGTATAAGTACTTGATTTAGGGGAGACAGAGTCTTCATAGCAGATTCCAGTTTCTACCCCTAATGAACGTGGGCAAAGGTGATAGAAAGAAGCTGGGTTTCAGGGAAACTATTACTCATCCTTGCTATTTTCTGCACTTTTACACTGTGAATCTCACTTCCTTCATTTTGGAGTCGAGATACAAAGAAGTATTCCAATATGAACACATAGTTTTGGCTCTGTTCTGCTCCACTAGAGACGAGGATGCAGCGTCAGCTACCTGGGAGCATAACTCCCAGCATGCTGATATTTTGTGGATTTCTCTAGTTGGTTCCCCAGTCACTGTGCTCATTTATCACACATTGAAGATTGCTGTTTCATAATGCTCCTGGCTATAGTGCTAGCTTCAGGAGGCCTTCCTTCCACTGTTCCCAAGCCAACAGAAGTGGAAGGGACAGGAAGCCTCTGTATCATGAAATGATATGTGCATTGATTCCTCAGTTCTGACATGGGCTTTGCATCTGACCTTCAAGTCATTCAGTTCCTCTCAGCACTCACTCTTATAATGGGGACTGCAGAATGCCAGTCTGCCTAATTTTCATAAATCACCGCCTCCTCGTGGAAGACGCTTTCTCATAGTGTATAGTAGCACAAATTCAATGGAATGCCGAACAGAACAGGAGCTTCCAGGAGCTGTTGTAGCTGTACTACAAATAACCTGTGATTACACAGACCTAAACACAACTCATTTCATTGTGCTTCAGGATGGAAGTGCAGGAGTTATTGTAACAGGAACATCCAGATAACCTGTTATTTGAAAAAGTGCTGTTTACTCAAGAAACCATCTCTACTTTGTATTTAATGTTTTGTACTTCAGGTTAAATCAGTGCAGGAAATACTCCTTCAGTTCCAATATCTCAACAATAATGATGCAAAAGGTCATACAATACATCATCGATAAAATACTGTCTCTTGAAAATCAGTTTTGCCCCACAGTTTTCATATAGTGAAATAATTTTTGAAATCAAAGTGTCATTCTTTTACCCTGTCAGGAAGTTACAGACAAAGCATTCAGTTTCCATTTAAAAATCAAAGTGTAAAAGGGTTAAGGGAAGAAAAAATACCCAACCAAAAATCCCTAACACAAATGTCAGTCAGGCTTGGCAAAAAAAGCAGAGATTAAATGTTACCCTTTATAGTTTGCAACCCAAACAGATCACTGAACTAGAGCACGACAGTAAAATCCATCGCACATATGCAGACAAGCCAACTAGTCAAGTCTCCAGCTTACTCCAAGCTGAAAAAACGACCAAAGGGAAGAAAACCAACAAAACATTAGGACAACTGAAAGAATAAATAACACTTCAAAAATCAACCACATATAATAAACTGCTCCTGACACCAAGGGAAAAGTTTAAGGGTTGGGTTTTTTTTTTCCTATTAACATGGGATTTTTACTCTGACAATTTCTCTTTAATGTTACTTGAACATAGGTTGCTCTAGCTGCACATCAAAATGTGTTGGCTTGGAGTTTAATTTTGGGATACTTAACATTGTATTTTCCCAAGAAATGGCTGCTCTTTTCTGGAATTTGATGTCTCATTGAACTTTCAGGTAAGAGATGGTTTTACAGGGGTATGTCTCTGTACATTCTTTACAGTCCTTATAAAACCGCCTGGCCAGACAGGGCAATCTGATTGCCTGGGGAGCGTTTTGTAGGGGAAGGTTAATCTATGTGACCTCCATAGTTCATCTGAAACTGCTGCACAACTTTCTAAACAACTGTCTATTTCCTCATCTGCTCTTCAGTTTCTGAGTGATTCCCAGGCACACACTTTCTCAAGGATAGCTGGAAACAAATACAGAGGTGAACACAAGCACTTTTCTTCCTGTCCATGTAAAACATAGACAGTGGCATAGACGAAGACTCAGGCTTACCCACAAACACACAGTCCCTTGTCTACCAATCCAGGTGTAAACCCACATATATGTACAAGCATAATAATTACATTTCAGCAGAAGTATTTCTATACCAACAAGAAATACAATTCCGCTGCTAGAAGGGGTGTATTATTAGTAGTGAGAGGTCATTTTCAGTAATTAAAATAATTTATCTGCTCTTGAAGAGGAAAGGAGAAGCAGATACTATTCCTTCCAGGTTATGGTCCTTTTCTTCTATGTTAATGTGCTGGATTTTTAAGCTGACGATGGGTTATCTACCAAAATCATTCTGACTTAGAGCAAAGGGGTAGCTTTACACTGCTTGGAAGCCTTTCCTTCCCCATCCTCTGAAGCAGCGCCATTCAGGATTGCTGCCTAAGCCATGAAGCATTTTATAACTCTACCCAGCCTTCTCCTCACCCTTTAACACCTCCTCTCCTCTTTCCCCCCACCCCATCAGCCCTGTCCCCCCAGCACAAATTGCCACACATCCGTACAAAGGACAAGCAGAGAGTAAGGTGACAGTTCTTTAAGGAAAGAATAAAAATGCAAATTAACAAACACCAAATTTGCTGTAAACATTAAATACTTCAGACATTAAACCTTCTGTGCTACAAGAGTGCTTTCAGCATTATCTATTCACAGCAGTTCCTCTGCTCCTGAGGGTCATAAACACTGAGAGATGGAGCCAGCAAAAAAGCTCTAGTTGAAATTCAGCTCACAGCAAAAGCAATTTCCGAGTGTGCAAAGTGCTGTCAGCAGGCCTGATGTTTGTGTATGAAATATAGACAATATGACTGGCCCATCGGCAGTCACTGTCAGCCTGATGGATGGTGCCTGAAAAGAAGTAAAGCGGCTGCCGTTAGGGCCCAGTCTATCAGACGCTTGATGGAGATTCGGGGGCTTAATAGAGGTAAAAGTTTCTTCTAATCGGACAAAATTTCCAGCGGTGATCACAAAGAAAATAAAAGGGATAGCAATGTGATATGAGGGCACAAGCAAGGCTTTCCCATCTCAGCCACAATACAAAACTGCAGAGGAAAGCAAAGCACTCTCACTACCAAGGTAAATTGGAATCTTTGTCCTTGGACCTCAACTGTTTCAGAGCAAAAGGGGCAATGCCACAGCTCCTTGTGTGCCCCAGGGATTCTTCACAGCCCAGACCCCTTGTAAAATGAAAACACCACCTTTGCAATTGCTTTGGTGCTCTTTGCAGCATGCCTGTTGCTGTGACAGGGGGGTAACTGGATATGGCAGGCAGATGCTCACACTGGTGCAGAAAAACATGAAACAACTGATGTCCTCTCTCCTTTTATCATTTGAAATCTGGAGTCCTCACTTTTTCCTCTTCTTCTTCTAATTACTTTTCCTCCTCAAGATTACTATGTGGGTAAAACCTCGTGTGCAGTATGTGTGGTCCTCCTGCAATGAAAACACAGAGGGCTAAACTCCCCATCATACTTTATGTTATGGGTCCCTTAGCTCATGATGTCAATCAAAGATCCTCAGGCAGAAAAAGTAGAGAGTGTATAACAAAGGCACGGCACGGGTCAGAGAGCACACATGGTAGTTCAGTTACTAATACGTGTGCCGAGAAACCATGAAAATCAAAAGGCTGTGATGAAATAACACTGACCACCTCAAGAAAGGTTTGCAATGGTTTGCAATTAGAAGTGAGCTTGTGCTTCAAAGTTCAGGTTTCAGCCTGGATTCAAACTGTATATATTTTGAGATGAAATTAACCCCCAGCTTTGATCCATCTCGATTTGAAAAGGCAAAGAAGTGCTGACAGCTAGCAATGTTTGCCTCCTTTCAGGTATGTGAGAAGGCAAGTTCACAGCAAGGGGCAAGGAAGAATTATTGCAGGTTCTCACTCCAAAAAAAGGACTGTCAAGCAGAAGAAATGTCAACAAATCCTTAAATTTCTTAAGCAAAACCACAACATGAATTAAAGCATAATGCAGAAGAGGAAATTAAAAGTGTGCACAAATTGGAAACCTCCTTAGGTCCAGCAGTCTGTCTAACATTTTGGAAGAAGTAACATATTTCAGCAAGAAACTACAGTCTAAAAAACTTCCTTTTCACTGGGACTTTCTATTTTTTACTCCATCATTACAAGCTCCTCCTTGATGAGAAATAGTCAAGAGTGGCTGCTGGGGCACTCAGGGAATTTAAAAGTGGTCATTTCTTTGCAGCAGCATTGAAGTAGATAATACTCTAACAAGAGAAACAACGAACGTTTCAGTACTTTAAATGGTCATGCCGCAGGACATAATACTCAACTCAGGTTCAGAAGGACACAGCATGCTTGGTTAGTTCCCACCCGACCTTCCAAACATACAGCCTATGGCTTTCTAGTGGTTCTCTCACCTCCTGCATGCTCTCTAAAAATAGATTTATTCCCTGAATAACCTCTCTCTAAAGAGATATAGCCAGGGATAGATATGTTCCTACTCTCAGGCTGGGACCTGGATGTCCCACACTTCAGTGTTTCCATGACACTCAGTGAGGTTGTTCTCCTGGGGCCCAGTTTATTTTGCCCCACACTCAGCTGCATCCCATATTCTGCATCCCAAAGCCCCACCCCAGGATTTGTCACAAAGGCTGGCAATTTTCTACTTACCAAATGTACACAAGAATAAGCAGAACTCTGGTAGCAAAGCAACTCCTGACATTAATATCCTTTAACCCAGGCTCCAGAAGAGCTGCTAACAGTGAGCTTTTAAAGAAATAAAATTGCTGCCCCTTTAAAGGTTTTAAACCAAGCTCCTTTACACTACTACCATCAACTGATGACTACCCTACTGAACTCACCGGCCGGCCATTAGAAGTGTGTCAGATTATATTAACTAGGCAATTAAAAGAAAACACCCAACCATCAACAACAAGGAGCAGGCGACTCAGCACACAAGGAGAGCCTGCCTCTCATTTTGTAAATCCCCAAATTAGTTTTGAAAGGCCACTTTCAGCCCAGAGTTAAGGCCAGATTTACCCTCTGTGTGCCTGCAATTGGCTGGATCTCTGCAGTAACCTGATGAAACTGATTATTTATGATAAGTGACTGACATCGGACCCTGCCCAAAAGGCAAAGGAATGAAAGCTGCTGTGACCCCGAATGAGAAGATTTTCTTTGATCAGCTCACTCAAACTTCTGTAAAAATCATGACTTCTGGTTTCATGCAGGAGAACAAATAATTAAACAAACAGATGTGCAGATATTAATAACAAAAAGGTGTCGCGTGGGGGAAGCATTCAACCGCAAACAAGCCATTTATTTTAAGACTGAAGTGTTGCTGAAATTCCCAATCAGAAGAAGAAAGAATGATTTTTAAACGTGGTGTGGGAGGCATTTTGGAGAACTGGGGGTAATTTAAAGCACAATATGCTTTTTTTGATGAGACTGCCAAAACCGAGATGCCTCTAGATAAAAAATAAAACAACAAGAAAAAGTTAATTTACATACAGACAGAGCTGTCAGGTGAGTCGTCAGCAGAGAGAGGGATAACAAGTCTTTGGGTAACAACTCCCTTGTTAGGAATATGGCAGCAAGAAGCAGGATCAAGGGAAAGGGAAAGTCACTGTACAGATGTTTTAAAGGAACAGTTAGCATTTTCTGTGGCTTGGACAGGGGTGGGGGGTGGGCGGCTGAATATCACAGCTGCCTGCTCAGTGCATGTACAGAAACTACCTGCATGAAAGGTATATACATAACTGGGGAAATGATTTAATAATATCTCCTATTTCTATAAAGCAAGACAAGGGTCTAAGCATTTTAGGTCTAGACTCCAACCTCAGCTCTCCCCAGCTTTGTGCTGTTGGGTAAGGGGCAGGAAGGACATATTATATGGGGGGTTAAGTCAGACTCTCCAGTGTAGCTAGAAGTGATTTCAGGAGGCAATGGGGAAAGAGTCATAGGCCCTGTTCAATAAACATCAAGGAATAACATACACACACACATACACACAAATTCACTTACTCCTTGAGCGCAGCTGGGTGAAAAGCCCATGATAAGAAAAACAAATGAAAAGCCCAGGTGGTTTCCCCATAAGAGCTGCAGAGATCAGGTTTCAGAGCCTCATCATCACAGCAGCTGCTCCTTGTACCCCATGGCATGCTCTGTTCTGAGAGCAGAGAAGATGGAAGGATCCTGCTGACCAAATCCAGCCACAGTCCAACAGCTGAACTGGAATCAACTGGTTTGATTAGAAGATCTCTTCTACCAGCTTTACCTTTCCCTATCAACAAACTGCTTCCTGAGACCTGAGAGCCATCATGTTTCCATTCCTTTAATTGAAGATCCTCCAAAAACTGCAAATGTCCTGAGAAGATTTGATGAGAGAGACTCATTCCAACTTGATCTGTTCCACTTAATTCTATACCACAATGGATGTGTGGCATGAAAAAAGTGACAAATTATTTTGCTGGGCTTAAATGTCTTTATATTCATGAAAAGAAATGATGGGATATCCCTTAGTATCTCAGTGATGATAGGAGAAAACTGAGATTCCAAGAAACAGCATAGAGTGATCCATAAAACCAAGCCACTGGGCGTAATGATCATATGCTTTTCATACCAATCACACTGCAAAAATCAATCATTTTTCTCGATCAGTTCATTATTCTGACTCACTAAATTGGTGGCTTACCAGCTAAGCTGGTTTGGTAGTCAAGCCTTGCTGACATTTACTGGTGTGTTCAACAGCAAGTGCCTCTGCTTACTCACACAGGAAGCCTAGCAAAAAACAAGATATTCATCATATTTTTACTGGAACCAACTGGAATTCTGCTTCTGGCAGAGGGAGTAGGTGCAATATAATAGTAGCCATATAGTCCAAAAGAAGAGAGTTGGCTGAAGTGTTACTGCCTGAGCCTTTCCAGCTAAAAAGGACTATAACAAGGCACAGTTTTTCAGAAAAAAAATAAAATAAACTTTTTGTCAAGAAGGAAGTGCTTTGCAAAAAATACAAGTATTTCTGTTCTTATGCTCCATCAACTTAAACTGTGTGTAAGCTAAATACAGAATCATATCATCACAGAACGTTTTGGGTTGGAAAGGACATTAAGGTCATCCAGTTCCAACCGCTCTGGCATAGGCAGGGACACCTTCCATTAGATCAGGTTGCTCAAGTTCCTGTCCAGCCTGGCCTTGAACACTGCCAGGGATGGGACATTCACAACTTCCTTAGACAACTTCCAGTGTCTCACCACATTCATAGTAAAGAATTTCTTCCTTACATCTAACCTAGATCTCTCCTGTTTAAGTTTTTATCACACAGATAATTCATTTTAGCAAAAACTAAGGCATGTATGTTACAAGTTTTACAAAGAACAAAAAGCCTAGAACTGGAACTCTCCTAATACGGCTTTAACATGGTCATTTTCACGTACGTAGTACAAAGAGTCCTACATGCTGCACAGAATTGTCCTTTTGTGATTGTTACATATTTGAGTAAATGCCACTTTGATGTGATAGTGGGTTTCTTCATAAGAGTAAAGAAAACTGTTAGAACAAAGTGGGGTTTTAAAATGACAGTATGGTAAGAAACAACTTTGTTCTGGGGGTGGACTAGCTAATCTAATGGATTGTTCACATCTCTGTCTTCTAAGTTGCAACAGAAATAACAGATCTACCATAAAGCCAATGCAGGTTACTCTTAATTACCTGCATTTAACAAGTATGCCCCTGATTGTGATGATGTGATTGAAGATCAGATGGGGTCTAGCTTCAGAGAGCAATGTGTACCCACAATTCACATTGACACTATCTTCCAGAAAGTACATGGAGCTCAATGAATTTACTCTAACAGATATATAGCAAACCACCAGCAAATTGTTCAACAATATATCCATTCGGTGTTTCTGTTGAAATATTAGCCAGAGCGCAGAAATTCACACATAATTTCAGTGAGATGAGATGAGAGAGACAGAAAATCTCTAAAATCTAAGTTATTTCACTTAGCCAATTTAGTAAATATATTCAGGATAATAAAAAATAATCAAGGTATTCTAGTATTATGTATGTGATGCTATATTTTTGCTTGAGATGGTGCTTTCAGATACCACCACCGTTTTTTAAGCTTTTCAGTCCATCCTGAGAGTTTGTAAATTTCCCCTTTATTTGGACTGCATTTTTCTCATGCTTGCTCACATGCCAGAAAGGATATTTTAAAACAAAGCAAAGCAAAACAAAACTTCAAAGAAAAACAGTTTCAACTCCTCTGAACACAACACAAAGAATATAAAGGGAAGAGAGGAGAATCATCGTTTTCAGTCACTAATACACTTATTCAGATATTTTCTCTCCCTTATTTTTCATACTTCAAAATAAGTTAGAATTCCGAAATCAAATGTATGAGGTAACCCAGTCCTCAGCAAACAGAGATGCTCATTCAGGAGAGGCTTCCTGGCTTCAATGGTCTACGTATACCCAAGATTTGCCTGTGACTGATTCTCATGGACAGAAAATTGATCAGTTCTTTATGACACATGGTCTTTCCTTCCTTCCTAAAAGATATGATGTCTTTCCCCTGCAGAAAGCCTTAGAATCATAGAATGGTTTGGGTTGGAAGGGGCCTTAAACATCACCTTGTTCCAACTCCCTGCCATGGGCAGGGACACCTTTCCACTAGAGCAGGTTGCTCCAAGCCCCATCCAACCTGATCTTGAGCACTGTGAGGGATGGGGTAGCCACAGCTTCTCTGGGCAACCTCTACCAGTGTCTCACCACACTCATAGAGGAGAATTTCTTCCTCGTGTCTGATCTAAATCTCCCCTCTGTCAGTTTAAAGCCATTCCCCGTTGTCCTGTCACTACATGCCCTTTTAAAAAGGCCCTCTCCAGATTTCCTGCAGGCCCCCTTTAGGCACTGGGAGCTGCTTTAAGGTCTCCCTGGGAGCCTTCTCTTCTCCAGGCTGACCAAGGCCAGCTCTCTCAGTCTGTCTCTGTAGCAGAGTTGCTCCAGCCCTCTGAGCATCTTTGCGGCCTCCTCTCAACTCACTACAGCAGTCTTGTGCTGGATCTCACACAGTCTTGTGTTGGAACTCACACAACATCCCTCTTGTGTTGGGGGGCCCCAGACCTGAGCACGGTTAGTGTCATCATGCCCCACTGCAAGCAGATGCTCTGTCCCTGCGCAATTCCCTTCCCTTTATTGAGTTGCATATCCCCGCCATTAAAAATCATTCTCAACATTTTCGTTACTATGATCCCATGGTACAAGAAAACAGCAGCACCAGCAGTAACAAAATGTGTCCTTTAGTTTCAGGAGTCTGCCTTCCATTTAAGCTATGAAAAATGGAAAGAAGCAGCTGCTGATAGCTGCACAAACAGAACTGTCCCCCGCCCATACCTGGCACTTTGCTGAACTCATCTTCACAAAATAATAGGTGTTGCTGTTCCAATGTGATAATATTTGATTGATAAATCCACGTGGTATTTAAAGTGCACCTCATGTGACCCTTCTGCTCCAGTCTACCCCTGAACCATAGATTTAAAACCCACGTATTAAGTGCATTTCTTGGAAAGGTGGAATTCACAAAAGAGGTTACTAAGAATTCAAAAAGGTTACCTAAGGTTCAATTATACAGTTACATGATGAATGTAACTCTCTAAAGCCATGCTAAGTGCGTTGGCTAAAAAGGCATCTTAACAATATATTAGCGAGATTCTTATTCTTTCTTACATCACAACCTTTGCTGAAGTTTTCTAAAGCTGTGCAGCACAGATTAACAGACATATCAGTACAAAGAAAAAGAGTAGATAAAATTTCTTCTGAACAAGCATCCAAATGTTTGAGTGCTTATTCAGATTCCACCTGAACTTCAAACCCTGCCAGGCTTAAGCCCTCATTAACAACCGTGAATCCAACTCAACATTATCCAGCAACTGTGCTTGACAGCCACCAGTGCTTAGCAAGTCTGTAGTTCTTTATGTCTTGGAGTAGTGCATCGTTTAATTTGTCCCTATAGCTCAAATGATTGCTTTGATAAATAACTGAAAAGGATGAAAGAGATCGCTCTTGACTGTTATTCAGTAAGGCACCTACCGACACGTTTCCAAGAGCTACAGGCAATTTAGGGGGAGGATGTGGTGGGAATTATGGGTAAATAGCAGTAAATATTAAAATGACATAGAGGAAAACTAACGTTGCTACAACAACAACAACAACAACAAAATGCAGTCCCAGGCTTTGAAATCTGGCTGGATCAGAACTTGCAAACTCCATTAAGCAAAACTAAAAGAACACCTTAATATCCTCAGTAAGAAAGCTATGAAGTATTTATTGCAAGTATTTATTGATTCCTGCTTGGTGAGTTACAAAATAAAACACTATGAAAGGAAAAACTGAACATTTGCTTCGTTTTACCCTTAACAATCATAAAATCACAAGTCCAGACCTGATAAACCTTTTCACTAAAGAAAACCTTTCTCCCCTCGATGTGCTCCCCATATGTATGCTTTCTATTATTCATCCTTTTTGATCAGTAAATTCCAACACTTGGAATTTATGTGCAGTATTTAATAAGAGCTGGTGTGAATGTCGAAAGTGTCTTGGTAAGATGTTATGTGTCAAAAAGCGATCATGTTACAGTGTGATGGATTAATATGAAGAAACAGCTTGAAGGCAAGGTATTCATCTCTTTTTTTTTCTTCCCTTAAATGACAACACTAATACACTTGTTTCAGTTCTGAAATTAATTTCCTAATAGTAAGAAAGGTCAAAATGAATGAGAGGCATATGAGCCTTTTTGTCATCTTTGACAAATTGTCCAAAACAAGCCTGTCAGATCAGAAGGGATAACATTTTGAGTAATAAATGTTCGTACTGATTAACTGGTCAAAGTTAATTCTTTTCAGGATTTGCTATATGCAAAATGTAGAAACTAATTCATTTGATTATAAAAAAATCATTTATCATGTTTTCAATATAGGATTTTGGAAATAGGCCTACCAAGTGTCTTCCACAAGCATCTGTTACATGGAACAAACTGAAGATGGTGTCTTCAGGAGTGCTCAGATGGGAATCTACTGCAATGGTTGAACAAGTCAAATGAACATTAAAAAATATCCTCCGATTTATGCAACACTCTCAAATTTAGGATCAAATTCAGGAAACACAAAAGCTTCTGTATTGCAAGTGCTGTCCTGAATTTCAGCTTTGAAATGCAGGCATTTTTGAAGGAATTTGGAACATAAGTGGGAAATCAATCAAAAGAAAAGGGAAGTGGATGTTTTGCAATTCTCACTGGTTTTCAAATACCTGCTTTTCAGTGGGATTATGGTTGGAGTTTCTCCTGAAAGATATGCTCTCTTAAGCATACAATGATTTAGCATCCAGTTAGAGAATCCTGAACTTTAAATCAAAAAAGAGAAAGATATTCATTAGGACTGGTACAAAACTGGTTAAGGGCAGTCTTATCACTAGGGCTCGGCTGCTTTTCTGGGTATGAATGATTAAAAACACCCTCAGGTGAGACTGGGGCAGAGAAACCACAGTTCTCTCAGGTGATTCAGGACCAGTCTGAGGACAGTAGCCAACAAGATGTCCAGCAGATGTTACAGGCTCCTCACCTTTGTCACCTATGGGATGTTTTTAGAAAAGAAAGATGGTCCCTCCATGGCTTATTTCACAAACACCATACTGTGTGGGAAAGATGCAAGTTATACTCAGTAGACCCCCAAACTGTTGAACAAATTGTTATGAACACCTGGTTATAAAGCCAGCAGACATGTAATTTAAATAGAATTTTAGGAGGCTGTATTTCTCAGATGAAAATCCATCCTGGTTCTCCAGGGACCAGGCATGATTCATAAGATGCAACTTGCTGGCAGAGTTTCTGCGTCACAAAACAATGACAAGCTTGTCCTCCTTGTCCAACAGTACCAGCTGGGCTAAGAAAAATTACTACCTCTCCTGCTGAAAGTCTTTGCTTCTTTTCTATTCTGAAACCATGGCAGCCACAATTACATTACACCTCACCCCACAAGAATACTCTCATGTCTCCCAGAAGTCTTCACTGTGTAGTCTAACAAATCTTTCTTACATTTCTGTAAGGCAATTTCACAGAAACTGCAGGTGATGAACACAGACAATACTGTGCAATAGTATTCAGGGCAGAAGGCAGCCAGTTTCTACACCGTACTGCATCACTTACTGGCCTGAGAAAGGGCTGCTCTTAACCCACACACCTACAGTAATTTTCCTGGGCAAGCAACAGTTTCAGCTGTGTTCTACCTTTGTGTTCTCTCCTGGTGACTTCAATTGCTGCTGTATATCCATTTTCAGAGAATAAAGTACAGTTTCTAATTCTCTTTGTAATTCAGCTTCCTCATTCAAAATACTGACATAACATTACTCATTCAGCTCACAGCGGGCATAGGCCCACCACTGCTCCAGAAGTATCTGAGTCACACCAATATCATATCCTCCACCACTGCATATCTTCTTATTTAGGACCATGTGATCCTAACTCCTAAACTACTAAATAGTGGGTCATGGTCCGAACACAGCAAATGTACAAAGAACCTCTCTGTGAGTTTTCAATCACTTAGAAAATTAATCCCGTTTTCTGTTTTAACTGGGAGACTTTTCCAGTAGTCTAATAAAACCCATAGTAAGGGAAGTTTTTCCCTTAACTTATTCCAGTTAACTCACACTGCCGAACCTTTGGTCAACACTAAATAAATCTCTTTTTCTTCAGGGCTTATGCAAGTAAAAAAAATCTAGAAGAGAGCACAAAGTTAGTTGACTGTTATTTATATAAGGAGGTGGAGAAATATGCTGGATTTCGATAATTGCTCTTCTCAGAATAAAGGGTTTCCAATTTATTACAGTTGGAAGGATTTCTGCAGCACAGAGAAGGCTGTATCAGTCCATACATATTAACACAAGACTGAATTCTTTATTATATCAACACTTTTCCCAAACAGAGAGCAGCGTGACTGATCTCAAAGCTCCAAAAAAGAAAATGTCTCCTCTTTGTTTGGCCTCTGAAATCTTCCAAATACTTTGAAAAGATGTTCCCTTCTCTTCACCTCCTCCTGCTGCTAAAAAAACCCCACAAAACCCACAAACCCCAAAGAACACACTCTCCCTTCCCTCCCCCCACCGTAAATAAAAATCGCTGAGAAGAATTTAAAGTGAAAGAGCTCATTCTAAAATAAAACACAAAGATAAAACCTCCAGTGGTAGATTGATTCCAACCGGTGAATTTATTCTAAACTCAGTGCAGAGAACTGAGTAAAATAAAGGTCAGACCCTGTGCTGGGAATTCCCCTGACCTTTCAGGCTGCATCCATCATTGGTATTACATAGAATGTGCCATTTATCACACCAAACAGAGAGCAAATCTTTAACTCCTTTTCTCTTCTCAACAAGGCAGACTCAACAATTATTCAGATTTCTAAATACAATCGTTGTTTATCCAGCTTGTTTTCACAGCTCTGCCTCTTTGGGCTCCTCACGTCTCCAACCACAGGATGTATGGTAGGCATCCTGTGCCTGATAAAGCAGGAAGCATAAGAGAGCCAAACAGAAGTTTGGCACCTACTTAAAGTAGATTCAGCTAGTTTTTAAGGAGCCCTCCATCTGTAAAACCACTGTGGAATGGTTGCACAGAGCAGCTCAGCTCATCAGCAGAATCTTGCTCATCTTTTCTCTGACACAGAAATTTGTACAATCAGCTGAGGAATGGAGACCAGAAAGAGAATACAGGGAGGAGCTATTGCCATGTGGGGATTCAGCTTCCTCAAAGCAATCAGACTAGCACTGTCCCTCCTTCAATCGTCTGCAATACTTGTTCCAGAGAAGAAAAGAAACAAGTGAGGGTGATAGGGTTTAATGCAACCACACTGGGAGCAGTTGAAAAGAAGCCTGGAACAATCCCATCTCCATCTGTCTGTCCTTCTGGGTTTATAGCTTCACTACTGCCCCAAAAATACATGGGTATCCTGAGAAACCTGCTCTCTGGGATGCCTCAGCTCAGCTTTCCAGACTCAGGCAGCGTATGGCAGGATTCAGAACAAGCTCCCTCAACCCCAGTGGAGGCAACTCTTCCTTCCCCTGAAAACTAGCAATGTGCCTGAGCTACACACTGCCCTGGTGCCATTCAGTGTTTTCTGCTTGCATTTGATACACAAATTATTGGCACTAAGGACCAATTTGGGAGCTCCCAAGCTTTCCCCTCACAGAGAATGAAGGAAGACAGAGCAGTTGCCAGGGTATTTATAAAAGGGTGCATGGGGCAACTATATTTGTGGAAGGTTAAACAGCCTAATACACGATATGAGCATATGTGTCATGAATCAATGATTAAAGTAAAGTCTCTTTCATCAAAATTCAGCTATCTCAACCATGGTAAATAATAGGCTAATTAGGCATCTGCTCATTCAATATCCAAAGGGACAGGCCATTTCCTGGCACAAAGTGAAACATTCATTGCACCCGTAAAAAGTCATTTTCAAGCCTGTGAACCGCCTACTGCAAAAGGGGTCTGCTCCTTCCTTTACCAAATGATGCAGGGAGAAAAGTGAAAGCATATTCACCTTCCTCTTCCTGCTGGCAGGGCTTACAAACTGACCTTGGGTGGGTGAACCTGGCAACTGATCCAGCGCTAGTTGGATGTGAAACTTAAGACCTAACTTTCAAAACATCAATTTCTTAGAAAAGAAAAAGTAGGAAACTGTAAAGGTTTCTCTGCTCAAATGTGTCAGGTATAAGCTTTGATCTTTAAATACAGTCACAAGGGGACAGAATTTGACCAGATAACAAAATAGGCAGGTTTGGTAACAACAGTGATTAGTTTTCCTTACATCGACCCAGCCAACCATGGCATGCTCATGGCCCAGTGACTCCTAGTAAAGGTACATGCTTCACTGGATTCCTGACTGATTCCCTCCCTTTCCCCCTCAAATTAGCCTCACCTTCCTGTTCTATTTTCCTTTGGCTCTGTAGGTGCAGCTTAACACAGAAATCAATGCATCATCTTGTTGTGGTGGAGATAGCAGCATGCTCCACAGCTGGTTGTGGCTGTGGTACCGCTGCAGTGGGCAAATCCATTTGAATGACGGCCAGATTTAAGAGGCTGTCTTCTAAGGTTGATTGAAATAACCCAGAACTGCTAGGATTATATTCCAGTAGGGAGGCTGCAGATGCATCTCTATTCAGAATAAATGCCATTTCTTCCTAAGCACTCTTATCTATCCCTCACACATAGCCCTAAGATTCCTTCAAGCAGTGAAGTGCCACTGCCAGGCGACTGAATACCTGAAGGCCACTTGGCACCAAGCAGCCCCTCAAGCAAAATTTGTAAGTCATTTTCCTTTCTGACACACCTTTAAAAGTAGCCAGATGGAGGTTTTTGTCTCTAGATCCCTCATTTGGCTGCCAATTGGATAAAAGGACAAGTCTTCAAAGGAGACAAGTTGGTCACCCCCTCCTATAATAATGTAGGAATAGTCAGCAACTCCCCTGAGAAGTCTAATTACTGTTTCTTAGAAGGTTTTCTTCTCTTAGTGTACCACCTCAATGTATTAGCAGGGCTCTGTATGCTCTAAAATAACCTGGCCATGTGCCTGCCACAGCATTCCCTGGACTCCTGCATTGCTCCATAGGACAGACTCGATTTTTCCATGGCAGCTTGCAGCAGATTTAAGAATGGAAATTTTTGCTGAATACAATATGGTCATGAATAACACAGGGAGTTTAATAACCTGTGTGTTATTTATTTTGCTCCTAAATTTAATACAGCCACTTTATTACATCCCAGGGTGTCACCTCACAAGATATGTCAGTTATTGCCCAATGTACAGTAAAGCCATTTCCCTCATATTCTGAGGTTATTCAAAATTGCTTTAAAATGCCTACTACTACAAGATGTTGAGGGGAAAGCTAACATCCTCTCTTTGCCCTTCTGCCTGCATTTGTCTGACTGACTATTTGTCCTTTTGCACCTTCAGCAAAATTTCAGCAAGGCTTTTCATACACATCCTGTCTGAGAACCGTTTCCGAGAGCTACAATTCTCAAGGCCATTACCAGGGGCAGTTTGAAAGATGTAAGAGGGAGGAAAAAAGCAGATCTTAAAAATACTCTCCTTTTGCAAATATAATTTCTGATGTCAAACTGTTACAAACAAATTGGCCCTTTCCATGTTCTTAGTTTAACATAAGTCACTTCACCCTCTGAATTTTTATGCCTTGCCCTCATCCTTTCCTTTAATTTTAATGCACAGGGACTGGGTAGCACCGTGATAAAAGTATGGACTACAAAGTATAATTAGTTCAGATGAGCAGAGGAAAGATAAAATAAACAGAGTTTACTGGTACTGAAATAATAAAGTTCAGAGAAAGCTGCAGTGGCATCCGCATGCTTGCATACCAGAGCTAGCTATGTATTGTTTATGACAAAGACAGTCAAAGAAGCATAATTTTCAGACGTTCAGAAACCAAGTGTACTTTCCCTTGCCCGGAACTGATGGAAATCATGCTGTTTGTCTTTCAAATCTTCAGTATGGATGTAGAGATGCTTTCTAGACAGGCAGAACAGAGAAATTTGACTCAAAATACCTATGCATAAATAAGCAACTCTATATTTAGAGTTGGCTTTGGAAATATTCCCCCCCCCCCCCCAATTTGTTTCTCCCAATTTATATCTCATCTTAGAAGTCATGACAAAAAACACTTACAGAGTGCATTGTTCCTCAAGCAGACTTCTAGGAGCCTTCCTAAAGAGTTTAGCTGCTTCCATGGTCATTCCATGGCCAGGAACTTGGGTGCAGAAGGCACAAGAGGGCCATTTCCATGAGCCGGGGGACTACAGCATTCATTAGAAGATCATGTGTGCATGCCTCCCCTATCTGGTGACCAAAGGGTTGAAGCCTTCAGTGGACAAGCTGCAGGGCTGAGGTTTGAATAGAAGCTTGGTTAAACCCAGACATGGTATTGAAGAGAACTCTCACACTTATTCTAAACATCTGCCAAGCAGTAAATCTGAGGGGGTTTTGGAGTACACAGGAAGCGAGTACCGATTTCAGGATGACTTTAAATATTTGCATACCCTGAGGTAAATCAGTATCACTCTGTCCTCTCTGTGAAATACAACAATTCCATAAGCAAACTTTTTGAGCTTCACCTACGCATTACAACTACTGTGCAAGGCAGGAAGTGAAAACTATACTTCAGAAAGGATAATTCAATCTGTTCTGTCTGCAGTCTGTTCTACCAGTTCCAGTCCAAAGGATAAATAAAACCTTAAATACCCCATCTAGTCCCAGTGTGGTTCAAGAGAGCATCAACTTCCTTATTAACAAAGTTAGCCAGGGTACAGGGCCAACTTTATTCTCCCTACAAGGTCCTGAAAGAGGGTGGCAGCTGGCAATGCAGTCCAACCAACTCTCCATCACACAAGTTAGAGAAGGAAAATTCCTATCAGGTCATCCAGCCAGTCTCAGAGTTCCTGCAGGATGGCTCCCTACAGCTAACTGAAGGGCTGTGCTCCAATTAGCATGGACCCTTTTGATGCTGGCCAGCCTGCAAAGCCATATGGCAGCTTTTCCTTGGCATTCTGGGCCTGGGTACCTGGTGCAGACCACAGTATTTGTAATGCCCTGGTAAATTACTCTCAAGCTTTATTCCAAATGCTCTAGTCTCTCCCTGAACTGCAGTGTAACTTGATCCAACCATACTTCTGAACTCCACAGGGAAGAGATGCAGATAAATACTTCTGCAAAATACATAATCAGGAAAACAACGTATAAAACATACTATAGGTGTAATATATGTATAGACAAATACACATACACATTTTCTACGGCTCTCAGTTCACAGATATTAATGGGTTCAGATGATAAATCAATCTGAATGGCAAAAAGTAGCCACAGTAACCATTTACAGCTTCCGCTGACTTCAATAAAAGATACTGGCACGCTCAGAACAAGACTGAAAGCTAAAGTAATATTTCACTTGGATGAATTTCTGTGTTTCAGATCTAGCAAACTGCATTTGAAGTCATTTTCACTAATAACATAAAATCGCAATGTCTGTTATGATATAAATTTTCATCGCCCTTTTCTATTACAATACTGCAGAATTCAACACAACACAGAATACCACCTCATTATACAACAGTGGTATATATCAGTTTGACTAACACAGCCAATAATTGCTAAATATTTGATTTTGCAGAGAACAATCCAGTATTGTGACGGATGTAAAATCTTTGCAATAATATGCTAGGTTGCACGGGCCTCTTTGTGCTATGTCCTCTAGCCAACCGCCTCCAAATCACACTTTCCAAGGCTCTCTGGAGTGCAAGTGAGCAGTTCACTGCCTCTCTCCCTCTAATCTTGTTAGAAAGTAACCATGCCACTTGGAGAATGATCTTTGGAATTAACAGACTAGAACCAGGGCGAGATGGGATCAAGCAATCAGCATTTTCCAGCTCTCAAGAAGAAGAGAAAAAACGAACAGTTTGCCCTTTAAATCAGCTAATCTCTCCTTCCTCTTGGACTCTGGAAAGAAGATGAACCCAATAATCTAATAGCTAGTCCTGTTCTCTCACCACCACCCCTTCCCAGCTACAGCCTCAGGCTTCTTGCTGTTAAAAATAGTCTAAAACCCATCAAATTATTCCATCATGATGTGACATATGCATCATTGCAAAGCTAGAAAAATTCTTATTTCAAAAGACAACTGGGATTTTGTACTAGGAAAACAGGTAAACAGATTTAAATTGTTTTCTAAACAAAGAGTCAAATCCCCCAAGCAGTATTAGGAGATTCAGTTCTCATTTCAACAGCTGTGCTTTGAGATGCCTGTCGTGGTTTAAGCTGTAAATCACGCGGCCCGCTCACTCACTCCCCCCTCTTTCTTCCCCCCCCCCACTCCGAGGGGGGGGGGGAAATGGGGAAAAGAATTGAAAGAATGTAACTCCCACAGGCTGAGGTAAGAACAGTCCAGTAACTAAGGTATAACACAAACCACTGCTGCTACCACCAATAATAATGACAAGGGAAATACAAGGAAAGAGGATACAACTGCTCATCACCCCATGACTGAGCCATGAACTGAACTTTTCTGGGTTCCTGCCCCCAGTTTTTACATCCTGGGCATGACATACTGTGGTATGGAATACCTCTCTGGTCAGTTTGGGTCAGGTGTCCTGTCTCTGCTTCCTTCCAGCTTCGCCTCCTCCCTGGCAGAGCATGTGACTCAGAAAGCCCTTGGTCAGATCAAAACATTCTAAGCAGTAACTATAAACATTGGTGTTATCAGCGCTGCTCCCAGGCCGAAAGTCGAAAACATAGTGCTGCACCAGCTACTACGAAGGAGAAAAATTACCGCTGCTGCTGAACCCATGACAGTACCACAAGTAAGAATTTAGGCTCAAAACCTTTTCTTTTAGCTTTTGCCTTCTAGGGAAAATTGCTTGTTGAATCAAGCAAGCAAGGAGATAATTAAGTCATTTGCCTAGAGCTGTTAGGCTGGACAACAGACCACCTTCCTCACCTTTCGTACTGCCAGAGTAGAGTAGGTCAGTTTCAGCAACTTTAATATTTCTTCAAAGGAAATGAATGTTTAGCTTATGTGAAAGCAAAATTCATAGGTGTTCTTGCACAGCGTTGCCACCATGGCTTTCATTTGCAAACAACTGAAAATTGGGTTAACGTTTAAACGTTCCTGCTTTGCTTGGCAAATAAAACAAACATGACAAAATACACAGTCTAATTTTAGAAGTATCCAGGTCTGACATATGCCAATACTGACACACGCCATTTTCCTGAGTCACCAACATGTGGCATCCTGCTGCTCTGGCTTTCACACACGGAGGTTGAGGGATGATGGAATGTGTCTGCTGGTGGCAGTAATAGTCTGGTGCCCTTAGCAACATTTGGTGAACTGTGAACCTTTGCTTACATCAGGCCAGATCAATACAGCCATTATCAAGGGACATAAACAGAATAAAACACCATCTCTATTGCATGAGTTAACCGCAGCAAGAGAAGAACATCCAACTCCTGAAGGGCAGACTCGCCAACCAAGCAAAGGCAATAATGTTTCCATAGACAAGTCATCGGAGAGGATTAAATCTACTCCTGCTGAGATTCAATTCAGCAGCAAGTACCCTTTCTGGGGGAAGCCATAAACTACCACAAATTCCCCAGCAGAAGACCAATACGAAGATGAAGGCAGTATATTTTAAAAAAATACAAAACAATAGATTAGATGAACTCAGAACAGAAAAAGATTTTTCTTGATGTACACCTGAGTAAACAACCTTTAAAGAGCACTTTGATAATGGGGTCTTTTCAGAGGTGGCTACAATTCAGTAGGTCATAAACTGATTCCTCACTTGCCTTTAAACTTTGGAACTTTGAATTTAAGATATAATGAGACAGGACAGGATTTTATTTCAGAAGCTGCTTTTGAAAATCCAAACCTAATTGCAAGATATTCTAACAGTTAGAAAATAATCTTTTAGGGGACAGTCCATAAATAAAAACATTTAAAGCAACAACCTATTTAACAGAATAAAATAGTAACATTTATAGCATTACATTTTCCGCTGTGTTATTGAGTAAAAGCATAAAAAACAGCGACCCCGCATCAAATTCTACACATCAGCACATTAAAACAGTAAAAGAGACCAAAACACCATGATGAAGGAGGGACCAAAGCTGTACTCAATTTACAAACTTTGCATGCAAATTATTTTGCTCCCTTTCCAGCAATATTGAGTGCATCGTTCACTTTTCCTCCCTGCTGCAAACTCTCTAAGGTGTGTGTTCATCTTCGCTTAGATGCTGCTGTCTATGCTCAGGCAACCCTCTCTCCCACACATGTTTATGTGAACCAAGGGTTACCAGTCCTCATAATGTGACCCTTCCTCCTCTTCCTACAATGCTTTGAGAAACAGTGAAATAATTATCAGCATTGTTTCTAAGGAAGTCACAATGGAACATGAGCAACCCCAACAGAACTGAAGGAAGCAGCTCACATTGGAGTACCCCTAGCTTTCTGTACATTCAGGTGACTTACTGCATGAAGTACGTTCAGATTCTGCAGCTCAGGCCATCAAAGTGACCCAGATCAGTAATCCTGCTCTACATTGCGGTTTCCTATATGTCACTTCCCAGAAGGTAGATACACTGAAGAGAAAAGGAAATAATTTATTTCAAAAAATAAGAGGAAAAAACATATTAAAAAAAAAAAAAGATTTTAACAACCTTACAAGCACAGGGATGAGGTTTTGAAGATATTTGGAGAAAGACTGGATATTCCAGATGCTCTCGTAAGATAAACTCTCTAAGCTCTTTTAGATCAGTCATTCTCTCTAACAGCTAAGGCACCAGATGTTGAGGAAGCTCAGACTTTGATGCCCATTTAGGAAAACCATGATGGATGATATTTAGTACTTTGTAAATCAGACTAGATTATCATGGTGATTCAGGTCTGGCTTTAAAAACCTATTGATCCACTGGTGTCAGCACTGCAGAAGACAGCAAGTAGAAGCTTTCAAAATACTTATATAAGATGGGAACTATTGTTAACTTTGATGCTGTAAAATTCCAGCATCACAATGTATCTCCTGACAAAAAGAAAATTAAACTTTTTCTAATTAATACATCCATTTTAATTGGATTTTTCACAAGGCACATAGTAAACAGACTGTGGAAAGATGACTAAACGCATCCACACAGGAAACAACAATCTATCATGTTAATTCTGACTTGAAATAGTCTGAAGGAACTTTTCCAGCTGTTTTGCATAGTATTCTTCTGGGTTTGGGATAGTTTCTAAGCATATACTAGTGAAGATAGTCGGCAGAAAAGCTTTAACAAGAATAGGAATTCAGTCTTGTTCCATTGCAGCTTGAGTAACACTATGAATAGTTCACATACATCATGAAAACCAGCCATGAAATATAAGAACTTGCAGCCATCCAGAGACTGATTAATGATTCAAATAAGCAATCTCTTTGCATAATAGCACTTAGGGAACATTATAGACACAGACCTCATTCAAAAGCTTAAACTGGGCTCTAGATCAAGAAAACATATGCAAAACTGCAGGGTTGCTGCCTGCAAAAGCCAGCTAGCGATGCTACCAGCATTAAGCTGGTTTTGATGCCTATGAGTTTAAAAGTGTAGTATTTAAGGTTTAAGAAAAATAATAACTGGAAGCAGCTCTGCTTCATTATAATTCTCATAGAATGAGTTTTCAAAAAGGCAAAGATCCTGGCAACTTGAAATCACAAAGGTATCTTTTATACTTTTCAAAAGAGAAACAGTATTATTTGTTAAGCTCTAGTCATCCAGTCTGTAACTAAAGCCTATCCGCCTAAAATATCCCCATTGGTTACTATACTTTTCTTTAAGCTTTCAGGCAGCTGCTGTGTTCTTCTCACAGGATTCCTGTTCTCAGGCCCAGGCTCTGGATGACACAGCAAAACAGGCACAAAATAAAAATAAGCAGCGGAGAATCCTATCTACTGGATTATTTGGGATTACTATTTTGGAATGAGATATGCCAAGAAATCAAGGTACTTAGCCTATACCTTTGTGTATTGCCACAAAGGCAATATAATGGCTTCCAGTGAGAATAATGCTCTTTTATCTTGGGAAACCATACAGTTTGTGGACTGTTCTCTTCGTATTAAAAATACAGCTTTACTTCTTTTTTTGCCAATTTAATGATATTGCATGGCACCGCATACTACCTCCACCAAGGTTCAGGTAGTCTCAAGCACCATAATTACAAGAATGCAGATGTACGCAGGATAATCAAAAGGAAAGAACAGAGCTTTCTTTTAGGCAGAACAACTACTATTGTTTGTCCATAAAACTGATAGTGCCAACCCAGCTGTCGTACAGCTACCCCCTTCTACTTTATTCTGGGAATAGCACAAGAGACTGTCAGAGGGTAGGAGCATAAGCCATGTTCTTTGCTGTGAAGGAACTCATATAAAAGCAGTCACCCAGAGATCCCTGGATATGGGGCAGCACAGATCATTTAAGAAAACAATGCAAGCAAAAGCACAAATATGAACAATGTTTCCTCAAGTAATAGCAACCCTATTTTTGGCAGCTTCCAGAGCTCCCAGCTAGGGGAACAGCATTAATAGACTTTGACTGATTACTTCTTGTTTCTGTGTTTTTGATAACTTCCATATATTTGACACTTTTTTTTATGAAAAAAAAATTTATTCCTCCTCAGATATCTCTCTTCCAAGCCAAAGGGCCTACACTATATAATTTTTTTGTCATACACAAATAATTTCAAACTTCTTGTCTTCTTTCTTCTTTACGTTTCTCTAGAAAATCCTTATTGCATTACTTCCGAGATAAGACTGTCTTTTCCCAAGATGCAGGTAAACATGAAGCAGCAGAATGATGAATTTAACATGGTCTGTCTTCTTGAGCGTAGCTGATCACTGATAGGGGTATTCTGAAGCTGTCTCATGAGCTTCTTTCACAAGTGCTATTATATCACTAACTGGCACTGGACTTTGTATTGTCTGCTTCTTTGGCTTGACTTTCCTCTCTTTTCATCACAAAGAGAACCAAATGGTTTTGCACTTTTTAACACTGGACTTAATCTGACACTTTACCATACAGTATCATAAGATCCTTCTGTGATGCATCTTTGACTGCATCAAGACATTGTGTACCGTCAGAACAATCTATTCCTTCTTTTTTTTCTTCCTGAATAATTTATGAATATTTTGAATAATCCCCCACAATCCACACATGTAACTTGCACCCGATGTGAAAACTCACTTTTAAAACTCATTTTCAGTTTCATTTGTCTTTAATGCTAAGGAAGGATGTCCATATCATCCAATGGCAGCTTGGGTTCTTAATTTCTTTCAAATCATTTGGTTAACAGCTGTACCAAAACTTTTCAGAAATTCAAAATATGCAGCAGGTAGTGGATTGCCTTTATCTTCACGTTTGTCAATTCCCCCAAAAAGTGGTGCACGAGGTACGAATTCCTCTTCCAAAATGACACATACCATTAAACCACTGTTATACATGTTATCTGACTTGTCCCTTATAGAAAGCAGCTCTAATTTTTGAATTCCCTCTAGGCACCTTACACTGAACACCAAAGCAAATAATTCATTTAGCTTTTCTGCAAAGACCTTATTTTCCTTGAGCACTTCTTTTACATCTTCATCATCTATCAACCTTATAGACCTCCAGGCAGGCTTCTTGCCTCTGATGTGTTTGAAAAAAGTTTTCATTATTAGTTTTTATGCCTTTAGCAAGTTATTCTTCAAATTGTTTTTGTCCTCTATTATTATGTTTTTGCATTAAACTTGCCAGAGTGTACAGGGTTTTTTTCCTCAGTTCATTTGGGCATGGCTTCAGAGGGCGTCCTTTAATGCTAATGACCTTCTTCAGTCTAATAATCCCCTTTGCTACCTTCTCATGCAACCTTTTATAAAGTTGTGAAGTTTTCCATATAGGTGAAATACACTTAGTAATGGTACTTACTGATGGCAAGACTGCAAAAGTGCATTCCTACAAAGGTGATTTTATATAGCTGCCATGTCACCTGAAAGTGTGATTTTGTTCTGCTTTGCCCTTTTAGCTACTGATTTTAGCTTTCTTTTCCATTTTATGTTGGTCCCCATTCAGAAGTGTGTGCCAATCTAAGGACTTTTTGGCTTTTGCACTCCACCAGGAACAAGGAATTTGAGAGTGTTTACAGAATGATCCTTTGAGAGGTACATCTTCGATCAAGGCTTAATCCTTGTTCAGGGATAAAAAAATCCCCTCTTTGCTTTTGGATTCTTTGATTTCTTGCTTCAGGAAGATGCCATTTTTAAAGTGTATAAACATAGCTTCTACATTACATTAAATGATGACACTTAATCAGTTCCCATCATTACATTCTGAGTCCTCACTGCTTCTTTTGCAATTCTAAGCATATTATAAAGCTTACTGTTACTACCCCATTCTGGCATGAGATTCTAAGATTGTTCAGTATTTGCTGATATGATTTCACTCCCTGCCTTTTTTCTTCTCTTTTCCCTCCCTTTTTTTGCTTCTGAGCTTTCTTTTAACCATAAAGTTACTCCTCCACTGGCTTGGTTTCCTCTACTATTCATGGGTAATTTTACACTGCTATTCCAGTGCTCCCTGATTGAGATGCTATTATGTCAATATCCTCATTTAACATCAGCATTTCACTTTTCCCATCTTCATTGCATACACTGGGCTAATTGTCCACAGGCTGGGTAAGCATCTATTACAGCTATCGTGAACCAGTAGAATAGCACGAACCGACATAGTTAGGTCAAACACTTGGCCAGCTGTCTGTAAATCATTTTTGAATACTAAGAGCTCTTTTGTATTACATGAAAAAGGCCTGGCAGTGACTTTGCCCCTGTGTCTTAAAAGGCAAATGCAATCCCAGGCGGAAAATTGAGCTACATGAACAAAGGGCATGTTCGCAATGCTGTCTGAAGTAGGAAAAATCAGCTCATTCCAGGCATTTCCATTTGCATCCTGTGAGAAGCCCCATCTCTAAGAAGCTATGGCAAGAGCCAGCTGGAATTGACTGCTGTATCGCTCAGGAACTCATTCTCCTCAGTGCTCATCAGTTCAAATGTAACCATTGAGTGAAGCAGACTTGTCGCTGACCTTGACTCTGACCCAGTTTATAAAGCACTTGGGGAAGAAACAGCAGTGAAAAGGGAATTTTCCATGAGTGGGTAAAAAACCTCTCAAACCCTGTGTCTCACTGAAAAACAGAGAAGGGGAGGAGAAACACAAAACCAGAATTACTGAGGAGGAGCTTAAACGTGTGTCCCAGGCTCAGGGAAGCTCTCAACACAGCACTGGATGTGTCAGCCACTCCCTGATTTAATGCTACTTAAACAAAATACAAGACCATCTCTCCAAAGCAGGTACTCAAAGAGGAATTTGATAAAATCACAGCTGTAAGAATCACAGAAAGCAGAAAGAAGATGCAAGAGAGCAAGGAAAAGAAACCATACTGAACCTGTCTTGTACACTCAGACCAAGAAAATATGTGTGCATTATACAAAGGGAATGTTTTCCTCAACTGACACGGGGTAAATTCTTTGAAGATATGGCTCTGATTCATCAGCAGGGTGCTGGCAGATGCCTCTAGAAAAATAGAGAACATGGCTGTATATTTTCAAAACACTATTTTAGGAGATACTATTTCCTCAGAGGGATATTTGAATTGTGTTCAGCCCCCCAGGCATGTCCCAGGAAAATACAACCATGTTTTGATGGTAGAGAGGACACTAAAGCTTTGATGGATAATATTTTGATCCAAGGTAAAAGAGAGGGGTTTGACTAAAGGCCCTAAAAAGCTGTGGAAAGAGACAGAGCTGCTGAGCTAAAACTAAGAAAGCAACAATACAAGTCCCGTGTAATAGCAATAAAACACAAGGAAGAAAAGATAAGGTACACAGTAGATCACTGCAAAGTGGAGGTCATAACTAACATGTCTGCCTTGAACAGAAACCAGCAGTACAAAGATTTCTCAGAATGGCAGGCTACAGGAGAAATAAACCATGTGTCTGATTTAGATGTTTAGAGCAGCAACCTGCAAATGCTACTGCACACAAACAGCCCCAATCATGAAATGCAAATACATTTGAGAAACCGGAAGAGTTAACTGAAGGGCTACTTATCTAGACATATGATGGTGAACCACACACAATTTGTCTACATGGCTTCAAACAGGGTCTGAGGTAAATGGATAAGAACATCTTAGAAGTGCCAGGTACAAACATTGATCATCATCACATTGAAACAAAGGAGATTTTGGCTTTAGTCTCTGGGATTAAAATGTTTCATTCTTCTTTAGGAGATGAATTTAGTTTAAACTGTTCCTATTATATACAAACATTACTAAATGGGGATAGCAAAAAGCCCTAACCAAGCAGCCAAAGAAACCACACCCTGTCTCAGAGATCCACCACTATGGTGGTATGATTAGCACATTAAATGCAGAGAGAAATTTGGTAGTTGTACACACATTTCCTGAAGAGCCTAGAATATGTGACAAAAGTATAATGGAGCATCATCCAGAGCTAGATTATGAATATATCAGTGTGACCAAAACAAAACCAACCAAAAGCCTCTCTAGATGAAATATGGCTTATAATTCCAAAGTTATAAATTTGCCTTTGCAAAAAATAAGGTTATTAACATAGGGTGGCCTGAACAGCTCATCCGTTCCATGACTATCACTTTAAGAAGGAGTTCACAGTTTCAGGTGGGACTTCATCTAACTGTGTCAATGATTCCTAAGATGTTACCAGAGAAATTCTAAATTCACTTTTATATATACATTTTTACACATGAAGATACACGTGGGCAGTTTACATGTTGAAAACAAGGAGAAGGGACAAAGATCATAGATTAATTGGAGATAAGAAGGAAATCTGTAGAGGTTACTGAGTGTATTCGACTTCTTCAAAAGGAAATTAACTCTATCTAAACCTTTTCCAATAAATACCTGTCATAAAAGCCTCCAGTGGTAAAGATTCAGTATCTTCTGCAAATAATCTACTCTAGTGTCAAATTAGCTCTGTGGCTAGCAAGTTTCTCATAATATTTTGTGTGTTTAAAGGACTATGGAAGGAAGCTACTAACATCAGAAGCTGCTTTACCTATCAGAAAAATAGAACATGTTAGTGGATCATAAAAGAATATTTACTCCAGAGGAAACTGGAAGTAGATTTGTTAAAACTGAGCAAAAGAAACTGAGGAATTCTTCTGAACTGTTATTCCCACTTCCCTGAGATCGCTTATCAGAAAATGCCACAGCTAACAAACTGATCCTGCACATCACATTTCTTTCTTTCAGCAGATACCCAATGTATTCATATTAAACAATGAGAAGAGTTTAATGGAAATACTTTTTACCAGTCTACATGAAATATAATGTTAGCTAGAGCATTACTAACTCATAGTACGCTAGCCCAAGAGTAAGGTGGGGAATAGCAGGTGCTTAGGATATTGATTCTAAGCAAAAACTGCAGAATCAGACACTGATCAGTACATCACATTAAATTACACCCTAGCACCAGTGAAAGAAAGGTTGCCCTTACTACTGTTCTGTTCAACAGTGAACTGAAATAAGAATCATATTTGCAACACAAAAAAGTTACACTTCAGTCAACAGGGACTTGCAAGATAGAAGTGATACAGGGCATTTCTACAGTGTCAACAAACTGGCATAAACACAAACATTACCATAGAAAGCAGCCATAGGGTTATCATAGTTGAACACAAACTGCATAAGAAGAGGTAAAATCTCTTCCAATTTCAGGAGGAGAGAAATAAGAGGCAGCATGTTGGCCATTTTGCTTGAGAAGAACTCAGAATAACATGTACTATATTAGGTTGAGAATTATTGGCAGAATGTGGTGCCTGATGATAGCTGTTTTGATGTCTGAGTGAAAACCATCAGGTACAAATGACAGCTCAGGATATCTAAGGGACTATCTGAACATCACTTCCTAGTAGGTTGTTAAAATTCAATATTGCGCTAACAATGATTAGTCATTACAGTTGCATTGTTTAGCTGGGGAAGGAACTCTAAGAGCTCTGCTAACAGCAAAATGGAGCCAGGTAGTGTGTTATGCTACAGATCTCATTACCCTATGTTAATCTCTTAGACTCCATATACCAGATGATGCAGACCTCAGCTGATTTGTTTGGCTCTGTGTGATTTCTGAGCAATACCAAACCCCAACCCACAGCCTTTCCAAATGTTTATTAGCATCCAAACTGGCTTCAGCTGGAATGAGAATCAGCTTATAATTTTCCAGTGAAATATATTCCACTGTGCTGCTCCAATTTATAACAGAATCAGGGGAGATGATGAGGGAAAAGAAGAATTTTCGAACAGAAAACAATTGCTTCTAGTCATTCAAATGTTAGATTAGATAATACTACTTGTGGGCTTATAGTATAAGAAGCCTAAGTGTACAACTGTGATGTGAAACCCTTGCAAAATCTGTCACTATAATTTGCCAACTACCCAGTATCACACTGATGATAATACTAATAACATCATTTCACCAGATGAGTGGAAGTAGAGCCTCTAAGATTGACACAATTTGCAGGACTGACAACAATCAAATTTCTGTTGCGTTCCAGCCAAGTCTGTGCATCTCGGGGACCAGCTGCATTTTTCTTAATGTGGAGTTATCTGGTGAAGAATGTAGCACTACCAAAGGCAGAGATGAGGGGAGGTCATGAGAGCGATGCTGCCATTAGGGACAGTGGGAAGCTGTAAAATATCAGATACAGGTTTCTAAATCTTCATTTTGTGACCTAGTTTTCCAAGAAACTGGAAGGCTTTCCTCAAAATACGTCACTGTCTTTATAACTAGGGATACTAGAAAAACAAAAATCACGGTTTCCATCACTACAAAAGTTCATGATAATGAAGAAAATAGGGGGTTGTATGTGCAGCCCATGGGGCACTCCCACAATGCCACATTTTGAACATGGCTCCTACACTGTCAAAACTGCTGTCCTTGACAGTACACGCTGGATGATGCACTGAAGACCTAGAAAAGAAGTAGGTTGAAGAACAGCATTGACAGTAGGCAGTCTAAACAGTGTCTGAGGATAACAATCAGTTAGGATAACACGCAAAAGGGCAATGACAGTTAGTTACAGATTGTCAGGGACAAAATGTGTTTCCTTTCAACTGGCTACATTAACCTGCTCCACACACCAATCGACATTTAACTTCACCAGCCTTATGGTATCTAGGTTTACCAGCAGAGAAAGCAAGAAGCTAGAACTCGGAGATCAGCTCAGGTCATTCCTTCAGTCAAAGCTATTACTACTGTCTTTCTGCAGTAGTGAAGGTGCATAATGTACTCAGGGAAGCCAACCCTAGTGAAGGATTATCATCTGCCTCTAAAGGGTATAGAGATAGATGATAACAGGACTGGAAAAGTGTATGTCTGTTGTGGTTTAAACCTCTCTAACTCATGCAGTCTCTCTCTCACTCACTTCCCCCTCTTTCTTCCCCCTGCTCCCGGAGGGATGGGAAGGAGAATCAAAAAGAATGCAAGTCCCACAGGTTGAGATAAGAACAGCTTAGTAACTAAAGTATAACACAAGACCACTACTACTACCACCAATAATAATAATGACAAGGCAAATACAAGGAAAGAATACAATTGCTCACTCAGCCTGACCAAGCAGTGCACCCCCCCACCATTCCGGATCTCTGCTCTCTGCTCTTCCATCCTGGGCATGACGTGCTGTGGTATGGAATAACCTCTTTGGTCAGTTTGGGTCAGGTGTCCTGTCTCTGCTTCCTCCCGGCTTCCCCTCCTCCCTGGCATAGCCTGAGACTCAAAAAGTCCTTGGTCAGACCAAAACATCACTAAGCCATAACTATAAACATCAGTGTTACCAGTACTGTTCCCAGGCCGAAAGTTGAAAACACAGCACTGCACCAGCTACTACGAAGGAGAAAAATGACTGCTACTGCTGAACCCATGACAACACATTTGGAAGAAAGTAGAAATATTCTCTTTATGAAAAGGAATGTAGTAATCTGCCACAGAATCTAGAATTACATTGATTTATTAGACAAATGTTAATTCATCTGTAGTCTTAATGCTTGCATACTCAAGCCTACCTGGATCAAAACCAAGGACTCCTCAGAGACAGGAAAATTGCAGAAGCATGGAATGGTTTGGATTGGAAAGGACCTGAAGATGATCCAGCTCCAACCCCCTGCCATGGGCAGGGACACCTTCCACTGAACCAGGTTGCTCAAAACCCCATCCAACCTGGCCCGTTGGAAACATATGCTTTTGTTCAAGTCTAAGCCTACACATGGTATCTTAAAACACCTTCTCAAAAACTTAAAAGGTGTCATTCAGCCCTAAATATAGAAACATAGAATAGTTAGGGTTGGAAAGGACCTTAAGATCATCCAGTTCCAACCCCCTCTGCCATGGGCAGGGATACCTCCCACTAAACCATGCCACCCAAGACTATGTCCAATCCAGCCTTGAACACCGCCAGCGATGGAGCATTCACAACTTCCCTGGGCAACCCATTCCAGTGCCTCACCACCCTTACAGTAAAGAACTTCTTCCTCATATCCAATCTAAACTTCCCCTGTTTGAGTTTGAACCCATTACCCCTTGTCCTCTCACTACAGTTCCTCATGAAGAATCCCTCCCCAGTATCCCTATAGGCCCCCTTCAGATCCTGGAAGGCTGCTATGAGGTCTCCATGCAGCCTTCTCTTCTCCAGGCTGAACAGCCCCAACTTTCTCAGCCTATCTTCATATGGGAGGTGCTCCAGTCCCATGATCATCCTCGGGGCCCTCCTTTGGACTTGTTCCAGCAGTTCCATGTCCTTTTCATGTTGAGGACACCAGAACTGCACACAATACTCCAAGTGAGGTCTCACAAGAGCAGAATAGAGGGGCAGAATCACCTCCCTCGACCTGCTGCTCATGCTCCTTTTGATGCAGCCCAGGATACAGTTGGCTTTCTGGGCTGCAAGCACACACTGCCGCCTCATGTTCATTTTCTCATCAAACAACACCCCCAAGTCTTTCTCTGCAGGGCTGCTCTGAATCTGTTCTCTGCCCAACCTGTAGCTGTGCCTGGGATTGCCCTGGCCCAGGTGGAGGACCTTGCACTTGTCATGGTTAAACTTCATCAGGTTGGCATCAGCCCACCTCACAAGCGTGTCAAGGTCCCTCTGGATGGCATTCCTTCCCTCCAACGTGTCAACTGAACCACACAGCTTGGTGTCATCAGCAAACTTGCTGAGGGCGCACTCAATCCCACTGTCCATGTCACCAACAAAGATGTTGAACAAGACCGGTCCCAACACTGATCCCTGAGGGACACCACTCGTTACTGGTCTCCAGCTGGACATTGAGCCATGGAGCACAACTCTTTGCATGCGGCCATCCAGCCAGTTCTCCTTCAAGCCTTCAGTATTATGCTTACTCATCCTTCCTTATTATAAAATCTGTTGTCAGCTGATACTCAAAGAGCCCACAGGCAGTGTCTCACCCTCCCTCACACCAGGCCACAGCACTAGCAGATTGTCATCCTCTATCAGTTAATTCATCAGTTCTTGTGGCACATGTCTGTGTGGTGGATCTAGAGGTTCCAGCCCAGCAGATGACTCAGGTTTCAGCATGCTGGGACTTTGTTTCAACTCTATGTTTTGCTTTGATTCAAAACTTTCACCCAGAACAGTAATGAAAGTATGCAAAGGCTGCAACATGAAGCATTCAAAAGGAAGGAATGGAAACAGAAAACTTGCTTACAAAGAAATAATTTAAAACTTTGGTATATGTGTGCATGACAAAGAAGATGATAATAAATGAGCACACCCCAGGTGAGTGGCTTTTTGTTTTCTTTTCTTTTTGATCGGGTCTTCACGTCACTCAGGACACAAAGGTGAACAGTATCTAATGTAAGAATCATTTGCATGTAGGATTCCAGCCACAATGACAACAGGACATGGAAAACAGGCAGAAAAAAAGAAAGATGGAAGCAAGAAGACAAAGTAGAGTGTTGTAAAAAGAGTGCCTGGGAGCACTGCATCCCATCTCTGCAATTTCATTTCAGGGGGGCAAATCACTTGAAACAGATTGTTCTCAAGTGATCATTCACTGCCTATTCCTTGTCTTCTAGGTCCTAAGAGCTCCACATGACAGAAATAGCATATCCCAATCTTCCTTGGGAAAGGAAGGGGTAAAAATGAGGCAGCAGATATATCAAACCCTGGTGAATGTCATGAGACAAATCTGATCCCAGGCATCTTAAATAATCTATGTAAAATCAGTAGGTAGCTATGATAATAACTGTCTCTGCATCTCTTTTACTATCCATACAAGGATAACGTATTTGTCTCTCACAAGGGTGTCCTCCCACCAAATAATTAATTAAAACTTCTGAAATGCTCCCAGGGTATAGCACTGAGCAAAACAGAAAAGCCCATGAGATTAACAATTCTATCCTCAGAGCAGGATCTGAACAGCGCACAGTAAATACAGGACAGGACTGCACAATGAACACTGAAGCTAAAACAAAACACTGAATAGCTGCTTATTATGTGGAAGTTTTCCATTTGGAGAACTCTGAGAATAACATGAGCCCTATGATTAAAGACCATGCCACATTGCACATACTCGAGGTGGCTGAGCTGGCAGTGAACTCACTACCTAAGTTCACTCATTAAATCTGTTTTAAAGAGTGTGTTTGCTTGTTGGGAAAAGTGCAGAATGGCCACATGAAACCTGTCCAACAATCAAGCAGTTATACTGCTCTCTGTCTCTGAGGCTTCACGTTATCTCAGAGCTAAGGACTCTTTGATCTCTGTAGACCATCCATATCCTGAGCTTGCCAGTGCTGAGCACTTTATCCCCAGTCCAAAACATTTAAGCACCTGCTGAACTGTAAACACACAAAGAACACTACTGAGTTCAATCAGATTATTCATGTCTTTAAATCTAGCTGTGCATATATGCTTTATGAGATTCCTTAGCTAGGCTATAGACATTCATTCTTTGAACAGCCCTCTACTTGAAGCGTGTTATCATGCCCAAGCAGAACTTCCTGGCTCCACAGTTTAGTTGTTGGAACAGCTCACATGAACATCCTCTGACATACTCCAGACAAAAGGCAGATGGCTTGGTTTAAACAATACATTAATGTTCTGAGCTAAACCAGCTAACCTGCTCCAGCACAGACAGGGGAACCATCTACATATATCATTGGGTGACGAGGAGGGAAGGCAGTGAAGATTGGCATATGGGCAGGGAAAGGTACTTAAAGACAGAAATGTCTTCTGCCAACAGTACGTGATCAAGAAGAGCAAGTCTGTCACTTCAGTCTCATCTGCGAGACTGACAGCACTAGAAACAACTACAGATATCCCCTTACTTCACACAGGCCAACACAATGACAGCAACTTACTGTCAGGAGTGATTGTTTCAAAATCGGTAACATGGAGATCAAAAGCTTCCTATCAGTCTCTGATTTCTTGACCCATCTACTCCCTCCTAAATTGTATATGGTTATTATGGAATTTGAAACACTAAAATCAAAATTAGCACTCCTTGTAAAACCCAGGACAGAGAGCCACAGGTGCTTGGGTTTATTTTTATACGGTAACTACAGTAAGCACTCAGCCTTGGACCACTCTGTGCTGGAATCACTACAGCTATGGTGCTGTGTGTGCACCTCATACCCACTTCACTTATCTCTGTGTCAGTCACCCTCCCCCTCCAGAATGAATCCTTTTTCAAAGGAAACAGCCTATATTCCACACTGCGGCAGCTGAAGAAAGATCCTCCTATGCAGCAATATTTAAAATGTGGTTTTATGCTCTTATAGCAGCTAATTTTCCTTCAACGATTTAGGGAATGAATACATCTCAAAGGCCAGCACTGAGCCATTCCGCCATGGCAACACAAAGCTGAACTGCCTCTGCTCTGAAGAATCCAATCTCTCGTGGGCAGCTTCTCATGGCAGATCTTGTCTAGACTGGGAGGGAGGTAGGTTATTTTTTTATTGCATTATTTTGCAGAGAACTTTACTTTGCATTTTATTTCATTCCATATCCCCCAGTCTGGCAAGACTTCAGGTGAGGAGATGGTGGCAGGACAGACGTATTCAAATGCATAATCCCTGATCTGTCGCAGACTGACAACAGCCCTCCTGCAACTGGTTCACCTTTGCATGCAGCAACCATCTATCATGTATTACTCATCTAAAAGTTACACTCTACACTGGAGAGCAGTTAAAAGCTTTTGCAGCCTGAAGTGATTCAAAGCAGGTTGTTATTTTGGCACTCTGTCACGGTGGGTTTTTTTATCTCAAGAACTTAATGAAAACAGTCACTGATAAAGCAGGATGGGATATGTACAGTCCCATGCCCTCTCTCTGAGGTAGCTGGCATGGTTTCCCATTTTGTCTCAGCACTTTGGTTATAGTCTGTTCGTACAAATATTACCATGATCAGGACTAAGAATCTGGTATTGCTTGAAAAAAAAACCAATAATCCCATATACTGTATCACACTGTATTGCTGAGGGTCTCTAAAACTGTCAGATAGGCTGGTATGGACTAGGGGATGACAAAATCGGACAAGAAAGTTTTTAGGTGAGTGGCTAATTCACTGAGAAATGAACTCTGAAGAGCCACGAGGACTTTGTTGGTGGTTTAATCCAAAAAAGGGCTCCTAAATAGTATATTTTTCTAAATTAAATAACCCTGAAAATGAAATGTTACACTCATGTTTGAAAAGCTCCTTTTTCTTTCCCTCAGAAGGAAAGGAACTGGAACTGGTTCATCTCAGGTTGTTCACTGGGGAGGGGTGGGATGATGGAGATGGAGAAAGAAAACACTTCCACTTCAGACCAACTCTGACCAAATATTTCTTTTGGTTTTTCATTTTAGCCACCTTAGTAAATAAATTCATTCTTCACATACAGGGCAGCTGGGAACTACCAGAGTTTTCAAAGCTTCCCTGGAATGGGACAAATCTAAAAAGAATACCCCCATTTTACTGATAATGACCTTTAATAGTGCCAGGATTTATTGATTTACTATCTAGAAGTACTTCCTATTTTTCCTCAAAAAAAGCAGCTTGCATGTTCTTTCCTTCATCTTAAAGGAAAATTGTCTTGCTGTTTGGGGAAGGAAACAGGAAAATGCCAGGCTAGCTGTAAAGCTCCCATCTGTACTTTCCACGATCATCACTCTAATACAGCATGGCTTAAGAGACTTGGTCACAGGCAGAATGCTAGGTGCTGCACAAACAGAACAGAAAGACAAATCCTGTGCCAAACAATTAGCATTCTAAGAAAATATTTTCCATGCAATTGGATTTCACTCTGTATGTAAGGACCTTATCTATTAACCTACCTTCCTTGCACCTAAAACCTTTTCTCTACAGGTATTACTACCAGGTGGAAGATAAAAAGTCCAATCAAGACGTATTGGAAGAACCAGGAGTTAAATTAAAGAAGCTATTATCCTATAAAAATGTAGCCAGGGGTAAGAATCCTCTTTCTTTACTAGCAAGGCAAACCAGGTTTTTTTATACACTAAGAAAAGAAAATTAAAAACCAACAAAACTTCAGGGAATTAATGATCCAAAGCAATGTCCATAATAGGAAGTAAAAAGAAAGAACAAATACCAGGAATTCCATACAGAAAAAATAATCACCTATAAAATCTCCTGTTACTTTTTTGGCAGTGACTTTTTTCCTACCCAATCTCTATCTTTGCTCAGCAGTTTTTCTCAGGTGCATGTTCAATAATCCTTCTGCGCTTTGATGTCAAACATTCAATAGCTGTCTGCCTCCCTCCCACTCCTTCATATTCTCTGCAATCCATCTCCTCTGATTAGCTAAGATTTCACCTTCAAGAACACCTCTGCTTCTCTGAGCACGAGTGCACGTGTGTATGTTTATGTAATATTTGCAAATATTATCCCCCTCCTGCTCTGCACACTACAGAGCAACCCCTGTCAGGGCACTGGATTAAACATCAGTGCCATTCAGTAATTCAGTCTGGGGGGCCTGCTTTTTTGAATCCAGCTCAGGACATCAGGAGAAGTGCTCGACTGAATTTAGGCCCTGCTTTCAGAATTATTCCATATTTAAAATGAGCTGAACTTCATTTCACTTGCTTTCTCCAGTCTGACGATAAAAGACTTAAAAGACACAAATGTTATAGAATCATAGAGCAGTTAGGGTTGGAAAGGACCTTATGTTCCCTGATCTCATGCAGTGGAGGTGGTGTTGTCTTACTTCTCTCTTATTTTGTTTTACCATTGGATTAGGCCACGTCAGAATTACTGGCATCTTGCACAATGAGTCAGTACCTCAGGAAGCAGCTGTGCTGGCATCACCTTTCCTCACTCACCGGATTGTTGTACATCTCAACGATGAGCTGCTTTACTCCATGCAGTGTTGGATGAGCCCAAGGAGATGGATTTGCCCAGTGCCGGTTTAAATCAAACCCCATCAGGGAGCACCTGCAGACACACACGTAAGAAAACACACTCAAAGGACAGGTATGGGCTGTAGCCTCTTCTGGCTTCAGATGCAGAAATACATCTGCAGCTGATGCATTTAAACAAGTTATTATCATGAAAAAAAAAAAAAACCAAAGAAAATGCTCCTCTGAGGATGAGGAAAGCATGCAGCAATAGCCACTTTTAGAAATAACATGACCAGAAGAGTATCACCTGAAACATCTTTGGTCATTCAGACCTCTTCCCCTCAACAGCACATCTGCTTGCTCTTTCCTTCCCCTTCTTCCACCTTGCCACAGGAAGAACCTCCTTGATCTGTGAGGTTCTCTTCTCGCAAGTGCTTTAGCTGGGGGTCTATACCTATGTGGATGTTTCATAAATTTCACCACTTTGCCTTCAGTTAGGCCTTGACCCAGCAAAGCTGTTAGGAGCATTGAAATCAATGGCCATTAAGTATGTGCTTAAGGGATTTAAAGCATGAATATAATTGTTCCACTAACCCACGGACTTAGTTTCTTCCCCTCCTGCAATTATTAGCCTCCTACACAAAAGTTAACCAACCAAGACAGTAAGTTAAAATGCTTATTGGCCATGAAATTGTGTAGTCATTGAAGCATGTGTGCCACCTTGGCTTCCCCTTCCTGCCCTGCCATTTCAGTGCATTGTCTTGAGTTTGAATCTGCTGCTTCCAGTCCCACAGAGTAATATCCCATTCCTTGTGAAGTCTCATTGAAACTCAAAGGGGTGTTGTTAGAGTGAACACAGAAGAAATCAAAAAGCTGCAAGTGGCACAAATAGGAGGTGGAAATGTCCCTTTCCTACTGCAGAGATCACCTAGACAATTTGTGGCCTCTAATACAAACAGGGAGAGAAGTCCCTCCTGTCATCTAAATTTGAGCTTAGGACCATTGGGAGCTTGGGTAATTCTTGCTCAGAAATTCTATGAAAGACCACACAAATAATAAAAGCCCAGGAAAAGATGCAACTTGCTCTATATTTAAAACAAACAAACAAAAAATCAACTTCACTGCCAAGCTTTAAAGCTTTTTGAGAAAAGAAGAGCTTTCATTGATCCCCAGTCTGTTTACGAGAATGTCTGTTCAGCCTTAATCTTTTAAACACACCTATGCAAACAATAGAGATTTGCTCCAGTAGCACTATCCTTTGACAGAAATTCTAAGAACATGATGACCAAACCCCCTAAGTTTAATTGGCAGAAAGAAAGAAAAATCCTCACTCCTCTAGCAGCTGAAACAAATGGTTGCATACAAACCCAAATAAAAACTAAGACAGAGAGGTGAAATATGTAGAAAAGTGAGAGGATGAAACCAGAGGATAAAATTCTAGAAACAATGAATGAATGTTTTTCTGTGAACCAAAGTTAATGGGACATTCTTTCATAGAAATTCCCCTGGGAAGCTAAGCAGGGAGGAGCTGTCATGCTCCTTGGCCTTAGACAACCCAATCATCAGGCTGTCTGGGAGCTCAAACATGCAGCTACCAGCTCTTCAATGCTATCAGTGCTGATGTGGTGCACAGATGAGCCACATCGCTTTCTGTGCTGGAGAAAACCACCTCCTTGTCTTGGTGATTGCTTGTCTGCTTGTCTAGAGAACATATGGATTTCTTCTCTGGATACTCCAACAGCTGTAGTTCTACAGACAACTCTGAAAGTTGTTTCCATCACACTATAAAGCAAAACATATAACATTTATATATCTTTTCTTTTTTGTCTTCACATAAACTCAGTTCTACTAAATCCTATCTTCTTTTGAACTCACAAATATTAGTGTAAGATCAGAAGAACTTCCAGAGACATAGGTGGAATTACACTGGCATAAAACTGATGTAAGAGCAGAATCACAGGGATGAGTTTTTCATTTAACAAAAAGAAGAAACTGTGGTGATCATCATGAATCTTACTGTATTTTGGCACAGTTGCCAAGAAAACAGTATGCTCACTCAACAGGATAACCTACTTAAGAGATCAGAACCTGAAATCACATATTTTCTATGGTTAATGTGTTTCCACTTGCATTTTGTTTTAAGAATATTTAAAACTGATAACACTACAGAATCACAGAATGGTTTGGGTTGGAAGGGATCTTAATGATCATTTAGTTCCAGCCTCCCTGCCGCAGAAAACAAGTACATTGTGCTTCCATTGTGCTCATCTCCAAAGCATGTTGAAGTGGCCAAGGTACAGAGCACCAAAAGCAAATTTCAAATTCAAACATGGATTGACAATATTAAATATAAGACTTTTTAGGTAACTTTATATAAGTCATCCCTATAGGGAACAGAAGTAAGCAATATCTAACTTCTGTAATATACTAAGGCATTACGATTTGCAGTATTTGAATGTGCCATGAATGTCTGGTTAGTGATGAATCTCACTGTGTATTTCAAGCAAGAAGAACAGTTGAAAATAGTTGTATTTGCTTGGGAAGACTTTTTATAAACAGAAGGAAGCAATGCTTGACAAACAAGTTATTCATTTGGGAAGCTCCTCTGAGCTCTCTTTAATAGGAATCCAAATTAATTTCCAAATACCATTTAGCCAGTCTTTGATGTGGTATATCACATCTTTATCAGTGTAACAACAATTAATTAAACTTCTGATGTAGGCATTACTATTGCTTTCCAGTCTGGGAACAGTGTAAAATTTTATACCCCCCCTCCCCTCCATTTTTAAAGCCTTTTTTTTTTTTTTTTTGCTTTTTGCTTAAAGACAAATTTGTATCTTCTACATTCTCTCTTTATTCATCTGTTGCAAGCTTGTGGTCTCTCTAAGGAAACATCAAGTTGTGTTCCCTGGTACTTCAGATTTGATTATTGACTCTATTACATGTAGAACTGTCTCCCTCAGCTCACGTATATCAGGACATGACCAAAACATATGGTAAGAGTCTCCCACATGCCTATTTCGGATCCTGCGTTTGTTATATTCTCTTGCTCCCAGATGATGGGATCTCCCTTGTGGCTAATACCTCCCAAGCAAGAACTTGAACAGGATAACTTAAAAATTGCTTCTTGCACTGCTTTTTAATTCCCCCTACCAATCTTAAACCAGCCTATTTCTACTACACATTGCTTGCTGCTTCCATTGCTTAACTGTTTACCTGCTGCTTCGAGCACTGGGTAGGCAAAGTAGATATATAGGTATACTCTGAAAAGAGCAGCTCTACAATGGGAAACAACTGTGTTCAAATATAATACAGGCTCTTTCAATATTTGAGACCTGTTCACTTACTGCAAGTGTCATTGGCTTCAATGTAGTTTCTCATGTGACTTGTGAGTGTTCTCTAGATTTATAATAAATCTTTTCCTCTACAGATTAGGTTTATTTTTGTTCAGTAAATAAACTAATGTGTTCTGTACAAAATTCACCAGGGGAAAAAAGCTAAAGTATATCAAAGGACTGTTTAAGGATGATCTTTCAAAGGGGATATGGAGGAGAGCAAAACAGGGGACCTGACAGACTCCAAGAGGTACAAAAGGAGACAAAAGCAGCTTCAAAATTAGGGTTGGAGGAGGTGAACATTTCCAGAGCAAAGACACTGGAGAATAACCCATTCCATGAGGTTTAATGGCCATGCCCATGAATGCTCTTATAAGTGTGGCAAGTAATATTGACATGGAGCCAGATAAGAATGACATGCTGGCACTGACTCTCTAACCTTTTTTCTAGGTTAGAAAAAAGTGTAATCAGAAATAGTGAAAAAAAGCTATATATATATATAAAATTCTATATAGAAACTATATATATAGCATAGAAAGTGAGCTTTCTATAAAAAGCAAAGTGTAAACTGGCACTATTACCTGACTGTGGTCCTCATTCATACTCTGAAAACCCGGGTTGTGAGTCACAGTCGTTGCCACCACAAAAAATGACACGTATGTAATTTAAAATACGTAAGCTGTTAACAACTGTTTGAATTTTGGATTATGCTCACTGGCGTTTGCTAGAATTATAGACCACATACTATGCTTCTGCTTTGTGATTCAGTGTACTTTTCAATCAGGTTCTGTGATTATACTCATCGAATTAGAATTTGCGTTTCACAAATGTGCTCCAGCTTTTTTGTAAAATTTCTATTTTCTGTAAGTAGATAAATTTATTACAGTGTTTATAAATTTACATAAACACAGTGCAAATTCAGTCAAAGCAAATGAGTTTCAAAATTGCAATGGAAAACTGAAACATTTTGCAGTATTCATCCCTCCCTCCTTGGGAGGCAGCCAGATCTCAAGAGGTTACCAGCTCAACTCAGTAAAACTAAAGATGTTCAGACCAGCATTCAGCTTGCTGGGCAATCTTGTGGATGGAACCTCCTTGCCTTTTGGGGCTTAACTTAGCAACTGGTTTTAAGGGTTTCTTGTGCAGCTGCTTAATGAAAACATCCTTGTCCCTTTCTAGAGCTGAGAAAGGTTTAGTACCAAGGCCTGTGCTGGGTTTATTTTTAGAGCTGCTTCCTGCTCTTTCAGACTGTGCTTCTTTTTTCTGGAATCTCCAAGTTACAGAAACCTCCAGGAGCTCTGCCTGCCCATCACTTCAATTCTCCCTCCCCTGTTCATTTTTCCTGCTATGTGAGTCTAAGTCTCTCACTAACAGACCCATTTCCACAAGGTGAGATACGGAGAATAATGGAGGAAAGGAGTTAAAGAAATCCTTTTTCATGGCATATGATTTATTACAAAGAGAACTCTACACTCTTCCCTTCAGCTTTGTAAGGTTGCGTTGGTTCATTGGATCAGTACCAGGTGAATCTCCAGATAATGCCGCACACAAAGCCAGTGAGTTCAAATCCACAAATGGCACTACCAACAGGGTTAGGCTTTGAAATTGAAAAGGTATTAGGGGGAGGGGGTGCACTCATTTTTTCCCCCCCTCCCCAGGCTTATTGCCATAAGAGAGGAGACAGAGGGTAATTGGTCTCTATTGTTGTACTTTGTCGAAGCAAGAGTTATGTCAAGAAACTGCTGTGAGACTGCAGCCTGCAATATCATGCAGGACGGGTAGGTGTGCAGTATGAGAGAGTGAATACAAGGAGAGCACATGGAAGACTTGCTTCTTTTAATAAATGCATAATTTTAAACCTGGTATATTCACGACATTTTACAAATCAGCTCTACACCTGCCATCAAAGTCAGAGTCTTCATTAGTGTGCATTTCACCGTTGGGGTGCTCGGGGTTTACAATTTATGCATTTGCCTATTATTCATTAAAGAGGATTCATTCAAGCCTATGTGTTCTAAGGCAATTAGGCAGCAAGACATCCTAACACTCCAGCTACAGAGAATCCCCCCTTCCAACTATCTCTCCCCCTCCCCAGCCTTCTGCATTTTTAATTTAGAGCTCTGGAAACCTTCACAAAGGCTGCTTAACATAACCACTGCAGTGTGCCCCAGGCTGAGCACAAGTGGCCATACAGAGCAGAAGAGCATTAGCTCCCAGAGACCACATGGTGGAGTAGATGTTTATAGAATGAGTGCGGCACGGTGCACTGACATAATTTTAAATAGTACATGATGGTTAAAGATGTGTTTCTCCATTTTCTGTGTAAACAATGCTAAATAAGAATAAACACAAAGGGATATTTTCTCCTTCTGATGAATACATGCATTTCTCAGAGCTGGTAATAGGCGTTACAGACACATACACCCAGGAGAACGCACATCCCCACCTGACACAGGCAAACTCCCTCCTCTGATCTTCAGGATATATCTCAATTCTAGTATTTAACTTTCAGTACACACCCCGGGTCCTCAGTAATGCCAGAAGGATTCCTGGGCATGAAGCAGAATGCTGCAAATAAAACCCCATCCTGCAGTTAGAAGAACCATGCCCTTGGAGTGTGCCTGGGATGTAAGACTACAAGATCCTATCACTAGCATAGCTTATCCCTGTGGCTAGTATCAGACTCTTCCCCCATTGCATATTTTCCCTCATGATGCCCAGCCCAGTTTTCAGTTTTCCAAGGGACAGGGTTTCCAGAGCATCCCCTGGGAAGCAAACCACAGTTTAGCAAAGTTTTCCCATAGGAAGGGCATATCTGGCCCTAGATGTGGGTCTCTCTGAACAAATGCTCTGCAGGAGCGGGTCTCATCTGTCGTGCCCCTGGAAGGTGTTCTGGGCACTCCCACTCCCAGTGGTATGGTGAGTCACACTGACACATCCATCTTTCTCACCCAGATGCTTTAACCAAGTTCCTGAGAACACCTACAGCTCTTCCATTTTAAAGCCTGATTCATTGTTTGGCCTTTTCAAAACCAAACATATAATTGACTTAATGAGGGGAACACAATAGACAAGTGGGTTTTTACCAACTTTTGGATCCCAAAAAATTTCCTCCGCAGGCACTGACCCTTTAGAAATTTCACGTATATAGACCATAATGCAACATTATACAAACTTTCCTGATGTAGTCCAAAAGCCGGCTGCAACTCATGAATCGCAAGCTGTAAACCACTGAGAAAGAGAAATTTAACTTCAATTGTGCTTAATTTGCTGGACTCCCACTTCTGTGAGTACTGTCAACAAGCCAAATTGCTCTAGGCACTCCTGCCCAGTCTGCCGGACACTTCCACAGAATGCTGTAATCCTGTCTCCTTATAAACCTTTCCCTTCAGACAGGCAGACCTCCTTTAAGCTATTTGTATTTCTTTGTTATTCGATGTTCCGCAAGGTGGAGGTTGGGTGGAGGTAAGGGAAAACTCATTGCGGTTCACAGAAAACAGCTTATACACCCATAAGCATTTCTGGAGACACAGGTTATCTTGAATCATACTCTTGCATGATTCTGCTCATCCTCAGACTATGCAAATAATCTGATGTACAACACCTCACAATTATTAGTGAATACTCCAGCTGCTGTAGAATGACATTTCCCCATATTACAACATATATTTCATATAGTCCTTGGCACATGAAGCTGCCAGTCTTGCTTAACCTACTCACCTTCAGGCAAGAGGAAAGGAGTACCATGTTCCCTGTGGACTGGCATTATATGAACACCCCAAAAGATGGTTCCACTCTTAATATCAGTCCTATTACACACAGAAAGCTGCAGTCAAAGGAGACAACTTCAACATCACAAAGTTGCATGCTTAAGAGTTGCGCAGATATAACCTTCAGTCAGCCCTGTGTCTGTCATTATTATGACACAGCGTTTAACTGCAGGAGCACAGGGTGTTTTTCCAAAGGCTCTTGCTTTCTTCTGTGCCGAGTATAAACATTGTTCATTAATGAGCAGATTATTTAATATTTTGGCTTTTCCTTGTTGTTCAGTATGCAACCCTAGGCTCCTGCTTACTGCATGCTACTCAAAGCCTGCTCTGAGGACAGAGCTATTCAGTTCTGCATGGTTTTTCTAAAGTGCTTAACACTGCAGGAGACAACTGCTTTATAAACACTGATGGACTAATTTTCCCAACAGCACTGGTACCAGAGGGGACCACATTGTCTCCAATTCATAACAGAGCAACTGGGACAAGAAGTGACTTACATAAAAAAGACCTGCTAATTTGGGCCACCGTATCTGAGAGGCCAAGGACAGGAATTTTGCTTAAAAGAACTTAAATTTATATAGCATGTTACATCTTTGGCATCTAACTTACTCTGATTTGAGCTGAAGCTGACTGTACTTAAGGCTTTTCCAAATCTGACCTCAAAGTGGCAATGTGAGTGGATAAAATATTAGAAACATCTAAGTTTGTGGAATTGGAACAGAGATTATTATAAAATGGCTATTACTAGATCATAAATGTGTTTTGACTCTTTTTGAGTCAGTTACACCTTAATTCAGCCATTTTCCTTGGCTTTGGATCACAATACTGCTGCATTCAACTGTATCTGAGAACCTGCTCTAATACATGGTGGTTAGGGTTAGCACTGTACCTGATGCTGCCTTTACTCTCCTGAATAGGATTAAATGTTTATTTCACTACATTACAAACTACCAGCCCATTTGCATCCAGAATGTCACTTAAGCAAAGGCAGTGATGCTGCACACACATTCTGAAAAGGTCATGCCAAAACTCAGCCAGTAGTCCATCTCCATCATCACAAAGGCCTCTTCCTCCTCAATATCCAGAAGCGAGGGTTTGACTTGATACCAAAACTGTCAGGAAGATGTGCACTACTCTGACAAGACAGCCAACAGAAAAGCAACACTGGACTGATAAACTGCTGGCTGAATACTAGCTAACAAGGTTTAACTGCTCAGCACCAGAAAGCACAACTGCTGGCTTCCTTCTGTACCTGTGTTTGCTAACAGGTTCTAACACAGGTGTTTCTCAGTCCCATACACAGACAGAATATTGACTGTATTCCTGCATAGTCTTACTATGTCTGCAACTCATACAGCTTGCAAATGACTTTTTAGCTACATTAGTATTCATCTATGAATGCATCAGTGTTACTTAACCCATACGTACTGTCTACAGCAGCCTACCCCTGCTTCATTGCTTAGCATGTACAATTGTCATCAGTAGTTCAGAGTCAGGTAAATGTCCATTAGCCAGCTACTCCAATACCCAAAGTCTCTTTACCACTATGAAGTGAAAAATTTACAGTTTTATGGAAAGTCCTGAACAAAACCCTGGGTCTCATAATATTACAAAAGATAAAAAGGGAAAACAACCCAGTGGTTTGCTTAGGGTGCCATGCAACTGTTAAGACCTCTCATGCAACCTCAGGAAAAATTGCAATGCCTCGGTTCTTCTAGTGTAAAAATAATCGTATTATCTACCCTTCATGGTGTTTTGAGAGGAAACACATGAAGGATTACAAAGTGCTTTGGTGCTACAGTGATGGGGATATATTAGGCTCTACAGATGGAGATTAAGCGATTGATGGAATCACAGAAAGGTTTTCTGACAGACCCTGAATTTTGGAGAGGTTCACTTCCAGCAAGATTGCTCTACTTCACACTTAACAAACACTTCTGAAATGCCTGTAAAAGCAATAAAATATCCCAGTCCATTTTATGAGAGAAATTCTGAGGGTTTGGGCTGTTCTAGCAATGAACACTTCCCCTTGTTTCTTCTATCTCCAGCCCTTTCCAAGTAAAGATATTTTCCTCTCAAATGCATCTGTATTCTCACTTTAATTTTCAAGGTCATCTGGCCCACTGGGTATGTTACATATTGCTGTCTAATTAAAGAGAGAAGATCAACCTTATTCTATTAGATTGTTTTAGTACCTGCCAGCTGACTACTCTGCATTAGCAAAGGGACAGCATGGCCAAATCAGTTAAAGAAAACCAGCAACAAAACCCAAACAACAAAACACCAGAAGCCAGACCATTTTATGCTTGGGAAGTCCACCAGAAACGGAGAATGATGCAAATGTTCTTCACATTATCACTGCTATGATAAAATAACAAACATTTCATAGGAGAAATAACATCAGTGTCTTGTTTGTCACATAACATTTCAGAAGATGGCAGGCAAGCTATAAGGTCCTGATCTGTCTCTGATTGCAATCAACAAAAAGTGCAGATGCTTTCAGAGGGAGTTAAATCAGGCTCAGATCTTTTCCAATCACCTGTTAATTTAAGGGGCAGAGTTTTACCATCTGAGCTTCACTGCATGGTATTGCCTCAGCCCAAACAACACAGAGAAGAACTATTTGACAGCATGGTGCTCTCTGTTAAGTTACCAATTTCTACCTCAGATCACTTAGGCTTTATATTTTCCACCAATCCCATCAGTTAAGCACACTATATGCCCTAGAAGGCAAGCTACCTGGCAAAGATATATTTCTCATAACACTCCATGACATCTCCTCTTACTAACTCAAAACAATGTATGGAGGGATTTGGTGCCATCACATGAGATATGGGTCAGTTGTCCAATACAGATACTTGTCCGATGCAGAAGAATGGGAATGTAAAGCACTCAAACTGTAATTTCTATCAATCACTGCAATGCCCCAGCAGAATGTGATTTGATACCAGGCCAAGCTGAAACTACATATTTGATTCCAGAGCACTGAAACATCTCATTGCAATGAATAATGGTACAATGAAAGATTAGTTTGAGAATCCTGATGAGAATGTAAAATTTGAACAATTTAAACCGTCGGGGATTTGTAGCACTTTTGCTCCCCCCCCTTTTTTTTTTTGTTATTATCCCTCAAAAACAGGCATTTGGTGGTAAAAATGGTCAGAAAAGCAGGTTTTATCTACTAGTTAGTAGAAAAATTTATTATTATACCCTTTTTTATGAAGTATAGAGGAATGCAACAATGACTGTAACAGTTGAAGGAAGGAGTGAGGTTGAAATACCATTGTAAACTAAACCTTCAGGTAACTAGACTAGGGAACAGTTCAGGTGGAAACTGATCTTAATATCCCTCTTATCCTACTCCTTACATTTAGCTTACTTTATCAAAAAAACAGCTGTTGCCTAAATATTAATGAATGAAAGATTTCTTGTCAGGCCAATTATTTGAATTAAACCTGTGATGCAAGACTGATCTTATTTTCTTACATAATGGTTTGAGACATCATTCTATGTAAAATTATGACATTCCACATCACTTGGCTTTATACATCTCATCCTTAGATACTTCTCTCTCAACTATAGAATGTTGAGAGCTCCATATTTGTCAAAGCAAGAGCACACCCTTCAGTGTAATTGTATCGCTATTACTGGTGAACCTGCCTTCCAATCAGTCAGAAATTATGAATTAATTATTAAATAATTATTAATATTAGAGCAGTAAGATACTTGGGTACATTAAATCATGTAAACTAATTGAAACGAAAAAGCTTAACCATATAGTGAGTCCCTCGCAACCCTGTCCGTTGTCACACAAAAAGTGAATAGGTAGAGCAAAATGCCAATATTACTGCAACCAAGTTTTATGGGGAAAATTATATTTACTCCAGTAGCACTTTTAAGAAATACTTCTGACACTGCCAGCATCATAAATGGAGGAGTCAGCCTATGTAATCCGCTGTTGAGATGGTGTTATACCTGTTCTCTTAAGCACATTGCGTGTGAAATGAAAGATACTGTGGCAGTGTAAGGAAACTCAGCCTAAGATCCTCTCATGGTTAAAAGTGAAAATGCTCCCACGCTTGCGCATGTTGCAGTACTCAGTACCTTTTGCTCTTCCATGCTGGTTGTTGTCAGAATGCCATTTCCTCACCACATGTCTGCTAGAGGAACACAAGTGCTATGTTTCAGTCTGCCTTCTTAAGAAATGAAGACTTCAATAACCATACTGATCACATGAAAGTGTGGATTTGCTGTCTTTCCCTATCTGTACTCCACACCTAATTTCTAAACCCACCAGCCAATTTTTGTTCAATTTCACAGAAAAGGAAAAAAATGGCAAAGTGGATTACATGTACCTATAAAACCCATGTGCATGAGTGCATAAGGGGGGAAAGACAAGGCTTAGGGAAGGAACTGCACCTAGAGCTCTTTGGTAAATTCAGCAAGGCCTGGTCTCTGCTCTTCATCTGGCTCCCTGTGCCCCTCCTTTATAAGATGAGAAATGAGGTACAGTGACAGAGCAGTGCCATGAGAAGGGATCCCCACAGACAATCAGCAATGTTTGACAGGAGTTTTTGGTGAGTTCTTGGCTTTTTGCTTGAAAGAGATTCCAGCAGAAATGCCTGACACTAGAGATCACTTCCTCCTGCCCTGGGGTTCAGATTCCACACAGGAGAATGCTGTGTTTATTTCAGCCAAGGCTGGTACTTTAAGAAAGTTAAGCTCTACTGTGTCCAGCTGAAACTAAAGAAGAATTTAGAGATCACAGCACATCGTGTCCTATAGCACTGAAAGGGAAAGACTTGCCATTTGACTTGTCTCCTTTTAGGAAAGGAAAGAAGGCTGATTAGGCCATCCTGTTTGTACCTGTGTCACATTTCAGTAACTTTTGGGTCAGCTGGTGAACTTCCATCAAATTTGACAGTACCTTCAGAGACACCCTTGAGATAAAATCCTATTGCAAAAATGTACGATGAATGAAAACATATATGAGTGGGAAGTGGAGGAGCAAACAGATTTCAATTTCAAGCTTTCATGGCTTAGCATAAACAAACATGAAACAATTCATCCTCAGAACATAGAGGTGGGAGGGGATGTTGACAGTGTCCTCTACACACAGGAAGACTGAGAACTAGGGAGCCTTGAGCAAAGAGAAAATTTCAGAAACTATTTAAGGCCCTAGGAAAGTTAGAAGCAAAGGTTCATTCCCGATTCATTCACTGGGGTTGTATCAATTCTCTTTATACACTGCTGCCCCTCGTATTGTCAAAGATAAGCCAGCTGTATCAAATGTCACTGTCCCCTTAACAAATATGACCTTTGAAAATCTCAGTTAAAGCTTGGAATGGATGAACAGATTTTGGAAAAATAAGAACAGTCCAATAACTTTCTAGAGAGAGCCACAGAAATAGCTTCTAAAGAAGTCACACTGAGCTATGTCTCTTTATGAGCCTGCAAAGTCTATTTGAATTTTATATTTTCCTCTCCTTTATTGCTTATAAATTCATCCTCTGCCCACAGCCAAGCTGACATGGGACTAAAACTCAAAATACTGATCTAGATGGGGTCCCATTTCTACACCTTTTACTTGACAGATAGTGCAGCAGTCTTGAAGTGATTATGAAGTAATTAGGGAGATGGCTTGCTTCTCTGTTACAGATTCTTGTAGACACTCATCCAAGCTGTAAACGGACAAGCACAGAAAGTTCATCTTCCCAACTGATCTGTCCATTATCTTGCTGTTTCCCACAGTAGGAAACCCCATGATTGAGTGGATTCTTGCTCACTGGTTTAGCACCTGCAATGCCTGCTGTCCTTACGTTTGTTTCAAAGTGCCACTGACAAAACTGAGTAACACTAGTTCAGACTACGCCCCTAAGCCACTAAAACAACTGCTTCTGATGAAGCAAAGCACCAGTCCTTGTTTTGTCAACCCATGCCCCAACAATCTTCCTGATGGGGCTCAGGAACCTTTAGCAATACTTCAGTATTTGTCAGGCAAAACAGAAAACTATTGAACAGTCCTGATACCTGGTTTATTTAAGCTCAGACTAGGATCTGAATGGTGTGGCTTCCACTGTGAACTGATTTAGTTCTTTGGTTTTGGTATTTAGAGCTCCCACCTTCAAATATTTCAGAAGATTATTCTCATTCTTGCTTCCTGACAAAAAAATGCAAGGCAATTTGTTTGTAAGGCTCATCAAATGGGGCTATAGAGAAAAGAGCAAGTCACTACCTTCAAAATCAAACCATTACTCTACAGTTGCTTGACCTGAATGCCTGCTAAGACCACTGAGGTATCCCTGTGTGAAACTCACAGGGCAGAATTAATGAGTGCAACCCCCAACCATGCATGTGCTTGAAAGTGAAGATGGAGGTAAAAAAATCTGGGGCTCACAAAATTAAGTGGCTCACTGTAGTGGAAGCACATGGAAGAAATAGTTTCATGGCCAGGAAAAGAGGAGAGGAAAATGATTTTCTCCACTTTAAAAGAAAATTTATTGAAGCCCAGAAGACAGGACCAGAAACAAAGAAAAACCAAAACAAAACAGCCCAGAAAAGCTCAGAAAATCCAATCTCTCCCATCAGCCTCTGGAAAATGGATAACCTATGCATGGTGTGATTGAATTTCTCTGTTTCATCACCCTAGCGGTAGCATCTTGTATGAAACTCTGGTTTATGAATTGAGTTTTGAGAGGGACCTGAGAGAGCAGGAGTTATATCAATCTAATCAGGATGTGACAAACACATGCATCAAAATGTTGCATTGTCAAATCCAGAAGCCACTTAATTCCAGGAAGATTTTAAAGTTGAGAAAGCAGTTTTGGCAACAGGATTAGAAATGATGAGAAGAACGATGAAAATCCAGGTGGAGGAAGGTAACACGATTTTTTCCAAAACATCCTTTCAAAAATTAGGCAATGATCCTACATGGCTTCTAATTTCTTTTACAAACCTATTTTTTGTTCAAATGAAGAACATAGATGCCTTCTTCCATTTATTCCATCTATTTCCTGAGCTTATGATGATACTGGAATGAAAGATACGCAAACCCAGATTAGCACCATGGTAAACCCCATAAAACTCGTAAGATAAAACACGCTAAAATATTCTGAACAAAACATCCCAAAGCACGTTTAATACAAAACCAACATGCTAATGTCATTGCCACACCGGAAAGTAAGATTCATAAGATTACTTTGTAATGGCTATTACATAAAAGCAGTGCACAGAAATAGTCCATGATTATCAATAACATGAGATCAAATCAGAAACCATGAGCATTTAAGAGAGATGACATCAAATGCTTTCTTCAAAAGACAAAGAACATCACAACATCACAATCACTTTGTATTTCCCTGGTCTCAGTTTGCATTTCCTATCTAAATACTGAAGATAGCTTCACAGGATAATTATAGATTAGCAAAATATTCAAGGTAATGAATGGATTAGTATTATTGTTTAGCACAATGTAAGGCGACAGAAAAGTCCACAGACAAGAAAGATCTGATATGTGGACAGCCCCTTGAAATTATGCGGCTCACATGCTGAACTTTTAGGGTTTTTTTGTAACATCGTCAAGTGTTACAGTAGATGTCTGAAAACAATTCCAACTAAAGAGTGAGATTTAAAGCTGGGGATCCTGAGCAACAAGTGGAACAAAAAATCCTAGGTAAACTGCTATCTTGTTTGTCACACAAATAGAAAACCCATATCTTAATGCCAGAGGCAAAAAAACACCCCATGTTCTAACAAACCACACAACAAAAAATCTGAAGAAACATTTGTCTGTAGGAGAGGAAGGAAAAAAGGCAAAAATAATTTAAATGCATCTAGAAAAGTCCAAATTAAGAGGGAGTAATCCTGCATGAAATCCCAGCCAGGTAGAAAGCATAAATGCATGGCATAGAATCATAGAATGGTTTGGATTGGAAAGGACCTTAAGATCATCTAGTTCCAACCCCCTGCCATGGGCGGGGATGCCTCACCCTAGACTATGTCACTCAAGCCCCATCCAACCTGGCCTCCTCACTATTCTGGCTACTGTAATCATGTCCAGCAGCTTGCTCTGTTTTCTCCACCCTCATACAGATCCATGCTTTAGTAACAGGTTTACTGATGTGTTATGTTCCCTCTAGGTTACAAGAATGCAATACCTTATGAGACAGATTATTTCATTAAATGGCTAATTGGCTTAATTCTAGGTAACCCACATTAACAGAGTGAAGCTCATGTTAAACTATGAACAATTCCGAATAACCTAGAATTAAGAATGGGAAATTTGCATCCAGCCATTACTATTCTACAGACTTTTCTTGGTTTCCAGAACCAAAGACTTTGTACTTCAAGATTTAAATCAAATCCCCTCAAATTCAGACATTTACAATTTGCTTTTCACAGAAATTCTTGGAGCAAACATTAATGAACAACATCAACGAAATGTCCTCCAGTGCTTCAGCAAGGCAGGTGCATACTGTTTGTCCCACTTTGCAACTAAGATGACCAAGAAACAGAGGGGGATTGAGTGAATCACCCAAGATCATTCTGGACTTGTCTGATAGAGCCACAAACAGAAATCAGGACTCTGCGGAAAGTAAATAAATCACCTTCCTCCCTGGAAGAAGCAACAAAATATTTGGTTAATTTTAACTGCATGCATCCTTCCAGGATTCTGGGTTACATCCAGGAAAGGAAACATCACTATTCTGCGTGAGGTAAATCCCACAAAAAGTCCAGGCAGACCTTTAGCCATAAGTAATGTGTGCAAAACCCACATATCCTCACAAGAATTTTATTTGAATGTGTAAGATCCAAGATACTGCCATAAGGATTTGAGATATCTCAGTAAGCCTTATTTATATGAAGAGAAACTTAGTTCCAAATTTACTCATGTTTTCTCATGGGTTTTCTAGGCAGGAATAACCAGGAAATGATGTTCAACAGGCGAACACAGGACAGCTAAATATGCCAGGTTTATCTTCAGATATGAAAAAGCAACTTGCCCTAGGCTGGGATGGGCAGCTGTAGCCAAGCTAAAAACAAATTAATGTTGATATTCTCCCCTGACTGCAGCAAGAAAGCTTAACTGGTGTTCATGATAGGGAATGAATAAACCCAAAGAACCATGCTTGACCAAAGCACTGCAGATACCTCCCTCTCCCAAGTATGCAATATTCAAGCTTAACTGGAAAACTCACAGTATATTATTTGGGCTAAAAAAGGCTGTTTGCCTTTTACTTCTCTTGACAGTTTTGACAAGATGACTATCAGATGGAGGTTCAGAGTTAGATGTAAAGCATAAAAAGGCCAATTACCAACTTCTTTTCTCCTTCAGAAAATTTTTGAAACAGCTTTCCAATAATGAACAATACACAAGCATATAATTGTATATATGAAAGGTGGTTTACCTGAGGCAACAAGCACAATAACTGGGACAATTCTCAAACAAAACAAGTCTCTCTTCAAATCTGTATTCACTGCTCTTTTGACCTCCCCTTGCGCCCCTTTGAATTCCACATCAGGACTTAAATTTGCCAACACTGGTATTGTCCATGCTGGCACAAAACATGCTCTGGAGCCATCTCTACGCCTATACTGCTCAACAAACTCAGATCATTAACCTGGCTCACAGTTTGCCTGAACTGAAAAAAAAAAAAAGAAGGCATTTTAAAACCCCAGAGCCTTACTGTAGACAGGAGGCATTTGGCTTTTATTTATCCCCACTTGCAAGAAAGGGATATTTTGAGACAAATCATGACATCACAACATCTCTTTAGCCCTGTTTGCTTCTTTCTCCACTGTGCCATGCTGCTTGCTCCATGGGAGCAGATGACAAGAACTTGTGAAGGGGAACTTTTAAACTTAACAGACTGAAGGGAGTACTACACAGAGTAGCATCCAGTTCTGGACAAAATGGAATGTACACATTAAGACTAGATAGTCATGAACAAAGGTCAGGAGGAATGATGCAAAAGTACTATAACAAATGGTGGCAAATATGTTAGCTTCACAGTTCAAGGGGACATATGGTGGTGGGGAAGATGCATAAAAGCAGATGATCAGTTATCAGGATTAGAAACTAAGGACTGAGGAGACTAAAGGGAGTGATAAAAAGCAGAGTGAGAATAAAGAGGATAAAAGTGGAAGCAAAGAGGAGCTGAGCACACAACTGGGCACACAACTGTGACACCTGGTCACAAGAAGCGAAGCGTGCCTAGCCAGAAGACAGAGACATCCCAAGTGGCCTGAGATTACTGTGTCACTGTTTAAAGACATATGGAGAATGGAAGCAATCAAAAATTTGTCTTCTGGATCTATTTCTAGAGTGCCATCCAAACTCAGGCCACAAATGTAGCTGTTTCCATCACAATACATACAGGATTCACATGCTACAAATGGATAAAGTTGTGCTTGGAAATATCTCAAAATTGAAAGATGGAAGGAGAAAACCACAGAGAAAGTAAAAACCCCAACCTAGCATCAAACCAAAAACAAAACCCGAGATACTTAACACATTACTGAGACCAGTGTATCAACACCAGTATATGTCACTAGCTTGTCACAAACAAGATACTTAACTAAATAGACTGTTGGTTTAGTCTTCTGTAGCAATTCTCATGTTCTTAGAAAACACTTCAATGATAAGTAATCAGACTGACCATTCATGTACCATTACTCAACCAGAGCAAGAATCTGGTTAATCTAGCAACATCTGTTACTATATACTTCCTTAAAAGAATAAATAATATAAACAAATATCCAGTGTGCCACAGTCAGCGTAAATTGGAACAGCTCTGTTGATAACTACACATGGATATCAGTAAAATTGTGGCAGCTGAACAGCAGGTCTTCTGATTCATGTTAAACAGCTTAGGAAAGGCGAGATACATCTCACTCTAAAGCCAGCCCCCTCAACTCCTGCAGGTTAACAGGGTCATAGGTCAGCCCAACCCACCTACTGTAGGTGATACAGATCACTTCCCGAGAATGCCCCACAGGTCACAGGGAGCTCTAAGCCACTGGTCTAGAGTAGATAACTAACTTTTAGATGGGCAAAAGCTAAACAAAATTAATCCAACTTGTATTATTCAAAAGGTATTTAAAGCGTAGGTGGTGGTATACCTACTAAGCAAAGTCCAGAATCCGTAGAGCAAGATCTGGCAACACGAAGATTGTAGGTCCCTAATTGGGTACACAGAGTCCTTCAGGCTTTTCAAAATATTAAAACCTCAAGGGAAACTTTGTCCTCAAGCAATTTCAAATCAAGTTTAACAACTCAAAGCAGCACATGGTTTTTTTTTTTCCTCCACTGAGTTTTCCAAATGGAGCATCCAAACCTTTGAAATTTTCTCATGGCTCATTTGTAGGCATCTCACTGCATCCCAGTAAGAGTGGATGAGAGGGATAACTGAAAATGGGACACGTGGGCATCAAAACAAGCAAAATGACCCCCTCCTTTCTCTTTTCTTCTGGTTCACACTTCTAAATGAAATCCCAGGCTGTCTTCCAACTGCTACTCAGAGCTGTCACAGAGAAGGAACACGTAGAGAACACTTAAACAACTGACTGACCTATTTCCATCCTTGTCAGTGCTGCTACATCTAAACCCTTCATTCTGAATTCTATGCACATACATGCACACGTGAACAGCAATTTTCCTGTATACTCCCAGGAGGAGCTATTTCCAAAGTCTAACCTCAGCTCCTAAAGGAGCTCTCTGTTTTCTCCCAAGCAGCTGTTAACCCTGTGGCCTATCTGCCCTCCTTAATTAGGTTAACTTTTGAGAGCCTACGCTCTGGGGGAGACAAGGAGAGCTTTGGCTCATTGACATATCTTCTCTTGTACCAGTTCTGTTCTCCATTGGATGCTGCTCTATATTCAAGGAATTTGTATACAAGGATACTTTCATCCCTCTTTCAAACTGCAAATGCACAATGCACCGCTGCATACTGAATAAGTCTAAAAGCACATTAATAGCTGCAAAGTTCTGGTAACTGAATTCATGTGCAGAGTAAAAGACCACCAAAAAAGCCAAGCTGCTACTCCCTTCCCACAACATTCAGATGAATGAGCCTCAAGAATGGCAAAAGGTATCAAAAAACATCCCACCAAGCTTTGTTACCCTCTTTCCAAATGGAAAAATGGTGCTACTCAATGTTGCTTCCCAGGAAGCGGCAGTCCCTGTCTTACTGATCTTGGCTGAACCTCAAAGATATGGGAAAGTTAATTGGATGAAATGAGACTTCCAAAGAAAAACTTTGTGTGAAAGGAACTTCAACAAAAGATTTTAATGAAACCTCTAATCCAAGGAGCTGCAATACAAAGTGGCAGCAGCATTCTTGATATCGTAGTGGAAGTAATAATGCTTAGGAGGAAACTTTTCTCAGTTGTCATTCCTCCTAAATGTGTCCTCCTTATGCTTCCCACCCGTCTTTCAATTAAAAGGTTTATAAAATAAGAAATGGAAAAAAATGTTAATGAAGGCAATATGGAACACTAGAAAAAAAAGATTATTTTTGAATATGGTCACATTATCTTTTATTGCCACTGAAAAAGGATAAAGTAAATGTTTTTTCATTATTATTTCTCATTATAACAGTGTTCTGACACCAGTGGGTATAATTATTGCATCTGCAATTTTGTTTCATTCTCTCGATCACTTTTATATTTCTACTTAATGTGTTTTTGTATAGAAGGAAGCCCTGGTCAGCAGGGTGCCAAGCACTGCAAAATGCTGTTGGTCTTTTGGGGAATAGAGCGCATTCCTGCAGGAGACTTTTAGAAAGCTATGCAGAAGGGAGCCAGAAGACTAGACTAGGAGCCCTGAAAGTTGTTATGAAGTTCAGAATATTCACATACTCTGAAAGCCAGGGGAGACCTTAAATTCACCTAGGCTAACTTGTTTAAACAACAGACCATTTCATGACACCAAGCTTCTACAGATATATCTATAAGGGAGGAAAAAAACCTGGTCATAATCTTCAGGCCTCATGAGATTACAATCTGTTACTTGCCTTGGTGGCTTGTTTTCCCACTTGAAACGTATACTTTCCTATAAAAAACATTTACTTTTCTATTCAAAATATTTACTTCTTTATTTGAAAGTTTCGCTCTCCAAATATTTGTCATATCCTCCTCAGCTAATGTTTTCAGGACTTGCCTTGCCCTTCTGACTGAATGCATATGTTAAGGTGCTATCAGCTTCCTACAGGAAATGGAATTATCTCCTTTATCTTGCACTACAAGATATGTTTGCCAGATGCCAGGTCTTTGCCTCTTTTTTCTACTTTCTTTTACATTCCCATTTTAAGCCTCCCAAACCAGAGTCAGTGCAACACAGCACATTAGCTAGCTGAGAGCACAGGATTAGCCCAGTGAGCTCACATTTGGTATGTCCAGTGGGTGGTGGACATCAAGTTTTTGCCTGCCAGTTATAGAATCATAGAATAGTTAGGGTTGGAAAGGACCTTAAGATCATCCAGTTCCAACCCCCCCTGCCAGGGGCAGGAACACCTCCCACTAAACCATGGTCACCCAATGCTATGTCCAACCTGGCCTTGAGCACTGCCAGCAGTGGAGCATTCACAACTTCCCTGGGCAACCCATTCCAGTGCCTCACCACCCTTACAGTAAAGAATTTCTTCCTCATATCCAATCTAAACTTCCCCTGTTTATGTTTGAACCTGTTACCCCTTGTCCTATCGCTACAGTCACTAACGAAGAGTCCCTCCCCAGCATCCCTATAGGCCCCCTTGAGATATCGGAAGGCTGCTATGAGGTCTCCATTCAGCCTTGTCTTCTCCAGGCTGAACAGCCCCAACTTTCTCAATTCTTAATTTCTTGTTAGCAAGTTCTGCCCCATGACATGTTGCTGGAATCAATGGGAATTAGGCACAGATAACCTTTAAAAATATGCCCCAGCGTAGCTGCAGTGCAGGTACTCAAATTAAAGCGTCATTGTTTGAATGGTAATTTAATTGTCAAAATCAGTGTGAGAATTTGCACTAAGTCCTCTCTCGCAGGACTACACCTAGGTTCGCAATTCAATTAGGTATTACAGCACCAAAGCCAGACCTCTGCTCCTAATCTCTGAGCAGAGGATTCAGTATTTTAAAGAGACAAAAAAGCAGATGACAGCACTTCCTTCCTTCTCTTCCAGTCTGTATACAAAAGGCCTATTCCACTTTACAATTCCTAACTTCTATACAAAGTTAGTTCTAGAAATCTACCCTTTACTGGAAAGTCCTGTGATAGGCTTTTGTGGGTTGTCTTTTGGGTGGGAAGGATGTGGGTGTGGAAAGGGGAGTGTTTTGTTTTGGGATGGTTGGTTGATTTGGGGGGGGGGGTGTGTTTGTGTTTTATATAACTTTATTTTGGGGCATCTTTTTGTTTGTTTGTGGGGCTTTTCTGTTTTTATTTTTGTTTGAGGGTTTGTTGGGTTTTTTAGAGTTGTTTTTTTTAATTCAAAACCCACAGGACCAAAAAGTCCAATAGACAGAGGGAAACATTTCAAACTGTGTAGCTGTTCTTGGGAGAAGTTTAACAGTCTCAAGAGGAAAAAAAGAGACAGTACAGCAAGGCACAATTCTGTCCTGAAGCTGAACACTCTCCTCCAAATTCCATTCCTCATATGCTATCTGCCCTGAGATGCCCCATCATGCCACATGTCCCAGCACTGATGCATTTATGCTTGCAGACAATCCCTTGGGAAATTCTACTTGCCTCAGGTTTAGGCACGCTTTCCTTTTGGACTTATTTGTGATGTTTCTTCTTTACCTATTAAGCTACACAGTACCAAACCATAAACCCCTCCACACTGGATACCTGAAAGAAAAAGCCTCTGGCTTCTTGCAAAAGAAAACTATTTGAAAATTATACATTTTACAGCCAGAAAGAGTCTACTGTGATCATCTTTTCTGATCTACAATTCACACCAAAAGATACTTAAGCCTTTGAAGCCATTCCCATTCACAAATAAACAAAATGAACAAAAATAATCAACAAAACAAACAACCTCCAAACAGGTCTTTTCAGGAAATATTTTGATTTCAAAACAGACCATCAGGGAAAATACACCAGAGTCCTTAACCATCCCCTCAAGGACTTGAATCTTCATTTATTTAAACATAAGTGTGAAGAGATTCTGTTCTTTAATTCCCTCCTTTATTATACTAAAAAGTAACCTTCAAATTACTCCATGTTAATGTATTCCTTATGTATTCAGATCATGGACTGATAAATCACCACATATGGTCTCAGATCATGTCAATCCTTCCTTTGCCTACTGCCTGTTAATCTAAAATAATAAGCTTTAAGACTCTCTTGCCACACAGCAATTTTTCTAATTCTCTTCTCATTCTTGCAGTTCTCCAGAACAGGCCAATCTTGTGCCAAACAACTGTTCACGTATCTATGCACTGCACTTGTCTGACTGGCTTTTGAAGCATTGGATTTTTGAATACTCCAGGTAACAAGTAATATTTTGAGACAGATCCAAGATACAAAGAGCACAACTGAGTGATGTTATGAACTCAAAACCCCAAGGTTCTTAGAAACAGAATATTTACTTAGACCTTTTCAGATAAGAATCAGAAATGAGTCTGAGATAGATTCATTGTTCAGAATACTCTGGTTGGCTGGATCAGGAATGCTGCAGTTGTCTCCTCCTTCACCTTCAAGATGAAAAAGGACTTGACTGAGTTCTTCTAAGGTAGCAATCATTTGACTTCCATGGGAATTTATGAATCCTCAGCTGTGTTGTTACTGTTAACATGAGCTGACAGTTAAATGCATTTCATTAACAGAAACTAGAATGAGAATGACAAGACTTTAGCAGATCAGATCTGTAATTGAAAAGGTGACCAATGTAAGGAATAAGAACTGTCTACTAGGATTGCTCTTGCCTCTCATACCAATAACAGCATGTCTCCTGGATGTGACCTGTCTTTCTTTTACACTAGTTAGCAAAGCATCAGCAAGATGGAGATGTCAAGAACAGATCTATGCTAGCATCAGTTCTTTCTTGCACATCAACAGCAGGACTAAAAGTAAACCCTACTGGAAGAATTAAAAACAAAAAACATTTTAGCAGCTGAAAATGTACAGAAGATTAACAAAGGCGTAGTGGAAAGTAAAGGAGGTAGACTGGCAGTTTGTCAATTGATCCTTTTCAGTCTTGGAAGAGCAGACAGAAGATCTATGAAGGCTGTCTGCTGTGGTACAAGTCTTGCTGGGAGTGCTTGCGTGGAATAGATATTCTCACTGTGTAGCTTTCTCACTAGCAAGCACTGCCAAAAGATTGACTGGGCCTTGAACATCTATGGATTTCCAAATCCTACTGAACAAACCTACCTCCAGATGCACAAAAGGACAATTTAATCCAGAAGTAAAACAAGGGGTAGAACCATAATACTGCTCAGCTGCAACACAATAACGAAAATCCTAGTGCTAGAATTTAAATGATGCTTAAACTAGGAGCTTCTACCCAAGGAGTAAAGAATAGGTGAACAGAGGAACATCTGAAAGCAATCCATTCTGCAGAAACACACTTTTTGGGTTAACCTTCGTTTGAAAATACATTTTGTCACTGAAAGCTCATTTCCAAATTCAGAGTAGTCTTACTATCAGTTGATACATGAAGGTTATTCAGCCTTTTGTGTTTCAGCTATTGTGTTTCAGCTATTGTGTTTCCTGCCACCAACAGGGGTTGTGAGGATGTGATGGTGCAAAACAACCCATAAAAAACCAAAAAAAACCCTACCTCTATTCATTCTATTATATTTAGTACTCTGTCTTCCCCTGCCATAACAGTTTGTTTGATTACTACATCCACTTGCTGTGCCATACTCTTTAAGCTGTGAGAGCACTTTGGGAAAGTGAGGATCATTTATGATGTACTCATACAGCACCTAGCCAAACAGGTCTGGTTTCTGGTCAACACTGCAGTGTCAATGAATTATCAATCCTCTGAACATTCAGGTTCTCTTGATAACCTATTTCAACTCAAACTAATATACAAAATTTATTATTAATAATAAAAAAGTGATCAGCCCGAGAGGCTTTGCACATTTCTGTGATGCCCTTCTTTCTGTTCTTGATATTCCCAAAGATACCACCTCACCAAAATCCCTTCCACAATGCAGCTCACTCACTGCTTTGCATAAATCAGATCACAGGTCAGCCCACTCTATGAATAGAGACTGGTCTTGCTTAAAAGAAAAACCCATTCTCTCCCCCAGCTCTTACTTGGAAAAGCAAATGCAAGGTCCCTGCCTTCCTTTCCTCCCCTGGACATAGTGCAGAGACACCATAGAGGCATTCAGGTTTTTCCTAGATCCAAGAAAGCTGGCAGATTCCCAGGATAACTGCTGCATTAGCCTCAGGGTATTGGAAAGCTCCAGCTCTTTTGCTAGCATTTGGATGTTTGAATGGCCATGATGAAAGGGAGGGGGCAGTTAAACGCACTCCTCACCACCACAACAGCATTCCAGCTGTTCTCTGCAAACAGGCAGGATTTACTGTTCATACTTTGGTTAAAGAGACAGAAGAAATTCCCCTTCCCAATCCATTATCATTGTATAATCTATACAATTCATCAGCTCAATGGCCATGACAGTAAAGAAAAGGGAAAGTGAGCATTAGTATTCAGAGCACATGCACCACACAAGGCAGCAGGTTTATGATCTGCGCAACCTGAAATACGCACTTCTTTTCCCTGGGGACCTGGGTTAACATGGAGTAGCTGCACGGTAACTCACATATACTTCTATTAATATACATCCTTTCCCATCTGGGAGGGGAAGAGGCAGAATAGCTGTCCCACTCACACTGATGGAGTCAGCTGATGCTTCTGTGGCTTGACACTGTGTGTCCAGAAATGTCACATCCCTTTCCTGATCCAACTCCTCCATGTTGGCAGGACACTCTTCCTCCAGCTCTTAGGCACCAACCAGGCAAAGCCATCAGCTGTCAATCAGCTGTCATCTCTACCTCCTCCCAGGCAGCCCTGACATCTCACCTCTGCCTGGTGCCAGGGGCAGCAGAGAAGTAATCTGCTATGAAATTAATTGCTCCTTCTGCCATGTCAGCATAAGCTAGTATGGCTTTTGTATTTATAGGGAGTGGAGAGGGAAAAGGATTTTGTAGACAGTATTTCAGCGTGCGTACATAATGGGGTATAGCAGTTGCATGGAAATAGCTCATTTCCAGCCTCTGACACCATAAAGCCCCTGTTTTCTTAAACAGACATGCTGAGTCACCCAACTTGTTACCAAGAAGCATAAATAACCATTTACTGCTATTAGTAAACAATAATCCTAAGAAAGAAATCATATAGGCATGGTTACATTTGAATACACAAACAACCCACCCAAGAAATCACCAGTTATACCTTGTCTTTCATTTCCAAGATCCCCAGAGTAACTGCACAACAGCCACTTAGATCTTCAGCTCTGACTTCAAAATTGCTGTAAGCCCATCTACACCCAAGCTGCCACTAAAAAGGGATCCCTCTCTGCTCATTCTTCCCTCCTGTGTTTGTCCCATTTATCTGGCTGCACAGGGAGCCATACAAGAACTGTTTTGTCAGCCTGGTTTTCTGCAGGATCGGTCCTTTTTGGGCTCTCAGCACTACCACACAAGTGCCACTCTTGGCAAAAAGGAGATGGAAGGGATGCACAGACAGAAGGGAAAACAGAACTGAACTGTCCCTTTGGGTACCAGCACTCACTTGCCTTACCTTAAAGCAGCTGTGAAACAGCAGTTGCCAATCTCTTGCTGTTTCGCCAGAAGCAGCTTGTGTACTAGTAGCTAAATAGTTTCCTTTACAGCCACAACCAACATTTTCAACTGAGTACCAGGTCTAGTTTTCAAGATCTCATCACCTTGCAAGCTCCTGAAACCCAACACTTAGCGATGTTTCTTTTGGGGACTTCACCTATGAGAATTAGCCCAAGAAAAACAGTATCTTCTCCAAAAGGAGAAAACATCACAGCTCTGAACCACTAGAGATTCTTTACTACAAAGAGTGAAAACAAGGTTATTCTAAGTCACAAAGACATTAGGGTGCCCAGGAGCCAACATGCTGACCAAGAAATGTGGGTGCGAACTTCAGGCGGGTGTCTGCCTTGACACTCCCAACAAGTGATGTACGTCCTCAGATTATTTAATGTTGTTTTATTAATGCAATATTGTTTTAGGTAATGGATGTTTATTATTTAGATTTGTCTCAGGACTGTTTTCATGTTGCATGACACTGCCCTTAGGACTAATATTATAAATTATGCAGCAAGCTGCCATCGTTTTAAGCGCTGCAATTAAAAAAAGAAAAAAAGAAAACAAAAATAAAAGAACAGCTGTCACCCAGGAAAAGAAAACAACAAAAAACAAACCTAAACAAACATTCCCTTAGGCTGCTGTTGTTTTCCTAATAACTTGGACGGGATTTCCCCCTCCTCACCCACATAGCCACAGTTGGAACAGGAGGACAGGACTTTTCCACTGAAAGGCAATAAATTCTTCCCCTGTGATCTGAAGTTGAGTACTGAACCCCGTGCTTGTATAATATGATAAAACTGGGCTACAAGGAAGGGACCCTTGCAGAAACCATTGAATTGATCACTATTTGCTGGTGTTCATATGTAAATGGGCACAACTTCAGAAAATCATAGAATAGTTAGGGTTGGAATCCCAGCATCTCAGTCCAGAAAGCTCTTCATGAAGACTTAATCCCTAAACTGCCTTCTCTGACAGCTGGTGGATCTGTGGGTCTAGGTGAGCAGACATTGCTGAAATGGTGGAGTGAGAGTGGGAAAGGAACGTTAGTTACATTGGAAAAGATTCTGAGATGCTCTTTGGGTTGAAACAATACAAAACAGGGATACACGCTAATCACGTGTTGGGGCTTTCTATACTCATGGCATTCAAACCACTTTCCTCACTCTCCCCCTTTAGGTTGTTCACCTAGAAGGGATAAGAGGTGCTCTCATTGACCTCTAATTGGTCATTCTACAGTTAAGGAAAATATTTTTCCTCTTGACTGTAGCTTCCATCTTTCACTTAATTGTTGCAAAGACAAACCCTGCTGGCAAAACAACACACTGAAGTGTAACCTGTAAAGCAAAAATACAGAAGTAGCCTGGCTCTGCCCCCTGGACCAATAAGATAAGAGGGTCTTTGAGAGCAATAAAAGCATAAAATGATTTTGATTGGAAGAGACATTTTAAAGGTCATTTAGTCCAACTCCCCTGCAATAAGCAGGAACATTCTCAACTAAAGCTCTGTCCAATCTGACATTGAATGCTTCCAAAGCTGAGGCTTCCACAACCTCTCTGGGAAAACTGTGCCAGTGTTTCACAACCCTCATTGTAAAAAATGTTTTCCTTATATCTAGTGTATCTACCTTCTTTTAGTTTACAACCATTATTCCTTGTCCTAACACTACAGACCCTATTAAACAGTCTGTCCCCACCTTTCTTGTAAGATCTCTTTAAGTATTGAATGGCTGCAATAACGTCTCCCAAGAGATTTCTCTCCTCCAGGAAGTCAGGAGAGTACTATCAAGTCCTACAGTAATTCTGTGTCAACCAGGAGCCAGGACAGAGAAATCTCTTCCAAAGTAAGTCCCAAAGATGGGGAAGAATTGCACAGTCTAGATAGGGAACAGCCCCACTCAATAACTGACAGTACAAGCACAGCTTGAATCCCTATCTACATCCCCAATTGCAAGGGTGTGTGCAGGGCTGGATGCAGCTCTTACATCCCAGTATGGGAGGATACAAGCAAGGCTGGAGCTGAGCTCAACCTCGTCAATACTTCAGGTTCTGAGATTTTCTCCCACATGGGTCGACAACCCAGTGGTGCTGCTGGCAAGGCAAACATAATGCAGACAAAGACAGTTCACACTAAGCTTTGTCTGCTCTCAATTTCTGCAAGAAACCACACCTTTTGTTTGGGCCACTAATTGTGTTAAGGAGGGAAAACTAATCAAAGGGGAAGGGCAGGATAGGAAGAAAGTCCATAAGGAATCAATACACACTCCTGAGTCACAGCCTTCATTGAAACAGACGCTTCTGAGCACTTCCCTGAAGTAGCCATTCAGCAAAGCAACAGTATTACTAACTTCATTTGGGTGAAGGGAGAAGACAAAGCCTTGGGAATTGGAATCTGGAATGTCCCCATTGCTGACAGCTACACAGACACTTTCCATACCACAGACCATCTCGTCTTGGGATAAGTGCAACATGGACACGTCTCTTGCCCATTGATTCTGAGCTGACACCTCCCTTCTTTCAAGTCACTTTGGCACAGCATCTTTATGGCAACTGCAAGGGTGGGAAGATTACTTTGGTGCATTTGCAATCAGGCGCAACCCACATCAGAAGCTAACAATATGTGCTGTGTAAGCAGGCAGCTGCCTGAAGACCGCCAGTAACAAAGGCCAGTTACCTATTATTGGAAACAGGTCAACAAACTGTACCAGCAGTGAAGACATGCCATATTTCTTGGCTTGTGTCACAGCCATAACTTCCTGGGTCTGGCAAATAGCTTTTTCTGAGCAGCCCTTCCTGTCTTCTGTATCAGCTCACAAATGCCAGAGATTGTGGCCTGGCAAGTGCTGTTGAAGAAGTAGAGTTCAGCTCATTATTTCATTAGACAGAGACCAGCTCAAAGTGTTTCTCTCTTCTCTGACTTGCAAAGCTAACAATAAAGCACTGCATGGGTGCTAACAATACTTGGTACCTACATAGTGGCTCAAAACCAATGAATGCAACATGGTTTTTTTACACACACTAATAAATGTGGCTCCACAGCTAATTTTAGACACGAGACATTATTGTTCCTAAATTGCAAATGGGTAAAACAAAACAAAGATCTACAGCAAATTGGCTGAAGTTTACCAAGTCATTTTCAGCATTTAAAAAACCAAACCAAAACAACAAATCCAAAGACCAAAACCCCAAATAAAGCACACAAAGAAAAGGAAAACCCCACGGGACACTTTGTTCCTTTGCTACTAAGAAGAAGAACTCAAATCACCAGAGATACAAGCTAGATTGAAAAAAAAGGAAGAAAAAAGAGAAGAAAGCTGAATATGTTTAGTTACTTAACTGAAAGTAAAGCTAAGAAACCCAGGTGGGATTATTCAGACCTGAGATCAGCTATTCAGAGGGGAGGAAAGAAATACATATTCAGAGGGCTGGAGCACCTCTGCTATGGAGACAGGCTGAGAGAGTTGGGCTTGTTCAGCCTGGAAAAGAGAAGGCTCCAGGGAGACCTTGGAGCAGCTTCCAGGACCTAAAGGGACTGACAAGAAATCTGGAGAAGGGCTTTTTACAAGGGCCTGTAGGGACAGGACAAGGCGGAATGGCTTTAAACTGACAAGAGATTTAGATTAGATATTAGGAAGAAATTCTTCTCTGTGGAGGTGCTGAGGTGCTGGCACAGGTTGCCCAGAAAAGCTGTGGCTGCCCCATCCCTGGCAGTACTCAAGGCCAGGTTGGATGGGGCTTGGAGCAACCTGGTCTAGTGGAAGGTGTCCCTGCCCATGGTAGGGGCTGGAACTGAATAAGCTTTAAGGTCCCTTCCACCCCAAACCAGTCTGTGATTCTATGATTTCAACCAAACTGACATTAAAAATCCTGTTAATTACAAATACATTATAGAAGACAAAAACATACAATAAAGTAGTCAATGAAGGTCAAGAATAGATTTTTATATCAACTCAGACATAAATGGCGCTTAGGTACAAAACTTTGATTCATTTGGCTGGGATTCATGAGTTGGGTGCTTATTCTCTGCATAACATCTCAAAGGTAATAATCACAAATGGTGCTATTTAAATGTAAAATAAATAGCCCTGTCTCTTTAAGGGCATCACGTCTTATTCTCAATGGAATAATGGCAGATATAAAAATCTACAATTTCAGTATTTCTAATTGTGACTTCTTTCCCTGCTTGTCTAAAAATAAAAGGCTACTGTGTAGTCCCAGATCAATCCTACTAAAAGAGAAGGGTTCACTTACAACAACAAAATAGCAGCTCTGACACTAGTTACGTATTCATCACATGTGAAAATGGCCCCATAATGCTGCCTTTAAACCCTTCCAACAAGTTGTATTAAATTAGGTTGGGTTAGGATTTTTTTTTTCCTTGCACCAAAAAGCGAAATAAATATAGCTTTATTTAATGCTACTAAAAGGTTCAGATTCAGCTGGAACCCCAAGGCAAGTGGCTTTGTTGTTAAAGCACATATACCGAGTCTATTGATTGGTGTAGTCCTCTGTGCAAGAGAATTTGTCACATCAATAGCAACTGAAAAATACTCAGGAGCGGCAATATGGTTTAAATGAGCAGTTACCACATCAATATAAAGAGCATTTTCAATGGCAGTAGATAGGAACCCTTTTGCAAACCCAGTATTTGTTTTAAGATAAAGGATGACAACTTTTTTACAAGGAAGATTTCTTTTTAAGTAATGGTGAGCAAAACACCAACCACTGTGACTGTCTTACAATCACAGCACTCTCTGGGCAATAAAAGCCACAAAGGAAAGAAAACTCAAACAGGAAAGGAATGGCAATGGTACGAGCCAGATGGATATAAGAGCCAGAGCAAACCCCTGCTGTTCACTCACCTCCCTGGTCTTTTCCATTGCTGCTGCCCAGTGCTAACCTGCGTCACAGCTGCAGATCCACCCCGAACCCGCTTTCCAAGTCTCTAACCTAGCACACTGCATGAGCTGGGAGATACAAAACAGTCACAAACACACTCAGGACACGGGAGCAAGACATCACAGAACACTCCTGACCTGTCCTCAATGCCAAGCTGGGGCAGGAGGAAGCTTCTGCTGTGCCTTACCATCTCCCCCAGCTACATAGGAGAAGGCAATACAAGGAAATAGTCATTCCCTCACCATGGCAGGTCTCTTTCCGTTTGTTTTTCCACATTATCAGAGTGGTTGGTCCTGGCCACAGCTCTGTTTCTAATCCAAGAGGTTGTCAAAAGACACTAGAGCATTGGAAAGCTACACTGGATATCCGATTTTGAAATTGGAAAGGGAGAAGAGCTCCGCTGCCACCATTCTATCAGGGGCTCAGTAACACATTTGGCACATAATGTCTGCCTCCCCTGTAGTCCCAGCTATGACAGGGAACATCATTTGGCTCCACATGAGTCACCAACCCCCAGCCGATGCTAAATGTGATCTAAGTTGGCACAGAGAGAGATTCACTGGCCTCAGTAACATGAAATCTAAATTAAGACAACAAACAAGGTGCAAAAGGGGCCACTGAGAAGTCCATGAAGCTCACAGCAGGCTGAAGTGGGAGATGCGGGATTAAGCAGCCTCAGGGCAGAGAAGACGGAGCTAATGCTCACCATCTGACAGCAAACTGGACAAGTTCTAGGAAGACAAATCCACTGCACATTACTGAGCAGACAGAAATCTCAACAGTTCAGAAAAAGTCTGAAACAAAAATCTCTGGAAGCTGGGAAAGTACTTGGGGAAAAGCACCTTATGAGCGTCTCCTGCTGTTAGGAGAGTGGTGCTGTCTACCGCTGCATTAGTGGATACTGAGCTGGTGAGGTCTGACACAGCACAGCTGTTCTCACAGACTCCCTAAGATGCATGGACTCTGCTGTGGTCACAACCAATAAATAGAAATTCATAGCAAGGAGCAAACATCCATTTTGTGGGATAGAAAAATCCCTATTTTTCAATAACAAGAAATAGTTCTATATCTAGGGGATGTAACATACTTTTCTTGACTTTGTTTTTAGAGTACAATTCTTTCTCAATCACATCCCTTTTTCCCTTGGATTAATGTACAATGGACATTCCTGTCATTCAGGCAAAAATTCTACTAAAGGAAGACGAGAAGCGGCATGTGCCGCAAGTTTTGAAGGAGATGAGAAATTTCACACTATCCTGATATCTTCTGGGTAACTGCTTATTTTATGATGACTAATAGGCAATTACTATGGTAATACTGCAATACAACATGTGTGAGGTTTGGGAATGAGAAATTGTAGGTAACTACTTTGGACTCATTTCTATGGTAACAAAAAGTAATTGTCATTAAATACCAGTTAGATTGCGGCTGTACCTGGTAATTATAGATTTTTTATGCCCAGTAACATAAATAAAACCAATAAATTTATTCAAAAGGTCCATGATTGTTTACTTATACGTTGTTATATAGAAAACACAATGACAAACACCTAATTAGGAAAAATAAACTCCATCGAGAGCTTCATCTTGTCATCTGTGACGGATACCCTGTTTTTCAATTCAAAGCAATGCATGAATTTCACATGCATTAAATGAAGTTAAGAAAAAACAAGCCTTCCCCACCAGAAAAAAAGGTTGAAAAAATAAAAAGCTATTATGCAAGTGACAGTATGCACATAAGTAGCCATGTCACACAAATGAACAAGGGATAATAAAAGCCTTAACATATCCAGTCCCTGTGAACATACATATACACACGTATGTATGCAGGTATAGGTACATATTTTGCCTGGTCCAAAGCCTAGCCTTCTGTTTGTATTTCAGACTTTTCAAAAGGGATCTTTAAAAAGGACATTTTTTTAAAGTAAAACATGCCATTCACAAACAAGAGAAGATTGTCCTTTAGAAAATGCTGATATGGAGCACCTCTCTTATGAAGATAGGCTGAGAAAGTCAGGGCTGCTCAGTCTGGAGAAGAGAAGGCTGTGTGGAGACCTCATAGCAGCCTTCCAGTACCTGAAGGGGGCCTATAAGGATGCTGGGGAGGGACTCTTCTTCAGGGACTGCAGTGATAGGACAAGGGGTAACGGGTTCAAACTTAAATAGGGGAAATATAGATTGGATATGAGGAAGTAGTTCTTTACTGTAAGGGTGGTGAGGCACTGGAATGGGTTACCCAGGGAAGTTGTGAATGCTCCATCGCTGGTGGTGTTCAAGGCCAGGTTGGACAGAGCCTTGGGTGGCATGGTTTAGTGTGAGGTGTCCCTGCCCCTGGGCAGGGGGGAGGTGGAACTAGATGATCTTAAGGTCCTTTCCAACCCTAACTATTCTATGATAATTCTACTTTAAATATTTCTCAAGCCTTTTTGGCTCCCTTTTTTGACCTGAAACAATTCATCAAATTCAACTCACTTCCACAAACCTTTTCAGTCTTTACAAAACATTTCTGGAGCAAGCAAATGTTTGGTTTGTCAAAAACATTTCACTCCAGCACAGCTTTCATTGCAATACTGACTCTGAACACTGTACATGGTGAATTTGGCTTGCCAGTCTGGGTAAGACTGGCCTCCTTTCTGTCAAACCATTTGCTTTGTTAACCCCTCACACAAGCAAGCAGTAAAAATTGTGTTGACTTCAAAAACATTGTACCTGACACTGAAACAAGAAAAGATTAGAATCAGCTTCTGCCCTCTTTTCCCATTCACACAAATCCTTGCAATCCCTACAATCAAGCTAGAAGGATATTGTAGCAATGACAGTTCAGAACATTTCAGCTAATTCATGGCTTTAATTTACTGAAGGCTGATACTGTCAAGGCTAACCAGCTGAAGGCAACACAGAAACATCATGGAATGGGAAGCCTTACTGGATCATGCAACAAAGCCTTTAGAGAACATTCTGGATACTTGAACTGCCTTGTCATGGCATTTCTGGATATCTCAGTGAAGAGCTGCCCAGTCTAAGGAATGCATCCCTTTCAGTGCCATTATAGGATTTCATCTCCTGAAGGTGAAGCTGACAAATTGGAACGAATCTAAGACGGTGTGGTACAGTCATCTTGCCTACAGGGACACATTTCAGCATTCAGATGCAGAGTGTCAGCTTAAGAACAAGCTCTCGATAAAGGAAAGTTCAGGCCAAGCCTGGGGATGCACGACTTTTAAATCATGAACACATTTTTATTTCTTAGGCTAACCCCACGTCCCTGGGGATTGTGATAGGTTCAGAAGATGATAATGCTGGACTGCAAGTAGAGAGAAAAAAGTTAAGAAATCTCTCTTCCCAGCGCTAGTTTTCCTGTATTTCCTAAAGCTGTTTCACAGTTTAATCTGTCAGAAAAGATGAGATTAGTGTACAGAGAAACTCACAAATATTTATATTTTCTGCCACGTTCTATCACAAAGCTAAAGATCAAGTCATGCACCATCCCCAGCAAAAGGGGTTTTTCAATTCCAGTGAGACCTGAGGACAGGTTACCACAACAGAGGCCAAATTATGCTGGAGACTATTTCAGCAAGGTAAACAAATGGTATCTTCCTGAGCAATTTAATTAACAAGCCCACGTGGCATAGCAGTTACAGTTACACCGTAACTGCAAAGCCAGCTAGACTTAGAAGCACAGGAATACCAGGCTTTAAAGACTTTGAGCAAGGGATAAAAGCCTGTCATCCTGTTTTAGGAGAGACCCTACATCCTTGACCACAGTGAAAAGGTACCTGCCATTATCTTGTATGCAAGAAAGAGCTGGGTGTACTCATGTGGCAAGAAAAGGACTACGGAGGGGGGGTTTATCACTGGAGAAAAAGACATATGCATGGAAGGGTCTGATGCTAGCAAACCAGCAAACAACAGTGAGCATTGCAAGCAGAAGCAATCCCAGTTAGCCAGTCAGTACTTCGGCTTGCAGGTAAATTTGTACACCCAGAGCACCACTTCTCTGCATCTAACCCTTCCAACACTTGCACCCATACAACTCCGATCTATTGTGGTATGGTTTGCCTGTGATTTGTCATTTCTCAGACATTTTCAGAAAGAAACAGGTGAAAGCAATCTTAATGTTCTGATTTTTAAGCAGTCACTCAGATATTTCACAGGAAATAAAATCTAGCAGAGGTAATTTCACTGACTCTCTTGGTTTATATATATAAGTAATTGCTATAAAGAGGAAGGACCATACTATTTTAATTTCTATTAAAAGAATTATGCTCTAAGATTGCAATAAAATTCTGAATTTGGTCCACTTGTTTTTAAAAAATACTTTTTAAAAATTGTGTATGGACCTTAATGAGCATTCTAAATTAAAGAGGATGCTTAACCACCCCTTTAAGTCCCGTAAGGCCTCTTGTCTTTTTCATTCTTAACTGTATGGTTCCACAAATACACTTAAATTCTTGCATATATTTGAATAAACCAGTAAAATTTAGCACCCTGTTTCCATGCATTCTGGTATGCGGAGCACTGATTTCCATGGCCATTTATTTTAGAGCTGCCTGAATGTACATGCAACATATAAACAACTTTCCTCACAGATGTGTCTGTGCCGCGAGCGCTTGTGCTTTGTGGCTGTGATATTAAACTCACTTGTTGCTGGTTATGAGCATTTCACCACAAGGAAGTCTCTTTAGAGTCACAACCCATTTGGTCTATTCTCTTGAGAATGAGCAACAGTTTATAGATAATAGGCAACTCTTGGCATTACTGTTGCAAATTTGGCTTAAACTCCTAAACCTCAGTTCATGAGCACTCAGAACAAAGGAACAAAGACAAGAAAAGCACAGGACGCACACCGCCTGTGAAAGTCTTGCATCCCCAAAAGTGACACTGAAGAAAATCCCAACAGTGAACTGATACTACATCATCCTGTGTAAATGAGTGGTTAGTTTCTGTTTTGATCACAGGAGAACTAGTATGTCCCATCCCTTCTATGAGAACTGCTGACCTACTCAGGCTTTTAATGCTGCCCACTGCGCTGGGATTTCAGAGGACAGTGAAGTGCATCCAACAGTATACTTTGTCAATTGTACAAAGCTGTGTACTGGTGGGGTAAAAAAAAAAAAACAACTCTCTCACACTGGCAGGAGATCAATTTACAAACTCAAGCATGAGGTTTAATTACCCATTTCATTATCTTAGCTTGCATAGCTCTGAATGTGAACCTTCAATGAACCAAAGAAATAGTCACCAGCTGCTGCTTTGAGAAAGAGGGAGATAACAGGAAGTAGAAGTTCAAATGCCTGAAACTGCTCTTGCTGCATATGGCACCACAGACCTTGTTTGCAAAAGCAGGAGGATTGTCCCCAGCCAATAGATCTGTGTTACACCACGCTACGTGGAAGACTTCTGAAAGTCCTATTTATGTGCTAATTTGAACAGACCAAAAGAGATGAAACAGAGTTATCTAGCCAATCACAGAGAAGCCTCAGAGTTAAATTGTCAAATACTAGCAATTGATCCTTAGAGATTTTTTAAAATTCATCCAGTAAATTCAAGCAAATGCATTGTGATGTGCTTGTGGATTTTGTATGAGCTGGAAATAAAGTGTTTGCTGTAAATTATTCACTCAGCACTAGTTAACCACAATGCTGGCGCATTACTAGGCTTTTTAATATTCTTCTCAAGATAATAGGTAGCATTTTGCTTACTACCCTCATTTTTAAGTTATTAGTAACATTAGGGCATTTGTAAATAAAGTGAAAAATTGCAAGGAAATCAAATGCTTTTCCAACTACCTCATTAAAACTCTTTAGTTCAGGAGTGTTGAAAACTCTGCATATCATGAAAAGCTAAAACAATAATATACAATCAGGCTCAGCAATTCCAAACGAATTCTCATGCCTTTTCATAATACCTGGGTTCCCAAAAGGCTTTTGAAGTTATAAGCCATACAGAGACTGTAAATCTGCATGCCTTTCAAAAAGTATAAATAAAAACCCCATCTAATAAATAAAAAAAGTACAGGAGAAAAATGTACAGGGCAAGTGAATTTATGGGAGAAAATGAAAACTACTTAATTTCAAGGGGGTTAAAAAGCACATATCAAAACAAAGAACAGCCAGCAGCACTGTTTTCTGTGACTTCCATCTTCTTCCTGTCTCCTGTCTACATTGGTCTCCTCATCCACACAATAACCTAGTCTTATTCTGCTTAGCAATGCAATACCTAATTAGATCAAAGCTCAAGGTAGCCTGGCTACAGAGTTTATTGTGTTATTTTGTCTTGCGCTGTAAGCAAAATCACATACAGTGTATTACATTTCTCAGGGGCTTCTCCAGAGAACTATGTGGTACATGTAATTGCCCCCACAAACAAATCATCAACTAATCAACTGCTTTTCATTATCACCTCCAGCAGCACATTTATTCTGTAAATAAATGCATTAACAGAAAACAATTTTAGGGAAAACAAAAGATTATCTGAATACGTTCTCAACAGAGGAGGTGGTAAAGTAGTAATTCAAATACTAAAATGAAGCAAAATTAGCATAGGGTGGAATGATTACTCCATTCCCTGTGTCCCTATCTATTACAGTACAATAATAGACTGAAATCTGTGACTTTAATGGATGATCTGGGTAGCTGAAGGGAACTGTGATTGACTGACACATTTACATAGAGGCTGATGAGCAGCATAATGAATGCATTTATAAAACACAGCTAAGGTCTAACTCTAAGCTGACTTAACCACCCACAGCTAGAGGAGGTTTGCAGAGTGGATACCCTGTTGTCTTGAAGAGTTGCTCTCTACCTCCTAAAGCAAGCAAATTTGCCTCTGAGCTTTATTCCTCAACAGGAACTTCAGGAAGCATACGGCCACAAGAGAACCTCCAGCTTAAGAGGAATTAATTGAAACAGGCCATATAAGATTCAGTGACAAAACAGTGCAGGGTGTATAAGGTAGATACAGCAATACCAAATTCATTCTCTATACCATACCTGTAATTTCCTAGGTATACTCCATCAGGATTGAGCATGGGTGCAATCTTGAAGACCAGGTGGTCTCTCAGTACCTTTGCAACAGGATGCTGGCTCACAAGGAAATCAATTATACCTGAGAAAAATGAAAGAAGAGTTTGAAGAAGGGTTGTAGCATCAACCATTTCCAGATATCTAGCTGAAATTTCACATATAAAAGATTAGAATAATCATTCCTCTTGGCTCCTAGCACTGCTCCTGCTTCCAACAGAACATACTTGCAAACACAGCACCTGCCACCTTCTAAAATTCCAGAAATAAGAACTTTAAGGATAAATATCTTAGCTCATCCTCTTACAAGTACAATACAACTGCATTATCAGACAGAGTCAAGTTTCCACAGGTGGAGAAGTTACTGCTCATCAGCTGAGCCACAACAAAACATTTCCCCGCTTAAGTGGTGAAATGAAGTATAACCTACAAGTTTTACTTGGTGGCACCTTACACACACAGCATGCATTCAGGGGCACATGCTGCAGTTCAGCTCATGAGTGTCAACTCGTTGAGCTGAGGCACCTCAAATTTGTTTGAGCATGTGCCCAGACCTACTCTTGACATACGAACACAGAGTTCAGATCATCTGCATGTATAAAGAGATATAAAATGCCTCACTAGAACCGTGAGAGTCACATAAACTCTGTAACAGGCAGATGGAAACTGGGATTGACAGACTGGAATTTAGAAGATCAGATTCTTCACTTAGTTTACACCCATAAAAATCAGGAGTAACTCATCAGCAAAGCTCCTTTGATGTGGAACCAAGGCAAGTGACAGGGAACCAAGTCCTAAATGCCCTTCCTTCAGGCACAGTCACAGCACCAGACCCTGCAGGAGCTCCTGCCTTTGGTCATTGTGCTCAGGGAGCAACTAAACATTGCCTTGCTCCAAGGCTGGTGCTGGGGCAGGAAGCAGGCAGTCTGGCAGTAAAATTTGTTGCTGATTTCTTCCCTGAGTTGGTACTGACAGAAATAGCTTCCAGGGAATTAATGTTGAGATAAATTGAGTTCCTGTGTAATCTCAGAGCACCCACAGATAGGTCATGACAATTTGCTATTTATTGTGAGGTCCATCCTGTGAATCAGGAACCATTTACTGAATTTCCCTAGAATAAATCAATCACTACGCTCTAACAGGATAAAATTAAGCAGAGAAAAATTGAGGCTCATCATTAGTACAATTTCATTAATGGCAAGCTCTATTAGACTGTGGAATTGTCTCTCCAGGGGAAGGGTGGAATCCTGTCATCAGAAATGCTGGACAGGGCAAAGCCCTAGGGAATAGATATAACAAGCAACAATTCGGCATAGAAGAGATGACATGGGCTAACTAGCTGACTTCAAAAAAGCTAATTTCAGACCTGATTTTTTGTGAGCCAATCAAAAACTTTAAAAACAAATTAAAACATCTGTACATGCCAGATTAGACATACTTGTTTATAGCTAGCTGAAACATACATTAAAGACAGGACCAAAATCTCACATGCTGTACAATTTCTTCAGTTAGCTTATTTCCTCAGACCCATTTTGTATTTCAAATGCTAACAAATCTGAACCTGTGCTACTGTTAGAATGAATTCTAATTTGCTGATGCGCATGGGAAAAAATGCGGCTTCTGAAATGTCTAAGATGATCAAGGTATATGTGGCTCGAAACACCAGCAATTTCTTCTTCTATTTAGTGACAAATCCTAAATAAGAGAAAGCCCCTTTCTGTAACCAGCTCTTCCACTTGAGAAGAAACTAAACCTGAATTTCTGAGGCAAATTAGCATACACATAATTATATTGTTCAGGAAATGTTTCTGTAATTACCTCCCCCCAGTGAAGGAAAACAAACATCGATCTGCTTTTTGGCTAGTGTTGTGTCTTTTGTTCATTATACAACAGCAAGAACATGAAGAAACTACAGGGACACAGCTGGATCCTGAATAACCAGATTTCCTAACTGTATGCAAACATGAAAGTCCCAGCTATGTTAACCTGCTACTCTGTTTTCTGGCAGTGTCTAAAACACAATCCACAGTATGCACACCTGCAGCGCTCTAAATTACTGAAAGGGATATAGTCCCACACTTAGTCTGTAGCTCTTGAGACAGTACAGAATCATAAAATAGCCAGGATTGGAAAAGACTAGACCCAAAACATCATATCAGTTCGTGTTTTCTGAAATACTTGGAAGAGTTAGCTATTCAGAAATCAGTATGTCCAGAACATCCTTTATCCTAGATCAAGTATGATCTTTCAAAACAGCCACAATAAAAGAAGCATAAATATTGCATTCTGTGCATGATCAACACTTTACCAAAGACGTTGCTGGAACACTTTTGCCATGAGATCTGGCAGTGTACCAAGTGTGTACTTGTGACAGCTCTGCATGCTGGACCACAAATACCTCAAGGATTACATGACTGCTTTTCATTCAGGAGGTAACTCAAGAGCCAAACACTCAGAGCTTTGCTCTGGCTGTAATCATGCCAGGGAAGAGGCTTGTCCAGGTTCTGCTCATTTTGCTCCTGTTATTAATGCAGCCTCACTCACAGAGCTTGGCAAAACCATCTCGGCAACTAGAAGCTACAGACTTCAGCTTCATATAGGGCATTATTTTTGCTAAGCAAGAAAGGGTTATTAGAAGGAAAGCTGTGTTTAAACATGTAATGGGTGAGTCTCTGCTCTGCACGATCCACTGTTGCACCAGGCACACCAGACTAAGGGAAAAGATTGGCCTTGCGCACCCAGCAGCTCAGTGGCAAACAAAACCCAACATTTTGCAATGTACCGCAATCTACTAGGGGGTACTGCAGCCAATTTCACCCAATCCAAAGAAATTAAATCTGGTTTTTTATACATATATATATGTATATGTGCATATATATGTTTATACAAATATATATGTTTTTTATGTAAGGAGACACTTAAAGAAGTCTTACCCCACATGATAAAAATACAAAGCAAGAGTTAAAAATAATCAACTCACAGAAATCTAACCTGGAATTAAAGGCAGTTTAAGGAACAAAAGAGAAGCATCAGATGAAAGCATACATTTACATATACAAACCTCACCATAAAATCATTGTAAGCATCCAAATAATCAATACAATTAGCAAATAGCTTTCTCTTTCAGAGGAACCCAATAGTCTCTGGATCAATAACACTTAAAGTAAAAAGACAGATATCAGACTATTTAAAAATACCATTGCAGAGAACTTGGTCCTCCTGTTAATAAATCAATACAAACTAAATTTTACAGCTTCTATAATCAGCAAGAGACATATCAGTGTATCTCATTAGGCTGAGGTTAAGAATTTGGCAGCAACCAAAGCCCATTTAATATCATTTACTTCAAGGCTATATGGCAATACAACAGATGCCCTAATTTATTTGTTGATCTTTGTATTAAAATAACAGTTTGCTGGTAAACAGGAAGGGTAATGATGCCAGTCACCCTTGTTAGTGGCTAATAATTACTTAATTTGTCCACTAATTGACCTGTGCTACTGTTGAAGCACTGGATCATGTTGCAGGGCATGAAGTAAACAAGGCCACTATAATGTTACTTTAGAGAATGACTTCTGGAAATAGAACTACTTATTGCTATAAATTTTCTCTTCACAGATGAGCAGATTAATTGGTCTGCCAATTAGTCTGCTATTAAAGGAAAAAAAGGGCTGCCCACAGATTGGTTGGATCTTCGAACTGCAGCCCCAGTTTGGGTCAAATGAAATAATCCAATCTGAATCAGTCACATCAGCTATGAAAAATAAGACAGGCATTATTTAAAAATAAATCTCTGTGGCTGGAGATCAAGGAAAATAGCCCAATGAGTACGTATTAGCTCTTCAACTGACTTTAAAATAAAACGGAAAAGATGGAATGGGCCTACTCAGGCACATTACAGTGTGGAAAAGTTCTCCAATTAAAAGAAGCAAAACAATACAGAATGTGTTCATATCAAGCTTTCTGGAAAGCAATTAAAATAATTATTTTTCAAATAATAACATGCAATTATAGATGCTGCCTGGAACCAGAACAGCTCAGAAATTAGCAATTTAGCCATGACATAAGAATAAACTTATCTATAGTCCACTAAAAATCAACCAATGTCTTTGCATTAACTTCAAGGAGCTTTTCTTAGTTGTGAGGGAAAGTAAAGAGTTGAAAACAAGCAAAAGGGAGAACAATAATGCCAACTGTGTGTCACTAGATACACAGTCACATTGCCCCCCAAAAATAGCATTTTTTTAAGTCTTTCTTGGTAAATGCCGCTTCACAGAAACTGTGCTAAATCAGGACCAAATCTCCTCTGCTCCAAGTCACTTCTCTGTCATTACTCTTTCTCAAGGCTAAATGCTCTTTCTCAAATGCCTGCTGTCTTCCACAGCCCAGCACCACTCACCCACCTCAACACCAGATCCTGCGCAGCTCTTTACTTGCCCTAATCCAGGCTCAAATTAGCTACTGGTGCTTCACAAGCAAGTTGATTATTCCCTCACCCATAACACACCAAAGCAACCTTCTCTGTTCACATGATTTCCACTGTTCTGTCTGGATGTTTCCCCAATCAACCACTTTAAAATCTGTTTAAACTTCCTGCTGTCTCTAACATGACCTCTCCACATTTTCTCCTTGCAAACAAAAGTCTTGTCCCCTGTTTCACCATTACCCCATCCTTTTACTCTCAGTCTGACAATATGCTTAATTGTATAACTATATAATGCATTTTCCCTGCTTCTATTACTGAAAATCTAATCTCCACAGATTCTAATGCAATATGGCAACTGCTAATGCAAACATATCCTGGACTGTATCTAGTATATGCCAAGAAAGAAGTAATTTATACTTTCAGATCCATTTTCCTAGCACTAAATAGCTGCTGGTATCCTCCAGTCAGCTCTCTATAGCCTACAGTTTAAAGAGAAGGTAAGAATTAAGCTCTAAAAATAATAGGATATATCCATTGAAAAATAAATACAAAGGAGTCCTGGATGCTTAGCATACATAAAAACACTGAAATGTTCTATTACAGGAGAGTGAAAGCAACATGAAAGACATATCTGTGGAGAATAGGAAAGCAAAAATGTGGGGTTGGGCTTTCTGAAGGGATTTTTTTAATGTGATGGTGAAAAAATATAAGGTGATAGAATATTTTAGCTGCTTGGCCCTACCTCCACAGAACAAGTACAGCACAAGCAGTAAACAACAGCAGGGCACTGCCATGCGACCATTTGCTTGTGAAGCAATTCTCCTTTGGCAAGGGGCCCTTGTCTTTTCAACCTTTGCCCTTTCTCATGGGACTGCAGGAAAAAAAACAAAACAAAACACAACATCTCCTGCCGCCCTTCCCTCCCAAAACAAGAGAACAAAACATGAAAAAGGCAGATAGATGCTCCTCTCCGTCCCAGCATGGTGGGAAAGATGTCACACACACTGAACCTTACTCAGCACAGGTCACAGCCATGCTGTGCCAGCATGGTCTCTACAGATCGTGCATCTGTGCTTCCAGGGCAGCCTCCAGCACAGGCCAATAGGCAAAAATGATCCAATAATGTCTTAGCTTGAAGTGTTCCCAATATTCAACACACAGCAAGGAAAAAAAAGAAAAGGCATGGGAATGGTGATAAACGAGCAGAGCTGACTCACAGCAGGGTTATTGACACGATCTAACATCATGCTGCCATTGAAATTATCCCTACAGAAGACCATCACATAGAGTGATCCATAAGCACAAGATCGTTGCAGATGCTGACTCTGCTCCTCTTACAGAGCTGCTTCTCCTCTTAATGTGTAAAAACAGACTGCCAAACCCAACTGTGGTTTGTTGGTTTGGGGCTTGCCTTTTTTTTTTTTTTTAATACTCTATAGAAACACGTTTATTTGGGCTGGAGGGGTGCAAAAGGGTGTGCGCATTGATTCTAACATCCATACAGAAGGGATTTATAGATTTGGAATGCGTTTTTAATTGGTTTCCTTAACTTTCCAAAGACCCTTTTGGAATCCATGGCAAAACCAAAGTTTATTTCTTCAAAATTATAAAAATAATATGGGTAACGAAGGATCACTGCAAAACTAAAGCAGGCACCTAGCTAATGGCATCAGATGAAGGAAAATTTGTTGCCTGAAGTACATCAGTCAACAGTTTCCAGTTGACAAGTCTGATGTATATCTGCATGCATATGGCTCTCTCTGAGTAATTACTGCAATTGAGAACGGGAAGAACCAGAGCACTGGCTGTTTTTCATTAACTCCCTCTCTGGCCATTCACAATACACACAAGTGCAAGGGAACTGCTTGCACTCAGAGAGGAATGCAGTACCATCCTCAGTGAGTATTCATCAGATGCTACCTTTCAGGTCAACCTCTATTCCTCCTATCTCCTTTATACTGAATTCCATCTAACTCGAATTCCATCTAACCTTCCACTAGGACGGGCTCAGAAGGGGCCTGCATAGGACTGCAGGCACCACATGATGAAAAACAATCAAGTTCCTAGAAAATGCAGAGAAGATAATTTTTCCCAGTAGTTCCCATGGACAGGAAGCTGTCAAGGGAGACAACTGCTAAACACCACCATTACCCATGACAAAACACACAGGAACCAACCAGCACAGGTGAGACAGCGCCGGGGAGGATGCAATAGGTCAACCAGATACATCCCTGGTTACAGCTCATCTAAAGTACACAAAAAGAGAAAGATGATTGTATCTCCTGGAATACCAAGCCTTTGTCCCCAGCTAGACAAGCATTTCAGTGCTAAATAAGATCTCATCACTTGAGTGTGCTTGGTTAAAAGCACCCCAAAAAATTCTTTAGTCCCCTGTGGTCATTTCAGTGTTTTTTTATCTGTAATTATCATTGCTATCATAAAAAGACAAAAGCAACAGTTAAGTCCCTGGTGGACTGTACACAGGCCCCCCCCCCCCCCCCCCCCATTTTTAAAGGAGTTTTTAATCAGTTTGAGACAGAAAAGTTTCACACCTAACATTAAGGATGCAGCTATGATAAGAAGGTTGATTAGGAGCATATCAAGCTATATTATGGCATATTTGTTCTTTTATTTACCATTTATTCTCCCATCTATTCTCTTCTGTAACTCCATGTTTCTTAAAAACACAGGATTAAAAGCAAAGGAAATCTCAAATAATGGGATAAAATGAATGTGCAGGAAATTAATGGGTGAATTAGATTACAGCAGATGAAACACTGAGGTCTCAAATGCAAAATGCAGGGAGTTTATTTAATTTGTGACTCTTTTAAAATGAAAATATGCTCACTGACTCGAGTTAGTAATTTCACTGTTTTAAGATATGTTAGGCCATTACATCTAGGCCCATTTCCACAGCAGTGGAATAAATGAAACCAGCCAGTCTCCCAGGGAACGCACTACTCACTGCCTTTTGCCAGCCCAGTGAAACAGTGCTAACATCAGCTCCAGAGAAAACTGTGCTTCTGCTGCAGGGATTGCATGCAAAGGAATTGATAATGACTAGCAGCAACTACTTAAGAAGGAAGAGCAAGGCACTACAGATTTTAACGCAAGTGTTAATGTGCATGGTAAGCACAGACAGTAATTGATCTAAAGAACATTTAAAGAAATTATTGTACCTGTCCTCTCCCTCCCTCTGTCCCCCAGTTAGCATTAGTTTCACAAATAATTAATCTGTCATTCAGTGTGGCTGAAACAGAAATCCATGAAAAGGAAGCAAGAAGTGGGAAGAGCAGTCAAGAGCCTCCCAAAAGGGGCTCTGACAGCATAACAGAGGAAGCTTGCTCTGTCAATTCCTGATCTGAATTAGGGCATCCCAACCCCACCTCCACCCTATCAGGTTTCTCAGATGTATTCTGCATATAGTAATCTAACTAAGCGGACTGAAGTGTCTGCTGGAGGACCACAGGTGTGTGGCAGGTCTCTGTAAACAGATCAGCAGATCACAGTTTGTGAAGACAGTGAGTAGCAGTTGTGTTATAGTGCATCAAAGCTCTACATTTTAAATAAGACTCCATCCCATTCTGGCACCCAAACATTCTGCTTTCCAGAACACCCAATAAAGTCATCCTCTCATACTGTTTTGTGGATACAGGAGACACTTCTGCCATTACAGATCTAAATGACATTAGCATGTCAAATTCAATGAAGATGTGGGAATACCTTGCAGAATAAGCTGGACCATATAATGACACTAGGCAGACCTTCTCACCCATTTTAATGTCTGCTGATAAAGAATGGATGGGACAAACTGGGATGGAAAACACCTTGTGAATTCTTTTCTTTACAAGGATATCTTGTTTTCACACAAAGGAGGTACTCTTACACCATCTACCTTTCATGTGCACTGACTAATCCCACTCTTTCTGATAGATGTCTTCATTTAGATCATGAAAACATTGCCTTAAAACCCAAAAGAGTTCCAGACCATGCTGCTGCAGATGTGTTTCAAGCAGAAGGACTATAGGTAGAGAAACAAATATGACTGGAACAGGGTAGAGCCACAAATTGACAGTCTAGAAGTAGAATCAATTCAGTGCAAAAGGTTGGTAAGTGATAAGTGTTTGGGATATTTCCTATTGTCACGGGTTCAGCAGTAGCAGTCATTTTTCTCCTTCTTAGTAGCTGGTGCAGCCCTGTGTTTTTGACTTTCTGCCTGGGAACAGCACTGATAACACCAATGTTTTTAGTTACTGCTTAGTAATGTTTGGTCTGACCAAGGATTTTCTGAGTCTCATGCTCTGCCAGGGAGGAGGGGAAGCTGGAAGGAAGCAGAGACAGGACACCTGACCAAACTGACCAAAGAGGTATTCCATACCACAGTACATCATGCCCAGGATGGAAAAAATGGGGGCAGGAACCCAGAAGAGCTCAGTTCACGGCTCGGTCGTTGAGGGGTGAGCAGTTGTATCCTCTTCCGTTGTATTTCCCTTGTCATTATTATTATTGGTGGTAGCAGCAGTGGTTTGTGTTATACCTTAGTTACTGGACTGTTCTTATCTCAACCTGTGGGAGTTACATTCTTTTGATTTTTCTCCCCATTCCCCCCCCTTGGAGTGGGAGGGAAGAAAGAGGGGGGAGTGAGTGAGCAAACTGCGTGATTTACGGCTTAAACCACGACACCTGTGTATTTTTGAGAGCTGTGGCTCTTCCGTCATAGAAAGATCCACATCTGCTTTGGAGGATATATGACTGCCGGTGCTGGACTGGAGCACAACATCCTGATGGAGCACTGAAAAGATATACATTGCCAGTAAATTATAATTAAAGTTGGCATTCTCAGTGACTAGGATGTGGGACCAGGAGCTGGAATGCCTGATCTTGGTCTGAGTTTTGGCAACTTGCTACCAGAGTCTGTTATTTTAGCATGTTCAACTTGAGATAGCAATGGCCAGATTTGCAGGACAGCACCTCTAGGACCAAAACCAGCAGATGGATTTTTCAGACAAACTCACTCATAATGCTCAATAGTGCTGATTGCACATGGAAATGTTCAACATCTAACAAATGGTTTGTTAGATGTTGAACAAGTTCTGAACCTTTTCTGTTCTCTACCCAGCTGCCACTAGAGAACTGTGCCACTGCCAGTCCATTCCCTCCCCCTAGATAAGCACTTCCTAAAAAACCAGCCCTATAGAGTTCAAGATGGAAAACCTTTTGGTAACAGAGACAACCAGGATTGCTGGTCAGCTCAGAAATGCAGGCTTGAGTACTTCTCCACTCTGCTGCTTTTCTTCCAGACAAAATCAAGGAGAACTGAAAGTGTTCCACAAAGCATAGATCATGCTCACCTCACAGGATCACCTTGGGAGGGTCAGACGGGGTATTTGAATTTCAACTGTTAAAACTGACAGCCAAAAAGACACAATTAAGCATTTCGTGAAAGTAAGTCCAGTTCCTACTTGAAAATCCTCCAGGTACTTTATATGTGATCCTGCCTGAAAAAAAACATTACTAAACAGACCTTAGTAAGTGATGAGACCACAAGAATTGTCTCATTACAAAAGACTGCCTAGTCATATTTACGTAATGTTATTCTGCAAAACCAGTCTTCTAGCATGCCTTAAAATTTGCTCTGATGCTTTGACAGTTTAACAGCTGGAGGCCCCAGGGAACCTAGCAGTTTGACCCTTTCTCTCACTTACTGGAACCCGCAATTTATGGCCTCGGGACTCATTTTGATCCCATTGATTTGTATTTTGGGTCTTTTCAGACTTTAGAGAAAGACACAGAGCAATTTAAAAAACTAGATTCTCAACAGCTTCAAACTTGGGGGTTCATGCTGCTGGAGAACTTGATAGAGAAGCCACGGGGTATTAGTTGCGCCATCTACCTCCTCCCACTGCAGCTCTGAATGCATGGGACTCATACACTCCAACAGCACTCGGTACTCACTGTGAGTCCAGGTGGTACATTGGGTTAATCCCTCCCATTATTCCATGGTATCTGCATCTCCTGTTCCTTACAGCAGTGGGATCCCCACCAGCTTCAAAAGTAGACCCAAAAGTAGACCAATATTAAAGGAGTGGAATGAGGCCAGTGCTGGATTTGTCTGGTAAAAAGTACAAGATTGAACAGAGGGGAGCAGGCTGCCTCCTGACTGCTGTAGTGATAAGACCATAGCTCAGCCACTTAATTACCCTGACGGCTGATGTAGCTTGTTTACATACAAACTAATCCATATCCCCCCCCACCCCGATCCAGAGGGCAGTCATACAGTTCTCCGGTAGAACTGGCGCACCGACCTGTGGAATTGACTTGAAAGAACATGTCAGGCTGTCAAAGAGAGAGACCTTATCAGCAGGAGTATACAGCTGCTACAGGGTTGCCCGAAGGGCTCCTGAATTTGGTGCACGTCACAGACTGAGTGGGTGGCTTTGTTTGTTGCTTTTTTTCCTTCAATTCTCCTAATATGCTGTAAGGAGCTTGGAGTTCTCATTGCATCAAAATGAGCCTGCCAATACCCCCCAGATGATGCTTCTCTTTTCCTCCTGGGAAGAAGCAAAAGGGTTCCTGGAGAAACCCTGCAGGGATCAGATGATCTCGCTCTATTAATGAATTACTTGGGATTTATCAGAACCATTCTAGAAATGTTTCTTCGGAAGATGATGTGGTTGGTTATTATCATTCAAAGTCTGTCCTTCCCATAAGTGTGAGTCCTCCAGACAGCACTGAAAACATTTGCTGGATTATGGCTCTCAGTTTTTCTACAGAATTATATAACGTTAAATACAGCTAAGATTTAAGCCTTAGAACTGAACAGAAATATGCAGGAGATCCACCTTCCCTGACATGCAAGACAAGAGGGTTGCAACCCAGAAAAGTGCTTTGATTGCAAAGGGGGAAAAGGTATACAACACGAGTAGAAAAATCCTGAATGCATGAACCAAGGTTAAGCAGGCATGTACCTTGGCAGAATTAACTCGGGCATCCTTGCGTTGTTTCTTTATCGACTTACAAAACATCAGTCTCTTCACCATGGCCCTAAAGGGGAGTTTCAGCTGTACACCACTGGCTCACACAGCACTAAGATGTAAAAAAAAAAAAAACAAAACCTGAAACAGAAAATCACTTCTTCAGTTTTCTATTTCTAAGAGCTATCAGGGTCTTGCAGGGGAAAAAAAAATTTAGAACATTATGTATTGCTGCTCCATCTAGAAGCAGGCTGAGCTCCGCAGAGGCAACTGTTCTCTTCCCCTCCATGACAGCCAGGCACAAGGAGGTCAGAAACCCTTCCAGGGCCAGCAAGGAGAGTGCATCACAAGTGTAACATTTCCAAAGTTGCCTGCACCAGGGAAAAAATCCAGGTTTTATAAGTGATAAAAAGAAACTCTTTTATGGGCCCAGGGAGGACTAAGCAGGCTTTGTTCTACTTGGGAAACCACTAAAGGTTGCTGGATTATGAGGAGTAGCCAGAGGTGATGACACTTATCCTCTTAAGTCCTTTGCTAATTCATTTCACCAGGACTCTGAGCACTCCCTATGCCCAGTCACCTTTCCACAATCTGTCAGCAGTGACTTTCTCTGGGGACAAGTAACGTTTGGATTTTCACCGTGCTTAGTTTAACAAGGAGGGGACTGGGAATGATGGGACTAGTTTGGCCTAACACCTCCCTTTAGGGCTTGTCATACTGTTTTGCATATACAGTAAAAGCACAAGCAAGCAGCTACATTGCACTCTTAGTCTTATGGCATTAACTGTGGTAGCAATAAGAACTATGTAAGTTTTAAGATGGATAGATCAGCCCAAGCAAAGAATGTGTTATAAGCCAAGAAGGCAAAAGGTAGATTTCTCTGGAGAAAAATGGAGAATACATTTACATATGAAAATCTAATACACAGTGAAAAAGGAAAAGGGCATTACATAAATAATGATAGGGAAGAAATGAAAAATACATACTTTTAAAGACATTCTAAAAATGGTTTCCAGCGTCTGAAATCATGTTGCTCAGTCAAGCAGAGACCCAGAAGCAATGGGTACAGATCAGGCAGGCACACAGAGCTGTGACACGGAGACTAGAGGGGCACTCTAGAAGTCCAGTCACTCACAACTATCCTTTCCAGTTTCCTTCAGCTATAGAGTGTTGCAAAACTGTATTGTGGAGCATCTCTGTTAATTTGCCTTGACCTTTAATAATTTGTAAGCACTTGCAAGTGGCCACTGTCACAAGTGGGCTACTCAGCTAGAAAGAGTCCCGGAGTGACCCACTGCTGGTATGAAAGCAGAGCCCATATTGCTGGAAAGGAGCAAAAGCACATGGGGAAGGAGGAGTTCGCAATGGTGATGCAGGGCCCTAACATTCTGTGTCGCCCAAGACAACACACCTGTGGTATTCAAAACAAAATGTGAAGCTGATCTGAGAGGAACTTGGGGAGCAGCACATACTGCATTATTTTGTGCTCCAGCTCAGAACTTTTACCCTCTCAGCTGAAGAGCTGAGGTGTCCACTCTTCAGGACTGAACCCCAGCTGCTTACTTCTACCAAGAGCTGCTGTTTTGCCATGTGTATACAAAGATGGCACATACATTCCTCAGATCCTAACAGTGGCAATTGACAGCCTGCGCCTAAAGGAAATCTGCACAACTCTTCACCCTTGTTTCCCCTATGGGGACAAGTGAAGTGGTCATTTTCTGTTACTCTTGATGTGTGGAAACACTAAGCCAGCTTTAATGGCATCTTTTGGCTACTTCACTGATTTCTACTTTACCTGGTTTGCAGTTCATACTGCCTCGGTTTTATAGGCTTTTCCTTTCTTTCAATTCAAATCAACTATAAAGGTGCAATGCAGCTCTCCTGTTTGTACTCCAGCAAAGTGACCCATAAGACTCCTGTAGGAAAGCGGGGCACAGAGCCCACAAGAACTATGCAATACTGGTGTCACCCAGAAACGTAGCACATCTAAAACAGACAATCAAATTCCAGGAACGGAGAAGAAGAGTCCCATTATTTCAGTAAAGAGCTACTTTACATTTTCCTGGGGTTGCCTTCTACCATGAGAAAGGCAAGTGGCATTGAAGCCAGTTTGCTCTTCCTGAGAAGTGGCTACCTTTCCCCTAAAGCAAGGGTGAGCTCTCTGCTTGCTCTGGGTTTACACCTAAAGTACTGAACATCTAAAAGTACTGCACAAGCAAAACAAATAGCATGTGAGACAAGAGACAGTCTGCATCCATTTCCCCCTCAATACATGGAAGTTGGTGGTAGAGGCTGAGCAGTTCTTATCAGCGATAGTCAAAACTGAAACGAAACAGAAGCCCATTTGCGCAGCAAAGTCTGTAACTTCAGTCTGGACAGACAATGAGAGTAGGGACTGTATGCAACACCAGAACTACTTTTGGTTGAGCCATGAGCTGATCAGACTGGGGAAAAGAGGAATAGGAGTGATTTGTTAAATAAAAGCCTAATCTTTGGAAGGTCATATGGCCAAGGAAATGCTGTCTGCATCTGAATTTTCTCTCTGTGATTCCCAGATGAAAGTTGTGTATTACAAGTTGCTTCCAGTGGTGCTGGAGGGGACTTGTTGAATAACTGCTTGCACTGGACTCCAGCAGGAAAAAGCCCTTTTAATGTGATTTAATTTTTTGTCAAAAATGACCGTGTCGCTACATGACCTGCAAAAGTGCTGCTCTGCCCCTCACCAATGGAGATAGATCTGTTCTTTTATTTACACTGCATGATATCCAGGCAAGAAATAAGCCCCACAGATATAAATTAGGGCCACTCCCTGTCAGTACAGATATTCCACTGCTAGCAGCCAGGAGCACATGTCATAAGCCCCTACTTCTCCTCCAGAGAAAACCCTGCTGTGGAAATGGAGCCACACTGCAGATCATAAAGGTGATGGTAATTAGCACTGAGGAGGGAATATTCAGAGAGCAAACTGTCCTCACATGAGTCGGGCTGCCACAAGCAACTGGCATCTCTGCTTATGAAGAGGTAAAATTCCCCAAAAGGGCATGAAGTACATGTTTCCATCTGAAGAGCACAAGGGAGGAAAGTAAGGAGGATGTATAATCCAGGGCTCCTCTAAGCACCGAGGGGGTTTTGTTGTTGCCTTTTAATGAAGACAAAAAACCCCACCATTTCCTAAAGAATTCTATTTGGAGACTGTCTTATTGTGGAACCTACTTTGAAGCATATTAAGCTAAGAAGGAATAAGATGCTCTTGTTCCTGAGTAAGAATTGCCCAAGAAATGTTCTGTTGCACTTTACATTCACAGCCTGTCTCAGATGCAAATGAACTCTCAAGTGCCAGCAAGCCCTCAGACAGAAGCTCTCCCCAAGCACTCTGCAGCAATGGCTTTAAACTCTGGCAGCACTGTGACCACATAAGCTAATGTCAAGGTTCTATTTCCCTCATATCCTTAGCTATTATGAACATTGCCAGGAAGAAGAAGAATCAGAGTTCACATGTAACCAGGGGCAAAGACAGTCTAACTTTCTACCTTGAGTAGTCAGACTGAATTTTAACATCTTAAAAGGCAGATTTAACTTAAATAAACAATCTCTTCTACTGCATGAAATATACAGCTATCAGGAGGGAGGGATGCCAGTCAACATGTTGGACAAACTGAGACCCCAGACTGACATGCACATTGCAGAAGGGTTTATTTCAAAGCCGCTAGAGGGGTCTGTTAGCTGAGCATGGTGGTAGTCACTTCCCGGCTGCTATCTCCAGTGCAGGACAGGCAACCTTCCTGCAGTGAATTAAGGGTTCAGTTCCAAGGGGTTTCCAGCTGTGACCCAGGACAGTACAGTTAGCTGTTCCCTGCTTCTGCCCAGAAGCAAAAGGCAGACCCAGCTTTGAGAAGATAGTACCTGGGGGAAGACTAGGTCACAGCATTTTTCAGCTCCACTCTTGATTCTGTGACAGCCTGTTTTGCATTTGACAGAAGATGGTTAAAGCTCAGCAATGCTGAATGGCTTCTCCTACACCAGGAATTAGCTACCCTTCTGTTTGCACTTTGCTGTTATGGTCCTGCATACTGTTTTTTGTAAGGGAAATGGCCAAAACAGTGATCAGTGCCATTCAGGAGCCCCCATGGAAGTAGAGATTTAACAGCCATGAGAAATGAAATCTTTCAATGATGCTAGAAAGCGTTCCTTTTGGGTAGGTGGAGGCCCGGATGAAAAAGAACTTGCCCTGTTTTCATTGTCTGTGCCACCTAAAGACCTGGCTTATGCTTGTCTGTAACACAAGGCAGAGTCCAGCCTGGTAACATTTTGCATACAGGTTGCACCGCTGGCTGAAAAACTTGAACTAAAGTTTGTTCTAAGATCTACAGACTTTTCATTTCCTCCTTTTTTAGCTGAACACTGAAACAGATTTTTACCTTTATTTCTTCCCTTCCCCATGGTTTTTTTTTTTCCCTTCAGTGATAAAGTGACAAAAAAGCAAGTAGAAAAGAAAAAAAGAGAGAAAAGGAAAATAGAAGAAAAAGAACAAAAGTGAGCTTGCATGAAATTTCAAAGAAAGCTTTCTCTTTGAAAACCTGTGGCATTATAAAACCAAAACAAACTAATTATTTTTCATCCCTCTCCAATTAGTTTTACATTTACCAGAAAAGACTCAAAACCACAACCTCCAAATCCAAGCATGGATACCAGGGATGTAGAACCATTTGCTGATCATGTACTAAGTAGCTGTACCCTTGAACTACACTATAGAGCACATCTGGAAATTGTCTCTTAGATGTCACATCTGTCATTAAGGAACCAGCCTTCCTGGGGAGGGTGACTCTTAAGAGAGCTGTGTGCCACTGTTCAAAAATCACCCTAAATCCACACTTCCTGCCTACATAGAGTTTAATAACAGTTTGCCCACATGTTAGGGTCCCAGCTAAGCAGTTTGTGCCTACAATTCTTCCTAGATAAAATTAAGCAAGCCTGGTAAAGAATGTGCCCCCTTTTGGCTTTGGGCATGTGCCCCGTTACCCTTCTTCTCCATCCTCAGAGTCCAGAGAAGCATTGAAAGAGTAAAGACAACCTCGATGGGCTATTGTCTGGGGCAGGAGCCAGCCTTCATCCCAAGTCCCTTCTTACTCTCCAGACAAGCTTTATGCCTTTTCCTCTGCAAGCTGCAGAAGTCAAGGAGACAGGCTTCTTATAAACATCTACACAGTATTTGTGACAGGCACACACAGAGCACGTGAGCAATCTGTGCAGGGCAGAGGAAGAGTTTCACCCAGGTGCCCTTATGTCAAAGAGAAGATTCCAGTGGCCAAGTCCTCGTCACACATGAACGCTAGCTCCTCAGAGCAGCAGCTATAGCAATGCAGAAGGAGCAAGGAGGTAAGTGCAGGCCACCTTGGAGACAAAACTGAACTCAAAACACAATGAAAACAAAAAAAAAAAAAAAAAAATCAATTCAGCTGAACTGAGCCAGTGCAGGCAAAGTACAAAGGGTCAAGAAGACACAGCCGGAAACAATAGACCAGCAAGATTAATATCACTCATGAAGAAGAGCTGGGACACTACTGAAGGAGAATGGAAAAGGCTTAAAGAAAAGTATAAAAACTAGAAGAGGCTCCTAATTGTGAAGCCTGACATACCACTACCACACCTGCAGCATGATCAGCACCAATCTCACACAGTTCTACACTTAAAGAGAAGGTTTCATCTCACAACTTCAATCCCTTGAAATTAATGATGGTCACTTACTGGGAGCTGTTTATTTTTCATTAACAGAGCCATGCAATCTTAAGACAACCCCAGACTTCCTGTGGTCTTTACATCACTGTTCTGAGCTTTGCATATTCATGCTCTACTCTAATTCAATTGGGGTAGGACCTCAAGATTCCTGCCTGAGATTTTCCCACTAGCAACTAGATGCTCCAGCACAGTTTGACCCATGCATGCAAAGTCCAGTTTGGGGAAATCTGCATGCACTGTACACAGGATGCTCTTGGTGAGTTGAACTGCTGCACAGCCACAGACTCAGCAGGCAGTGTCATGAGCAATGTGTTAGCTAACACTTCTAGAGTGTTTGCTCTCCCATGTTGGCCTAGGGGAGATATGCTGCATGGGCACAGTACCACTCACTGAAAGTGTAGGACTTAATGCCCATGGTTATATAGAGCAATACACACAGAAGATGGCCCTGATATAACTGATAACTGGGAAGACATGGATCAACATCTTCAAAATCCACTTGGACTGCAATTTCTAGTGGCAAAACCAGTCCATATTATGGAAAGACAAATGACCATGAAGTTCAGCTGGACGACTATTTTCTTTTTCCTGTCCTCAGACATCAGCAAAGTGCCACAGTATGTTGTTACATCATGTGCTTTGTCCTAGAGGCAGGTCGGTTAGGGTTGAAGGAAATTATCTTTAAGCTAATCCTATTCAGAAGTATGAGAAGTCAAGAAACATCGCAAAACCAGTATGTTGAAGAGATTAATTAGGCAATCCCACTTAGAGACAAAGCCAATTTGCCTGCCATTATATAGCGAAGTCTTTTACAATTCTCCCTCTTGAAGACCAAGGGCTCCTTTAGCTTTTTTATATTGTAAAGAGGATTAGTTAAACAGAGGTAGTCAAAGGCCTGCCATGGGCAAAGGGCAAACTGAATCAAAGTCACTTGATATTTCTCAGCTGCGTAGGCAAAGCTGACATTGTCCCAGAAATAAGGAGTTACAACTGATCCATTCCTCCTACTGGAAGCTGCAAGATGAGCGAGCATGAAGAGCCAGGCTTGGGACTGAGAGCCTGCCCAGCAAGCACAATTTTCTACTCCCAGTACTACTGATAGGATGGAAGAGATGAGACAGCAACTTCTACTGTAGGTGGGAAGGGGGTCTTACAGTCACGCAACAGCCTTCTCTGCACATATCACACCTCCTCCCTCAGGGGCAGCCCGGATCTCCACAGCTCTAGAGATTCCTTCTGCCTTTTGCAGACTGACCACATACAGCCCCTCTACCTGCTCTGCCACCATCACATCATCTTCTCTTCTGTGCAAGGTTCCTTGGCACATCCAGCAAGCATACACAGTGAAATAGGAAGTCACATAACCCTGTATCCAGAGAACTTTAATCTCATTATAAATGCCCTGCAGCTCAGGAAACCGGGTGTGTAACCTCTCATACCTGTCTGACACCATCGCAAATTGATTCAAAACCTGTGGTATCCTGTAACAGCTAATGTCACTTTGGGTAGCAGAAATCCTTCTAATGGTCTATTTACATCAATACAATTTTTAAGAGGGGCATTTATTTTCATTACTCCAATATGGATGTTTCATATCCTCAGAACAACCTCCGTCTCTCCTGGGATACTTCACACTAAAATCCCATCCAGGAGATTTACAAGGGACAGACAATAGTGTTTTTCATGTTGCTTTAGAAGTCAAGGAGAGTGTGTTTCCCTTTGTATTAAAGCTTAGGAATGATGCACTTAAGAAAAAAAGTAAGTCTCAGTGAGAAGAATGAATGCAGTCTAACAACTTTTAGAGAGCACTGCACCTCATTTTATGTTTGGGCTGTTGAATTCTGTTGTCTTTGTCTGTTTTTCATCATTTGGTTTCCTGAACCACTATTAAAGAGATCATGAACTACAGATTCTGTTCACCATGTTCCCTCATTGCTTGTAAGTGCTAAGCTGCAGCTAAATGAGCAGCAGAGTGTTCCCATCCTCTCCTGCCACAACTTATGCATATCATCTTGTGTATGAAGAAAACCATTCATTTTATAGGAAGAGTTTGGTTTTTTTATTGACCATTAGGATGGAATTGTGCAATATCAGATGCATTTTCCTATGGACTGCAGCCAAAAAAGGAGATATGCAAAAGAATACAAGTATTGAAACGGAATGGAAGATCAGTGTCTTTGTACGTCTGTGGTGGCAAGAGAGTGCAAAACCGCCTTAAAGTGGAGCTTCTGTTCAGTTCTCTTCGGTATTAGCAATGCAGCACACAGCCTGGAACACTGGCAACAGACCCCACAAAGGACACTCCTATATCCGAGAGCACTAACAGGCCTGCTGCGTGGCCTTCTGCATTCAAAGATGAATTGCAGACTAAACCCTTATACATATGGAGACATTCACTTTGAGTCTAGAAGTAGCCAGGAGAGCATAAGTGCTTGCTTCCAGTCTCTTCCTTTGGCAGAGAGCACAGAAGTGAGACTTTGCAGCAATATAAAGTACATGTACAAGATCCCCACTCTGTATGGAGTCTGATTTTGTTGATTTTGTTTCCTCCTCTAGTAGGAAATATATATGAGAAGTTAAGATGACTTGGCTTTCTAGAAGGAAGAATACAATAGATAAAGTCATTCAGAACTGATGCAACCCATGCACTTAATCAGATTCAAATTCAGTCTGATATGAAGTCTGGCAGATGACAGCCTCAAGCTTTCAATGGCACCATTGTTACCACAACAGACTGGATTCAGTGTTTTTCTCCAGTACAGCTGCTGTTACCAAAAGCATCCCATACCAATGCCCATAGAACTTAGTTTCATTTCTTTAGGAGAAATTTATCCTCTGAAAACAGCTAGGTCATCACCTCTGTTACTTCTAAAAGGTTCTTTTCACATGTAAAGGCTTCATTAGCTTTATTTACACTTGCATTCAAAACATGCCCTGTCCTGTCTTTCAGTTCCTATCACTTATGCCCTAATGCTCAAAAGATTTATGCTTAGTGAAGGAAGCAGAAAATAAGCTTTTAGCCCTGACAGTTTATTCCTCCTCTTTCTGTGTAACAACAGACAAAGTTTGACTAAAATTCCAAGCAGGAGCAGCAAGTTTCAAAATTACTCTTCTCACACTCACACATACAACTGCCTTTCCCACAAACAAAAAACTCAAAACATACAATCACAGAATTGTTTGGGTTGTAAAGGACCTTAAGATCATCCAGTTCCAGTCCTCTGCCATGGGCAGAGGTACCTCACACTAGACCATGCTGCCCAAGGCTCTGTTCAACCTGGCCTTGAACACCTCCAGGAATGGAGCATTCACCACTTCTCTGGACAACCTGTGCCAGTGCCTCACCACCCTCACAGTGAAGAACTTCTTCCTTATATCTAGCCTGAACTTCCCCTGTTTAAGTTTGAACCTGTTACCCCTTCTCCTATCACTACAGTCCCTGATGAAGAGACCCTTTCCAGCATCCTTGTAGGTCCCCTTCAGATATTGAAAGGCTGATATGAGGTCTCCACACAGCCTTCTCCTCTCCAGGCTGAACAGCCCCAACTTTCTCAGCCTGTCTTCATATGGGAGGTGCTCCAGCCCCCTGATCATCTTCATGGCCCTCCTCTGGACTTGCTCCAAGAGCTCCTTCTTATGTTGAGGACACCAGAACTGCACACAGTGCTCCAAGTGGGCTCTCATGAGAGCATAGTAGAGGGGCAGGATCACCGCCTTTGACCTTCCCAAGTCCCACTCATGTTGTAGAGAGCTTCACTCTCTAACTCCTTCAGGGTTCCTGCAGGATCAAAATTGAAGACATTGCCTCCATGAATCATAGAATCTGTAGTATCATAGAATACCATGTTGGAAGAAGCCTCGAGGATCATCTGGTCCAACCTTTCTAGGCAAACATGACCTAGACTAGATGTCCCAACTCCATGTTCAGCCAAATCTTAAGTGTCCAATGTTAAGGAACCCACCACTTCCCTGGGGAGAATATTCCAATGTCTGATTGTTTCCATTGTGAAAAAATTTCCCCTAGTGTCCAACTGGAATCTCCCTAGGAGTAACTTGTGCTTATTACCCTTCCTCTTTTTCATGTGACTCCTTGTTAAAAGGGACCTTTCCTCTTCTTTGTAGCCACCCTTTAAATACTGGAACATTTTGGTAAGGTCTCCCCTGAACCTTCATTTCTCAATGCTGAACAAACCCAGTTCTTTCAGCCTTGCCTTTATACTGCAGGCTTCCCAGTCTTTTAACCATCTTTGTAGACCTTCCCTGGACTCTCTTCAGCCTATCCACATCTTTTTTGTATAGCAGGGACCAAAACTGAACACAGTATCCCAGGTGTGGCCTGATGAGTATCAAATTGGATAATGAGTTCTCCACTGTGATGCCCTTGTTGATACAACCCAGCATCCTGTGGTCTTTCTTTGCTGCAGCTGCATACTGTTCACTCATATTGAGCTTCCATCAGGACTCCCAGGTCCCTTTCCACAGAGCTGCCAAGTAGATCCCAGCTGCACTCCTGTATTATGTTTACCCAGGTGCAAGACCTTTCACTCATCCTTATTGAACTCCATAAGATTCTTGTTAGCCCACTCTTCCAGCCTATCCAGGTCATCATGCAGGATAGGTCTCCTTTCCAACATTTCCACTTCCCCACTTAGTTTGGTATCATCATCATAATTGGTCAGGGTACACTTGATCCCATCTTCCAGATCATTTACAAAGATATTAAGTAGAGTTGGGCCCCATAGCGATCCCTGAGGACCCCACTAGTGACATGTCATTGGTTTGAAAAGGAATTATTTACCACCACTCTCTGGTGCAGCCCATCACTGAAGTGAACTAGAAAACTGCCACAGCTTTAAGGAAGCATCTTGGAATCTGTATAGGAATAAAACCCTTCAGAGCACCTTGGTCACATAAAGAGCAAGATCAGTTACCCAGTACTCCAGTGAGTTACTGTGCAACAGCAGCACTCCTAACACAGCACTAGGAGACATTTTCAGGCAGTCTGTCTCCTTCTACCCCCTTCTTTAAACTTAGAATCAAAATTTATGTGCGAGTTTTCAGATTTCTTTTTTTTCCTGCACTCTGCTGGGAAGAGGTTGGGGGTTAAAAACACAGACCAAGAATGTTAACAGAAAACCAGGAGACATTGTCCAGTGTAGTCTGGTTTTTCATTTCATACCATCTGATTTAAGGGTGAAGTGAGAGGGAGCATTCATTTAAGCAGCAGTAATGAAAAAAGATTGATTGAAAAGTCATTTTTGCTCCATTTCTTATGGATAAGAGTCCCAGGTGTCTGTTTTCCTTATATTTTCTTTTTAATGGCTGTTCCCTATTCAGCCCATAAGCTTCAAGGTCAGCTTCAGGTCAAATTACACTTGGCACAAGATGCTCAGCATCTGCAAACCCAGCTATGAGATCCCTCTTCCTTCCCTCTTGCACTGGATCTTCCATTCTGGGCTCTCAGCCTGGCAAACTATATTAAAGTAAAACACTTGGGGTACAAACAGTCATTTTTTGCATTGATGTCACACAGGCAAATGTCTTAAAAAGATGGCAAATGGCATCCTACTAATAAAACATGCAAAGTCAATGAAGAAAGTAATGAAAGGAAATGCATGTCTAACTACATCTAGACATGCTTAAGCTTGCAATTATGGACTGCTTGTAAAAGCCAAAGCAAACAGGACAAACTTAAACATGGTAGTCACCACATGTGCCCTACAACCTCCCATGCACATGAATAGTGAGGGACAGTTGCTTATCTCCTACTAAACAAATAAAATCTAGCAGGCAACAGAAGGACATATGAGACTGTAAGAATGCCGAGTGGTAGGAAGGAGGGAATACTCTTATTGCCAGATATTGGATAAAATCCAGGCCTTCGGAAAGCTGGCTTATCACCAGTGTTTAGAGGGTAGCGACTGGAGGTATAGATTTTACGCATACATATTTGCACACATTACATACATATACAGGCATTATCTGACATCTGCTCCATCTGTAAGAGTTAATAATTTACTTGCCTTGACAGTATAATGTGGAAGAGGGAAAATAGCATGCATTTGCTTAAATAAAAATATGAGGGGGGAAGAGTGGAGGAGGTGGAAAATAAGGAAAAGTGTCTAAGAAAAGAAACCACAATTTCAGAAAAATCCCTCAGAAATCTGAACAACCCATGAGTGATGAGTTCAAGCTGTAAGATGAATTTGCACCTTTCTGTGTGGCACTATAAAAGCCTTCCAGGAGCAGCAGTAATTCCAGTTAGTTAGAAAATGGTTTGTAAGAGCTAAGTGAAAACAACAGTCTTCTTCATCTTAGACCCCACTCCTACTTACTCATCCCCAAACATGACACAAGCATCAATGCTCGTGATGACTGTCACAGCCTGAGGAGGAAAGCACCGTTCTACCTTTGGATGTAAAGTGCACTCATGCAAATATACTCTCTGGTGACTAACTCTTCATCTCTGTCGCTGAACTTTACAACAAGCAGTTAAGAACTATCATGAAAACTTCCTAAAAAGGCTAACCCGAAGCATTGTAATAACTCTTAAAAGACCAAAACAGAAAAAAAAACCCTCAAGGTTCTTAATCCATCTTTCTATGAAGAGGCCCTCTGGGGTATTTCCTGCCTTTTAAGGAAGGGAGCTGCAGCTCAGCAGCTGCACCATGTGTGAAATATTATAGCACTTGTTTTTAACTGCTGGATGAGGTGCCTAATGATTCTAGGGAGATCTGGCTACTGCTGCAAACACACCACAGCTGTAAGGAGACTAGTTGTGTATCCAAGTTTACGATACTTGTACATCTGCAGGAATATTGGGTATTTGTATCCAAAATACATTTTTCAGGTGGGTTCTTCATAATGGAATATGAAGAAGGATAATACAGAAACAGTACAGTTCTGAATAGGGAAATGATCTTATGGTCTTTTCCCACAGGAACACAAAGATCCTTGCTTAGATTTATTTTGTGGTAGAGTAAAGAACAAAGGATCGACAGACAGGACCAAGTATATCCTGAAGCATCAAGGCTAGGCAACTTGCTTCTCTGAGTATCATTCCAAATCAAAAAATGGAAGATATAATATGGAGCTTCTGTCGGGCCCCAGGAAGCTGGTGTCTGGTCTATACATAGCTATATAACTTTAGCAGCCAGTAGACCAAAGAGGTCATGAAGAGACTTCGTTACCTCAAAGGCAGATAGAAAACTGAGCAAGGAGTTAGTTACGAGCTTACAGCTTGAAAGAGGCAAACAGAGCCTGAACTGAATGAAACTCAAGATTTACTGATAAAATTAAGAACAAAAATAAAGCTTGTAACTCCTTATCTATTCCTCTGTGGGATGATTCTCCAAGCCTGGGCAGTCACAGTTCTGCTCTTCCATAAATATGATGCTGCTTGCACCTGGGGAATCTTTGGGATTAGCTGCCATATCTTAATACTTCAGGTTGTGAGCATAATCAAACATCCAAGAAGAAATCTCTTTACCAAGAAAAAAAAAAATCCTGACATGTTCCACATACACAGGGCTGGCATTTGGATATTAAATCTGCAACACCCAACTGCCAAAATACTTCCCAAGACTCCAGAAATATAACTCCTCATTGTGCCCTCACTTGACTGCCAAAGGGATCCTTTTTATCTATTCTTTTGGCCCTCTCACACAAAAGTTCCTAAAGATGGAACAAGCACCTAATTTCACTTTTGGCAATGCTAGAAAAAACACAGCAACGGCCTTGAAATGTTTGCCATTTCTACTTGTCTTGACACTAATTATACACACAAGGCAGCTTCATCTGCACTGGGCAGAATGGCTTGATGCACAGCAGAGTTCAGTGCCTTCAGATCCATGCATTTCCAAGCAAGTCAAGCGTGCATTACAATTGCAGTTACAGCAAGTTTCTGATGCTCTTCTCCAAGAGCAATCCCTCTTTTTAATTTTGCTTTTCCTTATCTCCCCCCTCCCTTTTTGTTTTAGTTTTTCCGACAAACCACAATGTTTCTCTGCGACAGTCAGAACATGACTTCCATCCAGTTGTTTCACCAGGCTAAGCATGCCACCCACTTCTTTGCATTCCTTTTTTTCCTCCGCTTTTGAATAAACTCTCCATTAACAAAATAAAACAACATCATTTACAAAGTACCGCCTCAGCAGCATGCCTCAGCCCTCATTTCACAGGGCTATGCCAGCAGCCACAGACAGAATCAAAGCATCCAATTAAAAATCCATATTCATTAACAAACATCGTGTGTACTGTAATGCCCTGCATTGACTATGCCACTGCAGGAGATGGGAAACTTGCTGGGTTTTCCTGCTCTCAGTCTGAAGCACTATTTTATGAAAAGAAGGGGTTTACCTTTGTTACTCCACAGGCCAACAGGAAGAGGCCCAGCATCCTATTAGCTAATTGGGCTAGGGCATCAGAAGTGACAGCTGTTGACCTTTTGCCTTAGAGAGATGCCAAACATGGGACCTTGCCAGAATGAGAAGCACACAGAGAAGAACATGAAGCTGGGCCAGACCTTTCCCACTGAGGTCTTTAGGTACCAACAGGGCCAGTCGCAAACCAATCCACAGCATAACAAGTAGCCAACGTCATAAACTCTGCATATGCTTGATTGATGCAGCTCATTGGCTTGGCAGGGCCAGATCCAAGCTGATGTAGTAAATTAGCATATTGCCTTGGCTTCAGGGAAGTTACGTTGATTTACACCATCAACAATTTACCACTGCAGAAAGCCACATACCGTAAGTACAATATTTCAGACCCATACAATGGAGTTATATGAACACATGCCAGGATTATTTATTTATTTGTACCCACAAGCCTGACATTTACAACTCTTTATAAATACGAGCTGGGCAATTTGCTTGCTATTTTTAGCAGGAATGCTTTGTGCAGGGAACAGCTGTCAGCCACTGGAGCTGTGCTCCTCAGAGCAGCAGCTTCAGACAAATAGAGGCCTTGGAATTATATTGGAGCACAAGGGTCATTGCTTTGTGGTGGAAAAGCAGCTGAAGATAGTAGACAACAAGAAAAAACAACCAGTTAATATAGAAACACTCCCAGAGCTTTTCCAGCCTATTTTCCTAAGAAAAGGAGGCTTACATGATCACACTGAGTACGTACAAGTGTGACTGTCAGTTCTTCCCCAATAGCTTCAGAGCCCACTGTCCAATTCTGATGAAGTTCAGCAAACAGTCTCTAGATATCTTAGATATTTCTACTGCCTCCAGGTAGAGGTAGAGGTGAAAGATTCTGCTGATAATCTCACTGTGGGAAAATGTGAGCTCAGACTTCCAGCAGATCCAAACCTATGCAAACACAATACACACATCAACAGGAAATCAGATCTCAACAGATCTGCAGTCTTCATGCAGACACTCACCTTGGCACACAAAGGAAGATGGCGTTTCCCCAGGGTGGACCCGTGCAGTGATAAACACCACTTTCTGTTCAGCCCCTGGACGAAGGTTCACTGCAGCAAAAGGGGGTGGTAGGGGACAGAGGGGAAGAGAGAGATAAAGATCCTTAAACAGAGTCCCATGTGTAGGAAAAAAAGAGCCATTACTTTTTAAGGCATATCCTTTAATTAAAACTGGACATACATCACAAATAAGCACAGTCTATAATTAAAGGAGGCAGTATCACTGGGTATCCCATACCAGGCCATATAGCAAACAGCACAATGGCTGCATAACTAATGGCATGCAGCCAAACCTGCAACAGCAAAGTTAGCTCTTTTTTCAAAACCCAAGACTTACTACAGTGAGTTTAACTGCACTATAATTGCTCTCTCACTTGTGATAAATGTTCCCCTGGGGGGATAGGAACAACAGTGGGGGTCCATTCACACGTTAAGCCAATTGCACCCTGCATTACACTTGATACAAGCCTTAACAGTGCCCAACAATGGTAAAGTGCTAGCAAATGACATTTATTAGGCTTTGCTTTGGGGGATTTGAGGGGGTATTTTATTATTATTTTTTAATCTCTTAACTATTTGGAACTGCATCTGCCTTGACTGAAAGAGATGCTCAAAACCAATAAAGCATGGAAAAGTGTCCAGGATTAGCTTCTCCAGTGAGGGTATGAAAATCTGCCAGGTCCCCTTCAAATTACAGATAGGTGGGAGACTTAGATCCCAACTATGCTGAATTTATATGGGTTAATCCCTCAGCACTGAACCCACACTATAGCCATTTGCTTTAGCTGTAAACTACATGGGTTAAGCAGGATGATTTCCCTGTTTGTGCAATGACTGCATTTAATAAAGAGGAAATAAAAATTACACTCTTTCAAAGTGGGTTCTGGGAATTTTAAAGACCATAAGAGGTCAGGACCTCAGTTAGATGTCTTATCTAGCTCTGAACACACACAGCAGGGGTAAATACTAAACACAGCAGGATCCAATTGCTACAAACAGTTTAAACCTTCGTTTTGAAATATAAAGTTTACATACTAAATGGAGACTAGAAACCAAATCCAAGCCTTTCTTTTTGAAGTTAGTAAGATATGTTACATGCATACCCAAACATTGACTTTTAATTTCAAGGATGTTTGGGAGGCCTCAAGACCATAACTGAGTTATTTTGTTAATTTCCTGAACTCTTAGAAACGCGCAGCTTCCCCGGTGGTAAATCCACCTAACAGCACCACAGGAATAATCAATACGGTTTTGGTTGTTCTCTGGAGACAATCTCAGCAGGTTTTTTATTTCCTTAGCCTCCCTAAACGTCCTACAGCTGCTCACCCTGTAACTCAGCCATTCATTTGTTCTTTCATACTCCAGCTTCACCACTCTGGTGTTTTTGAGCCTCAGAGGCAAAGAAATATAAGAAAGAGTGTCTCTGACAAACATAGCAGCTGGTGGGGTCAATTCTGTCTGCAGAACACAAGTGGGAGGCAGCAAAAAGGAACACACTACCTTCAGTTAGAAGTGATGACCACCCCACATCATTTGCATTAACATCAAGTAGTGTGGGAGGAAGGAGATAAATCAGCAAACCAGCTTTAAAGAACAAAAGGAGAAGGCTGGTATCACTTTCGAAAGAGGAGAGGAGTTTTCCTCCTCTCTTGGAAAAACAGCATTAAAGGGACAGAGGCTCAGCACAGAAGTGATGCTCAGCAACATGACTACCCACTGTTTGGAGCTGGAACAGCTTCTTGCTTAGGAAATCTTTTGGACAGAAGATAAGTTTGGGGGTGTTTGTGGCTTTGGCTTTTTTGTTTGTTTGTTTATAATTACACTTTTATTATTTATGCTTTACCCTTCATAACAGTTATTAAAATCATTAGTCAGTTCATTCTCCTCTGGAACTGAAGAGGACTTTCTCAATTTAGGGCTCACTGCAAAGCTGCTTGGAGTCAATGGGAGGTGCGTTACAGGCTGGTAATCAGGACATCTCTTGCACACTTCCCTGGGGGATGGAAGAGTACCAAATTACCACCCTTCACTCAGTGCCAAGCTACTTCACTCCACCTTGGTTTACAATCCCCAAAGCATCACTCGATTTTCAGCCAGTACATCTGCAGAGTGTGAATGCACAACCTCGCACGTACAGATCCTTCCACGGAGGAAAGTGTGAGGGGAAGGGAGAGGCAGAGAGGAACTGGTTTGAACTGACCACAACCCCGTTATCCATCCCTGACACCACTGGGGATGAGGGACAGTGGGTTTCAGAAGAATTGGAAGTGAAGTCAGTCCTGGGAAAACCAAGGGTGGAAATGTGTTGTTTTAATTTTTCTCTTTGCTTCTCACTATACAAATCTATTTTAATTAGCAATAAATTAGTTTTTCCCCCAAATCAAGTCTGCTTTGCGTACAATGGTAATTGGTAAGTGATATCCTTGTCTTTACCTTTACCTGCTTTTCATCTTACCTTATCTGGACACAAAACTTTTCTTCTCATTCCTCCCCCCCCCCGTCCTGTAGAAGAAGGAGCATCTGGCTAAGGTTAAACCACCAAACCCATAATGGAAACCAGAACTACAAAACACCATTTCATATTTTAATTTAAATGTTGCATTGAAAATGCATCCTATTTTCTACTTCAGGATTGAAAAGATCAATCAAAATTAAATTGATTAGAAGTGTACAGCTTTGCTTAGTAGATGCCAAAAGCGCTTCAGCAAAATGACACAAAGGCACGCTCCATTGAGCCACAACTTTGCGAGTTATGGAAATGGAGAGAAATAGTCTGTTGTGATATCCCTTCTACCCTTCCAACTGCTGTAGCAGTGAATCTTAGAAACAAAGCTATTTGATGGAAAAGTTTTCCTAGGGAAGAAAATTGTATGTTTCTGGAATTATTTCTTTTTCATTTTCTCTTCCAGAAAGCATCTTGAAGACTGAACTAAACATTTTGTTCTCCCTCTGAATGCTACTGCCACCATCATCATTGATAATAATATTTGCCTTGACTTCAGATTCCAACTGGGATCTAAACAAACTACCACTGAGTGTTATGTGCTCGTAGCCTGCTACTCACCCACCAACATTCTGTTGCTCTGCTGCAGAGAATTCCCTCAGGCAAAGCTAAAGATCTAAGGTGCTAGTGAGAACAACATTTACTTCAACATCTCTTCTGGCTCTAAAGCCACCACAGTGGTCATAAACACCAACCGAATGTCATACTGAAACACCAACCGAATGTCATACTGAAAAGAAGCCCTGTTAGCCGCAAGCAAGAAGCTCAAATCTCTCATTCTGAATTTCACTTCAGCTATTTGGCCTTCCACTCATATTCCTTCCTCTCTAATGCTATAGCATGTACAAGCCAACCACTTAAAGCAATCCCACTGGAAACAGTCCCCCAGCTCTCATCCAGGAAACAGTGATTTCCACTCTTGGTTACATATCACACTAGTGTCACTAAAACAGGGTCCCACAGAAAACATTTTCTACTAAAAAAAAAAAAAAAAAGAACAAAATCTAAACCTTCATGGGAAGACAGCAAATTCTCTTAGCCATCTTCATGCTGCTATAAAGCCATGAAAACAACTGTATTTGTGTGTAGTAGCTTAATAATAAGTATCTGGAAATTTTCTGCAGAAATATTACTATCAAAATGGAATGCTGTAACAGAACTGAAGTAGAACTTTGCTTAACATCCATGACACCATATCAGACCAGAAACGGACTGCAGAGAGATTGCAAATTTGTGGTTTAAGTCTTGTAGCCATGGTATGGTAGTGATGCAAGTTCACAAAATACTACTAAGGCTGATAGTGAATGAAAGATGAGCAAGTCTGACCCTAGAAGTCTGCTTCAGAAAGCCTTAACTCACACCCACCAGGAGAACTTCAAAGTGAATTCCATTCCTTTTCAGAGGACTTCAAAGTTAGGACAAGGTGCTGTGAAAACCTTGCCTTTCTCCCCTCCAACATTTCACCCCATATATAGACCAGAGGTTCAAATCAGAAGAAATGGAAATCCATTACTCTAAAAACATATACCCCCAAAATAATTTGATTTAAATACCCACATATATATTCATGAAATACGTATATCCATTGCAAATAAATTACATACTGTCTTCCCTTCTCAGGTACTTTGCAGTATGAGGTGGGCTGTTGCCAGCATCTTAAATTCCAATCCCTGTGAGTTAATGACTCCACAGAGGAAATCAAAAGAACAAAACTGCATTACACTTCACTGCGCTGCCTCAGCTTGTCTGTTTCCAACAGAACTGTAACATCTGTGTTGAAAGCAAACACTAATGTCGTTGCTGTCCTGACTGCCTAGTCTCTACACATTAACTTGCTTTAACAAATCAAAGCCAAGCAGCATTTACTGTAGTCTAGCTTTTCCTAAGAGATCAGATTAGCACCGAAATCCATTTATTTTTGTTACTTCTGGCCACAATTGTCATTTCAGGTAAGAGCACACATCTCAGCAACACAGTGCAAAAGCACCATTTTTGGTCGTTACCAGATGCCACTGGACTTGGAGTCAAAACCACAAGCTTTTCTGTCTTGCTTTCTTATAGTTGGCTTGAGTGGTACAAAAAACCACACTGGCACAGAAGGTAAAAGTGATGCCATTTGCACCACAGATTGATGAGCAAAGACTGGACTACAGTTTCTGACAGTCAGACACCTATTTCTATGCACTTTTACCTGGAAAAGGAGGCAGCAGTATCTTGGCTCCCATGCAAAATCCATGGAAGGTCAAGTCTGCATAGGGGAAGCATTGCTACAATGTGCCCTCATTGCTCATTGACCCTCTTCACTTCCCACCATGTTTAGATAGTCCCATCTGGAGCACAGAGGAGTTCTGTTCACTTGTGCATGCACATTCTACCCAGTAACAGTCCTGCATGCGGTGCCCAAAACTGGATCCAAACCTCTCAAGCCTGGATTTTCATTCAGGTTGTGGCCCTGACTCTGTTAGGTGCTTAAATATGTGATTTCTTTGACGGACTTCTATTGTGTTTAAAAATATGCTTAAACATAAGCATTGGCATAAGAGTTTTGCTGAATTGGGGCCATTTAGCAGGAAGCCTGCTTCTGAGATCATTGTCACAATGTTTTAAAGTTGGAGATTGTGCAACTATTATCCTTTATTGCCCATTTTATGCCAAAGTCTCTCTTTCTTTTTACATTCATCTTAAAAGCAAAGCTATTTTGGAGCATTTAATATTATTTAATCTCTTTACTCTGGCAGCATAGAAATTAGAGAGACCATTACAATGGTCTTGTGTGTGTGTATGCTTTATTGATGTATATGCTGACCTAATATCAAATTGATTTTGCTCAGCTTTTCTGCTGACCATGGAAAAATGCAAATTGGGTATTATATTTGCACACTAATTTTATTGGGCCCCTGTGTCTTCATAAAAAGATAAAATTTGGGCTAATAAAAATAAAACATTCCTGGTGCTAATATAGGCAAATGTTTATGTAGGCAGGTAACAAATTGGTTTGCCATTTAGGGGAACATAAAGAGCACTAAAATCATCTTTAGGCAAAATAGATTGGTGGCTTTTGCTTAGCTTTTAGCTTTCATTTGCAAAATCAATTTAATGTAGCACAGTGTCTCAAAGACAGGGTGACACAGGATTAAGACATTCATTGTATTCCCCCTGCATAACTCCCCCCTTATTCAGAAGCCCTGGGATTTGGGTTTGCTCTTGTTCAAAACAAATTAAATATATTCCAGCAGAAAAGGGAAAAAAGGAACATTTTGACTTAGGCCATATGCAAGCATCCTACAGGGACAAACACAGGGGGAGGGTAGGAAAGTGGGACTCAGTGTTCTGAAGGTAGATGCTGAAAGAGTTATCAACACTTGTCAGTGCCACCAGGAATCTGAAAGTGTAGTACTTGTATGATCTCCTTGCCTAGCTGTTGCTTTATTCCTCCTTTTCTTCCTTCTTTCTCTGTAACAATGCCTCTTGCATCTCTTTAACAGCCAGCAATCTCTGCTGGAATGCAGCTAAAAGTGAACTTTGATGACAGTTTAAGTAGATGGGCATATATCAACAGCCTAACTTCTATTTATTGAAATGAGTTGACCTGTTTAAATCCCAGAGCAGGCACTATTTCTATTCAGCTCTTGGTTTCCATTCCCTCCTTCCCCTTCCCTTCCTCAATTGCAGGGTAGTTTGGAGGGGTTCTATGCAGTGGGAGGTTACATAAACAGTTTTGATGTTAATACTTGACTTCATTTTCAACTTAATAGCCCAGCAAAGAGATCTGACTGTAAAGCAAAAGGCCAGAAATATCTTCTGGTAAAATTATGCTGAAGCATAGATCAAACAACACTGCAGAGCTATTTGCAAAATGAGAAATGGCAAACAACTACAGAGCAAGATTCCCCTTACCTCCCAGCCCCACTTGTTTGTTTTTAATCTTCATTTCATCTTGGAAGCAACTATTTTTCCATTTGGGCTTTCCGATACTGGCAGCTTGCTACACTTCTGAGGCAGCAAAATTAACCACATGCAAAACCAAAGTACACTCACATTTTTCCTCTCTCTTCATTTCCACTAACAAAATATACTCAAAAAATTCAGAAGTGTTGTTTTCAAATTACACAAATGTATTGGAACATTGGAACATAGAGTCCTATGAATAAGAATAGAAATCTGGAATATGAACAGCATATTATTCATCCTCAAATGGCCAAGGTGATGACAACTCACAATTAAGAATGCAGACAGTAGCATTTAATGTCATCTAACTGAATCACTGTCATATCATAACAGTTTAGCAGGCAGGTCCCCAGCCTGCTTTCTTTTTCCCTCTCCTGCTTTGCTATTTATAAAGTCAGGTTGGAGTGTAGATCAACCCTTCGCCGTCCAGAGACGGGAGGCAGGCAGCAAATTATGGGAAGGCTAAGTGGTACATCAAATGTGTCTCCTCAAAGCTATATATCATCTTGTTAAATTTGATGTCTAATCCCACAACCCCAGAAATCGTTCCCAAAATCCCAGAAAATGCATGTGCCCTTCAGATGATACAGAACAAGAAAGTAAAGTTTACCTGCAGGGAAAAGAAGAAAAAAGAAAAACCCATCAAGCCAAAAACATTCTAGCTGCAATTTGCTAAAAGTCTTCATTTTACTTGTGTCTTTCAATGCTGTTTCTGTAAATTCCATAGATTTAGAGCTCACCATTTGCATTTGAATACATGAACTCTGATCTACAGTACTCATCTCTTATTTTTTTACCTTACAGTGGTCAACATCAAATTACAAAATGAATAAAGCAAAACACATTCTATTTATCTCTGTTTTTCACTAGATAGAAACACAGTAGCTTGCATATGTAGCAGCACTTCTCTGATTACCATCAGTGACAGTAATAAAGATCTTTGGCCATTCCACAGGGTTCTCTTAATTGAGCTCCACAGCCCCACATCAGTGAAGATAAGGTAGAAACACTAAGGAGCTGCCTGCAGCCAGAAAGGGAGCAGGCCTCATTTTTAGGGATGGAATTGACACTTAGTGGTACCTATCTGGCTCTCCCTTTTCACAGCTATCCTCCCCCTCTAGAAACGCTCACCATCCCTGTCACCTTCATTTTATACAAAGGGATAGAAATAAAATATTCAGATGCAAGACATTTCTACCTGCAATGCCGCAGTAACATGGGTATCTTTTCAGTTTGTCTTAAAAATCCAGGTATTCAAAAGATAGTGCTAGAGCCTGTTATAAAGTAATTCTCTATCAGCTCTCTCCAGTGGAGAAGGCTATGGCAACATTTGTTTGCTACAAGTATGCATGGGCTGAAAGATAAGACAATAATTTATGTCAGAATTTCAGCCAAGATAGCAAAGAGGGAATTACCAGCCACTCACAGTCCAGCAGTTATAGGAGCAGCCAGGACACCTTTGTTCTGTTCTTTCCAGTTCTGCTGTGGATTTGCCTGTGATTAACTTCAGCGCTCAGCTTTTCCCTTATAAACAAAAAGGAACAGAACCAAGAGACCCATTACAAGCCGCACTCAAAACTCTTTGAATTTCCTTGAGATGCATAGCCACATCCTTGCTTTCATCATGGATCCTTTCAATGCAGGCATGTTGAAAAAGACACCTGTAGCTGCCATGAGATGCAGCTCCAGAATCTGTCAGTCCAGCATCTCTAACTTCTCAAGGCCAATGGATAAAATAGGGAAGGAACAAGCTGCTAAACAACATCCAGAAATCAAGGAAGATGTTTCTGGGAAGCTGGGAAACTGCAACTGGAAAACCTCTACTCACTAGGACCATGCCTCATACTCTTCAATTCAGCAACAGGCAAAAAGTACAACAGGATCAGAACTAAAAAAAAGGTGGAGAGGCATGAAATGGCGGCCAAAGCTGGACAGATACCTATTCAGGTATCCTGTTCTATTTAGGGACAGGTCTCATTCTAGGGGGCAGAAAAAAGTGAAAAGCAACCAAAGTTGTAGCCAGCTTGGCTAAAGACTCCAATCTGGGGGAGCAGTGAAGAAGTACAACCGATACTGTCACTGGATTCACCTCCTGTATTCCACCTTTTAGACACTGACTAGAACAACGTGAACCCTTCTTTCACATTCTTCCCAAACCACTAAGTATAAAGAAGTGGGAACACCTCACACTCAATCACAGGGCACAGGAGATTGGGTTTGTTTTTTTTTTCCCCTGCATTGGATCCTCTCTGGGAGGAAGGAGGGGGCTGACAGGGTTAAGCAGAATAAAGCCCCTTCAGTGTACAAGACCTGGCTTGAAAGCAGTGATCCCAGGCAGGACATGCAAGTTTTTCTGAAAGAGGTTTTGCCCTTTACTGAACAATGACAGTGTGTACTTCAGTAGCTGAACTAGTGGTCATTAAAAAGCAGCCTGCTGAAATTAGATTCATGAAGAGCAGTGCTCCTCAGAACATGACACTGACCTCTCCAAGAAGAGACAACACTCTCTTTGGAGAGAGGCTTGAGCCCGCAAGACAAGAAAAAGATTTAGGTAAAGAGACTCTTCTCCACGTTCACAGCTTGCCCTAAACCAAAATTTGGACCTGAACATGCAGCACCAAAAAATTAAGATGCTCAGCAGAGGGCCTTACACACCAAATTCGAACTTTAAGATACCTCAGCAACATGGCTGAGTCGAAATACCCTCAGGGCTGGAGCACATACATCCCCTAGACTAGCCAGAAAGAAACCCATCTTTACTGTAATGTTAGACATTGTTTTCAAATCAGGATAAGAAACATGCTATTAATGTAAGGGGGATGGCAAAAATGGGGTGGAAAGCAAGTGGGGCAATCACTCCGGGACACACTGCCAGGCCCTGCTTTTGTTCATTGATTCTTCAGTTTTTAATCACAAGGATGTGATATCAGGGGGACTGCTGGAGGAGTCTCACCAGTCCTAAATCAGCTTTAGTTATGTGCATGTATTCCACTCACTCTTGACTACGACTCTAGCATCAGGAAGCATCACAGACATGACCTCAGACAGAAATGTGCTAAGAATATTTGATCTGTACCAGGTATCCTGCAGTCAGGCAGAAGAAAGTCCTACCACACCCTTGTCCTTTCCTTCAGAAGAAAATAGTGAGATGCATGCCCAGAGACAGGGCACTTCCTGTACTCATTAAGGGCCAAGAATTAAGTGAGCTGCCATTCTTATTCAGATGCTGCTTACGACATTTTCCCCTCTGTTGCAAAAACAATTATCTCAAAGATGTTTAAATTCCACCTGGACACATAAAACCTCCTCCCACTCTTAACCAACCTGCCACGTCTGTCCTCTGCCTTACATCAAACCGAGAACAGTTCCTCTCACAGACATGATTCTTCTAAGATCTCTGTAAGAACCACATAACCTTCACAGGCACCCAAGTATCTACCAACCCTAATTGTCCTTTTTGTCCTATAATTAGCCAGCAATAAATTCCAGAGGTGCAGTCAATCAGTACAGCTTGGTACATATGTGAAAACACATTTTGTTGTCTGCATACATGCACACTGGAAGGCTGGGTGAGCTTTGTAAAACCCATCTAGTCAGCAAACTGTTAAAACCAATTTATACACACACGAACGCACTCTCTCGAGGCAATAAGCCTATGGAGAATTTTAATTACAGTCAAAGGAGCCTTTAAAAGTGAAGGGGGAGAAATCTAGCACAGCAAGAAATAAATTAATAAAAACACGCTCCAAGCTGAAGCTCAAGGGGATCGCTCTCAGTCATCATTTATTTAAAGGATGGGATACGTCAAAGATAGGAATGTCAAGTGGGAGATGCTGTGAAGCAGCAGAGGACAGAAAAGGGGCTGATGAACTGCACATCACAGTTTCTGTAGCAGATCATTTTTTTGTCACACAGGTCATATTTGCAGCTGGCCACCTGCTGCTTGATATCCACTGCCTCTCAAAGTTAGTCACTAAAATACCTGTATTCACTTTCACATTTGATTTGAGAAGACCTTTTAAGACCATCCTTATCTGGCCAGCATCCAAGTTCTGTGCAAAAACTATTCCATCGTCTCTCCCTGAGGATATTTTTCTTGGTTTTCAGCCAGCAATTTCCTTTGCTGAATTTCAATCTATATCCTCACTTGCCTCTTCCCTCTGTGTTTATATATTTTTTTAAATGCCTTAATTTTGTATGCATTGTTTTAGCCTTTGCTCAGGCCACAGACTATTCCAGAAGAGCTAACTGACCCTTTCAGATGAACCCTTCAACACAGGCACACCACAGATCTGCTCAATTCCCATGTCCTTATGATATTTTCATAGAGCAAGTTTCAGTGCTCATATGAGAGCCGGCATTCTGCTCTTCACCTGTCATTCTTGCAGCCACCAGTTCATATTTTCTAGCCTTTTCCACAGCACAGGGAAGAGATGTCTTCACTTGAGGCCAGATGCAAACAAGCAGTGTAAGCAGTGTAACATTGCTTAGCTTTAACAACTCCCAGTAACGGCTGCTAGAACAAGCTCTCATCACCTCTGCCTGTCTTGTGACAGCTCACTGGGGTGTAAGATGCTTGTGTGGATCAGTGTCCTCAGCAGCCTCCTGGGTCTCCAGCCCTGTATTCAAGTGAATATAATGCTTCTAGTTGGTGCTCTGTCAAAAGCCTCCCAGCACCAGATGCAAATGAAAGTAATCACCCATTATGCTGGAAACCCATGTGTGTCTGATCCTCCGACTACAAGCATTATGGAGATCCAATATTAACCGCATATCTTAATACCCATCTCATTTACAGTCTTGCACTGCTTCTTCTCTGCCAGTCGGATCCCTTGGTGGAAACAAAAACTTCATGGATTGATAAGATCCCACATCAGTTCCCATGCAAAAACATGGAAATTAACTAATTCCAACATAAAAGAATACTGAAATTGTTTGAAACATCAATAAGTATATTTATTAGTGAATATAAATTGAATTATGTCTTGCACTTTCCCATTAAAATCCAAAAAACAATACCCCTGTCTTCATAGAAAGAAGGTTGGAAAGGTTAAAAAAAAATGAAGAAAGTCAAAGTCATTACATTCCAATCAAACTTGATAAATATGTAAATTACAGCAACTAAACAGTTGGCTTTGACAAATGACTTCCACGTAATGGATTTTTCATAGTAATGAGGCTACAGAGCAATTGTTTTTTTAAAGCCTTACATTTCTCATTAATACAAAGTGTGAGTCAGTGTGCACAATGGGGATATTTTCCAAAAGTATTAACAGGATGGGGGAAAATTCAGACAGCATTTGACATCACAGAGGGATGCCACAGCCTGAGATGGTGTCATTGCTTCCATCAGCATTGACACATTGTTGACTACTCTTTAATTAAGTGGCTTGAACTCAAGGAGCTACTCAATGCCAAAAGAAGCATAAAGCCTAGGACTTTGGCACTTGCAATTCATCTGTGATATGTTTATCCATCCAACACTATCAAAGATGCCAGCTGTATAGACTCAAAGAGACCTACAAGAATAGAAAAGGGTGCAAGAAAAATCACTTCAGTGACCTTTAAGAAACTTCCCTGCCCACTGGTGTCTTCCTGCCTCATTCAGTTTTTTGACATTTCAAAGCATGTCAATCATCATGGCATCTGTGCACCTCACTATCTTTCTAATGTAGGTTGGACACTATAGAAATAAGGATTTGTGCAGGAGGATGACCCTCATTCATAGGGTACTGCTTTCAGTTTCCTTGTCACAGTCCTGAGAATAGCCTGGTATTCAGTAAGGCATCTCATAGCTTCTTACTCTAGACTTCTGCTTCAGTTGCTGCAACCTATTTTGGAATGTCTGAAGGACAGCACTGAAGGTGATTTAAGCCATCATCAGCCTTTGAAAACAAAGGAGCAATGGCTGCAGTGAAACTGTCTCCAGAAACACAGAGCCTTCTTTGCCATACATTCAGCTTTAGCAGAGCCTCACCACACAAGGTTGTGGGGGTGTTGTCCCATTTAGTGCAGACTGTTGGCAATCAAACAGCCACTTACTGCTACCAGTGTGACTGTATTTGGTTGACAACATTCAGTGGTCTACTCAATTCTTCAGCAAGAGGGGTTTTTCTGCAGACATCTTATTATAGCTACAGAAGCAGTGTTATTTTCTCCCATCCTCATTTAACTAGAAAAATACAGGTTAATTAAAGAGGGGGGAGTAGCAGAGAAGATTAGTCCATTTCCTCATGCTCCTCCTCCCCATCCTTTACACCATCCCATACAAAGCCAAATTACCCTGGTGACAACAGGGCTCAGTCCACATATTCGGCATGGTAGAGAAGTTCCCAAACAGGTACAGGGGAGGTTTCAGTATGCGTGCCTGTGTCATTTGATACAACTTTGGCTGCTCAGTCCTTTTTATTTGAAGGAAAGGCATATACCCACGTCCCTTCACTATAAGGAATTTTGCTACCTGGCATTTGAATTCCTGAGCCAAGGCTACTGAACTGAGCATATATTTATTCCCACATACTCTCGGTGCACCCAAGGGTCGGCCAATACAGGGTGACAATAGATCAAAGACTATGCTGCTGATTTTAAGTTATTTAAAGTAAAAACAACCCTTGTCACCCCAATCTGTTGAAAGTGTATAAGGGTGAGGAAGGGAAAGCACAGCCAAGGGGAATGTCAGCAGGAAATAAGAACAGAGGAGGTGGAGAAGACTGTTCATACTTCTTCTAATAAGCCTATAAACCCTGGCTATATCTCTGCATGCATGCATTTCTTTTGCTGATATAGAACGCATACTCCATGTAATGCTATTCTTGTGAGCCAGGAAAATCTGCATGTAGTACAGCAGGAGAATGCTAATGACCTTCAGCCGAGCTGGAATCCAACGCTACTTCTCTTTATCAAAGGTAGACTTCAGAGCAAGCAGTCAACCTTGGCGTTTCTCATAGAGTTAAAAAATCAGTGAACACAATATGACCACACACATCCCTGTTTGTGCTAAGTGTCCCCCAGTTGCACAGGAATTGATAACCCCTCCCAAATATCCCTCAGGCTACAGCACAGGTATTTTTCAAGCAGCACTTTGTCAGTAAGAGAAAAGCAATTTCAAGCCCATTCAAGTGATGAACACTTGAAGCAAAGATGGGTTAAAAAGCTCAGCCAACACAGGCTACTAAATCATTGACATAACTGCCAGCAAAACATCTGTATTCCATCTCACCACACCTGTTCCCACCAGTCTGTGGGGACAGTCCCTTCTTTGTCTGACCCACATCTCTGATAGAAGCCGTGTTACCCAAACATACTGTTAAAAACATTTGAGATATTTAGTGCTATTTCAAATGAAAGAACAACTAATAGAAGTAATCCAGACAGGTGGAAAAAAACAACAGCAATTGACAGTCTTTACACTCCTGCCTTACCAATAAATGACAAAAAAGCTTGATTTGAATGAAAAGTTAGGTCAGCATTTGCAACGACTGTCTTCTCAGTTTATGAACCAATGTAGAAGAAAAGGAGAACAGATTACTCCTAATTTGCTTTATCTTTGCATTCCTGATCTATTGATTATAATAATTGTAAGAGCTATCTTCCCATTAGCCACAATTATTACCATACAGACAGCATGCAAAAGTCAGTGGATTTAAGCAGTTTTGTTTCCAGAGTGCTGGTGTATTGCAGTCCTGCACATTTCAGAGGCAGAGAAAGAAAAAAAGAACGCTTCCATGCCATTAAGTTCAAGCAGATTTTCTCATCATTGCAGAATTTAAACTTTCAAACCCGTCATGTCCACACCGATAACATTTAGGACTGAACCCTGGAGAGACTTTTCAGAAGTTGTCAAGGCTGAGTCCAGACCACTGTCCTAATTTTGAGAAAGCCCTCTAAAATGAAGGAAAACTTTAAAGTCATTGTCGTCTATCAAACACACGATGTAGCATTGTCTGAATATTGAAGATAGAAGCTAAAAATCCTATGTTCTTCCACTGAACTGATGAGTAACCTTTCAAAAGACACTCAAGAATAAATCCACAAACAGATTTAGCAACTAAAAAAACCTAAATCCCATTTAAGTCCATAGTTTAGCTCTTCAAAAACTACATAGAGCTGTCACCAAGTTCAGATGATGTCAATATCCATAGGCAACCAGAGTTCTCCCTTTGGCCAAATCCCATACCTCCGCTTCTCCCACTAGTTTTATCACTCATTTCCACATGGTACCCAATAGAAGAACACCACAAAAACACAGTGGCAAAAAGGCAGTGGCAACATTCTCCAATTCTTCGATGCTTACAGGGTCAGCAGACTTTCCCAGCATGTGACAAGTTTCCAGGCAAACCCCCTTCTCAGCCTGAGGGCATGTGGAACTACATTCATATTTCCAGCAGTACCCTAAAGACATTACATTGCAGGAACTTATTTTTTGTAAGTGCATATGCAAAGCATTAAGCATGAACCAGAATCCTGTTTTACCTCCTTCCACATTGACATTCTGAATACTAGATTACAGGATTATGATTGCCCTTGCCCAACAGCTAATGCAGTGAATATTGACTTGGATGACAAAGAAAAGTAGCTTTGGCATGAAGAAGCAAGAGCTTCTTCCCATCCCCAAAGCCTGAGGATGCATCCTCTCTGAAAGCTCAAATTTAGAACACACAGTCTGGGAAAACTAAAATTACAGGGGTTGTGTCAAACTATTGTTTCTCTTTCCCAGTCATCCTCTCACTTACTTGTCTAACTCCAGGAGAAGAGCCAGAGTGGAAGTGCCTTCTCAGTACTAACAAAACCAGTGAATTTAAGATATGGGCAGAATTCAGGGTCTGTTCTTCAGCATGCTCTACTTGACTGCATTGAGTTGGCTGTTTCTAAACCTTATTCTGTGCTTTTTCTGGGAGCATGGATGACTGCTGAAGGGATGATGACTCTTGTAAATGGTAGATCTGATGCCTTCAAATTGGCACAGGAAATGTGCATAACCACACTTTTGTGACATCTATTTTCATAACTTGATCTTCCTCTGCTTTGAAAACACTAGTAATGGTTATTACTAGTTTCAAAATACTAGTAATGTTTTATACACTGCTTCGAGATCCTTGAATGAAACAAAAACCTTTACACCTACATGCATTTATTACCGAAAACAACTTAAGCCTGTTTCTTCCCTTTACTTGGAAGCAATATGGAAAACACATTCCCAAAATCTGCACCTTGATCATGCAATATTTTATCTACAAAAATGCAGACCTCCAGTTGTTAGGGCTTTTTTGCTTGAACAGATAGGAGACGTCAGAAGAGGGAGGAAAAAAAAAAAACCTTCAACAAGGCACCAACAAGCCTTTCTTGAGAATTTGGGTTTTAATACATTCCTTTCCTGCTCCTCTAGCTGTGAGTCACATATGTGTAAGTGGTCTTACATAACAATGTATGTCCAGATAATACTAACATAAGTCAATAGTGGATATATTTCGCTTTTATTTCTAATATGCCATTTAATCCTTTTTTAGGTAGAAAAAGGGAACCTGAGCTGCATACAAATGGGTCAGAGTACCTCATGTTTACTATTAAGCATGAATTAAATCTGAGTAGTTTGGCATATCACTGTAATAAAAAAAGCACCATTAATAAGATTTCATTAAATGAAGAGCTTATTTGTAACAGCCTTATATCAGATATGTGAAAACAGAATTTCATAACAAGGCTGGGAGAAGTATTATCAAGGACCTAAGTAGAAAATCTGTCTTTCTTGATACTGGAGGAATTTATATTTGAAGAGTGTTCTTTCCTATTGAGATCTTCATTGACTTCTACAAAAATACCACTTTTAATCTCAAATCCCCACTGGCGTTTTCATATAAGCACTGAAAATGCTATAGGGCTTTAGAGATTTAATTTAATGAAGGAAAAGTATTTCTATTAAAGTGTGTAATTTTTTTTTATTTTATTTTTTTTAAACACAACATCTTCTGAGAAACCAGGGAAACGGGATTATTTTAAGCTCTGAAAAACTGACTAACCTGTGCCCCTGTAGAACTCCTGCTTCACAAAGAAAGCTTAACAGCTGTGGAAAAGCCTGTAGGTGCACTTGAAAAGGAACCCTCATGGCCCAAGTCACATACACACCGAGAATGCCAAGCCTGGAGAAAGTAACAGAAAAAGAGGAAAAGAAACGTCCCTGGGCAGTCAGGTTGTTTATGCTAAACTGCTGCATCATTAAGCTCCATTCTGAAATGTCAAAGATGGCAAAAACTCACCGAATAGCTACTAAATCTTCTGCATTAATGGACTGATCCTCCCATCTATTCATGTCAAAAAGTATTAGGTCTGGCTGGGTAGGTAACAAATTCACTGCTGGGGTAAATGAAAGCCACTCCATCAATTTGGACAAAATTGCATCCGTTCACTCCTGAGATGAGATAGACTGAATTGTGCAATGTAGGATTTCCTTTATATTAATTACTGCTCTTACAAGGATAAAAACCTTGGGTTTATCTGTGGATCACCCATGTCTTTATTGCATGAATATTCATTACAAATATAAATTCCTTTTCATATCAAGAAAGCTAGTGCACATGACACCAGGAGGCCTCTCAACAGGACATTGCCAGGGTTGACAAGCTCAACAGTAGACATAAATTACAGCAGTTGCTCTATTTGTGTCCAGAGCTTGCACAAAGTTAAATTTCCTCTATTTATAGAAAAAAGGGCTACTAAAAAATGAGGGTCCTAAGTGAAAAATAGTCCAGATTACTGAGTTATAGCAATGCAAACCCTATAATAAGTTATGTACTACAGCAACAGTTGGGCCAAGGAACAGTGTGAAAAAATACTGTGACAGGAGAAAAAGACAGTCCAGAAATCAATATCTAAATTCTCATAAGAGTCACTAATCTCATATTTGGACAGCCAACTCTATAGGGGAGCTGTTTATGAAAGAAGGCATAGACAATAGGGCTCCAAAACACCATCACAGACAAGGAAATGGGTCGTCTCCTGTTTCTGAAGTGACACAACCTTGGCAAAAGGAGAGACAGAGTCCAAAGGATTGTGGGAAAAAACTAATTACTCATATCTGGCTGACGGAGCTGCTGTAGGTGCTAACAGCCCTTCAGCTTCAGTTCCCTTTCCCATATGTAGCTGATTAACTTTTGTATTTACATTCTCAGGCCTTTTAGTAAATAATGTTTCTCCCTTAGCATGAAATTGTTGACAAAAAAGATAATTTCACCATAGGCTTCAATAGATCTATGATTCCCCTGTGTGCTTATAGACTAGACGATATAGCAGAGTATGTTACTATTTGAAGTTTCTGTGATTAACAACAAAGTAAGCCTAAACTGCAATTAGGAATTCACATAACTTGCTGCACCAGGTAGATGGTGGGTGTCAGAGAAACTGGTGGTTCATTTCTGAAGGTTAAAAAGCTTAGCAGTAATAAGTTAAATAAAACAAATCTGGGTAATCTGGGAAATCACTTGAAGTATTTGGAAAAATAAATGTTTCATCTGTAGCTCCCATGCATAAAAACAACTCTTATTTAAGCTTAATTAAAAGTGATTAAAATCTAACATAAAAGCGATGAAAAATATCATCCTTAAATTTTTCTTAAAATAAACGTCTTGTTTCGTGGGTATTTTGACAGCTACACACCCAAGCTGGACACACAACTATTTTACACTGACTGCCTCAATCTATTTTTTGAGGTGGATACAGGCAAGCATGTTAGACCATCATCTGGTTTCATTCATTGCTCTTCAAATAGTCCTGTGCAGGTGGGCAGCTCAAGTGCAAAGATAGACATAATTTTGATGTTTGGATTAACAAGTAACCAGATGTTCCCATTTTTACTCAACTGCCACCCAAAAGTATGCAAATAATCAGAAGAGAACTTTTGGGGTTTGTATGAAAGCAATCAGTATTACCAGAGCACTTTTACAGTGGCAGTTCTGGCCTCTCACTAAAAGAAGTAAAACATGCACTGAGTTATGCTCTGCATAAACACACAATCATTCCTCAAATGCTGTTATAAAACTGGCAGAATATTTCCATTCTTCCACAATCTAAGTATAAACAGGAAAATAGAAATATGTTTTGATCAGACACGATTGGATAAATAGTGGGTAAATAAATGGGCAATGCCCCTCTACTCTGCTCTTGTGAGACCTCACTTGGAGTACTGTGTGCAGTTCTGGTGTCCTCAACATAAAAAGGACATGGAACTGATGGAACAAGTCCAGAGAAGGGCCACGAGGATGATGAGGGGACTGGAGCACTTCCCGTATGAAGATAGGCTGAGAAAGTTGGGGCTGTTGAGCCTGGAGAAGAGAAGGCTGTGTGGAGATCTCCTAGCAGCCTCCCAGTATCTGAAGGGGCCTATAGGGATGCTGGGGAGGGACTCTTCATGAGGGACTGTAGTGATAGGACAAGGGGTAACAGGTTCAAATTTAAACAGAAGAAGTTTAGATTGGATATAAAGAGGAAGTTCTTTACTGTGAGGGTGGTGAGGCACTGGAATGGGTTGCCCAGGGAAGTTGTGAGTGCTCCATTGCTGGCAGTGCTCAAGGCCAGGTTGGTCACAGCCTTGGGTGGTATGGTTTAGTGGGAGGTGTCCCTGCCCATGGCAGGGGGGTTGGAACTGGACGTCCTTTCCAACCCTAACTATTCTATGATTCTATAATTCTATGATAAGACAGAGGTCCATCTAGCCTCCTGCTTTGTCCGCAGCAATAGTCACTATTAAATACCTATGAAATAAGAAAAACACATGGTACACAGAAAGAGATCCTTCCCCACAGATTCTCTCCCAGATTCTGGTAACTATGCTTTTTACTATTTTATTTGTTTGAAAACATCAGGTTTTTCTATCAGAATCCAGACTTACTGCCTACCCAAACCAGGTTACCCACCTTCTGGTTCAGAACCATTCTGAAAAACAATAACATCCCACTCAGGAGCAGCTTCAAACTTTAGCTACAGGTGCAAACTTCACAAGTGACCTCTGTCACTACAGAGAACCAAACAAAAATCCCAGTACTGTAGGAAAAAAACCCAAACACTGGGTCAGGTTTAAACCATGAGGGACCATCCTTCAGCCAGCATAAATGTTACTGCTCCATTGAAGCCAATGGAACTATGACTGCTTGCCTCAGCTAAGAAACTGCCCTGAGCCACTGGCTCATTTCTAATGGCATTGCCAGGGGACAAGGTGGGTGGAAGGGAGAAAACAGGCAGGGAGGAAGGTTGATGTAGAGCAACAGACTGTGTATTTTTTCAAAGAAGCTGGCAGCGTCAATAGAAAACCTCTCTTCCCCTGCATTCTTATGCAAAGCTCAGATCTGAAGGTTACCTGCTTCCCCAGTGACTTGAAATGGAATTCTTCTTAAAGTAATCTCTTCAATCTGTCTCTTCCTCTATTTACAGAGAATAAAAGTAACCATAAAATGCCACCGCTTTTTAGCGAATCTAATCTGCCCTTCCAGTAATACCAGGCCACATGATGATTATCTCTTTTTCTCTTTGACAAGTGTGGAATTATTGGCAGGTGATTGTTCAAATAAAACACATGTCTCTACCTCAGATAAATAGCACTAAAGACAAATAAAAAACATGGAACACTGAGCATAGGCAATAAGAGGCTAATATCTCTGCCCAGTGACATGTTCTGCAGAGTTAGTGACACAGAGCAGTCCATCATTTTCTTTACACAGCTAACGGCTCTTCCACTCCTCTTTGCCACTTCAGTTTCAGACAAGGAAAAGGAGGAAAAAAAGAAAATAAGAGACAATATGAGAAAACTATTTATCTTTGCATAAAGGGGAAAAAAATAACAAGGTCCTAACAAAAGGTAAGCAGTGAAATATTCTGGGTTTGGACAAGTCTTGTTCTGGGTAATGCAAGATCTCTTTATAGAGGCAAGTCAAAGGTTTCTAGAGGAGATATTTCACTCGGTTATCTGTGATGGACAGAGTCTAACTGAAGCTGAACAAACGTAGGATGCAAACAGTAAAGACAAGAGACAAAATAAGCATCTATTCCAGACTCCTAATTATCAAGAACTAGGAGAGGAAGAACCTGTCCTTGGAAAATCCAAAGCATCACTAAGTTCAGCAAGAAATAACAAGCAGCCAAAGCTGCATCAAAAGGAGCATGACCAGCAGGTCAAGGGAGGTCATCCTGCCCCTCTAACTCTGCTCTCGTGAGACCTCACTTGGAGTACTGTGTGCAGTTCTGGGGTCCTCAACATAAAAAGGACATGGAACTATTGGAATAAGTCCAAAGGAGGGCCACGAGGATGATCAGGGGACTGGAGCACCTCCTGTATCAAGACAGGCTGAGAGAGATGGGGCTGTTCAGCCTGGAGAAGAGAAGGCTGCATGGAGACCTCATAGCAGCCTTCCAGTACCTGAAGGGGGCCTATAGGGATGCTGGGGAGGGACTCTTCATGAGGAACTGTAGTGAGAGAACAAGGGGTAACGGGTTCAGACTTAAACAGAGGAAGTTTAGATTGGATATGAGGAAGAAATTCTTTACTGTAAGGGTGGTGAGGCACTGGAATGGGTTACCCAGGGAAGTTGTGAATGCTCCATTGCTGGCAGTGTCCAAGGCCAGGTTGGGCAGAGCCTTGGGTGGCATGGTTTAGTGGGATGTGTCCCTGCCCCTGGCAGGGGGGGTGGAAGTAGATGATCTTAAGATCCTTTCCAACCCTAACTATTCTATGATTCTATTCTATGATTCTATGACAGTCTCAGTAGGGATACCACTTCTTGAACTTCATGAGTGCCAGCACAGCGTCAACTAACCTGATGTGACCACTGAAAAAACACAACAGAACTCTTCTCCCTGAAGTAAAGTTTCACTGCATGACTGAGCAACCCATAACCATATCTGGGTCAGGGACACTGCCTCAGATCCTAAACTCAGAAGAGAACTATCCTCTCCCACTCAGCTTGACTTTTACGGGTAGGAACTTTGGATGCCTTTAGTGTGCTGACATCTTAGGTTGCATTGGTCCCAGCAGTGAAAGAGCACAGAGCCAAGCTGATGTGAGACCCCTTTGGCAGTACTAGCAACAAATGTCACATGCAAAAAAGGTCATTTACAGCCTCAGGCAGAGGAATGGAAAGTTCCTCTGGCTCCCTGGAAAAGTACAGGAGAGCAAAGTCTGGCAAAGGAAGTCCTAAGGCTGCAGGAAATAAATTAGGAAGGAACTCATTCAAGAAGATACTCAACAGCCTCTGTACCTTCTGAATCCATGGGATTTAGTTGATAAAGGAGAAGCAGGGCACCTAACTGCCTTTCTTGTACCCTGGATTTCAACCAGGACTCATCCCACCTGGCTTTAAGTATTTATCTAATGAGCCAGCCAGCTTCAGAGGGCAAAGCAAGTGTTAGTGGGATCATGCACCCTCTGCAGCTTCCTTTGCACTGACTGCAAAGTGAGCATGGAGTTTCCAACCTGGACAGCTTAAATAAATGCTCATATCTAGCTATGATGTCTATTTCCCTTAGAACCCCTTGTTTCTAGCCAGGCTAGGAGCAAGCGGAGGAGTTCACTGCTGTGTTAAACCCTAATAACCTGTCCCAAAGAGACCAGGAGTGGAAATTATAATGGAAATACCTTTAAATTGGGTAATCTATGATTTGAAAGAAAGGGAGGGATGTGCAGGGTGATGGTATTATGTCTTCCCAAGTAACCATTACACGTGGTGGAGCCCCACCGCTTTCATGGAGATGGCTGAACACCTGCCTATGCAGATGGGAAGTGATGAATGAATTTCTTGTGTGAAGGCTTTTGCTTTACCCATTAAACTGTCTTCACCTCAACCCATGAGTTCTCTCACTTTCATTTTTCTGATTCTCTCCTACATCCCACCAGGGGGTATGGGCAAGCGGCTGCATAGTGCTAATTGCTGGCTGGAGTTAAACCTCAACAGTCCCCCTGTGAAATAAAGATCAGCCCTTTCTCATCACTGGCACATCCATACTTACCGCAAACAATTCTCAGTATGAAAAGCATTATCCTGGTTCTGCTTTATATAGGAGTTTTACAGCTGAGGGATCTGAGTAAAACCTCAGATCAATTCAGATATAAGGTTCTGTTAGGTGTAACATAGCTTACATTTTATTCCATGGAAGCTAAATCCAAAACAGGCCTTGGGAATACTCTATGGTGTGACAAAAGGCAGCATAAGCCACTTTTGTGTGGTGTAGAGAGCAAAGAACTGGAGGAAAACTACAGAAACCCTGCCGATGTCCAGCAAGTGCATTAAAGAATCCCCATTACAGCCATTACACTTCATGCATGCACTTTCATTTTCCACTGTCATGAGCCACACTCCAAAGGCATATTTGCATTACCAAGGTGTTACCACAGTGAAGTGAAACAGCTTAAAGCTTCTTTTAGAGACAATACATCTATTCATAGTAGATAAAGGGATTAAAGATCCTACTAAAATCCATTAGAATCAGGAGTAACACTGAATATAGTTTTATTTTGCACTTTTATTATACCTTTCCTCCCAGGATCTTGGAGCACTTGTCAAATAAGAAATTAGGCCCTGCTACTTTAGCAGCATAAAATAAAAACTCTGCTTCCATGTAGGACAGCTACAGTAACAGCTGAAGGTCACAAAGGAACAGAGACTGGGTACTCTGGCTTGTGGGTTTCTGCTCTAAAGCCCATTCCCATTTTCAATTAGAGGGATGACAGTGCCACATACACACAGCACTTAGGGTAAACATTTGTCTGAGTTCTTCATCTCCTCCTACCATTATCTGCACCCTTTTTATTTGAATGCCTCATTTTTTTTCCGGAGTTTTCTGCAAAATTCAAATGAACCATGAAGAAGAGAATGAGAGGTTTATTGAGCCATAGCAGGCTAACGCTACCCATGTTGCTGCATGATTTGAATACTGAAGTGGCCCAGATGCTCTAACATTCAATTAATGAATTCCAGAGATTTGGGGAGGGAGTGGAGGGAGGAAGAAAAAAAAAAAAAAAAAAAAAAAAAATCACACAAGATGTTGGCTTTGCCATTGCATTATCCTGGGTGTCTCACTCTGATGAAGGTTAATGAGGAGAGTTCAAATGCTAAGACATCATTAAATAGCAATAATTAAAGAAGCTGACGCTGCTAGAAGCAGCCAACTGAAATAAGTAAGACTGTTTCCCTTTAAAAAAGGAAGCAGGCAGTTATTGTTTAAACACAACCCTAGCAAGTTTATGAAATGGTTTCCTGTATTCCAAAACATGAGGCAAGCACTCATTAATTGGTAGCATTACACATTTAGTGCTGTTTACCTTGCCTTCCCTGATCCCATTTGCCTATTTTTGGATAGTAGCCTCAGCACAAACGAAGCCCATTTGGCAAGGTTGCCCCCTGATCAGAAACAGACATGCGGTCATCCTGGCTAACGCAGAGCTGCAAGGTGTTCATACACTCCCCAGGTAAGCATGATATGAAAACTGACAGAGAGAAGAATTGAAAGGCAGGAAACACTCTGACCCATGATATTCTAGGAACAGCAAGTGCAGGATGTAAAAGCTAAGTCAATGTTTGGAAAATTAGAGTATTCAGATCCTGAATGCTATGGACATCTTGGATCACCGGCTACCCCTGCTGTAGACTGGCTGGTTAACACAGTATGCAGTAGAAAGAGGTGATCAGGGGGAAAGGAAGAAGCAATTTCTGCTTCATTTTTCTAATCAATTTGCAGCTGCTAGTTAACATGCATCTTTTGTTAATGACATCAAAACTTCCCACTGTTCAGAAAATTTCACTGACTTACTGAACACTTAAGAACCACTCAGCACTGTCAACAGGGCAAGCACTGCCATGGTAAACACCAGTTTGTCTGCTGTTGAAATCTGACTCTGCATTAAGGGAAATGAAGTGACGGATCCTGGCAAAAGTGATACATGTGCACTAGTGTCCTATAAATATGCAACCATCCCATCAGGTCCACAGGCCTGTTCCTCACATGGGTTATCTTGATAGATAACCCCAGATGGATTGTTCTAACTAGCAGAAGGAAGGACAATGAAAGTGCTACAAAACTTTTGTCAGTTACTGGGTCGCCTATAGACAAATATGCCAAGTTCTACATTAGGCTTACACATCTCCTGTTGCTGCCCCAAGGATCTGGTGAAGAAAGTCAGTCCAAAACAAGGTGACTTCAAGCCCGTGGTTATATATTTGGCAATGGGATTATCAGGCACAGTACAGTTTCCTCAAGGTCTCTATAGGCAAAACTGGATGATTCCTTTTCGTAGCCCCAGTGAAGAAACCCTTTCTTACCTTTCTAAAATACTATCTTGTCTCTGTAGGACCCACTTGGTGTAATTTGTTGAAGGATCCTCTTTCAGAGGAAAGAGTTCTCAGCCCCCAGACCCAAAAGGATGGGTACAGATCATGTGAACTCAAGGAGATTTCTTGGGACCACTAAATAAAACCGGAACATTGAACTCAGACTGGATCTGAAACTTGTGAGACCTGTTCCTGAACTGTGATGTTATTGTCCCACAACAGACAAATCTGTACGGCTGCAAAAGAAGGAAAGAAAAGGAGCACACCATCTAGGTCTCTTAGCATTCACCTGGAGAATGTTTTCAACTAATTTTAGGTACTGATCATGAGCTTGAAATAAGAATAGAGAAGAGGTTTCATGCAAGCACAGTTCTAAATATGGTCTGAACACTGCAGGTATAAAAAAGGTGCAACATATTATACTAATGAAAATGCAGTTTGCTTAGATGTCCTTGTACTTTTGTGAAGAATAGCATGACATCAGTCAGTGACTAACACGCACTAAGAGAAGAAAGCTAGGTGAAACTGGGGACAAGAAGATCTCTCCTAGTTGAATAAAAATAAACCTGTGTTTAGATACAGATGGGGAAAGGGAAGGTGAATGTGTTGTTCTAAGTTTCCTGTAATCCAGCCTGCCTCTGAAAGTGGCTTTTTCAAAACCAGATTGACTCTGACATCTCACCTTACTCCTGACCAATGGCTTCCACAGCATTGATGCAACATCTATCATTGCAAACACTTGAGTAGCAGCATGCCTCCCTTTGTAAACCTGCCAGCAGTTAGTCAAGTCAAAACTCGTAGCATTTTTATGAAGGTCCAACATCCAGTATCAGAGCACACAGGTAGAAAGCTTATTTTCATCTCAAAGTCAGACTAGTACTTGAGGATGGGTCTCAACAGGTGAAAATCCAGTGCAGCAATCCACTTCATGCGCATGAATGCTTCCTTTGGTCATTTTTGTCTTACTCACACTAAAATTATGAGAAAACACCAGAGAATAAGATGAGAAAACTAAAAAAAAAAAAAAAAATACCTCTATGCCTATTCCTATTACTAAAGGTGTGATGACCTTGTTCAGTCATGACCAAGGAGAATCTGGTTACAGATGACTGGTGGCTGAGCTTCTGACAGCAGAAATATGTCTCCTCTAATAAGTTTTCCCCTGTCTAAGTTAAAATACTCTGCTGTCTCTTTCTACCTACAGATGTCTTAAATCCGAGGCAAGAACTTGGCAGGAGTTTGAAGCCAGGCAAAATACACTGCATATATATCCACTGAAGTGGTACAGTTTGAAGCTCAGACAGAAACCTAATTATAAGTTCATAAACTCTTCTCAAGGTTGATTCCCCAGTGGCAAACCCTGGATAATCAACTTCCTAAAGCTGGTCACAAAAAAAAAAATAATCCCTGTTTTCAGGAAAGATTCAGGAGGAAGAAATTCTTCTAGTCACTTAGGAGTTACAAGAGAAGCCAACTGGCTCCAAGAGATTAGCCACCCATGATACCACCTCAATAAAAGGTCCCCACTAAAAAAAAAAACAACAAACCAACCACCAAAACTCAAAAACTACTTACATGCAAAGAGAACTTGACTCAAGCGCCTGCACCCATTTCATGACCTGTACCAGCACCCAAAGGTTTCTTATATAAACATTCACCATACTGAAAAGACTTTTACTCCCCCAGGCTTTTTGCAGAGATTTAAAACTGCCAGGGGGGTGTGCTTTCAGAATCAAAAACTTCTAGGAATAAGTTCCTCAGAGACAGAAATGTATTTGGCTGCTCAAACCCTCATGTCTGCCTCACTACTTCTTGCAAAGCTTTTTCCCGCTTTCAAAACAATTATTTCTGAGATAAAAGCACATAAACACCAAGATCATCTAGTCTGCTGTTAGAACATCATGTTCACAGCAAAGGATATAAAAAAGGAAGGACCAAGAAGATAAATAGAGTATAATGATAAGTCATTGCGCATTAGCAAAATGCATTTTTGCTCAGGTTGGGAAAACTGATGAAGAAGCTAGTCTGCTGTTAGAACATCATGTTCACAGCAAAGGATATAGCAAAGGAAGGACCAAGAATATAAGAAGAGTATAGTGATAAGACACTGCACATTACCAAAATACATTTTTGCTCAGGTTGGGAAAAAACTGATGAAGAAGCATCTGTAAACAATTTATATTTATATAATATTATAATTCTCCTTTTATGTGTAACCTTTTGGTCACCCCTCACATAATATGTTCTGAATTATACCACTGTCTTTTATCCATGGCTAGCACTCCTGTATTCCTCCAGCCTAATAAAACACAGTGTTATCATAATCTCTTCTCTAAAGCTTATCATCAATTGTCAATTATTCACAGCACTGGGATTAGAAAAGGAAATAACAGAAAGTTGGGCACAGCAAAAGAAATTGATAAGGTGAAATAGGTTTAAATTGGACAAAGTAGTCACTGTATTTAAGATAGATATTTTTTGAAAGGTAAAGTTAAGAAGTAGAATGAGATCATCAATATACAAACCTTTTTGAAAAGATTGAGATCAAGATGATTCCTAAAGAACATGGGTAATTGGCTAGTGAACAATCAAAAGACTTGACTATACTGTGGTTTTTTTCTTTCATAGAGTGCATTTAAATGCTTCATTTCATCTCCCACTGTGATTTATACTACTTTTATATAGACTGTCAGACAAGAAAGTTTTGGCCTTCAAATCAGATAGGTCCTCTAGGAACTCAATTATTCACCCAATGAAAAGCTACATGAAAGCCCTCCATCTAATGATTTTTTTATTCTGCCAGGGAATCATAATGAAGTGATGTCCCAGTCAAACAAGATGGTGGACAAATGGGATATTTGCAAGCAGCACATTCAAAATTATACATGGGCAGTATTAAATTACTACTGAGTCATCAATTTCACTGTATCAAGCTTCCTCATAATTATAAGGAGGCTATTCCCAATTTTCAAAAGCAATATGTAGGATGCAAGACCGTACACAGCTGCTTCAGAGAAAGTCAGAAGGTTTTGCCTGTTAAGATTGCCAAGAAATTGCAACATGAAAGCACAAAAATTTGAAGTTTTGGCATGTGCTTCAACATAAACACACAGCACACACATGCAGGTACAGCAAAGAAATATCAGTATTACTTTTAGAAACATATAGAAAATCTCCATTCCAGCATCCACTCGCTTTCTGGTCAAATGACTGGTATCCTCTCCATCAACACTAAAGGTAATGCATATCCCACCATCACCTTCATTCACTTAGAAACAAAAAGAATAAAAATAAGGAAGAAATTAATAACAGAAGCTTCTACTGACATTTTACAGGAAACTATACATATTTTATTTTACAGGAAACTATCCAAGAGGCCAGGTGCACATGAGAACAAGTAGTTATAATACCCTTTCCTTATTCAACTGCTTCAAGATTTAAAAGAATTGAGAATGATGAAACAAAGAGAAATTGAGGCATAAGAGAAGCAGTCAAACACACTGGGGTTAAGACTGTTTAACCACATAAAATACTGTCACTACCATTAGCCCTCTGTTTATGGTGAACATGTACAAAGTTTGTTTTTCAAAAGGAAAATCCTTTAACCTGCCATGCCTGTTTGTTCACATGGAGATGATGTGTATACTTCAAAAGATTGCATTTCTAAAACTAGAAGACAGATTCTGCAGTGATGCTAGGAAGGCATCTACTGAGTTTTGCCCATTAACATCACACAATGTAGTAATGCATGACGTAGTATCCACTCCCCGTTTCATATTTAATTGCAAACAACCCCATACTGGGAATCAAGTTTGCATGAAGAAAAAGCTTTCCATAATGAGAAACAAACCATGCTAAACATCTGTCTGATTTTTGTTTTACCTGGGGTACCCTGTCTCCCACCCTCTGTTACTGTACCTAATATCCTCAGGAAACAGCACAATATTAATACAATATTCCGATGAATCACGTATCTCCACCTAATAGTCCACTCTCTTCCCTTACTCCCCTAAGCATGAAGACAAATTATATATGCTATTTAAATTAATTCATTCAGTAATAAAGCAGCTTATCTTATCAGTTATTGCATGCATTAAACTGTTGTCCCCTGAAGGTTCAATTTTGCACCATATCCTGTCCTTATTTTAGCATCTGTTAGACCAAACTGTATTTACAATATCTCTGGGCACTAATATCTGACCCTTGGCCCTGAGGTAGGAATGCTGATCCCCAGCTTTATCTGCCAATTCTTGCTTTCCTGCAGTTGCCTCTGAAAGTAAATGAAGATTAGTTTTCTTTCAGGGTTTATTGATTAACAGCTGCAAAGGATGGTGGTTGTGAACCAACCTAGGTCATAATTGCTTAAATAGGTCTCAGGAGCAAGAATACTCATTTTCTTGCGAAGATAACTGAAACAACATAACCGCATATGCAAGATAAACACACACAGGTTTTAGGGGTAGCTGGGGCTTTGTGTTATAAAGAAACACCACAGAGAAGTGTGTTTTCCCTCTCCTTTACAAACTCTCTCACCACTTTCCCTTAAGCCTAGGAAACGAAATGGTGGTGATCATAATCTCGGAGATGCTACTGTGTGGTCACATATTTTCTTCTTACACAGTGGCTTTCATCAAAGATCTCAAATTACTTTTAGAACACTGGTTAATCCCTACCTGTGAGATAAGCATTCTCATACACACAGGAGGACACAGGGTGTTCAACAACTTATCCAAGGACACAGAGTTCATGAGCTGCAGAGCTGGTAGCTGAGCACAGTCTCGGCTGGGGAGCAGGGTAGGTGATCTCCAAAGGATGCTTCCAACCTACACTACTTTATACAATGATGCACAAGCACATCACCCCTCACATGAAGTATTTTTATAAGCACCTTCCCACAATTATTAATGAAAATCATCGTGGGTTTCAAAATAAAATTCATATATCCTACAGAAGCAGCAGTGGGCAGGAAAATGGCCTCAGGCTGGAAAGACATTATGTTGGAGGAGACAGGAGAGAGTGGGCCTAACAAGAATTTAGGTCTTAAATTGGTTCCTGCTGAAGACAAAAACAGATCATCTATCACATCCCAACAGAATTAAACCCCAGATCTAACCCCTGGCCCTTGGGAACAAGCATAAATAACAGGATTTCCACTGAAGAGCAAGACGCTGAAGAACATTTACTATTAACTTCTTGATAGTGAAAGGACTGCAGTGGAAATATAAACTTGGTATTTGTGTACTGCGGTCTATAAAGTTTGGCATCACCACCTAGCTTAATACTAGAAAAAACCCCCCAGAATTGTCATTTAACTTACATGCAGTAACCATCGTTTTTAATCTGTGCTTAATATTTAAATTACTTCTCATGAACTAAGTATGTTTGTGAAGCACCTGGCAGGTATTAGCAGGAATCCTTCATAAACATGTAAAAATATTTAGTATTCTTGTAGAAGGCGATGAAGACAGTTGATTTACTTGAAGTGCTGCTTAAGCTTCAAAACCAGACAGGAGTAAAGCGCATTACAACCTGAAATTAACCAGATCTTAAAGAAGCTATCCAGGAAAGTAATATATGAAATACGCACAGAACTAGAAGTTCAAGAACACATACAAACTATTAGGTGAATGACAAAAATCAATGCAGCTTATTTGAATATTGCTTTGTTTAATAAGCAAATTGCCAAAGTCTTTAATTTTCTACATTATGCAGTTCCTGAGCACCAGTCCTGCTATACCTAACATTTTTCTCTTCCTGTATCTACAAAGAACAACTCTCTCCTGTGAGCAAAACCCCAACCCACACACCAATTCCTCACCCTTCCTGCCCTCTCTGTCAATGCACTGGTTATCCTATTTTCTTGCCTTAAGTTTATACGCTTGCTATTAAGCATAATTATTGGACTCTACCCTTCAGCACAAAGAGCTAGTTTCAGGTATTTCTTTCAAATTCAATATAGATTTCTGTGGTGTGTAGTCAGTAAGCCTGACAGAAAGACTGACTCTAAGTGAATAGATAATAAGCCCATGTACTTCACTGTTCACTGGGCAACTCTGCTTTCCACTTACTCCTACTCCTTTGATCATACAAGAGGAAAAAAAAAAAAAAAAAAACAGAATTCGTGACAGTTACTTTAAGGAACCAACATCAAGGGTCTTATACAAAATTATCACAAAAATAACTAAATTTTGGCCCCCACAGAAGACTCTGAACCCAGCTGCACTGGCTGACCATCTTACCTAACAAGATCCAGTTCAGCTGAATGGTTTCTGGTTATTCTTAGCATTGATATTCTTCAGGTTGCGCAGCAATTTGTAGATCACAATCATTAATATCTTAATACCTAAAAATCCTTAAGTGATATTGTGAAACAAATCTTGAGAAAAGATGCAATCAGTAAGTATTTCAGAACCAATACATTGGAAACAGCATAAAAGAGGGATTTAAACTAGCATCTACTGTGCAGAACTGGGTGTCAATGTTCATCTACCCTTCACAAAATAGCAATGGGGGAAAAATACCCGTATGCATTACAATGAAATTTTCTTTTTCACTTAGGTGGAGGAACTTATTTTGCCAAATTCTGAGGTTGAAATATCTTGTTTCAAATAAAAACTCTTGGAAATATTAGAAAACTTAATTAGATAAATTCTCTCTGGATGTTCTGTTGGGCTATTCTGGCCTCAGAAGCTGATCTCAGGTAGGATTTATGGCAATTGTTAAGTCAAATCCATTTTTATTTCAGTACATCTCTTGTCTCACAGGGACAAGGGGTAACATGTTAAAACTTAAACAGGGGGAGTTTAGATCGGATATAAGAGGAAGAAGTTATTTACTGTAAGGGTGGTGAGGCACTGGAATGGGCTGCCCAGGGAAGTTGTGAATGCTCCATCCCTGGCAGTGTTCAAGGCTAGTGGGACAGAGCCTTGGGTGACATGGCTTAGTGTGAGGTGTCCCTGCCCATGGCAGGGGGGTTGGAACTTGATGATCTTAAGGTCCTTTCTAACCCTAACTATTCTATGATTCTATGAGATATATATATATTTTTATATAAATATATATACAAACACACACAGAGGCCAGCAATTCAACCTGACTGAAAAAGTACCTGCACAATATAATCTGTGTTGTAAGACTCTTAAATCAGTGATACTGAGAAAGAAATGATGAGAGGGACAATATTCAAGGGAGAAAGGACTGTGTAAGCAGAGTTCCCCATCCCTAACATCTAAATTTGGAAAGAAGGGTAAAAGCCACTCACAGTTCTCTGATATTGTTCAGCCAAACACCTGGAGAAACACAAGTGCTTAGAAAAGCTCCTTCTTCATGCATCTCTACTTGTTGCTCTTTCATTTTGGGATTCAGTTTGAAATGATCCTGTTTATTTCAAAAACAACCCAATTATATTCTCTGACCTTGATTAGGATTATCTGGGTATGTTTCACCTTTGCAAAATATGGCAACTCTAGTTCAGTAATAATTGCATCCACTTGATGTTCCTATAAGTGAGAAAAGACAACACAGAGAGAAGACCCTCACTCACCCTTTGCCTCTGAACCTACTCCTCCTCTGATTCTTCTCAAAATGCCACCTTTGGGTGACTTTGCAACACAGTGCGAGTTGAATTTCAGTGGCAAAGCCAGCTTCACTCACATCAGCAGAAATACATGGAGTATCCAAGAATATCAGCTCAGTCATTATCCAATTGTAGAGGCCTGAGAAGCTACCACTTATCAGCCAAGATTATTCCTGTGGTTCAATTTGCTGAGGTGGTGAAATAAATAAACCCATCTTAAATCTCTGCAAAAGGTGTTTGAGCAGAATGATGTTGCTGCTTCTGACCGGAGGGACATAAGAACTGCCCCAGAAGCAGCTCCTGTGGCTCAGCTGCTGTAGGGTGACTGGAACAGCAGATGAAATTTATGTGATTTAGTCAGATGTCTTAAATGTGTATACTTTTTCAGCTGCTACCTGTGTGAGCACATGCAGTATGTGTGTACAGTATGTATATTACCTTGCACTGTGTAAGATTTTAAGGACTTAGCCTCAGAAATCCTCACTACACATTTGGGTAAATGTCTGAGGTGATGAAGGCACTAAAGATTTGTCATACTCTGATGTTTTTAGCAAGCTCTGCCTGCAGATCCCTCAATAGTTCTGGTTCAAGATGTTAATGCTTATTTCCTAAACACAAGCTTCTTAGTTGACAGAAAAACAAACACACAAAAAGCTTCTCCCCTAAGCATAATACTTCACTGCTGGAAAGATGTTTAACTTTCCCTTTGTTCTTAGTCTTGCAGAGGAGGGGGAAGGAGCTGAAATTTCCTGGTCCAAGTTGCTCTCCTCACGCTGCATCAGAGCTGGCTAAATCAGTCACGCTGCATTACGTTACATGGCTGATTTAGCCTCCTATGATGAGTCACTGCAGTCAAGCGTCAGCAAAGCGATGTGCCACTTAAGAAAAAAAAAATCAGGGCAGGTACTGTGTGTCTAATTTTACCTTTAAAAATTGATAATTTCTATTATTTTTAAGCATGGTAGGAGTTTATGTGACTTAAAATTATAACCATTATCTTTATTGTTTATTAATTCTTGTCTGGAGGCCCCCAGGGCAGGTGGGACTGCTGCACTAAGCACTGCACATTTGTGTGGGAAAAGGCAGTGACAGTGTTCCCTGCCACCTCAGCACACCAGCGTAAGCAGGGGAAAGAGGGAGTTCAGAACAGTAGGAGTTTTCCTCAGAGTTCCCACTCCCCAGGCTATAACAGCCCTAAAAACACCAAAGCCTACCGAAAATAAAGTTTTCCAGATGTTTTCAAGGGCATGGGGATGAAGGAGAAGAGGAGAGCTGAGACAATTAATGATACAGACTCTGACAATTAATAAGATGAGCAGAGAAGTCAAGTTTTAGTGACCTTGATATCTCACCTTTCTCTATTTAGACAGCCTTGTCTCTACAGACATGAGGACTTCAACAAGAGTTCTCCAAATCTTCCTGCCCCAACAAAAATGACAGTGCCCAGCCCTTTTGTCTAACACATCATCTATGTGCTATGGAAAAGCAGATGAACAAACAGGTCGCTGGCAGGCTTTAGTGAAATATGGATCCTGCTCTTCTTGCAGAAGAGGCTTCTTGGCCTCTGCTTTGTTTTTTCTACAGCATCATCCAGAGTCTATTTCACTGCGCACAGCTCACAGTATAATCCTGGAAAACTATATAAATCATGTTCCCAGGATAGATCTCCTCTTCCCCTTTTTTTTCCTGCCTTCTTTTCCTACTTCCTCTCATTTGCTTGTAGATGCCTGGGTAGATTTAGATTAATCTTAGGGATGAAATGTTACACTGAAGGGTTGTATTAATGCCTGATCTAGCTACTGCATCCTACTGTAATTCATGTACACCAGTAATAAAAATAATCCTCCGGGAAAAATATTCTAGGGAATGGATTTTTCTCTGCGACTGTCAGCACATTTTCACTCTAAAGAAAACCAAAAAAGACTTTCTAAAAGATATTGCAGTAGAAACCTTTAATGTGAATATCTGTAGGTAGCTGATCATTCCAGTTCACTAAAGGTGCAGTTTGTTTGCATTCTAAAATGAGTGGGAAAACTGAAACCCCAAAATACTAACAACTACATTCCACATATTTCTTGTCTTTGTTATTACTTCACAGTTTTTAGTTTGAAGGAGCCAGAGATCAGACTTTTCCACATAGTGCAGAACCCATTCAAGTACCACTTAATCACTTGCCGACAGCTAAATGAGTGCTCCAAAACAACCCGGTCTTGTCCTCTTCACATGAGCATAATGTATCAGAACCCAGGTGCACCACTTCTAAAAAGCAGAGTTAGCACCAATTTTTCGTACTGTTAAGTCTCATTTAAGCAACCTTCTAAAAATAAGCATATTCTAATTGAACTGCTTACAGTACTTGACAACATCTTTTGCTACAGAAAATTTGAAGTGTGTTTTACATTTCTAAAAAGGCAGCTAAGAAAAATAATACTAATAAAAAAAGAGGTAGTTCATCCAAGGCCATAAAAGATCATCGCTTTTCTACAGAATTAATATGCATGATGTAGATCAAACAAGTAGGTGATCATTTTTAAGCTGTATTTATTTACAGGGTATATTAGTGGAGGAAAGGAAAAGAATTTGCCTTCGCTTCACTACACACACTGACACAAACAAGTAATCGTTCAGATGCTTTTAAGAGACGCAGTCTTGCTTGTACAACTCTGTGGAGTCACGGAGAAATGAATGTAGATTACAGCAGCAATAGAGAAGCTATAAATACACATATTCTGCCAGTCACATCTGGTGGGTTTTTTTAATATAAGATCATGGTATTGATATATTTCTTCTTGTAGATGATTTAAACAGTTATTTAGGATGTCAAGATTAAAAATAGTCTTTTAAAGAGCAGGTAAAGGTATGATTCCTTGATTTTCTTTACTACACTTTCTAGACATATGGTTCACCTCAGGAAAAAGCTGCTTGCTTATGGAATATGCCAGCAATTGATCAAAGATAAGGCCTTTAAACAAATAGGAAGCTTAAAATAAATGGCATTATGTGGGAAAATAAAAACAAATAACACACCAATTAATTCAAATGAGTGTAGAAAGGATTAATTTTAACACAATTTGACTTTCAAAGTTAAGGTAGTCTTCATAAATTTCCTAAAGTTGATGCCTATATATCTGCATGTTCTAGATGACTTCATGTTTTTGACTGGTTTACAGTTAAAATTGGGAAGGGGGTATAGGATTAAAAGTAAGAAGAAGCATGTTTTAATTGACTTGTTCTCAAACAAGGATACAGCAAATCCTCCCTCTGCTACCTCAACCCAAAAAACTCTGACCATTTGTCATTTCACAGCTTCATCCAGCTCAAAATGGGAAAGATTTCTAAGCTCTCAAATCGTCAAACGGTGACATCACCTTCTGTCTGGTTTTAATGATTATTCTTTTAGGTTTCTTTAAATTCATCACTTCCTGACATTCTGTCTGCCCCTTCTACCACCTCATATAAATATCAAAACGAAAGCGAGAAAATATGGAAATCCACTCTTACAGCAAAGGTATTTCTTCACAGCAGAATAAAAATCACTCAGGCTAACAATACTGACAGAAATCTTGAATCTTCTGATGGAACTGGTAGAGGAGCCACAGAAGAATTCAGATAAGAAAAACTTCTTGCTGTTTCTAGTCCCACACACTACTTCAGAAGAATCAGCTTCACAGGTGTATTTAGTTAAACCCAAGGCCATCCAGAGCAGTACGTAACACAACTCATCTTTATTAGGTGACAAGCCTTATTTTTCATGGGGGAACTAACTATATCCAAAAAGAGCAGGAAAAGAGAGAGACAGATCAGACTTTCAAGAGATGGAGGCAGTTCTACGTGAAAGCTAGCATGGAAGAAGGCATGAAGAGGAGACTTGGTTATCGAAACAAAGGGAGATGTTATAAGCAGAACACTTGAACATGACAAAGAAAAGGAACTCAGGAGAAAGATATGCCATGCACTTACAGATGAAGGTAATCCAAGCTTTATTTAGGACAATAAAGAATTCTTACATTCAAAAGACCACCTGACTATCCTAAAACACAGTCTGATTGCCAACTCATAAGAAAGTTTTAAAAGATATTTCATTTTACAAGCTGAAATTTGCACTGAATCTTCCATTTTGCATGTTGCATTTCTAAAGCCAGTATCATTCCTGGAATAATATTACAAACACTGCAAAAAGCTATTTGTCAAGCCCTAATCAAATACCAAAATTGGTTCTGACAGAATGTGCAGTTGCTCACCCTGGACAACACTTGCTGTCTAAACAGATAGAGATTTAGTAGCTAAAGGGAGCAATTTCTTAATTATTATCTTTTTACTCATCAGCACAGTCACCTCAATAATATGAGCCAAAAGGAACTTGACCTAACATAATACACTATGTCAGAAACAAACAAAAGAGCATTTCTTTCTAATCACCAACCATTTTCAATTAAAATGTCCACATTTGTATTCAAACATACTGCAAGAGACTTGTTATGGTGAATGACCCAGCTCTCCTAAGATAGTCAGTCTTATGTGAATAAAAGATCAAGGTAAATCTGTAATTAATTATTCCTTCAGACAATCATATACTATGTAGGTACCACAGAAAAGCATGTAAAAGGACTGGGTGCTAGATCCTGCTCTTGGGTCCCAGCATCCCATTAGAATAAGCAGCATAAGAATTTGACTCACTTCTGAATTTTCCTTTTTATTGATGATCTTTTGGTTATGTTACACTGTGTTTTAAGGTAGCTTGTATTTTGTGGGCCCAGATGTACTCAGAGCAATAATCAAAATTAAGGATAACATTGTCATGTTCATGACGATGAACAATTAACAGTCTTTCAGTCTACTTCCAGGATTTCCAGTGTTTCACATAGATAGGCCTAAGCCAGACCAGCCTTATATGAGAACACCCTGCTGAGCACACTGCCACCAGCGCACATTTTCCAAGAAGCTAACGCAATAAGTTACAGTGTCTAGAAGTTTGGCTGAGAAAAAGAGGTCACCACATGTTTGGCAACACATCATTAACTTGCTAATTATGCGCTAATGGACATCTGATATTTCAAAACCACTACTTGATGCAATTACGTTCCACTTCTCTACATTAAAAGGAAGATGTAACAGCATTATATCATCCACCTGCTACATTTTTGTACTTTTTTTTAAAGCCCACTTCGATCAGAATAAATGAATCACTTCTACCCACCTCTGACAATAGATACCACAAATAAAACTAGTTTTGGTACTCAAATTGAAAAAAAAAAATAATCTATAAAAATCTTTGTTCAGCAGCCAGTCTTAGGTATTGGGTATTAGGAATATCTGCACACTGAAAGATTTCTTCAGAGCTCTATGGGATGAACTACAAGGTTTGGGCCAAAAACTCCACAGTTATGCCAAAAGCTATTGAATGTCCTTTAGTCCCAGGTCCACAGCATCTGAGCCAATGCTAACAAAATAACAGTGCTTTTAGTTTTATCTCATGACTAATTGTGCATGCACCTATTCTGTTAGCTGGATAATAACAGCATAGTTCGCCATGGGAGCCCAGGGCAGGAGAAATTGCTGACTCCACATTCCAGCTTAGGAAAAAAATAGAAGAGAAACACCACACTTCCATTATTTTTCCTGCTAATCCAGATGTACTTGAAAAGGAGCTGTGCCCACAGCCTCACTGCTGGATATTGTCACCTTTCTCCTAGGTTTCTTGAAACATGAAAAGGTTTCTCCTGTGGCATGTTCTGCCCAGATATAATAGATACCTGCTTTCACATAACTGTTTATTTCCTGCCTCCTTCCCCATGTGGTGAACCATGCATGGCAGGGAAACCATGGACATCTTGCCTGGATGTCCAGAGGATAATTGTAGAAGTAACAACCACTGAGGAATTCCATTATCCTTGAGTTCCTAAATGCATGCATCAATGGCAGGATCTTAACAGTGCAGTCTTAGCACCTGGATTCCTCCTCTTTCACTTTCCCCGGAGGGTAACGTAGTCCCCATGTTTTACTGTACCAAGTAGAAGTTATCGTTTTACCATAACTGACTTCTTTACTGCAGGTGTCAAGGGAAAAAAAGGAAAAGAGACCCAAAGCTTTGTAAAGGCAACAGTCTCCCTTATGGACTTTAAAGCATAGAAGTTGCTAATTAATGGTGTGTATTTTATGATGGCATTGGAATTCTCTTAAAGGATACAGCTTCTACAACCACATTCTTCAGACTCTCATTTTAATCTGTAAGTACCCAAATAACCTCAGAGCCCTCTGATCTGTACAAAGGCATCCCTGATGATGATAGTTTGATGGCTGTTACTCCTTAACCCCTTGTCGTGGTTTAAGCCTCATAACTCATGTAGTCGCTCTCTCACTCACTCCCCCCTCTTTCTTCCCCCCGCTCCCAGAGGGATGGGAAGGAGAATCAAAAGAATGCAACTCCCACAGGTTGAGATAAGAACAGTTTAGTAACTAAGGTATGACACAAATCACTACTGCTACCATCAATAATAATAATGACAAGGGAAATACAAGGGAAAAGAACACAATCGCTCACCACCTACACCCAGCCTGACCACACAGTGCACCCCCACCCTTCCGGGTCTCTGCTTTTACATCATGGGCATGACATGCTGTGGCATGGAATACCTCTTTGGTCAGTTTGGGTCAGGTGTCCTGTTTCCCCTTCCTCCCAGCTTCCCCTCTTCCCTGGCAGAGCATGAGACTCAGAAAGTCCTTAGACCAAAACATTACCAAGCAGTAACTGAAAACACTGTTGTTATCAGTGCTGTTCCCAGGCCCAAAATCAAAAACACAGCGCTGCACCAGCTACCAAGAAGGAGAAAAATGACTGCTACTGCTGAGCCCATGACACCCCTCCAGAGAGAAATTCCAGTTCCAGGCTGGGCACTGATGCTCCCCATTTAATGCCTGAGGAGCTGAATCAGACTGCGTGGAAGAAGCAGACAGCAGCACCACAAGAAACCCTGCAGAGAGCAGCAGGTCCTAAATATTGCCTGCTCTGGCTGAGATTGAGTCTTTGCCAGGAGCATATTTACTTAACACCTTTCTCTTATGCAAGGATGGGAAGAGGAACCTAGATCACCTTTCTTTAAGCTGGGTCTTCTCACCAGGCAGAAGAGCCATGCTTAACCTCTTTCATCAGTGAACACCGATTTTTGTTGTTGGTTTTAAATGGAGAAGCTCTGGCAGGGCTGAGGACATACACAAGTAGTACCTTTGTAATTTCCTAATTTTTAGCTACAGTGTCAGTGCCAGATAAATGCAAAATGTGGTGGGTGGCCCCCGGATCCTGTTATGAAATATGTTCCCCATTTTTTTTGTATTCAGCCACAGGAGACAGCATTTCCCCATCCTCAGTGCAACAGTATGAAGATTCGTGCGCCACCGTCATAGGCAAAACATCAGTAGGTACTTTCTCTGTAATACCTGAAATACAGCATCTGCTTTTCAAGCGCAACTGACCCAGTGTAGCTCAGAAATGAAAAAGCATTTATACAGCATCCAAAAAAAGAGTTTTAAACCATTTATTTTAAGAACCATATAGTGGATCCAAGGGATGAATTTAGCCCCAATGAAATATAAATGAAATTCCATCAGGAAAGGCATGTTTACATCGCAGCCCCAAAGGGGTTTTTTTCAAAGTTACTAGCATCCTCAGATAATTTTGCTACCATGATTTATAGATAGCCAGGGAAGACCTTAGATGAAAATCACATGTGGAAATCTGCAGTGCTGCCAGGTTGCCTCTGGAGGGAAGAAAGTGCTGTGAAACTTCTGGAATGGTTTAAACCCCTGAGCCCCTACAAGGCAATTTGGATTACACAATGGCCTATAGCAACATGCTGTTCTTGAATACACAAAGCATAAATATAGCAAATTGAGTTAATAGGTTTTGTGCTGCACATCTTGTTTTGTTTGCAGACACAGCTACTAGAAGCAGCTTCCGATGCAGTCCAGCTTCTTTCATGATTGTTTTGGTCCAGCTCATGCCTATTTATGCAAATATCTATTTCAGAGTGGTGGTTGTAAAAAGCAGTTGCAAATTAACAAGCACTGCTCAAGGACTGTAAGGAACTGCTTGGATCAATTCCCTCCTCCACCTCAGACAATCCTGTAAGAAAAGCCAGGATCAAAAAGGCATTTACCAATGTCTGCTTTCCCCCTTTCTCTCTGCCTCTTCTTGTAAACTTCCCAAAGGAAGTTTTATCTGCCAGAGATGATACCGCATTGATAGGTATCATAAACAACCAAATACCAAAGACCATTTATAAATAGCACTGCCACCCATGGAAGACAAGCAAAGCTTCATGGAAGAGGGCATCAAGTCTGACACACCTACCATAAAATAAAAGCACAGCTTAAACCAGTCTTGTTTTTACATCTTCGTAGACACACATCCGCACTAACAGCAATTATGTATGTCCTGCAACCTTAGAGTACAAATGTAGTTAGACAAAGATAATCAAGATAATGATTACCGCTGTAATTTAGGTTGTCTGCAGGGCCAAATATTGTCCCTTCATATAACAATAGCTTGAAAAACCCATGAAGGCATCATGCTCATCTTCTGATGAAGCAGCAAGTGCAGTGAGCTGAGGCTGTGCCCAGACCTGCAAACCTTCGCAGGATGGGCAGTAACCAAACAGGCAAGAAGCGCAGGCAGGGAGCTGAGAAGCAGTTCCTCAAGTCAGCCTGTCTGGAGATACAACTTAAAACCTGAGAGTGAGCAACATTTGGTTCTACTTCATTCAGTAGACGAAGGAACATGTTATTTGTAATTAAGTAGAATTGCACTATGATCTCATGGTTCTGCTCAAGAGAAAGAAAGCCCTCACCCATGATCTTGAATCTTGGCCATTCAGTCCAAGAGGAAGCAGGGCCATCTTCAGAGATGCACAGCTTGCTGCAGTCCCACATTTTAAGGAAGAAAGCCCACCAGATTTACCATGGAGAATCCCAACCGAAGACAGGCAAGACTCAAGACAAAGTACTTGGCTAGTAAATTATTAAAGCGTGATTGTTCTCACATAGTCACCTCCTGCATCTTCTCTTTGGTTTTCGATGTCCTTCCTGTGCAGAGAATAAAATTAATTTCCAAGCAGCAGATTATTTACATCACAGTCACCTTGGAGGTGCAGGATCTAGCTGGAGCTTCATCTGAGAATACCTCTTGCCTGTGACAAGAAGGTCCCTAGCACATACATCCTTCCTTAGCATCAGACTCAAAAACAGGCCTCCAAAAAAATGGCACTGTAACATACACATATTTTGGGTAAATTGCACACCTTTATTTTCTTTCTTAGCTCAAAGATAGCCAAATGAATGATTCCATATGTTTGTAACCTTTCTCCAACCTGAGGTGGACTGTTTTGTAACCATTTGCAAGCAGCTGATACACTGAGGGATTGCTCACCCCTCACAGCAGGAGCAGTTTCATATGCTCAGAGCCTGCTGCCCATATGCAAGCCTCCTGATATACTCCAGGCCTTATTATATCTCCACAGTTATAAGACTTGTCTCTGTTATTTAGCTTAAGGTGTGCAAAAAAATACAGAGGTATAGTTACTGTGCTAGGGATAAGGTGGTAGAGAAAAAACAAGGGAAAAAACAAAAATCACACTAGAGAGGGAGAAGTAAAGCTTAAAGGAGGATTACAGGAACACAAAATATATTCTGCTAGATAGACCCAACATAACTTGGTTATTGACTTCATAACAATGTACACAACTGAACTTTCCGAAGGCTTTACACATTAATTCATAGTTCACCTGGCTCTGTTAGCTGTGCAAACCAAAGCTCTACACTCCAGTTGTTTGAAAAAATCCTTTCCAGGCTTGGCAGGCAGCACTGCTTTCCAGTTTCATAGCTACAGATGAATATATATCGTTGGTTCAGTGCGTACCAACATACACAACCACCTCTCTCTTCAGGGGCTAGCAGGACCAGGCCAAGAGCTGGACAAAAAGGACAGGGAACTTCAGCATTTGTCTTCATCAGCCACAAGAGGTGCAGAAAACCCATGAAACCATCTCAGCAAGAAGCGTGTGATCACTGTGGGAAACTGTGTGTTAGGAGAGGGCCTCGTTACACATAGCACAAAGCATCAGACAGTGGGTGCATATTTGTGCTACGAAGGAAGGAGCAGGGTAAGCTCAATAAGAACCTGGCACATTCATCAGCTCATTTCATTGACACTGAAGCCATTTGAAAAAACACAGCAACTAGCAGATCAGTGAAATTATCCTGCTGGGTTGCAGTGTCTGCCTTTCCTGAGCATTATCGTCTCTGAGCTTTAATCCAGAGACACTTCAAGACAAGACAGGGAATCTTATGTACCATCTCCTGTTGATTAGCTGGCAGGTATAGCAAGGAGACCTGGGAGATTCCCTTTTTAAGTGAAAAAGCCCATTGCCAGCACCAGCTGATTGGCATTAATGCAAATAAGCCATTCCAGAGTTTAAGTCAACCATGGTACATGTCAGCATCCCATTACTGCATTGTATTGTATAAATCAACCTCAAAGAAAATACAAGTATAAAAGAAGAAACTATAATCTCAGCAGGTATCACTCTATCGAGCACAGCCTCAGCTGCCAGCCCTATGCAGGAGTTATAACCAGGTTCCTGTAAAACAGGTTACAGTCTTTGCACTGGCTCTCCATTTACTTCCATTTTTTTATTTACTCAGTATTAAGGGCAGGTACCTGACTACTGAAGAAAAAGAAGCTAAGAAAGAGGGGCTCTAATATGCAGCCCATGCGGTTAACATCACTGGAACAGCAAACTCTGCCCAGCATGTTAACCTGTGCTGACCATCTTGCCCCAGCTCCACCCTCCCAGGTCAGGTCCAAGCTCACCTCTGTAAATCCAGCAATGTTTTGTGCTCCAAAAATAAAGAGGAAAACAAGTTTGAAAGATAGATATTTAATGCTTTATTGGGAATACTGAATTTGCTAAGCACTGAATTATCCTCTGTTCATCTTCAGAGACTTTGACCTCTTCAGGAACCTGCTCAGTAAAATTCCATGGGATATAGCCCTAGAGGGCAGGGAGGCCCAAGACTCTTGGTTGATATTCAAGGATCACCTGCTGCAAGCTCAGGAGCAATACATCTTTACTAGAAGGAAGTGCTGCAGGAGGGCCAGGAGACCTCCTTGGATGGATGAGGAGCTGCTGAGAAGAATTCGAAGGAAAAAAAGAGGCTTATAAAAGGTGGAAGCAAGGACAGGAGCCTGGGAAGAATACAGGGATGTTGTCCGGGAAGCTAGGGACCAGGTTAGGAAAGCTAAGGCCCACTTAGAATTAAACTTGGCTAGGGATGTTAAGGATAACAGGAAGGGATTCTATAGGTACATTGCAAATAAAAGAAAGGAGCGTGACCAGCAGGTCGAGGGAGGTGATCCTGCCCCTCTACTCTGCTCTCGTGAGACCTCACCTAGAGTACTGTGTGCAGTTCTGGTGTCCTCAACATGAAAAGGACATGGAACTGTTGGAACAAGTCCAAAGGAGAGCCACAAGGATGATCAGGGGACTGGAGCACCTCCCATATGAAGAGAGGATGAGAAAGTTAGGGCTGTTCAGTCCGGAGAAGAGAAGGCTGTGTGGAGACCTTCTAGCATCCTTCCAGTATCTCAAGGGGGCCTATAGGGATGCTGGGGAGGGACTCTTCATGAGGAACTGTAGTGAGAGGACAAGGGGTAACGGGTTCAGACTTAAAGAGGGGAAGTTTAGACTGGATATGAGGAAGAAATTCTTTACTGTGAGGGTGGTGAGGCACTGGAATGGGTTGCCCAGGGAAGTTGTGAATGCTCCATTGCTGGCAGGGGTCAAGGCTGGATTGGACATAGCCTTGGGTGGCATGGTTTAGTGTGAGGTGTCCCTGCCCCTGGCAGGGGGTTTGGAATTAGATCATCTTAAGGTCCTTTCCAACCCTAACTATTATATGATTCTATGATTCTATGACTCAAACCCTGCTGCCATCTGCTTTTGCTCACCTATTTGTTCAGTCTAAGCTCAAGTTTTGTTTTCAGAGATGTACGTCCAATCTAATTTGCATTCACTGTTCCATTTGTGGTCCAACCTTGATGCTTTCTGCCTCCCACTTGCATTCTATATGCCTGATGAGTATCCTTTTCCTCTGCCATTCTGTTCTTTTCCTGCACTGGGCTGTGCTAATCCCATTTTCTAATCACACCAGTGGCTTCATTTCACCTGCTACTCTAAATCCAAGCTTCTTGCTTGCCATTCACATCTCCCCAACAACTCATACCCCCTTTACCCTTGCTCCCTTCAAAATCCCAACATCCCGACCAGCTTCTGTCTTCCGCTCACTCATGTGAAAATTTCACCTTCCACCCATTCATAAAAGTCCACTATTCCTTTTGCGCCTAACCACAACTCCTTCACTCACTTCTTTACAGAGACATTGTTTCAGTGAGACCTTTCAAACAAATTCACCAACAAATTGTAGCAAAGAGCTGTGTATGTACCACTTTAAGAGCAAATGTTCGTGATCTGATTCACCCCAGACATTGCTTTCTTGAATGTAATATCCTCTGCCCTGTTCTGTTCATGAGAGCACTGGAGCAGGGACTGTGATTTCCTGTTTCATGAGGCACAGACCACACTGTCAGGGCCTAATAAACACTGAGCAATGTTTCATTTCCCTATAATTAATTGCATCATTTGACTCATACTACAGAAAGGGAGGCATAAAAGCAATGGACAGGAATCTTGCTATCTGTAAAAGTGGATCAAATTCAAAAGCAGCATCCAAGGAATGCTTAAAAAACAATAAATCTGCAAAGACATCACCATAAGCTAAAGTAATCCTCCTGTAGGGATTACATGCCCCATTCAGTCAGAGGAAGGAAATTTAGAAAAGACATTTATGTCCAAAATTACCTTTACATTATAGAAATGCTTGGTGGACATAGTGGGGGGTAGGAGAGAGGAACAGGAAGGACAAAAAAATTTTCCTTTTACCGTGCAACACATTGTACTTGTTTTAGCCATTCACAGAATCCTAGAATGCTTTGGGCGGGAAAAGACCTTAACATCATCTAGTTCCAAGCCCCCTGCCAAGGGCAATTCAAGATCTGAGTCTTTTCCCAGTGGATGATTGTTGGTTTCACCTATTGCAAGAAGAGTTAGAAACTCCAGAGGCAGAACTAAATGCAGGAAAAGTAACCCAAGCAACAAAAACTGGAGATGCTTTCATGGTACCAGGATAGTAAAAAAACCAAAATCCCCATAAAATATAACATAGCCAGGAACCACTTCTTGTACATCACAATATAAAAGAGACATTATCCTAATCTCACCCTCAAAACCTACAATCACATGGTCATATTAGTGTCCAGTTTTGATCACATAACACCACAATCACCAGCTTTATCAGGGCTGCTGCAATCCTCTGCCCCTCTAGTCAATCTGCAGCTGATCTTTGCAAGCCTCCCTGATGATTAGGCAGCGGGAAAGGAGACTTCCTGCAGGACACCAACCTTCGCACTGAGCCTTCATTAAATGCTCATCTAGCTGGGGGGCAGCAGGTTATGGTAGGGTGGAGTTTGCTTCCATTTTATGCCTAGGTATATTAAGGCCTGAAAAAAGGATGTTGGCAGGTACTGGCAGCAAGAACAGCAGCAGTTGTCATGTGGATGGTTCAGCACAATTAACTGCACTGATATTAGCTGGATGCGTGTCACTCAAAGGGAGGCTGCATAGTTTCAGTCTTGATGATGATGTCTATAAGAAATTTGTTTCAAGAGTAAGGAACAAGAAAAGAGCAGAGCAGAGTCTCAGTGGAGGAAGGATGAACATCTGGTCTGAGGCAGACAACACTTCTGGAAATGATGGTCATGCAAATCACCCGTCTGTACAGGCTCAGAACAAAGAGTGCACATAGCAGACGATATATAGGTTCATGCTGCCATTTAAATGGGATCAGCTAAGAAACAAGTATACCATTTTCATCTGTAGCAGATTTGGTTTATGATATGCTGGGCCTGACTGGGCTCCTCTGCTAAAGAAATGAAAAATTCCTGAAGCCAAAGATATTAGAAGGTGGGACATTGTGCCTGCCAATCCCTCTTCCCCCCAGGATGTGGAAGCTCCCAGCTCATCCTAGATCAGTCACAACACTTTGGGCAATCTGCCACCTTGGCCCCATTCGGGCACCAGCCAAACATCATTAGAAAAGCTACAAATTCATCCATTCAAAGCTGTGAGAGATATACACGGTCAAATCAACTCTGCATCTGTTTGGGCTTTGGTTTGTGTCCATCTTTCAGAGTCACTTTATGAAGTGAAACCAGATTTAATCTCAGAGCATCCAATAAAGCATGGGGACATGCCAAGCTAGGTAGCGAGGAAATCTGCACTATGCTATCAGTCACAAGCAAGTGAGTCATTACATGAGGTCTCTCTTACATCCAAACAATGCAGAGGCTACAGATCTTGAGGCACCTGTAAAATCAATGGTTTTGGAGGATACTGATCTGGGTACAGTTCAGCACAGAAAAGATGGAGATTGGTTTGACAGGGACAAGGAAACAAAGCTTATTTTGAGAGGAAGACAGTAATAGCTTTCATAATCATGAGGGATGATATAGGACAGCAATTCCCAAACCCCCTGGGAAGACATGATAAACACTTCTCACCATGGCATCAGAATACAGCTACATTTCTCACTATTGTCATTGAGAAATATCACTTGAGGATTACAGAAGAGTTCTATTATATTTCCAAAAACAAAACCACCATTTTCCTAACCAATGTTTCCAAATACTTAAAGTTTTAACAGGCAAACTGCTGAGAACCAACCCTGAATGGAAACTTTAGGGATTTGGGAAAGCCTGCTGCTCTCCCTTTGCCCTTACCTCTGTACAGCTCAATTCCTTTGGCCCACCAGTCCTTGCTCCAAGCTGCATGCCCTTAGGGCACAGGCAACAGGTCTAGAGGCTGGGAAACTCACACTAAAGAGTCAGTTGATCCCAGATCTCCCAGTCCAATTCTGCAGGTGTAAATCGTTAGTATGGCTTGAATTAGGACTTACACTTCTGAGTAGCAGCTGAATCAACCCTCCAAGTCTGTGAGGGTTTGTCTGCTGCTCTTAACAAGACCTGTTTGGGAAACTTTTACTAAGGTACTTGAGAAGAGAGAAGTTAAAGCCCTATAAAAGGTCTGAGCGAGTCCACCACCAACACAGGAAGACCTCAGCAGTTGAACTTAAACCTGCACAGAGCAAAGTATGCACCCTGCAGCTCACATAGAGACCTCTGCACAAATAAGTTGAAGCCTCCTTCCCAGATTTATCTCTCATCACTGACCAAAGTATGCAACCAAAACGGCATAACCTTTACTCAACATCCCTCCCACAGCCAAGCCTTCCTGAGAGCTCTCCCACATGAGTTCTTTCATCTAAGAACAGCGAAGCCTATACTGCCATTTACAGAGAAGACTGTCACCAAAGTGCCTCATCAACTATCTTCCACAAAGATATTTAGAAACTCATCTTTGAGACTATCATTTTCCTGTCAGATTTGGGTAGCTGATAGCAATCAGGGGCTCCAGAAGTTATGACAACATGCCACAGAGTGGAGAAATAAAAACAAATCATAGGAAGAAGGTCTTCAGAACTCCCAGTTAAGTACTTAAGTTGAGGACTTGACAGGTGCTGCCCACACAAGTACGATTTGTATAACCACTATCCAGTGGAGAAAGCACTGCTAGTCTCATTTGGCAGTTGGAAGTAGGGATCTTAAGTCACAGAAAAGAGTTGTTTCTGAGCCAGCCATCACATAAAAGTAATTCTTTGCAGACTTTTTCACATGCATTGTTAAAGTTGAGCTGTTGCTTGAAGGTACAAAGCAGAAAAACCAACAAAATCAAAACAGACTTTCAGAAGGGCAAGGAAATATGCCAATAAATACACTAGACAGGGCTTCACCTTGTCAAGACCTTGGCATACACAGACTTGAAGAAACAAAGAAAAAAGAAATCACCTTTTGCCTCTAGCTTTAAGAAATTTCATGATCCTCTGAAAACACAGAGTGAAGTCAAAGCAGAAAAGCAGCTCCTGGATGGAAAAGAAGACAGCTCTGTTTAGCACTGCAACATTTTGCCATAAACCCAATCAACAACATTAATGGCAAGTAAACTCATTCATTAAGGGAAAGATGTTTCTGCTCATGTTCTTTGCACTGACAGCTGGCCTCCCATAGATTGCATACTTCAAGTCTAGCCCCAGAGGAAGGAACTGAGGAGAATGTTTTTCCTTTGAAATAAATAGGCATAGTTTGATTTCACCTTAGCAGGAAAAGAAAAGTAGATAACCCAACTAGCCCAATTATAAGAACACACAGAAACTACACTGACATTTGGACTGAACTTTTTTTTATTCTCTCAAAAAAAATAGGACTCTCTAACTGTCATTCCACCTCTGCCAAAGGTCTTTAACTAGATCCAAAATACTGAAGCTTGGAGAGAAAAAAAGATACTATAATGAACGGATACCCCAGAACATTCCTGAATATCCAAAGCACAGTTTATTCCTCCTACTATCCCAAACAGCTTCCCATGCACTCAGCAGGTCATTGAATCCAAAACCAACTCAGTAAGAAGAAAGCAAAACTTTCTTTCTTAATAGAATATTAATTTGTCTCTCTGCTCAGGCTAAGAGGGCTTAGAGACAGACAGTAAAGACTAAGCTGTAGGAACGGCTTATTGTCCTAACTTTGACAGAAAGTTCTCATGCACTTTTAACTTATTAATTCCCTAGCTGCATTTTAGTAAGGGCTCTTCTGGACAGGGATCAGTAGAATTCCTAATCAAAACCATGAAAAGCAAAGGGAAAAAAAAAAGTACCACTTCTGCTTCCCAACATGAAATATTTAGTGTAAAATCCCACGAGCTGCAGCTTAATGACATCACACTAATGGAAGAAGAGAAAGCCTTCTAACAATTAAAAAGAGTCTTGCTGAGAAGACACACAGGAAATTGTCAAGCTGTCATTTATATATCAAGCACAGCACATTGGACAGTACTGCAGGCTACTGTAAACCCATTTGTCTCTTTAATGGGCTGCATCAGGAAACAATAAAGACTATAAACTGAAGGAGGTATTTCTTTGTTTGCTTTTAAGCGGAAGGGTAACATCAGTTAAAAGATGATGTAGTACCACCCATTGCTGCCTTCAAAGCCTGTTCCAAGTCTACAGTCCAGCTCTTCCCTCTACAGCATCTGCACAATCTTGGAGCAGCTCTGAAAACATCAGAGAAAGAAGTTTTTGGCTTAATGCATGTTTAGTTTCTTAATAAAAACAAAACTCATGTAGATCAGCAAGTGGAATCTTTTCCACCTCCTGCATCTCCAGCAAATTTGCCAGCAAAGGGCTGGTTCCAGAGCCATGACTGCTGACACGGTAACGCACACGGTGGGAAGAACACAGCTTGAGGTTTAGATGCCAGGCTGAGCATTCAGCACTGGCAGGTACAGAAACCCTTATTTTGACTTTAGACCTGAGCAAATCTGATCTGGGAGTTCACTGATGGAGAATAAATATGGAAGAAACTGATTTCAAATTGTGTCTTTTGAAAGGATGAGTTGACAGGACAAAAAAAGCAAATGCAATAGGTACCTGACTATCATTGTTACATTTGTTTAAGCAGAGATTGCTGCAATGTTCAGGAGCCGCATAAAAGACTCTGCAATATGCAATCAAATCACAGGTCTGAAAACACACCAAGAAATATCCAGTAACTTTCACAAATGATAAGAGCTGGGCAGATAAAAGAAGTAATTACATCTTCTTTGAAACTCTATTTCACTATTTTTAGTTCTTTAATCAAGGGCCCAATTCTTCCACCTTTCTTCCAGATAATCCTTTACTATACAATTATTTTCAACAGGCAAATTAAGTTAATATGAAGCCAGAGTTAAGGGAATCAGAACCTGGCCCAAAACGTTTTGGATCAGAAACGGAGACTTTGATCAAACAGCATTATCAGTGGCTAAAAAAAGCATCCCTTTACCTCTTGTTGTGATGGACCCAGTCCAGAGCTTGAGGCTAAGGTTTACTTGCTGTGATATTTAGCCAGTGGCCTCCCTTGGGCTGTGCTAATCAGACCAACTGAGCTGGATCACGGTCTGACGCAGAGAAATACAGATGGCTATTAAGGATTGGACTGGGACCAAGTAATTCACAAATGCTACCAGGCTATCAGACACCAGCCATTTCTGGACAAATCCCAGAAGAGAATGGTAAAAGGGAAAAATATTTCTTAAACAGTAGGTTTTTAATGTGAACATCCACTTCAAAGCTTGCCACAAGTGCCAGAGTTGGGAGTGGCTCCATACATTGTTCATATGGTGCTGTGTGATGGTTCAGTGGTCTGAACTGTGATAGAAAGATCCAGAGCCAGTGCAAGAATCCTTTTGATTGTTATGTTGTGTCTATACCAGCATGAAGTCCATCCCTGGAGAGAAAAGGTATACAAGCAACATGTAAGGGGCATGCAAGCCAGAGCTATTTGAGTTTTCTTTGCTTTGAAGACTTGCAAGAGATCTGACAGTCAGCACAGCCCCTGGATGCGGCTATCAGTGTTTTAAGCAAGAATCAGCATCTGTCAGGTTTTCTATTTCACTAAATCTTGTCAAGTTTGGGTTATATTTCATCTTCAGGACTTCATTCCTATTCCTAACTCTTCACATTCAAACACTCTCACTCAGCACAGTGCTCTTAGCCTTACTCAGCTGAGTAGGAAGCACTGATTGCCTCTTTCTGTTTCCTCTCCAGCCCCCACTGAGTTCACTCTGTGCTGCATGTTGGAGAAAAAAAAAAAAAAAAAACACCACAAATAATACAGAAAGGAACCAAAGAAAGGATTAGCGTCCTGCTCTGATATTTGCTGTCATGCCTTTCTGTGAAAGAACCCAAGTTCTCTCTTTAAGCCTCCTTCTGGATTGGAGGACATGCAAATGAAAAGAAAAACCAAAACATGCTTGAGTACATGATTGTTATAAAATCTTAAATGGAAAAATGAAAAAGAAGAAGAGCTAGCTGTAAATAAATAAGTTTCTGAACATGGCAGGGCATTGAACACAAAGTCTGCTCTCCCAGGAAGCACACAGAGCCTAAGCACATCTGGGAAAGCAGTGTCTCCAAGCAACATACCACTGTGTGATAGCAACCCTTAGCTGCCAAGGGCACCACTTAAAAGACCATGGGGAGGAGAGAGGAGCAGTGAGGGAGAGACCTTTGGCTCTTTGTCCGACTTGCTGCAATTTAGGCAGCAGAATCTTTACCAATGTTGAGAATAAGCCCCAGAGAGGTGCTTATACCACACTTCCCAACTTCCATCTTACAGTAAAGGGCCTGGAAGCCCATCCCTCACTGCACCCAGATCCATCTCTTCTTCAACAGCCTTGCCCTGTTCCCTCTGACAGTCACCAGAAGATTTCCCATCTCTCCATCCTGAGTCTGGATATGAGCTGCATGTGCCTGAAATGCACCTTTTGTACATGATCTCAGGCCCAGATTTTTTTACTTTGGTGAAAACCTGAAGTACCAGTGAGTCCAGTCCAGGTAAATCAAACATGAAATGCTTCAACAGGATAGTGAGCTCCACATAAAAGACTATAAAATACAGGTATTCCTGCAGTTCATGACCATCATAATTGAAAAGTAGAGAGATACAACAAGCTTAGTGCCAGCATCAAGACAGAAAAGTGGCATCACATTAAGATGCCTCTGGGGCATCTTACACAAGGAAAGGTGAAACAGATATGATGTAATATAGCATGGGATTGCAGCTGGCTGCCTGCCACTAATGAGATAATCAGGAAGGATTCTGAACTACTCTTAAATCATACAAAACACCAGCAACATGAAGTTACTTTGTTCCAGGGAGCATTTCCTGCCACAACCTATGACATCAGCCACATCAACAGGATGTGGCAGGGTACAGCAATGTGAATTAACCATACTAACAGCGCTGGTAATACGCTGACCTAAGACAATTGAATAAGCGGGATATTATTCCAGGCCTCATTTCCAGAAGCCATCTGACAGCTGCTACCTCCCTAACTGCTTTGTAGAAACAGCTCCAAAATGAGCACAGAGTGTCCTCGTTTTCCTCCTTACTGAATGAAAGCACCAAAAAAGAAGTTTACTAAGAACTGTGTCTTCAGAGAGCTGGAAGGCAATGAAGGCACTTCAGTCTCTTCCACGATGGGATGCTACCAGAAGCCATCTCATGTAGCGAGCAATTCAGCCCTGCAGAAAACCAGACCTCAAATGATGTATAGCCTAATTGCAATTTATGAGGCCTTCAAAGATACTTAGCTGGAAAGGCACTGTAAATACAAAGTGTATACTTAAAAACAATATTAAAATTATCTTTTTTTACTTCAGAAAAGCAGTATGAATCCAAAGGAAAGTACAAAACAAATCCTCCACTTACAGGAGTGAAGTATAAACCACTCAATTCAAAACATAATCACTAAACAAGACAGTATTTCCAAATCAGCCTTTTGAAATTAGGTGCAGCAAGGGCAGATACATCTAGAATCTCACCAGAAGAAAGCAGCTCACCCACTTGCCATTTTGGGATTCTAAGAGGATCAAAAGAGCCATTTTAATGCTCAAAATCCCCTATGAAACTCTCTCTCAAACACAGTTCAAGCAGGCTAGATGGAAAAGAAAGAAAATTGTGATGAGACACATCACAATTCAGGGAGATATGAGTGCAGAAACTTGTGAGCATTTCGCTGAATGTAAAGCAGTAATTAAATGCTTCCTATAGAAAAGAAAGGTTGTCCCTTGGACACATCTGTCAATCTGCATTTACCAGACGCAGAAGCTTTCTCAGTTCAAGCACACAAGTGCTCCAGTTCTTTGCTGAAGTGACCTTAGCTGTCAGAACAGCCTGCCCAGTTCAATATCTGTAGCTCTGCTTGGTATGCTTTGCGAACGCATGTGGGGATGAGGAGATGCAAAAGGAAAAGCATGATGAACAGGCAAACCATTTGCCCCAATTAAAAAATTAAACAGGTGTCCCAAGACTGTCAGCCTGAAGATGGAGCATCTACATTTAATTAGAGGGATAAGTTTAGCAGAAAATGTCACTCTGCTCCTGTCAGAATGCATGATTAATTTGTGATAAAATACCCAGCACTGTCTAACAGAAGCAAACGGCTGGGGGACACGTATTTACACAATCACTTGTTACTTCTTCAAGATATTACCAATGACCCCAGCCTTGGTGTCAGTGCATTAAAATGAAATTCTCACATCTAGTCTTTAGAAGTCCCAGCCTTGCTGGAGGCTTTTCTGAAGTCACCCCATGTGATGGCATGCTGAAGCTGGGAATAAGAAAGCAAACCACCCAGTACCAGCTGCTGCCTTTCCACCATTGATGGGGGTCACCTGCCTCCTCTGTTAGTCTCAGTTCATCAGTCCATCTCCTTCAGTGACATAAGGGCATGACTCTTCCTTATGCTCATCAGCATTGATAGTCCTTTCCAAGTGATTCCTTAACAGCTAGTTTCCCTGCCGTGACAGCGGGTGCAGCACTCACTGCTAATCAACTGCTGTTTCAATTAGCAGTTGGGGTAGTGTTTTTTCCCATATGATCGATATACTCTGCTATTGAGATGTAAAGAGCACAATTATTTCTCCTCAATCATAGAGAATATTTGGAAACCATTTGCATCAGATAATATGCACAACCATACCTTGAAGTTTCACTTTTCCTGCCCATTTGACCATGTTTGAAAAGATCACAAGGTCCTCATTGGCTTTCAACTAAGCAGAGGAGTTGGTTTTACTTCCAGCCCCTGAGATGGCAGATAAGGCTTCCAGGATCACAGCATTTTCTCCCCTGCCTGTTTACCCCAGGGAGGGAAGATTGCCTTCTGTTGGCTTGGATTGCCTGAGCCACCCACCTGTGGATACAGTCATTGCTTTGTTTTACACAGGTTGGCTATAAGAGTTGGAAGCATTAAACTAACAAGGCTCTGAGGACACATCTGTGGAACTTCTGCTGGTTACTTCCCTGGGTTGATACTCTGCCATGCTTTAACAGATACAAAAATCTCCACTCAGGGTTCTCACTGTTTCACACAACAGGTAGTTTCATAAAGCTAATAACCATCTCTCTTCATACTAGCAACCAGACACATGGGGCCCATACTGAATGTGCCAAACCCTTCCAGTAAAGAGATTAGTATTTCCCAAAGCACACCACAGTACAAGTGGCATTGAATAGGACATTATTTGATGCAGCTGACCTCTGAATTTAACTTCTTTATTTTAATCCTGAGAAAGTCCAGAAAAAAAAGAGGCAGGACTCATCACCTCATCACCTTTATCTTCAGCTCCATTTAATGTTAACCATTTCCTTCCACCCCTATCCATGGCTATTCCTAGCACAAGACTTCTCTTCAGAGACACAGTGGAGATTATTAAGACTTCACTCATATAACTTCAATTATTCCATAGATACAGACACTTGAACAGCCACAAGCCAAAGGCAGGCAGCCACGCAAAGGTACATAAGATGTATCACTGTTTGGACTTACCTAGCTAAGCGTTTGGCTGTCTTGGAATTTCCCTTAACTGTTGCTGGAGGAATTTCTTATGATAACTTCAAGCAATGTAAATAGCACTTTTATGTGGAGTAGCCAACAGCTACTGATAACTACCATCAGCAAAGACCTAATTAAACAATAACCTGGAATACTACTACTTCTGCTTTCATAGATAAACAGAAGAGAGTTAGTGCTGTGAAAACAAAATATTCCATACATTTAAAACTGGATACAGGCATAGCTATTTATGATTTGCACAGTCACATGGTTGAGCTACTCTTCACTGCCCCTGAAGCAGTGAAACAGGCCTGAGGACACAGGACTTGGATGACATAAATGCATGAAACACGACATTATTGCCTCCAAATTTCAGTTGCAGCATGAGTTGCCTTCTTAGACCTTTGTTCCCCGAAGTACTAACTACTGAAGGAATGGCATAAAGCAGCTCTTTGAACATGTATGGCATGAAGAACATTACCATTTCACTTCCCCATTTGGATGCTTGATTGAATTCATAGATGTTTTATTTGATATTAAAACTTTCTAAAGGACAATCCTTTGATTTCCAAGAGGTTTCCCACCTCAACAAATTTGCTTTCCTCAACAACATTCATGATCTCCTGTGATAGCCACAATTAACAGCCTATGGAGTTCTTATGTTCGTGAAATTGGCTTCACTGTGCACATGGCTCTGTGACCATGCTTTCTCTGGAAAAGAAACTTCTGACTGGAGGGAAGGGAAACAACAGATCTCCAAGCCTGCACAGCTTCAGAACTGAGAGTATCATCTAGATGCTAGAGAAAAGCACTAGAAGGAAACAAAGATGGTATATTTTACCTGTCAGTATTATGTAAAGATGAAATGGACTAATTATGGGGCTCTTTGTACCCTTTTCTAGCTCCTAGACTACCTCATCATTTCCCTTTGCTCCCAAAGATGGATTTTTGCAGGCTTTCTGCAGTTCTAGCATTTCCTTATCTCTGAGACAATCACATTTAGGATTACCGGGTTTCCTATCTCCAGGCTAATAGGGTCAAAATGCTTAGCTGCCCTCCTGCCTGCCAGTTTACAGCATTTTGCTAATGGAACATTTCCTTCCACAGGGATAACACACTGGCTATTGGGTATTCTCTTGTCGCACTGCAATTTTAGGTGGTGGGGCAAGTGTTCTTGTTATACAGGAGACTGTATTGCCAGATTAAATAGAGCAACAAAGCAATAAGAGTAACTTTTTGCTAACGAGTTTGCTGGCAGGGATTTCAGACAAAAGCAAGGGGAACTTCCATAACTTGCCCAATGGTTCTCCAGTTTCCACATCACTTCTGCTCAGTCTCATTTCCATTGCACTTGTATTCCCGACATTGTACTACTGCTTAGTTGAGAATACTTGTTCATGTGTTGGAAGAACCCAAGTCCAATGGGTTTCTGTCTACTTCAACTCTTTTCCTGAGAAGCTCTGCACTTGCAGTGCCTTGTTTCTTGTTTTTCCTCAGTATTATTCCTGCCTTTATTTTATGTCTCACTCTCACTACAGAAACCAACTGCAGTAATCAAAGGTCTGACAAATTGGCATCTCTGTGTATTGAAAAGTGGGGGAGTAAGGAAAAGAAAATGCAGCATGCAAACTATTCGTTTATACAAAATGGAGTCTCCATGCAAAAAGGCATTACTTAGGGCATGTTCAGACCCATAGAAATTGGTATTTCCTTCCACTCTTGTCATTTCAAAGCAAGTTTTATGCCTCTGTGGGAAACTAGAACTGCAGTAATACCTAATACATCCTAGTCTTAATGCAAAATGGGATGACAGTAGCTTACCCCCAAAATGTTGAATTTCTGGTAGGCATGTTTATACTACTGAATGAGTTAAAGCAATAGGGTTTTTTTTTCTCCTATGGTACTTCAAGGCCATTATGTTGCACAGAAAGTAATAATCACCTGTCAGGCTCTCCACTTTGCACAGAGACTCATTTCCATAGCGGTGAAAATGTAATGGTTCACTCGAATGTTCTTATTTTAAAGAATTTGGTGCAATCAGAGTGACCCTCCCATTTTTTGCCTGTTTTTGAAAAGGACTTTAGACAACCAATCTGGCAGGGTTTCCATTCTCGAGAGCTCAAGAGAAGATGAATTAAAGTTAATTGGGGGTAAAATGAAGCACTTTAAAGTGTATCTCTCAAACTCACAAAACTGGAATAAGCACAGAGAAGATCTATTCAATTATCCAGGGTTGTGAGACTTGTTTTGTGGAAACCATAATACTCAACCCACTTGTTCCTCTCACTGCCTCTGCCTGTGATCCCACCAGACCTCACAGGCTAAGCTGTTTGGCTGGACCAGTACTACAACTGGAGACTGTCAATGAAACTCGGACTCCAGGATAGAAAGAGCTGCTCCCTATACAAGAGAGTCACTTCACCAGCATCACTTTACAACCCACTCTGCTGGGTTGACCAGATTGGAGGTGAAAGGGGAGAGAACAGCAAGATTTTAGAGAATACTCAAGACTGAAGCCTTAATCAGTTATTTCCAGGGTGGTTTCTGCAAGAAGAAGAATCCAACTCTAGAAAGTAGCTGATATCTGAGCAATTCTAATTTTCTTTGCTAATCTCTACCAAATGAAAACTTATTTGCCACTAATACTAAGCCTTTCAGTTGAAAAAGTAACCTGTTCATTTCACCCCAGAAATGGATGCATTTCAGTGTTGACTGAAACAACCACCCCATCAATAGCTGCACCTCAGCATCACAAATACAGATTCAATTTGCATACACACACCTACCAAAGCCTAAGTTTGGGTGTGGGTGTAGATATGGATTAGATATTAGGAAAAAGTTCTTTACCATGATGGTGATGAGGCACTGGCAGAGGTTGCTCAAGGAAGTTGTGGATGCCCCATCCCTGGAAGTGTTCAAAGTTGGACAGGGTTTTGAGCAACTTGGACTAGTGGAAGGTGTCCCTGCGTGTGTCAGGAAAAGGAAAGCAAGTGGAACAAGATAGTCTTTAAGGTCCCTCCCAGCCCAAACCATTCTATGAAACCTAAAGCTCTGCAGAGGCTATCCAGCCGCAGCTGCACAGGGTGAGGGGCAGTAGCCTGCACTGAGCTCATGGATTAGCTCATGTGCAGTGCAAAGTGCAAAGCTTGACAAATTGTTATTTTTCTATGCCACCTAATGGCACTGTAATACAGATGAAAGATGCCTCAGACTGGTCGAGGCAAGTCTTTGACTGCAGAACAGATTTATCATACTGTGTACAACCTATGATTTGCTCTGGGATCTCTCCGAGTGAAAGACAAGTCATTAGCGTCCTCTAAACATCCTCCAGGAGTAGTAACACAAAGAATAATCATGCAAAGGCTTAGTTTTGAATAGGATCCTGATTTAAGCATCTCGTTTCTTATCTTCCGTCTCTTAGCTTTCTGCATATGAGCTGATTTGCTTTCTCAGGGAGATCTGCACTCCTGGGTGAACTGGCCAGCAAATCTTAAGTTCTATTTATTTTTGGAGTGGGTGGCTAATGAAAACAACATGGCAAGGTACCTGGGGAAGAAGGGCTTGTTCTGCTGTCTGAGGTGGGTATGCTGGGCTTGCTCTGCCTCCTGGTCAAGGCTGCTCTGTAACTAAATCACTGAACTCCCACTCACAGCACAGAGGCATCAGGTGCAGGGATGCTTGGAATATGAAATCAGGCCTGCTGCAAAGAGGGAGGGAGAGCGGGAGGAAGAGCTGTGCCCTGCCTTTTCCATACGTTTTGATTTAACCAGAGCTACAGGCATTGCCTTCTTCTTCGCAGCTGACTCCCACAGAATTCCGGGCCATACCCTGAACTTCAAGTCTGAATCGGCAGAGTTGTGAAGTGTCTGGATATCAAGTGGCCCCTCCAGGCCCCACATTCATCTAAGGTTGGCAAGTTCAGCACAGTGTTCACAGTCCAATTACAGGCATGACTAAAGAGCATACAGAGGCAAACAGGCTGCATAGCAAGGAGCCCTTTCTCTTTGAAACACTTACATGCTTGGTCTAGTCTGAACCAGGATATCTTATACTGTGAATAGATAAAAACTGGCAGTGGTTGAGTTTTAAATATAGCGATCACCATCTACAAGGATTTAAAGCAATTGTCATCTATCATTACCAATGATAATTTCTCAGGGCAAATGCTTTGGTAGGCAGAACCCTGCAAGTCTAAATAGAAAACCTACATTGATAGTGAATCATGGTCTGGTTAAAGGCAGTTAGATTGCAAGAACATATGAAGATGACTGCAAGCTCAGAAAGCATTGATGGAAGATCTTCGTTTAAGTTCTTTTCTTCCTCAAAAAAACAACTATTCTTTTTTCCTGCTTCCTTTATGTTGTTTCCCTTTGATGAGCAATAAATAAAAAGGCAGTTAAAAACAGAATGCAAGCGCAAAGCCCCAGATCTGAAAGGGACAAAGACTCCATCTGTCACAGAGAAATTCAGAAATCCAAGTACCAGCACAGAGCCCACCTGCCAAAAAGGTTTTACATGTGTGTTAAGTGTGGCTTTAAAGAGCAGAAATGTTCTTGCAGATAAAGGCAGCCACAAGAATGACTGAGATGCACAGACAATAATTCCCTCCTCTGATTTCCTCTGCTGCCATCACTATCAGTTGGGAGGTGTCCCTGCCCATGGCAGGGGGGTTGAAACTAGATGATCTTAAGGTCCTTTCCAACCCTGATGATTCTATGATTCTATGATTCTATGATTGATTCGAAAGAAAATTCAGCTTAGAAAATTGGATCCCTTTAAAAACAGAAAAATAAGCCCCATAATCCAGAAATCCTTTGAGGAATACAGAACTTGAGCATCCTCCTACACAGCACCTTTGCAGAGAAATGTGCCAGGCTCCGTCCACCTCCTTTGCAGCACTGTGCTCACACCCAGCAGCCGAAGTTCTGCACTGGGATGTGGTGAAATGCAGGCAGCTTTTGCTCCCTTCTTGATTCTACGGGAGAGAGGGGACTTTGCTTTTCAATCCCACTCATAAAACACAGCAATCCTCATGGCTTGCTTGCTGCTTTGCATATGTGAAAGAAGAGGGATTTAGGATTAATATTTCTTTCACAGAAGTACAGAGGACTGAGTGGCCAGCTCTACCAAACAAGAGGTCCCCTAAATAGCTCAGGTTACTCTACACAGGTCTGCTTTTGTTTTCATTCTGTTCTGTACACACAGACTCTGAAATATCCATCTGCTTCCCCAGAGCTCAGCTCTCCACCTTCACCTGAGACACAGGAGGTACTGCTATGCCTTTATGCTATGTTGAATTAGAAGAATTTTATTTGTTTGGCCAAAGGGCAGGACCCAAGTGCTGGAGATTGAAAACCCAATGGGTAGTACCCAAGAGCAGAAAGCACAGACGTGAAAAAGGAGCAGCTCTGTAGTAACGTAATTAAGTGTCCTGAAATAGTACTTTAACGGACTTTATGTAAAGATCTCAGCACTAACACTTGTTGGATACTGGCACCACAGAACTAACACTACACACTGGATAGAAGAAGCTCCAAATTGCAGAAATATCACCTACTTCAGCACAGAAGATCAGAATCTGCTGTGAATCCAGAGTGCATACTGCTCACTTGATTACACAAGCGGACAAATGCAATCAAGACTTACCAAGTTATCTCCTTGGATAACTTGGGGACTTGATAAGTCTTGATTGCATTTGTTTGCACATCACTTGGCCATAAGCGTTTCTCAGCTGGGAGCTCAACTGGATGAGCTGTCCCTATTTGGTGGGCTCCTACTGGGACTGTGGCAGCAGGGCAGCTGCAGGAAGGGGGCTGAGCTCCCTTCTGCATCACAGGGGCAAAAGACAGACACACAGGTCCGATTCCTAGCTACTTCCTCCATGCTGGTAGAAAACTAGTTGCTTTAATAGAGTTAGCCCCGATTTGCCCAAGGCAGCTTCCCTGCAGGGCACAGAATCAGCACCTCTGCCAACTTTGCATGTTTCCTCTTTCCAGTGACCTCCGGGCTGTATGCCTGCTTGCTCCAACAACCCATCTTTGGGACACACGAAATTCCTGAACTTTCCAAAAGAGCCTGTCATATCCACAGCCACTACAGGCCACATTTTCCCCCTAGAGTCTCCTTGTGCCCTTCAAAAAGGGAGGTGAAAGCAGCCAGGTGTTAGACACTCAAGTCTGAAGCAAACCTCATTGTTTTCTTTCTTTCCTAACTCAGCTTTTCTTTCCTACAGAACCAAGACATACACCATTGCATGTCTACAGACCTTGGTGCAAAGCTTAGCTGCTACAAAGCCCTATTCTCCAACCCATGTTAGGTCCCTCTCCACCCTCGGGTTTCATGTGCACTGCAGATGATGCCCTTCAGCAGGGTTATTTGGAACAGCCTCCTCTACCTCCCATTCCCTGCAAAGTAGCATCGGCCCCAGTGTGCCAGAGATGAAGAGTGGATCTGAAAAACAACAGGCTTTAACACCCCTGCACCCTGACCATTAACTATAATTGTATTCTGCATCAATCACATGAGTTTTGCCCTTAAAGGTTATTAAGTATAATTTCTACTATGCAAATAGTTTCAGCTTCATTAACGGATTTCTGGTTTCTAGTAGAAGTTATTCTTTGATGAATGTCTCCAGATGTCAGTATCTGAAAAATGTATTGGGGCGAAGAAAATTCTCTCTGATGCAATGTAAAAAGGCCCATTGGAGAGAGGGGGTTGTGAAAGATAGAAATATAATTAAAACAATTAAAATTCCTATCTCATGACCATTTACAGATGCTCCAAAGTGGCTCTAAATTAAAGGGAAATGTCACAGAACATGGATGCTTCTGCCAAAAAGCAGCATTAAAAATGACAAATTCCAAACAGCCTGAAGACTCTCGTTAAATCCAAGGAGCAAGGCTTTAAAAGCTCAACCAAGGCAAGCAGAGTGGGTAGAGCAAAAAACAAAGGGAAAATCAGGTCCAACAGCTGCAGAAATGAAGGAGAGGTGACCAGGGAAAAGCTATCCAATGGAATAACCAGTGAACATGAGACCTATGGATTTTTACACTTATTCCCACCAGATCAGGCATCTTTACTATCTTTGTCATTAACAGATACACACTGTCTGTTACTACTACTTCAGCTACTGCCTTTTCCTAACCACAGGTTTACTTTTTAAGTGTCCAAGCTGCAATGATGAAGGGTTTAATCCAGTATCAACATTTACTGGATGAAGCTTCTCCCATACATGCACACCCCAAGTCCCAGATCAATGCAAAGGAAGCAGGGTGGCTGCTGTGTCCTTCATTCTCCCCTTACCTACACCAGTGGGAGAAATCTTCTGGAATATCTTCTCATTTAAATTGTGAGGAACCACTGCTGGTGTGCTTGGATGGGGGACCTTGTTCTGGTTTTGTTTCTTTGCTGTTTTTAAACAAAACAAAACTATCTGCCTAAACTTCTCCTTACACTCTCTTCCACTCTAAGCTTACACTGGAGAAACTCTATTATAAGAAATGCAATAAATATTTATTGAACTGGTGAAAGCAATAGCATATGCTGAACACGCTCTGTTTTCCTGGAGTTTTTTCCCCCCCCTGCATCAAGCCCTTGTTCTGTCAGAATTGTTTTCATGTTAGTATTAGTCAGTCACTCCCCATGTGTCAGTAAATGCAAAACATGCCTGCTGTGAGACAGAGAGCGCGGGTGCCACTTTGCAGTTCCTCGGGATGTGAGCTGGCACAAAGACAAAGCACACACAAAGGATGACAGGCACCACAGCCTGCTTTTCCAAACAACAAACTGTGGAAATGATAATACCTTGGGAACAGGACTGGGGTGGAGGGAAGGAAGCACATAGACTTCAAGAAGCTGAAATTCAGCTGGAGAAGGTAGGGAAGGTTTCCATAGTAGAAAGCAGAGCTGCACAGCACAGCTGCTTGAGGAAAGCAACATCTGTGCTTGGGGTCAGGTATTGCAGCCTGGTAACAAAGCCTATTAAGTGGCCATCTGTACATGGTTTCCTTATTTACAGGTGTTTCAATAGTATAGCTTATCATTATCTAATAAATGTTATGAACTTGGCCTTATTGTGCTGCTGTAAAGGAGGTGGGGCTTCATTCCCTTTGCAGCCTACAAAAAGCATTAGCCCTGGATGCCTCAGGGGCTAGGCACTGATTTGACTGGAAGCCTTCCTCTCTGGCTAAGGACTGGCCTAGACCTAGAGAGGGATTTGGATCAGGCTCTCTTCTGTGTGGTACTGATCAAACCACACAGGATATGACCCCCAGAGCACTTGGGCATTACTCAGTGCTGCTGAGCTGGCTGCTGGTGAGCTGAGCTTCAAGCCCTCTGCTAAGCCTCAGGGCCAAGCCCAGCCACAGGCACAGCCAGTACAAGCCCTGGAAGAACAATCAGCTCAAAAGCACCTCATGGGAACCAAGCCAGGCATCCAAAATGGGGAGTGTGGACTCACATGATCTGATTGCACATCATACAGGAAGACTGTGGTACAGTCCAGAAATTAGCTCAGCCTTTCAGCTTGCAGTATAGTGCCACAGCCAGAAGAAATTGTAGGACAGGAAGTTATTGTTGACTGGATCCATCATTATTCTTTTACCATCTGTTACTTCAGGTTAGTGTTTTTCGTAGCTCATACCGGTTTTCAGCATCGCATCCAATTTTTGCTAACCAGAAGCTGAAAATAAAAAAGCAGCTTAGATCTCGATCAGGAGTTCACCTTCAATTCCCAGGGAAGATCTCAGTCATGAAAAATGCTACAAAATCATTAATGAGCCCTTGTAGTACAGACCTCTGTTTAATCTCCCATCCATCAGATGGCACCTTTGATATTGCAATGACACAGCTTTCCCACAACACCTGGCACTCAGATACATAGTGCTTCACCTTCTCTAAGCATTTAATTGGCATAATAGATTAATGTTTATCGATTAGCCCATTCAGAAGGAGACCACCACATTCCGGGTTTCTGGTCTCTCCTTCTTTCAGCACATAGCCTTTAGCTGGTGGATAGGTTAATTAGCTGCCTCCTATCCACCAGCTAAAGGCTATGTGTCCAAGATTTTACAGGTTGCTGTGAACCAGCCAAGTCACAGGCAGAGGGCTTGGAATACCCCCAAGGATGTGCAGAAAGGTAAGCACAGTCAGCATCTGCTAATCCTTCCTTATGTCATCACTAGATTTGCAATTAAACACCTCCCACTTGCCATGGGCAAAGAGCACACACCTGGGCTGGTACTGATGTTCAGGTGGCATGGAAAACCTGATCATAGCCTTCAGCAGGTGCCTCTAGAAGACTAAACTCTGCATGACACTGTGATCATAGGTGGTGTTATCATAGTCATTTGATGGGGTTTCAGAATAACTATATACTTGACCACTGAGGTTTCTAAGGTATTCACATGCACTCACGCACCCACTATGAGCACATACATTCACACAGATACTGCCTTTTACAGAATCGGAATCAACTCACAGGTTTGCTTTGTGGGTAAGACTGGGCATCTTCCCAGCAGAAACACCTTAGCCCACACTGAAGTTATGATTCCCTTGGTATTTTAGGGAATTAGAAGCCACTGAGTAACATTCATGGAGGTTCTGGAAAGGAGACTCACCCACAAAAGCCTCTGTTAAATCACTTCAACAGTAACCATCCTTTTTTTCTACAAATACTGTTAAAGGAACAGTGTCTAGATGTTTGTTTAAACTTGCATTACCCAATGTTTTCTTTCTACCAGATACTGTGTGACTCTGGAAACAGCTTCCCCCTACTCCCCAAGCCTGGCCCAGGCTCCCCAGACTCTGCCTGTACTTGAAGGCAGATCCTGGAGTCATACCCTTAACTCCTTCCATTTATTAAACAAACTCTCCCACTAAACAATTACAGAAGTTTTCCAAAGCCCAAAGTCACCAACATAAAGGAGTCCCATGCCACTAGGCAGTCTGGCACTTGGAACATTTCTTTTCCCAAGTAACACCCAATGAGGCAAAAGGAAACAGCCTCAAGGTGCAGCAAGGGATGTTTAGACTGGATATTAGAGACAATTTTTTCACAAAAGGGTTGTCAAGCATTGGAACAGGCTGCCCAGGGAAGTGGTTGAGTCACCATCCCCAGAGGTATTTAAAAGACGCAGAGGTATGGTGCTTGGGGACACAGTTTAGTGGTGAACTTGGCAGTGTAAGGTTAACTCAATGACCTTAAAGTTCTTTCCCAACCTAAACAATTCCATGATTCTGTGTACCCATGCATGGGCATCGCCAGGAAGCAAAGAAAGGCTATTTTAAATGTCTGGGCTTCCCTCTTTTCAGCAAAGCATACCAGTGCCTTCACTTCAGTCAATGAACTTAAAGGATAACCATCAGCTTAAGAGAAGGCTTAGCAAGCACAAATGCTGCCTGTAACAAAACATTTTTGGACAGAAATAATATTCTTTGACACCTTCTTTGGTTATAATTTAATAAGTGAGAAATCAATGTTAGAATCAAATATAATACTTATTTCCTAGAATAATCCTCTGACACAGCACTTGCTATTTTACCTGATTAGAATCATTCCTCAAATAACAGGAATTCCTGATCAGTAACCCAGGAGTCCAAGGCAAGTTTTTTTATTTTAACCTAAGGCAGTTACTTCCCTTCATTCTAAATGTTTACGGGGGAGAAACACTTGTAGGAATTCTTCTGTAGCCATCAACTTAAACATTATATTCTCCCAGCGGTGGATAAATAGTGGATGATTAAGCTTTTGAAGCCTAAACACCGATGTGCTTGGGATTAACAGCCAGACCTGTGCGCTGAAGGTCTGCTCTTTATTTTTCATATTTCAATAGACACGAGCAGAGAGGGAATCTCAGATTGCAAGGCTCAGCAAGGGAATGGAGAAAAGACCTCAGGCAACAGCAATGGGATGCTGCCAGTCCTAGGCGAGTTCTACAGGTGGGAAACATCTATCTTCAAAAGGCTCGCTGTCAGACAAGATAGTTTTCAATAAAGAGATGAAACTGATGGGAGGTTTTCTCTCTGCGTTTCTGCCTGCTTTTGGCAGAGTAGGCCTTCATGTGCACAAAGGGGTTATGACTAGACAGCAAATTGTAAAGCTTTCTCTTCTTATCAAGGCAGAGCAGCTGAGACAGCCTCTTCTATAGTTGGCTTTTTAATTGAAAGATTAAGTGTTCTCTTACGCAGTTTGCATGAGACAGCATTTCAGAAGAGTCACCCAGAGTCCAGGTGTTTCAATACTTTGATAGCCCCTGGGATGGAAATGGTGAGGGTCACCAGCATGGGGAGAAGACAAGCCAGGGTGTCTCACCCCAGGTCAATGCGTGCCCATAAAGAGCTTGATAAGCACCCCCATCACAAACAGGTACACCTCAAGCTTGATGGTAGGAGACTACACAAATGCCTCAATAACAGAGTCATTGCAGAGACACAACCTCATCTTTGTTTCCCAGGTGGCTCATGCTTTCTGGTGCCAATGCAGCAGGACCATCCGGATCACAAACATGCAGAGTGAGAGCACAGATGAAAGAAGAAGAGCCCTGGGCTGCACTCAAACCAAAGGCCTGGGCTGGGTCTCTGGGGATAAGTTCTAAGGGCACAGCCAGCTGCATCTACTGGTGAGAATTGAAGTTACTGCCTGGGGAAGGGGATTGTCTTGACTCAGGAGATACTGCAGAGGACAAGTTGGCAGCAGCATTAGAGGGACTTTGATCATGCAGTTTAAGCTCCTATTTAGGCCATCAAATTTTATTCATTTAACCTATCTTTGACTCCTGTAATCCCCCAAGGAAACAGTGAACACTCCAGCATTGCTACCCAGTGGAAAAGAGCCAGGAGACAGCTTTAACATCTCACAGCAGAACAGAGGCCGAGGAGCTTCATCCTGCTACATCCCCCTCTCAGCTCAACTGCTCCTGGCATGCCACAGCTGCCCCATGTCCTGGCAGAGCAGCTGGGAAACTGAGCTGGTGGTGGGATGCAGGGACACACAGTCAGCCCCACACAGGTACAGCATGATGTCCTTTTGGTCATTTCAGTGTCACAGAAAACACCCAGCCCTTCACAGGCTGATTTGCCAGGAATAATCCTCAATCACTTCACAAATGGGGAATGAAAAAATCCTGGCCATAAAATCCTGACGTCTACACTACGTAGCAGAGAACAGAGGTGACTGCCAACACAGTGGGAAACAGGAACCAACAATAAACACCTCCCCAAGTGATGATCCCTGTCAAAATAAACAGATGCACATTTCTACCTATTATTGCTCTGCCATCCATAGCCCAAGACTTATTTCCAGGATTTAATGGTTCATTATTAGCAGAAGAAAAAAGAAACTTAAGGCAGTGTAAGAATGCAAAAGCACATTGTGTGTACATCCTCTGCTTCATGTTTCAACACCTAGGGCAGCTCAGGGATCCCAAGCACTGCTGCATATGGGGACACAATGACTTTAAATACAGCAAATTTAGGAGTTTTGTTTCAACTGGGTTGAAGAAAGCATTTTAAAGGGAAGATGGGGATTTTTTTTTTTTCCAGCTGATAATCTAGTTCTGGTTTGTTTGAATCAGGCTTAAAAACCAAGAAAGTCAGTAAAAGAAGAGGAAATTTTCTTCCCTTTAAGCCAAACAAAACTCATCCATCACCCATCTGTCCACCTTGCACCTCATTATTTATTATTCAAGACTCAACAAGCTAGCATGCCAGTTAAAATTTTCCCTGAAGAAAGCTGGCATCTAGACAGACAGCAACTGCTATCAAAATGTTTCTTTTTGATTTCTCTGCCCTCCCTCACTCCATCCCTTGTGTTGGGAATAAATACAAAATCTTTAAAGTAAATAAAACACTTTTAATGAACCAGCAAAAACAAGAGAAAAACAAAACAGAAGTCTGTTTTCTTTAGTCAGACTTTATCAGTGCTCCATTAAATCACCCTCTTCATGGTCCCCTTCATCCTCCTGAATTCCCTCCCACAAGAGAAAATCTGGTCTCAGACACACACAGGCTTCTGGACACAAGACAGCTGTTGTTCAAACCACAGGTGCAAAACTACAGCCATGATGCATCTTTTCCATGCATCCTCCTAATGAGATGATTTAGCTTAGTGGATTCTGGACAAGCAAGTACCATAATTCAGAAGCCTCCTCTCAGCTGTTTGCAGCTGAAGTAGTCAGCAGCACTGCCAGGGCCGAGTTCATCCCAGTCATGCACTGACACCCCACTCTTGTGGGCACAGAGAAAGCCTGAAGGTCAGTGTGAATGCAGCCTCCATTCACTAGGGACTCCCCATAGGTCTCCTTAATGCCAAGATAATACTTTCCAAAGTGATACTGCTTTATGGCTTGGATATGCTGGCAGCCTCCAGTCAGTTTATCTCCACAAATAGCTCCTCCAGCAAGAATCCCCCCAGTTTGCATCACACTGCAAGTGACAGTGTTGCCCAGGGGCATCTGTTCCAGTCAGGTCTCCGACACACCATGAGCCAGCCATGCTCTGGTGTCACAGCATGCAGGCAGCATGCTCGGCTTCCACATCAACTGACTCTGCCATGCATGTGAACCATACTCAAGAGTATCTAGCCATGGATTTGAATTCCCACTGCCCAATGCACTGAAAGATAAACACACAGGTGCAGATTTCACCTCCTCCTCCTCTATTTCAGGATTTAACAGCGAGCACAACTCCCAGCCTCAGAGTTACGAGCCCCACAAGGCAGCCCAACATGGAGCCATGCACTAGCCCATGTTAAATCATAAGCAAAAAGAAAATAAAGCCCCAGATACCTTTGAAAATAAGGCATTTCACCGCACTCTCCAAGAGAACAGCTTTGCAGCAGAGATGGAAGTGGGTAAATGAAGTATTCTCCTCTTCACAATTGCACCTTCCTATTTATGTATCTTGCATCAAATAATATTCTCCATTATAACACTTCCTGCAAGAATATTTATCAGGAAAAACATAAGCCAGAAAAGGTGAGATTGTTGGTTTTTTCACCTCTTATCTCAAAGTTTCCTGCCTGTCAAAGTTTCACACATTGGCTGATGTGTCATTCATGTAATACAAAAATATAATTTATGCAGGAATGAATCTGCAAGTGCCCATGTTGGGGGCTCTATCTTGTGCACTCAACAGGCACCTCTGGGGGCAAACAGCTTACACAGAGGCTGAGTGAATAGAGCTGATGAATACAGGGGAAAGCTCAGACTGGTACTTCCCCAGAGCCAGGCTCACAGTGCGTGGAGCAGAAGCCAGGAAGGGACCACACAGCTATGTGACACAAATTGGGCTTTGGTACATAGGCTCATGCAGGTGATGTATGGTGTTTGTCACCCCCAGCTACAGCTGTTCAAGCACAACACAGTCCTGGCATCTCAGGACAGTCACGTGTATCCCCACTGCCAAAAGGGAGACAGACTCAGGACAAAATCTGTAAAGGCAAACACATTTATCACCCATTCACTAGCAGGACTCTGCCATTACTGTGGATACCACAGCATCTGACAAAGAAAAACAATCAGAGACTCTGCTAATGTTTTAGGAAAATGATGCATTGCAGATGTGGATTTTGTTGTTTGTGGTTTTTTAAATACTCACTCCCTTCCCCCCGGGTCTCACCTTTTTTTTCTTTATTCCAGTAACTTCTACTAGTAATCCAATGTCTTCCATTCCCCAAATTCATTACAATAATTAAGGTTTAAATCCCACTCAGCAATAAACCAAGACAAGGAGTAAATGATTTCTCCCTGGTTGTGCTGCAAGGGGGAGAAGCCCTGGACACTCACAGAGGCATGATACCCACTGCTGCACACCGGGCTGTGTCAGGGCTTCGTAATGGAGAGCTGCCTCTTCTTCAGCCTTGCTGGCTGCATCATCATGTCACCTATCATATCAAGTTACCAAAAATGCTTAAAATAGATGTAATACTAACAGTGCTTAGCTTCACATGCAGTACCCAAAGCACAGGGTTCTGGCAGGGAAACGCTCTTTTCAAATATCTTGTCTCTAGAAACAGCAGCATAGACTAAAATGTCATTTATTTCATAAATATAAAATAGCAAGACTTGCAGTTCTCCCTGGTTTTTTATGAATCTGCTTTACTCCTTTAGCTCCTTATTCATTTGCACTTACCTTTTAGTCTGATCATGTAAAAGGTTTTGGAACAAGTACAGAGGAAGAATAAAAACATAATGGTTTCTCACTGCTCTAGGGCATAACTCTAATTAGAAGAACATTCTTGCTTTTAGCACCCAGACTTCTCTCTCCAAAATCTGAACTTTGACATTTTCAAACTGAGATTTAAAACAAGAAAATAATTCTCAGTGCCATGATGAAGTGCTGCCTGCGTTGTACAATGGAAAATGGGAGGGGTGAAGGAGAAAGAGATTCAAGGCTAATAGACTTATCAGGGAATTTGAGTTAGGAAAAATGCATATTTATTCACCAGCAAGACCCCAGCTCATGTTCACACATCAGCACTGCAGTGGCAGTTCTGTGCAGTGCTGGAGTACCTGAACACCTATATAATGCAGTGCTCTGCTTGAATGAGAATGGGCACTAATGCATATGCACTGAAGAAAGTAAATACACATACATATTGATCTGATGCAAACTGCCATGCACCAACACATAGTATACTGTGGCTGAGTCTATATTGCTGCATGGCTTGTGGGCAAACCTGCTGTTTGGCAGTGGCATCAGAGACCTGTCCCTCTGTCACATGCCTTGCTGCTCAGATTGGTTTCACTTCCCTGCAGTCCATTCACTTATACATGTGAAACCCTCCACAGGTGATATAGACATCTCTGATCCCATCCCACATTGCCACGCACAACAGTTAACAGGCATAAAGCAACCAGTTCTACACATGAACTCTCTGTGGCAACAGCTCTACACGCTCCTACTTTCAGACACAAGTAAGGATCCGAGTGAGTTTTACCTGCCAAGGTACCCTGCATCATTAACACTAAATGGTATCTGTGAGCACAAAGATCTTTTTGACTCACTTCAGAAAGCATCCTCTGAGTAAAAGCAGATGGAGACCAAATATATAAATCCCTGGGGATATACCCAGGGCCAGTCCAGGCTTTATTAAGCAACTTGTCCTTGCTCCATCTCCAGATGCAGTTGCTCATCCCAGACTAAAACCACCAGCTACAGACCATGCCATCTTTAACACACAAACTCACATAAGCAGATCAGGCATACAGATACATAAATACATATACATGCATGTACAGGAATCTCCTAGAACTTGAGGGCATGCTTGCTCAGTGCTGCTCTGGGCACCAAGTATTGCATAGTGCCTCCACTCCCACTGCATCCGCCTCAACATGATTCCCATTAGGCTTAGCTGCCCCTCCCAACCCCAACCCCAGCAACTGTAGCCCAGGATGCTCTCAAAACCTCTCCTACATGCCCTTAGCTGTATAAAGAAAGAAAGCACCCTTGCACAGAACAATCAGAATGGTTGTAGCCAAGGTCATCTTCAATACACACTGGAGGATTGCCCTTATTACCATGGAAAGAAATTACTTTTGAAATTAGATACAAATATTACTAAGCAAAGTTCTCCATTCCAAAAGCCGCATTCAACAAACCACACTGACACATACCTGCAAGGCCAAGCACAGTGAAAACACTGCTTCTGTAACCAGAAGATTTTGCAGAAGCCCCAGGGCCCACATCAATCCACTGAGGTCACAGCTCCTTGCTAGCAGAGAGGTCCAACATTAGATGTTCCTAACCTACAATTACTCCATTTTTTCTCTTAAAACCCTACACAACTTAACAGTTAAAAAGACCATACGCATAACACAGCCTTTTAACTACAAACATACTCCCCTCCCTCAAACACTAAATAACTCCTTTATACTGTTTCTGCCCTACTTGAAGGATGCAGCCTTCAGGTACCTACGTATGCCATTGAGTAAATTTGCAACACATGCTGCTAAGGAGTCACAGGTGTGGCAAACTAACACCTTATTTTCTGTACGCTTTTAGCATTGAGCCCTCTTTACTCTTGTTATATATCAACTGTAAGTTTAACAAAGAAAGAAGTGTATTTTATAATTAGTTTCTTATAATCAGCTAAAAAGCATTCACCCTCAGATTAGGAGTAGGAAAAATAAGGAAAGCAATATAACCACAACCTCAGAAGGCAAAAATCAATGGACACAAGATCAAGAGATAAACAAATACAGACTTTACAGGTTTGGAATCAAGAGTCATTGAAAACAGCATTTTGGAAAGAGATATTACAATTGACAAATACATACTAATATAAAATCAACATATTTTACTCCACTTTAACTTCAATACATAATTACACACTATAGTTCTTTTCTTCTTGTAACAGGAGTAATTAAATTATCACTTTCAATCAATATTAGTATTAATTTTATTTTAAGCATCAGTATAGAGGAAACATTTACTAACAGCAAATCAAAACCCACGTCTGTATGGATTTCCATGTTGAAAATCATTTCATCAGTTGATGTGAACAAATAACTGAATCATTTCAATAGTTCATTTCCAGCACATATTATTTTACAATGCATCTGTAGCTATGCCTAATGTGACAGAGTCGAAGTGTTTTACAAGTGAAAACCATGCACACCAGCAGGGCAGACTACTCGCTGCACTGCCCCTGTAGGCAAGGAGACTCCATAGCTCAGCATTAACCTGACTGGAAGAAGCACTGAGCTTGCAATATAGAGAGCTAATGATTCATTTGGAGTCCTCACCCTGTATAACATCTTTAACTGGTTTCTGGATGATTGACCAGCTTCATCCATCAGATGCTCTAAAGAAAAATAAAGCATACTGGAATTGTTAGTATAGGCAGATTCTCCCCTGTCCCCCTGCTTTGCTTATTCTTATTCACTTGCATTTCTTCAGTCTTCATTTGTTAACAGCAAAAATGCATGCACAAGTGGATGTTTGCAAAGGAAAGGTCAGCAGGCAAAAAAAGAAAAGCAAGGCCTGACCAGCTTAGAAATCTTGAAATGAGCTGGATATGGACAAAAGACAGCTGCTACAGGACTTTCAAACAGTAGCAAAGGGAGAGAGGAGACATGGACCATCCTCTCCATCAGTGATGAGGTGGTTTGGTTGGTTTGAGAATTTCTATCAAAACCAGAATTTTGCAATCATTTTCTCCCGGGAAAGCAAAAAGGAAACAAACTTTTCTGTTGGGGGTTAGGTTATTTGGGGGTTTAATTCTCTCTAGCAGCTATGTTTGAATAAGACAAGGGTTGTGAAACTGACCCACCACGCCAGCACACACAAAGGCTTTTTTCAAATCATTTAAGAGTGACGCAGGCACTTGAATAAAAGCCCCAAACCTCAGCTAATTGTTTGTAATTAAGATATGGTCCAGTTGAAATTGTTTCACTGTTTGGTCTTTAAGTGTTAGATTTTCAAAAGAACCTAAGAAAGAAAAGTGCCTGCTTCCCATTAAAATGTAATGGGATTGATACCTATTCTCTCTTTAATCTTCTCTAAAAAATCCAGTTTAAATTAATCTGTGGAGAAGCTTCGCACTTTTGAGACTACAAATCAGTAGAACTGACTCTTATGCTGTATAAACCTGATGAATGCTAAATAAGATGCTCCTAAAGCACCTGTCCATATGTCTCTGTCCTGGACAACACTATCCGTTCTAATCCAGTCCTGGATCTAGGTAATAAGAATACCCTAATTTCCACTAATCATATATTAGCTTTGCCATATGGATAAAATATGCAGCAATGAGAGTGGTGACAGAGCCAGAATCCTTTCCTTGTGTAATCTAGAGTAAATCAGAATTGAATCCAGGTCTCTCCAGAAAAGAAAGCCAGGTGCAGGCCATGTATGTCCCTGCAGGGAAAGTCCAAGTTGCCTAGCAAACACATTGAAAAAAGCTCTCACACATCTTCTTCAATAGGATGAATACCCTGCATAATTATTTTATAGTATTGTACCCAGATACAAAAGCCTGGTTGTCTGCCATGAGTACTAAGACTTCAAACTGAGAGCAAAAACCTGAATTATTTGGTATTACTGCAAATGCCATTCTTACAGAATTTCAGCAGTGATAGGATTTTATCAGCATTTCAGCAAAAAGGATGTATCATTTACGCAAAAAATAAATCGTGTTTATGAATTTATGCCCTTTCAATGTTAAGATGCTGCTAGTAGGCATGCTGCAGTCTGAAAGGAGTGATGCAGGCCACACAGCTGGGCACGTAATGAATATTTGCCCATCTTTGCCCAAAAGAATGTGGGTTTAAGTAACAAGCAAGAATCTAGCAATCACAATGTACTCCTCACCTCCTCCATTCCCTGAAGACTGAAAGTTCTGCAACCAAGGGAAATAAAATAGAAATCTATGGAAAAGAGCTGGCAGGTCCCCAGTTATTCAGCTCCCTATCCAACCCCACTGTTCCACCTCATCGGTCTGTGGAAATGACTATTCCAGCTCAAGAAAAATTCCAGAGGACATCTCCTTGGAGTTGAAAACAGCTTTTCACCTGCGCAGCAATGGAAACCCATACTGGGGATGCAGATGCCTGCTCAGCACTGGGTCTCTACCCACCAGCAGAGAGCGTAGCAGAGGAGGGGCAAAGCTGGGCCTTTCACCACCCAAATGAAGCATGGAAATGTGCAGCAGGGGCTGACTTGGGTTCTCAGTGATCCTGAGCTTGAATTAGCTAAGGCAGATGTCTACAACCATACGTAGGGCAGCCCTCAGAGAATGACTTTGCTTGAGTCAAGGACTGGATGAGAGAGGCATGAATTATCTCTGCTCCTGTGCTGGGCTAATACCTTTCTTCTGCAAAGAAACCCAAGTCTTTGAACGAAACAAAGCTTCCTCCTTCCTACCATAGGTGCCTCCATGCAGATGTTCATGTCTCCTGTTCTAAGTGCCATTACAGCCCAGAAAGGTTATCTAATTACAGAAACAATACTTATTGGATACACTAATGCTTCTGCAATTTTAATAGCAATATGATAGCTAGGATTTATATTATTTTCCCTTTCTGATTAATTATTTACACAGAGACAAGCCGAGATTATTAAGTACGTGTGTGCTGTGCCAGGCTGCAAAGAGGGTTTTTAAAAGAAAAGGGCAGAAACAGACTCTAAATTCTTTTTGAAAACAATCATCCAAGTGTTTCCATAGCCTGTGACCCAGCACCTTGCATCAAGGCTACTGGTACATTGGCTCAGAGTTCAGAATTGATCCAGGACATTACAGGTAATGTTCTAACTTCACAATTTGGTAGTAAGCTACAGCAGGCAAAGGAAACTCTAATGTCAACATGTCAATCAAGGAAAGCTGTGTTTAGCTGTAAGCCTAACACAGGAGTACATGACAGCTGGGAAACATCGTATAATGCAGGCGGTTTTGCAATGACTGCTCACCTACTCTACATGCAACATGCCCCCAAGGTGCTAACTGGGATCAGGAGAAAACTTAGCAACAGACAAGCCTTCAGAGAGACATTTGTCAAATACTCACCTTCTTTCAAAGCACAGCCATGAATTCTTCACATAGGCTGTACTCTGGGGGAAGCATACACGTTTCCCCCTTTTTATTAAAAATGCCCACCACATCTGCTGAAATTTATCATCTTAACCTGAGACCAAGTAATTCTTGGAGATTTGCCCCAATCTACTTTGACAGACAAGTCACATACTTAGTGCTAAATGGCAACATTGACCCTGGCCAGCTCTTCAGGTGGGATGATAGCATTTTGAATATTTCATTCAAAAAAAATTCAAATCAGCCTAAGACACACTTAAGGCTATGGATAAAATCCTGCCATTTTATAGGAATCTGAAAACCATAGCCACTGTACAGGCATTCGGTCTGAAACACAAATCTCTCTTTTAAATCTGTGCAAATTCCCTTGCATTTGTTTATCATTCTGCATACCAAGAATCACTTTGCTAACTTTCTACAAGTCCAGGGAGGAAATGGCACTGTTTTCCTCCTTTGCTGCAGTGGTAAAATTAAAAGAGGAAATTCATAAGGAGGAAAACGACAGATCTTTATGCTGATGTCATTAAATTCATTCAGCCCGGAGAGAAATTAATCCTATCAAGTTTTAATCAGATGACAACTTTGCTTTGATTTGCGAATAACAGTTTTAATAAAAGATATTTCACAGAACAGAAGAATCTCTAGTGCAAAATGCCCCAAAGTCTCCTCCAACTGGGAATTTCTGGTCATTAAAAAGAACCCCAAAAGCAGAACCATCACAACCCACCTCATCTGTTGCAATGAAAAACATGAGTGAGAGGTCAGAGGAGGGGACAAAAAAGCAAGTCCTTAGAAAAAAGGGAATAGAAAAGAAAACATCTAGTTGGAGTGACTCTAATATCTCACCATAACCTCACAGATTTGGGGGTAGAAACACAGGAGTCTACCATACTTAGCAGGGTATGCATTTTCTTCTCACATCTGCTTTCATGGCATCACAGATGGATAAAGTAAATCATTCCAGGCATACGTTTACCATAATAGATGGAGGGCATGCTTCCTCCCCTACTGGAATCAGGCAACTGCATCCATTCAGGCTGATCCACCAGCCTGCTGGATCATGGATCACACTGTGGCAGTGGAGGGAAGGATCCCTGCCTGTCCCCATGCCATACCCTCCAAAGAGGCTGCAGGACAAAAGTGATAAAAGAGACCCCTGTTGATCCATAGCACTGGAACACAGATGAGCCACCATTTCCATGCCCAGAGAGGAGCTGCATGGGGTGATAGAGAGCCCATGTCTGCACACACACCCAGAAGAGAGAGAGATTTAGGAACAGAAACATGCATGTATTACACGTCTAGTAAAGGTCGTGTTTTAGCCATGGAGTCATACCACAGAGGCAGAAAGAGCCTTGATCCACACCAAAGGCTGCAGAAACATGGACCAAGGATGAATCTCAGCTTCTCCAAGACAAATGAGCTGCTCTGGGAAAAAAGCAAGGAAGGGGTAGACTCGCTTATCTGTACTGCAAGTATCAGTCCTGCTCGCCTCATAGCCTTGAGTGGTAGCAAAGCTGACACACACCAAGGTAAAAGGGAAAGCAGAAACACTCTTGGATGGGTCCAAGCTCCTGTGGTGTTTGCAGTCACGCTGCAGTGTTGTGAGCATTGCAGCAGCATCTTCATCATGCAAGTCATCCCTGCTCCCTCTGCTCCAAAAGGCAGGATGGGGTTGGAGCGGTGCCTGTGAGGAGAAAAGGCAGACCCAGGAGTATTCCCACCCTCCCTATTTTCTGGTGAGAACTACACAATAGAGTAAAACTCAGGTAACAATGAGGCCTGCTGTGTAGGGAAAAGCCAAGTATGAATAAGAAACCCTTCCATCACACTATCACAGAAAGCAAGTTCCCTGAGGCTTGAAGGAAGGCTGTGCCTTAAATAATTTGCTCTTTAATGGGCTTTTTCTTTGCAATCAGCATGTGCATTTTGAGAAACCACCAGTTTGGTTTCAAGTGTGTAGTCCTGAGCCTACTGAACCCACACAGCTGATGCTCCCAGTGCATGAGCCGCCTGGTTGTTCAACCCTGCCATCAAAATCCTCTGTGCAGTTTCTACATTAGGTATTGTATTAACAATAATATGCTTCTGATTTTAAAAAGAGCTTTTTAGGAAAGATGCTATTGACACGTCACCTTCCTAAAAGCCAAAAAGATGCATACTTAGAAACAGAAATATAAGCAAAAAAGGGCCGCATATCTGTGCATGTATCATGCATATCAGGGCAGTATATGTGCATGTGCAGCCCAGGAGGCAGATGAGCCCCTCAGGTTTCAGAGTGTGAGTGGAGGATCCACCAGGAGAAGTGGAAGTGGAGGATCAGGCCCAACCTCTGCTTTTATCTACCTGCATAGAGGACTGAAGGGAATGCTGTTCCTGAGGGAGAACTCTGCACAGCTGGATGCAGGGAGGTGGCCGAGTGTCCTTCAGTACAATGAACATACTGCAACACAAACTGGTAGAGTCTGCAAGACCTGGCTTCATCAGAGAGAAAGGTCTGGAGTTGCATGCTATCTGTATGGAACAGACTTCTCACTGCCTTTGTTACCCCTGCAAGGCCCCCTCAAAGCTTGATCTCCATGATTCAGCCTCCAGCACAGACCAAGGACAGGACAGATGATGTCTCCTAGGTTACGTGTGGAGCCTTCAGTGGATGAGAGAACTGAACCAAGTCCCCTGCTGTCACCTTTACAGCTAGACCAACCCTATTCTAGCTTATATCCTGCAATCTCCCAGATCAAATGCCTCCTGGTCACTTTATCTGAAGGCCAGATTGCCGTCAATGCTTCTTATCTTCTAGGAAAGCTATAGAGGACTAAAGCTGAGCAGCAGCTTCTAACCCCTTCTCATGAAACTCGCTTAGTTTTTGTTCCACTGTATTTACTTCTGTTTTCCAAGGCTAAGGAAAAGCAAACAATGTAGAAAACCTTTAATTTCACTTTTTTTTCCCAGCTGGTAAAAACGATAGCTAGATATGCGCACATCAGTATAATCATCTCCTAAACAAATGGCACAATGACAAACTGAGGGGGTGGGGAGAGGGGGAGCAGAGCACAAGCTGGTGTTTTCAATTTAGAAAGTATGCATTATTTACACTGCCATTATTCCACTCAATTTGAGTTCATGCTTTAGTCCTAATTTCAGTATAATCAAAGTCAATGAATATTTAATCAGCACTGCTTCCAGAAATTGAGTAATGCCATTAACATAATGTCCTCAGGACTTCAATGCCGATTTTCCTCAAAAGCATGGGACTTCGACTCTTCCTGCCTTCCCACCCTTTGCTTTAACCAGTTGATGCTCTGATCTCCACCTTTGCTGGGTTAAACGAGGTGGAACCTGTCCAAAATGTATGTAAAGGGAAAACCACTTCCAAATGCAGACATATCTCACCACCCATATTGATCCAGCCCCAGGATAGTTACTGAAAGTAGAGCATTTCACTTTGCTATGGCTCAGTACGGAAAAGCATCGTAATAACAATAATCCATTTGCACTTCTGGAGCACCTTTCAACAGAAGAGCTCGAGTTATTCTGCAAACATTAATTAATCCCTTCCACTCCCCTGCAAGGAAGACACTTATTTATGTACTAGCTAATCTACAGATAGGGAAATCGGAGCTTGATGAGGTTAAGTGCCTAGTTTACGGCCACTGGGGAATCCAGCAGCATTTGGGCAGAAGTTTGGAGCTCTGACTGGCTCCAAGTTTCCTTTTCTAACCAACAGCCTGTGCTGCTTCACTAAAGTAAGATCAAGGAAAGCAGCAGCACCTATGAATATTTATGAACAATACAAAATTACAGCATAAAAAATTGTACAGACATTTCAGAGCTGCTAAGTGATGGCTCCAAAGCTGTATCTCTGTGTGCATAGAGCATTCAGTAGTCTGTGCACACATGCCCCCTCCAGTGGGGCTGCATCTAATCTATCATCTTTTCTAACATGACTATCACTGTAATATCTCAGCAGTGCCTTCAGCTGAAGACCTATCACAGCCTTCCATCTATCTGGGCTGGTTTATAAAGCTTTTCTCTGTGGCGCTGGAAAATCTGTGGGGCATATGTTTTAAAATATTGGATAAATTCCCGACTTTCCCTTCCATAAATCTAGATAGTCTTAATGCAACCTTTATCAGTAATGAACAATCTCTTGTTGTTAATGTCTTGATGTTAATAGGGAAAGAACAAAGTTCAGTTTTGTCCACACTCACAACACGCAATTGGGAAGTCTGAGGTTATGTATAGAAAGTGCTTTGAAAGTTATTCTAACCCGATTTTTAGAGGGTTTCGGTAGTTTGGGATCATCACACTTCCCTAAACTCTTCCATGAACATTCATGTTAGTTTACTACAGCTTCCCCAAAGGTCATCTATTTCAATTCTAACCATTGCTCTGACAAGACTCCAGCCTGGCACAGGCACATGGCAATACAGGTGTTCTTTTGAGTGATGACATCAAAGGTCATTTTAGAACTGCTGAAGACTTCTGGGCTGTACGTGTGCACATGGTGCATGGAAAACCTAGTGCCCACCTCTAAGAGCGGCCTTCAAAATACTTTCTCTAAAAGCTTCATGAAGTTGTTCAAGCTCAAAAAACAGTACCATTGATTTTTGACTGTTTTGCTGAATTACATGATGGTTGTGACCAGCTCAAGTGTAGTGGAAAGTCCATGCATTTGGGCTGAGGTTACTTAGGTTAAAGTAGCATCCAACAAATTCACACACTAGCCTTATGTAGTTACCCTGATGTGGGTAAACATGAAGATATAGTTTGCAATCATTTACAAAGACTCATTCTTCACTCATCTGAAGAGTTTGCTCTTGCAGATGGACTGAAGGAAATTAGTAATGCAGCTGGAACATTACTTATGGATGGATATTATTAGGGTTGGAGGTATAAAACGTGTCTGCAGAGGAAAAGAGGAAATATTTTCCTTGAGCAGGAGTGGAAATGTATTTGTTATAGTCTGAAGAAGGGAAGAAAGGATTCATCAGCTCAGAAGCCCAAGCTGGCAACAAGGAATAGCTTATACGTCAGGCTAGCATTAACCATCATACAATGAAAGCCCCTCCTAATCTCAAGTGAAACACTTAGAATCATAGAATAGTTAGGGTTGGAAAGGACCTTAAGATCATCCAATTACAACTGCCCTGCCATGGGCAGGGACAGCTCACATTAAACCTGGTCACCCAAGGCTCTGTCCAACCTGGCCTTGAACACTACCAGGGATGGAACATTCACAGCTTCCCAGGGAACCGATTCCAGCGCCTCACCACCCCTAAAATAAGGAACTTCCTCCTTATATCCAATCTAAACTTCCCCTGTTTAAGTTTTAACCTGTTACCCCCTGTCCTATCACCACAGTCCCTGATGAAGAGTCCGTCCCCAGCATCCTTACAGGCCCCCTTCAGATACTGAAAGGCTGTTAGGAGATCCACATGCAGCCTTCCACTTCTATGAGGGCAGGTAGCATTTTCCTAAACAGTCTTGCTTTTAATAACAAGCATTTTGAAGTCAGAAGCTTAATGGTTCTGTGTAAGTGACATATTCTTCTGTCTCTTGAATAATGTTTTCTTAGCCAAGCTCCACCAACACCCTCTGACACCTCCCCGTTTATCATAATGGGTTTGAACATAAGCCTTAGAAAGCAACATTACCGTCATGGCTGAGAGGAAGTAAACACAGCAGCTGCTGTCTTTTAGCAGTAGCAGGAATGAAAAATGGTGGTCTGCCTTGGAAAATCCCACCTTTGCTGATTCCAAATGAAGACAGACCAGTTACTCTGACAACAACTGGAGCTATTTTGCCTTCAAGAAGAACAACAGCCATTGTACACATCGCAGCTGCAGCTCAGCAACACTGACTAGAAGGGCAATTAGCTTTTGCAGCATTGTTGGGAAGGCATTTCACAGTGCAGTTCCTGATGGGCAGAGTAAGAGTTAAGCTGGAGGGTGGGGGAGAAGCTAGAGGATTGCCATAACATATCATCAGTGGGACTATTAATAAGGTACAGGTTATAACTTATTCATGAACTTCTGCACTTTTCACTCCTACACCATGGCAGGGTAACACGGGAACACTTATGAACGACACTACTAATGCACCAAAGAGAAAGGAAGCACAGTTCTGATGCTGTTGCACTTTAAATCTATATATTGCTCTTCAAAGTCTCTAGCAGATCAGTCAAGCAGACATGGATACTACTGTTAAAAGATCACCTCTCAGCGCATCACTACCCCCACTGGGTCTTGGATGCCTTTGGCAGATACAGATCATATTGAATCTTTTAATCTTGGGTATACTTGCATAACTTGTTGTATGATTCCTGTTTCAGCAAACACTTATGAGCATTGTCAGGCTCAACATGCAGCACTTGTGTCTCCAGGGCCCACAGCCATGGTGGCCCAGTGCCAGCAGAGGCATTCCCTTTGCTCTTTACAAGCCAATGCAATTTGCAGCAATGGCCTTCCTTAACCATCCCACAGTCCAATTTACATTAAACTGATGCTAATTAATTAGGCCAAATCAAACAATCCAAAAAGCTTTACACTCTGGAAAATTAGTTCCATGCTTTTTTTAAGTTCACATCCAAAAAGGGGTTTTGAATGCATTTGAGGGCTGGTGAGAAGAACCACTTGCACCAGAAGGTTACAGCTGAGCAACCAGGACCTACAAAATCACCTACAAAATCAAAATGGAGCTTGCTAAAAATGTGATGGCCCAAATTCACATTGCTATTTCAGTTCCTGAAGGAGACTAATAGTGTGGCACAAATAATTTAGGATTTAATACATATGGCAAAGGCAATAAGCTGAGTCAGTAGAAAGGCTGAAGAAAGAAGCTAGATATCCCTAGGGAACAAGTTTATTCTTCTCACCTACTCTCCTGGCAAAAGATTTAGCACTTGTCACTGGTCACTGTTTATCTCCACTGTCTTAATTGCCTTTGTGCTAGTTAGAGCTTATTGTATGTTGTATTGATTGTTTTCCCCCACTAATTGGCTGTGTGGTTGGAGCTTCTTTACTTGCCATCCTGAAAGGCACTGTAAATTGTCCTACATCAACATTAGTGATGGCAAAAAACTATAGTACTGCTAATGAATCTCAGTGTTAATACAGTGGGGAAACATCTCAAAACAAGCAGCTTTTGTACCCAGCCCAGGTACACAGTCCAAGTGCTGAACCGTACCTATTTTCCAGCAAGCTTTTGATACAAACACAAATGAAGATATGAAGTGTTTCTACAGTCCCAACAAGAAGATGCCTAGAAATTTCCCCTAGGGTCAGAGGACAGACCATCTGCTTGCAAAGGAAGTGCTCCGCCTTCTGAAAACGTGGCTGCCACCTAATCTACAAGGTTTTGGAGAGCTGTCAGACCATTTAATCCCTCTCAGCCAACTCATCCTAAAGTTTTACACTGAAAATGAAGATTTTCATATTCGTACTCTGGTTTCAAGTTCTGGTTTTGAACCATATTTTTGTTCTATATCCATTGACCCAGTAATGGATGTATAGAGCCTGCAGCATGTCCTTTCCGCTCATACACACGCTCTCTGGCTCCTCCATCAGTTATTTGAAGCATTATACAAACCACTGAAGTTAATGGTTATTTGCTGTAGACTTCCACAGACCTTTTGGCTAAGGCCTTAAAACATTTGGTGCTTCTTAGAGACCTAAGGATGCACACATGGATCAAAAGAGAATTTTCAAGTCATCTAATTCCTACTAATTGACTCAACCATGTTAGAGTTTTTGGAAGTTTGACAAAGCTCTCCAAGATATTTTTAAACAGTTAAGTTGTTTTACCTGCATCAGTCCTTCAGCCTCCATAACTTCAAGCGCTGGCTGCATATGTGAATCCAAACTCTTAACCCAGCTACACTGAACAGGAAGAGTCATTCGGGAAAAATATTTATATGTTGTGGAGAAGACAGAAGACTATGAGAAGAAAGATTAATTGAAAACTCAGATAAGAAAAAACCCTCACATTTTAAAAAAAAAGCATTTAGCTTGGAATTTGGAATAAATTTGCCCTCATAGATCTCATGAGGGCAAATATATAACATTGCATTAATCATATGCACATTTATCATCCATGATTTACCCTAAAAGTGGCTAAAGCCTGTATCTAAATGTTTGTCCTGCAAATAAACAGTGGTATTGCAAAGTTTATCAGCTACTCTTCTTCCTTCAATCACCCTGACTGGATGAATAATTTAATTTCCTTTCCTGATTAGAATGAAACTCTAGTTTCTTCTTAACTTCCTAAACTTCCTAAAGCAATCCATACAAATGGCAGAACCACAACTGACTTAAATAAACAAGAGCAAAAAAGCTACCAGTACTTAAAACTGGGCTGTGGTTAATCTAGTCCCACCTCTTAGTGTAAAGAATTACAGTGAAAACCACAGCATCCAGCACTGAGCCCCTGCCCCTGTGTTTGGTGCGATGGGGTCCACAGCCTGTAGCACCTGACAGACCCCCTGGTACACCAACCATGTCAGCTGCCTGTTGAAAATGCACCTCTCACCTTAGGAAGCAGCAATGCACTGGTCAGTGAAAGGCACTGGTGAGTACTTGAGGCTTACTGAATACTTGCTGACTCTTTCCTTTCTGGAGTAGCATCAACACTGCAATCGATTCCAGGCCTTTTCCTAGAAGAATCACAGTTCTAATTTAATCCTATTGAGCCGAAGGCCACCAAGGGAGGAATTTCATTCTTTTTAGCAAAACAGCCAAACAGTGGTGGGTTTGACAAAACCAAAAGACAGGATGCCTTCTGCCTATGCTTGAAGGATAACTGTGACTGCAGCAGTCCCTGTTGCTGGCACTGCCTACTCCCAAGAATGCAACATCCAGGACTTTGCTTGTTTCCCTACTAAGGCAACAAGAGTGCTTGGTTTAGTTTTGTGTATAAATTTAAATTATTCTTTTTAGAAATGTTAAACTGTCCTATTGGTGTCTGATGCTTCCCAGAACTTCCTTTTTTCCCCCTTTTTCTCCTAGGTAAGCAAAATTCCCTCCCTACTTGTGCAAACAAGCATGAGGGACAGTTAAAGGTCTTTTATTCACAAGGTCCTTTTTCATCTGCATATAGACATCCTGATAGCCTAACCAGTATGTAGTCCAATTTCTCATCACATTCACAGGGCCTTTCAATCAGTCAATACAAGGACTTCATATTTCAGCTGATGAGAATATGCTATGAAAGTTCATGTTTGCTATTGCTACATATACTGAACTCTGCTATTCCTTCTCACCCCTCCTAGAAGTAATAAAATCAACAGAAGATAAGGAATTGCCCCAGCCTTCTCCAAGCCACTTGAGTATTTCTTCCTGTAAATGAAGAGCCAAGGGAGAGTATGCGTTATCCTGCCACATTTACAAACCTTTCTTTAATTTCAGGACACTGTTCTTGAGCTTTAATGGAACAATTAGTAATTTGCAGCAGTAGCAGAAAGAGAAGGAATTCAACTGAAGCAAAGAAAACCTAGGGGTGCAATCCCATCTATCTTTAGATGCTACATCCTCAACAATATCTGCTGTAACCACCAATTCATTTGAATGATGCAATCTATTAAGTAATAGCCACCAGTTTGTCCCCCCACTGTCTCCACAAAACATCCTGTTAAATACTTACACGCTAGTAAGTCAATACAGAACATTTTTCTTGGGCTTCTCTGCTTTCCAGCATTAACCTTATTAACCTTTAAGAACAGCAAAAGGATTGTTTATTTGCTTAAACATCTGCTTTGTCTTGAAGTGAGAAGCATGTTGTAGAAGCCTGAGGAAAAGGAAAAAACATCTTTTGGCAGTGATGGCCTGGCCATTCCCAGGCTGTCGGTAGGGCATATGCCCATTAGCCCTGTGAGTACATTCAACATGGACTCATCTGCTGTGAGGAAGCGCCATGTTCAGTTTGTCTTTTTTTTGGAGGGAGGGATGGAGGAGTTTCTACTTCCTTTGGGTCCTGCCACCCTGTGCAGATGCTCTGTTTGGCTTCACTCTTTTATCCCCTAAAAGACCAGCTTACTAAGTATCTTCCTGTCCTTTCAGAGTTTGTGTGGTCCTAGACTTTGCACTGTATCCAAACTCAGCCCATAGCTTTGACTTCTCCTAAAAGCTCAGACAAACCCGCAATTCATCTTTGTGCAGCCTCTTTCATGAAGCTGTCCCTGTTGTTCTCATGATAACATGGATCAACGTGCCTCTAAAACTGGATTTACACTGCAGCTTGAAAAAGAATAGTACACATGCAAGCACACACAAACTAATGCGCATCTAATGCCAGGGTGTTGACAGCTACTGGAGGAACAGTTCACTTTAATAAATGGGGATATATGAAATACCTACTGAGCAGATATACGGCTACTCAATATTTTGCAGCCTTGCCCAATGCTCAGGTATTCTGCAATATTTCCATCTTCTGCCAGTTTAAGCAAGATCATTTTCTCTGTCTGAATGCCTTTCACTCTCACCTTCCTCCCAAAACTGATATTTATTTTTCCCATGTCTTCCTGTCCAGTCCCATCACTTACTGGGAAACCCACGGGGAACAACAAGAAATAAGTGTTCTCCTTTAGCCATATGTAGTCTTTATCTCATGTCCTATATGTGACACTTGTCAACATTATTCAACTGCAAACTTTTTGCTGGAATCTGATCTGATGCTCCATATTATTTCCTAGCTATATGCCTGATCATAGGAGTGCAAATAGAGAGGGTGGCAGAGGTTCTTGAAATGAGAAAGGGAACAGAGACAATCCTCAATATCTGCATCTCGAGGTGCCTGGCAAAGGTTTGCAAGCATATTTTGCCTGTGAACAGCACACTACCCACCAGTACTTGCTATGTCTGAAGGCGCCAAAAAAGCAAGCCTGAAACACATGCAGGGGAAGGGCTGGGTTGAAAAAGGGCCAACTTAGTATCTATCCGCTCACAGCAACCATCAAGCACATAAATGAGTCTTGCATTCTTCTTTCCTCTTCTTCACTCTGTGGCCACTCTCCAAAGAGAAGGCAGTGTGATGAGCCAGAGGAAAGCAAAGCAAAACTTCACTGTTTCAAGATCTCATTAACTGGGAAGTTAATAAGTGCACTGAAGCTTTCATTCCTCAAACTGAAACAGGAGAAGTTAAGAGGAGAAAAGAAATACTTTTACAGTGTCAGAATTTTTACTTCTCATCTTTAATGGTGCCTCTGAACATTTTTAATGGCTGCTCCTCCACAGGAAACATACAGGAGCAAGGTTTAGGGAGCCAGAACTCACTGGAGTGCTTACATCCACATTTCAAAAACCAAAGCCCTTCTACAGAAAATAAGTTACTGATTGAAAAACTGCAAAAATTCTCTCCTCCATATACTCTAGAAGCTTATTAGTTACTTTTTGACGCTTGTGCCATTGAGGTTCACTGTCTTTATGACTTCAATCTTGTCTCCTAATATCTTCCTCAGGGCCAAAAATCTTCCTTAGTCTTCCTGCAGCCATCTACTGTTTAAATAGCATCTTGAAGCTTCAGAAATGAACAGCGAAATGTAACAAGAACTAGTAGATTAAAATCAGCAGAGATTAACATACCTAGGCAAAAGCACTAATAATTTCTTTTTTGAGCTTTTCTAGGGCACACTGAAGCACCAGCGTTCCTGTTTTGCCACCAGGACCATGACAAATGATACGGAGGGCAGAACTGGAGGTGCTAATTGACTGGGGTTGGGGCAGAGACAGCTCAGCAGGACAGGGGACAGCTGAGAGATGCAAACCCCACTGGGCCCCACCACCTCAGAAATTCACCCTTCATTTCTGAGACAGGAGGAAGGGAAGGAGACGAGGAGCAATTCTATCCAGCAGGTAGGGTGGAGGCAGAGATTTTAATTTACCCATATGACAGATGAGGCAAAGAAACCAAACCAAACCGACAAGCAAGGTTCAAGGCCACACCTTGTCTATGTTTCAAGAACAACAGCTGAGTCAAAAGCCTCTGATCATGATAATAGGATGCTTCCACCTTAAGAGAAAAAAAGCACCTGAATCCAATGGTAAAGTTTTACACAGGTTGTACATAGCAAAAGGACCAGGCTTTAATTTACACAGAAGGAAAAGTAATCCAAAAGCAACTGGAAGTCAATTTAATTTTTTAAGTTATCTACTGTTAAAAACATAGAAGACAGAGGCAGTGGCTTCCACTGAAATTCAACAAAACTCCCTCAGCATTTTGGGACTTCTCTTCCAATTACCATTGGGACTGATTTGTTTTTTAATTTCAAGCTAAAATTTTTCTTTTGGAAGCATGAATAATCAAAGACCATAAGTCCTCCCTTCCTACATGCTTATTAGTGTCCAGCTTCTTAAGATCAATATACTTATGCCTAAAAATATTCACGAGTGCTACTAATATTACAAGTAAATTCTAAGTGGACTCGGAAAGCAATGCTCATAAACACTGTTCAACATTCATAAACATTATTGCTTGTACTGCCTTAGGGGAATTTTTAAGATGTTTGAGTTCCTTTCCTTTTCTTGAAGGAAACTATACACCTAAACACGTCCATGAAGTTGGGGTCTAGTTACCTGCCTTTAGTCAAACAGCCATAAAAGTGCTGATCACACAACAAGAAAGTGTCAGAACAGAAACCGAAATTCGGGGGTGCCCAGCTCCTGATCTCTTAAAAATTGCTACAAAACAGAAAGAAAAATTGATGGTTCCAGATCCTTGCCCACCATGCCAGGAGCACACTTGTGATTGCTGTTACTGCTGCCCATGGAATTGCAAAAGTAAAATCAGGACACCATCACCACCACGGAAACCCAGCGTTTTTTCGTCACAAAGTGCTGAAACCTGGTGCCTGGGAAGCAACAGCAAGAGCCCAACTTCCCATTCCAAACACAATGTGTACATCTGGCTTGGCTCCCCCCCCTCGAGAGCCACCGCTGCTCAGTCCCATGGCCACAAAAGTCACTGCTAGGGGAGGAGTTTCAGTATGTTCCCATTAAGCCAAACTGGTTTTCAAAGCTTGAGGAAAGTTTTGCTTTCTCTTGTGCCCTCAATAGTTTTCACTCTGGGTCACCTCCCTTTCAGCAGCAGAAGAGGCCGACAATACATTGCACTTAAAATTCCTTCTAATATTCTGCTTAGACACACTGTAAAAGAAGAATGGATACCCAGAATAATTAAAATATGTTTAATTTGCATGGAGCTCAGGGCATTGTTCTGACATCAAACATCACTGTCAACCATATGTGGAATTTCAACTGCCAAGTGCTTCATTTATGTGAAAATTAGCTTAAGTGTACAAAGAATGAAAAATTTATGATTATTTCACATTTTAATAAATGCAGTGCTATGCATTAATTTAGACTTCTAAAACAATTTTGACAGTGACAAGGGAATCCTTCACAGGCTAAGTGCTGCAGCATGCTGTGTTTCACATGTCCTGCGGAATTCTGCTCTAGAGTGTTAAGGCAGTTAGATTTTTATGTTTTTAAACAAAGACATTATATAACTATCTCACTTAAAATACTGCTTCAGCTCACTCTTTCCCCTGTTCTCTCATGAGGAAGCATGCAACCTATCAATAGTCTTCAGACAGACTGGCATCCTGCATTAAGCAAAAATGTTTGCAGTGAGAAAAAAAGAAGAGTGCATATATCACATTGTTTAATATAACAGGCGTTGGCAACTTTCCCCAGACTTTTGTTGTTCAGGAAAATCACTTGGATGGTGACAGGATCTTCCCCAAGGTGCTAAGATCTGACACCAGTGCATTATTTTTCATAAGTATCGTCTGTTCTGCATAACAAAACACGAAGCTTCACTATCTCTCACTTTTTATGGGCCATCTGGGCTTTCTCCAGACCTAGTTGGCAATCTCACAATGTGTTTGTGTCTAGGGTACCCCAGACTAAGAGAGGAAACATTGGCAATACCTTAAGAGCTGCTTCTCCTCTTAGTTCAATCAGAGGTCCCTTTCAACTGGCACCTTTCACACGAGGATCAACTTTGCATTTTGCATTAAAAAATTAATAAAGTGCTTCTGCCAACATCTGAAATACCACACAAAAGCCCTAACTCAAAATATAAATGACACAAAGAAAGAAGAGGATTTCTCAGGTTGTTCTCAGCCCGCACAAGTCTGACTTCTTCACTCTACAAGATCTGTGTTTCACAGACGTGTAAAGCACAGTGCACAGCCCTCTCTGCATGTCTTGCACACTCAAAATCTATATTAAAAGAAGGTTGCTAACACCATCCTGAATGAGTTCAGAAAAGAGACCAAAAGCAACTTCATTCTGCCATTTCCTAAGGTGGGGCTCTTTGAACAAAGCTCTTTGGTGTATTTCCATTTCTTCTCTTATTTTTTAAAAAAGCAAACATATAAAAATGGAAATTCTATCACATAGCCTCACCTTGAGCGCAGACGAATTCTAAACAGGGTTTGATCCTTCAGATCCACCTAGAGCTCTCAGCATGTGAGCTTATCTAGTATCCAAAAGCAGCAAAATGCCTTTATCCTATCTGAGAATCAGCTCTGAAAGTAGATGAGATCAGACATATACTTTGTTATTGGCTTTCATGGCTGTTTCCTGACAGCAAAATAGTACTAAGAATAAAGAACCTTAAGACCCGTTCCAGCCACTTTCAAAGGGTATGATCTGGCAAGCACAGCACCTGCTGTAAACTCCGAATTGTGAGTCGAAATACCTACTTCATGTTTAGGTTAGTTTTAGCATTTGTTGTCAGAAAGCAAATCTTACTCCCTGTTGCAACTAACAGCAATAGCAAGACTAACCTTTACTGGAATATGAGCAAACATTTGCTGCGTGTCTGCTCAGTATAAGAAAGCCTGACCTGGCAGCAGAATCTGGTCACTTAGAAAATCTGCTCACTAGGTATTGAAGAACAGAGAGTTCTATGTGTCTATATTGCATTTTGCTGGTCCATCACTGGCATGTCCACCACTGGCATGTGATCTTTTGAGTTAATGTGTGAATTGCCACTCTCTATAGAAGCAGAGCCCAAGACAGTGCTGGAGTCCTTTCTGCATCATAGCTAGGTTGTTTGGATGCTGCCAGCCAAGCACGGACTGTAGTCAGGCATTTCTGGACTGGGTGGTCAGGCATAGGCTGATGTGGCAGCCTATCACCCTCCCAGCTGCTCTGTCAGAGGGGTCTAGATAAAGGCAATCTTTCTATCAGAAAAGTAAATTGAGGGAGGAAGGAGGCTGCTGTTATTCTTGGCTTTGCAAAGGGAGCAGGAGAGTGCTGTGGGAAGATACTTTTCCAGGGAAGAATTAATGGGACCAAGAGGATCACAAATCAACAAGAGAACCAACAGCTCTGGTGGTCCTACATAAAAAGCCGGTAAGAAGGATGTCTTTCTATAAAGACTTTTGGTCTGAGACTAAAGTGAGTCCACTTCCACTCTGCTCCTTGCCCTGTGAATGGTGTAAATGGGCCACGGAGGCAGAGCTGCCCAACTCCATGGCTCCCCTTGAGCACACCTGCAAGTCTGGCATTGCACAAGGACAACACATGCCACCAGCCTCACTTGGTCCCTCCTTGCAACAGCACTAATACCACTACAACCTTGAAGCTAAGAGTTTGCACTTCTCCAGTTAGTGTCTGTGAAGTGAAAATGCAAACTTAAACAAGAAAATCAATATTTAGGGTTTTTTTAAGTGATATTTTAGTGGTCTTTATGCTGGAAGTGCAATCTGATGTTTGATAACACTGCTGTATCCAGGCAAGGGAAGTAATGGTTCAAAAAGGAACCCCCTGGTAATAAAACATCTTTTGTGGGCTTTGAGCTGGAAGGTAGATATCTCATAACTTACATAATCACTCCAAGTGGGATTTCAGAAGTATTCACCTCTACTCTTATTGCATTTCCACCACAAATGAAACCTAATTTAAAGCACTGATTTGAATAGAGACATTTATGAGCCTTAATATTTCTCCAACACTTTCTACTAAGCTTTTGTGCAGTCGTTGAGTTAGATGAGAACAGTATTTGCATATTTGTAAAACATCACGTGGATCATTTCAATCTGAAGAATACAACTTGAAAACTGGCATCGGAAAATTAAAGGGAACTCTAGAGGATGTATGCATTTAAAAGCATCTGGTCCTTTATTCAGCTATCGACTTGTGTAGAATACAGCTTTCTGAATTTATTGGGGGAAAATTTTCCTGTGATTTAAGGACCACAGTGGGATGTTTTCAAACAGATGAAATTGAGATCATTCCTGTGTTAAATATTTGCTGGAGGAAGTTAGGTCTTCAAACTAGTACCAACAGTCTGCCCCAAGGAACTGTTCCTAACTGCAGAATATGTTCTCAAAAGCACTATCATCACATGGATGTAACATTAAACCAGAGGACTGTAGATGTAGGAGAAGGAAAAGGCAGCACAGGGAGCTGAAGCAGCCAGGAAAGTGAGGCGGTATAGAATAGGGTGACATTTTGTTTATATCTGTAGTGACCAAACCTGAACTTTCTCTACGCCTTTTGCAGCACCAGTGCAAGCCAGTTACTAATAATCTTGCTTTCACAGTTTGACAGGCTTGAAGCAAGCTGCACTGAGTTATCAGTAATGAAACACCCTCTGAGGAGGTGTGCTGATGCTTCAGCAACAGCAGGATATTTTCAGAGAAGAGACAAGTGTAGTCAAGGACATTTGGCACCTCTAACTCGAGCATCAGCTCCAAGGTGAACAGGAGGATGGGCTGGGTTCAGGAATGAGCTCCTGCACCAGCTCTGTAACACACTGATTCAAATTACCCACTACACAGATGGAAAGGGAGAAAGAGCCCTATGTATCAGCTTCCATTCGCAACATCCGTAATTCGCCTTTGCTCTGCAAAGAAGAGCCACCACCTTTGCTCAATTTTCAAACACTAGATTCATGTTCTCCATTTTAATCTGAAAGCTGTATTTGGAAACATGCCATAGAGGCAAAGATCATTGTCAAATTGAGAATTCAACCATGGGATTCTTTAGTGAGAGAAAGAAAGAGGCAGAAGATGAATTGAGAAAAGAAAATGAAGATGAATTGAGAAAGCTGCAGATACAGGGGGAGGCAATGGAGCTGAATGGGCTGAGGAAGCAGAAGGGGCAAAAGAGGATCAGGACAGACAGAAACTTTGCAGGTGAGACTTTCACTGTGAATGAAAATGAACTGAGCTCTTTTCAGTCATCTGTCAGATACCAAAACAGTATCTGTCTCTTCACCCTTTGACTTATATGACACTACACACTGCTGCAGATCAGTGAAAATCTCAGCAAATTAGGCTGCTGGATGAAGATGCTCACAATGTCTTTCAGAGTTTCTCCATTAGGCCAGGGCCCACATATGAGCAGAATTAAGAATGAAAAAAATCATTAGGTGTACATTCCTCAGAAGCAAGGCAGAAAGCAAACACCACTCAGGTTAATGCCTTTGGTCACCTCCTTTTTAAAGAGCATACATAAGCCCAAATTCTCTCGTCTAATAATGTAAGTACAGCTACAAATACACCACAGGCACAATGCATGAAGGTATCAGAGTGATTTTAGAACTGGGTGGAACAGAAAAATTCAACCAAGCCCTACATGAACTGAGGCTCTGTCACAGTAAGAGTGTCTGTACAACTGTCTACAATGCCAGTCTCCGTAAAAGAGACAAGCAGAGATACACACCATACAGCTAATACATATTGACTATCTGCCATACTAATTAGCTAATACCTATTTAAGTTTCCACCCAAGGTACATCCCACCCACAGCACATGCCCTTTCTGTGTGTGCAGATTAGTGATATATTTATATCAGGGAATTCCTGGTGGGACGATGCCCCTGAGGTCCCGTGTCTTGACACAGCTCTGTAGTCGCAGCAAAGCTCAGCTTGTGCCCCTAATCCGCCAAACAGGAGGCAGAGGATAAACTCAGTCACTGGAAAACGGATGCTGAACACATCCTTCCCACACCTCCTGCCAGCTGCTTGCAGCAGGGTTGGCATGAGATTTACAGCCAGCTGCTAACCTTAGCAGGAGCTACAATGCCACAAGAGCAGGTAGATAAAACAGGGAGAATATGTCAGGAATTTAAGAGAAACAAAAAGGGGCGAAAAAAAGGAATTAAATAGAAAAAAGGGTTGGGGGATAATTACAAACCAGGTATTTTAATGGTTGCTGGCAAAAACCCCAACCCTTGTATTTAAATGGCTTTTTTAATTAAAAAACAGCAGGCTATGAATGCTAATCTTTCTGAGCAGAAAGCTCCTGATGGTTTGCCTGTTTCCAGAAGACTAAATCAATCAGCAAGAAGGCTAACCCCACCTTGGGAACACACATTTCAGTAGGGCTGAAACTTTCAGCTTCTACCGTGCTGCACTCCTGTATATACAGGGCAAGATGCATCCCAGCACCAAAAGTACAACATTCACAAAAATATCCAGTAGTGGTTTAACTTCTTTTTTTCTCTAAGTCTGAGCTGTTTTTTTCCTTGTTACTTAAAAATGTGGGGTTTTTTTTTCCTAGCTAAAAATATCAGTGGAGGCCTGCCAGGCTAAAATGTGCAGTTTGAGTCCCTAAGTGTTTGGGTAGGGAATATTCCAATTGCTCCACATTTTTGCCTATGTAAACTATTTAACTTGCAAATCAGAAAGCAATGTTGTATGACACACTTGGGTTTTTCTTGGATTCTCAGCAGACATGCAGTGAAAAAACCAGCATATAACCAGCAGAGAGAGTGAGAGGAGAGAGAGAGTGATGTCAACCATGTAGTACAAAAATAGTTAGCAATTTTTTATGAACTGAGGTTTCCCAAATGTAAAGCAATTTAACAATTTTGTGCCATTGCAATTCACAGTATCTGTGGGTAGAGGGATTTTAAATGAAAATCCAGCTTTTTTCTATTCAGTGTCAAGAATTATGTGTCATTTTGTTTCTTCCCCACATTTTATATTTGTATAACGTGTTAGAGAAAGAAAGCCCCATTGGGGAAGGCCACCGCCAGGAAACAGCATGAGAATACCCTGGTGTTACAGAGCGGTGGAAGGCTTTAAAACGTGGCATTGACATGACCAAATTAACTAGATTTTGAGCCTTTATTTTTCTGTCCAGTGAGTTTCTGGGCCTGTTTCTGTTCTGTGCCTAAGTTGGGGCTGTCTACCCTGATGCAACTAGGGAGGAAATGATGGTCTTCCAAGGGCTTGGCTTGTGCATCTGCGCACAGTGGTACTCGGGGCTGTGAACACAGGATGTGCCCTGAGGCTGTGGCTCAGCCCAGCTCTGTCTCTCTCCAGCCCAGAGTTTATGGGTCTTTCCACACTCTCTCTCAGTCACAACATCAGTAACTGGACGTCCATATATGGACGCTGGAGGTGGAATTAAAAGGGACCAAAGTCAAGGAGCAGCAGCATGGAAGAGCTGTGCTTCCATGTACAATCGGTACACACTCAAAAAAACACCTCAGTAAGATATATGTCTAAGCCCTGCCTGTGCGGACACTCCTCCTTCTCACTGTTTTCCCTTGCCTGGCTTGTGCTCCCAGCCTCACCTCTTCACCCAGAGGTGGATCTCCATTGGCCCACCTGCAGAGCTGCCTTCCCAGTGGAGAAAAGCCAGGAGACTCCCTGCCCTGCAGAGGAGTCCTCTATCATTATCCTGCTCATCCTCCCTACCTTGCCATTCTCATCCTCCAGCCTCAGGGCAGCTTCTGAGCCACCAGTGCTGGGCTGTGAGACGGACAGCGAGGAGCAATTTGCAGTCTCCTCTGAAAGCACAAGCTCTCCCCCTGACACACAGACAAATGTCTTTCTTTCCTCTCCAAACACCCGGTCTTTCTCAGCATCATGCAGCAGAGCAGGTGCTATGAAAGTCTCCTGGTCTCCACTTTCTCTCTCCACACTGCTATGTCATTTCTTCCTCCTCTATCATTGTGTCAGCTCCCGCTGATGGAGCTGACCTCCCTGCTCCTCCAGACGCTGCATTCGAGCCCTGCAGCACATACATCCGTCTCCAAGCACACCGTGCCGTTAAAGAAAGTACATTTGAAATTAGAAGATGATTACATTGTTTGCACTGGAGCTGGGGAATATACAAACCCAGTAGGCTACTTGCACTGCCTGTGCCTTTCTTAACATACCTTGTTCAGGCAAACCATTTGTGGGAAAAATCCATATCAGGCAGAGATTCACAAGAGAAATACCACAGTGTGTTAAAAAGAAAGAGAAAATGTTGAGTAGCATGTAGCTGACACAAGTAAACCCAGTCTGCTGCTCTCATGAAGAACAGAGATGCTCAGGAAACATTTTCTATCAACCTGGAAAGAGGAGGCAAATAAAAAATGAATAAAAATAAATAAGAGAAAGAGGAGATAAATAAGGCCATCACTGATGTGCACATCTTTCCTAGCATGTAACTGCTTCAAGAGCCATGGTTTCTGCCTAGTTCCTTCCAAGGCCAAGGAGAGTTTACTATCCACTGAGACAAGATCATTCAAGAAGCCTCAGAGATATCACCACCCAGTCTGTATGACCACATGTGATGTGCCTGGATGCTTTGTACAGCTCATGTTCTTACTCAGAAGCACCCTCTAAGACTCAACAATGAAAGCAGATTTGCAGAGCAGCTCACCCTATAACTGCCTGGGTGCCCTTCCCTTAAATCAAGCTCAGCTTTCACCAGAATCAAGGTAGGGAACAGCTCTGAGGAATTTCTCTGCAACTTCATTTTGCAAGATGCTGATTTCTCATTATGAGAGAACACAAATCCATTTGACAAGAAATGTTCTCTATTTGTTTCACAACCTATGGCCCAAACCACAGGTGAATTTTCAAATAAGCCAGCACTCATAGTTGCAAAGGAATCTCTATAACAAACAAAAGCACAGAGCTCATTGCATAGTACAGCGCTCATTGCATAGTACAGCAAGAAAGCTGCGCATCTCCCTCATAGTGCATGCAAGAAATCGAAAAGATTTTGCAGACATCCATGAATTTTGCCCTACAACCCTGCCAAGTTATTCCTTTTGCCCCTTTTTCAGATAGGGGAACCCAGGGCAAGATAGGATAGGAGGCGTATGTAAACTCCCAAAGTGATATGGGAGCTAGATCAACTGAAATCTCCAGTACTTCAGGAACTAGACCACTCTGTGATCCAAACCCAATAGATTGATGCTTCATGGGGCAGTGGCCTGAGTTTATACATTTTGCATTCAGTGTCACACTGACACTTGCCATTCTTGACCCCAAGGAGCTAAATTTTTCATTGTCTTCTTTAATATGCCCTAAGAAAGACAAAACCAGAGATCTTATCCTGTCTGAAATGCAGGCAGCTTCCTGTTGTTAATCTGGGCACTGAAGAGGCAGCGCTATGGCTGTACCAGAAAGCCTTTCCAGTTCGATTTGCTCTATCCATTGAACAACAGCGTGTGGATCAAACAAGGCTGAGCAGCTTGCTGTCCACCTGCTTCTCAAGTGCAACCAAGCAGAAGAAAACTACTCTGACAATTTGAAAGGGGACTACAACCAATTTAGAAGGAAATGATTGCACACAGTCCAACCTGATGCCTCGAACAGCACCACAAAGCAATCCTCCATCGCTCAGTCTTCTGGGCCTGTCACTCTTCTGATTCAAAATGAGTTTAGGTAAACTAGTTGCGCAACCATGATTCACTCTAAAACACTTCTACTCCAGAGCATTATTCTGCCTCCCTGGCACCTTCATACTTTCAAAGATTATTTCCACTATGCTTTTTATTTCTTGAAGCCGACTTATAGAGGTAACATATGGCAAACACATCCTCTTTGATGACCAAAAATCTTTGTTACCTCTTGAGAAACAGGAAAAGCTCTGCATGTGGATATAAAGACAAACTTGGTTACCATACCTAGATCTAGTTCTCCACCTATAATACATCTGTGAGAGTGTGATCAGACTGCTAGCTAGGCACTAAGTAAACATCATTGGGAACTATACTTAGCTAAGACTGATCCTTAAACCTCTGGATTTTTGCACAAGAGAGAGGCACATTTTTGTCTGGTTGAACATTGCTGACCTTAATGTCATTTGCTGTCATGGAACTGCCTTAACTATTCATTGACTTTAGGCCCAAACTACACTTCAGCGTTTTCTTAGACACTTCAGAAAGAAGTATTGGTTGTGCCATTTCATCCTGAATCTCCAGTGCCTTTTAGAATTAATCTTGCTAAGTATCAATGCAGTCCATGCCCCTCTGTGCTCCAGGAGACTGCAGGGACTGTCAGAGCAAACCTCGTGGGACATTGCTAGAGACATCCCAGGGAAGACAGTGGAAAGCAAAGAGGAGTTCTATTATTTTTGGGACAGCAGAAACATTACAGTGGGTGAAGCAGCACCAGAAAAAAAAGAAAACAAAACCAACCACCAAACCAAAATCAACTCAAAAAGCCCCAAACATTAAAAACAACACAAGCAAACAAAACCCCCCATGAGCATATGCTTCCAGGAAAGCATCAGGAGGACAGAAAAGGACTGCTAGCTGGGGGTGCTTTAGGTTAACATGACCTAGAAGAGTAGAGACTTTGAGCATCCCACAGGCCAGTGCCCACAAGCCCTAACAGCACCTGTGTGTGCTAAGTTGAGAAACTGGTGTATCTCCACAGGAGATGTGGGGCTGGAGCCCCTGTTGCCATTGGTCTCTGAGAATGAGAGACTATTAAACCTAAGGAAATTAAGTACATTTCCCACCTTTTCCTTCTATGAGCAGCAAAACATCTTCGTTTTATTTACTGCAGCATCATGACCTCCCTCTGCACAGCAAAGACGTTTATGGCTTTCCATACAAAACCTAAGCAAGCTTTGACCCAATTGCACAACTATTCCTTTCTTTAACAGCTGTAGATAGAAGCAATACAGCTACAAGTTACATGGCGAGAAACTTCAAACACCTCTTCAAGAAAACATCACAGATAAAGCACATTCACAGATTATCCTCCACTTCCCATACAACATAAAGTGAGTTTTCTTTGAAACTAAAATGACAAACTGCCTTTTTTCCCAGGTGTTTGCCCCTGCTTCAGAAGGAAAAAGTGCCTGAAGGCTGCAGAAATAATGATTAATAGAGGTGAGGTGTTTTTCCACAGAATTTAAAACCAGAAGGAACTTGCCTTGTAACAAAGGCCCTTCCTCCCATTAAGTCGCTGCACACGTTTTTGCTTCTCAGTGCTTCTTGCTGTATTAGGCTAATTATGAATATGTTACACCCCTAAGTCTTACTTGTTAAGTGAAGAATAAAGTCTAACCCCATTATACTGCAGCCCTGCCTCTTTATAAAGTCCAACAAAGTAGGGAACAGGAATATCTTAAATGTTTTCATGGGAGCATGGTTTCCAAAGTGCATCAAGTTGTATTTATTCCCTTTCAGCCTGGATTCTGGAATTTTAAATGCTAGAAGGCCATCTTTAACTAACTTGTATCTGCAAATTTGGCAACTCTCATAGAGCAATAGTGCACATTTTGCCCCTGCTTCTGTTCTTATTCAGGCTGGGGTAAAAGGAGAGAAGAGCAGGACAAAGGGCTGCCAGCTGGATATGACAAGGGGAAGGCACCCCGGCCACAATACTCCCAGACATTATGATGTGGATTTTGGCTACATGCTTTGTTTGGCTGAAAAGCATTAATTCAGCATGTCCCTTTACTAGTCCTGATCCCACCAGGAGCAGAAAATCAGGCGACGCAAACACTGCAGGGCAAACAGCGGCACAGGGCCACCACATTGGAGTCACTGTGAAAACGCTTTGCTCAGGGAAAGTGTGGAAGGAAGCACAAGCAAAGCAACATCACCATCCTTTGGACACATCTGGCTGTCACAGTACAACATGCTCCTGTCAACAAGGCATCTGTTCCACAAAATACCATGGAAGAACAAGGAACAGTATTCATCCTCCTCCCCACCACGTTCCCACGTGGGAAAGAAGCCATCCCACCCCTTCCCTGAATCTACTGCGTGGTGACAGGCCATGCATTTTGCCTCACTGAAACCATATGTGTTTCATGGTCTTACAATCATTCCCTTTTTAATATGGACATGGACTGGCAGTTCCCCTTAGGTGCCTTTTGAAAGCTCTGGCTGCAGCTGGAGAGCCCGCTCTATGCTTTGCTATGCTTCAAACTGGGCTTTCAATGACATAATTACAGGCCTGTATTAAAATGTTATATTTAAATGATCTTATTCTTCATCAGCAAAGGATATTCCTAACCAAAACAAATTCTTCTGTATCATTTATTGTATTTAAGATAAATTAATGGGTTTCTATTCATGCTGGAAGGCAGCAAATGAATAAATTCCATCGCACTTTATTAAAATATTTTAGAACAAATCTTGTAAGATGTTTTCATTTAGCTGAAAGCAGCTTAATAGCAGGGTTTTTTTCTCTACCACAATAAAATCTATGGGTTTCCTTTTATTGCGCTTGTTAAAATAAATGGCATTTTTAATAAAGACTGTCCCCATAACAACATATATGATTTGATCACATCATGAAATAAATGTCATGTGAGATTATACATTTCAAAGCAGACAGTTTATGTTCTTTTAGTTATAAAATTCAATCAGTTTTACTTCTTTTATTTTTTCCTGAAGGCAGGTATGGTTTTGATTAAAATGTGACCCCAAAAGCAGAATAATTTAAGTGAGAGTGTATTTTCAGGTTTTTTTTCAAGGTTTATCTACTTTCCCATAGGAACTTAAAAGAAAAAAGATGTGGCTTTCAGTGGCAGCATTAAAATTTGTTTTCCTTTGACTGACATTTTTATTCCCAAGAAGAACACGTTACAAAACAGTGCTGTGTGGGAAACATAAAGCTAACTAACTGGTATGATGTTTCTAGCCCAGAAAATGGGTTTGATAGTCTGTGGAGTCTCCGAGTACCCATCTCCCTTGCACAAAAACCCACAGTCAGCAGTCTATGCCATTAGATCAGGCTATTGTAGACCGTCTTTGACAGTGAAGCACACCAGTGGCTGCCCATAGGGGACAGACTCTTAGCCCCAGGATGTGACTATCACTGTCTCCCCTTCAGTGTCTTTCTAAAGCCCTGCATCCATTTCAGACACTTCATCTACACAACTGTCTTGTTTCAACAAATGAAGCTCCTGTTAAAAAATCACTGACAACACAGGCATTGGCTTAATAAAGAAATTACTTTAAATCCAAACATCACCATCTGTCAGGCCCTGAAAAGAGGAAAAAAAACAAGAAAAAATGTGCTGCGATGCACAGCCATGGAGAAACATTTGAAAGCAGGCCCCAGCTCTCTCTGAGCATGAGCACTGAATATTAAACAAACACCTGAAGCTACATGTGCCACCACCTAAAACTATCACTTCATTTTCTGTTACATGCTGTGACTTAAGGAAAACATCGCAGGCATCGCCATCTGCGTCGCTTTTAATTATCAGTAGGAAGCGCACGCATGATATTTCACAACTCATTCAGAAAACAGAAAGCTGCAACCAGGGCACTGCATATGTCTGAGTTGCTTCTCATGTGCCGAGGGTAAGGGCCATGTGTGGTCACCAGAAAGCACGGTAGGAGGTGACAAGATGCATTACAGGGATGGGCACAGCCTCTCATTTGACAGTGAAAAGCTGAGGCTTCATGCGTGAGATCTGCACCTGCCCCTGGGATCCACTGGCTAGGGAGGGTGATGATTATTAACACCCTCGATTAGGTGTTGGCTTGTTCTCGGCTGCAGAAAGCAGAGCTATCACTGTGCACTTAGTAAGGATAAAAAGGGGAGGCTGAATATCGAGTTGCAGAGTTCAAGTCTCTTAATCAGTGAACACAAAGCATGGAGGAAGAGGAGCTTTGCAGAGTGCTGTCAGGAATTACACTGAAGTAAAGTTTCTGATCGCTGACTCATGCATTGAAGCTGGATGAAATTAAATGGTGGGAAGCTGGCTGGATTTGGAGGGATGGCAGTGATAGCTTTTCCCATTATTCTTAACAGCCATAAGCAGAACATAAGGCTGGGGGTGAATGCTTTCACCAGCAGCTGAGCTCAAACTAATCATGGTCTGTACTTGCTACACCTCTCCTGTGTCCCTCCAGTAATCCCAATACCCTTGTGCTCTGTGACCCTTTCTCCAAAATACCCTGGGCTTCCTCTGTGTTATTCCCTAGTCCCTCACCTCCTGCCCCCATCTGACACATGCTGGCTGCCCACCCCAACAGGGGCAGCTGGGGCAGGATAAAAGGGGTTGGCAAGCAGGCAGAAATAGCCTCATTACTGTAGGCAGTCAAAGAGGACTGTGAATACACCCAAAGGAAATAGTGCTGGGTCAGATGTTTTACAGATACTTATGATCTCCTGATATCCTGTTAAATCTCTCAGGAAATACTCAGTAAACCCTGCTGCTTCTGCACTGGAAGCGACAGTCTTCTGCAATTAAAAATGTCTGTAAATGGCGCTCCACACCTCTGCACAAATAATCCAGACTACAAGCAAACAAACACAAAGCGCTTCCTGAGAAGCAGCTGTGGGGCATCTGGATGAAAAGATGCTCAGGAAATCCAAGCAGAAACAAGTGCTCCAGATTCACTCCCACCAGTGGCTCCTACCCTGCTGCTTGTCCCCTGCCTTCTGGAGCAACCTCACACCTGCTAATCCCTCATGGAGGATTTATACTGAACTGCTCTGAACTGATAACAAACAGCAAAAAGTAATCTACCTTTACTTACCAGCAGTTCTCCTCTGCTTGTGAGGGCTGTCCACAGTGCTGATGGTGGTTGGAATAAAGCCAATTAAAATCAGACTCCGGAAGTCAATCAAATTTTTCACTCTCCATCCCTTGGCTGTGAGTGAATGCTGCATGTTCTCCTTGAGTCATGTCCCCAAGCAACAATCCCATTTACTCTCTGACCTCTGTAAATTAAAACAAGTTTGGAGCTCTCTAACTTCAGAGCAGTGACTCCATTTACTTGTGAAATTGTTTATTCAAGCAATTCCCACTCTGTAGCATCAAAGTTTGTTGTTAATAGTTGCAGACCGTTAATCTACACGATGAATATAACAAAGCTTGTGGAAGAATCCCAAATGGACAAGCATGATAAGAGATGGGAGAAAGAAGCTGGCAAAGCTCCAGGTATGCAGGATTTTTGTGCCTGACCTCTTTAATTACTTGAGCACCAAACTGACTGGTAGATGAGCTTCAGGGCTACTCCAGTGGCTACCAAGGACCCTCATTTTTGTGAAAAAGATGTGCTTTAATCTTTCTTCCACGATACACAATCCATGTAGTGCATTTCACCACAGTCCAAAGAGGAAATGAGTCTACAACAGAAAGAGGAACTTCACAGGGCAGCAAATGTATATGAATACCTCTTCCAAGTCTCACTGTAGCCTCTAATATCTTGTTAGCAGTGTGATATTTCTCTGACCTCAAGGTATCAGATGCAGGTAACTCAGGATGAGGAGTCTGGAATTGATGTTCTGGCTGCTCATTGCAGACCCTTAATCTCAGTGACTATCATGGAGAACCATTTCTGCAGCCACTCCTCCTGGCACTGGGGAAACTGGTGGCAATGACATTTGGATGAAAGTTCATGGACAAATGAAGGTTTTACCCTTTAAATGACTAGAGGATTTTTTTATTTCAAATTGTGAAAAAAGAATTTGCAACATTTCAAAAGCAGCAAATCAAATAACTACAACATGTTCAGTTTCGCTCATTTCTTTTGCTGGCCACATTGAATCAAATATATATATATATACCTGCTGCTGAAAGCAGCATCAAGCTGGAGAGTTCTTAAATTCTGGGACTCTTCTCAAATTAGCTGGGAATTCACCTTTCCTCTGCCAACCCATCAAGAGCCTGTCTCCATTCACCACATCTTAGTACAGTCACTCACTGAGAGGTTTTGAAATTCCTCAAAGCTCTTCACCAAATATCTCTAATTCCTCTCACCATGAGATTTGAGAGTGGAGGGCGAAAACAGTTTTTCAGCTGCAACATGTCTCAACTCATGAAGCAAAGACAGAATCCTACTCTAGTTTCTGTGCTATATCTACACTGTCAAAATTAGCAATATCAGTTTCTACAGAAATTCACAGGCTGGAAACAAAAGAAATTAACAAATCACACTATGATGTTATCTTGCAGTAAAGAATTGCTTAATTCTTAATTTGCAGAAAAGACCTTTCAAGTGTGAATTAAATTTCACAAAGTGCAAAACGCTGTCGTTATCATGCACATTTACTGAAGAAAAAGGTTCAAATGATTGAACTAATGTTACCCTTCTAAACGACAAGAAAATCACTTGAGTTTCTAAAGTGGAGTTCCCTCCTGAAATCACTGAAAACTGCTTCATAACTGAAGTTCATAACTGAACACTACTGATGTGGGTAGCAACCTGGTTTTGACTGATGCTGCGTATTTTTTGACTGCAAAGCAGAGTTGCTACTGACCTTCCAGCCTGAACTGGAAAAATAATTCTTTACTGAAGTCTCGTCAACCCAGAAAATATCAAAACATGAGCCTGAAATACCATTCTTCAACCTGAGATACCAAGAAATCTCTACTGCTGATGAGAGACCCACAAGGTGGATGATGAAGAATTTTGCCTTTGGTTTGAAGTTCAAATTAGATTACTAATTCACAGAGTACTTTTACTGTTTAATAAATTCAGATGAAAAGGAAAGATACAAATTCTCACAGTTCTCTTGCTACTTAATACATTCAGATGAAAAGGAAAGATAGAGCATAATCAACACATGCATTAATTTATGCAGATCTTTCCCTAGTTTCATGTTTTAAAATGTCTTTTTAGATAAAAAGCCAATAATACTCAGCATTTTTCATCTTCAAAGGGCTTTGAAAATATTAACTAGTGAATCGGTATAGCATACCCATCAGGTCCATAAAGATTAGTATCCCTGTTCTAAAGTGCAATTCCAGGCAGAAAGGTTATGGGATTTCCTTGCTAACCAGAAGTCAGTGCCAAGGATAGGTGCTAATTAGCAAGCTCATAACTTGCAGCACTGCACTTAGATTACATCCTGTGCTCTAAGTTGCTCAGTATATGTGATGTGCATGTTCAATCTTGATAATGCCACACTACTTGAAGTTTAAAAGATGTAAAAAATGGCCATCTTAGAGAAATAAGTGCATTGGGGGTGGTGTGCATTTCAGCAGTACATGATTTTGTTCAGGAGCAATGCTGTGAGATAAGAGAAACTTTCACAGAACGGAAGCTATCTGTAGATATTACACTAAATCAAACCATATGGAGTGGTCCGATACCAGCTCAGACCAATCAGACAGCTCTAAGTTGCAGGCAGCACCCCTGTTGCCACCTCATGGGGGTGAGGTCCAGGAAGAGGATCCCACATTGCCCTGAAAACACAGCTCCAGCAGCAAACCCAAGTGAAATGTTTGATCTGTTTCAGCAAGCAGCTTGCACTGCACCAAGCTTCACCCCACTTCTCCCTTCAAACCATTCCCAAAGTGCCAACAGAGGTGAAAAAAGGAGCCAAACACAAGCAGGAGGGCAAGTGTGATGAGAGCAGAGCTGATAAGCAGATTCAGATACTCTGATTAGTGCCAAGGGTTACGTGAACAGATGCCTATCTCTCACAGAGGGCATAAACACATTGCAGAGAGGAGTTTCTGCAGTTTATTTACAAAGGAAGAACACTTCTAGCTCCCCTACTGACAGCTTGTTCCTGTCACCATGGTTCAATCTACGCTACACTGCTGGAAAAATCTTCCACTACAAGCAGCTTCAGCACTTCTCCTTTTAAGTGCATTATTTCCTTCCTGTTCATTATTTTCTTTCTGTAATATAAAGGCACTTTCATGCATGATCTGCAGAACATCAGCAGTGAAACAGAGTGCACTAAGACGGATGAGCATTAGATTCACCTTGATTGCTAAGGACAGAGAGTGTGAGAACTGGGAATATCCTGCAGAAAAGCAAGGTAACATAGACATGCAAGAAGCAGCCAACATGAAACTCATAATGACACAGGTATTTATGGGAGGATATTTGCCACAGTATAAAGAAGTTTTTTTTATGTCTCTCATTTTTCTATTCTTTCTTAAATCAGGATGGACTTTAAATATGCACAACACAAGGGAAAGTGAAGACCTCCACATGAAAAAGACCAGACTGAACGTATCTCCAGACCGTAAGCAGGTCACGCGCAGGACCAGATCTTGCTTAAATATCAGCATGCCAAAGGCTCTGAGAATTCATGCAGTGCCTGTTTCTTTTTAGATATAAGGTGTTGTGACTTTTCTTGGGGAGTGTCCCCCAGCAGAAGCACATATGTAATGGCACCTCCAGTCATTCATAACAAGGCACAGTTGTGCATGGTTATGCACCACTGTGCTGGCACTGGGATGGGCTCAGGGCCAAGAGGTGAAATGCCACAGAGATATTGTAGCCTGGGGCCTCTAAGAAAAACATCAGATTGAGAAAGAGTTCGCAGGAGTTCAGTGTACAATAGTACGCTGATTTGGTTTGCCCTTCCCAACAGCATCAAACGTTAGGGTCCTGGCTTCACTTTCAAAGCCTTTCAAAACCCTCAGGAGACCTCCAAAAATATTGCCAGTGGTTTGGCTGCCAGAGTGCCGAAACCGCTGCTGACAGCTTTGATCATGAGACAACCCTGTCCCGTGGCTTCCTGGTGGAGGAGCTTCCTCCATCAGCCTGTTGAGCCATATCTCACAAGTAGATTGCAAAACCTTTGCAGCAACAGCAGCTCTGTCATTCAGTATTTTCTCAGTGCCTAGCACATCAGGACCCTGGATAAAAGATAGGCTGTCTTCTGGCTGTAGCTACACTTGGTGAGTAGCTACCACAGCTACTCATTGCTAGCCAGAATGCAGCCAAGCTTTCAGCATTAGAGAATCATAGAATCGACTAGGTTGGAAAAGACCTTTAAGATCATTAAGTCCAACCTTTATGCCAGTAAACCACGTCATGCTTTATACCACTAACCCATGTCACTAAGGGCCTCATCTACCCGTTTTCTGAACACTTACAGGGATGGTGATCCCACCTCCTGTTGCTGATTTGCGCCCCAAGCCCTCAAGCAGAAAAAAGTCCGACACCAAATCCAAGCAGTGTGATTTTGAAAGAGTTCAGGTCTGAAGCAAGGGCTGAATGTCACATCTCAGCATTATCTATAATTACAACCGTTGCTTCATCTGCAAGAGCAAAATGCTTGTCTGTTGTAAAGAAACCAGGCCCACCCCCAAACACTTAAATGCTTTCTAAATACAGTGCCTAGAGTACAGCACACTTTATCGAAGGTGTAGGCTATCAAAAGAAGGCTGTGTGCTCCATGAGAAAAGTAATATCCAATTTAGCTTTCAAACATTTTGGCTTTTTCATTAAAAATATGTACAACAAAAGCCTTACGCTGTTGTCATATACAAAGGAGATAAGAAATGGCATATACAAAGCAGATAACAAATGCTAAGAAGTGGAAATCTGTCAGCTATCAATATCAAAAGCCTACACAGGGTATGAAAGGCAAAAAAGTTTTTCCCTACATGCCATTTATAGTTTGAGCATACCAGAATGAGCCCGTTGCAGCTACAGTCCCTCCATCCACCGAGTGTTTGTCACATGGAACACCAGCTGAGTTATCACTGAATTTAAAAGGCCTTGTCTAAAGGGACAATGCTGAGATAAAGGCATATTAGAAAAATTCTGGCTATATGAGAAATAACAGCCTGGACTGCTGAGAGAGAGAGAGAATTAAAACCTGACAGTTTAGTATTTTTTACTGAGCCTTATGTTTTCCAAGCAGCATGCAAGAGGATAGCCATTCCTACAGTACTGTGCGAGACAGAAGTATTATCCCAGCTCTACGCCTGGGAGAAATGACACAAGAGGCAGCAGTGTTGATGAAAGGGTCATCTCCAGTCCCAGCCTGCAGCAGAGGTGTAATAAATAATAACCTGTGAGACATGACCAGCAGCAGGGCAAAGCTGGGAGCCACAGAGCAGCAAAAGCTGCAGCTTCCATCCTCCTCCCTGGTGCTGGATGTGGCCGAAGTTGAGAGCTGTCAAGGCAAAGCTGGGCATTCCCCAACCTCCACAAGTCTCTTTTGAAACCTGAAAGCTCTCATTTGAGACAAAAACTCATGGGCTGGGGCAGAAAGTTTGAAGAGTTCACAGATTCCTGCAATGGAAAATCCCACACTGACTAGATTGATTGGCTTCTGACTCCAGTCATATGCTATTCTACATACAAAGGCAGGAGTGTCTGTCTCTTGTGATTTCAGAGCTGCAGAAAAACAAGAATCTCCACAAAGTATGGTAATTGAAGGTTAAGGGGGACTTTATTAATCTTACAGTGCAATAGTGGAGAGCTTGGGGCAGAATGGATGCTTGTTGGTGGAGGGATCTAAATCAGGTGCTAGTGCTTTAAATTCTAATAATAAAAAGAATACTATTAAAAACATCCCAGAGATTTGCTTTAACTTATTTCAAACAGGGTAGATAAGTAATGCATTATTGCCTCTCCATCCCAGGTTTAAACCAACATGTGGTTTAATTCTAGTTTTCTATGTGCAGTGATCTACATGTAGCACCTCTGTACACATTACTTGCAATTTAAGGTAAAGCACAAGAACTTAAGTAGAAAATGGCAGCATCTGTAGGTCAGGCTGAGATCACTGTGACACTGCCCTGGCCTGGGCAGGCAGGAGCAAGAGAGTTATATCCTAAAAGAGATGCCATAGGGCAAATACAGCAATAGGAAGGCTCTGGAAAACAGAGGGTGAGGTTATGAAGAAACACAATTATTCTTGATAGCCTTAAAACTGTATGATCATTCCTAAAAACTAGAAATAAATTAGCAAGAACCTCCTTGAACTTTTATTTTAATTACACCTACTGCAAATAAAGTAGCAGCCAGGCTTTTTCTTTCATAACCTTACAAATATTTTGAGGTTTAGACCCTCTCCTCCTAAGGCATCACTACTACGAATAAACTTCTCCCTTCTTCCAGCTCAGCGAAAAGCGTGCATTAACACCCTCTTGGAAACAGTGGTGGAGTCTTCCTTCTAGGCCAGAAGAGCCACTGGAAAGTACCTGGTTGTGCCTGTGCTGGGCAAGAGGCCAGCCCTAGGGACAGCAACTCCTTCCTGCAACTGGCATAACAACAGAAGAGGTTGCATTGCTGACAAGGCAGGAGGCACCTCTTCAATTTTCTCATCCTGTAAGTGCTCTTCTCCTGTGCCCAGATACTTGCTCTGCTGCACATGGACATTCATAGGGTTTTCCCAACATCCTTTTTCTGACCCTCCTTGTTACACTTCTCTTGACCCCAACCTTCTTTACAGAGCAGTGTTGCCTACAGTTTCCATCACCGTCCACCACCTAGTCCCAGCATCTACAGACCTCAACAAAGGATTCATAGCCACAAATCTGCCTGCCCTTCTCCCCTCTGTGGAGCCCTGAGCTGCCTTTGTAAAATTGCCTTGTGTCTTCAGGCTCTCCTTTCTTCATTCATTCATCTCACAGTCCTTACAAGTTGCTCCATGTTTAGCACAACCAACAAACCCTCAGGTCTTACATCCTCCACCCACCTCCCAGCATAAGTCTTCTGCAGCAATCCAAGTTTATTCTTTTCCCACTCAGTACAATGTCCACCTGATAACTTGTCCTCATCAAATATATCCAGCTCCTCTTCTCACCACTCCAAGTCAACAGCCCATACCCCTGTCCCAAATCTTGTAAGACCTCTCTGCAGTATGCCTACTCCCCACTGATATTCAAGTAGTCTTGTCCAAAAAACCCCCTCATTTCTCTCCTTTATTGCTTACTTTTAATCAACCTTGGGATTAACAGCCCATTGAATAACTTGAATAACTCCTAGTATTTTTGACAGAAAGTGGCAGGTCTGTTGGAGAAAAGCAGAAGTCAGAACCCACAAAGACAGCAATCTAACTTACCTAAAGAGACAGAATGAAGAAAATCAGAGGGACACCTGGCACCTCCTATAATATTCTAGCAAGGGAAAGTGACAGAACCTTCAGGAAATAATCCAAAGAAACAAAAGAAGAGAAAGAAAACCAGAAGAAACCAAGTACAGAAGAAACTTCAGTGACACAGAAGTCACAGAAGGTGATCTAGGAGTTCACATCAGGCAGAAGAAGTCACATCAAAGATGATATAGGACCTCCAAATGAAGACAGCTGATGCAATGAGTTTAGGGTTGAAAGGCAAAATCAGATGGGATGGTATTCCGAGCAGCAAGTGAGGACAAGCATTTTAAGGCAAATGAAACATTCTGAAAGAGGAAAGTACCAACACAGGCTATTGTAATAGATCAGATTTTTTCCAACAGACAGGAAAGTACATTGGGAGGAAGGAGGATTAAGATTCATAGCTCTGAAAGCAACCAAGGCAATGAGTTTAAGAAACCTTTGCCACACAACATCTTCATTTCCAAGTCCCTGATGCAAGGGAGGGAAGTTCTCTGAAAGGGTTTTGGGAGCTATGAGCACACAAGCACAGAATAAGCATCAGTTTTAGATTATTTTAGAGAAATCTTATAGCAATTTTTTTTTCCCTTTCCCTCCTTTGGAAAGATGCAAACAACATTTTTTTTTTGCCTCAATTCACAGCCAAGATGGATTTGGAGCTTGAAATGACCCTGTTTTTCTCACTGTAAACATTTGATGAGGCCACAAAAGATCAGAGAGTATCAGAGTTCATCAGGCATCCATCAAAATATTTCCTACCTTTTCTTCACCTCTACTCCTATGCAAAGAACTTATGTTTTCATACCTCAAGATCCTTTAAAAGGTAAATTACGTTTGACAACCTATGCTTCATTTATGGTAGGGAAAAGACTGATGTCTACTGTTTTACATCACTATCACCGATGATTTGCAGACCTATAAAGATAGCAAATGAAATGACATTTGTTGTTTTTTCCCATAAACTGATATTAAACTTTTCTCCCTTAGACCTTTTGGACTGTCTTGTATATGACAGCATTTCATCTGTATTCCAGCCAAATGTCATATCTAGTGTCATATCAGGTAGAACAAAGTTAAACAAACTCAGAAAGCACAGAACAATAAAGGCATTTTGCATTTTTAACCAGCATGCAACATGTCCACTGGCAATAACCTCAGGGATGAAACGATTCACTTTATTAACAGAGCACTTGCATGTGCTATGGCTGCTGTGAAAAAAAACTACCAACGGAGCCAGGCATTGGAAAGCTCTCAGTAGAACTGTTTTTATTGACAGAAGAGACTCTGAACCAAACTATTCCATTGGCTTCAACATTTCTGCTCTGAAAGTTTAGAGTGTTCGTATAATTTATTTGGGTAGAGAGGAGTAAGTTGCTCAACTTGTTAAACTACTGCAAGGGGAAGTACACAATGAAATATGCTCCTACACAGGCAACATGGTTTTCATAGGCAGAAAGGAGGACGGGATACTAAAGTTGGAGAATACTAAAACTAGAAGCAAGGGCCATTGCATTCAGTGTCCAAATATATTCAGCATTAATATATTCAAGCAATAGGATATATATTCACACAAATGTATTCAGCAATAAGTGACCTGTGAAAAGGACACTACTCAGAAATTAAGAATGGTTGTCCACAAAATGGCAGTTACAGACTAGTAAATCAGTACTCACAGCCAGTGAAATGAAACATCGAAGCTTATGGTTTTGGGAACCATAATACAATGAACATTTTAAAATCCTTTATTTGCCACCTCCTCCGCTCCAACAAAGGTAAGTTCTACATCAGGTATTTGTTATCCTTAGTCATTAATGTTAGATTCATTTAGTGACACTGCAGCCACTAAATGAAGCTTCAGCAACTAAAGCTTACGGTGTCCCTCATTACCACAAGCACCCCAGTACCCATTGTTACATCGTGGGAAGGTTTGTGTCCTTAGTGACATAGGTTATTGGTGGACTTGGCAGCCCTGGGGCAATGGTTGGACTTGATGATCCTAAAGGTCTCTTCTAATCTAGTTGATTATATCATCTCTCACTGTACTCAGTGTAACCTGGACACATGCTCACAGCATTCACACATGGGCCACCCTCTCCCAAGCCATTTGCTGCAGTCGAGCCTTCCTCACTTTTGTTTCATCAATGGCCACCTCTCTCTCTCATGACATTTTAATTGTGTGTGTCCTATTTTGGTCTGTTAGCTCCCAGTCTCAGCCAAACAGCTGGGTAATTTTGGCTGGAATCCAGAATTAACATAAGCTGGTTTTAACCTCCTGATACTAAGACATTTTACATGGCTTCCCCATATGACCTCTGTATACAAGAGCCTGCTATTAGAATAAGTCACCATATGCAAACCACTGACATCCTGAGATAGCTGTCCAGAGGCACTTAGCCATGGCCTGGTCCTACATAGCATTTGGGCAGTATCACAGACCAGCAAATTACTGTCACCCTTTCTGACCCAAACACATCCTGGAGCAGCACTGGAAAAAGCAACACCCTGGAGGACCTCCGGCTGCATTTTAACAGGGTTCGAGTTTTAGTTTTTACTGGTCTAGTGTCCAACCTCTCTTCTCGAGTAAAACAATTACATTTCCTATCTGAAGTGATATTGCACAGCATCCTGTCTGCAGCTGCAGTACGGCAAAGGGGCCAACCTGCCTCATGTGGGCAGGATTGCTGCAGGGGCAAGAGGTGGCTGTTGAACCAGAGGTATGAATCTCACCATTTAAAAGCTTAGTTGTGATTGACAAGTAGAAGCTGCCAATGCTCAGTCGCTCCTCTTTGCCCCGCAGCAGCACTGAAGTACAGTTGTGTCTGAGCTGCATTTAGCTTGAAATTTGCTGATGGAAAGACTTTTAGACCAAAAGTTTGTCTACTTTTTCCAACTTTCCAGCTCTCAAATGAAGGTATCAAACCCTGCTTCTCTTGAAAAATCAGGACATTTCTACTTTGAAGGTTAAATGAGGACTTGCATGCTGATTCACAAATGGTGACTTACATAACTTCTCAAGGAAATGTATGTAGCATAGCGTGCATCAGTTGTCTGAAGGATACAGGTGATGCGCCACTTGAAGAGAAGGTATTAGTAAGCACTTGGCAACGGGGGGTAGGCTGTTCCTCTTTAATTGCAAAGACGCACAAAGCACAAGCAGTTCTTTGCTTGCATGAGCAGCTCCGTCATCAGGTGGTTATTCAGAGAGCAACAACCTGGCCTGCGCACCACTCTCAGAGGCTGCATTCCCCATTTTAGCCATTAGGACACAAAACTTGGAAAAACTACACGCATTTCAGCCGGCATGCTTGAAAGCCCCCAAATATTTGTGTTGATTCAGTAATTCAAGAGATACACTGAGAAACACATCACTAAATATCAGTTTGCCTTAATTTTTTTCCCATTCAGAGAGAACAGAATGAGAAATCATTAGTTTACTTCGGGTTTCAATATAAAACAGTGTATTCTCTGAGGCTGCAACCATTCGTTCCACTGATGCGAGCAGAGCACTTAACAGCAGCAAGGTCCTGGTCCAGGACTGGGGTTGCTAAGCAATATGGAAATACAAATAATAAACGAATAACAGCCACCTGCAAAAGATTACATGCTGAATTGTACCTTACCATGAAAGCTTGTTCCAAACTTCCTCTCATTTGGATTCAAATTTGCCGAAATTAAATTTAAAGAGAAGGAATGATTATTGTACAGAATGTTTAGAGAGATGTAAACACTTCCTTTTTCTATTACTGTGATTCACTTCAGGGTTTGTTTTTTCCATGAGGCATTTAAAGCATGCAGCTCTGCAGAATACAATGGCTGGTTTACTTATTACAGCACAGACTTGAAACTACTTACATATCTTTTTCTGCCAATGTGTATTTGTGATTCCCGTATTTAAAGTGTGACTGCTATTCTGTGTACAAATGTGTTGTTAGCATGATCTATGTCAGGACAGTGTTTGCATTCCACATCAGAGAAGATTAAAAGCTGCCCGTACAAAATCCTCTCCACAATGCACAGCACTGTGAACATACCATACTAGGAAATCTCACAGAAGAAACTTCCCCTCAAGGCCACCCCGGATTCACTGTATCTGCCCTGAGCTCCAGGAATACGGTTGCTACTATGCATCCCTTATGAAGGCAGATTCCTTCTCAGTAGGCTTGGTTTGTAACCCATTGGAAAGCTTCCCATTGACTTTAATAGGCAGACAGTGCTGCCCTGTGCCACATCCTACAGCAAAGGCCAGGCAGAGCTGCAGATGAATTGCACAGAACATGCAGAGATCAAGGAATGCAACAGGATCATCAGATTTGGGGCTTGAGGACTTGATTACAACTTTAGAATCTGATCCAGATAGTTAAAACCCAAAAGATACAGTCTTTTATCTAGATTTTTGTTTCCCTAGGATCTGTGAACAAATATGGGTCTGATTTTGTGTAATAGGAAACTTCCATAAATAAAACTAATTTGGGGTCATTCTGGTTTCGAGTGAAATGGTGGGAAATGATTAAAAATTCCTATTTTTGGATCCCTCTTCACTCAAATCCTTGGCACTCCTGGCAGTGTTCAAGGCCAGGTTGGATGGGGTTTTAAGCAACCTGCTCTAGTGGAAGGTGTTCCTGCCTGTGGCAGGGGGGCTGGAAATAGATGACCTTTAAGGTTTCTTCCAACCCATTCTATGATCCAGCTCACCCACAGCAGCACCAAAGAGTCCTGCTCTTATGCCGTATCAGGAGCCACAGTGCCCCTCACATGTGCACCTCCACAGCAAAACCCTGAAGTAGTTCAACTTTTACTGGCTTGCACAGAAGAGGTTTAAGCTTGCACTTGCTGTAGACCAAATGCTCTCAACACAGAAACAGTTATTCAGAGCAACAATTTGCTAAGCTGCAGCAATTTAATTGCAAATTCAAACCTTTGTCATCAAAAGATTATCCTGTGTAGGGATAAACACTATTCTCAACCTTTGTACACCACTGGGGTAGCCTGACCCAGTACCCAAAATAAACAAAAAAGGTAATTTAGCCCATTTTTTAGATTTTTTGAAGTTAAGAAGCTTAGAGCTGGAGAGCTTTCTCCCTGGCTTGGAGGCAGGAGGGTGGCCTCAGAGGATGGACAGATAAAGCTGCGTGCAAATCCCAAAGTAGCAACTTCTGTGAAAAAGCATGGTTTTGGAAGAAATAAAGCAAGCCAAGGCAGTGGTGTGGCAGCAGATGAAATTACGCTCATCCAAACTATGAGGATGTGCCATGTTACAAAGCCAGATGCAAAGCTTAGTACTTGGTTTTTCATGAATGCGCTCCCTGTAACTTGGTTACGTAGAGGATTTCACTCTGCATTATTACTTAAGCTCACAACCACTCCATGCTTTCAGACTGATCTGTGCAATAAACACAACGACAAATAGAATTGGAGACATCAGGGAGAAACACGGATATTTGTGGGTTTTTTTCAGAGAGATTACATGCGCAGTACAAGAGTTGGAAAGTTTCAAATGAATCTTCCTAAAAGTCCTCATGATAAGTGCTACTGAAAGCAAATACAGATGGCTGTGGCATTATGTACGATCAGCTCACCTGAGCTATTCATCTTCAATAAATACACAAATAAAACCAGCAGTGAAGCTTAGCCTGGTATTGCCACAATACCCAGGAAAAGTACCTTGGTACTGCAAGAAAGCGTATCCATCAAAATATCAGTGGCTAAAATATCCAGGCTTCACTTTCCAAAGCTTACACAAGAGCTTTGAAAACTCAGTTAATTTATCTTCCAGATGGCTTTCCAGATCCCAGCCTCAAGTTTGCACTGACATTCACCACAGTTTCTAAAAGCCTTTGGATAGTCTCCTGATAAAAAGCACACAGTGTTTTTTGACTTTTAGAGCAGAGGACTTGAGATTATGTCATTAGTGCTCATTTCTGACTTAAGGCATGATGCTGAACAAGTCACCAGCTCCTTATTCCTAAGCATTATGTCATTTACTGTTAGGAAAACTACCTTCCCCACTGGGACAATCTGAGGCTTCATTAAATGTTTACAAGCAGTTTTAAAATAGGTATAAATCTACATAAAAGAAAAGATAGTTTTCATACAAACACAGACCCTAGAGACACCTATTAATGGCACCACACTGGAAAGCAGCATCAATATGATGCAACAGAGCAGAAATATCCAATGGGAAGAAAAGATCCCTCAAGATGACTTTTGGAAGCAGAACAATGGAGGTGAGATGAAGTTTGACAGTCTACATACAACTTCAATGGACTGATAGGAAGTCTGGTAGGAGCTCAAAGGAAGGATAACAACCTCAGCAGAGCTACTAATTACTGCTGAATTATGAGCCCTCAGCATGACAAAGCCATGAACAGAGAAGAAGATACTACCAGAGAAAGGCATTTCTAGAAAGATAACATCACTGTGTAACATACTGTTACCGGCCCAGATAAAACTCAGCACAAAACATCACTGATCAGAAAAGATCAGACAAGTACAGAAGCAGCTGACTAGGATAAGAGCAGATGAATCTGTGAGCATACCTCCCAAGCAGAAGTTAAACCTAGCAAAGGTCGAGTGGATATGATCTCCTATAAACTCTTCAAAGACAGGAAAAAGCTGTTAAATTTGGCAGTAACATTTGCTCAAGAATAAACAGAGATGCACTGATCATAAGTAAACTCAAACTGGAATTTAGAGCAGGAAAAATAAAATAATCAAGGCCTGAAGAACAATGTTCTAGGCTTATCTACTAGTATGTGTAGGAAGAGCAGGATAGGAACTGATGAACCTTCATAATGTTGGGCCTCTGATAGTACTGGACCAGTAACTTCCAGCCTGTGTGACAAAGTCCAACAGCAGGTCCACATACTTTCAATGCTACAGAATGTTGTTGGAGAAGAGTGTTGTACTTCCCACAATGAACAAGTTGATCTTATATTGTATAATTTTTTCCTTTCCATAATAGACTGTAGTGTTTACTTTAATTCACACTAAATATCATCTTATTCCTCCATTAAGCTAAGACTTCCGAATTAAACTGATTTATCTGACACATTGATACATTTGTCTTTGATTGACCTGCAGCAATACAATTTAGGCTACAGCTGGAATTGCAACTTCACTGTCTGTTCCTTCAAGGGAAAAAATCATATATAATATGATGTATGAATTTCTGATTTGACAAAGTACTTGTGCTTTATTTAATACACCCTTCCCTGGTTTTCAGTGTATTAACACACCCAGTACCCATAATGCTGAAGGCAGAACTCACATTGTCTACCATCATCTTTAACACAGAACATTCATTTGCATCTTTCTACAGGCAAAATAACTCCAGATGAATTTAGGGATACAAGAAAGAGATTGGCACATAGCTTACAGCACTGGGAAACAGCTAGGGATTAGCAACAACAGGACTTTCTGTCCTGAGCTCAGACTCCACTAACCAGTTCCAAGGGATTCACAGTTCTACAAGGATGTAGGTCATGCAAGATGGGACACACAAAGTCCTGCAGGAGCCCAGAGGCAATTAAAAGTGGTGATGCAGCTGAGCATCACCACAGGCAGTGAAAAGGGACTTCCCCCGAGACTGAAAAGCACAGGCAAGAACCATCTATTCATCTTCCATGTCTGACAAGAAGGGATGAGTTGGTTTTAAAGCCTTTAAAATGCAGTGCGTCACTTCTCAAAAGAGGTCACTGGTTACTGAAATTTTGCTGAAGTATTTAATAAAGAGAAAGCCCTTGAATAACAAATATGAACTCCTTTCATTATTCTGTACCTGTTTCTTCCAGTAATTACATTTGGGGTACCTGACAGTACAAACAGGTAATTCTCACATGCACAGTACAGGCAACACCAGCCAACAAGACATCCTGTTGCTGAAAACCTCCACTAAAGTTTATTTCCCAGATGAGAAAAGAGATTAATTGTTAGCCAGCAACAAAAGATCCTCAACTATCGCAGAACTGCCTTACTAAACCATAGAACTCTAAGAACTATAATGAACTGTATGTAAGAACTATATTGAACTATATGAACTATATTCCTTGTTCAAGTACAAGAAAGTGCCATGCAGGTTCACTGAGGAGTGGGTTAGAGGAACTTCTCACAAAGTACCAGCTTGGGAGAAACACAACTATAAGTGCATATACCAAACTCTATACAGGTGGAGGCTATCCCCCAACTGCAGACTCCCTCACTGCTAATGCCACACAACTAACAATAACTTGACCACCATAAGCTCTTATATTAAACACATAAGGTGAATTTTAAACACTACAGTGCAGTGATCGATCATACACCACGGAAGTACTGATGATCCCAAACAAACCTGATACAGAAAGCTACCCAAATTCTGTCAGTTGTAACAAGCTCACACCCTCGCCTGTGGAGCATGGAAGTACGGCAGGGCACAGTGGCCCTCCTCTTGACTAGCACTGTTGCCCTTCTCCCCCTACCAAATCTAGCTGAGCTAGCTAGCTAGCTAGTTTGTGGATCCCAACAGAGATGACAGAAAAAAAGAGATTGAAAATATAGCAACATCTTACTGAAGCTGAAATATCTCATGTACAGCTTCTACCTGACCTCCAGAACAGAGATTGGATCACTCAGGCAGGAAAACCATGAGAGCAACTTCAGCACAACCCATAACCCTGCAAAACATCACCAAGGTCTTGCGCAGAGCGCTTAATAATACTGCAGCACCAGGATGGGATCATAAGAGAATCCACTCACTTCTGCACTCAGTATTACAACACACACTTGAACTGCTATGATTTTTCTCTTCCCATCATTAAATTTCTAGATAGTTAAAACATACACAACACATCGCAAATCATATGGGGAAGGGCCATCTTCAGTTCCCCCAGAGAGGGAAGAAGCCCAGACTAGGCAGAACATTACAAGTACTATTTTCTTAAGCTCATCAGTTGAGGCTCATAACTTTTAACAGATCAACGATGCTGTCCTGTCCATTCTTTGTAAAAGAAACCTGGACAACCCAGCATGTGAGCTTTAAATTGGCAGAGGTATTAATTCCAAATCAATAGGAAATACAAAAATACCAATAGGCATTTAAGAGTGAAACATTAATTACTTTTCAAAAGCTGCAATACACACATTTTCTGAAATCTTCACAAATAGAAATAAGCCATGATTTAGAAATAACATGATTTCATAACGTTTATAAATGACTAAGTTAATTAACAGGGAATCTTCAGAGATGACAAAGGAAATTTAGAAGAACCTTGTCTGACACTATTCAAAATTCTCAAAAGAAGGAGATACTTCTGACAAACAGATTAATTGCAAGTTTTTTTCCTTTACCTTGATATAATTTCTGTTTACATATTTAAGCTGGTTTTGACCTTCAAAATTCTGGCAAAGAACAATTTTCATTAAACCATCTCAGTGGAGGAAGTTATGATCCTCATCTGGTCCCTAAGGTTAACAGACAATGTTAATTATTTGGCAGGGATGGTCAAACAAAGTATGTGTAAGTACTATCCAAAGCAACTTTAATTTATCAAAGTAGACACAGTGAGGGTTGATGCTTAGCAAGCTCTTCTTCTGTCAGGATTGCTTTATGGGATTTGGTTGGAGGCTCCAGAATAAAATCACAGAATCAAATCCTTCCACAAAACATGATGTCTGGCTCTCTCTAAGGATACCCTCCCTTATTCTGAGCATATATAACAGCATAATGATACAATTCCTTCAGTATTCTTCGACAGTTCATGAATATCATCAACCAAGAAAACTCCCATGGTTATCTTGAAGATGGTACAAGATTTAACAATAACAAACCAACTGTGGCTTCCCTTTCTTCTAAATTTTATACCCACCTGCTTGGCTGAGCTATGAATAGATGAATGAGGAGTTTGGCATACAGGAAGAACATCCTCTGTCTTGTCGTTGGCACACATGTACCAAGCCAAGGAGGAAAGCATATTAGAGATAAATACTATTTTCAAGAATATTTTTACTTAATGCAGTAAAAAGGAAATTAAACTGGGACATCGGTTGGTCAAGAATCAATTAAATATCAGGATTTTTTTTTACTAGAGCAAACTAAGCTTGCCCTACAAAATAAAATTACAACTATTTAATGAAATTCTAAGACAAAGTGACGCGTCCTAAAACACGAAATTGTATCACATTAACTAAACCAAATATGGTATTTAAGAGAGCATCAAGAACTCCTCTATAGGAAGCATTTACATAAAACTAAAATAAATTTGGGTAGATGTAAAGCAAAAATATTATAAAAATTAATCACATCTTAGAAACTGTGTGGTAGTAGAAGACTGAAGAAACCCAGCCTATCGAGATGTTCACGAGATGGGGAAATACTAAGGCAAGATACTGAGATGGGGAAATCAAGAACCAGGAATTAGAAAGAGGTAATTCACAGAGAAATAAGGCACAAAGTTGAGCAGCAAGAGTACTTACCCACTGTAATTACCTACCAAAGGAAAAGACGGATTTAACACTTATTCAAGACTGCTTGGCTCTTTACATAGCATGCTGCTGTCCAGTCTAGGTTTCTTTTCAGAGAAGCACCCAAGCGAAGCTTTGATGCGCTCTGCAGGGGACCACAACATCTCATCGAATGACCCACCAGCAGATACACCAGAGCCTGCAGCCTTTCCACTCATATTTAGGCACTCAACAGCTAAGAACATCCTTCTCAAGAACCGTGCTTAGATCACAGAAATGTGAAATAGCTCTTTCTTCCCAAGATCAACAGGTGGCTGTTTTTCATGTAGTAAATGGAAAAAGGGAGTCCCAAAAGGCAATTTAAAGTCATAAATCAGTATAACCTGTCAAAGCGCCTAATGCTTTCTATTGCTCATCTGATGGAAATGACATTCCAAGCCTAGGCACTGCAATTAGGGGGGAAAATTCCAGGCCACTGAGCCTCTGAAAAAGCAGTGGAACTTGCTTTGAGAAATGAGTGTTTTAAAGAGCTACTGCTGAAAGATCTACTTATTTCATCTTACTACTTTGAGACCTTCAATTAAGAGTAAAATTTTCTTTGCTACAATCTATGCCTTGGCACAGCAAGAAATGAAAGAAGAGAAAATGCTGCTACGTGAAGTCCTTGAACTGCAAAGTCTGCCTTACAGTGACAGCAATACTACCAGATCTCCTAAGGAAATGCTCTCAGTGCCACTTATCTCCAAGAATGTCAAGCAGGTATTTCACTTCAGAACCCTGCTGACAACTTGGAAGCCAGGAATGTTTCCGTCTCCTTACCTTTAAGGCAAGCACAGAAGACTGTCTTCCACTTGCAGAAGGAACAGAAATGAAAGAGGAAGACCAAGAAAACAGACAGGGCTGGCTAACATCTGGAAAAGCATCAATTTGTGGATTTACATGGCATAGAGAGATTCATACAGAATATCAGTACATCTGTAAACATGCAGCTGTGTAAGTGCACTAGATAGAGGTCCCTGGATGCATAAGAGAATGCTGATTATTCTCCCTGTTAAACATCAAATTCTTGGCATGTGTGTTTGGACTTTTTAATTAATAATACTTCCCAATGACTAAAACCTTAAATTTAAGTCAAACCACTTGAGATTTTGCTTTTTGGCTACTGACTTCATCTAAATCACATGTATTAACTCTCTGTGGAAGGGCGAAAAGGCCTGCATGACCCCTCCGTAACCTGTTGTTAGGTTGCCTGTGCCATTAGACATAGGGTCCTTGCTCCACATTTGGCTGCTGCTAAGTGGATCTAAATTACTTATTAAGTTTAGTAAAGCCACAGAGTGGAAGCTGCATATATTTATCAATGTGGCAATAAACCACCTTTGCTGTTTGAGATTATACCTAAAGAAAAGACAACCCTTTAGGTTCTCCTACCCTATTTTAACAAGGAGAGTGGTTCCTTGCACTGTGCTCCAAAGCAGTGATGCTACATCATCACCTCTATCCCTGCCTAGCCCCAAATTCTACATCCTCATTCCTGTAAGGAGGTACAGTTTAACGCAGACTTAAGCGTACACTGGTCCTGGAAAGATCAAAATGTCCATGCAAACACAAAGAAACCAGCAAGTGTTACAGCATTTTAACATACGACAAAAGAAGACAAATCAAAAAGTAAAGTCCTGCTTTCAGGAGTGCTAGTTTTCATAACCAAAGACTTCAAGAAATGGAAACATGGACCATTAACTTGGTGACAGATGCTTTGTCCCTTCCACCTTAATCCTGCTCATTTTGAAAATTACTCTCTAAAGGTACCTCCATAAATCCTGCAGAGGACTCCACATGAGAAGGGAAGACCATGGTGCATCTGGCTCACAGACACAAAACATCCAAACAGACTAATTTCAAATATCAGTGGGCTAATATCCCAACTTAAATGTGGAGAAAGATGTCTCCCATAAAACTGCTCTTCTGGTATTACAAGAAAAGTGGAAAAACTTGAAAATACTTTTTTTTTTTCTCTCTAACTAAACCACAATTTATTAAGATTTACATAAATATTTGGGAAGACTTTAAAGATATATTTGGGTATGAAAGAAAGAATAAGAAAATTTCCCATGTAAGCTTTTTAATTCACCTGAGTCTCATGTGGATAGGGCTGGTACCAGTGTGATATGGCACTATCAAGACAAATTCCCTCTACTGCTGTCCTAGTACACTCTTCACATTCAGTAGGGTGAACACCAAAGGGTGTTCACAGCCAATTCTGATAATCAGCATATTCCACAAAACCTACATCTTTCTCCACTCCAAAAGCATGAAAGCTCATGCTAACTATAAAGGATACATAAGCACCAACAAGCATAATTTATCTTGTACCTCACAAGACTTTTAGCAATTGATATACTACAAGAAAAGCCAAGCCACCTCCAGCCTAACCCTCTCTTGGGTGTTCAGCAAATTTTCTGCGACTCTGTACGTTCAAATCATCAAAGACTAAAATGTAATATGAAAGTCAGTAGCCTGATGCATTAAATATATATACACTAATAAAGAGTTTAGTTCTGGTAAGGTTTTACTATCCATAAACAAGGAACATAAAGTTGCTATTCTGCTAAATGTGGAGGAAATAATTTCCTTTGCAGGAAGAAGCTGTCTAGTCAGAAGGCGGCACAGAAAAAAATCCTTTAGGCTCAGCTTCTTCCTTTCCTTCCAGACTTATTTTCATCTCTGTTCTGATCCAGCTGTAATGCAAGTTTGTCTGATGTCACAGGTGAGCTATTTTCCTCTTTATGGTAAACAAATGATGTCACAACCACAGGACTGTTGATTTCACTGCAGGACTGAACAATTGGGCTTCTGATGCACAGGAGGGAAGTTATTATTCAAACATAAACAGCAGAAATAATCACAAAAGTAAAGCAAATGAACAGCCAAGTAAATTAATTCCTCTTTAAATCACTGGTCCTGTTCTCCAAGTCCAAATGATTCTCCTTTCCTATTTAGGAAGCCTCAGGGGAGGAAAAGGCGTCCAAGATGGTGAAATTAAAAATTAGCTACTGAGCATGAAACATGCAATGATTGCACTTCGTAACATTTTTATTGCCTCAGTGTTGTATGAATCACTTCACAGTTCCACAGTGTTACGATGAAAAAAAAAATGACACCAATAAAGTCTAAGCAATTGATGTTATGACTTCATCAATCCGAGACTAAGGGCATGCACAGAATGGCAAATACTTTCAAGAGCATTGAGAGAACTACCACCTCATTCTGTAGAAGCACAAGTTTCATCTTTCTGTCTTTCTGAAGAGTTGTCACTTCTCACACCAGAAGATGGACTAGTGAAATAATCCTCAACACAGCTCCATGTGACACAACATTGCTGTCCCTTTCAGGAACCAGCCAAATTTGGGTTTCGCAAGAGCCGATGCCCAGGGAGGCTGCAGACAATACAGAATGTTCCAAATTCTCACAGAATGTGTCCTAAGTTATCACAGAACATTCTCAGTCCTGCAAGGATTCTGCAAGTATGAGGTTGAATTATCTTCACAATTTCACAAATCCAAAAATGTTCAATTTATTGCTACTTAAAACTTCCAAGAGAAACATTAATCTATGCTTCAGAAAATAAAGCAGCATCACACTAATCTATCAGATACAACATCAAAGGTATGGTGCAAGGAAGTGACCTCCAGCAGGGAGACTGTACCTTCTTTCGACAGTTGTGTTCCATAGCTAACTAAATGCAACCTTAAATTCCTTCTACTTACAGTTCAACTTTGACATGACTAAGTATTTACATTTGGCTGTATTAAAAAAAATCAACCTCCCATCTCTATAAATCATCACTAAATCCAAACTTGCTCTGTAACAGCAGAACCTAATGGTTTCTTTTTTCTTCTCTAACAAATACTAGCTTTCATTTTAATTGAGTGACTACACATCTTGACTCAGGTATCAAAATCCTTCCTTTGATATAATACCTCATTTCCCTTATAAATTCATTAATAGAAAATAAAGCCCTTTTTGTTAACTCTAATCTTACGTCCTTGCAATTGTGCCAAAGACACTTTAATATGCATCAGGTCATGAATATCACAAATTACAGCTGCAGTGTGTGGCAACAAAGGATCAGATTAGTCATATAACAGTAATACCTTCTTCCTTCTTTGATAAATAAAGAAGTGAACAGTACGCATTGATCTCTCAGGACAAAAAGTCAGTTCTGATACTTACAAAACCAGGTTTACAGTATGAAGTAATAGCACAGCACAAACCTTAGAATGATGAACAAGAGGCATTACAGGGTGTAATAAAACCTACTTCATTTTATGTCAAAATTCCCTCCTGTCTCACATGATGTACAGGTATGAAGTTAAGCTAGAGCAGGAAAAAGTTAGTAGGCACTATTTTCACATAGTTTCCTGTGGTAGATTCATGGGAGATGCATTGTGAAAAAAGGAAAACTATGTACAGGCAGACACAATTATGGAAGAATTAATGTTCCAACAAGAACAGCACTGGACATAAATGTAGTATAACTATATACAATATAGTGAAATGAGATTCAGTTAATTTATACATCAGCATTCCAATGCAGAGAAGTTTGAATTTTTTCTTGGGTAATGCTGGAACACACGACAACTGTAACCTATTTCCTAACTTGAAACAGACACACCAGAAAGTCGTATACGGTTTTCATACGGGTTCATGGGGAGGGAAAAGACAAGAGTAATGTCCAAATACAAGTTATTCACACACACCCACTACCCACTGCAGAGTCCTCCACACATTGCCTTACAATTACAGTGTGCAAAACTGGCTTATTACAAGTTCCAGAAATCCAAATATTTAGTTCAAGTCACAGTATAATACAGAGGTATATTATCTTTAGTATGTCTTATTACTTCCTATACCATAACTCACCAAAGCTTCAGGCAATGCTCACATACAACACCAGTTGCCAAGTCCAAAGGACACTGCATCAGACCCTACACCACCACACTTCAAAGGGAAGTGAACATCTTTGTGCTGCCAAATACTTCTGTTGAACCCCCTAAAAACTGTCTGCTGGGCCTGGGCTGACAGAAACCACAGGAAGCAGTAACAAAGACTTCCAAGGTACCTTTCCCCCAATGAGAACATTTAAATTCTCCAGCAATATGCAGCATTAACACCTGATGGGACAGGAAAGCCTTAAAAAGATTACTCTAGTTTTGCAGAAACACACAGAATCTCTGATTTCTGGGGTGAGGCTGGAGTCCTAACTCTAATTAAATAATAATATGCTTTTCCCAAGTTTCATAAAACACTATCTCAAATAGGCTTATTTTCTAAGAAGTGCAGCATGATTTTCTCATTAAAGAATCTGTTACAATGAAAACACTTTAGTACTAAAGCCATAAAAGACTGAAGAAATTATGGACATTTTTCCCCAAACTAGTGGATTGTCCTAGCATCACTTTAAAAAAAATATATTCACAAGTCTGCCTGAAAAGTGAGAACTTGCTGCTTTAAGTGATTCTTCAATGTTATCTCTATTTTGTTCTTTATTTAAAAGGATACATGCACTGACATTATAAACACTAATTTTCTATTTAGCATCCCAAATAGGGAAGCATAAACATTTATGCACTTCATTAAACAGCACCTAAAAACACTTTGCGATTAACAGGAGACAAGCTAGACTGTTAAATGCAATTTTAGGGCACATATAAGCTACCATAAAAAGACACTTTTCCTCTTCCCATCCTTTGCTATGAACGTTCCCTGGCTCCATCCTGTTGCAACCAGGTCTTATGAAATGAACCTTGGAAATCAGAGAGATCCAATGTATCTGTACAATCACAAATGCCAGTTCAAGGGAAGGGATAAGAATGCAGGGATATGAGCAGGGAAAGTGGGGCACACCTGTTTGGCAGAAACTAGATTGGCACAAGGCAATCACGAAATTGCACTTTCAAAAGCATAAACCAAACATTTATGTCCTGAATTAAGACATCATTTAAGCACATGTGGTGTACAGGAAGAGATGTGTTGTTTTTCTGCACCTCTTTAAGCATGCACTGCAGCTCCAGCATGCCTCCTCCTCTCCCCTCCCCTCCTTCTTCAATCCACCCCAGCCCTTTAAAGAATCCTTACACTGCTCCTTTCCAAATCACCTATGCACCCAGGACACTGAAACAGGTTTAACATTAAGGTATACCACTGCTATAGGAAGATGATAAGAAATAGATGTCTTTCAAAACTACAGGAAACAGAATTGAAGTGGCAGAAAAGAAACAAATGCTGATACTTGGGAACGGAGAGCCTGAAAAGCAGATAACCACATCTGTGTGCATTAAATAAACGGAAGGTTAACTAAGATCACTAAGATCAAAATCCCCAAAATTCATCAGTCCAGGACCTAAGTTATCTCTACAAATCATATTTGCAGAATCTTTCATGAAACAAGACTTCAGATTATTTTCTTGCACTTACAGACAATAAATTATTTCAGACAACAGATTATTCCTCATAAATTTGCATCACAATTCTAACTTCAATGTAGAAAATTATTTTTATTTAATTTTGTGCTAAAAGTGTCCATTGTTAAATTATGGACTCTGACAAAGTGGTACTAAATTTTCTATTATACACAACTTTGCCGTAGTGTGGCAATCCTTAATCATTTGAAAATACAAATACACTAAAATATAGTGTTTCAAGAACAGTAATATGGACATACTGAAGAGCTTTGTACCACGACCAGAAATCTGAAAAGTGCCTTCATTCCTGAAAAAGAACTGCTGTTAGATTTATTTAGTTTTTAAATTAAATTACAATTTTACAGCTTTGGGTTCTTTGTTGTTTGCTTTTGTTAACCTGTGATGACAATGGTGATCTATTTAGAAGATAGAAAGTGAAAAAAGAAGCATTCTTTGTGCGTTTTTGACCAAATATCTTGTTAGAGACCAAAACAAAGATTTATAAAAACAAGCAATTAAAATTTCAGTTCAGAAAAAACACTTTGTAAAATACAATAACCCCCTTTTCAATAGCAAAGTAGATTCTGTACAGTTCTTCCATCTTAGCCGATGTTTACTGTAGCCTAGATTCACTGACTCCAGTAAAAGAAATTGTAGGCAAAATGGGTTGGTGTTTGCAGAATGGCAACCTATATACAGAAGTGCAGTTAGCATACTGCAACTCATTGCAAAAAACCTTCGCAAATTCAGTTTCATTGGCAGTAGACTTACAATGTATCTTACATTATTTAAAAGTAGGTTACACCATAGAAAGGCTTTTGACAGAAGTGCTGAAAAAATGATTCAGGTTATAGGAGAGCAACGCTTCAAGTCAGCTTCTCCCATCTGCAGAAATGCCACACAAATAAAAAAACCCAACACTTAAGTAAAACACTAAGATTTTATTAAAAATCCAAAATTTATTGCAAATTGTACTTTGCACTTTCCCTCCTTTCTTCATTTTTACATGACTTGTTGATATCCATAATTTTTTCACAGATGTACTTGTTGACTTTGGAGAGTCTCTGTGCAATTTCAGTTTCATCCACAGTTTCTTGTGCTATTCTATCATATAAACATTCTGGGGAGAAAAAAAAAAGAAAGAAAGGAAAGAGGCATTAGGATATTTTTAAAAAAGAATATAGTCCTGTGTTGGGCTAACTAGACAGCACTGAGTAAGCACTGTGCATAACTCTTGCAAGACAACAGAAGCTTTCCTTGGCTATCTTGTCAAGGTCAAGATTTTTCACCAGGCTTGAATCTTTGGCATGACCAATTTCCAGTTATGCTGTGACTACATTAATAGGCTTTCTATAGAGAAGCAAGGCTAAATCAAGCTTTTTACAGTCAGTCTTGCCTGCCTAACATTTTATTTGTCCACAGCTCCACAGCAGATTTAGAATCATTTCCCAGGTGAATGGTGTCACCAGAACTGTTGTTACCTACAGTTCCCTGTGAGTCACTCCTACCTTCACACCTTCAGGACAGTTAAGTAAATAATAATGGTTAGGAAGAGCAGCAGTAACCAGTAGAAAACATTAACTGATTTATGTTATTCTTAAAATCTGTTCAAATTACATTAATGTCTGTGTCTTTATCAGATGCCCTGTTCTGGGCATATTTTGCTTTTATTAGAAGATTATTCAGGGTGAGAAACATCTTCTGTGTACATTTGCACAGTACACTTAACTGGAGTACAAAAAACAAGCAACAGTAATAACTGCAAAAGCAACGACAGCAATGAAAGTGGAGACAATTCTGCCTCACAGAGTCGGTTGCTCAGTGTCAGAATCCTGCAGAAGCTACTGAAATCAGAGGTAGCGCACCAAACCCAACTCTTTGGTGACACGCAGGTTTGGTTTTTTTATTTTCTGGTTTTCATGACCAGAACAACATTTTTTGTCGTGTAGACTTCCCGGATTGGTTAAACTCTGTTCTGCTTTGCCTAGTAATCTATTCCAGTAGCTGCTTATTGCTTCATATACAGAAAGCCATAGAGATTACCGCTTAATTAACACGGTTTACAACATTTCTAAAGAGTCATATTAAAAAGTTATGAAAATTAAGTACTATGCATGCTTTGTAGTTCATTTAGAAACCTCTCAGAAGTTTTATAAAAGGTTACTTTGCATTAATAAGGTTTATAACAGTGCTCATGCATCATACTTCTTATAATTCCTTTATTACATAACACACAGTAGGTTTTTTTAAGAAGCTAGAGATATCAGACATATTAAGAGCTAATGCTGTTGTTCAAAAATCTATTTTAAATAAGTTAGTCTGTGTCCACAGAATGATGAGAACATCTAAAACTGTCAATTTCATGTTGTAAGAGGTACTGAATATAAAGGAAATAAAACTAATCAACATGCAGCCTGACAGATGAAATGCTAATCATCAGTAAACTACGATTTGAAATACACCACCTAGGAGGAGGCACATCACTGAGAACCTGAAGAAACCCAGGGCGTTTGTAGGACACAAGCTTGCACTACAGGAATACTCCAGGTTGCAGCAGATATACCTAGTAAGGTGAACTTCCAGTAAAAGGCTATGTTACTAGTTTAGCCACAATGTCAAGCAAGGAATCACTTGACAAAACTCAATCATCAGCTGTGAATCTTAAAGTCAGTCTGACCCACACAGATCCATGATCATCAGTTTCTCGTCTTCCATCTCTATGAGGGGCCACAGAAATAGTAGTTTAGTACTCACACAAGGATGCTGGTTCATGGGCTCTAAAGAGTGATTTGGGGGTTCTGCTTCTTTTTTGGCTTTATAGAAGCATACAGATACTCCTTCTGACTGGACCAAAGATTCAAGCAGACTTCAAGACTAACAAGGAACTTTGCTTCTCTCTGCCCTGCCCGATCCACTGGCTACATAAACTCTAACTCCCTCACATTTCACCATCTGTCCACTTGCTACTCATTTGTTTTGCTTTGTTTTATTCTCCACAACAACTTGTTATTTGATCACTTCCAGCTTTCCAGGAAACACTGCTGGCATGATGGGACAAAGGCCTGCTAACACTGACGCAAATGCAAAAGACACAACAACATGGAAAATCATGGTTATGTGCCACTTCACACCACTGATACAGGAAGTCTGCTTGCTGCCACCTAAAACATTGGGCAAGCAGTAAAACTGGTTTAAGACAAGACTGTACAGTCCTGAGTCTAACAAATAGAGAATCAAAGACAAGATGGAAGAAACACTGGAAAGAGGAATATGGGAAACCAGGGTGTGGAACACTAGAATTCAAATGGTGGTCAAGGTTGGAAGCAAAAGTATGACAGAAAACACAGGAAAATGATGAAATAGGGAAGAGCTGAATTGCTGGCGAGTGTAAAGGTATGGAAGAGAAGAAAGGGAAGGGCCCCATCTGCCTCTCACCATGTACTCCCAAAGTCACTGGAGTCAAAACAAGGCGAGTTAGAAGAAAGCCATCATTTAACTGGCTCAAATGATACAGAGTGGGCCTGACTGAAGTAGAAGAAGAAATTCTCACATAAGCAATCTTGCCAGCAGTATTGAGGAGGAACAGCCTCCAGCAGCAACACTAAAAAGTTCCCTGCAATGGGCCAGGGAGAGATAACTCCTTACTGCGTGCTTTGTAAGTGTGCATCTGGGTAACCAATTCTGTTTACTATTAGGAGCTGACAAGAGTAGCAACAGCTACAGTGTGGATTCCTTACGTGGCCAGTACCTCATTACCTTGCTACATGTGTTAGAATTGTACGAAAAGGTCCTGGCCAAAACTGGAAAATCAGCATGAACAGCTTGCACTTCCATATACATTCTTGAAGCAATTAGTGGAAAAAAAAAAAAGCTATGCCTTTAACTCATTTCTTACAAACTCAGAAAGATGACAGGACAAAGGTTAGTTTCCAACTTTACCCCATGCAACACAGACACACGCACACACTCAAAGAGGAATCATGTTTCTTATTTTGAACACGTAAGTGCAAGGAAGCTCACAATAGCTCTTAAAAAGTTCATAGTTAAGAGCACATAGCAACTTAGAACAGGAAATGCAGAATAATGAAGATCAATCAAATAGGGATTTCTCTCAGCCCAACTGCAATTTAGTATGGACACAAAACCTAAAAATCCAATTCCAGTATGTATTCCATGAGGAACCAACTCTGTTCTGACTTAAAAAGAAGCCTGAAATACCAAGAGAGACAGAAATGAACGCAAAACACAAGCATGATGATACAAAGGGACTGAAATACACTATTCATTTTAAATAAAGGAGAAGGCCTTCTCTCTCTCAAAGTACTACACATGAGGACTCCGGCTTGCACTTACTGAAACTCTCATTGCAATTTTTCCTGCCAGATTCACACTTCCTGTTCAAATTCCAATTCAAGTGCAACAATTAATTTTTACTATTTCCATTTTCTGCTCTGAAAAGGGTAAAACTATTCTTTCTTGCCTTTGATGGAACACCTATTTTCTAGTCACAGCTATAATGGTTTCCGTGCCTCATGCCAGAGTTGGTTATATTCTGGCTGAAAAAATGTGGTAAAGCTACTCTCAGGCTTGTTAAAAGGAATATATGCATTTTAAAAATCATTATGCTGTAAATGAATTCCAGAACAACATGTTGTTCTCCAGGCTCAGAGTCCTGTCCTGCAAGTGATTTAAAGTGATGATCTTCTTGAACCTTACTGAAGTCAATGTACAACTCTTCAGCTGTGAACGCCTGCACTGTGCACAGCTATTGCAATGTGGTTTACTTTTCCTGTATACCTATGCACTTCACAATGCAATAGCGATTTGAATTACAGTTTGTAATCAGTTAATTTTCAATGAGCTGAAAAGAAGCATCTTTCAACTCAGTGATTAATGGTTAAACTCCAAAGCAGGAAGCAAAAGTTTTCAAATAACCTACCTCTGACAATGCTTAATTTGTGAGGTGAGAGAGGTGGCTTGGGAACGGCATCTTTCTTTTTTTTGGTTGCAACTCCTGTGACACTTCTGTTCTTGAGAACATCTGTTCCCCAAATCATAACCGCTAGATTTTTTGTATACTTTGAATCTCCTTGTGTTACTTGCAGCTGGTGCCATTTCTCCTCATCTACCCAAATTCCACTGCCAAGATGGACCTAGAAGGTAGTAATAATAACAACTTATCTATGGTATGTAGCACACAACAGTATCCAAGTGCTGTAGGAACATCAATATTAGGTACTATAATAACAGTAATTAGGGCTGAACAAATCCATTTTGCCTAATTCTGAAACTTCTCCAACTTTGTGGGTTAGGGAGTTCAAGTCAACTTCTTATATAATATAGTTCCTTTTTGTATTCAATTCTTCTTACTTTCTACTTCCCCCCCACCTCCCCTCACACAGCCTATCTCCCGAAGGACTACAGTCAGGAAGAGACAGAAGAAGGAAACAGTAAACACATCCAGTATTATAAAGGTATGCACAGCACATAAACCCAGCAGCTGCACCAGCCTAATTCAGGAGCAAGATGAAACATTGTCTTTGATATGAAAGTTTCCCTTTGGCTGAAACAGTCTTTACCCAAAGTATTTTGGAAGCAGTAGAGAGGGAAATTCTTCCTAAGTTGTATCCTGTATCTGTTGGCAAAATTCAGCCTGATTGTTTTAAGTAGCTAGAACTGGAAAAGGGATTTTAAGAGCCCCAGTTTCAGTATAAGCCAAGAGAGATTGGAAGCTTTGTAAAACTTCCAATTCCATCATGAAGTTTGCCTATCGTGTACAATCAGTCTATCCAGGTGAATACAGTTTTGTGATAAGGCAATGACCCATTGCTGCAACATCATAAACTTTCCATTATCCACACAATGGGGAGTAGAGATATTTCATTAGATTTTCAAGTGATAAAGCAAGATAATATGGGAAATTCAGTATGAAGCCATTGCAGTCTCTCCAAAACGAAGCTGCTTGAGTCTAGTTGTGCTTATTAGTCTTGCTCAGCACAGATTGCACTGGGTTGACTCCCACAGAGCTATACCATCTCTCTACCCCAAGATTCCCATTGCTCTAGACTTACAATGAATGCAGATGAGACCCTGAGTACCATCCTCAGGCTGCTACTATGTATGTTTGAGCTGATAGTCCCGATAAACAGGACACCACCAAGCAACGGCAAGGGAAAGAAGTCCACCAGTAATTAGCATGGGCCTGACACGAGTGCAACAAGGACACGAATGCTGGCCCTGTGTGAAACAACAGAGAATACCTTATACCTTGTATATATATATGCTCCTAATTCGTGGAGTACAGTCCATCACCTGAACTACCCCTGCACACAGAACGTTTTGTTCACATGGTGATGAACTTGATTCAGTTGGGCCCACACTTGCCCATCATCCATAACAAGCTAATGCATGACCTAACTATTCTAATTACTGATATGAGTTCACTGCACTGGAAAGGAAGAAAACAGAACTCATTTTCAGATAATCCATAAAAGTGCAAAATACAAAAAAATATATCAGTTGGATTGTTTTACCTAAGATTCAGATTTCATAATATCTCATCGAACGGAGGCTCTTTCTGCAACATTAACACTTTAACAAAAACTTACTGCCTCCTCATGATTAATTTAAATTAAATCCTGTGAACAAAATTCTATGACAAAACTATTAGGAGACTCTGTTTGCCTTAACTGTTTTGCTCTTAGTTTCTTGTGGTTTTATTTGCCATACATAAAGTGCCTGCTATCCATACAGATCTGAAAAGTAACACAGAAGTCCCATTAAATGCAATGAAAATCAGACAAAGCTACTGTAAAATTTTATATATTCATAATTTTACTGCCTGTATTCAATCAAATACCATTTTCCTTTAAATGGAAACCTGCTTTAATTATTAATAAGGGCTATAACCTGAAGAAATTTTTTAGTACGACAGCATCCTTTAAAAGCAACTAGCTGTTTAAAAACTTAAATAGGAAAATATGAATGGTTTGGCTACCAGCTACTTTATAAAAAACAAATGAGAAGTCTAACTTCCTTAGAGTATAAAACCATAAAGCAAGCTGCCGCTCCAGCAGAATCTTCTAGACTAAAGGGATTCTAAGAAGCTTTTCACAAGTCCACATGGTATTTAGATTCTGTAATGGATAGAAATAAAACTAGTAAAACCACAACATGAACACCCCTGTTTTTCCTTCTCTTTTGTCAAGCCTTTCTGTAATTGCTTTAAAAAAAAACAAATCATACTTAGTGCTCTCTACATATTTTATAATACAACTTCAATCAGAGTGAGCAGTCTGTGCTCAGAACACAATCACATTACAATTATAATTCAGTTATTTCTGGTTTGCTCTTGGAAAAAGTTATCTGTAAAAATGAGTATAAGTTACTTAGAAAATAACTAAGATTAGGAACATTGTGACATGCCAAATTAGCATGTCTGTATTACATTAGTTGTAGAGACTGCTGTATTTGATCAAAAATCTGACTCCCCTCTGCCAAAATTAGGGCTTGTCTTCACTGAAGATTTAGTCTCTTAAGCTACTACATTATTAATTAGCTTTAAGTTACTTAAAAGAAAACAACAAGTTACAGCAAGTATTTTTAATATTTACATTTCAGACAGATCATCTCTTCTTTGAACATGCTTCATTTATTTAAAAAAGTTATCACTGGTATGAAACACCTATGGGAATGGCAACTACAATGACAGACAGCCACAGACAGAAATCTTATGTCCCCCTTTTTCTATTTCTAGCAGTGTTACAGCAAGGAATTTACTCTGTCCGTGTCTCGGTTTACCTCTCTGTAACTCAGTACTGTTTCCTATTACTCCCAAAGCAATAGGAAGCTTACTGTACTCCAGATTCAGAGCCCATTTCCTTCTTGCTGGAAGAGCTGCCCCACGGGCCAGGCCCTTGGCTTCATTAAATCAACGGGAACTTTACCACCAATTTCAGCAACTGCAGGATCAACCTTCAAGCACAATGCAACAGAAACAACAGCAAATTCAAAGCAATGCTCACCACTGTAACTGTGCTAACGTGGGCAATGTATCTAAAGTGTCTAAAATGCACCTCAGAAGATGAACTATCTTTTTTGTTGTTTTTTTTTTTTCCTTCTTTTCTTTAAAGGAATGCCATAGGCTCTTCTTCAGTAACACTATTCTCCTGGAGGGGAGAGATTTATTTGCCTTGAAAGAATCCTACTAAGATCAGATTAGATGCCACAAAGTGCAAGATTTCTAAAAACGTATTTCAACTACTCCAGTGGTGCATGTCAATAAAGCATTAATGAAAAAAAAGGCATAAATAAGGAAAACTGAGACATCCCACCCCCTCCCCCTCCCCATTGCTCAACATACATTATTAGTTCACATTTCTGGCATCTGAGCTGACTGAAGTCCCAGTAAATAGGCAAACTTAAAAGAAAAAATAAAATTACAAAAAGAAAGTTAAAGACATATTATTATCTGTGAAGACAGAAAACTTCAGCAATGGAAGTGCCAAGAAGGCGGCGGATGAAATAATGGCCAGGAAAGGCTGCATACAAATACTAAAGGACATGCCCTGTCCCACAGACCTTCAGTGAAAAAAAAGGGAGGTAAACCAAACTCTCACAGCAATATATTCTAAGTTTTCATTGCACAGATATGCACAAAATATACAAGCAAATGACATGTTAAATACATTAGGTGAAAAAAAAAAAAAAGCTATCTGAACAAATACCTGTCAACCTGCCAAGATTATACTATTTTTCACATACATTTTGTCCCCAACAATTATGTTAAATTCATCTTCCAGAATGACAGACACGCAGTCAATCTCTTAACACAAATCTGAAAAAGTAGTATTTCATGCTATTCCATCAGTAAATCCACTGTATGACAAGGCTGAAATGGACATTTCTTCCTTAAAGGTTATGGTACCAAATGCATACAAAACCTAAGAAACAGGACTTGCATAGGCAATTTTGAAGGACATAGTTTTGTAAAAGAAATGTGATGGTCATTTACTGGTAATAGCAACAACTATAAAAGCAGGTAGATGAGCAGAGAATGTGTTAAACATGCTGAAGTTTGGAAAGCTAACAATGAGGTGCTGGCAAACTATAGCTACATGGTATTTTACCAACTTTATAAAAACTGACTGGGAAGTTGCATTACGTTAGGCTCAATTCAGTGGCAATGCTCCTACCAGACTGAAGGGAGCCCATTTTCATTCCACGGTTCGTAATTATCTACTGGACTCAAATTCAAGCAAAACATGAAGGCATCTCGGCATTTTGACTACAGCACATAAAAAAACATTAAGGACCTTTCAGGAAAAAGTATTTGTGTTAAACAGACTAATGTAACTTTATAATGCGGGTTACTGACTTTGGACTGTATTTGGTGGATTTATTTCTGTCACCAACTGAAGACTACGCCAATTTGCTTGTACAGCATGCATATTTAATATTATATTCTTTGTGCTATCCAGCATTCAATGTTCTCATCACTGAGGATAATGTTCTGTGCTGTTCATACTTATGTAATCTCATAATTCTTCTCAGCATAATAGCACACCTTTATGACAACTGAGGAAGTCTGTATAAGCTGCTACTGTGCAAAACCCCTGAGACCATGAAAATTCCACAAGGAAATCACCTGTTGCACATTTACAAATTAATCATGCTATATTTAATTTAAAATACCTTTCCATTCTCGAGAATATACTTGTCCATTACTGGAACAGGGGCAGGATAGTACGTTGATGTATTTGCTTCCTCACTGAAGGTCTTCTGTACCTCGGGTTCAGGCTCAATTGGCTCTGGTTTTACTTTTTCGAGCTCAATGGCAGGTCCTAGACAGTTAAGAAAAGAGAGCTGTCTGCTATCCCAGAGAACATGAAATCAATCACTTCATCACCCAGGGTTAGCATTAAAATTACATGTTAGTCATGTTCATTTTAAAGTCAGAAAGAGTCTAAACCAAAATCTTCATTCTGAACACCAATAAATAAAAGCAGGATAAGTAACTCTGCTTTATAAACATCAAAATATTTACTTATAATTTAAATGTTTAATTTTATTCTTAAAGCATACAGACAATTACAAATATGGGTAAGTTTGCTTCAGTGCACACTATGGAAATTATGCTAAAATGAGACTGAAATTATAAACCAAAAGCAACAATAGTAACTCTTCAAATAAGAATTACTATACAGTTGCACAGAAACCTGCATAATTTACTGCACTAGTTACATAAGTTATCCATGTAGGACCAGAAATTTGTAAGAAATTTGAAATCTGTTTAGATATAACAGAGGTATATTAAAAATAGTGATGATCTACAGAAATGCTACAAAGGAAACAGGCTACTTAGCTAAAGTATCATGCACAGGGAGTATCCAAGGTGAAAAACCCCCACATAAATTAGAATTTTGATTGCCCGATCCATCCAACACATTGTAATCAACAAAGCTTAAACAAAGATTAAACAACAGAATACTACTAAGCATGTATTTGAGGCTTCAAAGCAAGATAATTATTTTGTCAGTCATCAACTTTTCAAATCAAGTTTATAAAGTGTTTCTAAAAAGAAGAACAAAATCAAATAATTTGTGATCTGGATTTCATTATTCCACTCATTGCAGTGGTTACACCAGAAGTCTAGGAACAGGCTATGGCCCCAAGCTTATCATGTCTCTTGATGTCTTTCTCTAGGACCATGAAAAGCTCCAACAGTCACTGAAGTTCCATGCAGGGACGGTGGTTTGTTAACAGCTAGGCTGCCAGCTTAGACCCACAGCACCATGGTAATCAGCCACTTCCAAGCACTTTTAAGGATAAGCTCACCCACTTGTAAGAACTACATTGTACCAAGTTGGTGCTGAGAGCATTGCAGCACTCTGTAGCCCAATCTTGACATCTTCCAACAAATGATAATTCAGTAACCAGGTCACTGTCACGGTTCAGCATCCCTCCTCAGTGTTTGTGCACACAGACCAAGCCCTGAATTGATCTAACTCTGCAAGTCAAGCTGGCATCAAAACTCATGTCTTCAGTCACATATCTTAAACAGTTCCTGTACCTGGAACAAGCAAAGCATTCATTCCTCCTACTTTGTCCAGTTTCATGCAAAGATTATTATACAGCAGTATCAGCATTTCCTCCACTGTCAGCATTTGACATTTACCCTACAGCTTATTTCTACACCTACATAGCTGGCTAAATGTTCTCAGCTGACTGCCACTTGACACTCAGCAACAAGTAAAAGTTGCCTCAGCAACTTAGACAACCTTACACAGCAGTGCCGCCAAAAAGCGTACCTTAAGAGCCATTTGCAATGCAAACATTGCACAAGTAGAGAAATCACAAAATACACACCCACTGGCATTATAATTTAACAGTAATCTTAATAAGCACCTCTACTATCACACGTATACAATGGTACTGCTGAGGCAAACTGAACCTTCTAAACTTGAAACTGCTAAACTGATTCAGACTAGAGGAAAGACTGGACTGATTAAACCACCTAAAGCCTGCACATGTCTTGGCGTGGGCATACCTGAACAAGCAGATGCAGTGATGTAATTGCCCGTGTGAACTTAGGAAGAGAGCTTTTAGTTGTTACTTGAAGAAAATATTCTTTAGCCAAGGGCTATTTTGAGTTTTCTTAAACTTTGAAAGTCACCTCGAGGAAGATGGCTAAGTACGATCACCTTCTTCTAAGAAGGAAATGTTGATCTCAGTTTAAACACTTTACTAGTCACTATTTTGAAGTCTGATTTGTTTATAGTCATATATTGACACAGCTGGGATTTAGTTTCCAGAGTTCCCCAAGAAAAACAGCTGAAGTCCACAATAACCATAGCTCTAAGAAGTCAGGAAAACCTCCATCGCAATTCATGCTTTACGGCTTCCTTACAAGTCACCAACAGACTGATTTTTTTTCTTCCCAAAGAGCAATCTGCCTCTAACTAGGTCGTCTTCACAGCTACTTTCACCAGCTACTGAAGACAGCATTTTCCACCCTGCATGTTGTGAATTAGATATGCAACCTGCATTAATGCCTCACTGCTACTGGGAGTTTGCATGCCCAATTTACCACACGCCACACTTTAGAAGTTTCCTCTCTCTGTAGGTCTCATGCTGTGCGTCTCACTTTAAAGATGAGACATACAAAAATACATGCCACTATCTAAAAGCTCAACAGTGATATAATAAGGATCATAAAAAAATAAAGACAATTCCTCAGAATGCAAAAAGGAAACAAATGTTTTATTTCAATTTTTTTCTCCTTCCGACTGTAAAGTTACCACAATGTCTGAGAGGCCAGCAACTTCAAATGCAGGATGGAGAGCCAAGACTTCCTTTTATCACCTCTTTTCCTCAAAAATGCATCTCAGGCTACATACTACTCAAAAAAATCAGTAAATAAGCCAAAGTAAATTAACTGATAAAGTGGTCAATACACATTTGTAAGCAGCAAGCTGCTTTTCCATGCAGCCTACCAGAATTTGAACAAAAACAGGAGCCTGAGAAGTGGCAACATTATATATATGGTACTTCATGTACTCACACTTGACAGACACCTTGCACTTTTGGTACATCAGAAAGTTAAAACAACTCTAGAAAAGCTGAATAATAGTAATTCCTTACATATGGTGAGACACAAATGGCATTTGTACTCCCTATCCTGATGGCAGTCCCAACAATAAAATGGATTAAGAATAACCACTTGAGGGGCTATGTGCATATTGATGAATTGGACAGAGCGTTGGGCAACAGAGCCTAGTGTGAGGCATACCTGCCCATGGCAGGGGGGTTGGAACTAGATGATCTTAAGGTCCCTTCCAACCTAAATCATTCTATGACTCTATGAATGAATGTTGATGAATGAAAGTTAATATACTGCCTGACTCTGGAGCAACACTACATCTTAACAATACAACATGAAAATGAAGTCTATCATGGGAACAAACAACACCCAAATATTATCCCTGATAAAACTTCACTACTTTTGGTTATATGCAACCACAGCAAACTGCACAGATCTTACCCTGGAGACAACTATTTTTATTTTTTTTTTTTTAAGAAGTTATTAAAATTTTTCTTTTTCAAGAAAAGAATTGGGATCCTAATCCTAAAGCAGGAAAGGGAAAAGTGGCTTTTGCTGCATGCATTCTTCTGGGAGCTCAGCAGAGGGATGCTGTAAGCTCTTCCACGACAGCCATAATGTTTTCCCACTGCCTTGGTCCCTAGAGCCTTGGTCAAATGCCTTCCTCCTCCAGGAAAGGAATTTGTTGGGCAATAGCATATCAAAATCATAAAGAAGCTTCATTATATCCACATGGATCAGTACCAATTTTAGTACTGTCACTTGTTGCATGTGCTTTCAAGGCTCTTTTAAAACAAAGATCAATTCGGTGTCACCATGTGGAAGATTAAGAACCTCGCTCTTCCCACAAGACTAGCTCAAGTTTAGTAGCAGAGATGAAGGCCTATGTCTCAAGTAGAATACATTGACTTCCAGCTTCTCACCAAAATCAACATGTTGATGGGATATTAGGAGACTACTTGACTGAATGTTAGCTCAAGAGGCTGTTCTATATCTGATCTGCAAGTTTAAAATGGCAACAGGCACGCATTTCCCACAGCTGCAATTCATCAGCACAAAACAGCTGTCATCTCATGCGAAGAAATCAGAAGTCTCCAGGGTGAAACAGAAATGCAATTAGTTTGCATTAAGTCCAGCCTGCTAGAAGTGCAGAGGAACATAAATTACACGTAATTTGAAACTCTGGGTTAAGAGATCGCTGCAACAACCGAAGATGAATTTGGGATGTAACCTGTTTTCTGAACAACTTTCAGAGATCGTTCACACACCCAAACATAAGTTTTTTATAAGCTGGGAAAGTAAGGAAGACTAAAGAAGTCTCTATTTCTTGATTAAAAGTAGCACATTTTCATACTGTCATCAGACTCTCCAATTTATAATGTGCTGAAGATGTCTCCCTTTTTATGACTCATAAGTTTTGTATTGCTCTTTCTAGAATCTGGTGGATTTTCTACTGTGAATGAGGCTACAAGGAAAGGCAACAGAGTCATCAGTGGTTAACAGATTTGAGTCTTAGGTAACATACCCTGTGAAAGACACAGCCCATAGGGCCAAATTCTACCTTTGTCATCCATGAAAAGTTCCATACAAATAATAACAACATGGAATTTTTTTGGAAGTTACCTAAAATTCATATTTGTCTAGGTATGTGATTAAAAGAGCTCATCTTCAATGTAATTTGAGAATTATTTTCAGCTGTAAATCAGGTGCTAGAAGGATACAAACGAAACACAAAGGAAATTCAACCCCAGTATTTAGAGAAGATTCAACATCTTTTCCAAGACGTTTTAGTTATTTGGGTGGGTTTTCTTGGTTTTCCTGTTTTTCTTTCTTTTCTTCTAAGCTTCCTTGACTCATCACAAGTAAAAACAATATATCCTTTCTTAAAGGGAAAGGAATGAGACAGAATTCAGAAGCTGTCTTCGTTTCATTAATGGTCTCACCACTCAAACTGCTGTCAAGTCTAACAACTAAATCAGCATTTTACACTGTTCAGCCCCATTGCCTACTAACATCTGGCTGGTGCTCCATTCACATAAATTCCAGCTAACTACTCGCAGATGAAGAAACATCTTTCCATCCAAGGAAAATTTTAGAAAGCTCAGTGGAATCTACTGCCAACCACATTGTGTTTTTCAGCCTGTGGAACCCTTGCCTCTTCAGTTTTATTTTAAAAGTTCAACTAGAATGTTTATAATAAGTAATGACATTTTAATTATGCACAGTGTAACAATGATGCACATTCACAATCAGACACCCAGTTTAAATCATCAGATGCTACTTCAAGAACCTGGCTCCAAACTTGCAGGCACACCTTAACACATGCTACAGCACAGCACATGCTCTCCCAGGTTCAGGCTGGTACATGAAGGTAACTCAGACCCACATGCAAATCACATGCACTCATTCGAGTCAACTAGAAGAGCCAGTACCCCACTTACATGCAAAAATTAAGTTTCCAGATACGTAAAGGCAGACGTAAGAAACAGCATGCTAAGTCCATATGCACAAATTTTAACCAAGTTTCAGTCACCGAGCAAATCTTCAACACAGCAGTATCACATTCTAATAGCAAGTAAATATATATTAGTAAAATATCTGAAGATATTCCAAGGGTACCATCTTCAATGAAAAGATGAACTTTTTATTTTGTCTTTTTTTCCCATTTATTCCAACATAATGGTTAAATAATTTTTATAAACAAAAACAAATGAGCAATTGACTCAAGATATTTAAAAGTTAAATCCAAATTACATAAACCTGCATTTTGTAACAAGTGCTGATGAACGGAACACTAATATAAAAAGTTTTTTTAATGTTTCTGTAACAATCCATTATTTTTCAAATAGCATGGCTATTTAAAGCCACTGCTAAGAAGGCAGGAATATATCACATTCTAATGAGCTACTAATGGGAAGAGCGGGCAGAAAATGGAAGGTAACACAGTCACATAACAATAAACAGAATCCCTAACTGAAAAGAATAGTTTTAGCCCAAATATTCATTCCAGTGCCTTTTCTTCCTTCTCTTTTTTTTTCTTCTTTTTAAACTGGAACATATTGATGTATTTTGCAGATGATACTTTATTATCTTTTTTAGCATATACTGGAAGGTCAGCGACTCTTTAAAATACAGCTGCTTAAAATGGAACTCTGATTCAACCATACCAACAAAGACCTCTACTATCATTAAAGAAAAACCCAGACGTACATAGCATACAAATTCAACACATATTATACAGCCACAGCAGAAAAACCCTTTTAACATTCAATGTCCGGCTTAACAACAACTGCTATTCTTCAAATACGTTTCCATTACTATTGATCACACTTGCAAAATTCATTAAAACTAGTCCCATTTAAGTCCAGCACTTACCACTACCTAGTCTTAGAAGCAGTACATCCTGGAGCCTCCTGTTCAAGTCTCTGAGCTCTTTCATTTCTGACACGAGTGCTCCATACTCTTTTAGCTTCTTTGCCTGTTGCACAAGCTGTCTCCGTGTTCTCTCAAGCTCCTGCTGAATGTGCCTCATTTCTTCTTGTTGCTGTTGGTAACTCCTCAGCAATTCTTCATACAGGATCCGAGGAACTACAGCATCGTCCATATTGTTCATGCCTTCTGAAGACTCCATAAAAGCCTCCTCAGGGCTGGAAGTATTACTGAGACTCATTCCATTCTGTTTTTCAAGGCGAGCAACAACTGCTTCAATGCTTTTGTGTGTTCCTTCACTTTGTTTCCTCCCATCTTGTCTCTGCATGTGACAATAAAAAAAAAAATAAATAAATCAGGAGAGCAGTAAGATGTGATAAAATCAAAATTCTTCAGACTTGGGAACTGTTAATATTCTTGTTTTCCAGAAAAAGTATGACAAAGTCTGCCTGCAAAAATGTTTTGCCTAATAGATTCTTGTGGATACACTTCATAACTGTCACGCCCATGTAATTCAGCTAGATGCTGAATATATAAACTTCTGAGGCACTTAAAGGCCTTTCTTCTTGCATTTGTGTAACACCTGCAAGCTCAGTGTATACATAGGTCACTTGATTCCCTACATAAAGGTAATTAAATTCTCAAAAAAAAAGCAGATCTGGACCTGTTTTCCTTTAAAGTTTACCCCTAAGATTTGGATTTCTGACAGCAATTGACTTTCTGATAAATAAGAGAAAGAATCAACTATGTGCTATGTTTGTCACCTGTAATGACAGAGACGAAAGTGGCATGCTGCTGTTTTGCGAGCAGAGGGCTTGTCCCTCCCACACTTTAGGACACAAAACCTTCTCTGACTATTCCTCTAGCACATTCACACAACTGCCTGGTGCAAGTGACTGAATTAACACTACCAGCAAACACCAAAAGGGAATTGAAGAGACATAAGTTTGACACAGAAATTTATCAGCCCCCTCATCTCCCTCATCAGCTGATTCCTTCTATATTAGTACTGCATTGCAGAGGCTTCATGTCCTCTGAACTCTCAGCATAAATTTACCTTCAGTCCCAAACGCTACAAATTAAAGCACACCTCTTTTCTGGGGTCTGGATAGAGCATTAAAACATGACAGTAGGGGTAAAAGTTCCTAAGCTTTATTGGCCAAATATGGGAAAAGCATTTGAATTTCCAGGCAACTGCAAGGAAAGCAAACGCAGCTCATAGGTTAGAGACAAAAAGCTGACACTATCAATTCCCATGCCACAATATCCATGAGTAATATAGCATAAAATGAGATTATTTGATGTTATGCCTGTGCCATGCATATTCTAAAAGAAAATTAAAATAATTAAATAAACATAAGTGCCGTCCCACCATAAAGAAATGTACAAGTATCATTCCTACAGCTGCAAAACATATGAAGCCACAGAGCAGTATTTTATTCCGAAGGTTGGTAGACTTTTAAAGAAATCATTTGATATAAAGAAATAAATGCATTTACATAGTGGGTTTATGGCATCTGGACCTAAAAAGACAACTGGTAGTTATAATGGAGGGATGCAGCCCTGTCAGTTGTTCTTCTCACTACTGCTGTAGTTAGGAACTCTCAGCACACCCCTTCCAATTCCAAACAAGCAGCATGCAATAGGTCACAAGTGCCACTGAGAGCAGCTGCTCGACATTCATGTAACTGGTGACTTTTAAAGCATTCTGGGCCAAAGTGGAAGAGCAATTACACTGTGCAGATGGTTTACACAGGAAAATGTTCGACTGCACATACAGCAGGTTTTGAAAACCTGTATCCCTGCCCCCAGCTCCCAATTTGACCCAATTTCAGCAAACACAATGTTTTAAGGGGATTAAAAGCAGGCCTGGAATTTTTAAGCTATGGCGTCTGTATATGCCCCAAGCACTTCAAAGAAAAAATATAAATAAAAAGAGAAAAAAAGAAAAAACATAAAGAAAAAAAAAGGCAGGAAAAATAATAATAATAATAAAAATAAATAATAATTAAAAAAAAGGTAAAACTTCAGTACCTTACTGTGTCTAAGCTCCACATCTTCTTCCCCATAATCTGTAACCTCCCCAGCTTCTTCTATGTGATTGAGAGAGAGTTTGGGGATTTTAATTTTCTTCTGCATCACACTGTTCTCAAGGTCAGTTTTGTCCTCTAAAATGTATATTAAAAATAAAATTTTGTTACATTAATCAGTGTTCTTACTTCCAAATACTACACAACTTAGGCAAGATCAGTTAAAGAAAAAAAAACAACCCTCCCATGCTCCAATCCCTTCATAATACTGTGAGCAAATTAAGGCATGGTGTAACTCAACTGATGCTCACTGACAATTCTAGAGTTTCAACAGGGGACCATCAATCTGGCCAAACAGAAGAATAAATATTGTAAAACGCCAAGCTGCATTCATGTGAGTGATCAAAAGTGTCAATGAGCAGCTTGTATTATCACTTAAAGATACTGTAAATGAAACAACTTCCTAGAAACCATCTGTATTGCTTTAAATTATGTTTACCAACAGTATTTTCATATTCTCAATCCACTGAATCCACCGCAGTTCAAACTGTGCTTAGGTTTAAAGAGAAAACAAACTCAGTAATTCATCCTACACCCTAACCATCATCCGTCAGCAGTACTGATCTATTTGCACACTCAGAAGATTCTGCTGTTCTGCAAAATGGAAGGCTGGAAAAGGGGGATACTGCAGGACAGGTTGAAAGGGCATTAGAGAAAAGTCACATGTGGACCAAGTCTGTAACAAAATTCCCGTGTGACCCCTATTTCATTACTTAATGTACTAATCCTTTTTCTTTAAGACATACAAAGCCAGTAAATGGTTATACTACTCTTTGAATCTCGTAAAAAAAAGGAAAAAAAAAAAAAGAGGTAAAACATTTTCAAGTCTAATTCTAACATCTCTCAAAAAAAAGTGCTTCAAACCATTCTTCTTAAAATAAGTTTGAAGTACTTTAATATTCCTGAGAAGTGCAGAGGTGACAGGGAATCAGGAGTAAATAAAGTCTCCTCAAATGTGATCCATAAAATTCTTGCAGAGCAAACAAGGTCTAAAAAGATTCACAAGCTTGGTTACCTGTTCAAGACACTGACAAAGAAAAATGCATTTAAACTCTGAAGTGTTGTCTTTGTACATTGAAATCTTATGAATAAGAAAACATTTTGAGCCTAATCCACCTGCAAACTGCATTTCACAAAGTGCCCCATGAATATTTTTAAAAGTGCCAATGGGGATGACATTTGTGAGTGCTTAGCTGCACTGACTTTTGGTTTCTCAAATTAGCATCTCTCCACAGGACCTCAAAATGGTTAGTGTTGACAGTGTAGAAAAGGGAAACAAAGGTAAATCACTGTTTAATGAGGAGCAAGGCATTCATTAGAAATGAATTACACAGATGAATGCAATTCATTTTGTTACAGATAGAAATGGATCTCTTGTAGGCAAATGCTGATATTACAGCCCAAGGCTATGTAAAGAGAAGAGGCACAGAACATGCAGAATAAGACATTAGACAACCTGAAATGAAATGCAGATGGTAGCAATAAATACTAAGACAGATGCAAAATGAAACAGATAAACAACAACAACAACAAAAACAAACAGCTAGGCTTATTTTAGATCATTCTCCATTCCCCAGAGCATCACGGATGCTTATCCCAGTAAAACAAAAAGGCAATCCAACTGTTTCAGTTCTGAAAAATAAACCCCCACGTTTTCATTTATCTGGAAAACATAGGTTCATCAGAAAAGTGAGATAACCCAATTTACTCTCAGAGAGGAGAGAAGAAAATAAGAGAGCCCTTCCTAGGAAAAACGCCCTACACATTTACAGACTAAAGGAGAGACTGGTGAATATTGGTATCTTCCTGGACAGGCCAGAATTTAAGAAATAATAAATCCATATTGAATGGGGGAAAAACCCAAACACAACAACAAACTAGCTTTTTCTGAGACTATGTATTTGGGGGCTGACAGACTAAAGAATCCTTTGCTAAAATATGTTCTCACAATTCCTTAGAGTAAGAGCAGCACATGCATCCTGCAGAACCAGCTTCTCTAAACTGCATGCCAAATTATGTTCCCTAGACCATGCAGACGAAGCCCTTCTACATTTAAAGAATGCAGATCAGTTTCTATGCTCCAAAATAACCCTTGGCCTCACAACAAAATGGACACAATCCAATTACTTCACATAGTTAAAAAAAATTGCCTGCTGGCAACTAGATGAGGTCACCAGTAGCCAGAGCCTCATGCAAACTGGAAACAGACACCAGCCATCCTCATGGCCAGGGAATTGCAAGTCTTGAAACGCTCATAGAAAGCGGTCGTAGAGCATGTGCAGACTAGAGTGGAAGTCAGCAAATCCTCTCTGACAAATAAAGCAACATTAAAATAAAAACAATTTGGAAGAATAGAAATATTTATATTTTGATGTTGGCTTTTTAAGTCAATTTATAAAGGTTAACGGTTAAGAACCCATTTTGTGCACTCAACAGAAATGAAAGAAAAATGCTTAGTTTGAGGCCAAAGAAAACAACGCAAATCATTAGAATTCTTAATTCTTTCTACTACTTTCCCAATTTCTTAGTTTACCTATGAAGTTTATGTTTGCAAAACTTCACTAGTGGACAGAAGGTAAAAGTTTGTTTATGTACCTCCTGAGAGAGGCTTTGTTTGTACATTAGTGGTGTGCAACTATCAATGTGGTTCTGTTTTGTGTTTGGCAAATCTCTTCATTTGACTTTCTGTAAACGAACCAGTAAGTTTAAGGAAGGAGCTATTTTCTCCCCACGCAAAATTTGAAGAAACAATGGTGAAAATGAGTTTATGTAAGTAACAGCTCAGTAGTGAAATGCACATGCTCAATTTAGTCAATGAGCAATAATTTCATGTTCCTCTGCCTTCAACAATACATACAATATTTTCTTACATGTGCTCTGGTCTTCGTAGGCCTATTTATACCTAACACAATTTGTCCAGTGTGCTGGATATGAAAAGGGCTTTTGTTTTTCTTTTTTTTTTAAGTGCATTTCTAACCTCTGTTATCTTCTGCATCAGCTGCAGATAGAGCCAGAAAAATCTCATTCTGAATTTGAGGCTAATGATGGAGTACTGGCTCTTGTTCTGTAAATATTAATGGAATTTGGGAAGGGGGGGGGAGGGAGAGAGAAGCGACAAGTGGGAGGGGCAGGAAAGGCATGAACATGCATTTAGAGCATGTTCTTAGGACTCTGCTGCTGTGTCAGCCTACAGAAGACAGGCACAAAAGAAGAATCCAGGAAAAAGCAAAACCTGCACGAATTTGAGACAGAAGAAAACCAGGATATGAACCAACAACTGGACAAGCTGCAGTCCAGCGCCTGAAGACACTAAATGTGCTACCAAAGAGAAAGGCAGCCCTAGAAACACTGTAGCTCACTGCCTCATTTTGTACTGATTGACCTTTGTCCAGGGTCATTTCAACCTTGCTACAAGTTAAAAATTATACCTTCCCTTAGGTGGCCATGATCTCATTGTCATAAAGTTGTGTCTATTGCTTTTCCTATACATGGAATAAGCAGTTCAGCAAGAACTAGCACTTAACACACCTAATAGGTACTTGTAACAAAATAGACAGGGTAGAAGCACCATACTAAAAGGAATAGTATTGATTGCTCCTTTAAGGAGGTACATTCTGGAAGACCCATGTAAATTAGGAAAAACTGCTTTTGTGCACAGTAGCCATACTGCCAGAGAGAAAACACTACTCTGTGATTCGATATACAGAATAAAGCATGCCGGGGTAACTGAACTCCAGGAAAAGGTCAGTCTTGGAGTGATATTGCCAGTCAACTCCACAAGGTACTGAAGCACAGGGCTCAAAAGCAAGTGCACACGACAGCACCACCCCCTATACAGCCACCTACCAAAGTTTTTTGGGTAGTCAGAAGAAAGTGAACTGCTGAGAAATCTCAGAGTGGCTGGGAAGACATTTGGCCTCAGCAGGGCTGAAAGAAAGAAAAGCCAGAAAAGCAACCCTGCATTAGAGGATCTGTATCAACCAGCAAAAGATAAACTGTTCCTCAAATGTTTTCTTCAGACAGACCTTCACTGCAGTGTCAGGATGGGTGGATTAAGGCCAAAATGTAATAGCTTTAACTCTAGAGTAGAAGGGAACTGAGGCAGACAAAGTGTCTTTAACAGGGCAGGAAGCGAGTTGGTTAAATTCAAGCAGAAATATGTTAGTGCTCTAAAACTGAAAACCACATCATGGGATGTCGAGTAAACCCATTTAAATCTCAAAGCCTCCTTAAAACATTCCTTACCTTCTAATTTTGAAGGACTGAACAAACTAATCCCCTAAAAACAAACAAACAAACAAAAAAAAAAACCCCAAAAAAGTCCAAATGTTGGGGTTTGGGGTTTTTTTCCATCTTTGGAGTAAAAGCTAGAAAAACAGAGGAAGAGAACTCTGTACTCCAAATGGATGAGGGATGTTGGATGTTCGTCTGGAATCAGTCCAAATAAGAGGCTTGGCAGTGCTATAAATCTTACAGTAAGAAAACAAAAGAACCTTGAGCAAAATTCGCCCTTCCCCTAAGCCTTTAAAAAAAAAATTCCACCCCTTGTGAAAAATGATACACTGACAGCTGAAAAAATTCACCATCTCCCTTCCCATTTCCAGGCATATACCCAACACATATGGACAACACCTGTACAAGATTTCCCACACACTGCTGCACTGAACTGCTTTGCTACCGATTTAGCCAGGTTGTTCCTATACAGCAGACAACATCACCTGCCTCAGTAGTTAAGTGTCTTTTACTTTATGAACTGTAATAACCAAAGCAAAAAACCCACAACCAAAGGCATACCTGGTGCTTTAAAGCAAATGCACACACCAAGCACAACAGGGCATGGATTTCTAAGTGCCACTTAGACACAAATAAACAATAATCAATACTGCTGTGACTTGGAAGGAAAACAGCATGATAATGAAAAAAGTAAAAAAGCCACCTAGATTATTTGAAACTGGAAAAAATAATTATAATTTACTTTCTTAGCTGATTTAATGCAAACATTAAAGAAGCACTTCAACAGGAAGAACAGAAGAGATTTCAGAAAACTTAATGTTGTGCAGATTCAAGATATTTAGGATACAGAGGAAGAAAAAGTTGTCTCATAAAATATCTCTGAGCTAGGAGTACACTGAGATTGAGACCTCTACCAAAGAAGAAACTCAGAATGACAGTGACAGACAACACATGGTAAGCGACAGCAGTAGAAATGCAAACGTTCTTTGAAGAGGGCAGGTGCCGCCAGACTTGGTGAAGCTGAAAGGAGTAGGGGGTGCACAACAGAGGGGTCAGCAGGTGCGGGCACAGTCAACTCAGGATTTGGATAGTACAATTTACTGTGTTGCATTTTTCTCCCCAGACTAGAGGGGAGCTTTGCTGGAAGGAGAGAGAAAAAGAGGATTACAGAAATAAACATAGAGCACAGTGACATAAAGTCACTGGACAAAAAGACAAAGCTGAGTGTAAGCAACAAAGCAGATAAAGTGTAAAAGACAGCAAGACTTTGGGTTAGGGATGAAAGAAAAGCTCTAAAATCAAGAGAAATGGGCACGAATGGTGGGCCACCCTAAGCAAAAAAAGATTTCTGCTAAGGATGCCAAAAAAGGAAGCTCTCAACAAATTTAAGTGAGAAAAGTTAGAAATAAAAAGATAAGAGTTGTCATCTGGGCTAGCATCACTCTCAGAAATTCAAAAACTAAATAATCCTAAAGCACTTCCCCAAAAGAGAGAAAACAACAATAACACAGAAGCAAGTGACAAGAAGAATGCCTTCAGAGCACAAAGAAGAGTGAGAAAATTAGTCAGGGAAGAACACCGTATCAAGTAACACTGCGACAGGCAGGGCCAATAAGCAGCTGAAGGTGAAGACATGCTCTTGAGGAACTGGCCAAAAGGGCTCTTAAATCTTGTGAAGTGAATTTCAATTAAGTGTAAAGAACAGGAAACAGAGTGAAAATAATTCTTAATCAAATTGAGAAAAGGCAAGATAGAAGGGTCTTAAACTACCGCTTGACAGGTTTAGAGATGATGGGTAAGAAGGATGATGTGCCAGAAGCTTAAATCAAGACTGCTCACTAATGATGGAGAGAAAGCCATACCTGTTTAGTGTATAAAGGCACAAAAGAAGGAAGAGAAGGAGTAGGGAGCCAAACTCCTCCAAAAGCAGAGGACAGATTATATAAACTTCAACCTCCTAAGTTCTGTCTGAAGCCCTACATCAAGACTGGCTCTCACTCATTAGTATTCAATTCAGTAATACAAGTAGATTCACAGAGCATGGACTTGCTGCTGCTCTCTCAAAAAACACATGCCAGCTACTGAAGCAACAAATGTTGAGGCCTCCATGCACACTTTTTCCTTTAGTGAAGGACAGAGCAATCCAGTTTAATACTGGACATTCAGATGTTTTGTAACGTCATCATCGGCACATTGTTTGGATTTACTGCATGTCAGCAGATGTCACACCTGCACTGCATGAGAAACTTAAATATAATTTCTTTCTTAATTTCCATTATTAATATGGAATCTATTTAATTCAAAAGTTAATATAGAGTGTCTTCAAAAACAATAACCAAAAGAAGCATGGCTTGAAACTAACAGAGCTACAAATAATCATCATTCTTTTATCCTTTGTCAGCACAACTCTCCCTTCCATTTAACTTTTAGTGGTATTAGAAAAGTACCTGGCTGCAGTAGAAACCAATGGAGCTGGACAATCAAGTTCAGAGAAGACATTACACTGAGAAAGAGAAAATCAAGCTCTTTACAAGACTGAAAATAGCTTTAATCCTGGACCCAATATTTACTTGAATACTGACCTTGAACAACTCAACCTTTCCATCTTCCTGTCCCCATCTACCCTACTGAAGGGTTGTGCAGATTTGTTAATATTTGTACAACACTCTGAACATGTCGAACACAAAGGATTATAGCTATTATGGAACAGCTCTCCTAATCCTTTCTGAAGCAAGTACAGTAATACAGTATTACTCTTAAATTAAAAAGAAGAAACCCTGAAAACAAGTAGGGTGTTAAAATGATATTCTTTAAATCTTTGCTCTGTGCCTACGTATGAAACTGAACTATGGTTATTTATTTCTCTAAAGTTTTAACGTGATAAAATATTTTACAAAAAACTACAATAGAAGCTATTTCCTTCTTTTAAAAGTTCATTTAAAGGCAATGACAGCTAAAATTTGGCAATCTGGCTGCCCTGACCAGTCAGTCTGCACCACACTGTAAAATTTTATTAGGACCAAACCCTGATTTCATGATCACACAGGCCAGAAAGACATGTAGAAGTTGCTAGCAGCTATTCACCAGATAAAGCAGCAGCCTACAGAGAACACTCCAGGAAGCCTCTGCAACTCCCTCTGCCCAAGGAATGTGCTTTCTATGGAAATAGTGGGCAGATCCATGCATTCTTTAGTTTCCATATAAAAATTACAATGTGGTCGAGCCTCTACTATTTTTAAAGGGTTTCTTTAAAAATAGCAAATAATTGACTGACTGGCACCACTTAGGCAATCCACTGGGAACAAAAAATATTTTACTGTTAAATTATGAAAACAAAACCATTAACTTACATTTTTTTTCCTTTTCACTCCCCTGCAAATTTTAGCATATTTTAATTAGTGTTAGTTACCATAGCTACCATAACCGTACTATCTTTGAAGTCAATTTTATTAAAATCCTGAAATTCATATTTCCATTGTATCGTAGTTAAGCCTACACAACATTTACAAGTGTAACTGGTGCTATGTTGTGCCACATATGTACTAAGACCAAGAGAAATAACAATAGTGTAGGTCACCTGTGTGTCTTTTTATTAGACATAAATTACTTGTGACTACACAGGGTGAAGCAAAAAGCATGTGTGACTGAGGAACCAGCAGGTCAGCTCAGGACTTAAAGACTTCCCCCCCCCCACCCCCCCCCAGTATTTATTTCCAGGATAAGAAAAGTGATACTCGAAAAGATAAATAAATACAGTTTTTGCACAGACAAATCTCAGCTTTTTAATTCCATTCTACTGGCACTTTATGCTATTGATGACATTATAACCATCACTACTATCATGAGGGTTACTCCCTGCCACTACTTAAAAGCTACAGTTTTAAAAGTTCCCAGAAGTTTTTCCTTGCTGCCGCTTAAGCTTTGAATGAATGAACCATACTAAGAGTTCAATGCTGAACAAACAGAAATGACACAGAAAAACTCCAGAAGTTGTGCTTCTGTATAAGCCCTTCAAAATTAGATATGGTCCTACAGTATAATTTAGAAGGGGAAAAAAAACCTTACAACTCTTCACCTGAAAAGAGTTAAACCAAAAATGGATCAAACACAAAATGAGTGTGAAATTTAGCTGTAAATATTCTTTATGAATATTGCCACACTTCTATTCAGGACTATATTTAAGAGTCCGGTGCAGTTACTCTGTTACACAAAATGATCTGGTGAACAGAGAGCATAGAGCCTGATCTCTCCCCTTCTGAAAAGGTAACACAGCATTAGCACGCCAGTTCAGTACTGGATGAAGTCAGCCATGCACCTCAAATATCATAGTAGAAAGTTAACAAAAAAACAAACCCCCCAAAATAGTTTGAACAGGTTACTTCAGGCCTGCCTAACCTGCTGGGCTTGGTTTCTCTCAGTAACTGCAGAGTGCCATTCACACGGCAAGACCCAATGCACAGCTACCAGCAAACAGCACAGTTAGGAAGAGCTGGGCTTGCTGCTCAAGGGCAGTGACATACAAGCTCATCCATCAGTACTCCAGAACTATCCCAGGAAAAAGCAAACAAAAAATCTGTGGAGAACCGCTACAACTACTGGAAGGTTTCATACAGCCTCCTCCTGGCACTTCTTTACTCATGGCAACACTTGGGATTACCCAAGAAGCAGGTGCAGGCATTTTGGTTGTTTTCCTGGTGTCATTTCTCCCCAGGCCCCTGTCATACATCATATGAGTTGCAAACCATGACAGGGGATATACCTAGCACCCTCTAGGAACAGAGAGGTAGCAAATGCTGTCCCCACCACAACAGTCTATAGGCTGCCCTGGGAAAGGAAATGTGACATGTGGACTACATATGAACACAGGATGGAGCACAGGTACACAGTGGCCACAGCTATGAACTGCTCTACGTACTCCAAGTCCCCAAGCTGTCTGAAAAGCACAAGGAAGAAAAAAAACCCACACATATAAGCACAAGACTATAGAAACAGCAATAAAAGTGTTGTTAGTTACATATCAAGACCACTCCCTGGCCTAAATTTGGCATACAAAATAATAATCAAAGCTCTCATCTTGTAAATTTTCACCATTTCCAGCACTTGACTTCCATTAGCTACCCATCCAGAAGAAGCCTGCTTCAAATTTTTAGTGTGTACCCACCCTCAACCTTACTCAAACTTCAAGTCCTAAAATCATCTAATTTAAAGTTGTTCTGAGAAGAGAGGTTTTGCATTTTTCTGATTTACACAGCAAATTACCTTACCATGAGCCGCACAGGCTTTTAAAGATTTAAAAAATCACTGTACCTATTTTAGTAAGAAGTGGACCATAACATTTTATAAAGGGACGAGAAAGAATACGGATGCACACAGGTATTAACACGTCTGCAGTGGCAGCTGGGGAATTGCCTTGAAAATGTGATGGGGATCTGCTTGTTATGATTGTGTGGGTGGTAAATGTTAAGGGCAGCAGCTAAAGAAAGCAATTATTTACTGGAGTCAGGAAAGAATGCCTCCAATTAGATTGTCCCTATTACCTTAATACAGATAGCCCAAAGGAGTGAACTTTAAAAAGTCCCTGAACCTCAGTTAATTCCACCTAATGCTCATCACTTTCCAAAGCAAAAAAAGGCTCCAACAAGGTCAATCTAAGAACCATGCTAGCTCCTGTAAGGTACTTATGCTTATAAGCAAAATTCTGCTAATGACTATATTGGACAAGTGTGAAAAAGTTGCAAGGGGAATACATATTTCAAGAGAGGGATCAGAAAAACAGTGTTTCAGCATTTTGAGGAGAGGACAGAAAAGAAGAAAAAATGGAGGGTGTGGGTGATCAGAAAGAGAGACTCAAACTCTTCCTGAAAAGCTGTTTGTTACTTCTATATTCTCAGCAAGACAGACCAGTTAACATGCCACCTCAAAAACAGTACATAGTGAAACTCTAGTCTGCTGATTTTCCATTCAAGAGGTAAATAAAACAATTCCTTTATTACTACATAACACCAATTGTCTGTTAAACAAATGCTTGTTATGGCACAAACCATTCATTTTAATATGCTTTCTATGGCTCAAAGGTCTAGAGCTGTCTTAGTTGGGGTTCAGCCTTTCTGGTTTGAGCTCTGGTCTTTGGCTAACTTTTGAAAATGTTGAAGGCTCCCAGACCGACACCACCACCGCCAGCAGTTCCCAACCATGCACTCACTCTGCTGTAACACTACTACATATTACATCTTAGTGCAGTGTTCCACAGAAGACAGTATTTCTGAAGCCTACCACAATTACTTGATGCTCTGCTCTGAGCAGGCTCACCACACTTCCTTTTGTTCTATTTGTGATACCTTTACAGCAGTGCTCTCTCCTCTGCAGCCACTATAATATTCTTCACAGGTGTATGGGCTTACAACTATCCAACCTCACCACAAAGGATCAAAGAATTGCTTCTAGATTCTCTCAAACAATGACATTTGCCAATTGTTTCATGAACTCTACACAACCAGCGCTCCAATAAAACTTTATACTATGGGCATAAACATGTACTTACCCCTGTGAGAACTGCTGTACAAGGGTAAAAGTTTGAAATATAACTGAATTTCCTTAAACATAATAGGAAAGGAAATTCCTCTTCAAAAGAAAAAAACTGTGACTCTAATACAAGCCTTGTATTTCTGTTCCTCCTCTACTCCTTCATTTTAGGACGCCAGAAAGGAAAACCAAGCAGACCTATTTCTCAGACTGCAGTTTAACCCCCATTGCTTGGGAAGTGTTTGATCATGAATATATAGAATCATAGAACAGTTAGGGTTGGAAAGGACCTTAGATCATCCAGTTCCAACCCCCCTGCCAGGAGCAGGGACACCTCACACTAAACCATGTCACCCAACGCTATGTCCAACCTGGCCTTGAACACCGTCACACATGGAGCATTCACAACTTCCCTGGGCAACCCATTCCAGTGCCTCACCACCCTTACAGTAAAGAACTTCCTTATACCCAATCTAAACTTCCCCTGTTTAAGTTTGAACCCGTTACTCCTTGTCCTATCACTACAGTCCCTCATGAAGAGGCCCTCCCCAGCATCCCTGTAGGCCCCCTTCAGATATTTGAAGGCTGCTATGAGGTCTCCACGCAGCCTTATATATATATATATATATATATATATATATATATATATAAAAATAGGTACAACTTTGCTTACTTGAGCAGACTTATTAAGTCAGCGTAAGAAAACTGGTCACTATTCAAACCATAACAGGATACTGTTCAGGCTCAAAAAACATAATTACTCTTCCCCTCTTTATTCTCTTTTGTTGTTTTTTTAATTTAATGACTGTACCATGACTTTGATCCTGTTCCTAATGGGGAAACTTTGGTCCAAAGCAGTAAATCCTTGAAGTCACAGATGTGCTAATTTGTGCAGGTGAGGATTCCTTCCAATAAATTCAAAATCAATTATGTATATTTTACATATAAAAGCAACTTTATAAACACTATTTACCTTAATAAGGTAGGCTGGAATCCTTTAGAATGCAGAGTTCTATACTAGTATGTGAAACATTACTGCAGACTTGTAAAATTACGTTTTTAAAGGAATAAGCAGTTTGCATAATATCAGACTTGTAATGTTTGCCATGAAAAGTTGTCATAATCTGTAATAACACAAGTTGGTCACTATAAACTGAAAATTGTGCTAAGATTTCTTCATGTAAGATCTTTTCTCATATGGTTTTAACCATAATAAAAACAAACACTAACATGAAAACTTTGGGAAGTGACAACTTTAAAAGGAAGTAACCCTTTGTATACAACAGACTGTGTAATTCAGCTATGGCGAATTACACAGTGCAGGGTGAAAAGAAGCACAGAAGTAAGGATTCATTTGGGGTTCAGGTAAGAAGTTTTCCAGGTATGCAGATTACAGATCTAGCCAGATACATTGAGATGTGACAGACGTAATAGAGATAGCTGTATGTTTCCTTGTGTTCCTGGCTCAGCAGGAGAATTTCCTTTAGAAATTAAAATCTCTGGGGAGCAATTAATGCAAGTCACTAGCACAGGTAACAAGTCTTGTTCTCTGGAGGAAACAGCATATATGGGTTTGTTCTGGTTCAAGAGAGAGGAAACAAAGAGAAACTGTACAGAAGTCTGTTTTACTCTTGAGTACAAACAGACTGTCTGGAACAAGGGAATTGACAAAGCAGGCGCACTTTCAGCTGGAAAACTGAGGCAACCTGATAGGCTTAGCATGTGAGCAAAATACCTATTCTTAAATATTTCTCTGAAATATAATTCTTAAGTTATACTGAGAGGAATATGACCAGAAAGAACATTGCTGCTGCAGTTCCCAAGTGAGAAAGGAAGGTGAAGTTCAATTGAGATGAATGCCTTTGAGAAGAGGCCAAGCAAACCCCGAATGTTGACACTGCAGTCTTCCATGGATGTGATAGGTAACTTGCAAGAAATTCTTCATATCCCATATTGGGATATGCTATATGACCCTGCTATAAACAGCATAGACAAAAACAGGCTGGTACAGGACAACAAAAAATAAGTAGGAGAACCCACTTCTCTGCTAGGCTATCTTATTAGTTCTCCTCAACCCCTGGAGTTGCAAATATTCAGAAATTAGTAATGCTTTACTGGGAAATGACATATGTTTGCCTGTTTCTTGTTCTTTCCATGCATCCATTTATGGCCACAACTAGAAACAGGATAACGGTAAAAGTCACTGTCTGAGTAAGGGATCAAATGTACCACCGTCAAGCTGAGCTGGTTTAAGGACTGGTGTTCTCAAAACTAAAAATAAAATGAAAATAACACTAGTTTTACTTGACTAACACCAAGTTACTCTGTTTAGAGAGCAGAAGTCAGTGTTGCCTTCTCCAAACTCAATACTAGGGGCAGAGTTTTTTAAGCCCATCCCATATTTGGGGAAACAGACACAATGAGTATTTAGCCAATGTCCTCTTTGCTACACAGATTGACATTTCAAATGGCCATTGCCATCTTTCAACAGCCTACTGGGCAAGTCTGTGCTAGCCAGTAATTTGCTACAAACAACATCAAACTTCTTTTCTACATCAACTCTGCTTATGGCAGCATGTTTCTGTGGCTGGAAGGAAACTACAGAAAGTCTTCATGCTGCCAAAGAGTCATGATTTGGGGACACACAAAGCAGAAGTACTATCTGAACTCTAAGGACTGTTAAATGGACAAAAAACGGGCTTATTTTTTAATCTACACTTTAATTGGTCCTCTTAGCTACAGTGGCATTCCTAAGTTAAACATGACACAAACCAAATGTGGCAAACCCAAGCTCAACAAGCGTAGTATCTGAAGGTCTGGTTCCACTACTGCCTTCCAATTTGTGAAGTCACTTAAACTAACAAAGCGGACATAAACCAGTACCTCTCTAATTTGGCAACACGCTGCCAAGCTGCAGAGGTACATAAATGACTCCATGCACTATAAATACACCGCCTATGAAAACCTTAACTTTTTTTTCTCGTTGGAAGTTTGTGATTGCACCCCGCCGCTGCGCAGCGATGGGCACGACACGGGCTATGTCAGAAACCGCTCCAGACGGACACCACGCCTCGGAGCACACACGGGAGAGCGGTGTTGTCGCCCCTCACACACACCACGACCCCCAGCGACCCCTTCTCGGGCCTGGAAGGAGAGACCCCCCCCACCCCCTATCTCCCGCCCCTCCGCGGCCCCCGCCCGCCATGTGCCGCCCGGGCTCTGAGCATGTGTCGGCGCGATGCCGCCCGCTCCCCTCCCCCGTTGTCCCTCCCTCGCTCCCCCACCTCAGCGGGTTGGGGGTCGGCATTTGGGGCTTCCCCAGGCCCGGCCCCCCCCCACACCCCTTCCTTCCCCCTTGGCCCGGCCCGCCCTCACCTGCCAGCGCCAGGATCTGGGCCTTGTGGAGCAGCAGGCGGTCGCCCCACTCTGCGGGGCTCTCGTCGTCCTCCTCCGCCTCCTCGGGGTTGCGGTACACCGTGTAGACCTTCTGGTTGTCGAAGTCGAGCTGGGACGTGGGGCTGAAGTCCTGCACGCAGGAGACGGGCAGCGCGTAGCAGACGTTGTCCTCCAGGAACCGCACAAAGGCGTACATGGTGCGGCGGGCGGGCGGGGCGGCCGCGCCGGTCCCGCGCTCCCCAGGCTGGTATTGTTCCTCAAAATCCTCCTCTGCGCTCGGCTGAGCTCGCCTGGCCGCGCCGACACACGGGCAGCCGGCGGCTCCGGGCAGGCACGAGCAATCCAACGCGGAGCGGCGCGAGCCGCGATGCCGCGGGGGGCGGGCCGGGGCCGGGCCGGGGCCGGGCGGCGGCGAAGGGCCGCGGGAGGAGCAGCGCCCGCCGGGAGACCCGGCCCCGGCCCGCCCGGGGCCCAGGCGGAAACTCCCCTTCCGGTGGCCCCTCCGCGGGGCTCGGACTCGCTACCCGCCAGGCCAGGACGTACCCCGTCTCCGCTGTGGACGGTGTCGGGTGCGGTGGCCGAGGGGCTGTTGAGGTACGGTCAGGCCGGTGTCGGCCGGTACCCTGCGGGCACCTGTATCGGAGCAACGGCTCCCACCCCTCCGTCCTGGCCGCGGCATGGCTAGGTGGGGTGAGGAGATAGATCCTGACAGACGCGCGTACTCTCTGGTCCCTGATGCTCAATCTCATCCCCAGTGAAGGTCCCATGAAGCTCTTTCTCCGAGTTAAAAATTCCTCATGCCTGTTCCAGAGAAAGAGGCCTTCTCCTGGTCCTGTGGAGGTGATGCACCATGGGAAGCTCTGCTCCAGGCTGGGGCAGTACTAGAGTAACCAGGGCTGAAGCACCTCTCATGAGGAACAGCTGAGAGATTTGGGATTGTTCAGCCGAGAGAAGGAAGACTGGGGAGACCTTATTGAGGCTTTTCAGTACTTAAAGGGGGCCTATAAGAAAGATGGGGAGAGACATTTTAGCAGGGCTTGTTGCAATAGAATGAGGAGTAATGGTTTTAAACAAGGAGGCAGATTCAGGCTGGATGTGAAGAAGAAATTCTTTACAATGGGGGTGGTAAAATAGTGAAAAAGGTTGCCCAGAGAGGTGGTAGATGCACCATCCCTGGAGACTTTCAGGGTCAGCCTGGATGTGGTTCTGGGCAACCTGATGTAGTTGAAGGTGTCCCTGTTCGTTGGACTAGATGAGCTTTGAAGGTCCCTTCCAACCCAAACCATTCTATGGAGGGAAAGGGTTGGAGGGATCTGTGGGTGTCCCTGCGAGGAGAAGAGACCCAGTCTTTCATGGCCAAACAACACACAACTCTGCGCTCGTCTGCCGAGTGTCAACAGAATCTGAACATCTAGTTTTAGCAAAAGGTCTTCAGGGCAATGCAGAACCAGCTGTACTCAGTGGTATGTCCAGTGGCGACTGCCAGAAGAACATGAAGCTTCCCCTCCCTCCCTCAAACAGCATAGTGATAAGAGATTCTGTGCAGGTGTGTAAGAACTAGAGTTAGAAACCATGCCATTTTTAGCACAAATTCCCAAGCTTTTTGAGACACATGCTGAGTATGAATATTTTGAGCTTTCTGTATGAAAAACGAATAGTGTGGCAACATTGCTTATGGTTCACAGCAAACTTAATTCATGTTTCTAGTGCTGAGGTCTGTTTTACCCAGGCAGTCTTAGGAACAGAACAATAATACATGGTGAACTATTTAAAGGCAAAGGAAAACATTGTAGAATGAGTAACAAACAGCAAGAGCGATGTCCCTCATCACTGTTTGTTGTTTGCAAAAAGCCAACACAGAAAGAAACCAAAATATATTATCTTTTCTGCTCTGCATATCCCTAAGTGTTCGCAGTACTATCTGTACACATTACACTGAGTTTAACCACACTGAACTTGTTTTTCCTAGTTATCTTTTATAGACTTCCTGCTACATGGGAACAGATCACAAGCTGCAGAACCTGAAGTAAAAGTTTTCACTGAGCACAGGTTGCTCAGAGAGCTGGTGGAGTTTCCATCCTTGGAAACTCAAAGCCAACTGAAAACCAAAAGCCATCTGGACGTGGTCCTGGGAACCGGCCCCTGGTGGCCCTGCTTGAGCAGGGGGCTGGACAAGATAACCTCCTGAGGTCCCTTCCAACCTCAGTCATGCTGTGAAGTATTAGAAACTTACAGTTATGCCCAGCAGACATCGTCTGTCTCTTGAGCAACACATGAAAACATAAGGAGTACGTACAGGTATAGTTAAGCCAATTTAAGTATTTCAGTAACAAGCTGTAAACTTCCCAGACAATAATGGCAGCTTTATTATTTTAGCAATTACAGAGTTTAGCAAATACTTCAGTTTAAGATTGGGGATTGAAATGGCAGTACTTTATGTTAACAATAAAGTATTGCCAGACTGGTATGTAATTACAGGCAAATATAAGTCTGCTACAAAGTATGGGTGACAAATGTATCCTAGTAGCTAGGCTGCAAGGGAAATGGAAATTCCAGCAAAGATTGTGTTGCTGATCAAACAGTAACAGCTGCTGTAGCGCTCCTGTCTCCCTACCTCATGTTACAATGGAGGTAAAGGGGGCTACAGGAACACAACAGGACAGACTGATAGCTGGAATTACTCCATGGACACTGTTAAAGTTACGTGAAGGACCATGTTGTCCCACTAAGTTCAGTGGCTAGTGAGCGATTAGGTACACTGACTCTTACCAGGATTGTATTTCCTCTGCAGCTGAATTCTGTTAGCAGCATCTAAGACTGCTGTCTAGGGAAAGGAACACAGAAAAATGGAGAAACTGGAAATAACAGGCGAAACAAAGACTCAAAAATTACATTGACACAGAAGGGGAAAGATCTCTTCAGGTATCAAAGAGCCACGAGTAATTTGCCCACATAAAAAAACCCTGAAAGACTATGCGACAAAAACTAGTGTCATAATTTTGGGGGCTTTTTTGTTTATTTGGGTTCTTGATTTTATATTTTTCTTGGAAAAGGAACACTCTAAACTGGAATTTGTGTCATTTTACATTTGTAGATTCAATTACAGCAAGGGCTGTAAAGATCTTTGTATCATCAGCAAAGAAAGAAGGTCTGCAAATCCTTTAGAAGGGTTGTTTCACAGCTCCCCACTGAAGGACATTTTTGGGAACAGATTAAGGGTCAGGATGATAAATGCATGTTTACACTTGGTCCCTAGCACACACATTGAGCCAGAAGGCATTATAATGCTAAAGAATAAATAATGATCCATACATATTTCTTCTGCCTACAAGGAATGGTGTTAATTTCTGTCTTTAAGACCTATAAATAATCTGCACTGGTTAGCTGTGAAGCTGAGGAAAAGATCCATTTAAGCACAGAATGAAACACTAATGTTGTCACTCCTTTCATTTGGACCTGTCCCATTTCTACTAAAGGTTAGCCAACTGTTTTTAACACTCAGGTTAGCTTGAGGTTTAAAGATATAGAGCCATTTTAAAGGTGTAGATTTTAAAACTCATTGTTAAGGAAATTATTGGATCCTCACCAGATTTAAATCCTCTAGCAAGTTCAGCCTTTTAGAAACAACACATCCCTGCTGAGAAGTAGATTGTCATACCTTTCAAATACAAATGAAGCCTCAGCTTAAAAAGCGTACTCCAACAGTCAAGAAACCACAAAGCACAGTCCCAGCCCTTGTGGTACTCCCGAGTGGCTGTTTCTTGGAACACTACCTATATTTTGCTGCTGTTATTTTTCTTGAAAAGTAAAAAAAATGTTAAAGCAAAAGCTGATGCCTGCTGTTTTGATGTGCACTCTGTATTTGCACTTAAAGATACCAAACAAAAAGCTAATAGTACCAATAATAGTTACACAGGTGCTAAATCTCACCGCAAAACATTGAAATTAGGCTTATCACTCACATGACTTCTGTTTTTAATACCAGACTCCCAAGGGACACCATCCTGATATTAAATCTATAGTTGAAGAAATTCCCATTTTCTTTCACTGTTCAAGTGGAGGTGCTTCACTACTAACATTGACTACTCGGCAATAATAGTACGCTGGAATCCATACACATTCAATATGCAGTTTAGAAAAGCATTGTTTTCTTGTGAATTCATTCTCCAAGTAGTGCATTTCTTACACAATTGTTTTCAAGCTTAAATATACCCCAAAGGGAAAGATATATTCTGATTTTTTTTGTTTTTAGCTAAAACGTTTTTAGGTAACACTGTATTTTAACAATGGCATTTAAATCATAAAGCTTAAAAAATAACTCAAATGCACAAAAACTGAAGACTGTTCAAAGGTTTATGTATGTACAGACATGCAGTCTACTCACAACCTGGTTAATTTTTACCAAGAATATAATCAATAGGGTGGTCAGAACATACCTGTGTTCCATAATACCTCATTTTTTATCATATGGTAAAGTGCCAGCAAGTAATTTCTGAGTATAAGGGAATATTCTTCTGAACAAAGTCATATACAGCTTTTAGGTTTTTTGAGACAGAGAAGGTGGTTGGAAGGGGGAAATCTACTAGCTAGAGAAACAGAGCAGGGCAGCCATTCCAGAGGGTTGTTCCCCTTTAGATTTTAAATCATTTTAAAGTCTCAAGATACTGTTGCCACGTTACTTTCAGTGTCACAGTGATTACATGTAAAATTGAAACAAAAAGTCCAGATCCTATATGATCCTAGAAGATGGACAAGAAAATATTTGTCCTCATATATTATTTCCATAGAACTCTGATACCAAGAGAATAGTATGGGAACCTAGATTGCATAGATAAATTCTTAAGATTTAATCTTTTGAAATAACGGCCTTAGACCATCCTCAGAAGACAAAAGGCTACCCCACAAATATATTCAGTACCAATTCCTGAAAGTGATCTAACCTTTCTTGGGGCCGAGGATAATACTTAATCATGTTTTACATTAAACTCTCATGTCCTGACGGAATATTCTTTCAATGAAATAAAACCTCAGGAACACTTTATGGATCCGTTGGCATAGGAGATGCTTATTTCCCAGCTGGTGTATTCCGTAGCATGAAAAGGTAATGATTAAGCCAAAGTGACCACTGGAGAAGATACTTTCCTCAGTGTTAATGACTGGCTGGAGAAACCAAAGGACAAGGAAAAAGCCAGACAGTCATTAACTGCTGAAAATTCCTGACCTAAAGGTCATTTATTACTATTACAAAACTGGAAAATGAAAAAGTAATTATTTTCTTTGGGGTTTTATATGTATTGAAAAGATAAAATTCCAGTGTCTGTTGCTGTGGATACTAGTCTGTAAGATACTTATCTTTCCCATTCTGGCAGGCTATGCAATGGATAGATCTGGGACTGGCAACCCTTCAAGAATATGTGCCAGACTGTATTTTCCTTTTCCAAATTACAGGTTAAACATGCCCACAGAAAGTCAACAGGAATCAGGAGACGCTGCTGGTCGGCGCTATTTTGCCTTGGTGTGAGCAGTAATTCTCCCCACTTTAACCCTGCTCAGCAGGAGCCAGAACCTGGGTTGTCTGGGAGCTGCAAATGACACTCAAATCATTGTGACTTTCAGTTCCCACCCTGCTGTACATCATTCAAAATCTTGCTAAATATCATCTTCTGTACTCAGGCAGTGTGCTGCTTTCCATGCTATAAACTTCTTGCCTATGAGGAAAGTAGGAAAGGCATTTCCTTTGAGATGACTCGTGTGTGGACTTTCCTTTAAAACATGTCCTTCTAGTACCATTGCCATCCTCTTCAAGAACTGCACTGAAGATGATATTGCTGTTGCAGCCCAAATGATCTTTATTGCTACTACCATCCACTGATGTCTTCAGCCTGTATGTTTTCACTCTATCTGGAAATCTCATTTGAGATTTTCTATTTCCTTTTTTAAACCAGACTTTTTTTCCTGGCTTTTGACAGACATTTTACTAATATGACTTTAAAAGTAGCTTTACATACATAGATTCTGCACCACTGCAAGAATTTGATTCCTTCTGTACCTTAGATGACAAAGTGACTTTCATTTGGCAAGGACTAAAGTCTTTGTAACCTTTGGGCTTCAGTGTAAAATATCATTACTAGACACTGCCCATGATTATGTTATGCTGTAGACAGAGCTTCCGAGTAAGATGGTATTAATGACCCTTCTTCATAACATTTCCATTTTGGAATTCTCTTCTCACATCTGCACAGCACTGCATTTATATCTCATGCTGACAGGGAAAACGATCCTGCAGCCGTTTTCTGCATAGATCTGTTCTGCTTGAGAGGTTCACACAAGTAATATGTGATATGCACAGAAGGAGATTAACTACTACTGGCTGATCTTTCCCAGAATGGTACCTCCACATACGCACGCTTCCACTCTCCTTCAGAAGACTGGTTTTAGCAGGAGACTGGACAGGCTCTAGAGCTGGTTCTTGCTATTTTGGAAGGTTTGTGGCAATCAGCAGCAGCAGGAATGGGATTGTGTGAGGACAAAGTCAAAACTGCTTAAAGGGATAATGTTTTCACATCCCAGTGCTTTTTAATTCATACTCTTGTCATAGTCCTAATCCCCTTCAGGGCTGACTGTATTTCAGTATAAAGTGAGTTTTTAGAAAATATTCCCAGGAATTAGTGCTCCCATCTCACCACTTGAGAAGATAGAGTTCTACTTCTAATTAAAGTCACAATCAAACATGGGCCAGCAGCTCTTATGAAGAACATCAACTAATGTCACCACATAAAATCCTGTTGTGGAAGGAGAATGGGACATAACAGAGCAGGAATAATCCTCAGAATATTTCAGAAGAGTGCCTTTCTCAGCTACGTCTCGTTAATAATCACATTTAAATTAAAGCATATTTCTTCACAGTTGGCAAATGGAATGCTGAAACTACTAGAAAGTGCAAGTACTCAGTAATGTAAAAACCTTCACTGTACTCTATGAACCTCATCACTCTTACTAAAACCAAACGTCTTTATAACTTATGAGTTACAACAGAACTTGTACTTGGTATGTGCTAGTAGCTGAATTAAAAAATAACACACAACAAGCAAAGGTTAACTGGAAGGAGTTGCTGACACCCAACTCCCAAAAATTCATACCATGAGATAACTGTGATGGACTCCACCAGGAATTCTAGTTCTTCAAGTAAGAGTAACTCCTTTTATCTCACACAGCATAGAAAATCTGCATTCATCTTTGCCTCACTTACAAGGAAAGTGTTCCCTCAAAACATAAAATAGCATAGGAAACTGGTAACACAAGAGGTGTTTGAAACCTCAAGGGGCTTTATGCTTTGCTAGCCTTTTCCACAAAAGCCTAAGCAACATCTATTGTGCAATAATATTTAATATTCAGGGGAAGCCGGATCTTCTTTAAAGTGTGATCAGAAAGGAGAGCCCTTCATAGGCTGTCACAGTATTCCTCATAACAAAGAAAGCTTTGTTTCATAAAAAAATATCTTGTACTATAACTTCCTAAGGAAACTACAGTTTTGGGATTTTTTAAACAAAGACGGGAATTTTCAAGTTGGAGGTTCCCTTTAAGTACTCTTCTAACATGAGTATGTTTAAGGATGCTCTATCAAGTTCATGCATGAAATGTCATCCAGCCGTTAGTATATTTCTATGCAAATACAGCTGTGAAAGCTAATGACTGAAATCTGCATTATTTTCACATTTCCAGCATATTATACAACTTCTCATTCTTTCCTGCTTTGTAACTCACATTAGCTTCTCATGTCAATAAAACAAAGCTCAGGTTATATTGCCTCCTGCTTAAATTATCTACAAACATCAAAAGCTGGACATTTGAATAAGCAATTTAATGTATACGTTTTTATTCAGTTCAGTATAGTGATTTTCTCCTGCTAGGAGTAAGAATTCTGCAAGATGACTGCAGAGAAACACACCATTCAGAATATGAATTGGAATATTCTTGCAACGCTTTTCAGTGAGGATCATGTGATATTAAGATTAGATCCTGCATATAATCAAATTTTGATGCTTGTACACACAGTCTGGTATCTCTTTCCCTTTATAAGGTTTGTATGCAAAAACACAGCAATCCAATATTTTGAACATACATCGTCTGCAGATATTACACAGTCCAAACTGATAGAAAAATAATGTTAATGAAAACAAGAAACTGTTTGGGGCACTGCAGCATACAGATTTTGCTAAATTCATCACAACTAGTTTTACTATTCTGAGGACAGAAAATGTTGCAAAACCAGTCTTTCCAGAACAGCTTGAGTAAACAGGGCTTATGTCCATCCCTAAATTCAATCTTAGTATATAGATAGACTCTTTGGGAGCTGTAAATATTTCTATAATCTTTCAAATTCTCTGATATGACACACACAGAATTTATTCCAAATGGCCTATATTTTCAAAATTTGCTCCCTTTTTATTTACCAGTACCTATAAGAGGTAATAAAGTAGAAAAGATAAGATAGGTGGGGAGACAACAGGGATTATATTACAAGCAAAAGGTGGCACTACTGAGAATATATCACAGTATTTAGTGAACGTAAATATAAAGCATACCTACAGTTTTTATCCAAAACACAAGAGAGAAGAGATCACAGAGCAGAGGACATCTGCATTTGGTTTAAGGGCTAAGCCAGAAGCAGCACAGTGCAGTAACTCAAGATGCTGCTTTAAATAGTAAACTGCTTGGGAAGTAAGCTAATAATGGTTTCGATAAATTTTCACCTATGAAAAGTGATTGATTAACACATTTCTTAATAGGTAAGGACAGTTCAGTAGACACCCTTACCTGCCTTGCCTCTGACCTGAAGGGACTGTCTATAAAACAACCTTTAAGAACGAGTCCAACCATTACTCCACCACTGCCAAGTCCACCACTAAACAATGTCCCTGAATGCCACGTCTGCATGTCTTTTAAATACCTGCAGAGATAGCAACTCAGCCACCTCCCCGGGCAGCCTGTTCCAATCCTTGACACCACTTTCAGTGCAATTTTTTTCCTTTTTTCCTATATCCGGTCTACACCTCCCCTGGCACAACCTGAGGCTATTGCCTCTTGTCCTATCACTTGTTACATAGGAGAACAGATTGGCCCCCCACCTCACTACGACCTCCTTTCAGGTAGTTGTAGAGAGCAAGAGGGTCCCCCTCAGCCTCCTTTTCTCTGAATTAAACAACTCCAGTTCTTTCAGCTGTTCCCCATAACACTTGTGCTCCAGACCCTTCACCAGCTTCATTGCCCTACTCTGGACCTGCTCCAGCACCAAAATGTCCCTCTTGTAGTGAGGGGCGCAGAACTGATCACAGGATTTGAGGTGCAGCCTCACCAGTGCCCAGTACAGGGGGATGATCACTGCCCTGGCCCTGCTAGCCACACTATGTCCGATACAAGCCAGGATACTGTTGGCCTTCTTGGCTGCCTGTGCACAAGCTGCTCACGTTCAGCTCCATTAGTCAGCACCCCCAGGTCCTTTTCCATCAGGCAGCTTTCCAGCCACTCTTCCCCAAGCCTGCAGCATTGTGTGGGATTGTTGTGCCCAAATTCAGGACCTGGCACTGAGCCTTGCTGAACCTTATACAATTGTCCACAGCCCATCGATTCAGCCTGTCCAGATCCCTCTGCAAAGCCTTCCTATCCTTCAGATGATCAACACTCCCACCCAACTTGGTGTCACCTACAAACTTACTGAGTGTGCATTCGATTCTCTCATCCAGATCATTGATAAAGATATTAAACAGAGCTGGCCCCGGTCCTGAGCTCTGGAGAACACCCCTTGTGACCAGCTGCCAACTGGATTTAACTCCATTCAATACCACCCTTCGGGCTTGGCCATCCAGCCAGTTTTTTACCCAGCAAACAGTACACCCATCCAAGCCATGAGCAGCCAGTTCTTCCAGGAGGATATTCTACAGTGGAAGGCCTAGTCAGTCTCCAAGGGTAAGGCAGTCACTAATCCCATAGTGCGATTACTAACAAGGACACCAATTATAATTTAACAAAGAGGAGAGAGAGCCATTTCATTATACTGAGACTTCTATATATACCTTCGGGATCAGGTACTCCCCACAGAGGCTTCTCACTAATTTTGCACACCATGTGTGACACAAATATCTCGATTTTCCATGGTCTTTCCCAAAGTCACTGAATTCCTTCCTGGCCACTATCACAGTTTTTTTTCTTTTTTTAAAAAAGCAATCTGTTCATCGATAAGAACAATGACAGTAACCATTCTTGCTCACACATCACGTTGTAAAATGGACTCAAAGAGAGGCTGCACCTAAAAAGGACTTGGGTGGATCTCAAAATACCTATATGCAGCTTTATAATCCAAGAAATCCCACAGAGTTATTGCTTACCCTGCAGGGCTGTCTCAGAACACGATCTCAAATACCATCTGTGCTCAGTGTGGAAGCTGCCAAAATCCCATCCACAGAAACTGTGGAGCGCAGAGCATTGTAACTCCCATTCTCCTTTGGAGCGAAGATTGAAAGATACTGCCATCTTTTTACTTTAACAGCCTGAAATTCTCACCTGAAGATAGGTTATGTGTAAACCTCCTTTCAAAAGGCAGGCTGAGAGAGATTTCTTTGAAAATCAACCAGCAAGACCAGACACCACAGTGATGTCTCCCATCTTTTATTGATAAAGAACTTGCTGGGGCCTTTGCCTGGCAAGTGAGATGCCTGGTTTTGGTTTCCCCATCTGGCTGAAGGACTCCAGACCCCCACTCTCTGTCTCCAGTTATAAAAATTCTTTTCTTCATCTAGATACACATAATTCCCTTGAGTCAAACCCCCCTGGAAAGGAATGCATGTGTGTCCTAGTCTCAGGCTCAATGTGTTATATTCCACTTGACTTCTTACTGATCACTTGCAAAGGTAGAAGCACAGCAGGTAACCAAGCTACTGCAGTGTAACATATTTGTTCCACTGAGAGCAAACTACTTAGAATTAACTCATGTTTACCAATTGTAAAGACACATACATGGGCAGTTACTGTAAATCAGCTGATTTGTGGGACACTTGTTATTCCTCAGTAATGTATTTAGGCATCTGTATTCCAGAGAGAAAAGTGTTGCTGATGTGGGAAGTAAGAAGTGTAAGTAACAATTAGACTTACTCTTAAATACCTCAAATAGCTCCAAGGTTATGTTTCCTCTGACAAAATATTCCCAGTGAGCATACTTGCTGCTCTTATAGCACATTACGTGTTTTAGCTTGTTTGGGGGGTTGGTTTTTTACACCTCCAGATTTTAAGACAATTGGAATTGAAAAAAAAAATAGTATTTACATATTAATGCCTCGCTTTAATTGTTCTGCATTTTGGGTTTCATTTAGTTGTGGTCCTTGCTGAAATAGAAAGATCAATATAAACTCCATGCTTAGGAGGGCTAAGAAGAAAATTTCCTCTGTGTTAAAAATACCTCTAAAATGGAAGCTATGTATTTGGGATGCTATTTTACGAACATTAGTGGAAGACTGACAGTAATCAGTACTGCTGAGCAGTTTATTTACTTGGACAGAAGCATGGATTTCAATACATAAGTTTCATCTTTTAAGTTTAGAAGTTTTGGTACTAGTGATATAATTTACCAAGTTATCTCTAGGCAATTAAAATATAGTCTATAGTTTAACCTTTGGATGATGTATAAATACACATAAGACACTCCTCCAAGGCAATTTGACTGCCAATCTGGAAAATGCTAATGTTGTAGTCAATAAGTCAACAGTCTGGAATGTTAAATCATGAAATCAGAAAGAAATTTAGTTCACATTCAACCCAAATACAAAGATCATAAGGATTTCCAATTTTCTGCGTGGGACAGTAAATTTCAAAGATGACTGTATGCTGCCCCAATAATCACAATCTTGCACAGCATGTTCAGGTATTGTTGGAGAGATTAAGAACACAAAACCAGAGCAGAACAGCTCAGCATCAGATAATCACAAGCAATTCTATGTCAGCAACAGACAGCTGGAGACATATGCCAGCAATATTGCAAAAGCGGTAAAATGGAGATTTCGTGACAGCAAGGACGTGGGATTCATACATTAAGCTAAAACTCAACCCAAAACACTGAAATTGTTGTTCACAAGTAACAGCTCTCTGTCACAGTGTTCAGAATGTCTACCATTTGGCATAAAAATATTTAAAGCTAAAATTAAGCAGAAAGAAGGTCTTTTTTTTTTCTCCCTTTAATATTTTGCATGTTGAACATATGTATGATTTCAGCGTTATAAATAATTTGGACGAAGAGATCAGAATATTTTTTTCCTAAATCAGCTGGAAGGGCTGTCCAGTTCTGTCCTGAACTAATGATCGGAAAAAATTTTGTGTGAAAAAGCAGTTAGATGGAATTTTATCTGCAAATATTGGTTTAAAGATTTTTGCTTCAAAACACAGTTTAAAAGAAAATGAACAACGCTGTTTGCTTTCAGTTGACATACCTTGAGTCATTCTGTTATGCCCTTTTCCCTTGAGTTTTAAGTGTCCATCAACTATTTATACTTCTCTGATACACATTCACATATATCCCCACTTTTCTCTTCCACTTTTCAACATTAAACATCTACTGCTAAGATGTAAGTCCAAGAAAAAAGGCTGAAAAAATCCTATTATATTTATTGTTGAGAAGCAGAAGAGAGAACAGGGAAAAAGACTTGTGAAGCAAAAAATAATCTACCTTTCCACTGCTTTCTCCCACAGCCTCCTTTATAGTCACCCTCAAAACATTTCCTTCCTTTTTAATGTAGCTGACCATGTAAAATCAGGATAAAAAAATGCAAGGAACTGAACTTGAAAAAGAACAGATTTCCTATTTTCACAAACATTTCTCGGAAAACCCTCTGTATGTTGGATTATCTATAAAAATGGAAAATAGCTTGAAAATATTCACAAGAAAATAAAACGTCTTCTGGTGAGTTTATTTCCCCTGCATATGAAGAGCAGTTTCAAAGCAATGTTTTATAGAAGTGGTTAGGCCCGACCGGTTTCTGATTTTATTGCTGAGGCTCTGCCTTTGTATCTCAACTGTTTTTTTCCTGGGATCTTGCCATGATAAAGATTCCTGAAGCTGCGACTCTCAGGGAGGGTAATGGAGACAACTGACTTGCAAAGAAACTAAGGCCCAGGCCCCCAAGGTCTTTGTATTTTAGGACTCAGAGCTTGACACAGATTGAAGAACAATGTAATACTTGAGGTGCAGATGAAAGATTTTGAGAAACCAATGCAATAAGAGGCGTCAGCAGGGAACAGCAGATTGATTTCAACAGCAAAGGCCAAAAAGTTCTGAAAAGAACAAAAAATGTAGCGTTGAGTAAAAAGACATGAAGAAGAAAAGATGGAAAGGATACTGAGAGCTTGCAGGCCTAAACTTCCACATGCTAAAACTTGAGCTGCTTGTTGAAGCTTATCTTTTAGGTCAGTGGAGGGCAAGTGCCCCCAGCAGAGAGATTCGCCGTCAGTTTAGGGATAGGAAGAACCATTCTTTTGTGAACCGATTATTGATTCCTCAATAGGTAGGCGAGACACCTAGTATTGGTGTGCCTTCAGACAGGATGAACTTTAGCGTACGGATTTTAACCTATGCAATCATTTTACAATGATGGTGGTAAAATATTGGCACAGGTTGCCCAGAAAGGCGGTGGGTGCACCATCCCTGGAGACATTCAAGGCCAGGCTGGATGTGGTTCTGAGCAATCTGGTCTAGTTGAAGATGTCACTGCTCATTGCAGGGAGGTTGGACTAGATGACCTTTGCAGGTCCCTTCCAACCCAAATTATTCTACAATTCTCCTTCCCTGCCCCCCCCCCCCCCCCCCCAATTAATACCTTAAATAATACGGTACCTTTTTTAAACAGAGGAGTACACAATCTCTTGTTTTGGGATGTAGTGAACCCCTCACATTGAACCACAAACTATCTGAATGGAGAGGCACAAAGCCTCTCTACCTAGCCCTGAGAGGCTCACAGCAATACAAAGATGATATTCTAGCAGCACACAGCCCATGCAGCACCCATCTGCTGTCTCAGAGGGATGTGGCTGAGCAAATCCTACATCTGATGATGAAAGTCTGTTTTAACTCATGTTTGGGGTCACTACCATGCAAAATACATTACAGTCAGCCTCCATGCTTCTCTCATCTCCAGCTGCAAGCCAGCCCATCAGATCAGCACTGCTGGAGAACACTAAAGCCAGCTTGTAGTCTCACCTTACCCAGGCTAGAATGCTGACTGCTGCAAAAAACATGAATCGGGAGTAAAACAGAGCATTGAATACATTAATCAAAATGATCACCGTTGCAAGATCTGCTAAGAACAAAGAAAACAAATTCAAGGAAAGTTAACATGAGAAACCATTTGCAAGGCTCCATGAGTCAGCTAATGAAATATCTGTCAGTTGTAGACACGAACCTTTTGTGCTTTTGCACAATTTAAATATAAAGTAATTTGCATTCAGGAATCCAGCTCTCCCTGAAAAAGATTAACAATAGGATTCGCTTTCTTTCCACAACCTTTTTTCTCCCTCCCTTCCCCCAGGGGTGGCTCTGATAAGGTCACCTTATTAATGCAGATCTCTGTTTTTCAGAAAGCAGCGAGGAGTTTAACTGTTTCACTGTGAAATGATCTATGAGATGAGAACAGTCCATTTTTTATCCGTGATTGATCATTTCAGCATGTATAACAGTAAATCCTAAGGGACACCACTCAAATCTCTGCTTCAGAATGACCTAGAGTCTCAACACTAAAAAGTGTTGCGTGCCACTACAGAATCCTTCATCCGTTTTTTTTTTTTCCTTAGCATTTCCACAAAACATAATAAAGTTCTCTGTAGAAAGAAATATATAAATGGGCAAAAAGTTTAAAAGCTGAGAGCTGGTGCAGCTACAAAGGAGTTGAGGCATCAGGCGGTTAATACCCCTTCTCCAGACACAAAGCAGGAGCAGGTCTGTGATCTCAATTCAGGTGTCACAGCTTCTCATTTCCTTCCCTGGCCACCAGACACTTGTTGCCCTGCTCTTAATAGCCTCAGATAGGAACTACCTAGCACCAAAATCAGAGACTCTGGTTCTTATATGATGAGTTGAAAATGAAGCTATTCCCCCCCACACCTTTTACTTTCTTTTTAGTTGTTTACTGTGTATAAACTTTATCCCAACTCCATTGTCAGGTTATTCTTCTCTATTCTATGCACTTTCAGACAACTGATCTTCGTAGTTTGGTTGATACGTTGGAGGGAAAGAATGCCATCCAGAGGGAGCTTGACACGCTTGTAAGGTGGGCTGATGCCAAAACCTGATGAAGTTTAACCATGCCAAATGCAAGGTCCTACGCTTGGGTCAGAGCAATCCCAGGCACAGCTACAGGTTGGGCAGGGAAGAGATTCAGAGCAGCCCTTCCCAGAAGGACTTAGGGGTGTTGGGTGATGAGAAAATGAACTTGAGCCAGCAGTGTGCACTTGCAGCCCAGAAAGCCAACCATATCCTGGGCTGCATAGAGAGGAGCGTGACCAGCAGGTCGAGGGAGGTGATCCTATCCCTCTAACTCTGCTCTTGTGAGACCTCACTTGGAGTATTGTGTGCAGTTCTGGTGTCCTCAACATAAAAAAGACATGGAACTGTTGGAACAAGTCCAAAGGAGAGCCACGAGGATGATCAGGGGACTGAAACACCTTCCGCATGAAGATGGGCTGAGAAAGTTGGGGCTGTTCAGCCTGGAGAAGAGAAGGCTGCATGGAGACCTCAGAGCAGCCTTCCAGTATCTGAAGGGGGCCCATAGGGATGCTGGGGAGGGACTCTTCATGAGGGACTGTAGTGAGAGGAGAAGGGGTAAAGGGTTCAAACTTCAACAGGGGAAGTTTAGATTGGATGTGAGGAAGAAATTCTTTACTGTAAGGGGGGTGAGGCACTGGAATGGGTTGCCCAGGGAAGTTGTGAATGGCAGTGTTCAAGGCAGGTTGGACATAGCCTTGGGTGGCATGGTTTAGTGGGAGGTGTCCCTGCCCCTGGCAGGGGGGTTGGAACTGAATGATCTTAAGGTCCTTTCCAACCTTAACTGTTCTATGATTCTATGATTCGTTTTGCTTTTTTGGGGTGACTTTTTGCTCACATGTACAGAGTCCTTAAATAAATCATTATGAATATAAATAGCAGTGGCTGGATTACAGAGGCTTCTGGAACACTTGTGATAGTAAATTAGCAGGCAAGCAAACCTACAGCTGCCAGCAGCTGATGTAATATTTTATAGTATTGTTTTCTAGATTGCATAAGGGTGAATTTTTGTCCTTTGAGCTTCATTCCATTTCTTTCAGTCTGTCAAACAGTTCAACAATCTGATGCTCACACAAAGTTCACCAAGGAACATGTGGTGGAATTTACAGGCAAAAGTTCTCCGTGGTTATAAATTCCCAATATCATATACACAAAGCAGGGGAAATAGAAGCTGAGACACAAGTAGTTGGAATTTGGGAAAAAAACCTCAGGGACATTTGTCTGCTCTCAAGAGTATTTCTAAACAGATGGGCATTGTATCCGCAGAAAGAGGTACCCCATCAAGAGACATTTGGCAGAAGTTTCTCCCCTTTTTCTTGCTATCCTTTCTTTCTAAATACTAAATTCAAACAGACTGCTGTAATAGTGCAATCTTTAAATTCCTGTAATCAGCTGATGGAGCAACATTGATTATGGAGACTTTGTATGGGCCACACACAACTTTACATCCCTTTATAAAATGCTGACACATTCCCTATCTAAAAAGGGATTTCAATTATAGAGGATGATCCTGCAAATGCCTACTATTGAATGTAGCATTTGCTATCATGAGTAAGCTCACTGAAGCTACCAGAAACTCACATGGCTGGCACAAAAAGCTCTGATTCACATATATGACTAAAAAGATATCCAGGCCACAACATTTTCCATCTGACTTTGCATTTACAGACTGAGATTTAGAGGGTTGATGCTTTCAGACTTGAGAAACAGTAAACTGGCTGTGAGACAATGCAGGTAAGAAATGCAAGAACAGGTAGTGGTTCCCCTCAGAAATAAGCTTAAAGAAGGAAAAGAAAATTTGGAAAGCTGTATCAGGAAGGCATCAGGTACTTACATTATGATGATGATGATGATAGAGTGTACAAAGCAAAAGGGATACAGGAGATAATAGCAGAGATTTACTGAAGATAAGATTTGGATTATGTGAGACTTAAGACAGCAGGGACAGAAGGGTCAGCACTAAGACAGATAAGGCAGGGAAGCAATAAAAGGATTCAAAGAGCAAAAGGTTTAGATGTGAGCAGGAGAAGTGATTCTTAGCCTATCTGTTGCGCTTTGGTAGTAGCTGTTGGTCCCAAGCCAGGATACAGAAAGCAATGTCCCCCCAGAAAGTCACATATAACTCTCTGATTACAGAAAAGACAGTCTGCTAGACTGGTTTCTGATCCATGTGCCTATTTCACCAAGTGTGTGGCAAGTCATGCAATGAAGTAACCTTACAAGTACCATCTGTAAGGAGCTCAAGTAGTGAGCACCCCAAGATCATATGCCCTTGAACAGAAAGGAATAAGATATTCCCTGGTGTAACATGCAACTGTCTTTCACTTGTCTCATTTTTAGAGACCAATTTTAGTCTTTGAGAGAAATGAGTGGCACATGTGCTAGGTATTTAGCCTAAGGTGTGCTATTTCATTAATTGAATGTTAGTTACCAAAATCTCATAGTTTCAGAAAGCACACTATAATAAATTATTTGCAGGGCATCACTGATGGATACATAAAATCCAATGAAAGCAACAACTGTCATTCAGCAATAGCATGGCCTGAATATTTATTACCTTTTATTTACATTATGTCCGTTCTATTTTATGGACAGGTAAGAATTCTATGACACATTAAAATATCATTTCCAGTGATAAACATCCACAACATAAAAATCAATCTCTCTTCATCCCCACCCAAAACAAAGCAATCTTCTCTCCACCTGTGCTCCATATTAGTAAAGACCTGAGTTTAGAGAGAGTTCTTGCTGCAGTCTCTGAGTATTATCTGACTCATATTCTCCTACATGCAATAAAAATCTTCGTCAAAAGTCATCACTACCATGAAACGATCCAGGGGCAGAATAAAGCAAGAAAACAAGATCATTGTAACAATGATGAGCTTTAGTGCAGAGCATTATAAGGTCAAATTTCTGGTTGCTATAGTCTGGGTGACTATTTTTACAGCACAGTGTAACTGAGAAAGAGTCTGCTGACTATTCTAAGGTTTCTGTTAAGGCTCTTGCTATGCCAGTGTGAACAAGAGCCTTTCCAAAAGCACATTTGAGCTGCCCTCACCTTAGTTTTCCAGAATAAATTACTGCCTGAATACTTCCCATAGCATGCTATGTAAACATGAGCTACATTGGTCAGAAAATCTTATATTTCCCAAAGTGATTCTTTTTCCTTTTTAAAGGCTGTTAGTACATTACCGAGAGATACGAGTCTCTGGTGTTACAGAGCACAATGCACAACAGCTTTAGGTGAAACACCAAACAGAAGTATGGCTAACAAAGATGAAAAACAAGAGAGAAAAATATTTTTAAATTACTGAAAAATACAACTTGAAGCCATAAAGATGCCCCTATTAAGAGGAGAAATATACACTTGCGTTTGAAATTTTTTTGAAGAGTAAACTAAATAAAAGAAGAAAGGATTAAATGAGATTTTAAGTTGTTTCAAGACAGTTGCAGCAATGCAAGCTAAAGGGTTTTTACTATTCACTTCTTTGCAGCAACATGAACTTGCATAAATATGGGGATGCTGGGTACAAACCCAGGGGTGGCAGTAAGTCAAAATACAACTAGACATAGAACATAGAATGGTTTGGGTTGGAAGGGACCTTAAAGCTCATTCAGTTTAAAACCCCTGCCACGGGCAGGGACCCCTTCCACTAGACAAGGTTGCTCCAAGCCCTATCCAGCCTGGCCTTGAACACTGCCAGGAATGGGGCAGCCACAGGTTCTCTGGGCAACCTGTTTGGAATGCTCACAGCAAGCTTTTACTACTGCAACACTACTGCAGAAACAAGGGAGGTGGAATAGTTGCACTTCTTGTAATATAATACATAATTTAGTTCATATTTCTATCATTGGGGTGGGTTTTGGTTTTGTTTGCAATTTGCATGCAATATCCTGAGTTGAGCCTGGGTTTCATTGAAGTAAATGGACTAATTTTTTAATGGCCTTCACCTGCTGCTTATATACTGGTCTCTTAGGTCTGTAAGGGATTTGGGGGTACAGGATAAAAATAAAAACAAACCAAATCAAAAGAACAAGCCTAACTGGATTAAAATAAATAATCCTATGACACTGTCTTCAGTTATTGACAACTTCTTGAACTATTACTTCTGAATTTAAACTGACAGGCCCCCATGTGATGCACTAAAGCAGTTTAAAGCTAATACAATAACTTAAGGTCTCAAGCACTAAAGCAGTTTAAAGCTAATGCAGTAACTTAAGGGCTCAACTCCCTCCTTAACATAAAACTATAGTGGCTTGATTCATTGAAACTTGGGCAATTAGTAATGATGCATTTGCTGACAGGTCTTAAGCGGCAACAATCACAAACACTGTACACATGCTACTAGATTTATTTGTCAAAGTGCATGCTTTTTAAATCTGAGTAAAAATGGATTTTGTAAACTGATTGAGATTAATTAAAGTTATAACTCAGGGCAGGAAAAAAAATGACTCACCGCACATTTATTTTCAGGTCATTTTTCACTGGGCAGTTTGCAGGTCTAATGAGCAGAAGCTACTGACAGAGAAACATAGAATCATAGAATAGTTAGGGTTGGAAAGGACCTTAAGATCATCTAGTTCCAGCCCCCCTGCCGTGGGCAGGGACATAGCATGCAAACATTCCTGCTTTCACATCAGGGAGAGAGGGATTTTTGCCCCACCATAATTTTTCTTTACTTTGGTTGTCTGATGTACATTTTTGGGGAGAAGCTGATCTTACCTACTTTAGGAAAGAGCAAGTTGCCTTCTGGAAGGTCTGAGAAAATACTCTCTGTATGAAATTTCTCAGAAGTCAGAAGGCAAATATAGAAGAGCTGAAAATATATATTTGTAACCTTCCATATTTGCTCACATTTTTTAAACGCTTGAGTCTGTAAGCACCAGAGAAGGAAAAAAGTGATGTAAACTATATAGATGTCACCAAGGGCTCCAGGCTGCAATGACCCAGTGCAAGCCTATGGCTTTATTTAGTTCCCCAGAAGGTTTTTTGTACAACTGAAGTTTTCATTGTAATTTAAAACAAAAAAACCCAAACCCAACATATTTGTGTTTCAAATGACTCAATTGTTGTAAATTGGCACCCCAGGAAGAGACTGAAATGACACCCATTTACCCCACAGAGATCTGTCCTATGTCATTACTTCAACATAACACTCTGTAGCTGGTGAACATCGGGCAGGATCCAGCCCTTGAACACCTTCCTCAATCTACTGCTTCTCCCCTGGAGAAGATGGGGAACAGCTCCCACACAGCACACACCTTTCACACAGGTGGTCAAGATCCCTCAGCCGCTGAAGCAATGGTGCCACAATAGCTTATAGCAGCCCCAACCTGATGTTTTCTTGCAAGCAAAAGCAGACATTTCTGCCCTTCCTGGAAGCAGTATTTTCTGTGGGACAGACCAGGGAAGGTCAGGGAGGCAACTCAGGGTAAGAGGATGGAATGGGGACAGGGTAGATGGGGGTGGAAAGCGACTACCAAACAAGAAAGAATGTGACTTATTATCCAGTGTGAAAACAAGCAGGGATACTAGGGCTTCACATAATACTGCAAAACATCAACATTTGAATAGTGCCTAGACCTAAGGACAAAATATATTTTGCTAAAATATTGGCAAAAAAATTGATGTCAAATGGGCAGCTAGGAACAGTGTAAAAGGACTGCTTTTAAAATGTGATGTTATCCCCAAACTTCCTCCAAGTATTTTTATTCAGTTGTTTCAAAGAGCTCGTTAACAGACAGAGTTCTCAAAGCCTGTACCATTGCCATCCACGTCACCACCCCTGCTCAAAGCAGCAAGTCCTCAAAGGCAACACAACATTCGAACAACAGAAACAAATGGAAAGTGAAAAGAAAGTTCAAGTCAGAGCTGCTGTTCATGCTCAGTTATTCTGGTACTGCTCTCCTGGGAACACTCTGCTCCCTGCCAGCATCTGCAGAAAGAAACTCTTACTGCCTTCCAGCCAGGCCAAAAAGGATAATCTATCTCAGTGCCTGTGAAAAATCACACAATCCTTTTGCATCAGGATTAATATCCAGTGCCACACTAGTCTGATACAAACAGGATGAATTCTGACACTTCTTGTTATAAAGGTCACATGAGGAAACAATCTCTGCAGTCCCCAAACCAGAACCCACAAGTGACAAATACCCATTGCCCACACTACATGCATTAAAGAGGCAATCTTCATCATCATCATTTTTATTTATTCTTGGCAACAATTTTCACCTGGCAAGCTTAGAGCTTGCATCTGGGTAGGGTTTTTTTCCAGCTAGAGCAATAGTTTAATCAGAGTAAACCTAACGGCAGCATCTCTCCTTTACTATGCAGTTCAGCTGCTGACTGTCCCCCTGCAGAGATACCTGTTGTGATTCTTGCAGAAGAAAAATGACCCATTTTCAGGTACCCACAAAGAAGCATTACAAAATAAACCAAACTGCTGCCTGCAGTTCATCACAAGTTACAGAAACCTCATCACCTGCAGAAAATGTGTCATTACATATATGAGATAGATCATAACTGAAGCTTGAAGGCTCAACAGTCATAAATTCAGGCACAATCAGTAAGGAAATGTGTTTTTCCTTGTTCATTTTTGGCCAACAGTATGTGAAGAGCAGTTTGAAAAGCCGACGAAGCAAGTAGGCTTGGAACAACTACAGCACATTCAAATGACATAAGGATGGGATCAGGTCTTGTTATGCATTCATCTTACTCTACCTTGTTAAAATCTAATCCAACTTGCAGCATTTTCAAGACCTGGAGCAGGCCCAGAAGTGCAAATCAAGCTTTTTTAGATGGCACAGAGCAGGCAGGTCCTGCCATTTGGGATTATTAAAAGATCCTATTTTACATCTTAACCCTGCAGGCAGAAACAAGTCTGCAAGTCACCTTACATGAAGAAGTGGAGGAAGGCGTTACATCATTAAAAGCTAGGCTAGTATTTCTAAGTGTAGACACACATTAACTAATTGAATCACTATCTTCTTATCTTGAGAAGCCAAGCTGCTCTTACTCCCGATTAAATTGCAAATGTTCACCATCTTTGCAATAGTAATCTAAATTTGAAGTTGGGGACTAACCTTTCTCTAGGCTTTAACTGCTCCCTCTGCTCTCCAGGCTTGCAAACAGATGGTATTACTCTGATTGCTCGGATTGCTGAACCCAGAATATCTATCCATACTGGTATTTTGCCATTCTTTATCACCTTCAGCTTCGATGTTTCATAATTTTTCATAACAGTTCAATATTTCATAAACAATGTACCTTAGGAAATAATAGGTATACATACATCTTACTGATACTGTGGACATCAGCTTACTAACAGCATTTCATAGAGACTAAACAATTCATAATAAATGACAGAATTAGGCAATAAGTTATCCAGACTGAGTATCCTGTTCCTCCCCCTTCATCATTTTCAGGGACTCTGTCACTGGTATCAAGCTGAAAACTCTACAGAAATATTGCAGGACAGGATTGAAATTCAGACTGAGCATGACAAATTGGAGAGAGCCTGATGAAAAAACGGTGACAGATCAATAAGGACAAGCTTATACATAAGGAATAACGAACTGAACAAATACAGGCTAGAAAACTTGAGAGAGAGATTTTGTAAGAAAAACTGTGGCATATTTTAAATCAGAATCTCAACACAAGTCAACAGCATCAAACTTTACAAATGAGTCAAATATCAAACATGGGATTTCATCTGCTCACTCCGTTCAGTTTTTATAAGGCCTTGCTTAGAGCAGTGAAGAAAGTATTCTGCAGGGAATGTGGGGGAGAGCAAGGATGTTTACAGTGAAGCACAATGTAATGGCTGGAAGGAGTGAGGTGGTTTGGTCTCAATAAAACCAAACTTCAGATATTTAGGAGTCTGTTGCAAAAAAAAGCACAAGGAATTATTTATTCCTGATAGTGATGAGGGTAGAAGCAATGGACTTCTTGTTTCAGCAAGGTCAATTTAGTTTAGACATCAGTAGACCACTTCTTGCTACAAATGATGGGGAATCTCTGTCCCTCAGGTTTAGAGAAATGTCTCTCAAGCATGGTACCAGTTTCCTGGCTTGGGTTGAGTATTGGTCCAGATGGTGACTGCAGGAATCTCCTGGGACAACTGTCAAAGACTCTGTGGCATGATCAGTGTTTAGGTACTAATGTAAGGGTACTAACATAAAGGAAGTAATTTACAGTAAACAGTCACACTTTTCTAGTCCTGAAAGACCCCAGAATTGCACTGTATAATCCTGAGTGCATTAGAACCCAGGCACCTGGCATTTTAGGGGAGACCAGAAGACTGACAGCGAGATTTATTTCCCTGTAGCAAATCCAAATACATCCCTGTGCTGTGTGGCCATAAACGTCCTGAAGTGTGAGAGAATACTGTCACATAACCATCAGGCAGAGAAGTCAAATAGCCTCCTTTGGATACAACTCGCCTATACAGGCAGTGGAGTTAAAGACAACATAGAAATGTGGTTGAACCAGTCATGGGCTAGGAAGGCATCAAGCTGTCTTCATGGGCTTGCTCCCATGGGTAGGCTAGGAAGCACAGAAGTAGCTTATATGGAAGAAGTTACTACAGCAGGATTAAATAGCAGGAATATAAGCATTTGTACTGAAACAACAAACTGATGGCAGGTGTGTGAAATACTTCTGTTATTTAGTCAACAACGTTCCAATTCAATACATTTGCTGTGAAGGAGGGAGAGGAAAGCTGGAAATAACAAAATGATAAAAGAAAAAGGATCTTTTTAAATGTTCTTTGTGACCCGTATTTTTAAGCATTTATTCACATTGACTTTTTATAGGAAAGAAATACATATAATTTGCACTTTGGGATAAGTTGAGGTGTCCATGCAATTTCATGGATGGCAGAATACCAATTTTGCTTAAATGATAGAGTCCCACCACATGTCTCTTATTTAAATGACCTGAAAATAAGAGATATGAAGGCATACATAAGAACAGAAAATGAACCTAAATATATAAAACTAGTGCATTCTTTGATATTTCCAGGTGTATGTTTCCCTGTAAGCACCAAGTCCACTCTTGGAGATTGTTATCTCTCACATTAGCCCTCTTCAGAGCAGTCACACTCATCACAAGCAACACAGAGTTCTGCTGGGTAAAAAACCTGACTCACTAAGAAAGCCAGAAGAGCGGAAGTTTTGTTCAGAAGAAACACACTGTAATTTGTTGGAAGAGCAATATAGCCCTTCTGTGGGATCTACAATAAAAGCAGCAAAATGTGGATAGCATTCAGGATTCCCATAGTATTTGAAACGTTGGCATTGCAAGTATTTTGTTTCCAAGTGAGACCAAACGAATAAAAAATAAAATCAAAATGTTGAGGTGTCCTGAGGACAATAATAGATCTTGTTTCAAAAAAAAAAAAAAAAAAAAAAAAAACACAACCAAAACATTTAGGGTTTATATCATCAAAAAATAATTACACGTGTAATTCCATGTTTTGTCTCAAATTCATCAAGTCAACTGCTGTTTCATCTACTTTAACTCCTTTTCCCCTGTCCACTAGCTTTGGTTTTTATACAGTTTCCTCCAAACCCTGCTACTTCCTCCCTTGCTGTTCCTGACCCTTTTTCTGTTCCTCAGAGGAAAAGATGCTAGTAAGTTTAAATATCTGTCCCTTCTATCTGTCTTAGTAACTACCATGAAAGCAACTGTCCATCTGAAAGCCTCCAAAATCAATGTTCATGGCTTCGGTTTTGCCTACTTACTGTGTCCTCTAAGCTTTTACTCTTAGCACTTCTGTCAAAATAAAGCCTCTCTGGGTTATTAGGCAACTTCTGACTTCTGACTGAAGTTTTTTGACATCAAAATCAAGCTGGAAAGTTTGTTTCCCAAAAAACAGCGCCCTATATGCTGTTTTCACCCAGGAGGTCAACTGTCTTCCTGGCCATTTAGACCCCATGCGCAACTGTCAATCAACTACTTGCATGCTCTTAATCTGAACATGAAACTCTATCCATACACTCTTCATGCAAATAACTTCTTAAAAATACTTTTCTAAGAAAGTACATCAATATTAGTCCCCAGAAATACATGATGGAGACAAACATCTTTTAAAAATTCAGAGTGAGTGAAGTTTAACCTCTTCTGCTTAGAGGTTTAATCACATCAAGGTCTCTGGCATTGTGTCCTTATTTATTTATTATTCCCAGGCACGATCTATTCCTGTTTCCACTCACCTCACTGGGAGCTGGGTGGGTTATAAGAACTTAACTTCTATTAAGAAGAAAGCAAATGTTCACTTAGCATCAACTGAACTAGCAGAGTGTGTATGTGATCCCTAATATTTTCAATAGGTATCTTGTTCTGTCTATGCAGAGATCATTCGGTAGTGTGGCAAGTGGAATCCCATCTCAAATTTGCTCATTTCATACATGATACTTTTCTGGATGACAAGGAGACCAACCCTGTGCAAGGCCTGACTCAGGACAGGTATGGCACAGGAGACTCTGCTTTGCACCCCGACCAGGAGGCTGCATGATAAATGCAGCTTGCAGATAAATGATTCAGTGGTTCATTTTTCCTGCACATTCTTTATTCACTCTAGAGGTGTTTAATAAAAGCTTTACAGTAGCACTTTTATTTCACCTAATTCTTTTTAATTTTCCTTCACTTTAATTAGCTCCATTTAATTCACACAAAAATAAAGTATTGGGTTTGTGCTTTCCTTTGGGCCAAGTCATAGCACTTCCAGGAATTGTTAAGGTACACATGGGTTCAGCAGTGTAAACTTACTTGTAATATTAAAAGGACTATTTAACAAGAGCAGTAACTGTTTTCCTTTCCAGATTTGTCACAGTTCAAATGCTGAAAGCAAGTAAATACTACATTTCATTACAGGCCTATTATTCTGACATTTGTTCAAATAATGTGCTTTGTTTTGCATGACCTTAAGAAAAACAAATGCCTTACTTCAGAGCAGAATACCTCCCTTTGACTTTTAAAGAGCAGGAGATTACAACATGGTTCAGTACTAAGACATCCTTGCGCAACACTACTGCAGTTAGTTTTCCTGGGTTTGGGGGTCTTTTGGAGACTTCTTAGTTTCTTATAACTATGTTAACTCTAGAAGCTGAAAAATAGTCACTCTGGTGTTAAGAAATGAATGGTAAGGTTTTCAAGTTTCATTCCACTTACTAAAACAAATGAATGCATTTGGTAGAGCTTCCTCAACAATGCCACAGGGTGTTTCTGCAGCACTGAAATACCTGTCCAGTCCTGGAATGGATAAATTTTAGATGTCTAAACATGTAGATGAGTAATTGAGAGAACTAGAACAATAGAAATGCTCTGCTGGACACTGCACAATGGGCGCAGAAGAAATTTCCCCTTCACCTTCTCTAATTGCTCTGAGGGAAAAAAAAAAGCTGGCATTGAATGTTCACATGTAACTGGGAAATCATATTCCATGGGTATGAATCCCTATTTCTCTGCATTTCTTTTCCCAAATTTCTTGGTAAAAGGGTAGTATGCCTTGACTTTGTCCCTGTTGCTGAATACACTAATGGTGGTTCTTGCAGAAAGCCACAATTCTGCAGTAATACTCCCTCCCCCCAAGTCAGCATGTCCTCTTTAAAACAAACCAGATGAAGCAGCCTACAACCCTAGTGAATCGCTTAGTCATATTGAAGCACTACAAACCCACCCAACAGTAACATCCATCACGTTATAAATATCCCATTCCCATTCTCTAGCAGATGGAGCACAGCACTTGCTTCACTAATCAGCAGAATATAATTCACCTAAACTCTTGAACCAAATACATGCTTGCAAGAGGAAATTACTCAAATTCACCTAGTGGTTTTTTTTCCCTGAAGAAATACAAACCACAGAGGGAAGCTTTTGCTGACAAAAGCTCAAAGGAAAATATTGAAAATTAGTGAAACCCAATAAACAGAAAGCCCCATATGTTGTGGGGAAAACAAAGAAGAAGCTGTCGTGCTTACTGATTTATCAAAATACAGACTTAATTTACTTCAAGCATTGCGGTATTTTCTGTATTTTAAACAGCACACAGAAAGTACTGTTAGGCAGATTTTTTAACTATTTAAGAGTGAAAGTTTTCCTTCTAAAAACTGATAGGCTTTTTCTTGCACCAGGCATTAGTAAAGGAGCTGTAGTTCACACTAAAATATTCATTTGTATTTCCTGGCTGCTCACTGTATGCAGCAAGCAAAGGTGGGGAGCAAGAAAGGAAAGTGGGGAAATGTTGTGAATAAATTCAAAAAACCCAATCCATCAGTGTTGTGGATTTGGAAACAAAATGAAAGGTTCAAACCCTGAAAACAGACTGCAAATCTCAAAAAAAGTTTTCATGTGGAAGCTCCTTCCTGTTTCACCCCAATTTTCATTTTTTCAATGCTAGAGTTTGGTTGAAAAGCGCAGTAAGTTTTGTTCTTTCTTCCCTGGATTCTCACATTTCTGTCCCATCGATGGGCACTCTCAGATATTCAAGAGAGTAACTGAGCATCTTAGTTGTTCTCACCACAATCAGCATCTGGTATTTCAAAATCTCATGACTCAGGTTTTGTGACCCCTGTGCACAGGGAAGTCATCTAATAGCGATAATTGAAACAGAAGTTTCTACCCTACTTCACATACAGACAGATCAAGAAGGCTGCACCCTACAGGTATTGTTCAGTATTTCAGTATTATCTGTCTACCTTGTATCTGCTGAGACAAACAAATTCCTAGTAAAAATCATGAACTCTAAGAGCATCAAGAATTCCTGCTAGCAGAACATTCCTAGAAGCACAGAGATTGTGTTTGACCTTGAAAGGGAGCTATTGAGAGCAAAATCATATAAAATTCACAAATTGGGAAAGGGCCTGATTTGATTAAGCCATACATCTGAGTAACTAGAGACTTTACAAAATCAGCGTTGCAATATGTATGCATGTAAGGGCTCAGTGAAAGCCTGCAGGATGTGATACTTGGGGAGTGAAGGCAATTCCACCTAGAGGTGTGCTCAAGGCCAATTTACAGTGCTGTGTAAAGGTCATATTTTATTTAACTGAAAATACGGTACAAAAAGAGTTACCTTACCTTATCCAAGGAGCTTCTGAGCAATGATTTATCTGTTTCTCCTTCAGTATTCCAATGAAAATGCCATTCTACCTTTTGGCTTATTATCTTACTGCAACTAAGGAATGAGACTGGGAAATGAAACTGGTGCACGTGCGTTTACCCCCTTTACCTCTTTGTAAAAGTAGCATGGAACATTGCCTTGCCTATTTGACTTACAATTTCTGTAACAATGGAGTTGCTGTGTTATCCTGCTTATCTAATCTTTATACAATAATTAAAAGAACCCCAAACAAACAAACAAACCAAACCCTAATCTGATGCTTAAAAAACCCAGTTATTCACGGACAGACAATCAGGCAAATGTGAACCATGGGAAACCTTTAAATTTTGAAATGAGAGCGAGCTGAATCCTGCTTCAGGCAGACTGCAGCTGGCTGCCACCTTGCAAATACTGGTGGAATAAACTGCCACCCAACTGGAAATGGCTCTGAAAGAGCTGGAGACACCGAGAGAGAAGGGACCTTACAAGAGTTTGGTGGGAAGGAAAGGTCACACTGGTGCTGGGGAAAGACCAGGAGAAAATTTGGGAAAGGTTTATCTTTGCATATGAGCCATAATGAGCTGGGTGTAAAGCTGATGGGCCAAATGATGTATTATGAAAGCGTTCTAAATGAAGGAACATATGCGTTAACATATTTCAAGTGATATGTTTTAAAAACATTATCAAGCTTTTATGCACATGTTGCATCGTTCAGCTCCTAAATTTTGCTGCGAGCGATGTGGGAAGAGATAGCCTGCTTGCTTTGGTTCTCAGCCTTCATTTTGTGTGCTGCCTGAACGCACTCTCAAATGTGCTTTGAGAACAAAATTAACCCCTGATGGGCAATCACACTACATATTCACATGGTATCTGCTACCTCAGTAAAACAGAGTCATCTGTGACCTGTTACTTCATCATCAAGTAGATCAGCAGTACTTGTACTGCAGTCAGTGAAACTGCACTAGTGGAAGACCCAGGCTGGGCTCAAAGACAGTTGCACAGGTGCCATTTTGCCTAGCATCTATAGGGGTAGATTAAGAAATAAGATATATATTCACAATAATGTCTTAAGGTGTTTTACATTTATTGTTCAACCTCTCTATATGCTCAGAAAGAACACCCCAGAGATCTCAAAGCACAAAGGGTAGCAAATATTTACCTTGTTCCAACTCGCAGCTCATTTTTGTTCATTGTATCCTCAGCCAAACTGCACAAAATCAAAACCATCCACACACAGAACTAGCATTCATATTGAGCATTTCAGCATCAATTATGGAGGTCAAGCCTTTTTTTTTCTGAAACAACTTCAGGGGTTTGACAGGTGTTTACTGTACAAGTCAAATAAAAGACTGAGTGCTGCAAGAGCACAAACATGCAACGACAGCAAGGCAGGACGCAGGAATTGGCAACAGAACTTTCCATTGATTTCAAAAAAAGAATGATCATTAGGGATTTTAGAACAGGAATAACTATATAACAAAGCCATGCTGTAGTCTGAATGCCAACATGGCTTTGTCTTTACATGGACATTTAAAATAGACAATCTCATTTACTTGAAGGTAGGTACAAAAAACTTGAAGCTTATGTGTAGTGAAAAGGTTCAGAGAAGTTGTGGTTACAGCAACAGGCAATGGATATTGCATGTTAGCAGTTGTCACAACACCACAAGATTTTCAGTGCTAAGGAAGAATGGTCTGACAACTGAAAATGGGAAAAGAAGTGGCAACAAGGTTAAGGTATGGTCAGTCTAGGGGGAAAAGGACTCTGTCTCCTGTCCTAATAATTTCTTTGCCAGCATTGGTGGAAGTAGAATGGGGATCTTATTTGTCATCTTCATTTTCTTAAGATTTATTTTTTTCCTTATGAGTAGGAAATTTAAGCTGTATGTGGGTGAAAGTAAGAACTCATGAGAAAAAGCATGAAACAAACTGAATACCACACCAGTCTGATATACTGTGGTTTGATCCTATGCAGTAAAAACAGCTGGAGCCTACAGTAAGAAGAAACACTGCTCACAAGACTGTTCTCTGAGACCCCTCCCTAAGCAGAGGCAACTGGTGTTGTTGAGGGCAAGACTTCCCTTTGTCACAAGGTGAAATCTTCCCCTCTCTGGGGTGTATGTGTTGTTTTTAGCACAGTTCCAAACATGTCCAGAAAGTCTTTCCCACTGGGCTGCCAAGAAGATGCAGAGGTGCTTAATAAACACACACATGTACCCCCCCACATATTACTTACAGGGAACTTTTAGCAGCCAGCTCAAGACTGTGTGGTTTTTCATCAGACTTACACTGGACTAGAAAGCAACTATGGCATCTTAGTTGCAATGAGATATTATTATTTATTGCTTCTGGATGCTGGTATCCAGTCATCAGGAACTACCTACAAGCTTCAGTTTAATAACCAGTTTATGCTGCTGCATTGAGAACACTCCTCTAGCAAGCTGACACCAACATCTAAATGCTTCAATATCACTCATTAAATCTGCCATTCATTACACAACTCCACTGACTTTCTCCCTAGCATAGAGCATCCGCCCACCTTAGAAGACATGATAAACTTTGCTCTTCATGATGTAAATTCAAAGGGTTTGTCAGTCAGATGGCTGAATAGTTCATAGCAGCTAAAATTACTACTGTGACAGTATTATCTGTTAATCATCTACCCATTGATAGAATCTCTTCTTACAGTTATATATGCACTCTCTTTAGGAAGCAGCCAGTTTCAGTAAAACATCATTAATATAATTAATATATTTCATTATCTTTGTTCTACTTCAGACATTTTTCAATGAAAAAGCTGAAGGATTTCAATAGCTATACCAGAAATAATGTCAACTTGACTACAGAATTTCTTCATTATGATGCCCAAATTTGATTTCTCTCACAGAACTAGAATGTATTTGCCAGGATAATGGCAAAAAGGGAAACAATAGGAAGCCTTTGTTATTTTAAATAGTTAAGTTGTTACACAATATGATGGACTTCTTCTGTTGTACCTTAATGGATAGTAACACAATCAATAAATGGCTGTAACAATTTTGTTCTGCTTCACCTGCTGTAATTGAAAAATAACTCAAGCAGAACTTTGCAGTAGTTTGTGATGTATATTTTTTCTTCTCCCCTCCCTCCCCCCCTTTTTTGATTAAGATAAAGATTACGCTTTAGTGATTGGAGTAGGTGTAATTGTTATTATAAACACCTTTCAACAAGCTATTCTACCCTGAGAACAATCCTGCAAGACTACAATACAATGAATGAAATCAAGGGGAAAAAAACATGGATCGGAGTGGCACGAGCAAGAATGTCATTGGTAGAGAGAGAAAATAGGAAGGAATGAGGTGCTGACATTCACTGCCTGAGACTGTTCAAGCTAGAATGGGTACCACTTCCCCTGCTAGAAGTTCACCAACAGAGCAAACTACTGGATTAAAGTCTATCACTTGTGCTTGTGAAAAAACTGATGTAATTTTATTAATTCAAGACAGATTTTTAATTTATAAATGCAGAGGGGGGGGAAATTGTTTTAGTTCTGTTTTCACCCAGTTGCGGTATTCAGACACATGTACTGCAATCATGTCCAAATAATTGTGTATAGAAAGAGCTTCTGTAAGAGAATTCAAAGTGGTGATGCAGTGATCACAAAAAGAAGCATTACAAACTCTGGAAATTTGGAATGGAAGTTGTATTTAGAAGGAGATATGGAAACACTTAAAAAGCACTCAGCCCACTACACACTTTAAGTGCATAGGAGAGATGAAAAACATAATAGAAATTATTCGTGTGTTTTAAAAAGTGTGAAGTAATTTGGGATTACAAGCATATGGAAGTTGCAAAGTAGCAGCTCCTAACCCTCCTTCCTGGTACAACAGACACAGCAAAATTAATCAAAAAGCCATCTTATCATGGGTTACACTGGATTGTTAATACTAGTGATAAGAGAAAAGGGGCGCCATTTAATATCTGAATCAGTTGGTAATGTGTATTTTTTATATATATATATATAAACATACACTGCTGCTCTGTATTTTGTGCTGAAGAAAATAAGGGTAAAGAAATGCGCCTTGAGCTTGGAGCACATGAGTATGTGATAGTTTTGCACCCCTACAGACTTTTTTTTCACCACCAGTCTGAGAAAGTTCTGCCTTCCACAAATGAGTTTTCCTGTTACAACAAAGAGCAAGTTTTGTTGTTGGAGAGACTGTCACTGTGGACCTCTTACAAAGTAAGGGTTGCCCAGACCAGGAAAGTGTTTGAATGTAAATAGTTTCCAGGTATGACCCTGCATTTGATGGCCAGAAGCTTTGTTTAGAGGAAACAACAGCGACAGTTCTTACATTTTAGGATTTCACACAGAAGCCATCAGTCATGTAAGGCGCTCAAAGATAGAACGAGTTGCTGTATTGTGAACTAAACGCAACTAATGAGCAAGCCTGAGCTGAAGCAGCCAAGGAAAATACTTATGTGATATAGTAAGAAACCTTGTTAAAAAATTACAATATTGTCTGCTGTTAACTGCTGTAGTTAACACTTACAGTAAACTTCTAGATTTGAATACCAAAGAAAACACAAATGTTTTCTATCGAATTTGTCAAGCATCAATGCTGTTTGTTTATACAGTTAGCATTTCTTTCAAACCAACGTTTCAAAGCACCATTTTTTTCCCCTCCCATTTAAAGAATACTCGCTGAAAAATAATCCACCTAAAAACCCCCTTCCAACTTAAGGTCTTCTGTTTGGGCACTTCAGTCCACAGTAGTCTCATTTTCTGGGTTCCCTTATTGCTCACATCCTTCTTATTAGAGCCAAGAGAATAGATCACAGCAAGTAACTTAAGAAATTTAGCTTTTTTTTTGCTCTCCAAATGTCTGCAAGCAGATTGCAATTTCCTCAAAATTGTTCATTATTCAAATTTACTGTATATATTTTTTCTCCCTCTGAGTATTTCTCTATGGATTGATCAAGAACAGTTTGCTTTAAGTATTCTGTATTCAAGATCCCAGCTGCCTTCGGTAGTTGTGATTAAATATAGAAGTCATGTGATATCATTCCTGCTTCTCAAATGCAAAAGCATAACTCTTTTTTAGACCCCAATTTGGCAAAGAACTTAAGCATGTGCCTAAAATTAAGCCTAAATGTTCTGCACCGCAGAGATGAGCGTATTTACCTCATTAAAGTTTAACATGCTTTTAAGCACTTTCTTGGATTAAAGCCAAACAATATCTTCTCCCCTCAAGGAACACAAGGAATTTTACTTGGATTATTTGTTCCCCTAGCTCCAATCTTTTACAAAACATTTAATATATAGGACACTGCTAAGTTCATGATTTGCCTTTTCTGAGTCTCTCTCCCAGCCAGACATGTTTTCAGTTACAATGATCTTCCCAGTTTGGGAACTGTTTTGACTAAATAACATTCTTAATTATGTGACATGGCTAAGAACACATGGTATGTAACATAATTATACACTGAAGTACAATCCATGTAAGAATCAATACCCACCTGGTACTTAAAAGGAAGTTTAGGTGGAACCATCAGAGGGCCCTACTGCTTAAATTCACCAACAACCACCACTTGAAAAATCACATGGAAATTATTTCTCCTGTAATGGATAGCAGCACGTCTCCGGGAGGTTACAGGAGAGCCCATTTGATAAAGTTTAACACCTTTACATTGTGAGAGTTCACACATTTCCTTCCGTACATCTGCACCAAGAGATCAGTATGTTCCTAGTGGCCTAAGGTGTGAAGCTTTCTCCTGTCCCATAGCAAAACCATTTTAACAGGAAGTAAGATTTATGTAGAAGAAGGAAAAAAAAAAGAAAAAAATCCAACAAAACCCCCCAACCTTCCAGAAAGAGAGTTAACAACTGTGGAAACAACAGTTTTATGACTATATGGTGGCAGAACTGCCTCTCGGTGAGGAGTTTTAGCACTGATTTACCCAAGCTCTTAATCAGTATACTCAGGACTGTGCCCCGATATGCCCCTAAAAGTTTTCTCTGAAACACTTTAGCAGAGGTTTACTAAAAGGCTGCAGGAACATTATGGTGAGAATATATCCAGATTAGGTTGCAGCAATAGATCCTGCAAAAAGACATCATTGTTCATATGGAATAAATACAGGAGTCTGTGTTTACAGGTAAGAAAAGCATTTGGGATTAGTAGCAGGGTTGTAGCTCAGATATGTAGTGTTCACCTAAAAGAAGAAAGCCACAAGCAGCACAGTGAACCCCAAAGAGTACAGCCATCCTTATGTCCAGGACCAGGAGCTTGACAAGCTTGAGGAAATAGCAATTTGGAGTCCAGAACTCCGGAAATTAACCTCCAAATCCTGGCCTAGTTCTGGCAAAACCAAATCAAACTTTTTATCCTAGGTCCCCCGCTGATCTAGTATTTTGTATTTCAACATGCTTAGAAGCTCATTCAAAAATGAATCAGTGCATTCAGTAGATGACCAGGAGAGGGTGTCTTCATTGCCTTTCCGCAGCTCCTTCAGCAAAGAGGTACCCAGATATTTAGCAAGTATTGCACTGCTGAGACAGAAATCCTCAGCTGGTGGTGTTCTGGAATGTGTCAATAAGTAAACAGACAGTTTCAAGATAATCATTTAACAACAACAACAACAAAAAAAAAGTAAGAAGAAGCTCTTTTCAAGAAAGTATGACAGAAAATAGCACACATACTGACAAAACTCACATCTCAAAATCCCTCTGAAGTGTACAGTGATGCTGGGTGGTACTTAGCAGTCTGGATTGCACAAGGCGCCATCCCTGTGGTGTGAAATGCAGATTCTGATTACACTGTCAATTCTAATTCAAGCTTCTGCTATAAACTGTGTTTCTAAAACTTAAAAAATATTTATATAACATTCATTTACATTGCACCTTACATCCTACAGAATTCAAGAGTGCGAGCCAAACTGATACAGCAACTATATGTAGGGATCGCTTCACCCACCATTGAAACGCAGCAGCTGCTGAACTGCACATGGCAATTTTACAGACCTTTTTATGAGAGGAAACAGCATCAGACTGTATGCAACGGAAAGGGATTGAGACCAGCCCTAATGTAATTGCTTAGATTGCGATCTGGTGCTAGCACACTGAGAAAGTAGCTGAGCAGCATTGCTGCGTTACCGTTCTCCAGGATGCTTTAATATTCTGCAGGAAACTTGCAGGTTTTGAGGACAGTACCCCAATTTTTCTTCCAGGGCCTTTTCATCTTTCGCCTATCATTCCTATATATTTGGAAACAGTTTTAATAAAGTGCACATGTCACTTTAAAGCAAGAACTAACGATACAGCAGATTTTATCCTCTGGAAGGCACAGTTTCTAAAATGTATTTTGATGAAACCTTTGGCAGCTAGAGGTCAGACTGCCTTAATTGTACATCAGCAAAGAAAGAAAGGACTAATAAATATATTCGCACCTGAAAAGGCCACAAAAAAAGGGGAGAAAATGCAAGTGTGAAGCAGTAAATTTTTTAATGCTTATCAGCTGCAGAAAGGTACCCACATAATAGACTTCACAGGACAAATTTATGATTCTGCAAATGTTCCCTTCATTTAAATCAGCATCCCAGTGACTTGATATCTGCAAATCACCCTAAAATCCTGATGGGCTGAAATACTAAATGCCACGGTGGACCATCTCATGTTCATTCTTCCTGGTAAACAGGGAGGAGGATCTATCATAATGACACTGAGGCCTTTTTGAGGAGCCCAAGGTCTGGCAATTATGCATATGAGGCTGAGGGTTTAAGTCCAATAATGGGGCTTTAGTGATGGATGGATCATCTCTTCCTGTACTTCTAAGATGCTTGTGATAGCTGAATTGTCCCCAAGTGGTACCCATAAATTTTGGCCTTTCAGAAAAGCCCACATATTGTGTGGGTATCACCCAAAGCCCTCATTAGTTAGACTGTGACCTTTGGTGCACGACTATCAGGCAAAAGCCTAGAAAAGACCTGTGTTCGATTAGCACTGCAATTTGTTCATTATTTCCTGACAGGAATTTGCAAGTGTCAAAGACAATTCTGTTATGAAAAGGTCAAGATCTGAATGGTGGCGGGGGAGAGGGCATCACTCTCAGAAATTCTGCCCCAGCAGTAGTAACCACCACCTGTATCATCATCCACATTGTTCTGGGTGCCAGGAGCAGGCAAATCACAATTTCACATAATTCTTCTTCACAGGAGTTAAATCACCTCAGGATAAAACCAGGTTTTCCGCTTTTTCACTTAAAATTATGGAAATTGTTTCTGACAGCAAATTGCTCCTAATTAATTTACGGTCTCTGCTGGGAAAACGCACTGTACTGTTGATTTCTACCTTCTACAGACTTAATTATAAAAAAAGCAAAATTTTCCTAAACTATTAACTTCTGTGCTGCCAGAATTAAGAGTTATAAGAACTGTAAGGGAGGCTGGGTCTGGCATGCAACCAATCTGAGGTTACACAGCCTACTCACAGAGAAATGATCCGCTACAGTATCACTCCGGTAATATAAGGAGGATTGTCACCATTGTATAAGACTTGATTTTGTTTCATTTTGGACAAAAGTCAAGCTTCTACAATTGCAGCATTGGCTGTCGCACCATTAAGCTGCCGTATACCTCTGGTGTCACTTCACCGTTGCCTTGGATGAACTGGGACCTGCTGAGAATGATGGACATCCAACACTAGTTTATCCTCAGCTCTCAGTTCTCCTATCCCCCACCTGAGGCTGTGAAGCAGTTAGCAACACTATAAATACTTCTATGATGACAGGCTGTCATGCCACTAATATGGGAAGGGGAAAAAGTGACTGCACTGAAAACTTCAGGTTCACCAACCTGTGTAACCCACATGACAGAGCAAAGTGGAAAAGATGGAAAAGATGCAAAGCTATGGACTCACAGCCAGATGAAAAGTTGACTGCAGCAATGAAAAATTCATCAGCTGTACCTCACAAGAGAGGCTGTGGAAGAGAGAACTATTATTACTTTACAACAATTCGGCATTGGATCTTTAAGGGCTAAGGACTGCAAACAACCAATAAAAATAAAAGAAACAGAAACATCACAAACTCTTTGTATTAAAATTAGGAGAGTGAGAGGTGAATGGTCAAGATCAGGACTAGGCTGCTAGTACATAATGGGAGAAAACAGAGAAGAAAAGCTCCGTTTTGAACCATGTACCATGTTTCCAGTGTAGCCCACCTGTACCTCCTGGGCACAAGAGGATGGCCTCAAACTGGTGGATGCAGAGGTCTGAGAGGGGCACTGAAATGTCTTCCAATGTGCAAGAATTAAATTCCCTCCTTTCTAATGTCATCTTTGCCATCTATTCTCCTCATGGCAACACAGAGGCATAACATGCACTGTTATCCATTCCCACGTGTTACTTTCTTGAGACACAGTCCATTCAATTACACTCACTATTGGAATTCAAAACTTGTAGTTATCTCTTTGGCTGCTGATGATAAAACCTTTGATAGTGCACACTGGTGTTGGCAAAATGTCACAAGACCTACTCTACAAGCACAGAAAATTTGACCCACTTTTGTAATACTGCAAGGGTCAGAGTCATACATCAAATCCACTGGGAGAGTTTGGCACAAGCCCATTTGATCCATGATATTTGATTCTATGAGTCAGATTTACTCAGGTGCTATCATTTTCTAAGTTGTCCCTGTTGAATAATTCCCATCACTTGCTGCATGAGAGAAAGTAGCAGCAGATCAGAGAAGAATCTAGAAAATGTTGTTATAATATTTTTTATATCACTCCTTTGCTGACAGCTATGACATTTAAGAGAAGAGAAACACTGGTGAATGACGATCCACAGCACTCTTGGTTACCAGCAGGGAAACAGCAGCTAGGCATGCAGGAGATGTGCATATTATTAAAGTACAAACAAATACACTCAAGCTTGTTACACTTTAAACCTGAGGCTACAGGAAAAGAGGCACTGTTGCCATCAGAGCAAACACTCCATATTCTCATACAGAAAAAAAAAACCCAGTAGAGTTTAAGAGTATATATGAGTCAATTCAGGGCAAACAAACCCTGCAAGAATTTGCATAGCTATAAAGAAAACAATAGCAACAAACAAAAAACAAGCAAAGCCCCAAACAATTAAAACCCAAACCAAACCAAACAACAGAAAAAACCCACCCACAAAACAAGCAATAAAAGCCCAGAAAAAAACAAGTTAAGGCTGTGGCTAAAAGAGAATTACACAGGCACAACCTTAACTCTGCCCTTTTAGTAACAATTTGAAAACCAGTCAGAATAAAACAGACAAACTGTTAGCAATCAGGATATGCAGGATTTCTGTGACAAAATGCAACAAATATGAAATATGAATATAAAATTGGTCACTCAATAATCTCAAGTCTTTGTTTCTTATGAGCAAACACTATTCCAATTTTCTTGGTCTAAGGAGAGTGAATTATTTCATTTTGCAGTAGCAGTTTTTCTTGAAACTGTCAACCTATGATCAATACTGCTTCCTACCCACGAAACTTTTAAACATACACCTCAATTAGAATTGTAAATAAAAATTTATGACGCTCATGAAGATGTGTTTGATGTTTTTCACTCTCTCCTGAAGCAGGCAAGCACCACAATCAGAAGTCATCTCAGAAAATTATAACCTATGCTTACAGTCAGCTGGGGCTGAAATGTTACTTCAGCTAACTGCTGCCATTAGTGGAAAAGCCTGAACTGAATGACAGTAGTATATAGCACAGTGAGTTCTGCCAATTCAGCTTGAAAAGCAGCACTACTGAGTTTGGTCTTTAAGAAGAAAGAAGATAAGAAGTTAATAATTACAGAATGTAACATATCATTTTGAAGGGACTTTCTTGATAAAGGGAAATTTACTGTTCCTATGGCTAAAGTGCAGGATGAGCAAGGGATTCACTAAAGATAATAATCTGAAAAGACGTCAGTGATTGCTAATGTGCTAGCTCATCATGGAGAAAATAAAACGTTCTGGAAACTTCCAGCTCAAAACAGGTCTTTTTCATCCCAAAGATATTCCCTGCATGTAAAATTATTCTGGGAGTTTTATAATAGTAGGCTAAGGTAACGACACTGGCAGGAACAGCCAACAAAAGCAAACAGCAAGTAAAACTCTTGACTACTGCAATGCATGTGATGTGGGACTAACCCGAAGGACATCTGGCAACTTCAGCTGGTGCAGGACGTGGCTGCCTGCCATAGAGGATGAGTAAATGGACAAGAGCATATTGCACCTGCTCTTGGGCTCCTGCTGACTGCCAGTCTCATTCCAGGTGCAAACTGAAGTGCTGGTTATTAACTATGAAGTCCTTGGTGATCTAGCAACTCACCGACCTCAGAATGTCAAACACAATAGCTAGATTTTCTTGTCATCTTTATATATGGTAAAACTATTGGCCTAACAAATACTCCTTGACCAAAATCACAAGCTCCCGGCATCCCCAGTGGCAGCCGTCTGGCTTCACATAACTGGTGAAGGTCTCTAGATGCAGTGCTCCACCTAATGGTCCAGTACCACATGAACATCATCCTGGTGATTTTCATTAGAAGAGGCATCTAGGATCTGGCACTTCTATGACAGCAGCAGTGATTCCCTCAGGAATCATCCTTAGAAAATATCAAACAATTTTTCATCAAAACTTCACCATGAGCAACAGTTTTACAGGTAAAGCAGACGGTACAAGTATGCACTATTTATTTAGAATTCAGATTTTGCCTTTCGTTTAATATTGTGACACTTGAATGCTTCTGTAATGGGCACCTTATAAATGTCTGCAACTATAAAAACACAGCAGGTAAGGTGGAGCAAAAATATTCAGAAAAATGGATCTGGAAAGAGCAGGAATATACTTCTGTGGCACAGTTTACTGGGTAGAGGTCCAGGACAGAGGCTGTGACTACCACAGCCTATTCCCGAGTCTGACAACTGAATTACATTGTACGAGTCATGCATCTCTGCCTGTTCATCATAAGAGAGGAAAAAACCCTAATTCTTGCATAAAGACTGAGATTATAAAGTGACAAGTTACAAAGTATATTGCTAATATTACCACCATTAGCATTCATGAATAACCAACCTTAACATGAAAAGGTTTCCAACAACCCAAACCCCAAGTGTCAAAACAGCAAGTCATTTACAGACTGAAGAGAACAACCATCAAGTCTTTCTTGTGCTGAAAAGAGAAATAACCATCAGGCTTGCAGAATATTCCCAACTTTTCCAAGTGCTCTCTCCATGCTATGCTACGGCACCTGCTGGCCCGTTCTATCTCCTTTGCCACTATTGTATGTCTCTATATGTGAATATTTTAAGTTCTGAAGTCTAGTGGAAGCATAAAATTTCACTATTTTGACCTACAGGTACAGTGACTAAAGACAGAGTTTTTACTGGTTATTCAACCAAAATATCTTGAAGTGTTGGCTACCAAATCCACTAAGATGGTCAAAATTTCCCAAAGGTGGATCATTATTATTCGTTAACAAAATGAACACTTGGCAATAATTCACATTGGAGAGAAATTATGGAAGTGCATTTCTTGTTGCCAGCACAAATGCTCCAGGACAATGTCAGCTTGGCAGAGGCCATTAATAACATTCATACTTGAATTTGTCCTATTTCGACAGATCAAGGAAAACTGTATCTCCTTTTATTTTTTTGCCTGGAGTAGCAGGCTTACAGTACCTCTTGAATCCATTGAGCAATTTCAAGCCATTAGGCAAAGGGTAGTACCCTGAAAAATAAGATTCCTTAACTTCTTATGAAAACAGGCAAATCATTCAAGGAGAGGGGAACTATTAAAATGTCTCCATCAGGGGAAAGTTTGTAGTATGAAGTCACTACTTATTAAAGATCAGAAAATCTGTACTTGCAGCAGGCATTATTTATCTTTCTGCTAATAGAACTGCTTATTCTAAAGGGGTGCATGGTACTGCTGTGCTTCCAAGATATAAGATGAGAAATTCATTAAATGCCAAAGTAACTGTTTATACATCAGAAATGGAGCAGATACAGGCACTCATAGGGCTTTCTGTGTGCATCAGGTAAGCTGCTTTCTTTCCAAACACGCACCCCACACAATTGAATTCTTCATGCTTGTTTGTGGGTCAGAAGATAGCGCATCTATAGGATGAAGAGCAAGTCTTGGAGGAGCAAAGCAGAGCCAGGCAAAATGCAGTCTTTGCCAGAAAGCTTTTTACACAGACCTTGCATGCCTCTGCTGGAAAGGAGGTGAGAGCTTTGCATCTGGCCAGTGCAGCTGCCAAAGCCACCCCAAGAGTGATAGAGAAAAACATAGAGGAGGAATGCCAAGGGCAGCACAAATGTCTCCGCCAGCACAAGAACGTGATGCCAAGTGAGGAGCGCAACTGCTTGCCTCCACCTTGAAGATGGCATGTCTTTTGATAAAGTAAATTGGGATAAAGGAACAACTTGCCTGGATACATTTTTTTACACATTTTTAGACTATGTAAAAAGAATAAGTGACCAAAACACTTGTGTCTGCATCTATAGCAAGCCCAGTGGTACTGTGAAAGCTGCCAGCAAAAGTAAATGAAATCTGCATTGATGCCAACCACAATCCTCAACTGAGCATAATATTGCAGAGTTTGGCAGCTGGGGTCTCTGATTGCCATTCAAACAGGTGGAGACGAGTACAAATGAGACCTCAGTATCTGGTAATCCTAGAGCCAAAGAATCAATGGATTGAAATGGTAATGCCAGAGACTGAAGAAAACAGTAAAAAGAAAAAGTGGACAAGACTGAAGCTAAACTAGGACATAAACATCCAAGGTAGGCCAGAAACCCTTGCACCTCTCAACAACTAAATGGTAAAATCATACTGTATTTTCTATTTGTATTTAGGTCATGGACCTTTTTAAGGCGTAAAAGCACATTAGTATTAGAATAGCCTCTGGAGCAGATAAAGCACATTAACTCTGCAATTCACTGCAGATACAACATCAATGTTGTCATGTATCCATTTGCAAAAATCCAGATTATTCCTTCCTTTGATCCCTGAAAAACAGAAGCCTCAGATGCCTTTGAGAAAATACCTTCATCAATATCGAAGTACTTAGAGAACAGTCTACCACAGGGAAGGGAAAGAACTAAAACTGGAAAATGAAACATTTGAACTGCAGCCTTCTAGTATATCTTTTAAAACAAAGGAGTATGGGAGCAGTGCAGAGTCCACAGGGAACAACAATGAATTTGACAACTTTTACCTTTAGGTCTACCATTACATCACAGAGTAAGATGGTGGTGAATGAAAGTTATGTCCATCTGTGGACTGTTTGCTGGCATACCAGCGTAGCAAATGCATTTGTGACACCAGTCCCATTCCTGGCTGTCACAGTTGATGCAAATTAATACCCTTGTTGACAGCCTTGGGGAGAAAAGACCAGGAGCTGAATGGGCATAAAGACTGGATTGCCCTCTTCCTCCTTTTTCTGCTTCAGGGGAGGAGTTGAGGCACACTGGGACAGAGCTTGGCCTGGCAGGGCCTCCTTTAGTCTGTTCTGGGCATGAACACAGCAAACTCCACTGCTGCAAACTTCTGGTCTAGCTGGCTTTCTGCAAATTCATTTACAAAGAAGAAAAGAAATAGAAGGCCAAATTTACAACTGGAGCCTAGAAAAGATATTATAGAGCTAGCAGTTTGTCAGCATTCAACATATTCTCCATTAAAATTCAAAAAATAACCCAGACGCGAAAAAGATTATGGATAAGAAGTATGGTTTATGTAATGTTATTTCTACTTCTTATGCACAGGAGCATCTTTCTTCTAACACTGTTCTGGAAGTGTTAGGTTACCCTGCCAAATTTTTCAAGTCTGCCACTGAGAAGAAAAGACCAATGCTGTGATGAAACTGAAGAAATATTCTCAGACATTTCAATGTACCAGCTTTTTCAGAAGGTAATGACTTCAGTGTGTCATTGAGTAAGGTCTTCACACTCCAAAAGCTGGTATCTAGTGTGTAAAAGACTAGAGCCCTTATACAACTGAAGAGTAACCCTGGAAGGTGGACCATGTTTATACTAACTAGGGAATGACTGCTACCAAGTGAGAAGTAGCAGAAACAAATCTGTGAAACAGAGTAAAATTTCTGGGGTAAATCAGTTTCTCATTTGGCTTTACTTCAGACTTCTACCAAACAGATTCTCTCCTTACAGACCATTTAAGGAATCAAAAGTAAACAGATGAATGAGTAACAGAAAACCCACCAACTTTTCATTGTATTCAGTCCACTCCCGGATCAAACTTTTTACCATCTCCCCCACCGCAGTCAAATAAATACCTTCATACTGTTCCATAAGAAGACACAGAAGTTCAAGGGGAAAAGATAATAAGTGCTTCATAAAAGGGAATTCTCTAAAAATAATTCACATAGAAGAAACCAAAAAATGCATAAAAGATAGTATCAGTGATACCTATCAAATACTTCCTGAAGTCAGATCAATCAATTACTGAGAATTCCTAAAAACCAAAGCATTATCATTAGAGGAACATTCTGGTGACCATCTAACCTACTGCCTCATTTCCAGTACCAGTCGATGCCCATTGTTTACTGAGAAGAGAAATGCATTTGGCAATGGGGTGATATAGGGTGCTGGGACACCCTGCGTATCAAGCTCTGATGCTTGAAATGTGACAATACTTCATGGTTTCCTTCTGGGCTGCAGAAAATATAGCATATACAAGTGCAATATTAATTCAAATTAAAAAATGGAAAAAAGACTTAGAATCTTGTTTTGCCAGTTTTAAGAGGGAAGACAACAGGCTATTACCATACATGAGATGCAACATAGATACCGCAGAATACCTACTTAAACACCTAACAGATCTCATGGCAGGGTGAAGCCTTACATATTGCAATTGCCATATTGCAGGGTAGCGGTATGGGAATTCTTAGAAGGCTAGTGAACTCATAATTCTGGTGTCATTGTTCCTTTCTGTTCTTTCTGATTGTTAATGGCTCTTTTAAAATGGAAAAATATGCTTTCAGGTAAAAAAATTCAGGACATGAGCACATCTTTAATCAACGGATGCATTAATAGCATTTCTGAAGGGTTTCACATGTAAACATCAACACTATTTTGTTTCTCAAGAGCAGAAGTCTAACCTTCTAGTGATCACTACTAAATATTGTTCAAAACTTAAAATAGGAAATATTTAGATGCTTGTCTTTCCACACAATGCATTACAATAACAGCTGTTATTTTACTTTGTTAACAGTGATTTTTCTCTCACTAAACTAAACAACACTAAAACCAATCCAACATTAGAGCATTTTGGTGGTGCCTTCAGTTAAAAAGATATTTGAAACATGTTTGACAACTGGTAAGTTAATAAAACATTTACTTCCTCCGTATGACATCCTAAGCATTTTAAGTTTTGAAGCCAGTCTCCTGATTATCTGCACTTCTCATGCTTTTTGGTTCACATCAGAGAGCAATCCTGGAGCACAGAATGGATTCCCCTCAGATTAAGTTAAATTAGAAGAGGAGCTCCAACCACCAACAGGCATTCAAGTCACAAGAACAGACTAGAGCTGGTTTAATGTAAAAACCTCCGAAATGTATGGAGTAGGTATGACGTCTTCCATGCCAACTGTTCTGCTCCAAAAATCCACTTCTGTCAGTCCACACAAGTTGCTAATCTAAACAGAGTTTGAGCAACACGAGTTGGGATTAGATCCAAGTATTTCTCTCAATTGTCTCCTCTCCAGAGCCTCTTTGCATGCTCAGAGAAATGTTTTCAGATATTTTACTTGTACGGGGCAAAGAGGAATGAACATTTTGGTACTTTTCACTCCTTGTTGCAGTGACATAAGTAATGGTTGATGGGAAACAAAACAAATACTGCAGACTGTTTTGATTCCTGTCAAGGCTGTTATTACACTGCTTACATATGAAAAATCTTTTTCTCTTTCAGAAAAAAAGTTTCCAAAATAAATTGTCTGGTGCTTCACACTTGCTGTTGTCAAATAGTCCAGACTATGTCTACATTCGCTCTGTCACATTCCAGAGTATGGCAGAGGATGGATTAAAATGATCTCGGTTTTCTGAACTGAAACAAAACATGAAGCCCCATAGTGAATACTGTTATTCTTTGGGGGCATCCTGAATCTTTGAATCCCATGTGCTCTTCATAACCACTGTAAGGATGAGCTGAAGCAGCAGCTTTTCTTTTATTGCATTTGCAATAGAAAAGGGGGTGTATGTGTAACTTTTAAAATTAATCTCTCAGGCACAGTGACATGCATTTCCTTGCTTTAACTCTTTTGAATCTGAAAGTTAAATTTTATTACCACCAACACAACTTGAATATGAACTCCTAAGAAACACTCTTATTTGTCTCAAGGCTGAGCAAGGACAGCACTATCCTTACAGGGATTCCAAATCAATCCTACTTCAGGTGGTAACTGCCACTACTAATAAGGATTTTGTTTGCAATTTGCTGTGCGTTTTCTCAGGATGTCACTTTGCTCATCAAGCAAGCCTGCAGGCACGCACTCAACTCCAAACAATATAAAGCCATTAAATTCTTCAGCCTTGTTAAGGGGAAACACAAACGTCCAACTGCCTAAATGAAAAGGTCCTGTAAAGCCGCAAAGCAACGTTTGACTTCATGCAACCTACTTTTTTTTCAGTGTTACTAGTTTAGCCATGTGAGCTCTCCACTTTAGCTTCTGTGAGTTGCTGTCAAAGTTCCAGGTCTGAAATAAGAGCAATATGGTTTTGTTTCTGAGGCATGACTGCTGTTTGCTCCTTCTATGCTTCCAACAGCTCTTTCTTTTCTGGGACATTGTAATGCAGCCTAAAGATTTCTAGCTGTAGTTCATCACACTTTGACACTTTGATCAAAGTGGAAGAAGATGGCAGTGCAACGGAAATGTCATTTCTGGTAGACTTCTCAATGCTATGCCTGATCCAGCCATTTTTTGTTTTCTTCTCATTCGTCTATATAGTCCTATGAACTTCACAGTACTCCAGCAGACAAATTATTATGCTGTATTCCCAGGTTGCTCTCATTTTTTATGTCTTCCTTGCTTAAGACAGCATGAAATATTTTTACTAGTTTACATGGTGTAATTGGTCACCTAAAAGTCAGGAAAAAAATCCACTGAGCATTTGTGAGCTTGCTTCAGAGCTCTACTTGTATGTGGAAACTATAATAAAACTTCACATATTCTATTAAACTCTGACTGTTAACACTTCTGCCTGGTAGCTTTTCTAACTATACCATTCTCTACTAGAACAATAACTCTTCACTTTGATCACACGCTAGTATCACTCAGATATGTTTATGTCCTTTGACTAAAGGGCATATCTTCCCAGAAATCTGTATCTGACACTAAGCCCATTTTGACAGTGTCTGAACATTATATAGAGATTCAGGGCAAAACAAAACTGTAAATTGTTTACCTTTTTGAATCTAAAATCAGATAAGCGATGATTTCATCCCTCCATAGTAAGCAAGTTCATATCATTTCAGACAGCCTTGGAGACCAGTCAAGCTCATGCACCATCCAATGCAATTAATATGCCTTTAAATGCTACATTTTAAAGTTCATATCATGCTGTACAAAAGACCTTTGCCTGTTGCCATGGGATTCGGGTCCGGATTATGAGAGATACACAAAATATCTTTTGACAGTTCTTTGCTGTAAATATGTTCTTGCTTCTAAATTGACCTCTTATTTTGTGTGACATAACTTCCATTAAGGTGTTGATTCTCTCATTTATATAGACATGAACACATATATGCATGAAAGGCTGCTATACAGCAGGTAAATCACATATGAGTAAAAAATAAGTTGGATCAGTTGCTGTTCTAAAAAACATACACACGTGCTCCCAATAGACTCTGACTACCTTCAAATGCTTATCACATCTCCTCCCTGCCTCCTTTTGATGAGCTAAAGAGTGTTTAAAGTCTTATACTTTAAAATGTTTTCTCAACTCCCTGATACTTCAGTGTATTTTCTTTCTAAGTGAATACGAGAATAGCACATGTTGAGGTATGTAATATTTTGAGATATAGGTTTGACACATCCAGTTTAATTATTTTCCCAAATTCATACAGTCAGTACTACTCCATTAAGCAGGTTTTGGCTGCATTCCTGGTTTTAAGAAGCAGAAACCTGTTTTTTTGCAGTATTGAAATACATATTGTGTGAATGGATCCAGCCCATCAAGAGATCAAGGCTGCACTGTATGACTAACCTCTCTACATCTTTCTTTACCACTCAACAGTGATGTTTTAATCACCAACAAATCATCACTAGAAATAGCATTGGGCCCACTACCGTGAAAAGAAACCCGTTAAAATAAGCCCTATTCAAGTGAGATTCTCCCATGATGAATGATTTGTGAGATGTGTCACTTGACTGATCTTTAACCTATTTAATACATTCTGTATTTTTAAAAAGTTGTAAGGCACTAAATCAAACACCTTAAAAGGATTATGCAGCCAACTTTATCAACTAAATTTATAACATACTCAAAGGTTGAGATGGATTGTTTGACAAATCCTCTTTCTCATGAAACCCTGACTGACTTTCATTAGTGTTTAACTTTTGCTAACTAAACCGTCATCAGTCTTTTAATTAGTTTCCTGGGGTTTGTTGTCAAAATACCAGTCTCTGCTAACCTGAGTCACACCAGTTGCCTTTCTGAGTATTTGCACAATGAAATGGCATCCCCCATGTTCCATAATACATTCATTTACAATGGCATGGGGTCTGAGTTTATCCCAGTACCTCTAGGACTTCTGTACAAGAAATGTCTCTCAGTCTGCTGACTTCAGAGTGTTTATCCCTAACAGAGATAGAATAACATCCCTTTCAGTTATTACTGGATGTGAAACCATTTCATCCCAAGGTGACAGAAAGCAAAAGAAACTCTTAATGAGCACATCTGCTTCTCTGCATCATCATTACTAACTAAAACCTGTACGGTTTTAGTCTATTTATAATAAAAGAGAACCTAGCAAGTATACTAAAACTGAAACTTTTAGTTTTGCTCAGGTGGATTTTTCCTTCATATCTTTTGTTTCTTTTATTCCCCTTCATTTTTTTTCACCTCCCCATCTTCTATTTATACTTGATAGCTATTTATGTCCCCTATTCCTACTAGGGCTAACAATTTGAGGTTTTTTTTTTTTTTAATACTCTCTTCATTGTTTCACTGAAGTGGAATGGATTTTTAGCTAAAGTTGTTTTCCTCCATGTTAAGGGATGTGGCTTTGGAGATACACAATTAATACATTTTCTCAAAAAAAAAAAAAAAAAAAGAACAAGAACAAAAAAAAGCACATTTTCTGTCCAAATATTTGCCAAGAAATTTCTACAGCTGTGGGAATTTAGTCCTTCACAAGCAAACCATAGCAGTGGTTGCAATAGCCTTGTCTTCACACTTAATGAATATAAACTTGTTATGATCCCTGGGCCAGCAGTAACTTGTATTTATTGCTGTATTTATCCGTCATCATGTGGTTCAAAACACAGTTATGCAGTACTGGCTGCAGCATTTTTTAACTATTAAAAAAACTCCCATGAACTTTAGAAACTCAGTTTAAGTTCCACTTACACTAGTGTCAGATCCCACAGAAAAATCACATTTCTACTTGAATTCTTTTCAGATGGAAGCCATCTTACTGATCATCCTCATTGTCTTTCACAGTACTTCTGCTATCTGTACCACCTATTTTGAGAGTAGTGTATTGTTGCATCTAATTTGTTCTTTAGTTTCCCTGATACTCTCAAATACTCTGCATTTTTGACTGCTTTTGTGCTCCGAGCAGGCATTTGCAATGACTCTAAATGCCACTCCTGAGGGGTAAAAGCTAGGTCAATACTGCTGCATAGAAATTCTATATAATGAAATATAATCCTGGGAGCAGTGGCTGGCTGTCTGGATTTCATCAACCGAGGCAAGTCCATCACAGATGAACATCACTCTTGCCAGCCACATTTTAAGGAAATCAGGAATGTGCAAGTATTCTGGCTCTGGATCCCAAACGGACCATCTGCCTCAGCTGCCTGCCCAAGTACAAAAGAGAACAAAAGTTCACTTGTGTGTGTCTTCTCTGTGTTTCTTAGCAATGTCACAACAGCACAGGACAGTTTGGGTTACAATAAAAGAAATCAGGCCATATTACTGGCAGTATTACAAACATATTTGTAATTAAACTTTACAGCATTTGCATATACATATGAACTGGGCTCAGAGTCTGTTCTCTAGTGAGGGAACACTTTGAAGGTAATATCAGCATGGATGCAGTGCTTCTCTCTGGAACTGATCATCTATGAACAATGGATACAGATAAAATACAGGAGAAAATGTTCCCACTTCACCAGCCATTGATCTGTGAACCACTAAGCTGCATCAGGCAACACAATGGTATCATTTAAAGTTTCAGGAACACACTGAAGATTTCCAAAGTCATTCAAGCTGTTTGCTGGGTGAGGTTTGAAACTAGGCTGATGAGCTATGCAATCTAATGCCCAGTTTTTCAGCTGTTTGTATAGATACTGTTCATATAAAGAAGGGATCTTTTTTGCATTTAACTTGGTAAAGAAGGAGCTAAATATACAAATATGCAACATTTAAATCCAAGTGTCTCTTGCTGTTGAAAGTGATAATAAAGTTTGCAATAAATAAGAGATAAAATACGTAAATATTTGAACAAAAATATAATTAAAATAAATTAGAGAAAATTCCTGTTGTCACAGCTGGCCGCTGGCGCTAATTGCAGTCTCACATTTCATCTTCAGGACTCACTTGATAAAGGTATGATATGCTATGCAATAAACACCAAGTGGACAGAAGCCAGGAGACTCCTCCACTCCAGCCCTTGGTATATCTCACCCTTGGTGTTGAGAAACTGTCTTCTCCTGAGATAAGAGACTAAATTATCATCTATATAATGATGTATCTTTCTCGTTTCATCCAGTTTCTGCCTTTGGAAAAAATGGACAGCTAAATTGACTTAAATAGATTATATCCTAATTAATAATTAACATTTAAAGCAGATATACAGAAAAGGCTCACAGCCAAATGAGAAATAAAACCTTTTTTTAAGGCTATAATTAATTTCTTCTACATATGAATTGATAAAAAGTACAAGAAACTATTTAGAGACATTTATCTGCACATTGAAATAGAAGCATTTTGACCTGAAAAAATTATGGAAAGGTTCCTAACATCTGGTCCTCCTTGATAATAACTATTCTTCCATGGTACTCAAGGAAAATGCTGAGTAGCGAGTACATAACAAAGCTGTCTTCTACCCTAAGAAGTTTGCTTTTCCCCCCTCTGCTCCTATTTTTTCCCCTCTCCTTGTCTAAAAAGTAAAGAAGATGTGCAAAATGAAGCCAGTGTAGAAAAGGAAAAAATAATTGTAGGGTTCAGAGGGGACATCATTACATCTGTACTTAGAATCGTAGAATCATAGAACAGTTAGGGTTGGAAAGGACCTTAAGATCATCCAGTTCCAACCCCCCCTGCCAGGGGTAGGGACACCTCACACTAAACCATGTCACCCAAGGCTCTGTCCAACCCGGCCATGAACACACCTGGGATGGAGCATTCACAGCTTCCCAGGGCAACCCATTCCAGTGCCTCACCACCCTCACAGTAAAGAACTTCTTCCTTCTACCCAATCTAAACTTCCCCTGTTTAAGTTTTAACCCATTACTCCTTGTCCATATTCTCAGCAAAGTCTGAAAACAAGTGAGATTCAACACCAATGAGTTCTACAGATCCTGTTCCATCAAGTATTGCAGGACCACTTTGCTGCCACCTTTAAACTTGGGGCTGCCCGGCTATGAATACAGAAAAGGATATTTCTTGGTATTTGAAGACAAAACTTTTATTTATTTTATTTTAAGTAAATAAAGCATCCTTTCCCCCCATAACTCCAGCAATGCTTTCCAGTACTACTAAGTTCAATCCTTAAATTTGTATTTACTCAACCTCTTTCTAATCGAAGAGTTTCCTCTTCCCTCAAAGCCATGGCTGCTTTAATCCCAAGGCCCAGAACAGAATCATAGAATGGTTTGGGTTGGAAAGGACCTTAAGATCATCCAGTTCCAACCGCCTGCCATAGGCAGGGACACCTTCCACTAGACCAGGCTGCTCCAAGCCCTGTCCAACCTGGCCTTGAATACATTTTTGCATTGACAGCAGGAGCAGGAGCTGAGTTAGCTAAAGCTAGATCTGCTACCTATCATGGCTGATGTTATCTCCTACCTCACATCTCCACAGATGATGTTTCTCTCTGTCCTGCATATTTCTGAAGCAACAGCACAGATGGTATGCCCTATCCTGCCTCTTGACATACAGTATTTTGGGTGGGAAAATGTGGAGGATGCAGTAAGAGCCTCCTTCTGACATTTGCAACAACAGAAATTATCCAGCACAGGAATCTTCTTGTCCCCCTGGGCATCTGGACCTCTCCTGACAAGATTCTGCCAGCTCCATGTGGTCATTGCTCCCTGCCTCTCCCCCCTTCAGCATCACTCTACAAGTTCCACCACCAATGCTGCTCATTACCTTACATGACCTTCTCCTCCCTCTCTAAAGTTGCCTCGTCTCAGGTTGGAAGATTCACAGGAACCAGTGACCAAGAAGTCTCCAGATGGAGACTGTACCTAGCGAAGTGGGGGATTTACCAGCTGATTGATCCTTCGGTATCACTGTAATCAGCAGGTTAATGATAAACTGTTATCTTGTGCCAAAGTTTACAGGCCAAACTGGCCAAGATGCTTCAAATGGAAGCTGATAGCATTATCTTTGAACAAGCCTGAACATGAAAAGCAACAGATCTTATTTTTTAAGGCTGTGCTAAGAAAACATCTCTTGCAGAAAGCGAATAATAAATATACTGCATGCCATAGTAATGTCCATGGGGGGAGGTAAGGGATTGCTATAAAACACAGTATCCTAACTACTACAGATGTTGCTGCTAGAATTTACAGCTTTCTCTGCATGCTTATCTCTCCTCACCAGTTTCTGCACGTTGAATCACATTCAAACATGGGCCATTTTAAGCCATCTTTTTGTTATTTTAACCTTTTTTTTTAAAGCTTCAATTAATTTCTTTAGGGCTATTCTGCAACGTTTAATAGATTCAAGACCTGTATTTGCAAACCACATGCAATCCTATTTTGGCACATGTAAATTACATGCAAATACATCCTAAATTAGTTTGTTTATCACTCCAGAATTCTAATCCAAAGGTTTTGTTTTTCAAAATTTAGGTTTTATTCTGACATGTTTACAAATGAGTTTGACTCTGGAAAATAACTTAATAAACTCAGGGTTAGCAATGCAATTAGAGGAGGGATCTGGGAACCATAAAACCTGGAAAACAGTATTTACATCTTTGTACATCCAAGATTCCCTTTTTTTCCCCTCCCTTAAATTCACCATTTCAAAATATTGCAGTTACTGTTGTATGAGGACAAACAAGAACTCATTTTTATAACCAATGACCCCTCTCTCCAATGAGCAATTCATGGGGTAGCACTGGATAAAATGCACAAAGTAGAAGATTTCATTATAAAAAAAGAAAATGAAAAATAACTGAATTAACATTGATCATGACTTTTCAACAGCATTTCTTATTATTACGGCCAGGCAAAGTCTCCTGTGGGCAGTAAAGCTTTCCCATGTATTATTAGCCCTCTACAGAAAGCTATGAAAAGACACAAATCTGTTTTGTCAAAGGACAGAAGAGCATTTAGTTATAAGAGAAAGTATGGTCATAATCCATTGTGGGGTTAAAGGTGAAGAAAACAGAACTATAACACAAAGCCTTAAGAGAGTAATACTCCTGCAGTTAATTCCTGAACACTGCAGTAGAGCTGCCTGGTTTGTGGGGAGAATACATTCTCAGGGCAACCTGACATCTATACGGTATATATTTATTAGTAGTAGCACTAGTGTATGGCATCTCTATTTGTGCTAGGTACAAATGCACGCGGCACCATGGTTCCTGCTTTGAGAGGCATTTGTTGAGGTGCCACGAGTGTCCAGGCGGCTGGGTGAAAGCCAAACACTACGGCAGAGGCGACCCCCTAAATGCCTAAATGCAGGGAGCAGAGGGATGGGAACATCTTGCTTGGCTGTGCTGATGCAGGCAGTCCAGCCCAGAGCCCAAAGCAGATGCCCCAGGCACTCAAACTACACCATTTAGGATTTCTTCCTAGTATATAGAAAGCTATTTTGTACTTGAATAACAAAACTCAAGCCCACCCACTGCAATGAGGGGGTTCAGCTCAGTATCACATACTAATGCAGTGCATGAAGTTGTTCTCAGCGTCAGGTTTATCCAACCTGTGACAATGATTAGGGGTTTGGTCTGAGTAAGAGGCAGCTTAAGTGTCTGGATCACATCCCAAAGCAAATTTGCAGCAGGTCTAAGTGACAAGATAAGGATTCCTTTTACATTCAACCACTGGACCTACACCCTCACCAATCCCTGGGAGGAACAGCAAGCAGGTGGATGTAGCACAGGGGATGGCAGAATTTAGCACTGCTCTGGGGCTACCTGTAGGACAGTCAGGAAAGTCACAGTCTCTACAGATAATCTTCCTTCCTTCCCTTAGTCTAGAGAGGATAAGGAAAATGGATGCAGCTGTGAAACAGGGCAGATAATATAAAAAAACATCAAGAATAATACAATCCTGTGCTGTCTCCTGGGTATTTCAAACACACTTATTTTCATTTTGTTCTGTGGGGCCCAGCAAATAGGACTTCATGGTTTCTGTTGCTCTCTCCAGGCTCCATTGCACACCTTATTCCAAACTCCTCTCCCTTGCCTTGTTCCTCTGCTAGCACTCTCTGTCCTAGCACTCATGTACAGATACTACAGCCAGCTATAGCATCAGAAGCAGACCACGGTGTTAAAACAGTATTTCACCTTCCTTTAACCTGCTTTTTAAGGACACTGCAGTGATGCTACTGCCTAATAGTACTCACGTTATCTCATTTAGCAGCACCTCAGATAACTCTCCCCAATACTGCACAGAGCTGTGTGTCACTTTTCCACCATGGGTTATCCTGCACTTTCAGTCTGAATTCACAAAACCATCACACCTTCCTCATTCAAATCTCTAGTAAAAACTCCTTTGTGCCTTCAACTTACAACCTCAAAATAACAATAAAGGCTCCAGGCTACCATTTCTTGTGGGCTTCCCAGTGACCTTGTCTGACTGCTTTAACAGAAATGTTATGCATACCAAAAAAAATGAGCCCACTGGCAATTCTTAGAAACAAGTGAGCTAAAAAAAAAAAGCTTTTTGTGCAGTTCCAGCTCCCCTCTTCCTCAGTCCCATCTGTTGAAGCTGTATAATGATCACTGTTTTCCCATTTTCTGTACATCAGAGATTGAAGAAAAGAGGTAGCAAAGATGTACAGGAGTCTATAAGGTGACAAAGACCGCAATAGGCAGCTTTTCAAAACCAAAATGCAGTTCTGTTAAAATTATCTTTTTTTTTTTTGCCTTCCTCTTTCCAGTTTCCTGCCCACTGTCCCTTGCTTTGTCTATGTAAGTCACCAGCTATTCAGGGGCAGCTTGGTGTCATACTATGCATCCAGCACAATGACATCCTTGTGGACTGGGATACATGGGCGCTACTAAAATAGAAATGAAGCACAGTTAGCTGTATGTGCCTGGCTAGGTTAAAAAACAAGTCACAAGCAAAGGTTCAGGTCCTGGTGCAATTCAGCAGCACTGGAATGACAGCACCCTAAAGAATGTGACAGCAAACAAAAACATGACAAGAACTTAGGGCTTATTTATCTCAGGTACAGCACCCAGATAACATGGGTTGTCAGCATCTGGACCCACACTGGAGAGTCTGCTACAAGCAGCACAGCTCTGTTAGTCAGGTGCTCTGCTAGCTCATGCACTTCTGCACTGTACTCCATTTTGTGGTGTCAATATAACCCACTGCTGTCTTCTAGGTATTTAATACACTGATTTTCACTAAGTAATGTTCAGGTCACTCAGCAGACAATTAAACAACCAGAAAAAAAGTATTCCTAAGTGAAGAGACTGTTTCCATACAGATGCCCTTGCAAATTGAAATTTCATTAAAAAGGAAGAAAGATTTCCATTCCTTCTGAAAACATCTGATACTCTAGAAAGGGCTTTTGGGGGAAAAAAAGGAAAGGGAAAGGGAAAGGGAAAGGGAGGGGAGGAGACATTATTTTACGTTTTCCCCACACTCACACAAAAAGAGAAGGAGCACAATACACCTGTGCATGGAATTGCTCATTTTCACTCTCTCTAAATGAGCCAGATGCTCATTCTGCACATTGTGAAGTAGACCAGAAAGCATTATGTGCAAACATTTACAGTATAAGAAGCCTCGTCACCTGGGATACTTGCTGCTTCTGAAAAGTCTGATCAAAGATAAAAACCAAGACAACTCATTGTAATCAATTATGCACAGATAGTCCTCAGTGTATGTGCAATTCATAAAAATGATACTAAAATCATAACGCGGATTTACATGCAGAAATGAAATACGGACATGGACAGAACACTAATCTTCCAATTGGTATCTTCAATCGACAATCCAAGCTCTTTAAGCAAGTCTCTGGCTAAAAAGCACTTCCTTGAAAAACATTCCAGCAGCCCTTTAACTGCTCTCGTTTACACCAGAGGAGCTGCAGAGACACAGCCCAGGATCCTGTGAAGGTTAGAGCAGGCTGCAGTCAGGGAATTAGCACTACAACAAGCTGGACACAGGTTTTATTTCTGCATAAGCAGAGATATTAATCCCCACACATATCCAAAAAGCACTCACAGTGCAAAGAAAGCCATTAATTGACAATCTGGCTTTTTAAAGAAGGACTGCAATACATGGTGGCAAGCCAGGCTCCCTTCATATACGCCCTCCTGTATATACACTGACCAGAGGCAAAGTCCAATGATCACCCTCCCACATTAGTCACTAAATTTAGAAGTGAAGCTGAAGATGTATTCAGATTTCAGGCATGTATGAACATGCCATCATCTTTGTCCTCACCAATACCAAATTCACACTTCAAGGTCTTTTCTATGTCTTTTTTACTCAGTCTTATATCAGTCAAGTCAAGGAATTCACATCGCAATGTCAATCCTTTCATCAACTTTACACCCCTCCAAAACTGTAAAAAAGTCATATTTCCAAGTGAGGATTTATTCCTGTTTTGTTCTAGCTGATATCCTTTCGTCACAGGTCTTATACATTTTTGCCTAGGTGAGCCTCAAAGAGTATGCAGTGACTTAATGAGCAGATCAATTACTGTTCATAAGAAAAGATACTGTCTCTTTAAAGGTTATTTGAAGGTTGATTGCTATCTTATTGCTTATATCCTGCAAATCTATTCAGCCTTATGAATGAATTTGACCTTTTTATACTTACTGGGGGAAAAAAAAACAGAACAGAAGTTAATTTAGAGCTCTATAATGCAACACTTTTTCCCAGAGAAATGAAAGGGCATTCAAATCGATACCTGCACAATAACACTCTGATGAATGTTTGCACCCAATTTTCTCATTTTGCTAACTTGAGATTGGGCATTTTGAATAGTTCTCAAAGAACATATTCTTTATGTGCTGTGAAGTATGTGGTATTGTGTCCAAACAATGCTAGAGGATAATCATTATAGGAGTGTCACTGGGCCTGAAAAGGTCAGTTAGTTAGAAATGTCAGCTTTCAATGCAACTATGCTGGACCTTCAGATGTAAGGATCCAATTAAAGGGACATGCCAAGGTGCATGGAAACATCATGGTGACCCATAATAATAATAAGGTATTGTGGAAAAGCTTGAGATTTTTCTTCAAAAGTAATGGATTATCCTTTAGAATATCTTCTCTGTAGTCTTATTTTGACTTTGCAAATATCACTTATTCTACATGTATCCAAAAAAAGGTCAATTTTTTTAAAATGCGAAGGTAGGGATGAAATGGCCTTACTAAAAGTAAATACTTTGCAACTAAATGGGAAAAAAATCCCATTTCATTACAGGATCAAAAAAAGTGTCATTTAAATAGACCTCAAAACTGATATTTGAGATGGATATAGATGGTGTTTGGGGAGGCTGACAGGGATAGGTCAGGGAACAGGCAGAAAGATCAGGGTGGACTTATTCTCTTTGGATACATGAGTGAAGACTGTCTTCGCAGGGAAAAGACAGTGGAAACAGCTACACTGTTCAGTGAGTATGTACCAGTCGTTATTCCAGCAAATGGAGAGGAATAAGTAAGAATTAGGAAGGTTCTGATCTGCACAAATGAGTAATTACAAGCAACAATATTACTTCTCCTTATCAGAGCAAATGGAAGTTCTTAGAGCCCTTAGGTACAGTAAAGATAAGCAATTGGATACAGTAAAATTTCCTAATTAGCCTCAGGACAGCTGAAACCAACCTAATGGCATGCAAAAACAAAAAAGTCCTCATTTTCTCTGCTCTCTGTTAGTCCATCAGCCTGCTGAGGTTTCATCAAGTCTAGAACAAACTTCTTCCTGTAGTTTTCAGGTTCAGCTAAGATTGACAACATGGGAATTTCCATTTCTGATGAGATTTTAGCATATATTTGTATGGTAGAGAAATTCCTGTCCTGTGGGTTCAAACCATTTGGGGTCTACTGCCTTGCTGAGCAATGAGGTGCTGGCCCCCTAAGTTATTATTGCGGGACAATGGCTGGATTAACACCCAACATCTTAGTGAGATTAGAAATAGTTCCACTCCATCACTGAGCATTACCAATTATTACTGGAAAGATAAATAATTTATTTCTCTATCATATTTCCAAATAAAACAGCATGTGAAGCTTCACTAACAAACACAAACAGTAATTATGTTAGGCTGTTTAAAAACTCAAACACTATCCCTTGACACATACTTAGACAAAATCAATGTACCCTTAATTAATAAGTACTAGCAAAAATAGTACCAGAGTTTTAGCAGCAAACAACTTTCTGTCACATTTTATTACCTTGTATCATTTTTACTAATACCTGTCTTATAGCTTCATGACTTTGAGTTCATATTATTTTCATGCTTCAATTAGAAAGAAGTAGATAGCCAGGCTATCCAGGAAGGTAATGGAAAAGTCTTGTAGCAGGGCTTAGTGGTGGAATTTATAGTTAAATGAAACTTTGAAATGTACCATAAAACTTCTCCTTCCTTTACGTAGTTATACTTGGGGTCTCATAAGCAGTAATATGTAGAAATGCAGAACTTAATCACCTAAAAAATATAGCAAATCCCACATATCACTTTATGCAATGCCAGGAAAGTAGAAATATATTTTCCTAACCAGAGGAAATTAACTAGGCAACAGTCCTATATCCATAATTCAAAGCAGTAAAATATGTATGGCAGAAACTAAAGCCACCTTAAAAGAATTCAGGGTAGCAGTATATCATGAATTAATGAATTGGGGACACTTTTAGAGCATGCAGCACTGATGATAGTAAATCAGGGAGAATATTTCACCACATAAATGAGTCCGATAAATACTTCTAAAATCAAGGGTTTTTTCTCTTGTTTAAAAGTGTAAAAGCTTAAAGATTAGGGGAAAGCAGACAAAAAAGCCATTAACATTTCTGATCCAATCTCAATGCCACTTCACAGAGATTAGGAGTATCTTGCTCTGTCCCTGCATGTAAACCTCTACTGTGGTCAGAGGAAAATCTAAGTAATGAAAAGGCAGGAATTATGGAGTCAGCTCTTACTCTACTGCACTGAAAACAGAATGAAAGAAACTTAAAATACTTTATATTCCATGCTGTAGCCAAGCCGGGCACTATGGAATATTCAACTACCCCCAGTTTTTTAAATGCAATCAATTTACTGCTGCCAAATGTAGTAGGTTTATATACACCTGGGAAACATGCACCTACGGTGCTGATGAATTTCTCCTGACGTTGCACTGATTTCAAGAGAATGTTATTTTAAATTGGCAGTAGAGAGACTGGCAGAGAAGGATAAAGCCCTGAGGATGGCTGAATCAAAGAGAATTTCAAAGGAATTTTCCTGATGGTTCTTGGATAATATCGCATGTTAGCTATTTTCAAAGCCAATAGTTTCCAACAAACTTCCATTTATGGTATCAATTATTAAAAAATACTTCAGTGGGAGATGAACTTACCTTACTGAGAGGAGAAATTGGAAAGCTGTATTATTATTGTAAACACAGGAGATGCAAAAAGCTTTATCTCCATGGAAAAGCTATGGAAACAGGGGTATTTTATTTGCAGCTATTGAGCGGTTACCACTAAATGTGATGTGATTGTATGCGCATGTTCAATGCATTACAGGAACACGAACACATAAAAATTCAGGGCAGATCCTTAGCTCCTCTGTACAGCAAGGCCAAACTAAACCACGTGAAGATTTAGTCCTAAAACCGACTAGCAGAAATGTCGAGGAACCATTTTGAATCAAATTCAGAGGTAAAACTAAGTTTAAAGCAAATTTAAATTATCCAAACTTAAATCTCATTACGTCCCACTCCCTGCCAGCATGTCGCTGCCAGCTACTAATCAAGTTTTAACATCCTTCCCCCATCCCACTGCGCACATCAGCTCTGACTCTGGCACCCTGAACCATACAGCATGTTACAGAGTAATTGTAACTCACGTGTCAAGAGGCAAGAAGAAAGGAGTGTGGCGAGAGCACTGATAGATTTAACTTAACATTCCTCCAGCTACTCAGCAGTAACGCAGAGCAGTGAACTCCCTCCACATTTTACATGGGTGTCAGCAACTTCAAAGGAATATATTTGAGCATGAGGGAGTCTGGCTCGCTCCCAGCTTATGCATCATTTGTGTCTGGCTGTTTCTGGAGACTGGCAGCTAAGCAAAGACTTCCTCCAGTTTGGGGCACGTTGTGGAGATTTCCATAGCTGTTTTCTTAGGAGCACTGGAACAGGTCAGCTCTGTATGTTGCATACAAAATGTGTAGCTGGAGCTGCAGCTCTCACCCTCTGTATTCCTTCCTTTTTCTTCCCTTACCCCTCCACCTCCCATTTTTTTCCAGTGCCATCAGTCCAGGCCACAGATTAATGATCTATACCTGTTTGGTTTAACATAAAAAATGTGCTTTTAAATCAAGCACCTGCTCAGACAGGTTCTGCAGAGCCACACACACATTTCTCAGTGCTTGGAAGCTATCTGGAGTAAAGCAACAGACAGAGTGGGTATTCAGGCCACGAGGAATAGGCACTGCTACCCTACTCATTGGTGATTCCCAGGGAACCATGCAACAGCCCTGGCCACAAGAAACAGCACGACTGCCATGAGGTAATGTTAAGGTTTCCATGATGCCACAAACTGCCATTTGACAACACCCCTTAACTGACATTAATGGCATTCTTTTACCTTGCAATTAATCTCATTAATTGGCTGATGAATTTCTGGAAATTTTTTTAATGGCACAGGGAGAAGAGCTGCTGTAATACCTGCAGGGGTTCACCAAGTGATTTGTGACCAAACATACAAAAAATGGCTTGAGAATTTCACACACACACAAAACCAAGATGGTATTCATCATGACAGAAGTGCAAATCACAGAGGTCACCTTTGATTTTGAAGTCCTTTGTCTATTCTTACAATTAAGCAATAGGGCTTTGGTGGCTGATACTGCTTGTGACACATGGAGGACTTCCATATTATAAATAAGGCCAAGTGACCTCCTCCACAAATGAGGGCTGCCTGCCTGAGGCAAGGTGGAGAACAGGAACAAGTCCCAAAGGATTAACAGGTGCAAATAAATAACCCAGTTCCTAATTTGAATCAGTATATTAAGAGATGACAGCGATTATAGCTGATCTCAGCCATCATAACCGATACCACAACCTCATAAAAGCAGACTGTTGATGTCAGATCTTAGAGCTAGGACTCAAGGAATGGTATATTTTAAAGCTGCAGCCTCCAAAGAGAGATAAAAGCCTCAAGACTATAAGTTACTGCATTTCTATATTTATAGGGCCCAAACTAGACCCTTTAATCCACAGGTTGACATTTTCTAATCCTACTAGGACTTGAGTGCCTAACTTTTCCAGCCCCTTTGAAAACTCTCAGCTTGAGGTTCTTAGGTAAGTTTGGCCTGACCCAGCATCAGTCTTCTTTTGAAAATACCTTGACTGAAAGCAAAACTTCAGGTACTCAATTATAGAATCATGACACAATTTCATTTTTTCCTATGTAGCTAATGATTGTAGATTTTTGGCTAAATATCAAAGGGCAAAACGTACATTTTGGGGAGAAAAGCATGTTATGGAAAGCATTTTTTCCCCCTTTTAGTGTAGTCTGTCTACCTACACAGTTATTGAAAGCTGTTTTGATCCTTCCAACTAATTGCTCTGTTGATTTAGTAGACTGCTTTATTAAACTGAAAGATCTGAAGTGATAGCTACTCACTATGATCACATCTATGAACAAACTCAACTTAGTCAACCCTTTCACTGTTCCAGCTAATACTCTATCTGAAATTATGAGGAAGGCATCATAAATTTTCTTTATGGAAAAGTCTTGTATTTATTCTGGTCCCCAACCCTCTTTTTCTCTTATTAAAACAGTGTCTGTGGACTTTAGTGCCCTTATCCAAGATCTGAATGTTTATTACGATTAAGACCTTCAGAGTTTTTTTTTCCCCTAGAAATAGGGAATGCTGAAGATAGGAAAAATGAAAAATGTGCCATGTTTGTCCTTGAAGTTAGTCAGAATAGTGACAATGGCTGTATCACAGTGTATTGTTGCTTTTATCAGCAAGTGCCCTGAGCATACATTAACATAATTGCAAACTGCATGAAAAGTGAACATGCAAAAATGTGATGCAATTGCCAATAGCCTCAAACATCTGGCCCAACAAAGTGTTCCTCCTCCTTATTTTAGTTCTTGTTATTTTAACAAGGTTAGTGAAGGAGAAACCATGTCACAGATTATATCTACATTTAGAGTGTCAGAACAATTATTGATGCAAAATTGTTATCCAAGCAAACGTGTGTCACATTTTGTTCGCTTCCCATAACACCTGTTCATTTCACCAACACATTATTCCCAGTTAAAGCCAGAACTCATTAGGCCCAGTTAAAGCCAACCTGAAAGCTCAATATGTACATACGTCTGAAAAATTAAAAGAGTTAACCAGAACATAGCACCACTCAAGCACAGTGTACATCTGAAGTTGGTGAGCAGCAAACTTCTGTAGCAGCTAATGGAAAGAAACTGAGCCAGAAAAATGGCAATAAATTAAAAGCCATCCAGCCTTAAGAGCTGAGATCAAAGAGAAGCACTATTCAAACTACCTGCATTTCAATCACGGGGCCAGGATCTTCAAAACTTACTGTGCCAAAGAGCTCGACGCTTTCACAATGCAACACATTTTGGGTTATCACAGTAGGCAAATGATAAAAGCCTTTACGAAGCAGATCACTTAAGGCACTTTAATTTTACCCAAATATTTTCTGACCTTCTTTGGGGTTCTCTGCCCCCATCCTGGACTTCCTGTTTCCCACCACGTGCACAGAGGGCCACCATCTCCTTACCCCCAGAACTGCTCACTTTTGCCAACAAGGAAAGTCAAACTCACATTTCTGTGATACTTGAACATACATTGCAAATTCGAGGGCATCTGCCCTGCAGATATACCACTAACTGTAACCCCAGGAGGCTTAAAGAAATATCAGCACTCAAATTCATAGAGTAAAGGTCTGAAAAGGCAGCTCTGTGAATGGATAACTGCCCGGGGCTTTGCCAAGCACAATATAGCTGTCACTTGTTATTACGTGAAAGATTTTCTGGGGACCAGTGTTTTTCATTTTGCATGTCAGAGACAGGGGAAAAAACACATTTAGACAACCATCTCTTTAAGGAAAGAGAAGAGAGCCATGCGGTAGAGCTCACTTACCAGGGCTGGTTATTGTCAAGAGGTCAAGCTGCCGTTTCTGCTGAAAAAACAAATTATAAAAGGAATTGTTAAAAGGGGACTAATTTTAGTGGGTCAACTTAGACCTGCAAAGTAAGTGTTCTGACATTTATAGCAGAATTAATTACAAGTTACATGGCTCACAGTAACTCTTTTGGATGGGATCCACATGTACTTTATGACGAAGAAAAACCCCTTGCTCAGTCCTTTTAATGTGTTTTTATTTGCACTTATAAAGTGTTACTATTTCTTTTTTGGAACTTGAAATGGATAGCTGGAAGCACAGATGGACCGATATATTTATAAAAGTGATTTCTGATTCCACAGGGAAGGAGACAAGGAACCAGACAAGAAACAAAGTTCTTTATTCATATCAATCACTGACTCATAGCCTGTATGTGATCAAACACAATTATATCGCCTTGGGGTGAACCTTTCAAAGACATGTAAGAGGATCTAGACAAACGCAGGACTGATAAAAGGAAAGCTTCTTTTCAAGCTGAGTGCATTCCGCTCATAGATCTCATTGCCACTGGATATCCCTCACCCTAAAAGCTTGCCAGACTTGATCATCACTGGATATTTGTACAGATAGCAGAATATGGGGAGTTATTATGGCAAATAAGTTTAAACAGAAGAGTGGTTTCTGGAAGGGCTGCAAACCTCCACAGGGCAAACCAACCTTCTACCTGGAACAAGTTATCCCACCAAAGCCTTTGTGATGGGGGGATGCGTCTGATGTTCCCTTTCCCTTTGTAACACACAGCCAAGGCTCTTGCCTACTGCATGGTCCCAGTCATAGGTGATCTCCCCACCTCTGTAGCCTGCCACTGAAATTCTTGTGCTTCTAGACCATTATCATCCTTTTCCACCTTTCTGTGGGCTGACAGCTTTCCATCACCAGCAGGGCTTTCCCCATCACACAAACTGTTACCTCTTATTCATAGCACTTTCTAACTTACTGTCTTCTTCCTAACTTTGCCCAACATTAGTGTGTCTAGCTAGCATTGAAGATTATACTGTCCAGTTTAATTTCTCTTCCCTAATTTGCTCAATAATGTCTGTGTTACTTTCATTTATTGTCAGCCCTATTGATCTTTTTCTAATCTAATTCTCATCACTGCATTTACTGTATTCCCCGGGTGACAGCTGAAAGTCCTTGAGGAGGAAACATTAACTTGGTATTCCCTACCATGAACGCTCTTCCTTGGAAATTATGACTGATGAAACTCCTTCCCAAGCCCATAATTTCTTTATAAGTAAAGCTTCACTGGCTAAAGTATATGGACACAGTTGATCATCCACTGAATATACTTCAGCTATATGCCCAACAGTGAATGTGGCCTGCTGATTGGGATGTCAGGCTGAAAAAAACACATTTTTGAAACCTTCCTGGTCTTCAGTACTTTAACTCTTGTACAGCATAAATCATATTTGTGAGAAAATGCATTCCTGTCTGTTTTCATAGGTACTCCTTATTCTTTTAACTCTGCTAAGTCATCCTGAGTATGACTTTAGCAGTGTGCTTGATCACACTTGCTTTATTATAAAATACTAAGGCCAGTCTACGCCAAGCCTTTTTCCAGGTGTGCCAGGGTAAAGGCGTAAGGGAGCAGAAGACCCTGCTGCTGCCTTGGGTCACCTTGACGGGAACCATTCAGAAATGCCGTCCCTTCACTGTGGGGTCTGCTCACCCCACCATCCTTTTCCAGGGAGGAATAAGGCAAAACAAGCAAAGGACCTACCACCCCAATGGGAGACATAAAACGCAATATCTCCTAATGAGCTAAATTTTTTATAGAATGTCTGCCTTAATCCTGATTTATATGTACAAAGCTATGAAATGCCATGGCTTAGGACCCACTGGGCCAAAAGCTTTGCTTACATTTTTCAGCACAACTGGAACTCCAAATGCTGTATATCTAATGAACAGCTAGAGCAGAAAATATATACCCAAAACCTATAATCTGTGAAAGCTTCTCTACTGGGAAAAAAGGTGGAATATAAATATCCTGCATCAAAGAAGGCTGAAAAATGTAGAAATTTAGAATAGAGACAAAGGCATGTAGCTCAAGTGGCCCGCGGTCCTGACTTGAGTCTATTAACTAGAGTAAAAATAAACATTAAAAAACTGAAACAGCTTAACTTGATACTGTAGGAAAACAAAAGCATATAGAATAGGCTAAACAAAATGGGAAATAAAATGAAATTATTACATGTCAAATGTTCAGTTTACAAGTTTTTACCTGTTTGGACTCTGCCTTCAAGCTGGCTTTGGAAAAACAAACTCCAAAACCAGGAAATCTTTGTGCATATGTTGAACTTTAAGCTCAAGTTATTTCTCTGACTTCAAGTGGAGCAGCACTGATCTTTTGCATCTAACACCTAACTGCTGCGAGGGATTTGAAATGCCACCAGGTTCTTGGCACTGGCTCCACCCAAGCGCTCCAGGCTGGAGCACGGTGGTTGTTGCCTGCCCAGTGCACTGAGAGAGAAAATACTTCCCTGCTCTAACCTTCAGTGGACCTTGAAGAATTTTCTCTTATTCGGCTCAGCAAGGGAAGTTTGTGCACACTCACCCAAGCCCTGGAGAGGAGGAAACAGCAAAGTGCATTCCAGAACTGTGCATTTAAACATGCAAAAATGCACTAATTATGGATCCAATCACTTTCCGGAAATTTAAGCCTGCTCCCAGATCTCAGGGGCTAGCTCTCTGCCGTTTCCAGGGCTCAGCTGGATGCAAGCAGCCTAGTAACTAGATGGATTTTTTAAAGAAAACCCATACAGACATCCTTATGGGTAGCTATAAAAGCAGCAGAATTTGAATTTAAAGAGAGAGACGTTACAAGTGTCACAAAGATTAATAAAATAATTTCATCAGAAGTACCATGGCTGTGGGGCTTTATATATTCACTTCTCCCTTCAGTGAGGAAAGATGCAAATTGCAGCTGTTGGCCCCTTCCAGCATGCTCACTCTCTCCCTGTTTTGACAGCTTTCTTGAAAGGTTCATCTCACAAGATGTCTGGCTTTTTTGTGCTCTGCCTTTAGTAATTTTCCACTTCTCAAACACCTGCCCCTGCAGAGATGCATGGGACTATCCCAATATTCAGGTAACCTCCTGTCCCAAGAATTACTTAAAACCTGAGCAGTGAACCATAATGACTATTGTCTCTGGTCAGTTAAAAGGTGACAGTTTCCTGTATTACTAAGGCTGTGTTTCACCTACATTATCAAAAAGGTGTTCCATGAGAAACACTAAACTGATTTCCACAGCATCAGCAGTAGTTTATAAGAGGCAAACTGAATGATCCCCTGCATCACCACAGCCTCTCTATTGCTATAAACCTGTGCAACCCTTAAGGGGCAGCATCTTCATTTTCACTTTGCTGGCTATTTGAAAGCCCAATGGCAGGAAGAGGCCAGTGATAATTCTGCCCAACAGCAGTGAAGATGCCAGGCTTCCCACCTCACACAGTTTTCTATCCTTGGTACTACCCAGAGGCAACATCCCTACAGTGGATTAGGGCTGTGCAGCAAACCTGCAGCAGATCGTGTTCACTTCCACAAAATTAACACAATCTTTAATTAATGCAGTAAGCACTGATGAGTAACAAATTATATTAAAACACAAGGAAGGCAAATTTTTAATAAATTAAGCATTGATTCACTCAATAAATATTAATCTACTGAGCGTCAAGAATTCATTACATTTTAGAAAACCAGCTGAAAAACAGCGCTGGTGAGCTGGTCTGAAGTGTGCAGAATGGTCCCTGTTCACCTATAATATACACTTAGTTTTAACTAATTCCTTAATTTATCAAGTTAAACAACTTGCCTGAAAGTTAAATCTGGATTATTATTCTACTGCAATATGTAATTTTCTTGACAGAGATTCTAACTCACCCCTTGGATCATTTCCTAAATTTTTCATAGTGACTTCTCTCTGATTACCTCCTCTCTCTTCCTTGATGCTGGTGGTCTTTAAAATATTTGCTGACTGGTGTAATTTAATTGTCACCTCAATTAACTCAGCTAGAGTTGCAAAACTAGAAAAAAAAAAAAAGAAATAAATTGTAGGGGGATTTAAATTAACTCATTCATTTAAGTTTAGCTTATCTAAGAGATGTTCTTTCACACTTTGCTCTCTGCAGAGTTCCTCCAACCTTATATAGATGTGGGATGTGCTGCACTTGCTTCGACTGTTATCTACATATTAGCAAAAGAGAAGGAGAAAAAAACAGATGCAAAGATGCCCCATGAGACTGATATGGACCTGTTTCTGTAGCAACCGATGATTTCCTTCTCATGTAAGAATAAGCCTAGTCATATCTAATTCTGAATGTATCTGGGCCTCACTTGCCAGCCAAAGCTATGTCAAGTATAAAGTCAATACAGTCAGAAAGAGTGATAATAAAAGGCAATTATAAAGTCATCTTCCTACTCCTGCACTCCTCTTCCAGCCAGAATGTGAAAGATATCCTTACCGCTGCCTTCTGTCCCAGCACATCATCTCCAAGTCCCCAGCATCCAGCAGAACTGGTAAGCAGAGCTTGAGGTACCAGTCGGATATCCAGGTATTGCATACATGAGGCTGATGTGCTGGAATCTCCTTCAGCAGACCCATGCACCCATGTCCCAGGAGACAGCATGCTCTGGCGGGGTTTCTCTAGGCCGCAAGGGCATCCATACCTGCCTTGCTCTAAGTCTCCGTATAAAAGTCCTAAGGTCAGAGCTGAGTTAACTTTAGCTTTAGAACACCCTTTTTGGGTTTGTGCCATTTCACTGCCTTCATTTTGTGAGCAATATTTTCTGCAGTTATGAACCCAAAGGCAGGCTACCCATCTCACCAACATCTCATGCCATAGTCCACCCACAGGAAGGTGGAATTGAGTCTCTGTGACCACAGGAGGACTTTTTCTGCCGAAATATATTTTACCCAGCATGGTCTCTGCTATTGACCTCTTCCATCCAATTTTAATGTGGTCTGAATAGGTTAAAAATTGAAATCAAGTGCATGACTTTTTTCCTTTTTCTTTTTCTTGGAATCTTTGCCGAAAATAGTTACTAATTGTGCCTTTTCCTTTTAACTTCCAAATTAGCTCCTCTTTTCTATAAATAGACTGTGTTGACATAAGAGTAATTGAAACCAGCAGACATTCTCACAAAATAAAGCTGAGCAGGTACTGAAGGCTAAATCTCACATTTCTGTGTCCTTTATTATTGCTACACTCTGTATCATCAATGCTTTTGAAAGCTATTCTCTAACATGTCATGAAAGCACCCAAAAGTTCAGAAAAAGATCAAAGAGATCTAAGTGTGCACCTTGACATACTGTGGATGGCACAACACGACTGCCCACAAGCATCACCATAAGCCTCCTGGGTTCTGCACTAGAGGGATTTACAGTGGAGTGGAGGAAGAAGGTGCAGAGAGGGAGAGGATAAAGTTTTTGCCCCATCCTTCTGCATCGATACCTGAGAGTACAAGGGTGACAAGCTGTGCACCTCAGTGTTTTCTAGTCCTATGCAAAAGATGCCCCTGTGAGAGAGCAATGCAAACCTTCTTTTAGTTGTTTGTTGTTGAACGTTTTAAGAAATATTCAGGGCTAATCAACATCCAGAAAAACTTTCTAATGAAGACTTAAAGGAAGGTGCTCAAAAAAAGTAAATATAACTCAGCCAGCGCTTCACACTTGTCCACTTTCTCAAATGCAAGTTTCCCTACTTGTACTCTCAATTTAAGTAATGACCCCAATAAGCTACTAATTCAAATCCTATTAAAATAGATAAGTCAATGATTTAAAGCTGCTGCTATTTTTTTTTGTTTCTTGTTTTAAACAATGTTATACCAAGCAATACTCTTTTCTTTCCATCCTGAAATCACAGGATTTTGTTTTTATAATGAAGCAAAATCTCACATTTCATACTTCGTTTATGATTATCTGTTAAAGTTTCCTGCTATAATGATAAAACAAACCTCAGCTTGTTGACACTTGACTGAGATTTTAGTAAATTGCATCCGCTATAGCCTCCTCTCTGGGATCAATTATTGATATATAGGTGTGGAAGAACGTTTCTAAAATGGTTTGGGATATATTATTGTTCATGCTAAGAGCTATAGTGGGCATTTTAAACCATTTTAACAGTGACCTCTACAGACATCTGATTGTTGCAATATTTGGTAACTCAATTCTGGTTTAGAATCAAAACCAAGTCCAAACGATCACAGATAGTGCCAAACCATTAAGCTACTTTACTCATCCTTCCAGTCCACATATTTTTCTACTTAATATCTGACACCTGCATATTTCTTTCCCAAAACCTAAGTGCCAAGGATACATGATACTTTATTTTTCAGAAACTGCTAAACAAGTACCTATGACCTCTCCTTCTCCCTGCTTTGACTATTCATCCCAAGAACACAAGACTCATGCACTATCTTCTTACAATCTTATTGTGCTCAAAAGCTATTTGGAAAGAACTTTAATACAATGAAGGTTAAGAAAAGATTGAAAAGCCATGCAAGGTGTCTTTGTGCAGACATACAAACACTGTAATATATATGCATGTAGTACGTATGGCTGTAGTAGTAGGCCACAGCCCCAAAGCCCTGGTGTGCAGATTACTATCAAAAGCAGTAGATTGGTGCTCAAAGCAACAGCCATGGGAGGCTGAGCAACCTGAGTTCTGCATAGCAGAGGCCATTTGCAATGTGCATGCTCAGTTTTATTGGTCACAAATTCACAGTCTGTTCCGCATATTCTTGAGTGACATCTGCTGGTGCCTTATCTATAGGTTGCCTTATTTACATATACAGCACTCATAAAGATAGTATCCAAATTCTTACTGAACCACAAGGAACCAAAGAAAAGCCCATCAGTCCACTATAAATATTTACAATCATACCAAGAAGTTGTTAAGACTATCTTATCTTTGGAGAGAAAGAGAGGAAGAACAAACTGCTTTGGAATGAACTGATGCTTAACTTTGCCAATGAGAGTTATGATGACAGAAAGCCTCTTTCAGTCCTTCTGCATATTTAAAATAACTGTCCTTATGCACCTCAGTTAAGCTACATGAAGGGAGATTCACAGCAACTTCATGATTCGATGACATATACTATGCATATACAGTGCATCTTCTCAGATGTACGTGCAAAGGACATCCTTGATTAGTTAACAACTGTCTCTTTTTAACCCAAGTCAAAATATGGGCAAGCAATTTCAATCCCTTCATTGAACACAAGTGACCATAGACTCAGCTCTCATTTTCATAGGCTTCTATTCTTGTTAATTCAAGCCTGAAATACTGAGACAAATTGATGCACAGGTAGCCAGTGCTCTAGTCACTCTGCAGCCTGTGTAGACTATGGAGTACATACACAAACACAGGTATTTGTGCCCCAGTAAATACAGAAGAGAAAGAATGGATGATGTAGCCAATACTTTACTCTTCCTAAAAAGCTTTGGGTCTTCAAGAAATGAAAGAAAAAAATCAGGCCCATTTCTCCATAGTCTGACCCCACCTCCAGGCCAGAATCAAGCCCCTTTGTAGTTTCACAATCAAAAAGGTGGCTGTGGCTATGTGCATGTTTTAAATGAAGCATATGTACTTACACAGCAAGGGTTCAGGATCTACTCATTCCACAATTTAGCTCAGCATTTTAAAGGGTTTATTTCTGGTAACAAACCACCATGCAAGTTTTTCATAGTTAGTTGTATTATTATGCAAATTGCAGAGCTGTGGTTATAATCCTGTGCTTGTGACATCAATTACGTAATGCCTATAGAGATTACTTTAGTGCCACAAACAGCAGATTATGTCTTAAAGAACATAGTAGGCAGCAGGACCTAATAAACTCTTTAAATGTTATTTATTTTGAAAAAAAGAGTAAACAAGGACAGGTAAAGCTATACAGACCACAAACAATGTCATTAACAACCAAGCTCAATACACATGCAGATGGCCTTAGGCACTTCGAGGACATTCTTTAGTTGTGAATTCCTGTCTTAAGTCTTAGGATGGAAAGGAGCAGCATTACTGAAAGCAATTATGAACTTTGAAAGTCCACCATTTGGGGGGGGGGGGGGTAAGGAACAGTGTTCAATGATGTTTAATTAGAAACAAAGCATATCTACCTATACCAGTAATGGGATATTGACTAACTAGCCACTGTTTATGGGCTATTTTAGATAACAGACAAGACAGATTAACCCCCAACACATGCAATTTTAAAACTAAACATGCAGTTGTAGGGGCTTGTGATCACACAGTAAGTGAGGCACAAATCCAGAGATTTATAACCCTGCTTTCCCCCATTTGGACCATGAGATTGAGCTTCAGCTGCTTACACCCAGCTATGAGTGCTCTGACCAGCAGAACATTTCTCCCAAATCTTCTTTTTGTGTGTATAACTCATGGAATATTTATTGAAACTGGGAGCTAAGTACCAACCTCCACATCCAACCCGTAGTTTAGCTACCAGCTAGTAGCAGTTGTCCTACTCTCTGCATGTTAACTAATTTAGCATGCCAGAATAGCCATGATGGTGATGATGGTGAGAAGGTTGACTTGGGCTCAAAGAAAATACTGTTTTGAAAAAAATGTAATTCTATGAAAAGAGAAAAAAAAAAAACAACCCAGAACCTGGAACTTAGAGAGAAGGTTTCTGAAACGTAAGAATTTTTTTCAGAAGAGTCCTTCTTTGTAGAGAAGTTAGATACCTTCTTGTTTGAGTAGCAGCATGAGTTTGCACTCAGTTTGGCTTCTGCTCTGTACTAGAATTCTGCTTAAGGCAGCACTTCACGAGAAAACAAAGCTCTAAATTACAGCACTGACATGATCCAATTCCTAATACACCTGAGCACAGTCAAAAGAAACATCTTTGATAAACTTTTAAGAAACAGGACTCTTGTGGTTTCACACCATAAGGATGCATGCACATGGAAGAAGGTGATGATCAGGAGTAATCAGCATGGATCCACCAAAGGGAAATTTAAGCAAACTAATTGCCTTATATGATGGGACAAGGGGCTGGATAGATAAGCAGTGGATGTTCTCTACCTGAACTTCACCAAGGCTTTCAACACTGTCTCCCATGACATAGAATCATAGAATAGTTAGTGTTGGAAAGGACCTGAAGATCATCTAGTTCCAACACCCCTGCCACGGGCAGGGACACCTCACACTAAAACATGACACCCAAGGCTATGTCCAATCTGGCCTTGAACACCACCAGTGATGGAGTATTCACAACTTCCCTGGGCAACCCATTCCAGTGCCTCACCACCCTTACAGGAAAGAATTTCTTCCTCATACCCAGTCTAAACTTCCCCTGTTGAAGTTTGAACCCATTACCCCTTGTTCTCTCACTACAGTCCCTAATGAAAAGTCCTTCCCCAGCATCCCTATAGCCCCCCTTCAGATCCTGGAAGGATGCTATGAGGTCTCCATGCAGCCTTCTCTTCTCCAGGCTGAACAGCCCCAAGCCTATCTTCAGATGGGAGGTGCTCCAGTCCCCTGATCGTCCTCATGGCCCTCCTCTGGACTTGTTCCAACAGTTCCATGTCCTTTTCATGTTGAGGACACCAGAACTGCACACAATACTCCAAGTGAGGTCTCACAAGAGCAGAGTGGAGGGGCAGGATCACCTCCCTCGACCTGCCGGTCACGCTCCTTTTGATGCAGCCCAGGATACAGTTGGCGTTCTGGCCTGTGAGCACACACTGCAGCCGGCTCATGTTCATTTTCTCATTGAACAACACCCCCAAGTCCTTCTCTGCAGGGCTGCTCTGAATCTCTTCCCTGCCCAACCTGTAGCTGTGCCTGGGATTGCTCCCACCCAGGTGGAGGACCTTGCACTTGTCATGGTTAAACTTCATCAGGTTGGCATCAGCCCACCTCACAAGCATGTCAAGGTCCCTCTGGATGGCATTCCTTCCCTCCAGCGTATCAGCCCAACCACACAGCTTGGTGTCATCAGCAAACTCGCTGAGGGCGCACTCAATCCCACTGTCCATGTCACATCCTCATAGGCAAGCTCTGGAATTGTAGGATGAATAAGCATATGGTGAAGCGAATTGAGAACTGGCTGAATGGCAGGTCTCAGAGGGTTGTCTAGTTGGAGACCTGTAACTAGCAGTGTCCTCCAAGGGTCAATACTGGGTCCAATGACTTGAATGAAGAAGGGATAGACTGCCTCCTCAGCGAGTTTGCTGATGATACAAAACTAGGAGTGGCTGATACCCCAGCGTGCTGTGCTGTCATTCATAAGGTTCTAGAATGGCTGGAAAGATGAGGAGAGGGGAACCTTTTGGAATTTAGCAAAGGCAAGTATAAGGTCCTGCACCTAGGAAGGAACAACCCCATGCACCAGTACAGTTTAGGGCTGACCTGCTGCATAGAGAAGCACCTGACTCTGCAGAGGACTGTGGGTCCTGTTAGACAGCAATTTGTCCATGAGCGAGGATTGTGGCCTTGTGGCCAAGAATGCAAATGGTCTCCTGGGCTACATTAAGAAAAGCATTACCATCTGGGTGAGGGAGATAATCCCCCCTCTCTAGTTAGTCCTGGTGAGGCCTCACCTGGAGTGCTAAGTCCAGCTCTGGGCTCTTCAGTACAAGAGAGACACGCTGATCCTGGAGCAAGCCCAGCGAAGAATGATTAGTCCAAGTCCACTAGAATGATTAAGGGTCTGGAGCATCTCTCTTATGAGGAAGGGCTGAGGGAGCTGGGCCTGTTCAGCCTGCAGAAGACAAGGCTCAGGGGAAATCTAATTGATGTATGTAAGTATCTGAAAGGAAGGTGCCAAGAGGATGGGGCCAGACTCTTCTTGGTGGTGCCATGAGATAGGATGAGAAGCAATGAGCATAAACTGAAACACAGGAAATTTCACCTGAACATAAGGAAGAACTTATTTACTATGAGGGTGTCTGAACATTGGAATGGGTTGCCCATTGTGGACAACCATGGTGGAGTCTCCTTCCTGGAGATATTCAAGAGCCATCTGAAGACAATCCTGAGCAACGTGCTCCAGGTGACCCTGCTTGAGCAGGGAGGTTGGACTACATGACCTGTGGTGGTCCCTTCTAGCCTCAACCATTCTGGGATTCTGGGATAACAATACAAATGGAAGGAAGAAAAACGCATACAAAAGATGCAACACAAGAGTAAATTCCTCCTGAATATAAATTTTCCCCCAAATGACTGCATTTTTATGCATAAAATTTACAACTTTTGTGTTAAAAAGTCCCTGTGATTCAGCAGTGATTTGAAAATAAACATGAGAGAACACAACCTCTCTAGTTGCCATTTTCTCTGACTCCCTAGAGCCTAAAACCCCCCCACTCCACCCTTCCTCCAAGAACTCCCTGCCTTTGCTTCTGATTTTGTGGGAATTATCTGGTTGTGTTTATCTCAGGTGTTATTTTCTCTTAAGATGTTTGAGTTTGCCTGAGATGCAGGTGAGCTGTGTGAGAACACGGCACGGCAATTTTCAGCGGCGGAAGGTATTCTGCAAACACTCAGAATATATTCCCCTTCCACTCAAAGATGGCAATATTTAAAGGCAACCACGTGCCTCGTACAGAATAGTACGGCATGGAATTTTATTTAGAAGAAAGCCTTAATAATAGGTTGTATTTCTGGCATCTCATATTCAAACATTTCAGAAACTTAAACATTCAGCTCTATAAGCAAAGCCTGTAAGCCTAACTACCTAAGCTTTCTGTATAACACAAAGCAGAGTAAATGTTAGAAGTTTATGACTGCAAAATGGTGTGCATGAGATCTGCAAGCTGTATCATCTCCAAAATCCTTCTGTAATGTTTTCCATTTGTGCCATCACCATTCAGTTTCAAAGCTACCAGTCACACACCTACAGCTCCATTCATCCAGTCATTCAAAAGGAAAAGACAGAGCTTATTGTTTTGAAACCTGAAAGTTAGGTTTGCTCTTACTGTTACTATAATTGCATATACGTATACACATAAAATCATAGACACATATAAACATTCAGGTATGATTATGCAGGTGTGTATATATAGAGATTTCTATTAACTTCTGCATTGTATGGAGAGAAGTAAATGCTTATAAAACTATAAGCATGCCACAAAGACAAGGAATTGATATAGACTAAGTATTGGAGACACACAAGAGAAACCTTGGAAAAACTCAAAATTATCACACCTATACAAGACCAATTTTGTCTCCAACAGAAACATGGTAGCATACACATTTCCTAGTTAAAGCAGTATCTCCTTAAGGAGCCAAAGGAAATCAGCGTGAGGGGAGTCAATGGAACTGACTTCCAGCACACCAGACTGGATGATTTCATTCTTTAATCTTCAGCTCAAAATTTACTGGCCTTCCAGCCCCTACACATTCAACTTTTCTCTCTCTCTTTATTTCCTCATTTCCTCCATCCAGCAGAAGTGCTGTTGCCCGGTTTCACCTACATTTTCAAACTGCTAATATTATGGGAAAGTAAATCAATAAGACAGGAAACAACTGAATCCAAAGACTTGCACAACAGCTGGACAAAATTGGTATTTTTTCTTTTGTGACAAGGAGACAACTAACTCCACCCCTCCTGCTCTGGCTGTTTAGGCACTGTTACAGCCAAAGACAGCAACAGGCACAGGCAGGAGGGACAGGGAAAATAACTGTGTGTTTTCACATTTAATTTAGGATTACTTTATCTGAAAGTCTTGCCCCCCTGCCATACTGTGCAAAGTTCCTTGTTTACTATATATAAGCCAAGACAACATGATCAAAATAATAGTGAGAAGTTAAATTAGGATCTAGTATGTATGGACAAACATATAAATTTATGTCTGACTTTTGTGATCCCATCTAATTTCAAGCTTTTCATCTAATTTCAGTTTGAACCTGTTTCCTTTCACAATCCATAGCTGGGAGTTAGTTTTTCTATTGCTCAAAAAAATCAATTTATTTTTTTCCCAAACCAGACCACTGCTTGTCATATTCACTCAACAAATGATTCAGAGCATCCCAATCTTCATTCCTCTGAAAACTGCATATTTAATTACAGCCTGTGAAAGCAGTATCTGGAGAAGTCAAATGGCAGCAATGCGCATGAGCTATCCCAGCGGTAAAAAGAAATAATCTTACTTTCCAAACAGGCTAAACAATTTCTCATTTGTTTCTGAAGCAATTTTGTTGCAGTTTTCTATGGCACATGCTAAAATAATCCCTATATCTGAACCTCTTGAGTCACAGGATTTGGAATGAGGTCCACTCAGGCTACAACCTGTGTCAAAACTCCTAAAGACTAACAGGGCAGTGTTGGGATTACTTACAACTATTTCCAGGGTCACTCTGTCTTTACACACTACCTAGTGTAATTCCTGTTTAATCTATGGTTGTTGTCTCTGGAACTGTTAACAAAAGCAGTAAAATGAAGGCTACTGGAACCAAGGTAGCCTTTAGCTTTATGTATCCAAACTGGAACATTTTTATCTCACTTTTAAAAACTGACATTTTAGCCCAAAGCCTTCACCCAGGTGCTTTAAACTGTGAAAACCATTCCAGAGGTATTTTAATTCACGATAGTTGAAGAGAGCAATATATAGCATATATAATATGTCATGCTATATTAAAGGAAAAATAAAAGTTTGCTTCACCAAAATCACCGAGCTGCCTTAGCTTGCCCAAGAGTAGCCTTAAATGGTGATCTGTGCAAGAAAACAAGGCCAACCAGTTGTTACCATTTTGTTCCTTTCTTCAGTCCATGTCAGGTTATTCTGACTAATAAAATGGAGAATAACATTTGTCCCTTACACTGAACAGAGATAAGAAGTGTGAAAACCCATTTTCATTAGCCTCATTGCTAACTGTTTTAAATTACTGCTCTTTTACAGTTGTTCTATAAGCAATTCCTTGGGGACTTGCTACCTGATATATATCTAATAGTGCTTAAAAAGCGCAGAACACTTGTGAAAAATCTGCATGGTGATTGACAAATACAAGACTGTTCCGAGCAGCACCTGAAGCACAGGGACATCAGGGGGAGCAAGAATGCCCCATTAGCCAATTTTCATACGAAACTACTAATTCTGCATCACCAGTGTGCACTGTGAAGGGCTTCAGTCCAACCAAAGGGTGAGCTTCCTCAGTTCCCCTTGTTGAGACAGTCACTGAAGGCAGATCTTGTCTCTTAGAGTCAGGTCTCCAGAAGACAAAAGCTGAGATTTATTCGTGTACATGTAACAAACATTTAAACAAGGATGTAGTAATTATATCATGAAGCTACTGCAAACCAGTTGTTCTTTGAGTAACACTATATGTTTAGCTGGATAATCTGAAACCTCCAATTTGTAAGTCATTCTGAAACTTCCAGTTTTCAAGAATATACAGTTCTGTATTTAAACTGCTTCCATTACCCTCATTTATGTTCTTTGTTTATTAGAAGAAATCCAAACTTCCATTGAATATTAGCCTTTAAAATCAATTATCTGGATGTTAACAACAACATTTACACACTGTGTTTGGAAAAGCATTTTGCTTTTCCAAAGTGTACATATTTTTTAGTTAGGAAAAGAGCTGTGGTACGTCAAGAGTAACTCATGAGGAAGTATCAGTCCATCATTTCAAACCAATTTCACAGTTGCAGGAAAGGTGAACAAAAGTTTTTACAGGTCAATATGTGAGGAAAATTTATCCTCATTCTTACCCTGAACTCTACTGTGTCAGACAGCTATATTTCAGGATTTTTCATATGGTTTGTTTGGGTTTTTTTTTTTAAAGACCAACACAAATGTAAATGTTCCAATTTATGGCGGCAAAATTAGGTGCCAGGTTCAGTCCTGTTCCCACTGAGCTGGAATTTTTCTTATGGGTATTGAAGATGTAGAATATTTTTAAGACTGAGAACACAGTTCCCTGTTCAGGTTGCACGCCAGAGGAGAGTCTCTCTACTGTGTTAGCTATCAGATACAACATATCTGTGCTCAATATTACAACTGGAAAAAATATGAGAGTTCAAGACTTTTCATATCTCAAAAATAAACAAAACAGCGCAGACAATACAATAGAATCAGTATTTTCAAATGAGCTTTTTAATGAAGTCTGAATAGATTCCCAGACCACATGATCAGAAAACTAAGTAAAATCATTGGGGGTTATTATCAAAAAGCTCCTTGGAAAAACAAAACAAAACAGCAGATATGATCTTAGGGTAGAAAAGGCACTTTGTGTACCAGCAGCTGGCAAAGCAAGGGGCAAAAGCAAAGAAAGTGTTAAGAGAACTGAGGACAAAGAGGTGCCATTAGGAAGATGCCATTAGGAAGCTGGCTTTGGAGGGGATGGCATAGAAATAAGATGAAACTGCTCTTGAAAACAAATAAGCAAACAAACCAGCTCACCCAGTCCTTTGATCAGCAAAGAAATCAGAACTGTCAGCTTTCATCCGCCTCATACAATAAACCTAAACTCAAAAAAAAAAATAGTTAACTTTTGATTCAAGCCACACAGAGCTAAATTTTACTGGCCACAGCTTTTCCTAACTAGGTGGTTTGGACTCTAAGGAACATGAGATTTTCTAGGTGAGGGACTGTTTTAGTATTGCTACTGTGTCAACTTTGAATTATGCACAGATTTTTAAATATGGAACTGTTCCTCTACTTATGATGACAGGCACATTCACATCATATAAAATTGGGAATGGGGAGAGCTAAACAAAGCCAGTGAATTCTGAATTGATCACCTAAAACATCTGCTGTATTGCTTCGGAATAGCAGCACATATGGTATATCGGAGCATCCAATATTTGGAGGCACACTACCTATGCAGAACATCCATAAAATGTCAGAAACACCCATTTTGGCCATTTTCTGTCTTCACTCTGAACGTTCTTCTTTTAAATAAAATGCATAAAATTATTTTGGGGTTGATTTCTGTTTTATCACATAGTTTGATTGCAGTCGACTTAGCTCCTGCCTTAAGTCTCCCCTACGTTTCTGTACAGTGCTGAGAATACTAATAGTGTTCACAAAGACAACAAGAACATAATGGGAAACAGAAAGAAAAGTTGTCATCTAAATGTGATCCTTCCTATCTCAGCCACTATACTCCTTGCACTTACTTCGAATCTGTCGTGGTTTAAGCCTCTCAGCCACACAGCTCGTTCTCTCACTCACTTCCCCCCGCTCCCGGAGGGATGGGAAGGAGAATCGAAAAGAATGCAACTCCCACAGGCTGAGATAAGAGCAGTTTAGTAACTAAAGTATAACACAAATCACTGCTGCTACCACCAATAATAATAATGACAAGGCAAATACAAGGAAAGAACAAAATTCTCACCACCTAACACCAAGCCCGACCACGCAGTGCACCCCCACCCTTCTGGGTCTCTGCTCTCTGCTCTTCCAATCCTGGGCATGACGTGCTGCGGTATGGAATAACCTCTTTGGTCAGTTTGGGTCAGGTGTCCTGTCTCTCCTTCTTCCCGGCTTCCCCTCCTCCCTGGCAGAGCATGAAACTCAGAAAGTCCTTGGCCAGACCAAAACATCACTAAGCGGTAACAGAAACACTGGTGTTATCAGCGCTGTTCCCAGGCCCAAAATCAAAAACACAGCGCTGCACCAGCTACCAAGAAGGAGAAAAATGACTGCTGCTGCTGAACTCATGACAGAATCTCACTGATATTATGGTACAAAAATCACACAGCAATCTTCACACAGTATCTATTAACAATGAATCATCAATATGCATTTATAAATGGGATTTTATTACTCTCATGTAGCTATACAAAGCTCTAGTCTTGGCAAGAGCTAGGACATGACATTTTCAAGAACATCTGACCTTGGAGTAAATTAGGCACCCAAATGCCTTTTAAACACTGACATATTTTTGAGAATCTGGTTCTAAGCATCAAAATCTCCCTAAAATGGGTCACGCCACAGCCTCTGAATTTGCATTTAAACATAGCAAGACAAAATATTTCAAATGATCAAATAAAAGTATTTTTTAAATCCTACTGCCCAATTATCTGCTTTGAACTCCCATGTAGTTACTCCCTTTTGTAAGTTTGTCTTTTATTTGGGGGAGATACGAAATACTGGATTGTCATATCCACTCAGACTACATCCCAATGGAAAAGAGAGCTACTGTGCAAAACAGAGAAAATACCAGATGGGCTATTGGAGCCACAGAGTCATAGAAACCATTAGGTTGAAAAGAAATTCTTCAAAAGGGAACTAGTCTAGGGAACAGTACAGGTTCAGAAGAGATGACAGAGATCAGCTAAAATACTTGTAATTTCTCTTGGCCGGATTTTCCTTTAACCAGTTCAAGCTCAGAAAGAGATAAGGGTGAACCATGAAGCAACATTTACAGAGTCTCTCTGGTAAACTTATTATTTGTTACAGTCTCAGTTGCAAAACCTGAGACAAAGGCTTTCCCCCCTGAAGAGAAACACTAATAAAAGTGCCTGTGCTTTGTCACTCCTTTGAGCCTATTCCACGGGTAAAATTCAGTAGCAAGTTGTGTAATTCTCAAAGTCCCTCCAAATTTTATTGAATAACTCTCTACAAGCAATTACAATTGAACCCAAGACTAATTCGCCCATTACGTCATCACACAAACCGGTAGGGTCCTACTCATCCTTCCCACTGTCTTTCAGAATTACCTATAAAACATTCTGGGATGGCTAAAAGGTGAATCGGGTACCAGTTTTGGTAATTCCAGCTCACATTAGCAGAAATCAGCACAGAACCCAAATTACAACACACAAAGTCATGTATCATTTAAAATAAATTAATTGCCCAACCAGTATCCAGTTTGGCAGGACTGTTATTTCTAACATTAGAACACTAAAATATGGTATTTAATGCACATCATGCACTTCATAATAGCCAGCTGTCTTACTCTAAAAATGAAAAGCCTATTTTCTTTCTTTGTGACCTGATGTCATGGTGAAACCAAAGAGGGCAAAACTCACAGCTCACATTACCTGTGACACAATCTTCTTCTAATCCAAAAAAAGGCTCCACATTTTCTAAGAAAAAAAACCCAATAAACCCCTAACTCCAAGCTTTTTAAAGAGCAGATCACAAAGGCAAAAACATCACTAAAGCATATATAATTCTGTGCGGGCTCCCTCTTTTGGCAACAAATAAAAAGCTTCAGAGATCATCAGCATAAAGCTTTTCACAAGAAGTTATTCACTTTCAGGACTACAAACCTCACATCAATAACATAGACTGACCTTATCATATTTTATCTTTTAGGGAAGACCTCATTTGCACAGAAGTCTTCATCAACCAGTCCTAAGAATGCTGCTACTCCTAAATTTGGGAGTTTCTTATATGGTCCTTTTATTCTGCGGAGACTTTGCATCAAGAGAAATCACTCAAAATTCCACATTTCCCCCCAAGATCTGGGAACTAAGAGTTACAGGGCTTTCCAGGCACAGCCAGAAACAGATGCAATTTGGCATTGGCTGAGATAAAAATCACAGGATTAGTCAAGGAAATAGGTCACAGAGGACAGGCCAAAGAACAAGTGTGAAGAATGGCTTTTTACTGATTAGTCCCTTCCTGGGAAGCAAGCCAGAAAATACAGAAGGTCCCCAAGAAATTTCCTTTTAATACTCAGACCAAGTTTCACTGTGTAGCTTTTCCATGGAAGCTCAGGGTTAAACTATTAAATGGAAAAACATCTAAAAATTTGTTATCACTACTGCCACTGCTGGTATAAAAGCTTTTACCTGGACGCAGGCTTTTTAAGGATGTTGATCACTTGGGGAAGCGCACTGCCCTGCTTTAGGGCAGTGATTTTGGATTGCATTAGCAAAACTGCTACACCTGACATCTTAGTTAACTGGAGGCTGGGATTTCTGAGAGAAGCCTGCTCACCTGAGTTATTGCTACATTTCTCCTCAAAATGGAATTTGGGGTCAATATGCTGAGCCTTCAAGCAATTTAAGGCAGGTTCTTAAGTATTTACCCATACCAACACCCTAGAGCTATTAATATTAATTTGGCCTTGGACAGGAAAGAGTGAAAGGCTTTGGCTAACTTCTTCCTTCTAGTTCCCGGTAATTTACATCAGCTGATACTCTGAAACTCTGATTCTATACCATGGGAGCTTTTTAGCAGTTTCTGTTAAGGGTTACTGAAATTTAAAAGTTCATTATGTTACAATTCTCTCATCTAGGTCTCAAAGGCTTTTACATTACTGCTGTCCTGTGGGGAAACTAAGGAAGGGGTTACTGGTTAAGTGAACTCAGGGAGAGCTTCTTATAAACACTATATAGGTATTATGGGGTCTTTCAGTTTAAATACCCTATCTGCGAAAGGCAGCTTATCCTGGATTTATATCATTAAGTGAATATCATGCTAACTTTTTATTAAAAATTAAGATCTTTTGAGTCACAACAGAAATCAATACACCACAATTTGAGCGAAGTAGAATGATGATCCTGTGGTTAAGTAATTGAAAAGGGAATTGAGTAATCTGTCATCCTTGCTGCTCTGGGCAACTTAGCTCTGGATGTCTTAAGCACTGCATTGTAGGCTCCTAAAAGGGTTTGACATGATGTTTTCAAAAGCAATTCCAGCAAGTAACACAACATTTTGGTTTCTTACCTAAACACAAAGCTGATATTTCCATTTTGCAAATCCTGGAGGTCTGGCCTATTTTAACATCTTGGACTGAGAAATTAGATGCTTAAAACAGCTAACCTTAACAGCTTGTACAGTAAGAATTAAATGCATGTTCCCATGATCAGATACAACCTAGCACTGCCCACCTCTACATTTGCAGGTGAGAGCCAACTGTGGCTGTAAAATCATTTGGAACTGTGAACATGGAAATTGATGCTAACAAACCTAAAACGTGCAGAACAGCGCAGAATGTAAGCAAAGTCCCTCTAGCTTAGAGTAATGCTGGACCTATCTGCTACTGACTTTGTTAAAGCATCCTAAGAAAATGGAAACCTTAAATCACTTTTGAAAATGAAATTAAACTTCCTGAAGTACTTATGTCTGTTCTGCAGAGTGTTGTGGAGGTCAAGATTTGAATTCAAGAGCTCTTCTGACAACTGAAACACTCAGCTCAGCAGAAAGGGTGTTACACTTCCTTTCTTTCAGACCTTTCCTCTGTTACTAGTATAAATTGGTTCAATCTGGGATAACATCTTGGAGTGCTGAGACATTAGACTAAGTTTTTTGCGCTCAGATTGTTCTTTGCTGTATGTATATACATAATTACATACATCACTGCCGTTTATATTGTGGCATAAGTAGGGGTGAGGTGATCATAGATCGATAACCACTATGTTTTAAAGAATAAGGCAACACAATTGGGATAAGATGGATGGTGACAGGCAAATCATGATGCAATTTTGTATGAAATTATATCTGTGCAAACAGTATAGGCAAAATCTGTTCAAGCTTCAGTGTAAATTCAAAATAAACTCCAGAATGAGGGCTGATGCTTCTTTTCATAACATGCCTTCAGTGTCTTTCTGACATCCAACAGCAGCAGCTTAGGAAGAGAAGTATTTGCCTTCATTTTGAATTTGCCTGCCTTTTGTCACAACCATAATTTCATTGACTTGCTGAGGTTTGTATCTTTATAAAATGCACTATTCAAGCTTCCAGCAGACATGCAGATTAGCCTTATCCTAAAGCACCTCATCTCTATTTATCCCAGGATAATTAGTCACGTAAATTAGAAGTCATTACCAAAGGCTACAAAACCCTTTAGCAAAGGCTTGTTGGCTGGCTAAACATGTTTAAAGCACTTTTGAGGTCTGAGGGTGGGAGGAGAGGGGTACATGGTGGGGTGGGAGGGGAAGAAATATCATCAGAGTAAGAAGTAAAATCTGACACAGAAAATGAGGCTGTGTTAATCTGTATTCATTCCCAAAGAAAGACTTACTATTGTATGCTGCCACAGTGATATATAACTGAGGACATTTAAAATGCCAAACCATAAAAGTGTATTTTCTTCATTACATTTTCCTTGAATGCTTTGATCTTCCCATTTTACACTATAAGTTTGATTCATCATTACTTTCCAGTAAGAAACTGCCACATTTGATTGCGGAAAGAAGAATTCTTATTTAATTGCAATTTGTAAGCACGGGATTTACTGTATTGTTGCCTGAAAAACTGAGCTGTCTAAATTATTTTCCCTGAAACTAACATCCTCAACAAATAAAAGCAACATATGATAGCTGGGCATAATTAAAGAAAAATGACACCTACTGTTACATGAATAAAGAAAATGTGTTGATGACAAGAAAGGGAGAAAAAGTGATTTCCCTGCAGTTTTGCTGAAACGCAAGAGCATCACACTTTAGTTCTTTAACACATTTGTTCAATGAATTGGAAAAAAAGCAATCACGTCCTCCAAACCAGCCTGTAATGTACAGTTATTTCCCTGCAGTCAGAGCAATGCCTGTCAGACATTTTGGATTTACTGTGCATGCATAGCAACCCCATCTGAGTGTCCAGACACCCAATAGTCTTTTCCGAGAAATAGCACAGAAATGAGAAATCAGCCATGAAAATCTGGGCATGTAGAAAACCTCCTTTAGAGGCTCCTATTTAGAGCTTCACTTTCAACAGCCATTTTGATCTCTTAAGGTATCTGTACATATGTCATACAAACTGTTTTCAAGCAACTATCTGCTTCTTCAAACCTGTTTTTTTTCATTTCCTGTTTTTTAACCCCTCATCCTTTCTCTCTCACATATACTTATTTATACCATCCCCCAATATTAAAGAACTCATAGAAAACCACTGCTAATAAAACATGCAATATTCTGTTGTCACTTGGCATTTTACCACCCAAAGCTTAGAGTATTTGCCTTTTTTTTAAACTTTGTTTTCAGCACTGTCCTGTCTCCCCACAGCATTCATATATTCATTATAGATGCACTGATAAACTAGATTTTGACTCCATGGGGTATAAATAGGGTAATGGAAATCACCCATCTATAGCAGTACTTGATAATAAATATGCAGTGATAGTTCTGAGAGATATTATTCCCCATTCTCAACAGCATATGAACAGGATAATTTGTAACCTGTTAGAGGAAATACTATACTGATGTTAGCAAGCTTTCCAGCCCATTCTGAGACCCATTCTGCTCCGTGTATTTTCCTGTTGATATGTTTAAAGTAGACTGGATATTTCTACCCAAGATGACAGTGCAGCTTTTACTCCAGAGAAGATATATTCAGAGAATAATATGTAATAAACTTATAGGGAAATATACCTAGATTATGGCTAGATATTACAGAAATACTATCTATTACTATCTACTAAAATTAAGTATTACTTTTAAGCAAATATATATCACAGTGATGAGAAACACTATAAATCCCTAAAAAAGAAAGTAGTATCTAATTATGTATCTTTAGTGCTTACAAATATCTGGTCTTAAGTATTATGCCTCAAAATAGAGGTCACTTTTCTGAGTGGGAGCATAGTAGTTAAGACTGGGTTTGTAAGACCAAAAAATTAAAATAAAATAAATAATAAAATAAAATAAATACAATACAATACAATACAATAAAATAAAATAAAATAAAATAAAATAAAATAAAATAAATAAAATTGTCACACTGAAGCTCATAGTACAGCAACAATGGGGCCTAGCAGTTATGAGGGATGCAACCAGAATTACTCAAGGAGCCAGTGGCCTTTTCATGAGATAGAATAAACACCCTGCACGGTTCGTCTTCTGAGCCACCTGCAAACTGTATATCAACAAGCTCTGAAAATAGCAGGATGATGGGGAACAGGGCAGGGGGCATATGCATACCTCTCTTGTGGAACAGGATCTCCAGTTATCAATAATAAATAATGAAAATAACTTTTTTTTGCAAGAGTGGAAAATGTTTTTCAAATATCTAGTTACTGAACTGGGTGTTTGTAACCTTTGAGCTTTGATACTAGCTACATGAGAATTCCAGAGCTGGAGAAGAGTCTTACTAAATTAATATGATAATAACCATCTTCAAGATTAATGGCCATTTTACCAATATTACATTATCACAGGTATAATGTCATATTTCACCTTGATCCATTACATGGGCAACTCTTCTCTGCATTGCCAGCCATTAGGACAAACCCCAGTATTAGGGTAGAAGAATTCCACTGTACTATATGTGATATCGTGTAACATCCAGGAAACTGAGCTATAAAACCAGTTATTCCAGTCTCAGTGCAGGTACTGTGCTTGCCAACCAGTGCTTCTCTCTCCACTACCACTGAAAGCAGCTGTCAGAAGTTCCTCAGTAACCAGGATCACTGCCTGGAGGCAGAAGTACCTTTTGACCATTTCTGTTTATGGAAGACGACCAATCAGATTAGAAAACACTTAGTGGCATTAAGCATCCATTAGGTGATCTCCCAAGGTCCCTTCTAACCTCAATGATTCTATGAAATATTATTTTATGTCAATAAACACAAGCAGATCTGATCAAATATTGATTTCCAGCACTCCTCTTCCTGAGGCAGCCTTCTGTCTCTATATAACATAGTGAGTTAGTCAAGTGATGGGGAGGATGAGGGATGCTTTCCACTACTGTGTCTCTCTTTCAAAGCCTCAGGGGGTTCTCTACAAATTCAAGAGAAACAAAACACATATGGCTTTGAAGCGAGCTCTTTCTTAGGACTGCCAGTACTGCTTTGGGTTCATGAAGTTTTTCTCAGACTATTCAAAGGAGAAGTTTTGTACCAGGATCTGGATGCCCCCTTCAGCATCTGAAGGATCCCATAAGCTTCTTCCCCAGATCTAAGATATTAAAAAAAATAAAAGAAATGAACAAACAAGACCATCCCAAAAATCTTATCCCAGGCAGACTTCTTATTCCTGAAAAGGGAAGATCTCCCATTTCCCTAAAGTTAATTATGGGTATTGCTGCTGAAATTAAATTCACATGGAAGATACAAGGATGCTGGAGAGGGACTCTTCATTAGGGACTGCAGTGATAGGACAAGGGGTAATGGGTTCAAACTTAAACAGGGGAACTTGTGGTTAGATATAAGGAAGAAGTTCTTTACTGTAAGGGTGGTGAGGCACTGGAATGGGTTGCCCAAGGAAGCTGTGAATGCTCCATCGTTGGTGGTGTTCAAAGCCAGGCTGGACAAAGCCTTGGGAGACATGGTTTAGTGTGTGGTATCCCTGCTCATGGCAGGGGGGTTGAAACTAGATGATCTTAAGGTCCTTTCCAACCCTAACTATTCTGATTCTACGATTCTATGAAATGTTTGGGGCAAGAGAACTGTGGGGTCAGATATCTTTTCTACAGCCTGTTCTGTGAGTAAATCCTACCTAATCTCGTCTACTGCTTTCAACTTTCACTGGAAAATTCCTTAAGGGCAATGGAGTTCTATATGTTTCATCCAGTTTTCTAAGGATGAAGTGTAAGCCTTACATGTAGCTATGGCATCTTCCTCTCCGAAACCATACCAGAGAGGAAGCGAAAAACACAGTCATTGCACATGAGCAGTGTAGGACAGAACAAGCAGAGAGGATCTCCTCTGCTCATGAAAGCAGGATTTGATGTTTTCCTTCTCTTTCTGTAGAAAGTGTTACTGGGTCAGGCAAGATTCTACTGAATTCCTATTAAAAATAATCAAAATGTGACCTTCAGTAATAAAGAGAGCATTATTTATTTATTTTTCAATTTCCTCTGAAGATTCTCCGAAGTATGAAGGAAACGGTATTATGGCAGGGCACATCACAAGCTTTTGGGAGAGTAGGGAAGAAAAAGGTAAACTCTCCAACTGGTCTCACATTCAGAAGCATTTTTCTACGATCAGGAGTGAGTCCCTTGGATTTTTTTTTTTCTCTTCGTTGCTTTCCAGTATTTTAGCAGATTATATTTTTTTCCCTTGATTCAGAAAACATTTTCAGTCTGGAATAATTTTTAACTACTTCATTAAATTGTCCTAAAATACAAACAATTTTAAAACATTGTGCTTTTATGCTTTGAAAACCCATTCTAGACCTTAACGAAGCTGCCGCTATGAAATCATAAATCAGCATGGTCAAAACAAATGAACCATAATATCTCACACTGATGTGGAGGAACAGTTTCTAGACTTTTACATAACTTCTAATCTGTTAAGCAAGAGGTATTAAGACTGATTTAGAGACACTGACAGTGTTTAAAAACAGCCATGGTAAAGAAAACCAATTCATTATTACGTAGCAAACAATGAAAACTCAGAGCCTCTTTCAAAATATCTGAGTATTCCCAACCCCAAAATGAAGTCAGCCGAGTACAGCAGCTGTTCTGTACTTCTGAAAGTTGCCCATTTTTAATGGAAAATGGCAAAATACCTTGTGGGGATATAGTGCAATTTAAAGTATTATGAAGACAAAATACTAAGTACCACTTCTTACAGTACACACCATTTCATCAGGGCATTTTTAATCAGCATGCCTCTGAGAGAGCCAAGCTCAGCTCCACAATATTTAATGTCAATGGCTGCTGGTTAGCAGGGGTGGCAATTCTGCTTAGTGGGGACATCTTCCAGTGATTTAGCAGTGATTAGTGTTTCTCAGTCTCCTGCTGACTGTCGCTGCTTATTTCTCTAACAATAGCTGCTTGCTTTCCTCAGCTCTTCTGCATGCTAAAAATGGGTGTAAATGGTTTTCCAGAACTCTTCCTGCATGTCTCCTAATTTCCTAGAAAGAGCACTGGTCCCAAGGGTTTGGGTAAGGCCCTCCTGCACAGACGTGCTGCGTCTGGCCCAGTTGGCAGTGTTGCCCTACTGTGGGAATGTTCAGTCCCTTTCTCAGTGGATTCAGCATTTAATTCCCCCTCCCCGAATCTGTCCCATGGCAGCAAAACACTTTGCCACAAGTTTTCATTTCCCTTGGTAGGAGCACTGTCTTGGAAAGGGAATCTTCTATGACCTACTTCATCAGTTCACCAGAGAGCTAAGCAGAAACTGAATTTCCACTGAAATTCAACAGCTTTTGGGCAATTTTTATTTGGTCCTTTTCTTTGGGACAGAGTTATTCTTTTGTATTGTCAATCTTTATTGCGCTTACATACTAAATACCAATAAATGTATCAGTGGTGCTGAAGTTGGCTAAAATTTGCAACCTGTGATTCCAGTCATGTAATTTAAATGTGTAGTATCACCTTCTCCTTCCACACTTCGTTAAAACAGTGGTTGGGGTTTTGTGGGTAGGGCTAGTTGGGTGATGTTTAATTAAAATCCTAGAAAAAAATGTCTTGCATATTTTGATAATTGGCTTTATTAGTATTTACTTTGTATATGTAGTTATATATATATATATATATATATATATATACCTTACATTTATATTTACTAACAGCTTGGATAGATGCCCTGGTTTAGTGGCATAAAATAACAGAAACAATCGTTATTGTTTCTTTCTTTTCACTGAAGAACAATACTCCTTCCTTCACAGGACACTTGGGGTTTATTATATCAGACACAGATGACACCATATCTAAAATATCAGTTATCTATTATTGGTTTTGCAATAAACTTCTTGTATAATCTGTTATTAGTTTGCCATCTACAGAAATAAACCTCACACTGTGCTCTACCTGTTCTAGATATTATATGGTTTCCTGAATAAATATAATGACAATAATAGATAGTAGGATTTTTTAAATTATTTCAAAGCAGAGGTTAATCCAAAACGCTTACAACAGCCAGGAGACTTTAAAGGAAGTTTGTCTGAGCAACAATTGTATTCCTGGCATCTGCTTCTTTCAGAAGAATCTAAAAATTTGTTGGTATTCAAATGGCATCCATAAAATGATCATATATGAACACCTTTTAAAATGCAGAGGAAAAGAGAATAGAGAAACTGTAGAGTAATTCAATATTTCAAAGACTGCAGCCTACGAACCCAAGACAATAAGGACTCTATAACAATGGAAGTCTACAGTGTACATAAAGTTTTGATATCAGACTTCATTTTTTAATCAGTGAATGAATTTTATCAATGTTGGTCTAAAGTAACCTTGGGCACTGTTAAGATGGCTAAGGGGCGAAGCAGCCTGGATAAAATAATTGCATATAAATCTCCAAGAAGAAATTGCATTTGATCCCAAGTACACATAGAATATATTATGACCAAGCTGTTTTTAAATACTTATTAAAAGAGATTGAAAAATAAGAATTTCCTTGTGTACAAAATAAAAAAGCACCTATTTTTAATAAACATTTCATAAATTATCTATATATTTCTTTATAGACTGCATGAGAAATTCTCACTTGACATAAATGGTTCTCGATCTGCATCTTCAGAAAATTACTAGAAGCAAGGCCCACAGAGTCTCATTGTTTGTATGTTTGTATCCCTAGATTGCAATTATGAGCAATTTCAGAAGGGAAAAACAAAACGATGAATCTATTCACTGTTGCAACTTCAGTTGAGCTGTATGCTGAAGTGCTGTATGACATTATCTAACTTTAGGTACTCAATATAGGAGCTTTTATTAGCTGGCTAGTCTCCCTTTTTAGTACTGTAAAGGCAGACTGATCCAGAGGGCACTTCGAACATACATGTGGGGCTCCCACTGTGGGCAACTCTCAGCACTATACAATCATGCTAAGGGGATCAGCCTCTTACATCCCTCAGTGTCACAGTTCAGGAATCAGCACATTTCTTTCCTGCATCTTTACAGTGAGCACATAATAACACATCTGGAAAGCTATGCCAAACAAGTGATAAATGCTCATTGGAGACTAAAGCACCTAAATTTGGGATAAGGCTGCCACTTGAACTTCTCCCTCAAAAAGATGATGCCATGCCAGAGCAGTTGATAGCTTAAAAGTATTATTGAGGCAGCCCAAATAAGGTTTTCTATATTCTTGTTCAGAAATAATTTAGTGCAGTGATTTGGAAAAGGTTGTGCGTAATTTTTGTAAGATTATATGTGAATATTCCATATTTCATAGGACTGACTGATTTCTCAGCCTTGGATTTTTAATTAGTCATCTAGTGTAAGCAGTCATCTTAACTGTCTTTATTATCAATGGAGGGAGAAAATAACTTCTATAGGATTAATCTTTCTACTTCTCTCAGATATATGTCTTAAAAGAGAGTGAATCATTCTTTAGACCTTCCTTGCATACACCAGCCTTTAAAAAAGAACCCAAACTGTGGGCTTGAACAAGGTTTTCAGTTGAAGACTTGTCACCAGTTGAAGTTGATTTAAAGTTTGTAAAGACTTGAAGGCACATGAGGACAGCTACTTCCCTGAAGCATCTGGTTGCTGATGCTTCTTTCTGGATTATGTATGTTAAACTTAATCTCCATAGGAAGATTCTCAACACAGTAGTGAAGAAAGGAGGCATAAACTTTCATTTCTAGTTTAAGTTTCTTTAGCAAAGTCTTCTACAGCAAAAGAAGGATGCTGTAGAATAAGAAAAAAAAAACCTAAAAATAGGGAAAGGAGTTTTGAAATACGTAAATCACATTATATAAGCAGAAACAACAAGCAAAACAAGCCAGATGAATTTCAAGTGTCACTAAATATAACCTTATAAGTAATACCATTCTAGAAGGATGATTTTCTGAATCAGAAAGCCAGTTAGCATTAATGGACTTAACTTCTATAAGAGACAGCAAAAGAAAAGGAGGTTAAGGGTTGAGCACATTTTGTTCTGTTTATTCTCTAAAATCCAATTAACTTCAGTTATTTGAGAAGACAAAGCTTGAAGAACACATCTGAAAAAGTGTAAGAGATCGAGACTCTGAAGGAACAGGAAGAACTCTTGATACAAACATTGCCACACATCAAACAGGGCAAACTCTTTGAATTAGGCATGAAAGAAACAAGAGTACAACAGCCTGGAATGGATTTTTTTCTTTTTTTGGTAATTTCTGATCTTCTCTCCATGCCTCTAAAGTCATCACCTCCAGCAGTTTGAAATCCACCGTTACTGCCTGTGCTAGATACCTGTATTCATTAGTACATGTGTATTACAACTGTTGAGGCTCTATCTTGTAGCAACCTGCTCAGCATTAAGGTTGGGGGGTCATTTGTGTTGCACTGGTTGCACAGCCAAGCAGGAAAGTAGAGCTCTGTAAGCAGGTCTTGCACAACTAATTTGTTAGTGATGAAACAAAAAGTAAAATCCCTAAAAAGATGAAGGAAAAAAGCCCAAGATACTGTACTTGAATATGGCTGTGTTAAGAACACTCTTACCAAAAGTTTGTGAGCTCAGTAACTAGGAAAGCTTTTGCCAAAGATACATGCAGTTAAATCTGTCTGGTGCTTTTGTGGCTGTGGGGGAAGAACGTTCAGCCACACTGGAGAACAAGGCACAGAGAAGTAAACTTTGACAGAATAAGCTATTCCCTTCTAGTCATCCAGTTCATGCATGCTCAACTTATCAGTATAGCTGTTCCTCACAGATTGTTCTGCTTCCAAAAGAACAAGTACAAAGAAGGTAAAAGGTAATAACTACATCATGCTGCACAGTTCTAATTGACTCATGAGGGACAAGTACACCACAAAAACATATAAATACATCTATATGTTCACCCACATGTATAGATCCATCTTCTAGAGACAGGCAAAAACCAAAACACTAATAGACTGCAGTAGAATTAGACGTGCCTGATGTTAGTTATACTTGTGCATGTATATGTATACGTAAAAATTTGCACAGAAACAGTTCAAAGTGAGAAATGACAGGCACAATGTTAATTTTTTTCCAAGTAATTGTTGGGATGGGGAAGCCTTTTTATAAATGAAGTACATGCAATAAATTACAGGAATAGAGTGACTTTGTTGCTCTGAACAGGAGCTTCAAATAATTGCTTGTAAAAGCATTCTCTCATTTTCACCCAAAAGTTCTATAACTCCGTCATGTTGTTTTAGTGTAGGAGTTGATATTAACTTCTGTCAGGTCATTATACTAAGAAGAAATACCTAGAAAATAAGTTAGGAGGTACTAGATATCAGTAAAATAAAACTGGTTGAAGTAACCTAATTGTAATTTGTGCAGTTTGAGGGACTCATATATTATGTATAACATACATAATATAAAGTACCTGAAGAGAAACCATACAAATTGACAGTTCGGCTTTTCCAAAGTCTGCAGGATTTCAGTATTATTGGGACATCTACAGTCTCTCAAACAGTAAATTTGAAGGAGAACTTTGTCAGCAGTCCATCAAGTCACAGTATATTGGACCCATCTCACTTGTCTTTAAAGGATGCATATGAAAACGAAAGTGGTCAATTGGGATTCTTTTAAAATAAGAGAAACAGACACCTCCAAAGGACAGTTAGTCTTACCTATGGTAAACACAAAGCTCAGGAGGGAATATATAAAATGTGCTTTTCTTTTTCTCCATATTACTAAAGAAATCTAGACAATGAGCTTGAATTAGACGATTAAATCTAATTGATGAAGTTAGACAAGAATTCTTTACAATAAAACAACAGGTCAGCATATTGTCCTTGAGTCACAGATATGTTTCAGGAATAAAGAGCAGACTTGGCTGAGAAAGGGAATGGAGAATTGGAAACCTATAGTGCTAGACAGTGTCAACAAAATTGGCGATAGCTAAAAGGTATGAAATTAGGTCTCCATCCTGTTGCTGTCTACACAGTTCTCTAGTCCCTGTAGTGCTGCTTCTCCTCTTTCTCCTTAATCTGGTTGATTTGGGATTAAAATATGAAAGCAACTAGCAGAGAAATGTTCTACTAAACAGCTGCTGTAGAGGATGGCTTTGAGCTACCTCCTGTTACTTTGAAAGATACAATGCCAATAAATCTAGTGCTGAGTGATGGTAACACCACACTCAGTGTTAGTACTGGTCTTGCCCTGTTTGCTTGTCCTCTGAGAAAGATGAATGGCTGTCATGCCTTACATGAGAATCACAAATTGCCTGGTATGAGAAAACGAATTCAGTGCTTATGGGGCACCAGTGCCAGTGAAAGCATTTGTTGGAAGCATGCCAGCGAGCTCTGGCCTGCTTCTGAAAACAACTGAGTTTGCTTTTCTCACATCAGTCCTTTCAGTAAAGAGACCTTTGGAGTTTATATCCACATCGGTATGAACACTGAGGGAAGCAGTCGCTGATTTTAGTTGGAGGGAGGGTTACCATGTTTCTGTAAATTATTTTCTGTGGCTGTGGCAGTGGCAGTGTAAAAAATAAAAATTAATAACAAAAAATCGCTATTTATTCTGCTTCAATGAAACTGGATATCGGCAATTACATAGAAATAGTAGGTAGAACTGAAAAGCTGCATGGCACTAAAACTAGGAAACAAAACAGGATTTCTCTAAATGGTTTGGGACAAGGTTATCAATGTAGATAGGACAACATGCTTTAATGAGGGACTTGTAAGCACAAAAAAATAAACTATATGGGTGGCAACTCACAGATAGTTACCAGGATGCAACTGCATTTGTAGAGAATAATTTTGGAATGAAAATATCTCTCCAAGTACATATTCAATGTCAATTATATTGGAGGACTTACATAGTCTACACTAAAAAGGTTCGCTTTTATTTGCATCCAGCAAACTAACACAGGCAATGCCAACCAGTTGAACTGGTTCCAGTTAATGTCTATAAATGTGTAAATTGTCGTATTTTTATACCTTCACCAATTTTTATTTTAGTTCTGTAAGAGTTACATTTTATGACTATCAATTTAAAAGCTAACAAGCTTTTGAAAATGCTGACCTGGCCTAGAGGCGTAAGAATTTACAAAGTGATCTGGATCTTTATTAAGCAAGATTCCAGTTTTCTAGCTCAGTTAGGCATAGTTTAAACCTTAGTCCTAATTCCTAGCATCCCAAATCACTTGAAAATATTGAGAGATCAAATCTCATTATATGTGTTTGAAAGAAAACAAAAAGCACTCAAAAATTACAAGTATCAATTATTGAAGCATTTAACACTACGGAGAGTCAACATATATTGTCCCTAAAGTCCCCAAAAATGAGAAACAGTATTTCTGAAATAAATTTGTCTGGCAACACAACCTGGAATGGACAGGCCATTACTGCAGGTTGCCCACCCCACCACAGCTCTGTCTGTATGGTTTGGTTTTGACCACCTGGGAATGTCATGTGAGGAGACTTCCATAAAGCAATCAAAAATTCCTGCTACAGTGATTTTCTGGGGTCTATATTAAGGGAATAGTAATAACACTTGGCTGCTAAACTCCTGATTCCAGAGCTCCTACAAATTTGAGCCAAGTCCTCCAAAAGTGAATGGTTAGTAACATAGACAAATGTGTTTCCTCTCCATACACTAGAACGTTTCTAGTCCTGATTTCACTATGAAAAACACAGCCCACTGTGTCTACTACTGTCTACTACTCAGACTCTATTCTAGCTACCCTGAGTTAAACTGTGCTGAAAATTTCTGGGCTTCTTGGAGTTTATGGACGGACTATCCAATCAGACAGCATTTGAAGCCAAATTTTCTGCTGGCTTAACACCATTAGTGTTGGTGGAGCTGTGCCAGCAGAGAATTTGGCCCTTGAACTTGGAGTCAGTTTGCTGAAAACCTGTCCATATCTAAGCAACCACAGAATGTGCTGTTGAGGGCACACAGACTAAAGCAAATAAGAAGCACTTTTTCTTTTTAAATCCATGTGAGTACTTTTGGTCTGCCACCAAAAAATAAATAGTGCCTTCAGCTTTCCACCATCTGCAGTACCTGTAATTGCACAGCCCAGACTCCAAAGGGGCCTGCAGGCTGAAACTGGTTTTGCTTTAGGTTTTTAGATCTTGCAAACCCTCCATCTCATGTGATGTAATGGAGAGTTTATAAGACATTTTCAAGGTTTTACTGTCTCACAGTATCTGTACAATTCACTCCACTCGCTTGAATCCGAACACTGTCTCTAATATGTTCTGCCTATCTTTTTCATACCATTTGTTAGTGAACAGGAAAGATTTTTCCACTGTATTCTTTTCCCCTACTGTTCTCTTCTTTGCCTGCTGGCAATAATTACAAGTTGTGCAGGACGCAAAAAAAGCGGATATTAAATACACTGTATATTATAAAAGATACTGTCATAGGCTTCAGTTCTGAACCAGTAGTCTGACTAATACATATTTGCCTTCCTTTGGCACATAAACATAGTCATTATTCCTGACAAAACAAAAAAAAAGGGGGGGGGGAAAGAACTGTAGCTATTTAGTAATAATTTAAGGGTTTCATTCATTTCCTTGCAATGCAATAATGTATATGCATCTGTGTAATTGTTTTCCCTATGCATTCCAGTTGAAATGCATCCTACTTCTTAGATGAATGACAATGAAACATTTATACCCTATATTCTGGAATTAATTTATAATGATTTTTTTCATATTATATTATTAATATTAACCTGCCACTCCTCCCATTCAATTGTCCTTTTCTTTTCATAATAATAGCTAGAAAGAATTCAATTTGCTGGAAATTCTGCACAAAATTTTCTGTCCTATTCTAGTCCAAGGACGTTGAGCCAGCTCTTCAGGTATCACAGCATAATCTGATTTATTACCAGCTGAAGGTCTCATATCTCGTTTCAAACTGTGTTTTACTTTAGCTCTCAGACTTTTGGTATAATTTGTCAACTTGATCAGTTCCATTTGTGAAGTTGAGATATTCTTTCTTTTCCCCCTTGTTTGCTGAAGATAGGTGTATATATAATTTATCTGAGAAATTTAATTCCGTAAAGATCTCTTACCTCCTGCGCAGTGAAAGCATCTTCCTTATTGGCACCATGCCGTACTTGCTGCTTACTGCTTTGGTTTTAGAAATGTTTGCTGATCACTGCTGAATGCAATTCTGACCGGAATCAAATGAATTGGATTTGGATTGAATTGCTGAGATCGAATGGTGTTTTACAGCTCAGCTCTATTTTCTACAAAATGTGAAAAGTAGAAGACCCTATGGTGAAGTTCTACTGGAACAGCAGGATTAAACTAAACCAAATTGGGCACAAACTCTAACTGCTGAGCTTTGGAGCCCAGAGATACTCTTAGATAAAATATCTCTAATCAACTTAATACCATATCAGTTGGGGAAAGATCTTGTGTTATGTTCTGAGCGTGAGAGATCAGAGTATTCTGAACTTATATAGATAATACAGCGGCTTGGATACTGGTTTCATTTCTGTCTGATCCAGGAAATGGAATTCACTTCATAGGCATACAAAGCAATGGATAATACCGTCATAGTACTTTGCTTCTAGGTAGTATAGATCCTCAAATGATCTGAAAATGTATTACGTATAGTGAACTGCGTAGCAGTTCTGTAAAGTATAAAGATAGGAGTTGATTATCAGACACCAACAGTACTCCAGGCATTATAAATATTTCTTTACCTGCTGCATTAAGTTCTGGTCACTGTATCTCAAAGAGTGCTAACTGTTTGAAACAGATGAAACAAATTTTGTGAACATATAGCTCTATATCAACAGAGCATATATCAAAGATCTGGGCCTTCTAATTTAGAAGGGAAAAAGGACACAGACAGTAAGTAATTGTATAAAAGAATGAAGTTGACTGCCATTTACCACTATTAAATGGTGGGAGACAAGGACAGTTCAATGAAGCAGAAAGACTGAACACTTAAAACATTGTATTAATAATTCTTACAATATGCATAGATAACCTCTGAAACACTAGCACAAGTCAGTAAAGGAAACCAGTATGATTTAAGAATAATTTCTGTGCATCTAATGAGAATATTCAGGTTCACTTTTGGGTAGAAAGAAGGAATTAGGTTGCATGGACTTCAACCATTTTCTGATATTTTTAGGAAGAAATTTGGTATAGATATGTTATTGCACAAATACCCACCATTGGAACTCTCAATGATCTGTTTGTTATAGTTCATTACTGGCTACACAACAAAATGAACATTTGGTCTGATTTGGTGCAGTTGCTGGTTTACAAATGGTTGGAGTGAGGTAAGAGTGGTACACCTAAGATGACGGAAAAAATGAGTTACACTACTGGGAGCAGATCCCAGCAGACTGTCTCTCAGGTCCAACAGCTAAGTTGACACTAATCACTCCTTGATTCTGCAAATAAAGGAGTGAAGACCTCCTAAACAGAGAAGAAAAGGCACATTACCTTTGGAATGATGAGGCATTTATCATCTGAACAGACATATATTCTCTTAATTTATCATACTACTTGTTTCAGTTCATGATTAGATACAGGCTATTGAAGTAACACTGACACAATTTAGTATCATAACAGTTTTGCAGAAAAAGCTATGCTGGAAGTGGTTTAGGCGTGTTCATTAAAACAAGCTGCTAAACCTACATCTGGTTTTTGCACTGAAAGATACTTTCTGCAACCTCTGTACCTGCTGTTGCTGCTTCCTGGCCTGGGAAATACATTGCCTTGCTTGTCTGGTGACTCCACCTACTCCTTGCTTCTTGACTTGATCCTTAAACCATCTTCCCCCAACTCCATGATGAACAGAGAGAAAGAGGATAGCCATGTTAGCTTCTTGCCCCAAACTCCACTCCTAGCCTTGCCAAGGCCTCTAACTCCCTGTTGCTACCAAGTCTCTAAATCTATAAATGAAGAAGCAAATAATACTGATTTCTTTTAAAATGTGCAGGATTTCAGAAATGTGGTAAATACTAATTTCCTAGAATACTGGCTAATACCCCTCCTGATTTCTGCTGTGTTTTCACACACTGGTAACTAGCCACAAAATAATTAGCAACTTGATCTTCTGCCCAGGGTGAAGTGAGATTCAGATAAAACTAGGTATGATTTCTAGATAGCACTGGTTTCTCAAGTTACAAAAGTTGCTGCCAAAAAGTAATAAGAGAAGAAATACACTGAGATACACCACAAATGAATTTTCTATTTGAAATGTGTTAAGCCTAAATCAGGGCACATTTCACTCATCTCAGACCTTTTGGGATATTAGAAGAGTCACCAGTGCACTTTACCACTTTAATGTCACATCCAGTACTGTCAGAATTTTGCCCCGAATCTAAAGCATCTGGTTTCATTTCTGATCAACATCAGGAAGGAATGCATCCCCCATGAATAGCTGGATTTGACTTGAACATAAACTTCATTATCAGCCTCATACCATATCATTCACTTGGGAAATTATTTTCTGCCTTAGTACTGCTGAGGTCACTTTAGGGGTCCAAGCAAGACTGAAAACTGGATGTAACTCCAAAGCATCAAGTGCAGACTAGTGAGATGTTAAAGTGGGATGTTAAATAAATTTTGATTTCAACAGAGGGATGAACAGAATGAATTCGTATGTGTTCAACAAATTATCATTCACCATCATGGCTTTCACTGTCCAAAGTCTACTGGTATCATGGATATAGTCTCTGAGAAAGCAAGGAGACATATCTTTCTAAGCACTGCTCTGTGTATACATCAAAATTTACCTTGTTTTGATTGTGTTTCTGCAAACCCCTGATTTTTCTTAATTAAAATCACTAAAATTTGTGTTTAAATAAGCAATCCAATCTTTATGTGGAAATCCACTACATAACTGTTTGATCTGAAGACAAACTGATTGTTCATTCTACTGAAAGTAAATCTGTGACATTAATATTCACAGTCCATTTAAACAAAGCTTTACAGAATAATTTGAGTAGTTACTGAAGAAATACTGCAGAAAGTACTTTCAAGTTTCAGCATCTAGTGCATACCCTTTTCTCAGCTGTATGAAAATACACGTGCTATCTACATAGAATCATAGAATAGTTAGGGTTGGAAAGGACCTGAAGATCATCTAGCTCCAACCCCCCTGCCAGGGGCAGGGACACCTCCCACTAAAACATGACACCCAAGGCTCTGTCCAACATGGCCTTGAAGACCACCAGTGATGGAGCATTCACAACTTCCCTGGGCAACCCATTCCAGTGCCTCACCACCCTTACAGGAAAGAATTTCTTCCTCATACCCAGTCTAAACTTCCCCTGTTGAAGTTTGAACCCATTACCCCTTGTTCTCTCACTACAGTTCCTCATGAACAGTCCCTCCCCAGCATCCCTATAGGCCCCCTTCAGATACTGGAAGGCTGCTATGAGGTCTCCACACAGCCTTCTCTTCTCCAGGCTGAACAGCCCCAACTTTCTCAGCCTATCTTCATATGGGAGGTGCTCCAGTCCCCTCATCATCGCTGTGGCCCTCCTCTGGACTTGTTCCAACAGTTCCACATCCTTTTTATGTTGAGGACACCAGAACGGCACACAATCCTCCAAGTGAGGTCTCATGAGAGCAGAGTAGAGGAGCAGGATCACCTCCCTCAACCTGCTGGTCACGCTCCTTTTGATGCAGCCCAGGATACATTTGGCTTTCTGGGATGCAAGCGCATACTGCCGGCTCATGTTCATTTTCTCATCGACCAACACCCCCAAGTCCTTCTCTGCAGGACTGCTCTGAATCTCTTCTCTGCCCAACCTGTAGCTGTGCCTGGGATTGCTCCCACCCAGGTGGAGGACCTTGCACTTGTCATGGTTAAACTTCATCAGGTTGGCATCAGCCCACCTCACAAGCATGTCAAGGTCCCTCTGGGTGGCATTCCTTCCCTCCAACATATCAACTGAACCACACAGCTTGGTGTCATTGGCAAACTTGCTGAGGGCTCACTCAATCCCACTGCCCATGTCACCGACAAAGATGTTGAACAAGACTGGTCCCACCACCAATCCCTGAGGGACACCACTCATTACTGGTCTACAGCTGGACATTGAGCCAGTGAGCGCAACCCTGTGTGCGGCTATCCAGCCATTTCTTTATCCACCTAGTGGTCCAACTATCAAATTGATGTCTCTCCAACTTAGAAACAAAGATGTCATGTGGGACAGTGTCAAACGCTTTGCACAAGTCCAGCTAGATGACATCAACTGCTCTACCCCTGTCCATCAGTTCCATAGCCCCATCATAGAAGGCCACCAGATTGGACAGGCAGAATTTCCCCTTAGTGAAGCCATGCTGGCTGTCACCAAGCACCTTGTTGTTTTTCATGTGCCTCAGCATACCTTCCATGAGAATCCGCTCCAAGATTTTGCCAGGCACAGAGGTGAGACTGACTGGTCTGTAGTTTCCCGGGTCATTCATTTTGCCCTTCTTGAAAATGGGGTTATATTTCCCTTTTTCCAGTCATCGGGAACTTCACCTGACTGCCATGATTTTTCAAATATGATGGACAGTGGCTTAGCAACTTCATTTGCCAACTCCTTCAGGACCCGTGGATGGATTTCATCAGGTCCCATGGACTTGTATACGTTCAGGTTCCTAAGATGGTCTCGAACCAGATCCTCTCCTACAGTGGGCCCAGGGTCTTCATTCTCACAGTCCCTGCGTCTCCCTTCCAAGACTTGGGTGGTCAGAGCATTCCATATGGATTGATTACAAAAAGATTTTGGACAATAAGATGCAAAAAAATATACTAGTCTAAGCAGTAGGCTGAAATATGTCATCCATACATACAGTTCATGTAAGCCAAATTAAGGCTGGAGAGCCTTATACTTTCATTGACAGCTTTGTACATGACTTTATACAAAGCCTTTAGCTTCTGAAAGACTGTCAAGTGTTTATTTTTCTTAACTCAGCATTCATGCATGCAGATACATGCAAGAGTATTCACTCTCTTATGCATCCTTCAATTTTTTGTATACAGTGAGAAAACTAAAAAAGCAAAATATGCTGATATAACTTCATTTCGTTTGCTTCTCAAATGGTTTTAGACATCAGGGTGTAGGCTGCTGTTTACACTAGATGACTGTCCCCTGGGTAAAGAGCTACTGGAAGGAATGGAGCTTTGGGAATAACTGCTTTTTCTGTGTGAATTCAGATTTTGCTTATGAAATCCCAACTCCCAAGCTTCACAGCTAATACACCACTGAAAAGCAGAAAAAGTACAATTAGAAGACAAAGTATGCATCAGTGCAAGAGCTGAACAGGAAAGTGCAGGCACCTTTTTGATAATTTCTGCTTATGTAGCAGCTTCCTCATGGCCCTGGGGGTCTCTATGGCCAAGCATGTTTAGTGTCAGCTCAGCTTAGGTCTTCACATTATAGCAAGAGTCAGGAGTTAGTAAGTATAGGTGCAACTCAGTGAAATACCAACAGAAACACCAGTGCTGTTAGTTTGTTCAGTTTCACTCTAACATTTATCACTCTCCTTTTTCTATTTTTTGTTTTATGATCTGACTATTTCTAGCTCCTACAGCAACCCATAGGGGTCCTGTGGAGCCCATCAAGAAGCCCACCCCATGGTGCAGACTGAAACAGCTACTGTCATGACTTAAGTTGGAAGCACATTAGAATGAGGGATCCACTCTGATAACTTTCCCCTGAGTCTCTGTCACTGGGCACTGCTGGAGCAAGAAGGGGAAATGCACGGGCCTGTGCTCTACCCCACAGTGGATGTTATTACTTTATTACTATTAACCCTGATATTTGCCCAGACATGTGGAAGCACAAGCATCAGACGAAAAGCTTCTCACAGCATCTGGGAGGTTATCATGCAGTCCTTATGTACAGCCCTGTACAAACAGTCCTTTGAACGTGACTACTAATATATGCGGTAAGGAAGAGATAGTTACACATATCTAAGAACTGAGGGAAGCTAGGTATCCATTCATTCATACCCACCTAATAATGCCATGCATCTGTCTATTGCTCAAGTACACCTTATGTACCTGGTGACATCAGAATTAGAGACCAAAAGGAGCACTACTGATGCCCACGTTTTTATGAGAAATCAAGCCTTTAAAGAACGCTATTGAACTGTTCTTATTTAGTCACATCTGTAAGGTTCTACCCATGCATTGCTTAGTATTAACATGCTGTGTTTATCAATAAGTACCAAACTCCTTTCTGTCCAAAAAATGATACTGAAAATGCATAAAAGCAACATACTGTGAATAAACAGCTTATCTTGGGGGAGAAAGATAAAATTCACAATACTAAAAATGGGGAAAACCTTCTTCACTGTTGAATTTACCATTTATAGATTAATCTGTCCGTTGTGCTTCTATGAAAAGCTTTTCTGGCATTCCACTCAGAAAAACAAAATCTACATTTAAATGAATGTAAAAGTGTACTACAGCAGGAGCCTGTCAGACTGTTTTATACCTCATTGCTATAATTTCATGTTATTGATGCAACCTAGATTATGTTTGAGAAATGAGATTGTGCAAATTCTCTCTCATGTATCAACCAACGTGGCACAAAATATTAGCGTACAACATTATGTAGTTCTGAAACTATATATGACCTCAAAGTTCCCTAAAAGGCTTCAAATTGGCATAGACTAAGAATTTGCTAAGGGTATGTTTTCAAAGTGAATAGCTGTTGCTTGTTTATGGCTTAAACATTATACTATGCCAGTAATAAGATACCACTGATGCATGCAAATGGAAAATCATGCTGCTTTTTGTGGTAAAAAGGTTAATTCCTTTGGAAGAAACCAAGTCCCTGGATAAAAAGCATATCTCAGCCACCTGACTAACACACAGACATTTCAGAACAGTTTTATTGTGTACAAGGGCTAGGAAAATCTAATAATATCCTGCTTTCTTCCCTAAGATTCAGCAGGTAAAAGCTCTGATTGAATTTCATCTTGATTTCATTAAATATTCATAAAGGCCAATTAGAAGGGCAGCTAAGTAGGCCCCAAGGCCCCCTTCCATCATTCTGTCAAAGGCAGTCCATCAGACAGTCCTGTTTGCATTAGGGCCTGGTAGTCAATATCTTCATTCAATCTTTATGTAGTATCCCTCTAAATCACTGCTCCATCCCACTTTACGGCTTTTATGGACAGACGGGGGGGGGGGGGAATCTAATAACTCTGAAGGCAAGATGCTTACTCGGTAGAAAGCAAAATGCAAATGAGAAAAAACATCCTCAATCAAATGTTGGAATGAAAATCTTTTCTTTAATGAGCAATGACATTGGTAGAGCACTGATTACATTGAAGAAAAACTGTTTAAAATTCATAATCAATCAAGCAAGTTTATTTTAACCTTTCATGACTAAACCGCTGGGTTACAGTTTAATTTATTGATGGTGCTTATCTCTCCCTCCAACCACTAATTTTAAAATTACAGCCCATATAGAATATGCTGAGTTGAGTCACAAAAATATATATTGATGTTTATATTCAAAGAAACCTATTAGCTCTGCCTGTTTCCCTTTAAAGATTCAGTGGCCTTTCTATACATGCCACATTATATATATTTGCAGTTTATGCATCTCAAATGCATTAACTCCATTCGTGCCTTGCTGGACTGAAGTATCATGTCAGTTTTCAATGCCAGGTATGTTTACCAGATAGAGTTTCTGACAAGCATAAAGTAGGGTTTCATCATGCCACTAACTACCCACACACAGCAACAGGGCTCAGAGACTGCCGCTTTTCCTGTACATTTATTGCCATGCCATTTACAAATGTAGCAGACAAGCTTTCTTTGTGAGATTCCCAAATCACAGAACAACAGAATGGTTTGGGCTGGGAGGGACCTCAAAGCTCACCCAGTTCCGGCCCCCTGCCGCAGGCAGGGACACCTTCCACTAGAGCAGATTGCTCCAAGCCCTGTCCAGCCTGGCCTTGAACACTGCCAGGGATGGGGCAGCCACAGCTTCTCTGGGCACCCTGTGAAACTGCCTCACCACCCTCATGTCTTCCTAATGTCTAATGTAAATCTACCCTCTTTCAGCTTAAAGCCAGTCCCCCTTGTCCTATCACTTACATGTCCTTGTAAAAAATCCCCTCTCCAGATTTCTTGTCAGCCCCTTCAGGCACTGGAAGCTGCTGTAACATCTTCCTGGAGCCTCCTCTTCTCCAGGCTGAACAACCCCAGCTCTCCCAGCCTGCCTCTGTAGGAGAGGTGCTTCTGTCCTTTGATCATTCTTGTAGCCCCCCTCTAGATTCTCACTCCAACAGTCTACATCCCTCTTGCGTTGGGAGCCTGAGAATTGGATGCAGTACTGCAGGTGGGGTCTCACGAGAGCAGAGGAGAGGGGTAGACTCACCTCCCTTGACTTGCTGGTCACACTTCTTTTGATACAGCCCAGAACACAGTTAGTTTCTGGGCTGCAAGTGCACACTGCTGGCTCATGTTGGGCTTCTCAACAACCAACACCCCCAAGTCCTTCTCCTTAGGGCTGCTCTCAATCCATCCTCCCCAGACCCAACCCAGGTGCAGGAGCTTGCACTTGGTCCTTGTCCAACTTCATGAGGTTCACACAGGCCCACCCCTTAAGCATGTAAATATCCCTCTGGATGGCATTCCTTCCCTCCAGTGTAGCAACCAAACCACACAGCTTGGTGTCATTGGCGAACTTGCTGAGGGTGCACTCAATCCACTGCCTGTGTTACTGACAAAGATGTTAAACAGCACTGGTCCTGTGTCAGTCTGTATCAGATGTCATAAAAGTATTTCTTGCAAAAATAGTATTGACTCTCTTTCCAGAAGGATTTAAGGAATGCTGTGGGTTATAGCAAGGTAAGAGGACTGATTCATATCTTGGTTGAATTAGTTGCCTGTACTTGAATTGCTGTTACATACAACACCCATATGTCTTCCTGATATGTTTTTAAAATACTTTTATGCTCTCTCTTCCATATAATGGTATGACTTGTTTTTCTAACACAGTTTATGGAAATGTAAGTTTCATCAATATCTGTTTAAAAACATATTAATGTAAATTCCAAAGACGTAATGGGGGCAAACCCCAACAATTTCTAAAGGCTGTGTCCTTGTTAGATAAACCATATCTATATACTTCATCACCATCCCTTCTAGTAGGTTGAGTGTTTTACTAGAGCAAACTCTGTAGGTATTTTGTGGTACAGCAAGTACATTTTTCCTTATAGAATTATAGAATCATAGAATAGTTAGGGTTCGAAGATAGGCTGAGAAAGTTGGGGCTGCTCAGCCTGGAGAAGAGAAGGCTGCGTGGAGACCTCCTGGCAGCCTTCCAGTATCTGAAGGGGGCCTATAGAGATGCTGGGGAGGGTCATTAGGGACTGTAGTGATAGGACAAGTGGTAATGGGTTCAAACTTCAACAGGGGAAGTTTAGACTGGATATGAGGAAGAAATTCTTACCTGTAAGGGTGGTGAGGCACTGGAATGGGCTGCCCAGGGAAGCTGTGAATGCTCCATCGTTGGTGGTGTTCAAGGCCATGTTGGACAGAGCCTTGGCTGGCATGGTTTAGTGGGAGGTGTCCCTGCCCCTGGCAGGGGGGTTGGAAGTAGATGATCTTAAGGTCCTTTCCAGCCCTAACTATTCTATGATTCTATGTCTGCATCCTAAGGACATAGCAGAATAAGAGAAGGGACAAAGAAGTAAAACGAGTAAGATGAGGGAGAAGGTGCCTAATGAGAAGATTTTGAAAATGGTGGGACTTTTCAGCTTGGAGAAGCGAAGGCTGTGAGATGTGATCAAGGTTTGCAAAATCCTGGGGATAGGTGGTCAGATGAACTCAGAAAGCAGAGCTGTTACTAAATCGCAGAATTAAAACCAGGTGACATCATTCTCACTGAAACTAGTGAAACACACAGTTAAAACAGATAAAAGTACAGGGTTTTAACAGTAGGCACTGAACTTCTGGAATTTGTGGCCACAGGACTCTGTGGAGGCAGATAGTATCAGCAAGTTCAAAAAGAGATTAGATGATTCAGGTACAGCAGGCCCATATACAGATCCTAAAGGGAATAGGCAGGGATGTATTCTCTAATATCTTTAATCCAGTGCTGGTGGCTGCTGAGGGCTTGAGAAGGGAAAGGGCTGCAGGTAGTGGCCATGCTCATCTGCTTTCTTTATACAGCACCTCTTGCTGCCACTGTGGGAGACAGTACACTGAGTTAGATAGACCACTGACTGACTTAGTAAGGTATTTCTGATGTTTTTCTATTGCTCTGAAAAAGTGAATATGTTCTGAAAGATTTCCAAATTGTACCTTTACATGCTATGTTTAAAAACTAAGAGGAAAAAAAGAAAAGCAAAAGGGAAGTATATGGGAGTCTAATATGATTCAAGACTCTGAGATGTCAGGGACCAGTAGTGAGAGGAGTGGAAACCAGAAATACAGCAGGGAAATTACTTTCACAGGCTGAAAGGGTGGTACATACCCAACTGCAGATGGAAGTGCATGAATCATTTGCGGCCTTAGTTCTGCTTGTCTGTTAAATGAGGTTTATGCTATTTATCCTGACAGAAAACACAGAAGCTTAATTTGTCATGTTTCAAAGAATTTTGTAGAAGCTGAAATGCAAATTGCTGTGAGACGGATCCAAAATGTGCATAACTCAGAAGGGCAATTTTAAATAATTTCCAGGAGTCTGGCTGATGCCCTGTAGATGTGAACTACTGAACAGCAGCTCTAACAGCAAACCACTGAATAGTAACATTTGCTTTGTAAACCATGCTGTCTTAATTTTCTGAAGATAAACAGGGCTGGATGAACCTTTAAGTTCCTAAAAACCATAGCTTAACTGAAACTGGAAGTCATTTTGCCTTCCAGAGCACACTGTGTTATAGTCATATTCCTAGCTCATCAAGAAAAGAATAAAGGTGGATTCTTTTTCAGATAGAGTTATTTATGCAGATAAGCAATTCCTAGTCCCATACAGATGAAATCTGTTTAGGAGGAGGCCTTAACAATTTTGGTAGCTTTTAGCTCTGGTTGCTGATTTAAATGTCAAGAAGAATCAGAAGAATCTTTTTAGGAATATATTTCTCTGTCTATATTACTGCATATTTATTTTTTTCCCCCCACATTTTTGTTCTGGATACACACAATTACTTCCATTAGGCAGCCTGGATACATCAAGAGAGAAATAGGAATGTTTCACTTTATCCTCCAACAGCAAATGTAATCATGTTCCCTTGCTGATTTGTGTTTGGAAATTACCATTCTAATCCAATAGTTTAATTTTATTATACCCTTCAGTCTAACAGACCAGGCAGGGAATGTGTAATCACAAACAAAAGGCCAAATCCTGCTTGCCATACTAATGGGAGTAGTCCCACTGATTATAATGGGACTACACGCAAACCTTACCCTTAACTAATATGAAATAAGATAAACCGACTCAGACTCTACCGTAGGGTTTTCTTGAAGCTTTTCTTAAGGTATATTACTGAGTTTTTCAAACCCAGTCTAATGTAGTGGTCGAAGTACAACTGAAGTGAAAAAAATCTCTTCATTGGAAAGCGCAGACATTATGATATTCAGCTTGTGCTGAGATAGAAAGGCTCAAATGCTTCTAGCTATTTGGAAGCTAGTATTTATATATAGGTATCTGAAGTGTTTAAATATCAGATATTTTAGCATCTTTTTGCAGAAGAAGCCATGTGATCTTTCAGGTCTAAACACACTTTTTTTTTTCTTTTTGCCAGTTCTTGCTTTTTACCAGGATCATTTCTAAGTCAGAGTGATGACTGGGGGAGGGGGAAATCATCAGTTCCTTCATTAGTTCTTTTTGCTTACACCTCATCCATGAAGCGGTGCTCAGCCCACACCAAGGCCTCTTTGATGTGTACCCTCAGTAGGTCACACAAACCTCTGCAAAACAAGTACAAGAGGAAATGACCTAAGTTTTTCTCTCAGCTTCGATACCCATATTTGCCTAATATTCTCAAGCCTTTTTAGTTGAAGCTTCAAGGTAAAGGAAGCTTAAGTTGTAACGTGCAACTGAGACTTATAAAAGAAATCATGAAGGAGACTTGCAGAGAGGTGTTAAATAGATGCAATATGGCAAAAAGAAAGAGCTATAAAGTGAAAAATAAATCCTGAAAAAACACAGTGCAGCTACGCTACCTAAGCAGTATACATATAACCAATGCCAGGGTATTAATAACTTACTTTAAAATTATCTAATTTATTTTTCCCCAAAAACTTTTTGTATAATAAAGATGGAAATATTTCAAAAAGAATTCATGACAGAAAAGAAATAGAGAAAGGGAGGGAGGAGGTTTACCTGCTTGGTTTTTGTTTTGGATTTCGTTGGGTTTTGGTTTTTTTTTTTCCCTGACACTTTTTCCCCATGTTTTAGGACCTAGCTAGGCCTGCATAACAATAAAACTTTTCAGTCCTTTACTATCATAATGTGTATTTCTGTTCACTGAGCAATCTCTTTATCCAGTTCTCTGATTTAGTGTACTACAAACCAAATACAGCTTTAAAGCCATCATACTTACACATTATCAGGTCATATGTGCACATTTTGCTTTTTATTCTTGAGTAGATGTTATTTACACAGAACATCTTTCCTTGAACTCATAAAAATGTCTAACTGACCATGTTTCTGATATACACAAATCAGTCAATATAAAAGATGCAGAATAAATTGATGACCAAAACTTGTCTTTTCCAAGACATCAGCAGCAGCGTAATAAAAATGATTCAAACACTTAGTATGAGTCATTCTGGCAATTTGATGGGATCATTTTTTCCCAAGAAGGAAATCCACGCAGGAGCCTCTGTGCTATTCACTACAGCAGTCTGGCTTTATAATAATAAAGGAATATGAACTAACTAAGTGCCATGGCCTGTCAGAAATCAAGTCTTACCCAAACCATACCACTCTCCAAATATTCATGCCATTTCTGTCTTCCTAAGAAAGACATACAGCGGCAGAGCAAACCTCTCAGAGGGGTTGTGTGGGAATCCAGGGTACTTAGATGACAGAAGGCTTTTCTAAATTCAGGGTTCCTTTTCAGGAAATACTCTGCCAACAGCTCCCTTGCTTTTACACTGCTTTAGACCCACTCACCCCCAGATTAGGTTAAGGAGGGCACACTCTTCTGTAATTGAATTGGTACACCTTATTTAGGAGTTAAGTCACCCTAAGCAACCTGTACAGGTAAGTAGGAGAGAAAGACACCTCCAGAAAGCATTTTAGCTAACCTAAGATCAAATTCACTCTGAAAAGTGTCTTTTTTTTAACTGATTAGTGAGAAAGCCTGAGATCAAGCTCCTAGCCTGAAGCAAATCTCAGCAAAAAATGCTAAAATAAGGATCAGTTAGGGTTGCAGACATACACAGAGGCAGACCAATATCTCAATCCAAACCAGAAGGCTGGTAGGTATCACAGCTCACTAACAATATGTATTTCTATTTTGCACCAATGTTCTGTAAAGAAAGCCAAAGCTTGCAAAGGTCTTCAGATGATAAATGACAACACAGGACAAAACAGACCCAAACTTACCTCCCTTCTTCCATTCTCAAGTGATAACAACACAGGAAGGCTTCCCATTTAGCCATTTCTATTTATATTTCTTTACCTATGAATGGCAAACTGGGAAATACATTATGCAATGTAATGACCCTAATAGGGTGTTGGTTATGTGGACAAGATGAGCCCAAGTTCAGGATTCCACAGTGGTGTTCCTCATCAACCAGCCACTTAAATTAGGGACAAAATAAATATATTCACATTTCTGACCTTTTCTGTCTTGCTGGGCAACAAGGTATAGTGCAACAAACTTCTTTCTTTTTGAGTTTTGCCTAGGCAAGGCTAAGATTCTAAATGCAGAAGGTACCACACAGTCTTTTCCCCACATGTATGTCATTCTCCCAAGAGCTCATGTGCTTTTTCTGAACACAGAAACTTTGAAGCTGAAATACAGATTCAGAGACCAAGAATCACCAGTCCTGAAGCATCTAAATCTTCTCCCTAAAACAGGATTTGGGAAGCTGCTGGGGAGGATATGAAGTCACTGAATCATCCCATCTTTTAATATGCAGAGGAAAGGGGGAAAGAACAAACTAACTTCAGCTTCAAGCAAGACAAAACACCTTAAGAAAGAACATGTGGAATGCATCCCAAGTACAAGCTTGAAAAACTGGTTTGAAAAAACAAGTAGGCTTTTATACAGTTATGATAAACACTGGTCCCAAAAGACACCAAGAAGGGATAAATGTGCCTGAGCCATAGCCAGCGGCTGTTAGAGGAGAACCTGCAGATCCACAGTAGAAGGTAAAAACAAGCAATGAGCACAGGCTCAAGAGGTGAGAGTCTGGCAGCTGAAGGACAAAATGGAAAGCTGGGGACGAAGGGAGAATAGAGACATCAGGCCTCTGAGCCTAAACCAAGGATTTCAAGCTTCAAGTCAGTTCCTACAGAGAGAGCTGTAGCTGGAGTAGGTGGAGCTAGTGCTCCTCCAGCTGGGGTTGGCAGTCTCCCCAACTGCAGGGGAAAAAAATGGCACTAAATATCTTTTTACAGCTCTGATTTTATACTCTTCTACCCTCCTCTGGTGGTTTACATGGACAAGCAGTCTCCTTGCATGGTACCAGAAAACAGTCAAAACAGCTTTGTCTGAGCACACTTAAAAGCAATTTGGGAGATCAAGAGGCAGACTAAAATCACAGATGGAAAATGGAGGTGCCACAGAACTGTAATAATGGTAAATAACAGCTATAGCAAATTCAGAGAATATTTTGATTAGGCTTTGCCAGAGGTAGAAGTGACGTTGAAAGACCAGCAACAGATTGATTTTTCTTTGTAAGCTCATGCTGTTCAGTGTCTGAATTGTAGTTATTTTGCTACTACTATCTGAGAGCCAAAAATCTACTCAAGGATTTCCTTCCTCATGCACAGAACATGAAATACAGGAGAAAGAACTCAGCAAAGAATTAATAGAAATATAAATGGTTAATACATGTTGGTGACAGAGGCATCCATTTTCCTCCAACTGGAGCTGATCACACTTCCAGTAACTAATATCTAATTCAGAAAGTTTGAATTTTGGCCATCAGATAAAGCAAGGACAAGGACTCACGGTTAGCTACAATGTGGTGTACCATGGCAAGCATGCCAGATTTCTATTATCATGGTGAGATTCCATGAGTACATTAAGCCAAGTTGCTTGATGGCTGGGAAAAAGACAGCTTCATTCACTTTTAACAGAACACTGACCATTTCAAGAAATAATAGGATATATCCTGCCATCATTTCTCACATGAAACTCCTGTTGAGGTCAACAGGAATTTGGCATAACAATGTGGAATCAGTACTTGGCCCATAGTGTTTAGTGCCACGCAACAGGCTTTTGGGAAAGGATACAACATTAAGCGTCAGTTCTCATTAATTACACTACAGATTCCATTTCAAAAGACTTTCTATCATGTACTGTGTAAATTAAATACGGAGAGCCAGATCCTTAGCTGATGTAAATCAGTATAGCCACTATGAAGTCAAAGAAATAAGGTCAATAAAGATCAGTCAACAAACTCAATACAGCTAAGTTAAATTACACCACAGAGAATCTGGCCCAATGAATAATTCTCTTGTCTAATCCACACTGCAGATCTCTTTATCTGCAGTGACTGATCTTTGCTGCACATTCTGTGCTTCTTCACATGTGGAAGGTCAAAAGATGAAACTGGTGGAATCTCGGGGTGAACAATATCCAACACAAAACTGTAGCATGAATAAATTCAGTTCTGGACTATAATACATTTTGCTCTAGTATAATAATGTTATTTTCTGAATTTAGTGAAGGTTTAGATTTTTTGTGATGGAGCAATATTGTAAGTTACTATCTTACAAGCTTCTACGTACAGTTCAGAATAGAGGGCATGATCACTTTTGTATCTTGCCTATTTATTGTGCTGATTTTTATACTCCTCTGTATTATATGCAAAAGGAAATAGCTTGAATGTTTATTTTGAGATGAAGTCACTGCTATGAATGTAGCTTTCTCTCCTCTTGTTTGAATCTGAATTACACAGTCTAGAGCTCTGGCTGATATTTCTGTATCCACATTCCTAAGAAAATCAATTTGAGCTACATTATAGCTTATGAGACTATAACGTAAGTATTTCTAGAGGTCAGAAGCCTCCTACACAGGCCTTAAGTCAACCAGATATAACCATTTGTACAATAGTTTTAATTAATTCATAGAACTCACTTTCCCAAGCTACAGACATTATTGCTTTTATCAATAATAACTCATAGTACCATTATGCTCAAACAAGCAGACAGGACTCTACTATGCACTGCACATAAGCAAACCAAGGTGATACTCCCCTCCCAAAAAACAAAGAATCCAGTAAATCCAGTCACAGCCTCTAATACACTTCTGAGAGCAAACAGTAGCCCTCCACCCAAGCATGATGGAGCAGACAAAGATGTAGTCAACACAAACACACTTTGTAATGCTGTATGGTAACAACTCAGATTCTGTCGGTGTATAACTTGGGCAGAAGCATTCATAGGATGTCATTGCTCCCTTGGTAGATAATTGGGAAAACTGAAAGATAGAGATAAACTGGTGTATGTCTTAGACCATGCAGCATTTTGACAGGTCCAGCAAAGCACTAGATAGAGCTCACATAAAAACCAACTGTTACCCTCCTCCTTGTATGTAATATACTTTCAACTTGTGTTTGAAGGCCATCAAAACATGAAATTATCTTAAATATGGAAGCTGCATGACAACATTTCAACTAAAAAGCTTTTAGGAAAGGTCATGGAGAGCATCTATAATATTTCAAATAGTCTTGGAAAGAAGGAGAGTACAATATGGGTCACATCATGATGATGGTAAATTGGGTAAAAGACAGTCTCCTGAGATTGCTCCAAGCAGAATAAAAGTGATTCAGAAAGTCACAATATGACAGGTATTAATAACTACTACCTATCACAATGTCTGATAGAGCATCTTTTATCTAAAATGATCCCAAATCACTTTGTAAAACTCTACATGGAATAACTTCTTTTAACACTAACATGCTTCCATATTTCTGAGAAAGCAGTGCACTGATGAACTCTACACAGTAGCACAGCATGAAATTTTTCAAAATCCCAGAAAGTGAAGAATATCATTTCTGTTTGAAATTTGGACAGGTAAAAGGTGCATTTGTGGCTAAGTTCTCACTAGCATAGTACATTTTCAATAGCAAACATCCTGAAGTGATGCCCAAAGCCAAGAACATCTAGCGCTGCTGTGCACTTTGTAACTTTTTTTAGAGTAAGTTCGGAAGAAGAGCATTAGTTACTGAATCACCAGGAATAAGCTTTGAAAACCATGTCCTACACAGAAGTTTCCTATCAAAATGCTACCTCAGAGATAATCTGACTTACCAGACCCGAAAAGATTCCAGCCCTAGTGACACAGCAAATCACACACTCCTACAGTATTTAATAGAGAGTCAGTAAACTACCAAAAACCATTGTGAAATCTTTTAATGCCTGAAAGTCTGGGGAAGATGACCTGTATTAAAATCCATAATGTGGTTAAAAAATAAAACAAAAATAAACAAGGCAACAGATAGATTACTGAAGAGAAACCTTCCAATGCCTGGCTCTGATGGGTTTGTCAGTATTAAGCAAAAGTGTATCCTAGAAGTATGTAAGAGTGTCTAAACAAAGCCCTATCAACAAGAATGAAGTATCTCCATCATACTTGGTTCATACTGCCATATTCCCACCTGTCTGTTGTGAACACTTTGATCATTCTTAGTGTATGCACTTATCTCCAATGAAAGAGCAATGCAAAAATGCTAGTCCCATTTTTGTCTTATGAGGAATTTGACTTCAGCCACTAAAGATTTTATCTGGGGATTATTTATTTTTTCTATGCCTATGAAGGCTAAATGATTAATTATGCTGCAAGGGTTCAGGCTAAGAAAATTATTTATTTGCAGATAAATAAATACAACTTTATTTGTTACTCTTAAAATCTCTCCTTTTTTCAGGTCATAAAACTGAAAATTTGCTGTGTTTTTGGGGGTTTTCATGATTTTGATGATAGCAAGACAAATATCCACTTAGTTTTTCAAAGTCAGAATAGTTCAAGGTCTTTAAAAATCAGTGGAACTGATTTTTTTAATTGAATGTGTCTCAAATGAGGACTCAATTTTCCAAAATATGAAATCCCTCCCTATTTACATGAACTTGTCTAGGTCATATATCTCTGCTGCCTTGAATTTCTCTCCTCTAAGCTCCCGACTTCAAATCCTGGTTGATGTGTTTTAGCAGACTGTGTGGGTAAGAGGACACTGTGAATCTTACAAATAACCACTCATGTAATTTCTATTATTTCCTAGAAATCATCTATGATCCACACATGGGGATTTCCTTCCTCCCCAGCCCACTGCATGTGCATGTGCATGTACACACACACACACACACAGAGGATTATTTTATACTGACATTCAGCTGCCAGCTCATTTTATCCTGGTCTTTATAAAATAATATCCTAAGTAGCCTATTAGCTTTAAGGTCAAAATCTTTGTCTATTTTCTAAATCTGTTCTCTCCTCTCCCCCCTTCCCACTTCCTTTCCTTTCATTACCCTTTCCTATCAATTATCTCATCCCTGCCTGCTGCCCATCTGAGCAAGCCAGCAGGACCCCCTCAGTGCCTGCCAGATTGTCTCATTCAGCTAGCTCTCAGGTTGCTGCTGATTGCCGTCTTTATTCATTACCAAAACACTTGCTACATGGTGCTTGGGCCCTGGCAACCAAATTCTAAATCCTGCCAGCGAGAACGTAATTACTAAGTACACCACAAACAGAGAATGGAGTCTGCTGTGAGTTGTTAGAAGCAGCCGTGAGATAGACCCGAGCTATTTCCATGTAAGTGGAGCTGACTACTTGTTTGTCAGTTGGTATGTACTAATGATTGGCCTTATTCGGGTCTTTTTAACAAGCCTTATCCAAGGCAAAATATATCTCTAAACAAACTCACAGATGTGTCAAGGGTAGCAATTTACAGGTATGGAATACAGTATGAGAGGAGCTTTTCATGAGCTTTCATCTACAGATTTATGAAGTATCTAGAGCCTTTGTATTTGGGCTACTTGGTTGTGGAAGGTGTTTTGAGAGCCTTCTCTGATCCATGGGAAGCTACCTTTAAGGGCAGAGTCTATTTTCCTTAACTGCTTGCTGAATCAAAACAGTTACAAGGCACTCTGTGTTAGGCAGCCCAAAGTCTCCCAAGTGATGATTTGCTTCCTTAAGGAATTTACTTACAAATAATCTTGAGTATGAATTATCTTTTCCCTCCTTGTATGTAAATTGCAAGAGTCCTCTGCTCTTATTTGGTCCTCTGTATTTATTACCCTTCCCTTTAAAAACCTGTTTTAAATTTTTAATCTTTCACTGGGGAAGTAAAGCTGACCAGGTTTGTTATTTAAAAGAAAAATTTATTGGTGGAAGATCATTCTGACAACATCTGAGAAGTTCTGTGTCTTTTGTATCACCTCTTCAAATCCTTAAAGAGCTCACAAATGCCTTAATACTAAGCAGTCTCTTGCAGATTTAAAAGTTAAATTCAAGTGGCATTTATCTCCCCATCAATGGGAAGGATCTATCCTACTACCTACCGGTGTAATTGACAAGAATTCGTCCTGTGAATCTCCAGCATATAAAGGGAAGGAGACCCATATAAAACTTTTCATGCAAAAAAAAAAATATCACCTTTGATCCAGGCAATATGGAATTGTATGACAGCAGTTACAGTGAGAAAACTGTATATCACAAGGAAAATAATTGATATACTGAAAGAAAGCCAAAGAGATCATTTAAAACAAAAAAAAAAAAAAAAAAAAAAAAGTGGAAAAATCTTTCATACCACAGAGTTAAGAAGACCTTGCCCCTGGATTTGTTTGCAGTGCTTTGCTTAAGGTTTAATTCTATTGATTACACATTCCATTTTCCAAAGTGCCATTTGCCTGAAGGAGCAGGTGGTGTTTGCTGTTTCCATTTAACTGATATATTAGCCATGTGGTGCACTGCATCAGTGGGCAGTATTAATCAATTTACGGCAAGATGACAGAGAGAATCACTCACAGCAAAATTGCAAGGTGGAAAAAAAGGACAAAAGCAGGAAAATAATGACCACTAATGGGGAACTTAAAAAAGAGGAGAGGGGTAGAATTCTGTGCTTTTAATACTTCTCATTCATAACAAATGGAACTGGAAGAATTTAGAAACAGCTAGTGTTTAAAAGGAGACAAATATCACAATGTTCAGTGCAGTTTTTGTGAGCACTTAGTACTGTTTGGCATTGTGTGATGAATACACAGTCTAAGATCTCAGATACTTGCTGAGAAACTTAGATTTCCCTTCCTTAAAAGAAAGCAAAATGCATCATACAAGATCTGGTATTTTCTTGGAAGATACATTAAGTTTCCATATGTGAGAATTATTTTTGTGCTGTACTATTTTATATATTATTTTAATATAGTTTGAATTTATAAATCTAATATGAAGCTTTCCATGATACCAAGGTGGTTCCAGCTGGTTTCTTCTAAGATTTTTTCTTTTTCCCCAAAATTTGACCAAGTTACACATTGTTCTGTAATTATGCTTCTTCAAAAATATATCTTGATTTAAATTCACTGAGAAAATAGGTAAAGATACATGTAGAGGAGGGCGACTTCCTATCTGTTTGCATCAGGAAATACATACCTTTCTTCAGAATTCACTGCAAATGCACCAAACTAGCTAAGTAGTTTCACACTCCAAATTGCTTTCTCAGCCACAAAGCAGTGGAAATAAAGAATTGGCAGGGGAGCTTTAGGATCTCCAAGCGTATCTCCAGCAGAAACTCAGTGGGCCTTGCTCTTTCTAGATACCTCAGCCACACCAGAAACACATCCCTGTGTGTCACAAAACTAACTATTCACGCGTCTCAGCATCTGACCTTTTCCCCCGTTAAACCAGGTCCAGGACTAACCTTGCACTCCTGCATACCCTTTCTGAAAACCAGTAAATACACTGGGTCACATCCAGAACTGGGTTAATTAGAATGGCCCAGCAGAGATTCATAGCCCAGCGAATTGGTTTGGTGACCAGAAGTCACAGCAAAGGTCTAGGAAGGATGAAGATTCCTTCAAGTTTGCAGAACCAAAGAAACCCACTCCTCAGAGGCAAAGTGGTGCCTTCCACCTTGCCTGGGCCTGGGGGTCTCACAGAACTGTAATGAAAATGCAGACTCTCACATTAAATAGCTAGCAAAAGCATGCCAATGGCTTTTGGAAGACAATAGCATAGAAAGAAGGTTGAAGGAGGTGATCCTGCCCCTCTACTGTGCTCTCGTGAGACCTCACTTGGAGGACTGTGTGCAGTTCTGGTATCCTCAACATAAAAAGAACATGAAACTGTTGGAACAAGTCCAGAGGAGCCCACGAGGATGATGAGGGGACTGGAGCACCTCCCATATGAAGATAGGATGAGAAAGTTGGGCCTGTTCAGCCTGGAGAAGAGAAGGCTGCGTGGAGACCTCATAGCAGCCTTCCAGTATCTGAAGGGGGCCTATAGGGATGCTGGGGAGGGACTCTTCATGAGGAACTGTAGTGAGAGAACAAGGGGTAATGGGTTCAAACTTCAACAGGGGAAGTTTAGATTGGATATAAGGAGGAAGTTCTTTACTGTAAGAGTGGTGAGGCACTGGAATGGGCTGCCCAGGGAAGTTGTGAATGCTCCATCGCTGGTGGTGTTCAAGACCAGGTTGGACAGAGCCTTGGGTGACATGTTTTAGTGGGAGGTGTCCCTGCTCATGGCAGGGGGGTTGGAACTAGATGATCTTCAGGTCCTTTCCAACCCTAACTATTCTATGATTCTAAATGTTTCTGTAACACAGCAAATGCATTGAAAACACAACAACCAGAAGGAAGAAGAGAACACCGTATTTATGTTAGAATTTGAATAATGTTTTTCAGCATCTAATTACAGTTCAAAAACTGGACAGAGCCCCAGGACTCTATCCCTCAGCTATATCTCCCTCTCAACTCCATGTCAAAGGAAAAAAGAAACCTGTCCTTCTGGGGAAAGAGAAGCAGAGAAACCATTGTAATTTTAGCAGGTCAGATGAACTGGGAGAAGTCTGAAGATGGATGCAATCCTTCTGCCACTTCAGGCGAGCAGTGCAAGAAGAAAAGTACTTCTGTAACAGTGAAACACAAACAGGGAATGGGACACAGATAAAGAAGAGTCAAATGGATCTGCATTTAACCTATGAAATGAACACAACTCCCAGGTACCACACTGGAGAAATGTGGAAAATTGTGTACATACCTATACTCAATCAGGTCCTCAAAAGTTTTTGTCTGAACTTTCACAGTAAAAGCATTGTACCATCCATGCAGCATAACATGTGGGTTCAAAGAATGGCTTATAATAGCAGGGAATTGAGGGACATATAGATTTACTGAATCCAGAAATTATTGTAAAAGCAATTTAAAAATGTCAAGATTGGAACAAGAACATCAGGAACAGATAAATCTGCAAATCCACTACATTGTTCTTGGCTGTGATAGAGTTAATTTTCTTCCTAGTAGCTGGCACAGTGCTGGGGTTTGGTTTTAGTCTGAGAACAATGTTGATAGCACACTACTTTAGTTATTGTTAAGTAGTGCTTACCCTAAGTCAAGGGCTTTTCACTTTCTCTTGTTCTGCCAGTGAGAAGGGGCACAAGAAGCAAGGAGGTAGCACAGCCAGGACAGCTGACTCAAACTAGCCAAAGGGATATTCTGTACCATAGAGCATCTATCTCAGTACAGAAGCTGGGGTCAGTTGGCCAGGAGGGCCAGATTGCTGCTTGGGGATGGGCTACACTTGGGTCAGCGGATGTATTGTGCATCACTTGCTGTTGGTTTGATTGGGTTTTGTTTCTCCTTGGGTTTTATTCCTCTCTCTCCCCCTCTTCTCCATTACTGCCATTGTTGTTATTATTATATTTTACTTTACTTCAATTATTAAACTGTTATCTCAACCCACGGGTATTATCTTTATCTGATTCTCCTCCCATTCCCACTGTGCGGGGCAGGGAGAGAGTGAGCAAGCAGCTGTGTGGTACAAGTTTTGCCAAAATGACATTTCATCTAGTTCTGTTAGAGAAAGGAGCTAAATTCAACAGTTTTGCTGACAGGCAGGCTTAGACCTGAATGGAATGTGAGCCCATGAGAAAGGAAAGGCACCATTTAGGAAAACTGTCAGATGTTCCTGAGTGACATGTAGTACATCCCCTTTGTTTTCTTACACATGCTGTCTCCCAGGAGCTGACTTATCCCTGAGTATCTGGATGTATTTGGTTGTTTAATATTCCATCCTTCCTTAGTCTTATAAAGTACGATGATACACTGAAACTATGTTCATAAATTAACAAATAATAATAAAACACTGCTTGAGGAACCTGTCCAAATGATATAATATTAGCATGAATCATAGCCTTAATGAGAATCAAGAAAACATTTGACAGTGGAGTAGGATACTGCATAATTCAAAACAATAGTTATAACAGCTCTCAGTAGCACCACATCATTAAATAAATTTAGCAAACTTTTCAATTAGACATCACTTCCTGAATTTAATAAACTTGCTAAGAGTTTGCTTTTGTATCTTCTGCAGTTTTTCTTCTTTGCATCTCTGGACAAGAGAAATGGTTTGAACATCTGAATGAATTTAGAGAGTGCAAGTGAAGATAATAATAACGTGAAAAGCAAAACTGGGAACATCACTTTAAAACATTAAGTGAAATTATACATGGGCTAATTTACAGATAAGGGACCTTTAAGAGAAATTTCTTTTATCCTCATGTGCTTCTTCATAGCAAAACATTATCAGGAAACCATTTAAAAAAATCATGCCAGCATAGGAATTGCCACAATTAGTGAATCTCATGGACCAATCTTTTCCATTGTTCTTCCCTTAACAATGTCTAATAGCTTTGCTTTTCACAAAATGGGAAAAAAAACCCAAAGCCTTTACACAGCTATTCAGGTACCGTTGCTCCCTTTTGTCTCTTCCTAATCCTTAAAATGAAATAATTTCACAGTGAAGCATATGCTTTAATATTATCAGAAACTTATTTGGCAATTAGAACGCTATTTTTTCTTGATATGCATTCAGGGATCTGATCTTAGGGGAGTGTTCTGCATTTTTGGTCTTTGTTACACCTGGAAGCCAGGAGTTTCACACTGGATTTTTGCATGGGTACTATTCCAGTAGCAGGCACTATTCTTGCTAACCTGCGGATAACTATTATTTTTCCTAGACTTATGTCTGTTTACTATGATTTTTGTTGTCATGCACCATGTAAATGAAAAGATGCTTTATAATAGCTGCTGAATGTTCCTCCATCTTTGCCAAGCTATGCACCTCTCTTACTTGTGCAGGCAGACCCTGAGTAGAAGATGTCAATTAGTTCAGAAGATGCCAATTAGTTCAGAAGATGTAGTGTGTCCAAACACCAGTGGAAAGGACTACTCACATTTCTACCCACTGAAACACAAGACATGGAAATGCAGCTATTAAGATCGATTTGAGATTTCTACTTTCATATTCTCACTTTGTGCTCACTGCTCAGACATTAAAATATGTTTAGTGATCCCACTGCAATAACTTACCAAAAGTCATGATGCAGGAGCAAGGGCCTTAACATCTCTACATTATTATTTTCATTGGTTTTTGTTTTACACACCCAAATACATACTTCTGGGGTCAGGCTGCTTATCTGCTGGTGTGAAGGGGCTAACAGAATAATGCTGCTCACGCTTCTTTAGAGAAGGGAAAGATGTATTAGTAGCTGCAAGTGCCTTCATCTCCAAAAGAGGAGTCATGGGAGAGTAGCGTGACTGACCTTAGCAGTAGAAATTATGCCATTCACGACTATCATCCCTGTGCACATTCACTATGCGCTGCAGAGCACCTTACAAGGTTGCTCTTTACCTCTACCTGCCCTACTGCCTTCCAAATGTAGCATGATTACAGCCCTAAGCTGATTCCTCTCCCTGCCTCCAAAGGAAGACAAGCAATTTATTTTCTCAACTAAAGTAGTGCCCTTCCTCTTGGCATGGCACATCACTTACAGTCAGCTGGCATGAACTAAGGGAGGGCAGAGGCTGGCCCTCACCAGCAATTCTGCATAGATATGCCCATGTAGGATAAAAGCAGCCTTTTCCACAACAGGCTGCTTATTAAACAGCTCTTAATGGTCTTCGAGACCTTCCCTCTTCCCTCTGCCTCCAAAAATGTACATTGCTTTATGGGACTTGTGGGAACTACAGGCTGACTACGTACAACTAGAAAAGGATGAATTCTAATTAAGAGATAATGTCAATGGAATAGAACTTTGTCACAGGATAATGATCCCCTGCTGTTAGATAAATATGGAAGCAAAACTTAGGCAGTTTTTGAAAATAAACAGTGAGGTGATGCCAAGATGTTTATATTCAGAAAGGGAAACATTTATGCCTCTGCAGTATTTCTATTTCATGGGTTTTTTTTAATTAAACAAAACCAATCCTTCCCTCCCACCCAACAGAAAACTTCTTCATTAATGACCTTGGTCTTGCAGCCCATCATGAATATATGAGCCGCACTAAGATCAAAAAGAGGTGTGAGGCAGTACTGACATTCACTCTATGGAAGTAATAGCATTTTGGGAATGTCATCAATAAAGCTTAGCAACTATTAGTAGTATTTTTCCACTTATTAATAATCAAATTACTAGCTATAATAAGCCAAACTACCTTCTGGCAAAACTCCTTTTTGTCAATGGATGTATGCCAGCAGGCAATTTGGTTCAGTGTTTTACATTTACTGTATATGTATTTCAGTGGGCAAATTTTGATCTGTTACCTGTTTATATTTGGAATACATCAACAGAAGTCAGAGGAATTACAAAATTAAAACTATGCTAAATCTGCTTATTAATGCTTTCCCAGTGTATTTCTTTAATTTACAATTTCTTAGTGACTGGGAACATAATGTAGCATGCAAAATATAGTGACTTTTCAAAATCTGAAGAAAAAAGCCTCAGAAGTCAAACAGTATGTCACTGACTTTGCTGTGCCTGCCAGAAGTAATTCTCTTCCTCCAGTACACCTGGAAGCAGCATGAAAATCAGTGGGTCACAAATATGTGGGGGGAAAACCTGTCTGCTTCATCAGGTAGCAGAAAAGGAGACCAGAAACACCAAGCTTCAAAGCTCCGGGTAACCAGCTATGGTTTTTACTCTCTGTTTAAGGTGAAAGCCTTGTTTTCACTTCACTGAATAATAAATGAGTCTATTAAGGGGTGCAATTAAGGTACAGTCCTCAGATATCTTTCGGGTATATCCTATAAACGAATCTCACCAGCAGCCTGACAAACAGACTCACCTCACCGATGCCAGCCCTGGAGTTGCTTCTCTACTACCACCAGCAAGATGGTAGGAGGAAATATTTCAAGGATGCCATCAAGGCATCAATATGCCAACAAGAGAGAAGCAGCTCAGACATGCCAGCAGTTGAAACTTATCTCACATGACAGAACCTATGACACAAAGATTCAGCTGCTTCCCTTCGCAATTTAGGCTCCATTCTATCCCAAATTACAGATTCTGTCAACTGACAGTAAAGAGTCACACAGATCTCTCGGCAAGAATAAGCATAGTTTTAGTTAAATTGATTAAATGGTGCACTTCCTTATTGTTTTTCTATTGTGTTATTTCCTCAATGTGGTATCTAGCTGCCAGAAATGTCAGTAAAATTCAGAGGTCTACATTTTTGTTTTTCTATATGAGCATGTATAAAATAAAATCAATTAAAAAGCAGGAATGCAATTTCTAGGGGCACTTTGCAGTGACTGATGAATATATTTTGAATATTTTCCACTGTACATTTGCTTTGTTTGATTCTCTTCCCTTGGAAACTGCTGTTTAGTAAAACCTAATCAACATGTCAACATTTTGTTTATTCTTAAACAGCATCATTCATTATTATTATTACGGTGTCACTTTGTTTTTCGCTATCTAGAGGATTCCAGAAGCATCGGCTCCCTGTGTAGCCCACCTATTTGACATTCAGGGTGCTTGCCCCTTCTTCCATTGCTATGACAAGGTTATACAAAGTCTGCAGCCCTGCAAAAACAGGTTCCTTCGGAAGCTGAAACTCTGACAGACTTCGTACACAGCAAGGCATCCGTGACATCTTGGTGTCTGCCAGCTCTATCCTTGCTTGATTAGCTCTTGGTTACCTCAGTGACAATGTCTGGAGGCACTGATTAATGTACGATAATGGTACATCTCACTGGAAAGATAAGCTTATAGAAGATCAATTAAACAGTGGCAATTTCACAGGCTACAAGTTAGAAGAATCGTATTTGCAGTCTTTTCTTGGAGCTATTTTTTAATCAGTTTCTTCGGCTTCATCTAGAATTTTCATGTGAAACAGTAACTATCATTGGGGGGAAAAAAGAAATACCCTGCAAATGAAAGGTGATGGTACCCATTAAAATTACACGGGAAAATGAATATGAATCAAGGCCCCTGAACATTCCTTTAGCTGTCAGAAGGCTACAAATTCTGCTTTGATGATAAGACAAGAAGTTTTTTTAAATGCAAACTTGCCATAAATGGTACATAGGAGAATGCCATTGTTTCATGCAATTACATTGTTGCCTGGGCAACCATGTACAAAAGTTAATGTAAGTACAGGTTTAAAGACAAAGTGTCTCCTAAATTGGAATAAAACCCCACTTAATAGTATAGATGATCCACAGGAAGATAAAAAAAAAATGACCTGAATGTAACTATAAAAAGACCTCTTCTTGAGCAGGAGTATAAATTAAAGGTTATCTTCCTCCTTCAGTTTTTAGTCAGTCATTTTAATAATTAAAGCAAAAATCACCAGGTACTATATGTTAAATAGATACAAGAATGAAAATTTAAGGAACATGAATATTCTCTTCCTAGGAGAAAACTTCAGAGGGATTCATCATGTAAATAACAAAAATTCCAAATGACAGCTCTTTGATATAAGGCCTTTTAAAACAGACAACAAATTATTTTGCCTGAGAAAACAGTAAATTTTACTGAAATGTATCCAGAAATTGTTCTTCCAATAATTACATTTAATGAAGATGGCAGAGGGAGAAAGCCTATATTGTACTGGACAGTCAGTTTTATTACTGGAATGACTACGCTTCTTCCTATCGTCAGCCTGGATTTAATGGCAGAATTACGGCCCATTATGTCTACTACAATGACTTCTCTGGAACAGACTGGCCAAAGATATATTTGAATGTGGAAATAAAATACATTGCTGAATGTATTCTTTAGGGTACTTTGCATCCCTGGTCACATGCCAAAGTGGAGAAGTGTCCAGAAATCATGAGAGAGAAAGAGAGAGACAATGAAACAGCAAAAGAGCAGAAATAAAGACAGACAACAATGACCTTTTTATGCATTTCCTATTTTTTAAAATGAATCTTCAAAGCATCCTGCACTTACACCCATATTCTGATGACAGCAGCTGCCTCTGATGAATATATGAAAAGGAGAAATGACTGTAGAATAAAAGGAATACTTTTCTCAATTTCGAGGGAGGATTTGACACCTCACTTGGAGTATTGTGTACAGTTCTGGTGTCCTCAACATAAAAGGACATGAAACTGTTGGAACAATTCCAAAGGAGGGCCACGAGGATGATCAGAGGCTGGAGCACCTCCTGTATGAAGATAGGCTGAGAAAGTTGGGGCTGTACAGCCTGGAGAAGAGAAGGCTGTGTGGAGACCTCACAGCAGCCTTCCAGTATCTGAAGGGGGCCTATAGGGATGCTGGGGAGGGATTCTTCATGAGGGGCTGCAGTGAGAGGACAAGGGGTAACAGTTTCAAACTTAAACAGGGGAAGTTTAGACTGGATATAAGGGGGAAGTTCTTTACTGTAAGGGTGGTGAGGCACTGGAATGGGTTGCCCAGGGAAGTTGTGGATGCTCCATCGCTGGTGGTGTTCAAGGCCATGTTGGAACAGAGCCTCGGGTGGCATGGTTTAGTGGGAGGTGTCCCTGCTCATGGCAGGGGGGTTGGACCTGGATGATCTTCAGGTCCTTTCCAACCCTAACTATTCTATGATTCTATGATTGTATAATTAAAAGTATTCTGCTTTCTTTTCTTTCCAAATATGTGTGTTATTTTTTAAAGAAAGATAAACTGTTGTGTAGCCTTTGTCATTACAAGCTCAAACAAGGATGTCTCCAGTATTCAAGAAGGAGAATACACAAGAAAATATATAGAAAGGAACAATGCTGTACTACTGGTCACATGGAGTATCTGACCTAGCAGGTCTTTTCCATCTCTTATTTCTTTCACTCTGTGAAAAACAGTACAAATACTTAATAAAGTCCAACACATATTCACTAAGACACCGAGGAACTGAACCACATAATAGAATAATACAATTTTGCCTGTTAGGAAACAGTAACTGTGTTTTGCTGGAAAAGCCAGGTAGGAAAAAAAGAGATTTCTGGCTGATGTTGAAAGAAAAACTTCTGTGTGCTAATCCAGTTGGGCATGATTTTCACAAGTGCAGAACACTTAAAACTTCACTTGAAGTCAATAGAAGCTGCAAGTGCTCAGCACTTCTGAAAATCAAGCCCTTTGGGAACTGGTGAAGAACAAAGAGCAAGGAACTTGTGCCTTAGATAAACTGACTGTCAAAATTTGTAGAGCTGCCATCGTCTTCTCATTTAAACATGTTCTTAACACCTTCCTCTGCCTCTGAGTGATAGCTACAAGTCACTCCAATCTGGCACTGGTTAGGCAAGCAGTGAGCTAAGATTTCTGCATTTATGCTAATGTATTTGGTTTAGAATTATCATCTTGCCTGTACAACCCCTCATCTGTCCTTGTTTATCTACTTAACACGCCTGTTGTGTCATTTCCTACCCAGGTTGAAGTTATTAGAACGGATACCTTCATGAAACAGCAATTAGAGATAATCAGTTTTCTTTTTTTTTTCTTTTTAAATGCATTAATACAGATCTCACTAAGGTTGGAAGACCAAAAAAATCGTAAATTATTCAGCTTCAGCACAGTGATTATTAACCTGAGCTTGTAGAAATGCAAAATTTTCAAGTTGACATTACAAACCACGGGTAATTGGGAGGTATCAATCTTTGAACGTCTGTCAGATTAGACTTATCTGTCAATACAGTTAAGAGCAAAAAAGTAATTGGACATTGAACCAGTTCCTTAAAAAAATGTATCAGCATCTTCAACAATTGTAGTTTGCTCCGGAGGAAATATTAAAACTTAAAACATCATCTCTGTGCAATAAAGAAATGAGATCTTATTGGAATTCTTATGAAGAGGAAAAAAGTCTTCACATGACTCATAAAATAATAATAGTATGAATAATACTTTGCATTGTTTTAGTGCCTTCTATCTCAAAAGCTGAAAGTAACTTTATAAAAATTAATGGATTAAGTCTGACAATACACCTTTGAGGTGTACCATTATCTTTGTTTTACAGATAGCAAATTGAAGGCAAAAACAAGATTCTAAATGTCTTGCTATACTATGTTCTGCCATTACCTACTAACACTTGGAGAAAGCTTCAAATACAGTCTTTGTAGCAAATGCTGACCTTCTGTGGAAGCAAGAAAAATTATCAGTTCATCACTCAGTATAATCCAGATCATACAAAATTGCTTTTGAACCTGATGGTCAGTGACATTTGAAAGAACTTCAGTCTCATAATTGGTAATTTCTTCCTGCAGTCTGGAGGCTAGTGAAGGCAAAGATCCAACACAGTGCCCCTCTGACATCAAGTTCTACATTTTCCAGATCTTTTGTTCAGCAACGATGCCTGATAGCCATCATGAACATAAAACCCAAGACAAGCCCCATAGGGGCTTTTTTCTTCTGCCCAGGGGATCTCACAAGCACATTTTGGGGAGAGGAGGAGAATCGGGCTTGTCATGATGGGGACACAGAATACAGATCTACAGGATACCAGGGTTAAATAGCTCTGCTAACAGAATAACTGTTAGTGCTAAGTTAATACATAAAATTTATTTCAGAACCAGTTCCTTTAGAAAAGAACATCAAATGCCTGAGTGCTAAAATACATCTTTCAATATCTATCCTTCATTTTTACCTAATGACATATGCTTGGATAGCCACCAATCCAGCGTACTTTGGAAAGATCTTAATCTGTCTGAAATGGAAGAGCTGTCACACTGAGATAAGCTCAAAGACCACAGTTTTACTAAAAATTGCTATCTGGAAATTCTTTCTGTGGCAAGGTAAACAGTTCCAGCTAACCTACTTTCTACAGAGTCAAAGGAAATATTTTCAAAGGATACTAGAAGTTCACATACCAAAACGCACATGAATTTCTCTCTGTCTGCTTATACACTTGTGTTTATCGTGACTGGGCTCCTATCACAGTGTCAATTTCACAGAAGTGAAATTCAAAAAACATCTGTGTTCCTGTGCACAACTGCAATAATACTTTACTTGATGACTGTAGGCCTCAGTATAATCACAGAGGAATGTGAATAGGTGAGTTTCAAACTGATGAAAACTCTGGTTGGGATGCACATCCTGGTGACATGCCAGGATTACATGGTTTATTAAGACCCTTGGGTTCAGCCAGGGTAGATCCTACTGACCACAGCAAATTCTGGGAGTGTACTCCTGTTGGTGTATTATTCACATACTGCTACATAAAATTAATACAACAATGAAGAAATATTGGCTACAATCCCAGTAAAAAAACTCTCACCCTAATATGAGTATTATTACTAATGCGTGGAGATAAATTATTTGCTTTAACTTCTTCCTGAAGTGATACAAGAAGTATAATGTGAGATCCCAAATGTTACATGGACACTTTTCAACTTTCTGTAGATTTTGAAGACTGGTACAAGAGTAATATGGATCCCTTCAAAAGATAAAAGGTTTTCATATATGAGGTACAGAAGACAATGTACTTCATTTCACCTCAGCTGTAGAGCTCTGGTGATAATATATAAATCATTGTGCCAGAAGAGCTAGGTATCTTTGAAGGATCTTTACATTTGAAGCTTTCCTAATCTCAGATCTGGTTCTCTTTATCTCTTCAAATCAGAAAAGCCTGCAATATGTTAGAGAGCAATGCGGAAGCATAGCTGATGAGTTCCACACTTAATAACAACTCAAGATAAAACAAAGAAATTTCCAGGACTTCAGAACCATCCCAGGGGCAGCGGCCTTTAACTCATGCTCAGCCTCTGTATTTGGAAGCAGTTAAGAGAAAACTGATCTACAGATATGACTTTGCAGGATGCCTCTAGTACATGAAGCTTATACAGGACCACACGGCTCAAGTTTGGCTTATTGCATGACGTGATGGCAGTAGTAAGAAAGAAGTCTACCTCACTTGCACTTTTGATCCTTCAACATAAAGGCTCCTGATTCCCAGTTAGTGAACATACCAGCTAAGCATACTGGAGGGAGAGCAGCATAGTGGCAACACACTGACAAGCAGATTCCATTTCAATTAGCATTTCAGCTTCAGCTGACAAGTCAGAAAGACAGAGTAGGGGAAACATATACGTGAGACAGCAATACTCAGCACAGAAACTCAGCAGACACGGAAATAATGCAAAGGCTGCTTGATTTGCAAATTGACTAGTGGCAAAATCAGTTCCCTTATTATTATTTTACATGACAGAAAATTAAGGGGGGATATATAATTAGATGAAATTATTTAAATCTCAAAGAATATATCAGGAAAATGTGAACAGTTCAACCACTTCTTAAAATGCCGCAGAAGTAACAGGCAGGGGGAGCTCCTCTACTGGTCAGAGGTGAAAGAAAAAGCAGAAGGTCCAGGAGCTGCTGCCATTGCTGAGCAGAGGCAAAACTGGCCACCTGCTAATTAAAGGGTCCAAGTCAGCTACCAAAAAAATTTAAGGCTATGGGATTTCCCACCAGTGACAAGCTGAGTTGATGCAAAAGTGAGGATCTATTACAACTGGCGTTTTTGGTGAAAATGAGCTACACTTCAGATCTATTTTCCCTCAGGGTTTTGAAGAAGGGGGACAGATGGTTGGATAATTTATACCATTTGGCATGCAGTCACATTTGGGAAAAAAAAGAGAAAAAAAAGAAGAGGAAAGAAAAGAAACTGAGAGAGACAGACAGACATGAGCTATACATATCTGAGCAGAGATGCAAGCATCTGAGACACAGATTTGCTCAGGCAACACCACCAGTATGTGTTCTAAATATTATAATGGCAATTTTAAATGAAAGACAGGTATTGGTGACTCGCACTTCAGAGAAATTACAGTGGACAATATGAGTGCTAATGTTCTAAAGACCCTCATCTGGGGATCTCAGCTCTTGCATCTGCTTGTTTACATGAATACATGGTCATGCTTTTCACTTCATATTCTCTCTCATAAGAAGATCTCAGGTTTTAGTGGTTTACTTCCTCAAGGACTTCAGCTTGAAGTAAGTTCTACAATTTTTCTTGTATAGTGACAAAAAATTTCTAGCCAATAGTAGATCACTCTTAGAAATTACTAGACTTTAAAAATTTCAGATGTGGTGGTCAAGGGAAGTTTCACGAACTTAAGAGCACCTAAGAGTGGAGATGAATTCAGTGGAGTAGTAAAGTTCTCCACATTCTCAAACTGAAACGCAGCAAACCATCTATAGGACACTGCAAAGGGAAACACAGCAAACTGGTCTTTTTCAGCCTGGCTTCCTGAAGAATTGAGTTAATGTGAAAGTCCCATTTAATCTGTCAGTGTTCTCTATACCACTGTATCCACCAGCCATTTTTAACTAAATTTCTCAAAGACACCTGATTGACATTGCAGTTAGTCAGATTATACAGAGAGAGACAAAGGAGAGCCACCCAAACTAGATCCACAGCTGATTGAAAAGTCACAACCTAAATTGTTACACACCATAGCATCCAAACAAAGCACTGCCACAGAGAACCTGCATGCACATCCCCATGCTTCTGCATCTATCTGCAAAACAAATCTCAACCAACAAATTTCCTTGAGGCCCCTCTGGCTGGTGGAGGTGCAACACTCACCTCAGCAGCTTCGATTTCCAACCCTGGCACTGCTCAGTAGCTAACATTTACTCCCTTGAATGTGTTTCTCAAACAGCCACCTCACGAAGGTCTCAGAAAAAGCCAAAGCAATCAGAATACATAAGGAGAGCTGTGTCAAATCTAAAGCTGTAAATATTAAAAGCCCATCGCATGAATATTGCAAAGCTAAATGCTGCATGTTGGCAGAAAGCCCACAGTTGCCAGTGACCTTCTTCAGGAAGGGAAGGCTGACCTCCAAACAGCTGTATGGGGTTGCGTGTGTTTGTGTTTATCATGCATATAAATACACACCGATCTGTTGACCAAGTTTGCGGGACATTTACAGTAGTTATTAAACCCGATTTGTATTGTTTCAACCTTTCCAAAGCTCTGCCAGTGTTTGTACAGTAAATTCATCTACAAAAGAAAAGAGGTGGGGATAAGTAAAATGAAAGCATGACAGTATTAGACACAGAGACCCTCGGAGCCTCAGTGGTTTCCCAAGCAGGTTGAGCATTGGGAGAGTTGTGAGGCCAGCATGGGTGCCTGGGTGCTGCAGTCTTAGAAGACTCCCGCTTTTAAAAGCTAAAGCAGGAAGCAGCAGCTCTGCCCTGGCCACACACACATGCCACTATGAGGTGGCTGTGGCTAGTACAAGCTCTGCTTCATTTACACTAAAAAACCCTATTGCAAATTGTTGGTGTGGACTGGGAAAGAGGCAGAGCAAGAGGTGAGCTGAAGAGAAATGACAAACCTTTGGAAAGGCTTAAAAGCTCAACATTCACAGCTTATGCACCATGACATGACAGCCTTACTTTGTTTCCTGGACTTGGGACTTTGGGTGTGAGACCATCTCTTTCATCTATAAAATCCAGACAAACCCTGCCACAATGAATCTGAACTTGGTCTCACGGAACAAAACTCAGAACAGGTTTCGACAATCCCAGTCATTTTCACAGAGGAAAAAGAATACAAAAGATGGTCTTTTAATAGAGGAAGAGTTGGTGAACACCTTAGACACATCTCTGGCACTAGAGGTTTTTATTCACTGGGCTTTTAATTTGTTTTCACAGTGGTTTGAACAAATTGAATTTGTTAATTAAAGCAGTAAAATGAAATGCTGAACATTATTGACTAGATGCTAATTACATTAGAAGAGATATCGGGGGAGGAGGAGTCCTTGTTTTCAATAGCCAGGACAAATCATATTAAGAGAGACAAGTGATCAGTCTGAGCCTAAATTCTGCAGGGAAAAAACTGTTTACATGTTGTGGTTTAATGTTTATCATTCACGATCTTCAATTGGCAATACCAATAGAAACATGATTACTGCAGCTTGCTATTGTACCTCTTTTCAAATTTCACTCTGGTTTATAACATTCACTAAGCAGAGGTCATTACTCAATTAAATGCAATGATGCTCACTGTGCTAATCAAGAAGGACATTATTTTAAAGTTGGCCTCATGAAAATTCAAGCAGCTCACATTCCATCTCCGAAAGGCCCTTTGAGTCTTCAAGCTGTAACTTTTAGTATTAAAAAAATTAATATCAAGTTTATTGTTTTGTTTCTTCACACTCCCTTTCATTTTATGACCTTAATTTCCATATTAGCATATTATTTTCAGTAAAACTTTAATTTTGCCCTTCACGTATTCGTATGAGAATGGCTGAAACTTGGCATTGCTTATTCAAAGCAATTTAGCATAAGTCTATACCATAATCTGTAGAAGCTCTAGATACCAAAATGTGTGAGTTCAAGTAATTTCCAGCTTTTGCTTTCAGAGTCATATTGACTCTGCAGTACTAACAGGTATAATAAAGATTACTAGAAGCCTTCTATGTCACTGTCATCAGATGATGCAGAATACAGAGAGGGGATTTGCTGAGTAATGGGAACCATGTTTAGATTAACAGTTTTCTTCCTCTCTGTTGTGTTCATAGTCATGTTCCCTTTTAATATTATTTCTTCTGACCACCAGGATACTTCGTGCTTTACAAAAACATAAGGAGACTTTTAGAAAGAATGGAAGCATTTCATTCTAAAAGGCATCAAGCCTCTGCTGCTTGTAGGTACACCTTAAACAATAGATGATGCTGCATTATAAAGAAACAAAGAAAAACTGTAACACAGAGAATCAGTTTTAAGCCTTGCTGGGCAGAGAGAATAAACACCGTTCTTCCTTTAGAGTCACAGCAGAAAAGTGGCAATAAAATGATAAAGAACTGATAAATGCAAATGAAATAAACTGAAGCAACAATTTCTATGTCAAAGAAATAGTGGCAGAGCAAAAAAACATAAACTGCAACCATCACTAACAGCAAAAGTAGCTGCAAATCAAGGCACAACCACCTGCATTAGCTTAAGCAATGAGTGCAATAAAGCCCCAAGCACAGAAAGGTGATAAATTAAAGGTTCTCAGCTCTGGCATGTTGAGAGTGTCTAAACAGGGCCAAAGAGAAAACAAACAAATACTGTTCCTGTTAGCTGCTAAGAGCATGTGCTTTGTCCTCCTTTCCAGTAGGTACAAACAACACACAGAATGGCCTAAAAGACATTTTTTTTTTTATTTCTTTTGGGAAGTTAATTGCCTGATAGCAACACAACCTGGCTGGGCTCAGTACGGTCCCAACATCACAAACATTCCCCCCATGTGTAACTATATCCATTCAAGCAGGCTCACTGAATTTGTGTGTTTGCACAATGAACCCTTAGAGCATGGTCAGTGCTAAGGAGTGTGGTGGCCCTGGGAACTGTGTTGCTCCAAAGTCACTCCAGCCTGGAACAAAGCCAGTCAAATCACTGCACGTGCACTGGGAATGACCCTGTGTGTGCAGTTAGTCTGAGAGGCTCAGTATAGACTTCTGATGCATAAGTAAGGTTTAAATTGCAGCTGATTTTGACAATAGTTTTAGCTATTTAGAAAAGTAGCAGATTCCTCCAAAAATAGTTCAGGAAGTTTGTCTCACATGCCTTTGATAAAGAACACAAAATGTGACTTTGTAATGCGGAAAACCAGATACAATACAGTGAACTGACAGAGCTTTGGCTGGTGGGCCTGCAGAGACTCCCTCAAGTCACAGACGTGGAGCCTAGACCTATGGGAACCCATCCCTTAAGACAACACTAGCTTCAAAGAGAATCAGAAACTTATTCTCAACTTACTCCTTTTTAAGGTTCTTTCTTAAAGATAGCAGAATAACAATCAAGAGTCTGACCCTTCCTGCCTAACCTCATCCTGTGGTGTCACTGAGCGTAATTAAGTTGCTTGGGATCTGAAACAAATAAAATCTGGTTCTTTGCTTGTTGTGGTTTAAGCCCAGTCAGCCACGCAGTTCGCTCACTTACTCCCCCCTCTTTCTCCCCCCCCCCCCCCCCCCCCCACTACCGAGGGGATGGGGAGAAAAATTGAAAGAATGCAACTCCCACAGGTTGAGATAAGAACAGTCCAGTAACTAAGGTATAGCACAAACCACTGCTGCTACCACCAATGACAATAATGATAAGGGAAATAACAAGGGAAGAGAATACAACCGCTCACCACTTGATACCCAGCCTGACCAAACCGTGAACCCCCCTTCTGGGTTCCTGCCCCTAGTTTTACATCCTTGGCATGACGTGCTGTGGTATGGAATACCTCTTTGGCTAGTTTGGGTCAGGTGTCCTGTCTCTGCTTTCTCCTGGCTTTCCCTCCTCCGTGGCAGTGCATGAGGCTCAGAAAGTCCTTGGTCAGAGTAAACTTTACTGAGCAGTAACTAAAAACATCGGTGTTATCAGTGCTGTTCCCAGGCTGAAAGTCAAAAACACAGGGCTGCACCAGCTACCAAGAAGGAGAAAAATGACTGCTACTGCTGAACCCATGACATTGCTGTATCTAATAGTAAACCTGTTGAAAGACTACTCTCCAAGTTAATCCAATCATCTCATACACAACCCTTTCCCTTTGCTATTTCTAACTCTCTGCTATTATGTATACTCTATTTACACTCTAAACTGTGAGTGGCTTAGGTATTCAATTTGAGAAGGCTCCTGAACAATTTTCCTTGAGGCTTTTTGAATAAAGTGCATATAACAGTGAAGTTTAAGCTTGAGCCAAATTCTTGGCCAAAAAAATGGGAGAAAGAAAAAAATACAAACCTGAAGTAAAATGCATGTAAATGCAACTCAAAGGAAGTTATTACCACTAACACTACTGAGCTCCTGCTGTGTTGATGTGGTTTTACAGCTACTCGGTGTAGGTCTGTTGCTCAACAAAAGAATTTAGTTCTGTGTTTGCATGAAAGGAGTAATAAATTTGTTACAATCAGTAAGCAAAATCCAAAAGGATTGGACATCTGCCTTGGAATCTGTTTGCTACACAGAAAACAGTTGAATATTGGCAACGAAACAAATTTAAGAAGTGCGCAGAACCTAATTAAAGGAGACGTGCTTAGAAAACAGATATTAAAATAGCAGTCCATTAGGTTTTTATTAGAGATGAGAAACTATGAAGATAGAGAACTAGCCTTAAGGTGCTGATTTTCTGATGTTGTCAGGCAGCCTACTTGTTATAACTCTGTGGGTACCAGCACAGCACAATGATAACAGTGGCTGAAAAATCATGGAGCCAATCTGTTCCATAGCGCTGCTGGTCTTTAATAGTGCCTTTGACTGCTGATCCTTAAGTGCATGTTGAAAAGGTTAAACTTACAAACACTACGAGGAAGTATGGGTTTATTCCTTTCCATCAGAAATATATACTAAAGAGAGAAGTTTTAATTTATCACCTCCAGTATAGCTGAGGAAAATGCACAGAACAGATTTACCATGAATTTGCTATTGAGATGTTTTACTGATACCTCCCAGAAGTACAACAATAAATGCCCAATAGATACAGCAAGTTTCTGTCTGCACAATTGTTACTTTTTTCTTTTCAACTAGCACCCAAACTGAAAAGTGTGGGTTTGCCTGTGCCAAGAACTTTGCTGTGGGGCTGCTCCATTCCACTCACATTCTGTCCTGAAGAAATTAATCCCTGGTAACAGAGATATTACCTTTTTCTGTTTCTTATGGGCTTTTTATTATCCTTCCTTTGGCTTAAAAATTTTAATTCATGTTCTGACTTTGTGAGAGAGAGAATTTCGCCTTTCCCATGTGATGAGAAATCATTTCTACTTAAGACTTCAAGTGTAATTTTGCCACTGACTTTACTGAGTCACTAAAGCTCACGACTGTGTTCTTCAGGAATGCAGCCATGGAAGTAAGAAAGCTCTGGGCAGCATTACCCTGTGGATCTGTCTACGTTTTGAGAATTGTGTCTGGTCTCCAAAGATCAAAACTTTGCTCTCTATCTTGCCTTCCACCTGCTTTTCAGAAAAGTAAGCATCACAAGCATTGCTTGTTAGAGAGCACTCCGGGCTCTCAAAAAAGTTTCAGGAGCTACAACTAGCTCAAAGAAAACTAAAATTAAAGGATGACCTTAGTGACCTTCCTCATGCAACTCTGTGCCAGCTAGCAATAGTCTGGTTCATATTTTTGGAAGTCAGTAGAACAGCACCAGGAAGAAAAGCTCTAAAAGTGAAAATAAAAAAGCCAAGAGTATCAATATTCGCACCAAATTTGCACAGCCTTTTAAGTTTCAATTTCCACTAATTCCTAAGTGTGGTCAATGAACTTGAAGAATTTCAGTACATTTCCTCCAGAACAGATTAAAAGCTGCAATCACAAGCAATAAACTAAACCACAAAATATAATTGAAAAAGTAGGAACCAAAAGTTCTTGGTCAGCCTAATGAATGCAGCAGCTGAAGCAATTTGTGAGCATTTGTTGAGCAACCCCTGAGCAGTCCCCTACCACTCTGGTGATGGGGCAGTAGACCATAATGTTTGTCACTGGAGTGCTAGAATGAAGTTCACAAAGATGAAAAATGTATCTTACCTCTGAAAAAAATATCTCCAGATTTGTATTAGAAGCAAAAGAAATTTATATTGCTGTGGTTTGGATTAAACCTATTGCATGTTTGCACTTATTCAGATCTGCATCTGTACTGAAGGTGTTGCCAAAACTCTGACATTAATATAGAGATATGTACACAGACGTAGCAAACATTTTCTCATAGCACTCTTCTGGCACTCTACTGACACAAAACCTCAACCATATTCTCCCTAAAATACTCCAAATCAAACGCATAGAGTTATGAACCTCCCCATGCACACTGCATGCTGATATGCAAGGGAACCCAAATGCAAGAGCTGTCCCAGCATGCAGCAGGTGACACTATGAACTAAATGCTGTCATTCGTACTGCAAGAGGTAATTATTGTATACTCCATTACAAGCAACGCTGCAGAACTGTTACCAGTAATGATACTCATCGCATAACACTGTAGCTGGTTGATTGAAAGAAGAGGAGTCTAGACTTTGAATTTCTTTGTTTTGCCATTCACATGCTATGTCTTAGAACCTTTTCAGAGCTGATGTTATGTCAATGCACTCATTACAGTTTAGCTGAGGTCTGTGTATTGTTCTTCATATATATTCACAGCATACAGTAAACTCTAATAGCTCCTTTGGAGCTGTTACACTGTATGCTGTAAATGGTTGTTAACAATAGTATTCATTCATTTACATGTAATGGATTCATAACAGCAAAAGTAGAGTGAAAATCTTACACTGCAACATGAAAAGTAGATACCGCATAAAGGCATTATTTTAATACTCAATACTCTCTTTTAATTATTTTTTAAATATCAATAGGTCCTGCTTCAGTAGCTTGTAAAATTACACAAACTAAAGCAGCCTTTAAGTCAAAGGAGCACAATGAAGAGCATTCACAAAGCCAGAGCTCTCCACAGGCCTAACTGTTCCCACAGATGTGCTGGTGGTGGGGATGGGAATCCTGTCACGTAAGAATCTCTGTCAGTGAACTGGCACCAGGATGGAGATGATCCCATCTGCTCATCCTCCAGGCACTCACAGGAGCTCCAGGTAGTTGCACATCATGTGCTGGAAGGTGAAGGAGGAACAAGAAGAAAACCATCAGGCAAAAAAATTTATATCGCTTTCAAAAACCCACAGGCAGGTCATATAATCTCAGCCTGTTTACCTTCAATATGGCATCCTTCACCCACTATAACTTCTGTAGCACAGAAATTAAAGCTGGCATGAAAGAGCAAAATGGCTATGTGGAACCCAGAAACGAAGCGCTTCATCTCTGAGAAGTACTGCCACAGAAGAACAAATCCTGCTCCCTCCAAAACAGAAAATCTCTGAAAGACCTTCTCTTGAGAAAACATTCCTTTTCAGCCCTAGTGTACACTACCAGAACCTCATTTATCTATTGCTTCAAATAAAAATACCAACAAATAAGCCAAATGGATCCAATTCAGGATACTTCCCAGAAAATATCTGAGGCTCCCACTCCCTACAGACACGGTAGGAGACATCAAATTGAACTTAACAGATACTAAATCATCACTAGCATGGGGAATGGTGCAGAGAAAGGAGCAGCTCTGATGCCCATCCTAATAAAGTGAAGAAAAAATGGTCTTTTTTTGCAAATTATTTCAGGGTTTCTTTACATTTAAATCCAGCTAAAGCTAGACAAAGGAACAGATCTTAAAATGGATTTACCAGCAAACCACGAACACACTATGAAGTCTGATTGATACTGCTGTGAGAAAGCAGTTGAGGTTTCCAGTATAGGTTTGTTCAACTCATGTTTTATTTATCTAAGAGTTTAGTACAGTTGGGAACATATTTTCCATGGGTTTTTTTGTTTGGTTGGTTTTTTTGTCCATAACTTGGGATGACTTCTATAGTACTCTCAGCATAGTCTGAGATGGTAGAATAATACCAGAATATCAGGTCTCATTATTTCAGCTTAATAACTGGTTTCTTTAGTCATCCAGAAACCTAATGGCAACTGTAAACATCAATACAAATTTAGCTTTAGTTGGTATCCTCTGAATACCACTCATTTAGCCATTAGTTAGATTGCCTCGTAACATAAATGCAATGCCTTTGTTCTCAAGCAACAAGATGAGACAGAAGAGGAAAAACATCCATGTATTCATGACAGTCAGCACAAGATATATGGTTAAAGGGAATTTTTACCAAAAATCTGAGCATCTTCATATATAACATGAAAGGTATTAGAGCTTGTGTCTAGCACAGACGCAAGAAAAGAAATAGATTTTTTACAGGATTCACTAGATAAGCTGCTTTTTGAAGCTGAGTCCAACACCCAGTAAAATCCACCAGCTCTTATTTATCACAGAAGCATAATTTGCTTGAATACTTGAATACTTCATGGTGAGCAGTAAAGAGCAAATGTTGTTCTTGGTTTTATTGTTTCTTATTTTTATTGGGTTGTACAAAGATACTGTAATCATACCAACATAAGCCATGCTCTAATTTACCTGTGGTTGGCAGCTGTTGTTTTTGAGCTTACAATAAAGGTCAACGATGCTATTTGTTTCACGGGCAAGGGTGTTCAAAAAATCTTACAAACCAGTAACATTTTGGAAAAGTGGAATCAAGAAAATTATAGTTGCAATGCCATTTATTTTTGCCTGCCTATTAAACAACTATGCCAATGTATTTTATATCTGTAACTATTTAATATAATTAGCTGCATGGCAATGACATTTTTTATAGCACTGGAGATAAAGAGCTAATATGTTAATCCCCAGGACCCAATCTTTGTGAGGTGAGAGTTTGCTCATTATATTCAAATTAGTAGAGATATAACAGCACAGGCAGTTATAGCTTATCTTTCCTGCAAATATATGTAGACCACTTTAAAATTATTTGCCTTTTTTTTTTTTTCCCTAGCTATAAATAACGAGAAATACAGACTTCTGGTTCACACTAAAACCGAATCTCAAACTATGAATATCACAGAAGTCAATTGTTCTTTTGATCTGAATGTAAATGTTTACTTCTATAGCACAACTATGTCTTTGTTCATAGGAATGAAAAATAAAGCTTAATATAATCAGAGCTTCATCACTATTAGCAACAGACAAGCCTGCTTTGCCTCAGATTGTAACTGATTAAAAACAATATTCAATTGTAATTATCAAGATCATACCCAATCACAAGAGCTACTGTATTGCATGCGTATTCAAAACTTCATGGACAGAGGGCAAGGAAAGAAGTTAGAAAATCTTGATGTGAAAGCTATTTGTATGATCTGCATAGTGCATTAATCTACAGCAAAAATGGTCATTTCTTCTGCATTTCTAGTTTGTATTTTTATATTTAGCTATGTTCAGAGTGGTGCCAATTACCAAAGTGATAGTTACAGACTTGATTATCTCCCTGATTTTAGACAGTCCTGTTCCACTGATAAGAATCCCTAGTATACAGTCTGTATCACACAATGCTGCTCCATCGCCTGTTATTGAGTTAAAAGGACCATAAATCCTGCTTGGCAACCTGATCTACTGGAATAATGGAGAGAGTTTGGCAGCAGTGGCTGAGCTGTAATTCAAGCTCATCTCCTCAGACAACTGGAGAGGGACACACATGGCCACAGAACTCATTTTGGAGTCTGAAAGCCATTAAACATCTTTTGCTGGCTTCTACACGAAGGACTGTGATGCCAGAACCTTAGTGCCAAGGGATACCCAAAGGGAAGGCATATGGTCTGCCTTCACTTGTGCTGAAGAGTTCATTCTTGTTATTTAAAGAAATAATAGAATGTATGCTCCTTTCTTAATCAACAGTCTGCCTATTTTAATGGAGTAATATTAATATATCATTAAATAAAACAAAATATTATAGGCTCCTTCATACTGTGCACTGCTTGCATCTGCAAATGGCAGGACCTGCAAAGAAGGAAGAAAAAGTCCCAGGAGTGCCAGGAGGGAGTCCAGTTGATTTGTGTGTTCCTCCAAAGAGTGTCTTGAAAAGTGCAAGAGGCATCATCCAATGCTCTATCAGTCACATGGTAAAACATGTTCTGGACATTACCTATCCACAAGACAAGTAATACTGATTCTGATGAATAGCAAGTACAGAAGATTTGCTCTCTTGTAGAAATGAAAGCTTGTAAAAGCAATCAATGCTTCCTCTTGTGTAATCAGCCCTTACATGATCTAGTCTCACATCAAACCCCTCATTTTAGCACGCAACTGAAATCTACAAAATTAATGTCAATATTATTAAAGTTGTCAGTGCAGCATACTAGAACTGTGTGCAGAAAACCTAGAGATGGTTTAGAGCAAGTGGTACAGCAAGATCTTATCGCGAACATATTTCATTCTATATTGGAAAGGAAATTTTCTGTAGGATTCACAGACTGGATTTGACATCAACACGAAATACAACCAGCGGCCAGAAATAAGGAACAGAAAGAGAAGGTAAAAAGAAATGGAGGGAACCACTGAGAAGAAACTGGAATCTGGTTAGAATTCTTTGCATCTTTTTTACCAAGCATATTTATACAGAAAAAGGAGCAGAGCTGGCGCTGCTGTATAAGCAGACCAATGCTCAAGCTTTCTAGATCTGCTTCTTTTACAGCTCATTTACAGCGTTGGCTATATCTGTTGAATCAATACTCAGGCAGTGGTTTTGATAACTTCCCTCTGATGGTATTTCTCCTGGAAGTACAAAGGGAAAAAAGCAATCATCTCAACAAGGTCCAAAGTCCTCACAGGTTTCCAAGGCAGAAACAGACTGAAACATCACATACCAATTTGCTAAGATCAACATCACGAAACCCATCAGCTTGTATTCTTACGCAACATAAACTGACTGGGTCAGTGAGAGAATGAATGTCACAAGATAAACAGAGGTAGCATTTGTAACAAAAATGTAAACTCATTAACCTACAAATAGCCTACGAGGATGCTGGGGAGGGACTCTTCATGAGGAACTGCAGTGATAGGAGAAGGGGTAACAGGTTCAAACTTTAGCAGGGAAAGTTCTGGTTGGATATAAGGAAGAAATTCTTTACTGTGAGGGTGGTGAGGCACTGGAATGGGTTGCCTAAGGAAGCTGTGAATGCTTCATCCCTGGTGGTGTTCAAGGCTGGGTTGGACTGAGTCTTGGGTGACATGGTTTAGTGTGTGGTGTCCCTGCCCATAGCAGGGGGGCTGAAACTAGATGATATTAAGGTCCTTTCCAACCCTAACTATTCTGTGATTCTATATGTCAATTCCTTCTTATAAAATACAAGTTAATCTTTAAATGTCCTCATTGGCAACTCTAAAAATATCTGAATTTTGAATAGATCCAGTGCAAACTGGATACAAAAACCTGAAATACTGTCACATACCAAGTCCTTCTTGCCGTCCCCTTTTACCTATTTAGAAAAAGGTAATTTCACAATTAAATGACTGCATAAAAAACAAGTTTAGAAAAAGAGTTCAAAAACAAGTCAGACAACTGAAAGCACCTACTACTTCACCTCCCAGAGTAAACACACTAATGGAGGGCTAATTAATCCATTAAGACACAGGCTACAACAAGACAATGAAACTGTACATAGAAACATCAATTTTATAACTCACTGTGCTATAATTATGCTCTGGCTCAGTGAATGCATATACCCTTTCAGAAACCTACAGTGCCTTTCATCTTATATAAAGGATTAAATCTTTAACCCACACACAGGAAATACAGCTTTCTGTAATGTGGGAACATTACTCCCCGCACAAGTAGATATTGCTCATTTATAGTAAAATCTGACTATTAGCAACATCTGAGTAATGTTGTCTGAATGGTTTTTTCAGACATGTGTATGTACCTCTGCCCTGATTTCATCTTCCACAACTACACATCCAAAAGTATAACATGTTTCTAAGCAGCAGACTAAACTATTCATGGGGAAAGCTGGGAAGAATTCAAAGATCTTAGCATGAATGTTAACTATGTGATAAACTTAAAGGCATTTCCTTTTAAAAATCCAGGAATATGAATGACCCCTCTTAATTAATACAGAACAGTTTCTAGTATCATCAAAACACATTCTCCAAGCAACGTTCATCCACGAAAATCACACGCAAGAAAACCCCTAACACGAATAAAGTGAATCAAGAGTTTCATTTATACGTACTATAACTCCTGAAAAAATGTGCCATTTACATGACAGCTCCTCTCACTAATATTCTGTTCTCTCTCCATGCATAGGACACCTAGTGATACAAAGAGAAATTTGTATATACAGGGAGACTGAATCCAAATTAATAATGAAGAACTTTGAGTAAGATTCTTCCTGTAAATTATTTATGAGGTTTACTCACCGAACTATTAATCATTTTTGTCCTCTCAGAGTCACTAGTTTGTGTGGATCATATTGCTAATTGTGTTGTATTTTCGTATGAAAATACTGATTAAGAACACTTGTCTGTGTCACACATCCAGTAAACTGGCTGGTAAACACTCACACAGAGAACCTTGTAAGTTCATTCTGCATTATATCATCTCTGTAGTGCTGAATGACAACAATAAGCAGAAAATCATTCAAAGGCTTTCCTATAAAACATGAGGTTAGTAACCAACAGTCAACTTCACCAGCTTCTTTTATCCCTGTCAAAAGTAAATCATTGCCAAGTTATTTGTTTGCCTTGAAGCTACAGAAACTAGGCACCACCTCCCTCTGCTCTGTTGTTCCTGATTCTAACCTTTCAGATGGTAGAAGTGCCAGCTCAGTGCTATCAAATGTAAAGAATCAATATGCTGGCAGACACAAGTAGCACATTGAGCCATCAGACCATAATAGCCTGAGATCAGTTTTACTTTTTTTTCCTTTTGCTTTTGTGCGGCTTTTTTCCCTACTGTGTGATCCGGAGTCACTGGATAGAAGCCATCTATCAATCAAGCAAAGTCTCAGAAAGGTTTATTACTGAGCTGCTCAAAACAGGGAATAAAGATCAGGTCTCATTATTATCATGAAATATGCCAGAATCTACTTTATTTTGCAGTGATGCTTTGGCTTTGCAACATTAATTTAATGACATAATTTTAACCGACCAACAGGGCTACAGGCTTACTGAGAAACATAGACGAGACTTTCTATATATGAAAGGTACCTGCACGACTTGTAAGAAAATTTGCAATGTCAGTAATATCGCTGGTCAGCACTTTATTTACCTTACTTGATTCTGTTTGCACATGTGCCTGCACGTCCTGATGACCACAGACCATATCTGTGAATTCTTGGAAATGACTTCTCCACAGTAATCAAAATTTATGACTCACTCCATCCTAATGCAAAGCAGATTGTCTTCCAAAACTGTTTTTCAGTGTCTGGCTCTTGCAGCAGAGAAAACTGAGTACTTCTGTGTTTTCCAACTTTGATAGACCTAATTCTGAAACATGAGTTAGCCATATATATATGTACATCAACGGATGTAGGCCACAAAGAAGATGATTTGCAGAGGTGTGGGGCTCTTATGTGAGCCAAACACCACCTCCACACTGGATTCATCTATCCTCATCTGTAATGAAGCTGATCATCTGAAGGGTGAGTCAGGTTAGTATAACGCTGGCACACAGTAATAGCTTTCTATACTGCTGCAATAAGGGACAGGAGCTGGCTCTATTTTCTTCCCCTTTAAAAACTGAAGTTTTAAAATCAGGCAATCCCTTTGTAATTTTATCATAATTAAAGACTGAGGCATACAGTGATAGCAATGCTCCCTGAATTCACAGAGATTCATTTCAGGATTTCTTAGTATCCTGTAATTAACACAATGAAGAACCTTGAAATTCACTTAGCAATTAGCAGTGATGAACAAAAATGAGTTGCTGTTAAGGCACTTAGGCCATATTCACACATCCTATTTTAAGAAACAAGCTGCTTAATTTCCACACCTGCAAACTAGGTTCCTGGATCTGGAAAGATGATTCAGACAGCTTAAGTTAGGACTGAAAGTTTTTTTATATCCAGAATCATACTGACATAATTTGGATCCAAATGCACACATTATTTCTCAGGAAAGTGCTTTTCTCTCTGTTGCAGTAAGTGCTACCCTGGTCTCTTATTCTAAATCTGAGATATGCCACATATAAATGCTTTAAATCCCAGGTCAAATAGCAAGAGAAACCAGCTAAAGGCCAGCTTTGCATGCTGCAGCTGATACTGTCCAGAAGGATTTCCAGGATATGTCAGTATTACATATGTCAAAGAACACCGTAAAAATGTCCTGTACTTCAGGAGGTTTGTCAGTAACTCTAAATTTGAGCAAGCAGGAGAAGCAGGTAGCCGTAAAATGATGCTTTGCATATTCAGATGCTTGATAAGCTCTGCAACTGCAATTTAATGGTACTATACAAATGACAGAATTGTTGCTCTTTTAAAAATTGAAAGATTAAATATCAATATATATTGAATTATTTCTCCCTTGTGCCACTAAAGAAGGCACCAACAATATTCCTCATAGAAAAAGAACTCATTCTTCACCTCATATTTTACAGTTTACACCTGCTCATGACAGCAAATATCTCTATGCTTAAACTATAATCCCATTTCTTTGCTGTGATGCATTGGTGCCCAAATAATTAAACTATTAAAAGTGTACTTATAATTGTATTTATACATTTACATTTTAAACGATAAGACTAAAAATACATATTTTTATTTTGAATTTTGAATCCATGTTTAAATAGATGAAATTGATAAGAGGTATTATTTTAACCCCATTGTGTTTTGAATTTGTCCTATTTTGTGAATGCTGGGCAGGTGCTTTCTTCCACATGCTTTTTATAAGCCAAGAACCTCCAGGACAAGGGGTGCTTCTTTCCTAGGATTCATACATGAGATTCCTGCTGAGTGCAGCAACTGCAAGCGATGGGACATAGAAGGCGAGTGTCCAGCTCTGTACAACTCAGAGTTCTAGGTCTTTCAGTGACTAATACGTGTATTTATGATGTGCTGTCTCAATATTAGTAGATACAAGTACATTAATGACAGACTGTATAAACTCCCCTTTCATTTATTTGAGAATTGCTTATAATTTGGAAGAATGACATAAAAGTATTTTTAGATAAATCAGTACTCTATAAGAAAGTTACATAGACAGATAGGAACAGCCTCATGCTCACAGGCCTTTGTTCTCATGGGGGACTTCAACCACCCTGATATCTGTTGGAGGGATCGTACAGTCCGGCACAAGCAATCCAGGAGGTTCCTCGATTGTGTGGAAGACAACTTCCTTCTGTAAGCAATAAAGGAGGTGACAGGAGAGATGCCATGCTTGACCTCATCCTCACCAATAGGGAAGGGTTGGTTGGAAATGGGATGCTCCAGGGCAGCTTTGGTCGCAGTGACCATGAGATGGTCCAATTTGAGATCCTCAGGACAGTGAGAAGAGCGTGCAGCAAGCTCACTGCCCTAGACTTCAAGAGAGCAGACTTTGGCCTCTTCAGGAACCTGCTCAGTAAGATTCCATGGGATATAGCCCTAGAGGGCAGGGGGGCCCAATCTTGGTTGATATTCAAGGATCACCTGCTACAAACTCAGGAGTGCTGAATCCCAACTAGAAGGAAGCACAGCAGGAAGGCCAGGAGACCTTCCTGGATGGATAGAAGCTGCTGAGGAAAATTCGAAGAAAAAAAGAGGCATACAAAAGGTGGAAGCAAGGACAAGCAGCCTGGGAAGAATACAGGGATGTTGTCCGGGAAGCTAGGGACCAGGTTAGGAAAGCTAAGGCCCAGTTACAATTAAACTTGGCTAGGGATGTTACAGATAACAGCAAGGGATTCTATAGGTACCTTGTGAATAAAAGACAGACTAGTGACAGAGTAGGCCCCCTCCAGAAACTATCAGAAGAACTGGCTACCCTGGATTTGGAGAAGGCTGAGGTTCATAATGACTTCTTTGCCTCGGTCTTCACTGGCAAATGCTCTGACCACACCACCCAAGTCTTGGAAGGGAGATGCAGGGACAGTGAGAATGAAGATCTTGGGCCCACTGTAGGAGAGGAATCTGGTTCAAGACCATCTTAAGAACCTGAACGTACACAAGTCCATGGGACCTGATGAAATCCATCCGCGGGTCCTGAAGGAGTTGGCAAATGAAGTTGCTAAGCCACTGTCCATCATATTTGAAAAATCATGGCAGTCAGGTGAAGTTCCTGATGACTGGAAAAAGGGAAATATAACACCCATTTTCAAGAAGGGCAAAATGGATGACCCGGGGAATTACAGACCAGTCAGTCTCACCTCTGTGCCTGGCAAAATCTTGGAGCGGATTCTCATGGAAGGCATGCTGAGGCACATGAAAAACAACAAGGTGGTTGGTGACAGCCAGCATGACTTCACTAAGGGGAAATCCTGCCTGACCAATCTGGTGGCCTTCTATGATGGGGCTATGGAACTGATGGACAGGGGTAGAGCAGTTGATGCCATCTACCTGGACTTGTGCAAAGTGTTCTACACTGTCCCACATGACATCTTTGTTTCTAAGTTGGAGAGATATCAATTTGATAGGTGGACCACTAGGAGGATAAAGAAGTGGCTGGATAGTCGCACACAAAGAGTTGTGCACAATGGCTCAATGTCCAGCTGGAGACCAGTAACGAGTGGTGTCCCTCAGGGATTGGTGCTGGGACCGATCTTGTTCAACATCTTTGTCGGTGACATGGGCAGTGGGATTGAGTGCACCCTCAGCAAGTCTGGCGATGACACCAAGCTGTGTGGTTCGGTTGTTACCTTGGAGGGAAGGAATGCCATCCAGAGGGACCTTGACATGCTTGTGAGGTGGGCTGATGCCAACCTGATGAAGTTTAACCATGACAAGTGCAAGGTCCTCCACCTGGGTGGGAGCAATCCCAGGCACAGCTATAGGTTGGGCAGGGAAGAGATTCAGAGCAGCACTGCCGAGAAGGACTTGGGGGTGTTGGTCGATGCAAAAACAAACATGAGTCAGCAGTGTGCCCTCGCAGCCCAGAAAGCCAACTGTATCCTGGGCTGCATCAAAAGGAGCGTGACCAGCAGCTGGAAGGAGGGGATCCTGCCCCTCTACTCTGCTCTTGTGAGACCTCACTTGGAGTATTGTGTGCAGTTCTGGTGTCCTCAACATAAAAAGGAAATGGAACTGTTGGAACAAGTCCAAAGGAGGGCCACGAGGATGATCAGGGGACTGGAGCACCTCCCGTATGAAGATAGGCTGAGAAAGTTGGGGCTGTTCAGCCTGGAGAAGAGAAGGCTGTGTGGAGACCTCCTAGCAGCCTTCCAATATCTGAAGGGGGCCTATAGGGATGCTGGGGAGGGACTCTTCATGAGGAACTGTAATGAGAGGACAAGGGGTAATGGGTTCAAACTTAAACAGGGGAAGTTTAGATTGGGTATGAGGAAGAAGTTCTTTCCTTTAAGGGTGGTGAGGCACTGGAACGGGTTGCCCAGGGAAGTTGTGAATGCTCCATCACTGGTGGTCTTCAAGGCCAGGTTGGACAGAGCCTTGGGTGGCATGATTTAGTGGGAGGTGTCCCTGCCCATGGCAGGGGGGGTTTGGAACTGGATGTTCTTAAGATCCTTTCCAACCGTAACTATTCTATGATTCTATGATTCTAAAGTTAATTACATTTTTTTTAAATGAAATTTGAAGACCCCTTCTTTTTGTTAACTTCAGTTTATAAGAAAGACGGGGTTTTTTTGTGATTATATTTCTCAAAAGAAAAAAAAAACCTCACTTTTTCAAAAATTATTATTACTTCTCTAAATTTTAGAAAATATTCTTCCAAAGAATTCACAGGACAAATAGTTTTGGCTCATACTGGTAATTATGAGCAACAGTGGGTGAAAGCTCTCAGGAGAATTCCATGGCAGCCTGTGAAGGGATGCCAGTGTCATCTCCTGTGGATACCTAATATTTAAAACATCCTGACATACCTTACATTGAAAAGTTTTACAAAAGCTGCTAGTGACGTGTGTCATTTCTTTCCACTTGAACCAGTTAAAGTACAAAATTTGGAAAAGCACCCTCATTAAATGCTTTACATTTGGCCTACACAGATGGGCAAATCTGGAGTTCTGTCATAACCCTGTGCCAGTACTAGGGGACTGATAGTGAGAAGTAAAAACAACAAAAAGATTAGGGCATTATCTATCCACTTCAGAAAGAGAAAGAAACACTCAACTCTTGAATGATTTGGCCAGTAACGTATTTGTGCACACCTGTTTTTTTTCTTTATTATAACGAAGCAATGACTTGTACCTATAATGCTTTCTCTGTGTAAATATTAAAGCACTTCACTTTGTGATGGTTCAATCACATTTAACTAACTATCTGTTATTCACCTCCTTAAAGGCTGGAGATGGTGGGTAAGAGGAACCTTACTTTAAAAGTAAACCTATTTGCATCCTTTGTGTACCTGTGCCCATAGTCCAGGTCCAGTCTTACTGCCTGTCAGTACAAGGGAATTTTGCCATTGACTTCAATGGAAACAAGAGTGGACCACTGGGTTACAAACAACCTTCCCAGAAGTCTAATGAAATGGACACAAGACAATGATCAGATGGCAATACTACTAGTATGACTAGTGGAGGAACTGTAAGTCAGCATTCAAAAAGAAATTTCCAAACAGAAATTTAAGATACAGTATTAATAAAGTAGAAGATGATTATCAAAGGTTTAGGTGCTATCAGCAGACTTCAAGTTAATTGTTCCAAATGAATGGAATTACAGCAGAATACAAAATTACCGGTTACATATGCTCTAGTACCTTAGAGCATATTTCAACTTCAACAAAGAAACTCATGAAGATTTTGTGGATGAAGAATGTGTCTGAAAAACAACTCAGTCTTTATATTATCTTCCTTTGTGACCATGGGAAAGGCATTCATCTTATTTACTCCGTCTTTAAAATCAGGCTGAATATATACTATTCATCTTCAAGCAGGCTGAATACATACTATTCATCTCCAAGCAGGCTGAGTTATTGATGACAATAGCTGTGTAGCTGTTCACCATTATTTATTATTATCAGAAGTGAAAGCTTTGCAATGGATCAGATAATAAACCAAAATCTAATAATTTCTGTTTATCAGTGAGCCAAGCTAAACTACACTTGATTTTGTTCTAACAGAACTAACATATCTATGCCTTCCTTCTCTTTTTCTCTTTGGTAATCCAATGATTGCACCCTCCTACATTTAGAAATGCTATTGAAGAATGTGCAGAAAGTTTGCCATGGTTATCTATTGGACTATAAACCTGGAGTTCCAGTGCCTTATGAGCTTAAATTTCTTTCACATACTACTAAAGAGATTTTGAAAGCTGAAAAAAATAACTATCAGCCTGACACCTTTTAAACATCATTCTTATTCCAAGAACAGTTACTTTACGGTGTTAAAACCCATATAACCCATCTGCAACCTGTTCACAGTGAACCAGAGATAAGTTACACTGACACATGCAAAAACTTTGTGACATGCTTTGTGATTTTCAGGGGCAATGTATGCAAGTCCTGGAAAGAACTGAGGAATTAGCAGTTAGAAAGAAACACAGACTTGTGCTCAGTTGCCAGTCAAATGGCCAAACAACTCCAGGCTAGAGTATTTTACCTTCTACTCTAGGAAGCTGAGATACAAGAGTTGAAATTCCACATTTCATGTTTTTAAATAAAATGCCATGGGCTTTCTGATGTAGGAAGCTCATTTAAGAGGGCACATTACTGCAGAACTCACAAGCTCATTTCTGGGCTAACCTGTACTTGTTTAATGAAAAATAGATTGGCATCATCAAAACGTGCAATTTTTTATCATGGCTCTCCCATTGAAATCAGCTCAACTCCCTTCTCATTCCCCTTCAACACAGGCTAAACTGTTGCTGCTAACTTGTACGTACATAAATTACACAGAGGAAGCAGAATCATAGAATCATAGAATAGTTAGGGTTGGAAAGGACCTTAAGATCATCTAGTTTCAACCCCCCTGCCAGGGGCAGGGACACCTCCCACTAAACCATGCCACCCAAGGCTATGTCCAATCCAGCCTTGAACACCGCCAGCGATGGAGCATTCACAACTTCCCAAGACTGAAGCAAGAGTGTGAATATCTCAACTGTGTTTGTTACAGTTTCGTATACATTCTGATTGTAAGGTGAAGCGTTGAAATAGTTAGTGTTTGCAAGCACAGCTTTCACTTGCCTTAATTAGAATCAAAATAGCCTGTGGATCTTCAGTGATAAGTAAGACACACAAAATGAAGGCTACTGAAGAAATAGCACATTACATTACTTATGCAAGCTAAGAAAAATTAAACAATTTTGCTCTTGTTGGATGAGTGTCACCAATGGAAGTGTAGCTCACAACTTCTTGGCTACCTACATGAATGACTAATTAACAGAAAAAATACTTAATCAAGATAAACTTCTGCACCTAGCTAACAGAAGACTGAAAGTTTATCATGTCTAAATATGTTTCTCATACATTTACTGCAAATTAGTTTTTGAAAGTGAATTTCAAGGTCTACTGACTCTGAAGTTCACTAACTCAGTTTTCATTAAGTTTTCACAAATGATCTACTGTAGCATTATTCTTTTATAGTGGTGCAGATTTAAGGCCCACTATGAAAAGCAATTATACTGTCAGAAAAGTGTATTTTGACTTATTAAAAAATTGAAAGGTTTCATGAAACTATTTATTTTGGTGTTCATTGGGAGTGCTTGTTGACAGCGTTACAGAAGAAAGCATTTTTCTGGCGTGTATCTCTCAGCCTCTTCTACTTATATTTTCTTGCTGAAAACTTGAAACAACCTTACCTACCAGGTATGTTGAAAAGCTGTGTAGGCAATAAATATAAGATACTTCTTGATTTTGGCCAGCAGCTGGCCAGCTGAATTTATTTTGTTATAGATTTACATTATAGTAAGGATGCACAATGTGTTAGTTAGAAGTCTAATAATTTTGTTTTAGTAAATACTAAAGATGTTTAAAAGGAAGCCAAGGTATTTAGCAGCCTGATGAGTTACACGACTCATGTCAAGAAACAATTCTGTCCAAATTTTGTGGATCACTTGTTTCAACTGCATTGCGTTAACTTTTTCCAATTACCTCATTATCTCCCAGAGTGTTATTTTTATATCCTATTTGAGCATTATTCATCTGAAATAACTATGACTCAGAGAATAACCATAATGTTGTCCTGTGGTAAAGGACTGAGGAAAGCTTAAAATACAAGCAAAGGATTCACCCTTCAATTGTTACATGGCATCTAGGAATAAATTCAGCTGTTTGCCTCTTGACTTTCTTTTCAGAGCAAGTGACTAAGAAGTATTTAAGGAATGGACAAAAGTGGATGATAATTGATTCAACTTGACCCTTGATCTTGTTACACAAAAGCCATTGTGGACATACAAGTGGAAGAAGTGATGAAATTGTTACTTAGAACACAGCTACCTCTAGAAGACAATACTTACACTGCTGTTAGTAACTAAGCTTTTCTTGCCTCTAAATGAATGACAACACAATTTCTTTTTTATGCAATCAATTAGGTTACTTCAATTATTGTGTGTATTCATTACGAAAAACACAAACTCCCAAATCTGTTTTTTTCCTATCCGTTGCCAATTGTGGAATCATATTGAGTGACATGAAAACCCTAGGAACTACCAGAAAGGATGCAGGTACTCAGATGGTTTTCTTTCCAGGGATCACATGATGTCCAAACCAGAAAACAGTAGATCAAAAATGCATATGTATATTAACACAAATCTTACAGGAAATAAGAAGGAGAAATAAGTAATCTTAGTCAACCAATATAAACCTCACCACATAGCCTTGTTAAGCAGCAAGACTAGGAGAAATTTTGCACAGAAAGGCTAGCTGAGGGCTTATTATGACTTACAGGAAAGAAGAGAGCAGTGAAATGGGACATCTATGAGCTAACAAGTTTTGAGAGGGGGAAGGCAAAGAAAAGTAAAAAAGACAGAGGCCTACTTTCAGGACCAATAACTTCAGTGAACTGCAGGTTAAACAGAAAAGCAAGTGAACAGAGGAAAGACTTTCAAGATAGTTGAAAAATATTTAGGACAACAAGTACAGTTTATCCCAGCACGAAAGAAGTATACTCATTTTAGTCAGAGACAAACTTGGCAAAATCACAAGCATTTTGATGACATAAACCACCTTAAGAAATAGTACAGAACATGAAAAGTATACCAGATTACAAAAGGTAGTAAGTAAACTGTGAGGAACAGAAAGAAAGAAACAAACACAAAGGCCAGGACACAAAGTGAGATACAGAAAGACAGGTCCAAAAAGCTCTATAAATAAACAATCCCTAACTTCATTAACAGCAGAAATAAATCAAGAAAACACTTTCCACTATTGCATCCAGAAGTAAAACTAACAGCACACACTAAAATTGCTTAAGTTAAAGCCATATTGTTCCAGCCATTTTTAGAAAGATAAATTATCATAAGAAAGTTGTGTTCAGAAAGCAATCTACGTAAACCTTTGACTTCCTTCACTTAGGCATTTCCACACAGGTTTAATATGCTAAATGCAGCACAAGACCAGGAGGGTAGTATCAAAAGTCATTATGTTATTCTTACCAAATAAATAGATTTCCAATACCATAGCATGGTTTTCGTTTCACCCTATAGCCACTTGCAAAAATATGGCTGCCATACCACAAGCACAGGGAAAAAATCTATTTGATCTTGAAGATGTGCTGTATGAAAGCCACTGGCCCTACCAGCTACTGGGTAAATGCTGACATATTGAGATTTTGCTATTGTTATTGATTTTCCTTAATTACATTGATCATAGAGGTTACACACTGTTATTGTTTAAGCTATAAATACTCATTACATCCTTTAGGAACTTTACTTCGAGAAGTAGAGAAGCTGTACAATAACTACACAAAACCCCAAATTGTTCTTACTTAGGGTACTGGAAACTAATTGTCAATAAGATACAGTTCTTAGGTGCTAGTAATAAGCGTTCTTTCATCAACAGAGTTAACTACTAATTAAGACTGCAATCTTGTGAGTCTATAAGCATACTTTCTGTAAGTGCATTGGTACTATAGTATACCAGAAGAGGGACTTCTTTTCCTTATTCAGCAAACTAAGGGGCTATTACCCTTTTGACAGGTTTACAAAACCCTTCATATTTTTAATAGTTCTACATCTAAGATCTTGCACTGCAAACAAACTAATTAGTTTAGCTAAAGGAACACAAACAGATTTAAACAACAGTGTGAATTCATTATAATTAACTTTCCATGAGTTCTGCATGATTTTTCCCAGCACAGAGATGTGGCTTTCTCTCAGCTCTTCCTTTCTACATTGTCTGTTCCTCCAGTGGCAGAGGGGTTGGAACTAGATGATCTCTAAGGTCCCTTCCAACCCAAACCATTCTGTGATTCAATGCTTCTATGATCGTTTCCTGTTCTGCACCTGAAATAGCACAACTTCAAAGGCTGTGACTAACATAATTTAAACCATTATCATTTTTACCAAACTATTATTAAACAAAATTATTTCCCCCAGCCTCAATGATAAAGAAAATCATTCATTCATTTTGTGTGTTCTTGGCAATCTGTGTTTCTTCTTTAAGTCACATAATGGCAAGAACTGGGAAAAATTATAATTTATCTGATGTCAGTAAGTTGGGCAAAGCTATTACATTTGTCATTGTGTAGGAAGCTGCCATTACGTTAGGCCATTTTTTGCAACTAATATTTTTGATTCATTCACTACTCAAAAATTATAATTGTCTTTGAACCTTTTTAATTGTCCCTCTGAAAAGAAGAACATGTGGTAAAAAAATATTAATTTGGATTGTATCTGATGTGACTTTATTAGCATGATGGAAGAACTTGAAATATGGGAAAATCTTAGTTTAAAATAACCTCTTATTTCTGTTCCTCCCAGCAAAAACTTTTCTAGACATTTTTTTCTTACACTTCCTGTGTTTTGAAGAATTGAAATGTTAGCAAGACCTTGAAAACATTTTTGTCAACCTATAAATCTAAAGCACTTATCCCATGAACTAGAACATAATAAGTAACCAATTGGGTCATGTTCATTACAGAAAACTAAAAAATATGTATCTGTCTACAAAAGCAGCTTTGATGATGCCTAATATTTGTGGCATAGAGACTGAATGATTTGATAGGTCACATGCTACATGGTCCCACCACCCTTTTCATTCCTTATTGCATGTTTTACCTATGCATTTAGACTTAAGTGAAAAGGATGATAGGATTTTCACCAGCCATGAAGCCTTCATATCTCCACTAAAGTAATTTGTAAAAGGATATAGAAAGCAACAAAATGACATCTGTGATGAATCGGGGTGGTCATCTGAGAAATACCCAAGCTTAGCAGAGATTCTGGTAAGAAACAGCTGAGATTTGTTCGAATTTAATAGAACTACTTCTCTTTTTAGCAGAAAAAACAAAGTTTGTATATGCTGAGGTTAGTTATGTAAAGTCATTTAACGTGAGTGCTGGCTAGCAGAGTCTGAAGCTAGAGAACACCAGCCAGTCCTGCTCTTCTTCATGACAGATGGTACAAAGCAGTGTTTAAGGCACTGGTGGGAAAACCGAGAGATTTTTCTACCTCTGGATTCCCCATGGTGCTGCAGTACAGCCTATAAAGCCAGCCCACTATTCTGTGCCTCTGTTTACCTTTTTCCTTTCTACATTTCAGAGGAAAGGTTGTCTTTCTGCACACATTCATACAGTGCCTGCATGAAATGGCCCCAGTACCAGTGGGAACACTAAGCAGTGTCCCAGTACCAGCAGTGCTATTAGTTTTATATAAAATTTCTTATTTATCTATAAAAGCTCTACAGTGTACAAACAGTGTTTATCAAGAAGGGCAGCCTGGGAGAGATTTTGTCTCTGGAGCGCTGTTTTGTTATATAATGTGTAAGACCTTTAAGTTCACTGAAAGGGTTATCTGAATTCCACGGCTAGTAAATGAGTGAGGCTTCTGGCAGTAAATTCATGCAAAGCCAGGGCTGCCGAACTTCAACAGCTGACACTGGCTTCTGCAGGTGCAAAATCACAGATGGTTACATGTCATTACTGCCACAGAAGTGCTACTGAATTCACTAACATTTGCCAGGCTATGCAGAATACCATACACACAATATGCTATAGAACTCAGGCAGCCCTGGACACCGTATATTCGGGATACTCCAATGTGTTCAGTGTAATTAGCAAATGGCTGAAGGTGTATGTCTTACACTAACGTCCATGTCTTTTTTCTTCAGATGTCACCTTGTCCTTTTGAAGAGGATTACAACTCACAGGAGAGAGGACCTCATTTTATGCAAAACACGTGGCAAGGTCAAAATAGATGTATATAAAGCTTTAGTCTCAAACATGGTCTCCCTGACACTGTGTAGTTAGGGATGAGAGTCTAGTCTATCACCAATGACAATGCTGTCCTTGCTTTCCTGCCACAGGAGACAAGCCTGGGGCTACTGCAGGCAGTACATACACCTGGGCAAAGCAGGCTCAGTAATTTGGAACCAATTATTTTGCAAGGAATGGGCTGTGGTCCTTCTTACCCTCCACAGAATATAACATAGAAACTGAGACCTTATGTTTGTACAGTCAGCACACACCTTCTCAATTGATTTAAGTTCTCATTTTTGTGTCTCACTTTAAGAGGAAATTTTTATATTGAAACTGCACTCAGGGTAATAACCAATTTACAGTGTTTTTCATATTTCTACTGCAGCCAAATAGATTGTGATCGGAAGTGTTTTAAAACTACAATTCTACTAATGTTATCTACTTGACAAATTGTCCATAATACGTGAGAAAACCAAACAAAGTTATAATAATCCAGACTTCAGAGAACAAAAGTATCAGCAACGGCTCATTTTGTAGTTCATTTTGCTTCTACTCAGATACTTAGATCCTTATCCTTAAAATAGAACAGAGATGAAGGACAAAGAAATACTGAGAAGTCACTCTGTTACTTAACAGGAGCTTTACAGATTGACCACTAAGTTGCAGGCATCCAGAGGGCAAAATCTAGTCTTTATGTATTTTCTGAGATAGCAAACACTTTCTGTAATGGGAGATTATATGAAGTGGTGAGAAGTCTGTTTTGTGGGTTTTTTTCCCAAAAAAGGTAGTGGAAAAAAAAGTAACTGCAGGCTCAGAATTCTCCTTTGCTAACCTGTCTAAAATACATTAATTACACGACAGAGTAAAAGTGGTGCTATGCCAACAGAAATCCATGGCAGCTAATCACACTGCTGTATGGCTGACCATGTACTTAGTGATATAAATAAATTAATTCCCAAAAGATAGCTAATCCAGATTTTTGAGCCCCCTAGTAACATTGTGGAGACTGTGCACTAATACCTAACAGCATGTATTTTATATCATTTGGTGGCAACTTTTCCATTAACTGGCAACAAAGGACTTTTTTATTTGGATTTAGAAATTCCCAAAGCAAATTTCTGAAGGGCAAACTTACATAACACCATTTAATTTGCAATGATTCCAGATCCCAACAGTATGTGAGATCCTACTGAAGCTTGCTCTGTGTCTCTTAGCCAGAAATGTGATGGCTACACAACAGACCAAATTAAAGATGTGCTGGTGCCTGCAATATAAAAACAATTCAGCTCCTCAGATAAAAGACGAATGGAAAAACACACAGTCCAAAACAACTTCTATTACACATTTTGGTTAGACTGGCACTGGATTGATTGAAAAGACATACAGTTGTCTAATGAGTCCGTGAAGCTGCTCTAATGGATCAACAGAGGAAGGATCTGTCTCCACACAGGTTTCACTGTGTACTTCCAAGGGGCTCAAAAAAATAACTGTTGCACATCACATTCGTATAATGAGAAGAACTTATTTGTTATCACAAATTCAAATCATTAAAATAAAACAATCTCATAAGACCCTCTCTCTCCTCTCCAAAATAAATAAGTCAAATTTCTCTCAGAAGCTACTTTCCCTAAGCATCCTATTTTCCTTCCACATTATGTGGCAACATTAGAATACCATTATGCTGTAGCAATGGATGTTTAAGAACACTTTGACAGTGTTTAAATATTTTTTTCTTTTTACTACTGATTTATTGTACATTCCAGAAATACCCTGGAGCAAAACATTTGTTTTGGTTTGGGAAAGGAAAAGTGGAAAATATACTTGCTATATTTATCTCACTGTCAAACCCAAATTTGAACTCAGGCTTCCAAGGTACAAAAACTGATAAAAACTGAAACAAAAGTGTATACACCCCTTGCTCCCTTCCTCCTTCTTCATTCTCTATATTGACATAGTGCTTGTGACTCTAGCAGCATAGCCCTTTATTCTTTAATTTTTTTCCTGCAAGTGGTTATATTGATAAAAAATTAATACCACATTCTGAAATCTTTGACTTTCCTTTGCGTATCCTCATTCTTTGTAATTTCTGCTGTGGGACCGTATCTAACCTCCACATTCTTTTACTATAAGAATGTATGAAATAATGAATATGTGCATATTCAGCAATAAGTGATAAAAACCAGGACAGGACACCTTGATAAATAATTCTAGTTGTGAAAGAAAGTCTACTGACCCACCTATAATTCACCCTGCACCTTGGCAAAGACAAAGGGGTTTACACAGAAACTGAAATTAGATAAAACTGGTCTAGGAATCCAAGTTAGAATGCTAAATCTTTAAAAGGTAGTTATTAGTGATTATTTAAGAGTCCTTTTTACTTTATTAATTGCTTCCTAAAGACTGTCACCTTATCTATAGAGGACTGACAAATACTGATTAAGAAAAGCAGTGAACTCTTCAGATCCACTGGTAACTGAATGAGCCAAGTAATTAAGTGAATTTTGTAAAACTGGTGAAAATATTCCAATAATTTTTTTTCTGACACTTGTTCATATAATTAAGAGTAATTATTTCTTTTTTTTCTAAATTTTTTCCCCATTTTGACTTGAAAGACCAGTAGATAGTAAAGCCTCAGACCAGTCTATATACTAAACTTACTAGTTTAAGAGAAATAAGGAGAATAAACTCATATTTTGAGCAGCCAGGATGAATTTAATTACCCAAATATAGGAAGTTGGTGCAACTGTAAGATCCTCCCAGTGCTGTTTTAGAAGGATATTAGTCTCCTGTAGATCTCTGCCACATTTTCTAACCCAATGAGTGAATGCCTCAGCTATTCAAGGGTATCTAAAAGAGCACTAGGAAGTACTTCTGAACTCTTGAATCTTATCTCAAACAATGCCAACAAACTGGAGTTAAACAAGTGGAAGAAAGATCAAATAGAAGGGCTTGATCTCAGAGATGTTATACACTTCTTACTCTGCAAAACCAATAACCATTTTGAGAAAGTTATTCAATTTATGACGACTGCAATTCTAGATCCAATAAGCAAATATTTTTCTCACACTTCTAACTCCATTTTTTATCTTGGATTATATTTTACATTGTTTCCAACAGAACTGCTGCATAGGTAGTTCATTACAAATACCCTCTAAGGGAAAAAGACAAGTCAGTCTGGAGAGGAGCTGTTCTCTTTGGACTAGCTTTAACTTGTGTAAATAAACTGACAGTATCTTCCATTTATCACCAGGTCAGAGCATGCACATAAGCAGTTACTATGGAGCAGTTCATGCATTGCAAATTAACACCTCTGTTTAAATATCAGTAATTTATTCACATGCTCATTCCCTTCATCTCAGCCAGAGAATTGCATCAGACTGCAACAGCCATAAGAGACAAAAACTGGTTACAAGCTAGACACATTCATATATATAATTTACAACATTTTAAATAATCTTTTGATGCCCAAGTTCTAAATATTTGCAAAACAAAAAATATCTATTACCAAAGAGATATTAAGAATAAAATCCACTAGCATTTGAACCATTCCAGCATCGTTCAGCTTTCTATGCACAAAACACGTATTGGGGAGCATTGGTAACTCCACATCCTTTTATATCAGAGAGATGCATGTGGAGTGTAGCTAAAATAGAACAAAGCCACCTTTTTGGTAAGAATTCTGTATTAAGTACTCACATCTGCAAAACTAGCAGCAATGGCATTTTAACATATGCCATTTATTCTCCTTTCTGAATTCAGCCATTGGCTCTTTAGCCGACAGACACCAGTATGAAGCCATGGCTTTGTTCCCAGTAAATTCATCTGTCTCAGAGAGCAACAGAGAAAGTAACACTGGGATTATGCATGAGAACCAAGTATGAAAGCTTAGATGGATTGACCAAGAAAGGAAAAACAGCCCAGACATATGGGGTGGTGTATGAAAAGGCGCAGATTCTCCTGCAAGAGCATGGGACTGCCAGGACGGCTAAGCATAAACAGCCAGCTGAGAGCAAGAAACAAGTCTGAGAAGAAGGGCAAAATGAGATGGGTGGGAGGAAGAAGCCTGAGAACACAGTTGAAAATGAAAGGATTTGAGTTGTTTTAGCAGGAAACTATAATCCAGCTCTTAGACTAAAGGAAGAAGGTAGTAGAGAGCATCAAGTTACAGAGGCCAAATTGAGAGTATGCTTCATGGATTTCAAGGTTGCGCTCTGTCCTTCAAAGAATCCAGAGAAGAGTTTATAGTGCAAGATGCTAAAAATATTTCTAAATATTTCTAAATACTAACACAGCAATGCAGATCATATTAACATAGAGGTTTGTAAGGAATGGTATATAAATTAGAACTATTTGCAAAGGACTGGAAATAATAAGCTCATATAGAATGATAAATGTGTGTTATTAATGCTCTGTTGTCTTAATTGCAAGGCTTTTGTTCTCTATTACAGAATGAGAATATTCCCTGCAAAACAATTATTCTCCTGATTGTTGGTTAGATTAGCATTTGCCACAGGGCTTTATGCTTCACAAAATAATTTTGCTTGCACAACAAAACCATGAAAGGCAGGCAGATAGACAACAGTGAAGTCAAAGAAAACAGGTCATGTTTGCTCTTTCTGCTGTTATTATACAGATAAATATATGGACAGGTCATACATGGATGCAAGTGATTCCCACGTAAGGAAGAAGTGAACCGAGCTCACATACCCTGCTCAGTGTTTGAAGCATTTGTATTTTATGTGTCATTCCAGAAAAAAAGTAAAACATTTTAAGTAAGCTAAATATGGAGGCATTTTATATAAGCCTTTCTCTTAGTTTCTAACATGTTCTGACCAGACCTGGAATATTCTTATTTGTCCACACATTGCCTACTGATAGCATAATATAAACCCCATGTAACTGAAAATATGAGTAAATAAATGTTTCTTTAAAGATGCTTATGACTCAGCAGGTCACTGTTTTCCATTCACTATTATGAGTCAGAACTAAGCCTGTGAAATGGTGTTAGAAAGTACAAAACATAATCTTCATCTGCAATGCAAGAACCATAGTCCTGACTGTTCTTATAATAGTCCTGATTGTTGCAGTAATTAAAGATGCCCAGGTTGTTTTCAAATAGGAAAACATCCTAGCCAAATTCCCACTCTGTACATTCTGCCTACCTCAACTCATTCCTGCAATTTCATTTGGATACAGAATACAGTGTATTCTGTTCTGATCAGGGAGGTGTGGCTGTGTGCAGCTAAATGGCTGCTGTTCCAATTAACGTTTATGTACTTCTTTGAGATACTTTTGTGAAATGGACAACAGAAATACAAAGGACAGGAACCAAACTTCTACACAGAAAAAAAGCCAGATCAGAGCAAGCACGGAACTCAAGGAGATATAGAGACAGATTGAGAAAACCACACTGTGATGCCTATACTAAGGCAATGAATGCAAATGAAATCTTGCAGCATTATTGAAAGTAACACTGAGGTTACGGTATGTGTGAGTATCATGTCTTATTGCTGATAGAGATTATCGTTAGTGTTTATTCAATCAATATCAGCATGTCTGAGGGGACTGAAAAGGCACTAATAAGGACACACACTGTTTAGGGTAAACACAGAGCTGATTACAGTGACACAAACTTGATTTGGCAACAGATTTAAATGGACTATTTTTCAAGATGTTGGTAGTGGCATATATGATTCACCTGACTATGAGGGAAATAGATAGTATCTTCTCCTGCATTCTGTGTTAGTCTTATAACCACAATCCTGGAACACACCATGGGTCTGGCTCAGCTTCTGGCAGACTCCCAAGCCACTGTAAGCATTGAAATAATTAGTGAGTAACTAAACACAGCAGAAGAGAATGGAGGCATAAGCCACTTAAAACACCCAGATATTCCTCTCCGACTAGGTATTCCCAGGCTGCAAAATTGTGCAACCTAAAAGACTGCAGCTCAACAAAGGACTTGATGCAGACAGTATGTGCCACAGGACAGTGAAGCACAGAGATGTTCAGAAGTTGTCTCTAAGGACCTTAGTTGGATACTGCACGTAAATGATATTATGGCAATCATATTGCATATATCATACAATCTACTTCAGAATTCACTCAGAAAGCAGAACCATATGCATGTTATACACTGCAGGCATCTTTTGAGAATAAATATTCACTTGTTTTTGCTTAAAAGATAAACGATCATAGAGGAACCCAAGAATGCCCTCACAAGAAATAATGTGTTCAGACTATGCAGTCATATATGTACGTGTCATTTTAAGTGAGGAAAGAAACGATTTTGCCTCAACAGAGCTTATATTCTGACAGCAGTGTCAGCTATGTCACTTGGGACTTTGTCTAAAAAAGGACTTGAAGGCATAAAATTGAAATCAGGAGGAATCTTGGTCCAGAAACTCAGAGCTGTGATCCTGAGTTGTGAACCCCAGCTGCCACTTGTATCCCATTCATTCAGCATTTTGTGGCTGTAAAGCTGACTAGAGACTAGCGAGTTCTGCTTTGGCACCCACACAGAATTGCCAGAGTTTTGACAGAGCTGAGCAGCTTGGCTTTTAACCCAGGCAGGCAAAAGGAGAATTGGCATTGTTGATGACAAAGAAAATAGTTTTGGGGGAATTAAATGCATTCTTTGCTTTGCTGAAATAGACTTAATCCTAATAATTAACTCATCCAGTTCCAACTCCCTGCCATGGGCAGGGGCACCTTCCACTTGAGCATGCTGCTCTAAGCCTCGTCCAACCCGGCCTTGAACACTGCCAGGGACAGGGCATCACAGCTTCTCTGGGCAAACTGTGCCAGTGCCTCAGCACCCTCACAGTAAAGAATTTCTTCCTAATACATAATCTAAATCTACTTCCCTTTGGTTTAAAGCCATTCTCCCTTGTCCTACAGTTTGGCTGTACATATGAGCATAAAATATACTATCTTCAAAGAGATGTTTGATAAACTACCCATAGAATTAAAGTATTCCAAAGTCTTTAAAGATGGGGTTAGCTAATAAACCAAACTTATGCTTATGCATCAGTTAGTATTTCCCTGATCCTCATATAATCTCAGTATTGGAAACATTTTTTTGCATTACAATGACTCCTTGGCTCACCAACAATAGTGAAGAATACTAGAAAAGAGAAGATACAAGAACTGTGCATGATCTTTTGTTACCTCCTTTCTCACAGCAGACAGAAAACACACAGATGTATATGTTTATATTAATAAAGTATTGTTTGAAAGGTACTCCCAGAGTCACAACCTTAAAAAGAAAACCAAAAACCAAACAAAACCAAAACCAGACAAAAAAACCCCGCCAACAAAAAACCCCACACCAAGCAGATGGCAGTAGAACACTTGTTTTCTTTTTATGCATAGTAAAATATTTTTATAGGCATACAAGGTACAGACGTAGGTGTCTAATGTATCAAGTATATAATACGTATCAAATATGTGATATTGTAATAGCTAAAGCTCTCATCTTGTTAATGGAAAGATGAATGTACTCTTTAACTGGAAGAAGCAATCATAAGGCATGTATCACCAGGGCTATTTACTATTTGTAATTGGCAGTCCGACAGTTCCAAGTATTTTTGGAAGGGATATTCAGACAGTGCATTCATAAATTTTGAAGGTTGTGCTGGTATTATTTACAGGCTCCAGCCAAAAGTGTTATTTCTAATAATTTAGGGTAGTGTTCTCAAAATCTCTTTTTTAACAGTTGTGCCTCATGCCTCTCTCACAATGCACACATGTATCCCATCTTCCAACCTCTCTTAAACCTGCTATTCCAGCCCTTCTTCCACCATCCACTCTACTTCTTCAAGTCTCAAAAATACCTCTGAACCTAAAATACAAGGAACAGCACGCTGTGATTCACCCCTCCTTCTCTTTTCCCGTTTCCTACCAGCAAATATCACATTATTCATAGGAAAACAGGTCTGCTGGGCTTGGCTGGAAGAAGAGTTATTTTTTTTCATAGCATGGGCTATGCTTTAAATTTGAGCTGGAAACTGTGTTGATAATACTGGAATGCTTTAGTTATTGCTGAGCAATGTTTACACAGAGTCAAGGCACTTCCTGCTCCTCACACCCCCACCACCACCAATGAGTAGGCTGGGGGTGCAAAAGGAGTTGTGCTGGCACACAGCCAGACAGCTGACCCCAACTGACCAAAGGGATATCCCATACCGTACCACATCATGCTCAGTACATAAAGCTGGTGGAAGAGAGAGGCAAGGGGGGACGGGACGGGACACACACATCTGGACTGATGGTGTTTGTCTCAAGTAATGCATGATGAAGCCCCTGCTCTCCTGGAGATGGCTGAACACCTGTCTAACCATGGGAAGTGGTGAATTAATTCCTTGTTTTGCTTTACTTGTATATGAGGCTTTTGCTTTACCCATTAAACTGTCTTTATCTCAACCCATGAGTTTTCTCACTTTTAACATTCTGATTCTTTCTCCCATCCCACTGGGGGAAGGGAGAAAGCGGCTGCGTGGGACTTGGTTGTTGGGGTTAAACCATGACAACATGCAAGGAAACAACTCTGTGGGGAGAAAACAGTGTAAAAGACAGAAGAGAAGGAAAAGGATATAGAGGAACTGGGTGACATTTCCCTTGGTGCCTCCATTCTATTACATGCCATGGGGGAGCCTGTGCAAATGACTGATTTATAGCAGATATAAATGATGCTCTGTACCAAAGGCAGAGCTGCCTTCCCTTTCTTCCCAGTGTGGCTTTCCTATACTCTTGCTATTTACTCCAAATGGTGTCAGAGTTTCTGGGGCTCTTCTCATGGTTCTGTTCTTCTGCTTACCCACAGAGGCACTGCAGGCATTGAGGAGGCTAGGAGTAAGGCAATGGCCAAATAAGTTATCACTTTGGACTCAGTTGAGAGGAGAAAATAAGTCAGGCAGAAGCAGAAAAAAGAGACCAGTGATGTGACTGAGAAGCCTTCATGCAGAGAGATGGAAAGGCAAACTGAATTTGATAGTAATAAGAATAAGAAGCTGGTGAGGAAACTGAAGAGAAGGGTAGTACTATATGAGCCACAGAGAAAACAGCTATAGCTGCTGCAACTTGGTTAGAGGGCTTCATACTGACTGCAATAAACACTTCGGTTTAAGTCTAACACAGAAAACCAGGTCCTTAAGAAAAATGTCTGAGAAAGTGCTATCAGAAATATCTAAACTTGCTAATTTGTACATGAAGGCCAAGTAGCAGGTCAGGCTACAGCATGTTCTTATAAAAATATCAAACGGCCCTTCAGGATCTTGCAAATGGTAGAACTACCTCCATGGCAAAAAAAAAATTGACCCAATCCTCAATCTTCTCCCCTAGGAAAGGAAGTCAGAACTTATACTGAAGCTGGCATAATTTCTTAAATCTCTGCAACCTCAGACTAGCAGCCATCCTCAGGAGGGTTTACTCATCTAAACCACCGCTGCTTCTTCATGTGATGAGCTGAAATCAACACACCAAATCAAAACTACAATGTAAAACATTCTATCATTTAACTGCCAATGTCAAGAACATTACTACTATGTTATATAAATCTTTTGATTAATATGCATAACTCCATCTTAAACATTTAGAGATATTTACTGTTTTCATAACTTAAACTCATCTCCTCTCATTTCCAGTCTTTCTATCCAACAACTGTGGCTCAACAGAAGCAAAATGTCACTCATATTTCTGGGTTAATGGTGCTCCAGAAAAGAAGCTATTCCTGCTCATACAGCTTGGGCTTCTCTACTTCACAGCAGCTCACACAGAAGAATTTCTGCTTCACTTGTCACACAAATGGCAGGCCCAGCTTAAGGTATGATAAGGAAGTGTGAAAATCCCACCATTTTAGCTAACATGTATGTTTTGAACATATACCATTACCCGTTGAATTAATGTTTGTCTGTGCACACAGGCATATGCATACGTGTATATGAATATACAGGTGTGTGTCTATATGTAATCATACATATTTCACCCTCTCCAGTCTTTTCCTCTCCCATATTCCCGCTCACATATCCTTGGAAAGGAGAAAAACCTTCTGTGTATTTTTATTGGCCTGTCAATCTGCTACATCTTTTTTTTCCCCTTCCATAACTGGAATGTCATGTAGCATGTCAGTCTTTCTGCTTTCCCTTTTCCAGAATTAAGCATGACTGCAGAGAAAGCAAACGGGAAAAAAAAGAAAAAAGGAAAAAAAGACAATTTATTTCCAACATTTAGATCTGATACAATAGGTGCTATATGCACCTATATAATAGGTGCTATGTGTATCTTAACAAAACATCTGAAACTCTCTTTTCATTCAGACCTTTACTGTGGCTTGCATCACATAAGAGCAGGAACCACACCAAGAGCTGAATACATAAGGCTCTCATATCTCAGTCTCAGAAAATTTCCCTATTTAGAGAGACTAGATATTGTTTCTAATGAACAAACGCTAATTGCCTCTCCTGGCCCGTCATGCTACCAGGTCCCATCACCATGAGGAAACTTCATCACTTTGCTTCTACCTGCACATTCAGAAGAGCAGTCCCTTCACAGCACTAGTCTTTGCTCTGTCTAAAACCAGCCAAGCCACCCGCCACCCCACCCCCTCCCCCCCCAGCCTACTATGAAAGATTCAGGGAAAGCTGAGATTCTTCAGCACATTGAAAAATCTTCCAAAGACAGATGGAGAATGCAGCGAACAACTAAAACATCCACCAGTTCTCATCAGATCATTCATGAACCCACAAGAAAAGCCAGTGAACCTCTAGAAAACCTGAAAGTGGTAACAACTTTCGAGACACAATGAGCCCTGCTACAAGGGAGGTTACGAGAGCTACAGGGTATCATGGACCCAAATGCTGAGGAATCAAAGTATCTGGGGATGAGACCAGACCAATCCTTCCCTGTCCTCACCTTTCAGGGGAACAATTCCATGATTTCATGGGTTTTCGCTCCATGAAGAGATCACTATCATAAAATCATAGAATCATGGAATAGTTAGTGGTTGGAAAGAACCTTAAGATCATCCAGTTCCAACCCCCCTGCCAGGGGCAGGGACACCTCCCACTAAACCATGTCACCCAAGGCTCTGTCCAACCTGGCCTTGAACACTGCCAGCGAGGGAGCATTCACAACTTCCTTGGGCAACCCATTCCAGTGCCTCACCACTCTTACAGTAAAGAACTTCCTCCTTATATCCAATCTAAACTCCCCCTGTTTAAATTTTAACCCGCTACTCCTTGTCCTCTCACTACAGTCCCTCATGAAGAGTCATCCCCAGCATCCCTATAGGCCCCCTTCAGATACTGGAAGGCTGCTATGAGCTCTCCATGCAGCCTTCTCTTTGCCAGGCTGACAGCCCCAACTTTCTCATCCTATCTTCATACGGGAGGTGCTCCAGTCCCCTCATCATCCTCATGGCCCTCCTTTGGACTTGTTCCAACAGTTCCATGTCCTTTTTATGTTGAGGAGATCAAATCCAACAAAATTTAAATCTAGTATCTCCCATCATCTGTCCTCTATTAAAACACATACCTAGAAAAATATGCACAGTCTTCCTGAGTGGAATAAAGAGAGGAAGAATGCTTATCAACCTGGGAATCAACTACCAAAGCATCCATGAACAGGCTTAAAAATGAATCCACAAAAGCACTCCTTAAAACTGTCCCATGAGGTTTTAGCAGCCACCGAAATGTCGCATGAAATTTAGGAGGCAAGGTTTGTCAATGCCTCTTTAAGCAAATCAGCAAGCAAGTTTATAGTGATGCTGGTACAATTATACTCTGGCCATTCAAATTTTTCTTCTTCCCTATCCATCTTCATCTCGCCCTCTTTCCTCCGCTCCCTGCCCACCCCCAGAAGCATAAAGGTTAAAACGGATGAAGTAATTGGCACCTAACATGACTATCTGTCTTCAAGCGTGAGTATTCATAGCTCTGTTTCACAAACTGTTCAAACATGGATATCCTTTTTGGGGGACAAATGAGGCTGCTGCCAGTTTTTACCAAGTTATAAAATTTTCAGCATCACAATAAATTGTGGGACAAGGAGGAGAGAAACTCAATTTAACAAGGAACTCATAGCTTTTCATTGAAGGAGTGCTCAATTGTGGGACAAAAAAGAAAGAGTGAGAGGTACAGTGCACATCAATATCTTATCCCTTTCTTTCTGGGTTGTCCTTGGAGGCTTGTCCATAATTTACTTTCCCAGGGGAAATTTAGCACAAGTGTAGCAATTTTTTCCTTTCATCCTGTTAACAGACTAAGCTAGCCTTAGAAAAAAAGGGGGATAAAAAAGAAAGAGAAAGGAAAGATCCATAGGTATTATTTACACTGCAGATCATGTATTTTTTTTACCTTCAGATGTTCATATTTTGAGAGCAGTACTAACTGCACATGCACACACACCAGGGCAGCATGATCAATGGTAGGGGTCAATAATCCCATTTCAGAAGCAGTCCTACTGCAGGCTGAAATGAAACAGAGTAAAGTCTCAAGTAATGAAATGTGACAGAGCCACATTCACTGCCATCCTCCAAATATGGAGAGAAATACATTTCTACATGTGGAAATCCTAACTGGCAGGTCCGACCTAGTCATATAATAAACAAGGCTACCCATAAGTAATGGATGACTCTCATACCTCGAATTTGCCTTCTTCAATTAACTATAATATGATTTCACAAAGTCTGATTTTTATTAGAGTATGAATGATTAACCTTCAGGTTTCCTTGTAAAAAAATGGCCTATCTCATTAGTTCACAATATTAGCAAAATATTGTATTCCCTCTTTATATTTGTTGTATTGCCAGTGATATTATAGCTACTTCAATTGGTTAAATCAAGAAATGATCTATAAACAACCACAGCACATTTAGTATCATAATTGTCAATGCATATCATTATATTGGACAGAGCTGGTGACAGCTAGCAAATCTGTCTTTGATCTATGAGCAATCACAGTCCTCTGTGAAGCTGCCCTTCATTCAATATAAATGTCGAAAGCAATAGTACTGCATTATAAAGTGTGATCACTGAAACAATGGAAACCACCATCCAGAGTACTGTTCAGATTCAAAGGCTAGGAATAAGATGAGCTCCATGGGCTTAGGGGTTTTTCTGTGGCATGTTGTAGCTCTAAGTGTAAGGACGTTCATTTAATGAAGCTTTGAATCTGTGTGACAGAGAAGGAATATGAAAACCAAGAGAGCAGACATTAAGGAAATATACTCCTGAAAGAAAGCTGCTGTCTTTTTCTTGTCTTCTCTTTGGTTTTTCTCCATTTCACAAGTAAAGTTTTTGTCCTGGGCTCAGCAGTAGCAGTCATTTTTCTCTTTCTTAGTACCTGGTGCAGTGCTGTGTTTTTTGACTTTCGGCCTGGGAACAGTGCTGATAACACCGATGGTTTTAGTTGCTGCTCAGTAAAGTTTACTCTGACCAAGGACTTTCTGAGTCTCATGCTCTGCCAGGGAGGAGGGGAAGCTGGGAGGAAGCAGAGACAGGACACCTGACCCAAACTAGCCAAAGAAGTATTCCATACCACAGTACATCACTCCCACTATATAAGCTGGGGGCAGTTACCTGGAAGGGGGAAATCACTGCTTGGGTCAGGCTGGGTATCGGTGTGCGGGTGGTGAGCAGTTTTATTCTCTTCCCTTGCTATTTCCCTTATCATTATTATTATTGGTGGTAGCAGCAGTGGTTTGTGTTATACCTTAGTTACTGGACTGTTCTTATCTCAACCCGTGGGAGTTACATTCTTTCAATTCTCCTCCCCGTCCCTCTGGGAGCGGATGGGGAGGAAGGGAGGGGAGTGAGCAAGGGCTGCGTGGCTGAGTTGCCGACTGGGCTTAAACCATGACAGTTCTTTTATGTTACATATTCTGTTATGTATAAAATGGATGATTTTCTCTATCACTGTATTAGTACTTTACTCATCCTAATCCAGTTTTTCTGTCCTACCTTTCCTTTTCCCCACTTCTGCTTCTGTAAAGCTGATTTCCATTTCTATAAAATTAAAAATCTTGATAAAGACAAGAAATGAAACTGCTTTCTGCAGAAATTATTTCATTAAGCTTTTGACTCAATTCAAAATATCACTAGGATTTAAAAACTGGTAATTCCATAAACAAAATAAAACATACGTTCAGTGCATGAAGTGCAATTAAATGTAATTCCTCACAACTAGTAATCAAAGAATTAACATGTAATGCAGATGTTTTCAATGGAAATCCACAAAAATAGGCATTACCCTAACGCTGCCCAAACTTTTAATCAAGGACCTAGAAGAAAAGGTGGATGTACTACAACTGTTATCTATGAACGAGATAGCCAGCTGGAGAGTTGAATGATGACAAGAAGCAGGTTAACCATAGAAACTGGGTCACTATGTTATTTCGGCCAGTTCAAACTCTGTGTGATGTAGACACAAGGAAATATGAAGTTATACATTTATAAATAAAAACACAGTTTACACCTACAGATGAAGGAGTGATATAGCATTGGAAAGGAACTACCTGTCTGGTAGGGATAAAAGCAAAAAATCCAAGTGAGTATGTATCAGATGCCAACATCAAGAGACATAAAAAAATAAAATACTCCAGTAAGAGGAATATCCAGGAAAAGGCTACTCAGCTCCTTGAGAAAGGAGTGGAACATGACGATTGATGCCAAAAAGACAAATGAATATCTTTTTTTTTTTCACCTCGGTCTTTATTCTAAGGCCAATTGCAATCACATAGCTATCACAGTATCATAGAATCATAGAATAGTTAGGGTTGGAAAGGACCTTAAGATCAGGGCCAGACTTGAGCCTTGAATGGGAAAATGCAATATTCAGAACACTTAGGGAATGTGAGGGGTTCTAAACAGGCTGAGCCTAATGAATCTCATCCAACAGTACTTGAAGAGCTCACTAAGAACCTCAAAGTCAGTAGGGCTCGCCTTTGATGACCTAAAAGGTACAATGGAAAAACTGGAAGACCACAAAAAAGGGCAAGTGCAACGTCTACCTTTAAAAAAGATTATAAACACACCAAAACAAAAAAAGCATGCCTGACAATTGTAGGCCGATCATCTTACCTTCAATTCACGGAAAAATACTGAAACAAATAGCCAAACTATTTGCAAGTGCCCGGAAGGTAATGAGGACATGTATAACATCCATGTCAAGAACAATCATGTCAAAGCAATCTAATTTTCTTCCCTGATAGGGTAACAGACCTTGTGGACAGAGGAAAAGCACCAGATGTCATGTACTGCAGACTATTTTTGATCCTCTTACACATAACAATTTTCTAATCAAACCATGGAAGCATGATTCAGATGAAAATAGTACAAAGTGGGTGCAACACTGCTTCAGAAAAGTGTATTCATGGAGTGGTTAGTGATGTTCCTATCAACAGGAAAAAGATATTTCTAAGTGAGAATCTAGACTCTCCTAGATCTGGTGGCATTTAGTATCTTGTTTAATGACTACTGCAAACATTCTTGCTGTGACAATATCCTCCTTGAAGGCACATGCTGGACAAGAGACTAGAATTCAGAATAACCTTGGCAAATTTAAAGATCTGATTTGGGAGCTATCATAGCCATTCCATAGAAAATCTCAATTTCTTGTGGATCACAAGCTGGATAAGCAATCAACTATATCAAGCTGCTCCAGAAAAGACAAAAGTCCGGCTGCAATGGATAAATTAAGTATAGATTGCAAGTCACAGAAGAAACTTTCTACTCAGCACTGGCAAAGCTGCAGCGGCATTATTTCATCCAGCCTGAAGAGCTGTACTTCCAAGAAATGAGGACCAACTGGTGATAATCCAGAGGAAATATATAGTATCATAAAACATCACTGCAAGTAAGAATTAGGATTCTTAAAGAAGTAAAAGAAACAAGGATATAAGAAAAAGTCTGTTACAAATGAAAATTAGAAAAGGAAAAGGAGAAAAGGAGAAAAAAAAGGAAATGAAAGGAAAAGGAAAAGGAAAGAAAAAAGGGAAAAAAAGACAGAAAAAAGGGAAAAAAAGGGGGGAAAAATGGGGAAAAGATGGGAAAAAAGAAAGGGAAAAAAGAAAGTGAAAAGCAAGGAAAAAGCAGAAAAGGGAAGGGAAGGGAAAAGAGGGAAAAGAGGGAAAAAGCTACAAAACTGATGAACTGCTCTTTTCGCTGATTCTAGATAGGGCAAGACATAAATGACTCAAAAGCAGACTTAGGCTAGATTTTAGGAAAAAAACTGTTTAGTAGAAAGAAGCAGTAAAGTGTAGAAAAGACAGACTGCATGTGGAAGTTCTGGAACACTCCTGGAAAAAGCTGTCTGAGATAACACATAAATCTGTCCAGAATAAATGATGATTCTGCCAGGCAGAAAGGGCAATCAAGATTGCCCAAAGGTCCTTCCCAGTCCTGTGATTCCCTGAGCCTCGCTGAAACTTCACAGCAATGAGATTCTTGCACATGCTGTTCAGGGAGTAGTGAGTGTAATTAAATACCTACATTTTTCCAAATACAGTATTTGTAAAGCTGAATAAAATTATGGAAATCTAGAACTTATATTTTTAAAAAGATGCTGAGAAACTGAAATAGAGAGATCTGAATAAAATATCTTTAAGTGAGAATCAAGTACTGCAATCTGTTGCGCTACCATTAACTTCCCCTCCCTGCCTACAAAAGAAAAGATTTCTTAACCTTGTAGTAAAAAATTAGCTTCCAGGGATAAAAAAAAAATAAATTAATCCAAGATTAATTTAACTCAAAATTAAATTAATGTTTTTAACAGTGAGAGTAATCAGACACCAGAACTAATTACCAAAGGAAGCAGTAGATATTCTGTTTCCTGATGCCTTCAAATCAAGACTAGATGTTTCCTACAAGACTTGCCTCAGTCATGCTTAGGTTAAAAGTTCAACAGAAGGCAATAATAGCCTGTGATGTCCTAAAGGGCTGCCACAATTTTTCAAAGCCCAGAAATTAATTTAAATTGAGCCTGGACTTCGTTTCCTCTGAACAGGAGGGCCTCTACACCTACAGACTGATATAATTACTGCAACCTGAAAGTACTGGTATGGTCTATGATACACATGGACTTTCTGTACTCTGGGGACTTTTTTTCTATAGCTCTATGATCTCAGTAATATGCTTTCCCACCAGAACTACAGGAAATAGAAAAATATTAAAAAACCACACACACCAAAACAAGCCCCAAACTTATTTTGTGTAAAACAACAGATGGGGAAACATTCTAGAAATCTAAATAGATATTTTGAAGGTATGTTTCTCCTCTTCAGAACTTTAAGAGTCTACTCTTTAATGTGTTATTTAATCTGTAAAAGTTCTGCTTGCTTTAAGAGCAAAAGGATTAATGGTTTCAAATTCCAGTGTGTTGACCTTTATTCAACATTAAAATGCTTATTTGAGCATTCTGCCATGGTACCAGTAAGCCTTTCTCTAATGAAAAATACAAGGAAAGGAAAGTTTAACTCCTGTATGCCCACAAATAAAATTATTTTGCATTAGGAGGTTTAGGGGCTCTTTTCTGCACACACACAAAATTAAGATTGAGGCAAAGAAGCATTAAACCCACAGATTATACAGGATTATACTGCATAAAAGATTATACAGGATTATAATCTGGTAATAGGTTAAATGTTAGAAAAATACTAATGAAGATGACGGAGAGTAAAAATTATGAAGAGCTCCTGCTCCCAAGTTACTGCCCTGAATGATGGTTATGACATCAAACATTTTAAGCAAAATCGAACAAAAGCAAAACATACTAGTTACTTCTGAATTAAATTACAGAACTCTGCTTCCAAATACCAAAATCTTGATGCAAAATGAAAATCAAAGCATCAATCTCCAAATCAGGATACATCGTCTCCTAAGACAGCAAATAAAAGTAGGGAATAAATGGGCAAGATTCATTTTGGGTGATGCTGAATAGTAGCAAGGCCAAGTTGTAAACACTTTGGCTGACAAGGCAGAAAGAGCTGGGGGAGAAGTTAAAGGCAATAAACCACCTGAATGCTGCTGCAGACCTTCAGGGCACTTACTGAACCTAGAGAGAGAAGTGTCTTTACAGATGGATGGAAACTGAGAAAGCCTTGATCACACTGAATCTTCTCTACTCTGATACTGATTAAAATAACAACTATGTAAAAAGTGAGGCAGAAGAACATTCTCTAGGTGGGTTTCATTCTTCCCGAGGTAGCAGAGCAAGCTATGTGAGCAAACACAATCCAGAACATAAGGCATGTATGAGATGGCACGTACAAGAAATTAAGACTACTTCAAGAGATAATTCTCAGCTAAGATTATGTGATAAGAGTCTTATCATACTTTGATAAGTCTTTCTCCTGGATAAAAGATTACAGCACAATCTCTTAAGTGTTGTAAAGTTTCTTGGGCAAAGATAGCTGTTACAACAGTTTGTGGAATAAAAAATTGCTCTGAACCTAAGGAGATAGCATAATTTCCCTAGAGGAAAAAAAGTAATCAATAGCTTACCTGAAGAGAGAGTACTGAGTGATCACATTTTAAAATGTAACAATCATTTTTCTGAGAATTACAAAATGTGTCATAACTGAAGTTAGTCATGACAAAGAAATTACACATAGGACAAGTACAAGTACAGAAGAGCAGAATCAGATCTGCAGGAATACAAAGACTTAAGAGGATCGGAACAGTAGACAGGAAAATCAATTTATTGCATGATAAATAGTCATATGCAGAACAGCATGAGCAAAACAACCCAACTGTGAAGGGTGGGGCTGTGAAGGGGATCACACCATTAAGCATCAAAGTGTATATTTCATCATTCTGATTCAAACTTCCTGTGCAAATATTAACAGAACTACAGGAAAAAAACCAAAACAAACCGACAACCCAAACAGCTACAAAGCATGCCAGTGTTCTGCTAAAAATATATGCAACAAATCCAGAATTGCAACTATAATTCAAAATTCCTGACTCTAACTTCACTGTCTAACCACTAACCCTAAATGTAGAATAACTTCAGGCACATAGTAAATCAGAATGTAGAATGTAGAGATGGATTTCAATCTGCCTCTTAAATAACTTTAAATAAAGTTACAGAAGGAAGCATACAAACAATTCATACCAATACTTGGGGAAAAAAAAAAAGACTTTGAAAGAGTTAATGTAACATATGTCTGTCATTGTACAGGTTTCACATCGAGGATGTGATACAGCAGTTTATTCAGCCTAAAGGTAAGATAAGACATGTTCACAGTGAATAAGAGGAGTATATTAGGGCTGGGAGGAGAGAAGACAGAAAAAAAGTGTTTCAGAAGGATTATTTTTTTTAATAAATTTTATTAGATATTGAAATTTAAAGTAATGGTTTCTTTTTTTAAAAAGCATAAAAGCTTTATCTAAAAAATGCAATCAGTAAGTGACTCCAAAATAATGGTGCCTGCCAAGAGCACAGTGACTAAAGAAATATATAGGCAGTCTGGCTTACTCAGCAAGTGCTAAAATCACTCTAGGAATCATCCTGGGTAGAATATGCATTTTTAATAAATAAAAAAGAAAATAAAAGTCAATTCACAAAAGCAATGTCCTAAAGTTTTCTCCAGCACTGAAATACAAGCATGTGATCTTAGCCTATGTTCTTTTTCACTCACACAGAGCAATGAAGCACAACAAGCTTTAACAGAGCTCTCTGAATTTATGCATGTAAAAATGATAATAACATATACATCATCACCTACGTCAAGGAATTAGCTGCCAACACAACTGGTGGATACCCTCAGTGTGCCACCACAGGGATGTACAGATTGTTGCCAATATACACAATAATTTACTTTTATGTCTGCCACAAACATATCATCTCAAACATTTTCATATGCTGGACCAAAATATCATTTGCCATAGCTTATTGTCCATCCCATTCCAATTTATATGTCATGCAATTAACAAAATTTGTATGAGTTTATCTCCAGAGTTGATGTGCAGTATGTTGGACTTGCAAAATGAAATAAGAAATAGTGGTAAAGCATGTTCCTGCTTTTGATGATTTTCAGCGTAAATGTTTCCCCCTCTCTTAACAGTTGCCTAAACACCAACATGCTACAATCAACTTCCTGTTAGTTAGTTAAGATTCTTGCTCACTTGCCTTTCTTCTCTAAAGACGGCACTCTCATGGTGCTATTGATCAGTGACTAATAAAAAGCCTGGATGAAACCCTTTTTCTTCCCTTGCTTTTTTGTTATTGACATTTTTTTAAAAAGGTCCTTTCATCTCCTCCTCTACCAGGAAAACATCACTTGATAGAAATACACGAATAATGAATCTAAAGCTGTTCAACACCAAACTATCTAGAAATGGGAAAGATCCCTTAAGAATTTCAGCCTCCTGCATTTAAGTGAGGCAGCACACACATGCTCCAATTACTTTCTCAGCTACATGGCTATCTCAAGGAAATTCCATTCCAGTCAATAGCACTTCCTCAAATTATATGCCATTGGGAACAACAGCAAAATTTGACCCACTTCTTTGTCATAAAAAACCTCATGAATGATAGGTAGAACATCAAAATATTAAATATATTTGTATAGTTAAAGATTTATAGCCTCACACTGGTCCTGAAGTATTTCCAAGTAGTTTACACTATTACCAGGAGGGGTTAATTTCAGCAGAACTTTTGAAAACCATTCAAAACTATTTTGACCCACTTCTCTGGTCATCCCTCCCAACTCAGGAGTACCCGTGGTAGCTGAAAACAGCACCATGTATATTTAGCCTGCAGTGTTATATAACCTGTCTGTTAACAAATGCAAGACACAAAGTAAAGTCATGTAACCCAATTGAAACAGTTCGTACTGGAGGTTGATTTCCCTTGGGAACCGAAACATCAAGTAAGAAACTGAACCAGTTAAATATAACCTTTTTAAAGGGCAAAAGAATTCAAAGGTAATCAAGGATTTATTTTTTTTCCTTCAGAAGGGCATTTATAATTATATTCCACTTTTATTTATAACAACCCTTTTAATGTTGGTACTACAAAAGAACTCCACAGAAAACCAGCTTTGCTTTATACAACAGGATTCAATCTACACGTGGGGTTTTTATGCAAAACATCTTCTACACAAGCTACACAGTGACAAAGATGCATTTCCCTGAAGAAACACAGAATAGGTTTTCAAAGTGGTTCACAAGTGTGCAGCCATGTGCCTTTCACCAATGTTGTGGGAGACTCAAGAAATCCTTAACTTTTGCTTTGAGAAAATAATAGCAAATGACTACATATGATCTTGCAGTGAGCTCAGAGCTAGTGTTTAATTTCCTTTATTATCCTAGAACACACTTAACGTTTTGCTTTAATTTACTAATTCCTGAGGAGACAGAAACAGACTACTTCCTAAACTGATCTTTTCAGCTTCCTTTTCACTGGTTAAGAACATAAGAGTTAATAAGTAGAAACCATAGTCATGAGCTAAAAACTCATGAACTCAGAAACGACATTTAAAAATTCAGCACCAGAGTGACCAAGTGGTCTGTGATTAAGCATTTAAGATCCTATACTATGTATTCATGTTGTGTTAGGAAAACAACAGTGGGAATGTCAGAGTGAGATCTAGAGGTGCACAAAGCTGATGAGAAGGAAATCTACAAGGGGGAAGAACAGACTTGGGTGAGTCAAGTTCTCTCACAAAAGGTCTAATGGATGCAGTAGAAACACATCATATAGAAATCTGCTTCTTCATATGCTCCTGTCTTCTACACATCTACTCTCAGCAGAGAAACTCCGCACATGTGCAAGTGTCAGACAGTATCATAATGTAGCCTGTTGCCCTTGAATAGTAAACAAAATCTAAAGGACAGTCTTGACACAGTCAAAAATGCTCTCAAATACCACTGTACAGATAAAAAAGAAATAGGATTTTCCCAGGATGATATTAATTATTGATCTATCCCACTGCTCATGTTGCCCATATATTAGTAAATATTACTGCACAAAAATACGAGTACAAAACTGCCCTACTAAATTTATTCCACAAAGAAAAAAGTTAATTTAATCTCAGAACTAAATGAGAGATTTTATGTTTGAATAGCATCAACATGCAGAATCCCACTGTGGATTCTGCTGTATACACCTGTTTAAACTCTCAGCAGAGAAATTCTGCATAGAAATTCTGTAAGTGCCAGACAGAGGCAACAGAGCCAGCTATTTATTACCCACAAAAAGGCAATCTGTTGATATACTAAGTAACCAGTGTTAGGAGATGCTCTAGTCAAAATGCTGTAGGTTATTAATCACAGCTTTGGGGTTTCTGACAGGATGTTTTGATAAAATAAATCTATTTTAAGTGACTGTAATGAAATACCCACTTTTGAAGGGCTTTTAAGATGTTTTTAAGAAGTTTCAGATCAAAGACTCAGTTAATGTAACCTCCATGCATTAAATATTTAGTACTTCTTCAGTCACTTGAGCACTCAGGCATCTTGACATTGCATAAGGGGGAGAGGGAAATTAAGTTTAAGTCAGTTTTGCACAGTGGGATTTTTGAGTTTTTATGTTAAAATCCCAGACATGTAATTTTAATACAAAGGGGTCTATTCTTTTATAACAATATAAGCACCACCCATTAAAAGAATTCTTTATACACCTGCACAGAAGGGAGAACAAATCCTCTATAGATTAATTTCTGTAGAAACTGTTGTGCTGGAATTAACATTATGATTGAACATTATTCTGTCTCTGAGCATTCTGATGGATGAAACCAAACACACACACTTCTTCCAGAACAACTAGGCACTTACAAGGAGCTCAGAATTTTAACAATGGCAACTAGATTTAAGCAAGGGGTTTTTTTGATATTTGGATTATGTGGCTGTAAGACATCTCCCCTTTCTAGCGTCCTGAATTCCGACAGTTGCTCTTTACTGGTTCACTTGTCTAAGGGATATACCTGGATGTCTTCAATACAGATCAGGATGAGAGAAATAATCCTATTCTGGTACTTAGTAAAATAAATGTTTTAAATTAATAAACTGCAAATTAATAGGGGTTGGATATCCATTCTGGAAATGCAACACTACATATAAATTCTATAAGTTCTCAATAATCACTCTCCTTGTGACAGTTCATTGAGTGTAGTAGGAATTTGCAGATGAGTTGACGCAGAATGAAGACACTCCTGAGTGCATTTCTTAGCTCACTTGCAGAGGATTATGGACATTAAAATATTAAAAATTGCCTTTGGAATTATTGTCATGAGCTATCATTGACCCATATTAGTATCAAGTCTTAGAAACAAGATAAGTACTGTGTATTTCAATCATGTTTAACACAAACATTGTCGCATTCAAGTTCTTTGATATTCACAGTTCCTGTAAGGATCTTGTTTTTCAGTCATTCATATTCTATAAAGAAAAGGAATAACCTTACCTCCAACATTACCAATGCATGAGGAAAAAGCCCCAAACATTTCTGGGTATCTTTCATTCATCACAGACATTTTCCCAAAGCTTACAGTGGGATTCAAGATGACTGCACCCTAATTTGAAGTTCAAAAAGCTAAACCTGACCTCTGAAGTAATGGTAGCAATACATATTCCCAAATCTGGTAAGCATCATCATTACGTGAGCCTATTTGTCACAAAGTGTCTGAATGTCCAGCAGGCACAAAGGCTGTATGTCATCATAGGCTCATCTGTGACACTGAAAGACAAACAGCTACTGACAACATCTACATGCATCTTATGGTAACTGGATGACCTCATCTATTTTTCTCAAAGACTTATATCCAGTTTGTCCCTGTTTTTTCTCTTCGCCATGGCTCTGGAGCCCTGTTTTCTCTCCCATATTAAATTATATAAACCCAAGGTGCAGGAAGGAGCAGAGTTTGTATTTACCTGTATTTCTCTGGGAAGATGAAAAATCTGAGATTTCAGAGACCACAGCTATTCTGCTTCATTATTGTCATAGCAACAAATGATCTTGAAGCACTGTATGCAACATCTATAGCCATTTGTACTATAGCTGTAGCTGCTAACTTGCTTTTGTTAATGGCCAGCATAGTTTCTCTACTCTTTGCAATTTAATTGATGAACCACAAAACAAATGGTTATAGTTAATAAAATTATATTTTGCCATCTGTGTCCAGTAATGAGAAAATCTGAATTATAGGAATGAAAAAGAATGAAGTTTTCTGCCAAACAGATCAATGCATCCCACCTCTTTGTCAGCATTAAATTAAATGTTATCTGTTGCCATGCATTTCTCTCATTGGTTGCCATGGCTAATGAGAATTTCAGCCAAGATGGACATATAAGAGTTCTGTTTGACCATGAGGAATGTAATACTATATTTTTTTGTCTTTCTACAAATCTGTGTAATACGAGTCTACAATGTTATTTGGTCTGAGTGCATCCAAGTCTCATTTATGAAAGGACAATTTTGTTCAGCTCTGCAGTGTTATTTGCTGTTACAAAATCTTATTTCTATAAAGGAAATCTAGAGGATATGCGCAGTTTTATTCCTAAAGCTCTGAAGTATTTCAAAATCAGCTGGAGCTGAAGGCAAATACGGTCCTGCCCCAGTATCTTGTAAGAATGATTACAACAGCAGAAAAAGTACACCTTTGAAACACATATTCTTTTTTCCTGAGCTCACATTCTGAGCAGTTTGTTACTTTTGGATAGAGAACATATACTGTCTGGATTCTTCATAAAGATGAAGGTGCCACCAAAATTAAAAAAAAAAAAAAAGCCCAAATTATAAGTTGTTTGGTACCCTACAATTTCATCTATTCCTGTAAGAAGAGATGGTCCTCACATAGAAGATCCCAAAGTACTTTATGTTGATAACTTGATTGCCCAGAGCATGCTAAAGATCTAGACCATTTCCATAAGCTTTAGAGAGGACAGTCTACAGGAAATATGGAGATTGTGCACTTCCACTCACTATAAATTCAAAGAACAGTCAAAACACTCGAAGAGGTGAAGCTTTTGAGTACCTTGTTGGTGATCTTGAAATATTCATTGTTTGGATTAATATCTATGCCCAGGTCTAAGACAAATCTTGATGGGACTATTTGTGGTGCCAAAATATCTCCTATTTTTCCAATAATGTACTATCAACCTCTGGATTTGTCTTCATTCGTTAATCTCTAAAATGCCCTTAATCAGTCTTGTCTGACATCCCTATAAATTTTCCATCAGGCATAACACCTTTAAGACTATTTTCATTCTCAGGAGGCAAATAAGAAACATAGACTTGAGGTCTTGAATCATATGAACTGTTCAAAATTGCAGACTCCATTTCTACTTACTTTCTCAACCATCATGCACAATACTTGGAAGAGCTCAGCAGTCATAAATAGGCCTGGTTTCAAAAACATTAAACTTCTTCTCAGTGTGTAACTGTCAAAATCTGGGCTTCAGTTTCATATATCAGGACTTCTGGAGGAAGAAGTTTGTATATTCAGTTTATCAAAGCTGTACGTGAAAATGCTGTGTGAGTGCCTCAACACGACAGATTTGATGCTCTGTCCATGGTCTTGACCGCAATTTCCTATCTGGATTCTAAAGTGAAACTCCAAATGAACTAACTCTGTTTAGTACAAACAACCTCAGCAAATGAACCCCTAAAGGGTTCTCCTCAGAATGCTTCTAAATGAGCCACATTTCTGCAATGGCCTCCTTCCCTATAAAATAACACTACAGTCAGAAGAATGTTATGAACCTTAACTCAGTGACATTTAGCAGTATTTTGGAGCCTGTCAGACCAAAAGTTCCATAAAACTCTAGATTTTCTTTAACGATAGGCCTAACACTTTCCCTCATTCCATGCTGCAGAACAGTGCAGCATTCATAAATGTGTAGAAGACGAGTTATTATTTTAAGTCCAAGTAACTTAGTTTAAAAAAACCTCAACATCTTTAACAATATGTAGCTGTTACTAATGAACTAAGAAGCTAATTTAAAAATATCATGATGGATATTAATGCCTTATTATAATTCACCGCAATGCAGAAAATCTAAATGGAAAAGAAATATATGTATTATAAAATCCTGAATTCATTAGATTTTGAGAAAATAGCAATCCGCTTAAAATTTAACTGATTAAGACTAAGTGCAAAATTTGATGCAATTTATGAGAAATTCAAAATAAATGGGAAAAAATTTACATCTGAAACTTCTTTTTCTTTCATGCATACTTATAAAAAAATCCTGAAATTGATGGTATCTCTCCTTTGTCTTCCTCCATGTTACACATTTATTAGAACAGCAGATAAAGTAGTTCAGAAAAACACACACTTTCTGTAGAAAGGTACATCCACAATTCTAGAGAATTCCGAGTGAAAACTTTTGACTGTGGGCCTAGGGCTGACTTTTTTTTTTTTTTTCATTGAAAATGTCATGTAACTGAGACCTTTTCAATCTGTGTTCATTTTCTCAGATTGTTCTCTGCTGCCACAGTATGGTGCTCAGCTGCTGTTTGAAAACATGAAAAAGAGAATCTTTATCAGTGAACACAGTTCTTTTCATGTACCAGTATGATTGCTTGCCATGTAGAGATCTCTTTTAAAGAGTATTAAAAAAAGCTTCAAGTTGTATCTTGTACTTCCTAAGAAGTGAAAAAACAGTTTTCAATTAAGTACCTACTGCTTTACATTAAAAGGCTCGTGTCTCCTCATGTTATATGTATGCTATTTTGTCTTCAAAACAAAGATAAATATTGCTTTCAGTATTTGTGGATAATTGCAGCACTTCAACAGGAGCTACCATTTTCTAGAAATACATTCTTTTTTTCAGTATTATTATAATCTTCTAAAATGAAATACATTTGAATTTAACATGTCTTAAAATAAGAATGGCACTAGCCTTCCTTACATACAAGTTTGATGTCCTTCTTCACTGAACTATCCTTTGATTCACAAATACTTTCCTCAGTCCAGGAATGTAAGGGCCATTAAAACCACACTGCAATTAAGAAGAGATCACAAGCCACAAACAGTATCTCCCAGGTATGCTTTCTGTAAATCTATTACAAAGTTGTAAGTCTCAGTTCTTTTCTGCAAGTATATACGTACAAATACCTGGGGTCAACAGTAAGGATGCACTTTGCCAGCTTGGGCTACGTGAACCATACCTTTTTGCTCTACATTATCTAATAATATTCATTAAAATCTTTTCTTTTTCTTTATTTTCTCAATCCTATGTGATACAAAGATATATCCCAGATTCCCTTCTGACATACAAGCTGAAGTGTTTTTCGAGCCAGCTTTCAGTTTTAAAAGCTTAAGGACAACAGAGATAAAGTCCTACTGAACATGTGCATGACAAGAACAAAGAACTCCAGGATCAGCATGGATCTCTCATGCAGAAGGCTTCAAGTGCACACCTTACTCATATGCTACACAAAAACAAAACAAAACAAAAAAACTGCTGAGCAATGGTGGGATTCACTTTGCACACAAGCATTCAGCATATCTGTAGAGAACTGTAAAAAAGAGCTGCAGAATACATTACCTGAACCAGATTCTCCTACTAAGCACAGGCAGGCAATGATATATCCAAAACTGAGGTGACAGAAAAATAAATGCTTCCTTAAATCAAATTTGAGACTTGAGTTGTTGCTGTATTACCTATTACATATATACCATTACAAGATGGAAGATGAATCTAAAGGAGGAAAGTACGAACAAACCTCAACCCCTGACTGTGACAAGCATTTTTGTTTATTTTTGAACATTTTATTTGTGGCATTATGTTCAAAGTGGGAGTACACGGCTTGCAGTCTTATACACAAATCTTCAAAATCCTGTCCAGTAGGAATATCATAACTGGAAAATTATTTGAAACTATAACAATCTCATTGTGAATTTGTTTCATTCTTACACTACAAAGACCGAATGAAGTCACTGGCCAAATCCACTGGCTACCAATAACTGGCAAGTAAATTCTTTCCATATCCTACAACCAGATCTCTTAATTTAGCTCTCACCTTCAGTGGTGCCAGTGTTCTGTAGGTAAAGGTGAAACATTAAACAAGCAAGCCCCTGGGAGTTTATTAAAACAAACATTTAAAAATAACTGAAATATAACTCAACCAACAGCCAGATCTATTTACATACATATGAGACTGAAAACATCATCACTTCTCTTTACTTTAAAAGTAGGCTTGGCTGGAAATACTGAGAATCCGGGCTTAAAGTCTAGAATTTTTTTTTCCTTGTAGTCACATTGTTAGAGTGCTAGCACAAGATAATGAGAAAACATTAGGGCACCAGGCCTTGATCTTGCAAAGCGTTGATTGTTCTGACTTTGGAGATTAAAGGCATTTTTACACGCATCTAACTTGATGCCATGAACTGTGCCAGTGACTTCAACAGGACTATTTAACATGCTTAAGTTTAAATCTATGCTTAAGTGTTTTGCTGGATCAGAGTCACAATGCTCAGTTTATACAAATTATGAGAACAGAATTTTGCCTAAAGTACTTCGAGATTCTGACACATTATATTTACATTATGTAGCTAGTAGGAAGCTAAATCAATAAATAGTCCTTTTCTTTGCTAAATTAAAAGGCATAAATCCAAATCATTTCGACTGAGCAAACTTTAAAATTGTTAGATAAACCTTCAATCTGAATGTTGCAGCCCAACAGGTAACAAGGACCAGGCTAACCACCTTCTGGGCGTACAGCCAAAGAACACAGATTAAAACGCAACTCCAGCCCTACAGATGCATTACACAGTCACCACTCAGGAGACCTAAATAGAAACCCACTCAAATACAGTCACAATCCCAGCAGAGTCAATGCAGTAAAGTGCTATGGGGCAAATGTAGCTAATAGCTCCACAAAGCACGATTTCCCCTACATGCAAGTACGTTCAGCATCACTATCAACATGGTAATTGTTGCTTAATGCTGTGCTACAAAAGAGGGAAAGCAAATGTTTGTAAATGGAAGTGAAAGAAAAATGAATGCATTGTAGTGCTTTCACAGGCTTCTAAGGGCCATACTCATCTTCAAAATACTTGTGCATCCTTCAGGGTTACTACGTACATTTTAAAAACATAAAAATGTTGGCATTGGTGTATATACAGGACATCAGACTTGCTTTTTTGATTGAATAATATTAATTGGTTGCACTATGTTATTTCCCAAGAACCAACCAAAAAAAAAAAGAGTCCTAGTGAGCAAGGCTCTAAACAGAGAGCATGAAATAGGTGTTCCCTGTTCCCAAAAGCCTAGGGCGCAGTAACTAAAGGCAGCTGCACAGATGTGGGGTTTGAACTGACTGTGTGGACAAAACCAGTTTGTTTCCTATTGAGATTACACCTATCACACTGATCTGTGTGGCACCTAACTAAGCAGTTGAGGATAGGTATGTGTAGACTTTGCCTCTTACCTAAATTTTCTTATTGCCATGAAACAAGAATTCAGACCCTAAAATGTCTTCCTGCACTTGGGTGTTATTTCAGGTATGCCAGGACAACTGACTGGATCATTAATGTTTCCTCTCCAGCTTGAAGCCTGAATTAATGACACATTATAATATAATATAATATTAATTAATATATAATATTAATATAATATAATATAATATATTATATAATATATAATATAATATAATATAATATATTAATTAATATATATTCTTAATATATAATATAATGATACAACTTCTCAGGAAATGTGGGTGTACGTATAAGTGGATGAAGCAAATAGGGAATGCAAAACGCATAAGGAAGACAGGTCATGGACCAGAATATGAAGTTACATCAAATGGCATTGAGATAAGGATACTGAGTGCAGAAAAGGGAACATGACTACTTTGTGCAGTCCTGGTATTTAAAAGACCTAAGAGATCTTTTGGATTTTCCCTTCATAACTCAAAGAGATAAGTGGAATGAATGAAACAGAGCAAAGCAGAATAAGTAACATAAGAGCAGCAAATAAATGCCACAACTCCTTTCTTGTAGTTAGCTTAGGAAAGTATAAACTAAATGAAAAGGGAAGGTTAGATTTGAGGCAAAGAAAGGGCAAGCCAGATGAAGGACAAGTGTGAAGTAAAGGTGAAATGAAGAGCCTGACATGGAAACAGGAAGAGCCATGAAGCAAAAGGCCAAACTGCACAGCTACAGAAAGTCCAGTGAGAACTTCAGAAAGGTCATTGACTTTCCAAAGGTTTCCCCATGTCGCTATAGGATGAAAGGGTGCAACTTGGGACCTATGGATGAAAACAGTTTGTATAGACTAACACCACCACATACAAATCATTTACTCTCATTCCTTTCAGGAAGTTTTCTTCTTAATAAAGTGGATCATAACCTTTTTTCTGCAGGTCATTTCTCAACCCAATGGAATCTTTCTGTTTATGTCTTCTTTTCTGTGTAGTTCCAGGTACAAAACAGACAAAGATTTGAAGCCTTCTTCCCAATTTAAGATTTTTTACTCATAGATAAACAATGAGTTATGCAAATCCTTCTAGAAATTATTTTACTATATGAAACAGTGTTCTTTGTGAAATTTAAGAAATAACCAGCTTGTTAGTACATTTAGTACTGTTAGTATTAAGTAAATGTTAATACATTTAGTAACCTTGCACAATATTTACAATAAACTATGATTTTATTGAGACTGTTTTTTCTAAAACTACATATTGATTCCCACTTAAACCAAAGTATTTCTTGTTTTTACCATGAACAGTTGTATATATCCTACAAACATATGCCAACTTTCAACAGTAACAGGGTTTTGCTTATCCTTCCTTGTCTAGGATTCCCACAAGCCAGTTTAGCTCCCAGAACTTCCTTTACATTCTAGCAAAGAAATTTTCCTTAAAGCTGATGGCATAGAATAGCTCCCTGTTATTTTTCATGTTATTTCTATAATTTTCTAGCTAGCACACTGTGCTATTATACACTATAAATCATGTTTCGTTTCAGAAAGAAATTTTGGTGGTGTTATTTTTAGGTCCAACTCTACTTCTGCTGATATCCAACCTGGCTAAGAAAATACCTGTAGGAACATTTAAAATCTCACATATAGTTTTAGGATAACATCCATATTATGAGTGCTATGGAAACATCAGTACTATATGAGTAAACGGACACACCACTGAATAAGGAGTACATGCCCTGAACATATATATATAGGTGCATTTTTACATTCTACAGAAATAAGACATTTGCTTTACTTTTTTAAAGCATTATTTCTATGGCCTTTTTCAGACCCAGTAAATTGCCACAAATTTAATTTCGATGACATTTCAACCTAGATGCAGGCAGATCTATTAGAAAGTACAGTATCTGATACTAACACGATTTCAAAGGTTTGATACACCATACTGAAACCTTTTTGTTTTTTTGAAGAAGAACACTTTTCTTTCACAGAACTGTTATTCTCTTATTACATAACCTAATACTGAACACAGAAATGGGAATCTAACCTTAAAAAGATTGTCTATTTTCTTTGCTTCATGCTTTAAAATAGTCATAACCTACCAGTTGAAAATGGACCAGTAGGTATCAGTAGAACTGATCAACTTTTTTTACCGGGGCACCCAGTCATCTAGATGGTAAATAAGGGATATTTGGTCAATGAACCAGCAATGTGACATCTGGTGCACAGTTTCACAGTCTTAGGCCCTCATTCTGATCTCCCTGATGCTCCCATAAATCAGGAGTAACTTACATAAATTAAAAGCACACACCAAAGTGGTGCGGAGTCAGAATAAAGCACCACACGTTCCAATCTGTTTCACTCAGTACCTCATGTCTGCTTTAAGTGATTGGCTCACTTATGGAGCTCTACATTAGACATATTGCCTTTTTGTTTTAAAATATGTATGTTTAACATTTAATTTAACAGAATTCCATATTCCAGTCTTTGTGTACTGTGGAGGTCCCTTTGAGGCTCATGATTTGTATGTGCAGTTGCAATTCTCTTCAAGTGCAATTTGGAAGCACCAGTGCCTAATTGAGTGAAAGGAAGTATCTGTCTCCAATTAATCTTGGCTCTCTTTTAAATGAGAGATTAAAATATTGCCAAGCCAATGGTGATTTGTAAAGTGGGCTGTAGAAGTTGAGCCAGCCTCACCAAAACTCATTTAATTTATTATGTGTGATAGCGGAAATACGAGTAGAGGTGCAGGTCTCATTGACTGTCCACACAATTCAAATGTGCACAGCTAATTTAGATTACCTGCTTCAAATGACAACACACTCAAAAATTTTGCTAACTCTGAAATATGGGTTGTAATGCTACACATAACCATAACGGCACATGAGGCTATATAAGTATCACAAAAGAGGTATTTTAAGTGTAAATTGAGCCTGTGCTTACATATTCACAGAAATATTAAAATTATTCCACTATATTATTTCCATTATATTATGCTGCATTGTATTGCACAATACATGCAGAGATGAGAAACACATAGATAATACGCAAAAAAACTAATTTCACCATTAAAAAAAATGCTCAAAGCTTTTGAACTTACGCTCTGTTGGGACAAACCATAAAAATTCTGAAGTTACCTAAGGCAAACAATGGCAGAATGAAAATGGGAGTTTAAATGATACCTGGGTGACCATCATAGCTAGCTTGCAGGAGAGACTATTTTCAAGGCCATTTGGCACATCTAGAATGTGGGATAGCTCTCTGAAGTAAAGAGTACAAACATTAAAAGGTCAGAAATAGAACAGCTAAGTTATCCATTGACACTGGCAATGGGAATCTTTGCCATTTGGCTCTGAACCACTTTGCCATTCTGCATCCTAATGACAATTACATGTCCCATACTGATATTTCACTTTCAATTTTCACAGAATTAGTGAAAGTATTTAAGGAGTTAATGGAGGCACAGTACTTTCTTTAGAGAAAATATGAAATTAGATTAGAAATTAGATTGCCTTGAAAACATTACATGCAGTAAAATGTGTACTCAGAAAGCCTTCAGGAGTAATCACCTAGGCATGGTATCTTGTGGCTTGCATTTACTGTTCCATGACAAAGAAAAATAAAATTTAAAACCCACGAAGATCTGTGGTGAGATTTTGTTCTTTCCAAAAAGCACAGCTCAAACCTTCATTATCCAGAAGTAAAATTGCTTCAAACCATTCTCCATCTTCACAAACTGCTGTAAAATTCCCCTGGAGTGAACCAAGCATATTGGTGGCTCCATGTCAGCCAGACAGATACACCACAGCCTTCCCCTAGCATACTACCTTGCTTCAGCCCTGTGTCCAGCATAAGGACTTTAGAGTTTATCCTCAGATGGCATCTTTAAGTTGCCTTTCGCCGTGTGCTACCAGGGGTATCATTCCTTTGCCCAGAATAGAACTTCTAAGGGCCTCTTTATGCCAATCTGATTCCTCTTACCTTACATAAGGGGCCAGAGCAGGAACAGAGCTCACTTTCTTAGCTCTAAATCTATCATATATGGCACGCAATTCTCTAAAGTACAGCCAGCTTCTGCTTTTATGAAGAGCTGTGCAGTGAAGGCTGAAGTATCCTGTTTTTCACCATTTAAAGATGTATGATAGCAACAAAGCTCTATGTTAAAATATTTAACTCGCAAAGATCTTATGGAAATTGTCTATTCAAGCTCAGCGAAGACAAAAAATTACCAAGCTGTTCAAGGACAGTTGTGTGTGGAGAAAAGCCAGGAAAGCTCTGAGATTGCAATGTTAGGTACAAAGATTACAGCACGAGCCCGATTCCAAAGCTTTTTATACAGATCAGCATGGTGAGCTGCAAAATGTTACCATATCAATTTCTGCAAAACATACTCTGTGTGTACATATAGCTATAAAATCAGGACTTACACACAGCACATTTCCTGCCACATTTTGAAGGGCATCTGTTTGGTTTGCTGAAATATGAAAAATAATATTTAGCAACTACTGGTAACACAATGTTAACAAGATTTAAGAGTATAGCTCTGTCTGTCAAAATGCAGATAAAAGACAAATCCTTCTATCTCAGTGTTTTAATCAGTCAGATCAGGGTTTTGATGAATATGTAAATGTGACTGTTTATACACTATTTTCAGTGTGAAAGGAAACAAATTCAGTTTCATTACAGAATTAATGATAGCTCTGTCCTCTAAGATTAATAATTAAAACCCTACACACATTAAGATGGTCGTGCTCTTTCTTCCATTCTCTGAAGATTTTACTTTTCTATTTTTTAATAACCTTTTCCCTTATAATTGTTTGTCCCCCTAATTGGAATGATTAATAATTAATGCCAGCTCACGGATATCTAATAGTCATCTCTAAAACAAGAACTGTATTTAACTGACAAAAGAGTTAAAAATCACTTTCTTTTGTAAATTCTGGTTTCACTTTTTATAAGTGGTTTTTTTCCTCCAAGTTTTATGCCACCATAGGGATCTCAATAGCCTGCTATAATGCTGGCAGTCTTCTATTTATTCCAGTGCAAGCTATACATATGTTTTTATTCTGATTTTCACAATATACACTGGGATTCTATTTTAAGCCCCAGCTGCTGGGATCAGCAGCCTTCACAGGAACCACAGCTTTCTTTTTCTCACACACACACACTCTACAAGCTTAGGTCAAGTCTCAGAGAAGAGATTAAGACAAGAGGTAAGTGCATGATAAAGTATGAGAATGTGAAAATTAAAAAAAAAAAAAAACAACAAAAAAAAAGCAAGCAAATAAAAAACCCTCAAACCAACCCACAAGATTTCAGCTATTATTTTTTAATCTGATGATTTCTGAGTTGATCTGGGAGCGGCTGAGTCATGCTTTCCAAATCCTCCGGACAGGCAACATTTCAGAGAAAGGTTATAGCAAAGCGGGCAGAAGTTCAGCCTTTACCATTAACCCTGTTTCCTACACCAGAAGAACTATTTCATTCCATTTTCATGAAGCCACTAGGATCTTTACTGAGACCACTAGACTCCCTTTAATTTCATATCACCAAAAAAAAAAGCAGGCATTTTTAAGATTAAATAAGATAGGCAGTTTACGTATGCTTAGCATTATTTTACGAAGAAAAGCTATGATCTAGTTCCAAAGACACATATTTCCTTCGAAACAGAAAAGCTCTTCCAGAAAGACAAATGGACAGAGTACTCCAAAATGACATTTCTTCAATAAAGCTGTTTGTTTCATCTTTTAAAGTCTTTCAACATAAATAGGTCCTACGTGGGAATTTAGCATTACCTTGCATATTGCAAAGGAAATATCTTATGTGAAATTAAATTAGCATTTGTCTATATTTCACCATTCAGGTACACTACCTCATGTGTCACTGATAGCAGTAGAACAAATTTCTGCATGAGTGTACATTAGCAGGGATGATGAATTATACTCTGTAAGCATTTACGGGTAGACATTCATAATGAAGCCTGTTAGCTGGCAAGCATGCCTATTACTTACCACACTGAGTCCTAGCGATTCTCTGCAAAAGTAGTCCATGTTCCTCCTTTGTAGGTTGTCAAGATAGTGCTGAAGGCGAGTATAGGTGTAGGGATAGCAGTAAGCAAATTGATAAGTGTCATCCTCTCGGTCAAAGCAAAAAGCAAATGACATGACATAGTTCTTCCTGTGGTCTGGGCAGCGATAGTAATACACATTCTTAGAAGGTATTCTTTGCCTAAAAACCAGAAACAACATATATATACATTATCATATATATTGACATAAGAAATCTGAACAAGAATGTTATGTGAGACTCAAATTTCCTCTATTCAAATGAAGTGGAACAGCTTGAACATCTCAGGCCCTGGCGAGTAGATCCCAGAGCCTGCATTTCACTCATGCAGACAACCTCCATGCCAGGGGCCTGTGCATGGCACAGCTAACGTGCCAGTGCACCAGTCTCCACAGGGACTGCAGCTCTTTCCAGGTGCCCAAGCTAGCAGTCACCATAGCAGGAGATAGTATCACACAACTGAAGAAACCCACCCCCATAAAGTGAAAGGGATGCACAGGCAGCTAAACTATCCTCTATTTTGCTACCAAGCTGATGCAGTCTCATACTACTACACATGCTTCGGCCAAACCTCTGGCTGGAGTGTGACTACATCCTTTGATACAGATCTAATACACCAGCACAGGGATGAGGCATAATTAATGAAGGAATGTCAGTAGAAGGCTACATTGACAGAACTCTTACTGAAATTCAGGACATCTTTATATTTTTATTATCCTTAACAGTCAGGCGATATATCAATGCCTAGCCAGTGAATAGAAGAAAAGATGAATTCTTGAGGTGGGGAAAAAAACCCACACCCAGACAAAAAGGTATGGAAAATAACATAGTCCTAAATTATAAATCAAAGGAGAAAAGGGTATTTGGTACTGCTAAAAGTTGGACTGCTGCCCTTCTCGAGAGTTCTGGCTTATCTGATGAGATAAAAATGAATATACATGATGGTAAATTATTACAATAAAGATATTTCTGGCAATGTTATGAAGTTGGTATCTGTTTAAGAAATAACAACAGTCTGCCTGCCACCTTTCACCGAACTTCAATTGTTCTGCTATTTCTCAACATAAATGAGTAATATTTCAGAGGTAGATCAAAATCTTGTTGTGCAGACTAGAGATGTTCAATATTTCTGTTTGCACCCTTCATTCTACTAATGGATTTTTTTAGCTTTATTTAGACAGGAGATTCGCTAGTCATACCATGTACTTGTAGTTTGATGAAACTAACAGGCATGTTTGGCAACAAAACACTATGGTCCTGCAGACTCTGATTCAATTATGCAACATTATAAACTGGTCTCTAATGATTGGAGCAGATCTCAGCTAAACTAAGATCATGGTGAGGGAAAACATAATAAGATTTACAGACATAGCAGTAGTAATGGGCCTCTGTATAATAGTTCCAAGAAGCTGGTCTACTGCAGAGCATCAGTTTTGCCCTTTCGTTGCTAATATGAGATAGAGAACAAAACCCTTTCATTATACCAAAGTACGTGCTTGCCAATTAGCAGCAGCTAAGGAGTCTGATCAGCAAGACTCAGGATCTACAAAGAAAAACAGAAAGGAATTGAGATGTTCTTGAAAAAAGTACAATAAAGAGCCAGCGATGCAGTTAATTAGACTTCAAATAAGAATTTATTTGCCCACATTATTTCCTTTGTTCTTGAACATTCGGGGCTTCAAGAATTTACTTCAGTATCATATCTCGCCAGCAGTGTGCCCAGGTGGCCAAGAAGGCCAATAACATCCTGGCTAGTATCAGACATAGTGTGGCCAGCAGGGCTAGGGCAGTGATCGACCACCTGTACTCAGCACTGGTGAGGCTGCACCTCGAATACTGTGTTCAGTTCTGGGCCTCTCAAATATAAGAAAGAAATTGAGGTGCTGGAGTGGGTCCAGACAAGGGCTACAAAGCTGATGAAGGGCCTGGAGAACAAGTCTGATGAGGAATGGTTGAGGGAACTGGGCTTTAGCCTGGAGAAAAAAAGGCTCAGGGGAGACTTTCTTGCTATCTGAAACTATCTGAAAGGAGGCTGTAGTGAGGTGGGGGTCAGTCTCTTCCCCTAAGTAACAAGTGATGGGAGAAGAGGAAATGGCCTCAAGTTCTGCTGGTGAAGGCTTAGATGGGATATTAGGAAAAACTTCTTCCCCAAAAAGGTTGTCAAGCTGCCCAGGGAGGTATTTAAAAGACATGTAGATGCAGTGCTTGGGGACATCGTTTAGTGGTGGGCTTGGCCATGCTATAATTCTATGATTTTTGGTTAAATAAGAAACTTGCTTATGACTAAGATCTGAAAAATATTTTTTAAGGCACAGATATGAAGGACAGAAAAACAACTGTTTTATTTTTTTTTAAAAAAGTATCAGTAAGGGAAAAATACCACCAGCTATCTGCATGCAGTGCACTAACCTAATAGGTTTCTCCAGTATCTTAACATATTTCTGTCATTCACCCTTACTCTGGAGTGCTATAGGACATCCCTCATTTGATCTCAAATCAAGCAGATGATATGGCAGTGGGTAAATGTATTCTAGCTCCCAGTCCTCAAACTGTAATGCAAGTTTAAACAGTATGTTGCTGAGTTGTTGAACTTTATTTGTTTCCAAATTAGCATGGGAGAAATAATAAAGGACAAGCCTCGCTTTATGTTATAAAAATTTCATGTAAAATGAGACCAATAGGAGGAAAATCAGGATTTCAGAAAGGCTAATGCTAATTGAAATTCATCTGCTGATAGTTAATGTTTAAATGACACATAGTTCTCTTTGGTTCAATAACTTTCTACTTTTAAGCAAGTTGAAGACAACTTTGTTAATGCATTAAAGGCACTTTTGATATTTCATTCCCTTTCCCCTTCATTATAGAAGCTAAGCATCTGTTTTATTATCCACTTTGACACATCACTTTATGGCTGCATTTGGCTATTATGGCTAATCTTGATGTCTAGGACATCTGGTATTGACATTTCACTATCTGGTGTCTGACACAACAGCAGAAACCATCCTCAGTTCCCAGGTTTAAATTCACCCTCTCAGGGCAGAAAGTGCTCAAACTCTTAATTCAAACCATATCTTCCAAAATAATTATAATAGTACTCCTGTCACTGCTAATCTATTTTTATCTCTTCTAGCACTTTGTCACTGCTAATCTATTTGTGAGTCATATAGAGAAAGAGAGTTAGCGTTTAGATACCAACAACACATCTTTACACACAGGAGCCTAATCAGATTGAGATCTTATCAGGGAATTAAAGGCAAAAAGGAAAAAAGGGAAAGAAAAAGAAAGAAGAGAGACGCAGTGCTAGATATCACCAACTGAGTTTTTGATAACGAAAAGACATTGCTCAGTTCTTGAATTAACCTTTGTGTCCTAGACGCACTATTGTTTACTCTTTCCCTTTTTTGTTCTATGCCTTCTGGAAAAGGACACCCACACACTGTGGCAGCAGCTGCTCCTATTAATTTAAAGCTATTACAAAAATTAAAATTAAACCCAATTACTTTGGCTGTTTTATAGCCGGGGAACGGCTTAGTCTGATTGTTCCCTCTGGTTATGGACAAAAACAATATTCCTACCTACAGGCAGCTGCCAGTGGAATACTAATGCATCTAGGGCCTGGCAGGAATAGATTCAGAATGTGGAGTCTAACTGCATTTCTTACTAGTGAAAAATATCTTATCATGGATCTGCAGAAATGCACCAACTTCTTACACTGCAAGTCACAACGAAGCTGATTTGTAGTTAGAGGTAGGAAAGCAAAATGATGGTAGAAAGCCTAATGCTCAGATTTGCCATTTTGCATTTCCAGGCAGCTCACACTAAGAAATGCACCCTGCTAATTGATACACAACTGCCTGGATTTCAGCGCTTCTGAATGGTTACTTAAAGGAGAACCATCCCAATTCTAAGAATGGCCACAGAGGATAACATGCACACAACTAATTTCCAGTCTGTTTTTAGAAACATATTTACAGAAATGAAGCTTGATACTCCACATAATTTTGAAACAAATTCAGACTGCTTAATCTTAAACATAAATGCAATGCAAATTTCTTTCTTTCAAAGGAAGATGGAAGCACAGAAATGAAGATTTTCTTTTTATTTTGACTGTCATAGTCCAGTGACAGTCAAAAGCTTGAGCCAGAGGATTTGAGCATCTTCTCCCATCTGACAAGGTAGCACTCACAACCCAGCAGATTTGTTACTCCAAGGGTGAATGTACATGTGGTTTTCTATTCCTGTATGTTTGCAGTCTGGAGCCAGGACATATACTCTGTTTTGGTAGCATGCAATAAGATGAAATTGTTCAGTTACAAATAAAAATAAAATTAGAGTCTTATTCAGTCTCAAAAACTTGAGATCTTCAGAGGCACCAGGATTTTACTCCTAATTTTATCCTAACTATACTTCTATTTTTTTAGACATAATTTTAATTTCAACTCTAATAATTTTGATCTCAAAGGAAAACTTTACTATCTATCTTTTTTTTCTTTGCTACCTAATTTCCCTTTGAAAATTGAGAGTTAATCAAGACTTTGGAGAAAAAACACTGGGGGATGGAAGGGGTTCTGCTGTGTGCTATCTGTTTTTTAAGTTTTTAAACACATAAGGGTGCTAACCAAATCCTTTTGTGGTGCCACAACACAGATAATTAGAAAATAACAATCTTTGGAACGCTCCCTCCTTTCCCCCCCCCATCCAGTTGCATGACCAAAGCAGAGAGTTCTTGTCCAGCCAAATTCCCAATTACTTTAATGAGCAGCATAAACAGCCTTTGGACTGCTTTTTCATATGGCACTCATGAAGTAATTATTCAGTTCCTCGCCTCTACAGGATTGGGTTAGACATATTATAGCCACTAGACTTCAAAGTAAAATGGTGATCTTTGTAGGAAAAACAAAAAGCTGCAGGTGCTGTAAAAGACCAATGGCCAAAAGAAAAATTAAGTGATCTGACTTGTAGAGAAATGCTCAAGTGAATCCGATCACAATGTAGTGTTAACTGTGGTGACACACTGTGGTGATCATTTTCAATTGCCATCAATTTGCAGATGTAGAGATACAACTTAACGATCTTACAAATTTCCAAGCTTATGTATAGAATGCAGAGGGGTGGGCCCAAGTCCCAGCCTTTGAGGAAATTAAGTCAAAATTTTAAAGTCCTTTGAAGCACAAAACCTGATTACAATTCAGCTTTGGAAAATAACCTTCAGGCATTCATTGACACTACTGAAAACACTAGATCTACCTACCGCTTCTCAGTGCTTGAATTTAGTTCTTAAAGCTGGATGTCCCTATTTATTAAATGGAAGAAATCCAAACACTGGAGAAAATATAAGGGAGTTAATCATACGCTGCAAGCTCCTCTTCTGTGTGGCAGCCCTTTCAAATTGAAGGCCTTACTGACTTGTTTCTCTGTTAGTCTAAGCCATTATTTTTCTTCTTGCTTATTCATGTTGACAAGTGGAGCTGACCACCTTCAAAATTCTGAGCTTAATTGTGACAAAATAAGTTTATAGGGTTTTGTCTTGCACATAATTTTATATTTGATTCACAGAGCATGGAGTGACAGTGAATATGTCAGATGGTGTTATATATTTTTTATAGACAACTGAATGGGGTTTGGCACAGCTAACACAGTTTCAGACACTGCAAAATAAGTTGTTTTTTTATTCTTCCTAATATGCATTCAAATGTTCTCCAAATGTTTTTATCATTTTTAACACCTCAAGGTTTTCTACTTCTATCAAAACCTGGTTTCTTCTACTTACACATAAAAATACTGTATAATTAAATGGCTTTCCTAAAAATCAGAAAATCTACACATTTAGCATATACCTTTCAAGGATTAAGGTTAATTAAGTATCCTCTATAAAGATTGCTATGGAATTCAAACAATACTTAACTGTACAAAGATTGCTTGCAAAATCTGCATCCTTCACAACTTCAAGGGGAAAAAACCCTCAATTTTCTACTTTTTTTTTCTATAAAACTGAAATAATTATCCCATGAAGAGACATGTTAATTTCTTTTTTTTCTGAGAACCTCTGCATTTTAAATGTTCACAGTAAACATGGTACTGGGTATGTGCATCAGTGCTAACTGATGAGACCTGTACATCAGATAGATCACTCCCATCAGAAATACTAAGATACTGAAAATATCCTGAAAGCATATTATTATTGGTTTAGAACATGATAGTTAAAAGTGAGAAACAGAATTGCATGAGCAAATGAGAATAATTCCCCATGTTTCAAACATGCATGGATACATTCAGGGAGAACTTGCTAAGAAAGGTTTCTAACAAAACTGTACCTTCAACATAGTGCAATGTTTTGACAAGGAAAACCCAGTGGTGAGGAGAAACAATAAACAGAAAATAACAGTGAGAAATGTCCTTTGCACTGTGTTTGCGGAATACCTTAGAGAAATGTGGTCCTTGTCCACAGGCCAGTCTTCTAGGTCCTACAATAATACCGATAACAAAAACATAACGAAACCATTTTACCTAAAACCAGAGGGAAATATTTTTTTTAATTACTGAATTACTTTTTAAGCAATCTTGTAGTAGACAACAGTGCATCCTGAAATGAAGTGCTGTTGCAGGTTCCCCAAACCTCAATATAGTTTTGTGGGAGGAGGTTTCCTGCAGTGCCATCCGTCGCTCATCACTTGTCTATCTCCCCTAAAGATAACACAAGCTCACACAGCTCAAAGCAAAATCCAAAAGTCTTTTGCCAGCAGCAGGTACAAGCGGGGTCTTCAGTGGACAAGCAGCAAATTTACCTTCTTTTCTCCCTCCAGCCAACCAAAGCCATACTCCCTCCTCTATTTTTTGTTTATTCTGTCCAATTACTAAATCTTAAACTGCAGCGCCTTTCCACTGAAGTAGCAGTTCTAATACTGAAATTATTCTATATAAACTCTATTTTAAACCGCAGGGATAATGAATGGTGATTTCTTCTGCTGTCAAAATACGATTTACCTACTGACCACAGGTGTTCCAGCCATGTATTGCTTCAAAAGCAATATCTTTATGCAGTGCTTATAAAGGAAAGAGAAAAGAGAGGAAGAACAGATTACTTTCCACAAAAATACTAGAAAAAGAAAAGTTGTAGTCCTCTGAAGATGTCATGAATGCAAGAGAAGTTTGAAGGAGCCAGCATTTCTGCCCTGAAATGCAGGTACTGACGGGCTGGGGGGAATATACTGATATTAGGGAGAAAACAAGCATATAAAGCCAAGAAGAACGTATCACTGATCGGATCAGAAAGGAGGATAGTTTAAGAGGCTGAAAGATGGAAACAAGACTCACCACAAGCATACCAGCTTCAAATTGGCCAGAAACAAGGTAACGGAATGACTTAAAATAAATGACCTTCTAAATGAACTTCCCCTTCTTCCAAAGAATTTCACCAAACAATTTACCATTATCACAGAATTTTAGCGTCTTTATGTCCAAATTCAGCATTTTACTCCATTATTCTTTCCTGTCTCCACTATAATCTGACATACAAACCCTCCAGATTACGTTGTCTGGAAAACACATACTTACAGCATCATACAGGCCATAAAACTGAATCCTTGCAATGTTTGGAGCAAGTGTTGGCGTGGGAATGAGGGACCAACCTCAATCCCAAATTCAAGTCCCTGAACTGCACTACCAGTAAACCACTGGGTCAGCTCTAATAGCCTCTTAGCCTCCATTACCTAATTAGCCTTTTCTTCAGTTTCCTCTTCTCCCTTTCCCATCTGTTCATCTATTCCCACCACTCCCTGTTCTTCTGCAAGAATAATTTTTAAAATCTATGTTAACTTCATTTAGGTTAGTCTCAGGTGACTTCTCCTCCATGCAAGAATAATTTCTAAGTCTCATAAGAGCCTCAACTTGAGGAAGCATTTCAGTAACATCTGAATTCTGAAACCCACGTTAAAAATGTTGATGATTTCACAGTCTAAATACAAAGTTGAGATTGTTAATGTATGTCATTTTGATGTCAATTTTAGCTAATTACCAAAGGAGGAAGAATGGATATGAAATAGGTTTTTACCAGTTGTAGCTTGGTTGAGGTTGGTTACTGAACTGTCCTTAGCAAAGTCTGAAACCCTCTGGAAGCCTTAGCCTTCCTGATGCATATTACTGCCGATAAAGATCAGAGCACCTCTGATAGTAGATGATGTATGAGCAGGATAAAGACAAAAGAAAACAGGAAATTGTCATCATGGATCAGACTTTGTTAGCTGAGCAAACTTACCCATAATATTATGCTTTATCCTATCGTCTGTCTCCACACAATGAAGACTGAGTTCAGTAATTCATTTAAAATGTCCCATTTCTTACACCTTCTAGCACCTCGTTCATTTTTTCTACCATAACAGCATCTCGAATGGCTTCTGTTATGGAACTGCCAACAGCAACATTCAGGTTTTTTCCTTACAGTTAGAGGATAAGTTTTTTGTGTGGTTTCCTCCACATACAAACTTCTCATTTATCATGCCTGAACCTTCTTTATCCATTTGAGTAACTTGTTTAGACCACTTAAAAGTTTCTAACAGTGTGCTACAGGCTTAAATTACTGAAGTAATTACATCATTTGTAAGTGTTACCACCTAACCCTTCACCTCTCTCCCTAGATCATTAATAAACGTATTTAGCATATGACCTGATAGGTAACTTTAAGAAATGCAGCTGCTAGCCTTTTACTGTGATGAAAACTGACCACTTAGCCCTCTGCCTTTTTGTTTCCTTGTCAGTTTTTGATCTATGATGATACTTGCCCTGTCACCATATGTGACTACTTAGCCTTTGTAGCACTGTCTTGTGACAGACTTTGTCACAAGCTTTTAAAAAGTCAAAATACATTATGTCAGGAAGCTTGCCTCATAAGCCTGGTAGATGAAACCTAAAGGTGAGAAAACATTCCCAGGAATTCCTGAGGGGAAAGTGCACCTTGGTATTTGGTGGAATCAAAGGGAGATAAACAGAAATGACTGGTAAGCAAGCCAGAAATACCTTCTTTTGGTATATATTGCAATTATATATCTGAAGGGCATTTCTGTTACAAAGGGAGTTACTTCATCGCATGGAGAAAAGGCAGGAAGTGTAGGTCAGCTAGCTCTGAGTCAATCCAGCAGATTTAGTACCAAAATACAAAGGTTACACCTTACAGAAAAAGAAAAAAAAAAAAGACACGAGTTAAAGTCTTTTGCAAGATGTGTGAGTACGAGAAGCTGCTTAAGCCTCTCTGATGAACTGAGAGCCTGTGTCTGGTCCTCAGCACTGTGCTTACTCTTCCAAGGGCTGAAACAACAAAATCCGTCAGCAGAGGGGTGGGAGCTAATGGGAATGGTGGGTGAGAGCACCACAGACCACAGAGTATCTATAATCATGGCTAGAAGAAGCATCACATGTGGCTATCATGGACACATGTGGCTGGAGGAGTGAAGAGCAGCTAACAAAAATACAACACATGTATTAGCATGGGGTTAGCACAGCTTCAGTTTGGCTTCACTACCTGGCAATACCTGTCAATCTCAAACTGTGAATGAAGGGAGGTTAAAACAAACCACTGGCCTTGCAAGATGAAAATACTACTGTAACAAATATACCTCAGGAACTGGTTAGTGCTACTCTGAGCACCTAGCTTGTCACACTTGTCTTTAGTCCTTCTTCTGAAAACATTGTTTATTTTACCATCTAATTCCCTTTTGTGAGTGGGGATATCTCTAAGCACAAGTGCACTCATGACTGGTTTCTGGGAAAGGGATGATGTCAGCATGTTTGTAGTGACCTCCTTAAACCTGACCCTTGCTTCTATTAATCAAGTCCAGGGAAAAAGGGCTATTTTATCCTTTTTATTCTGCTTTCCTTCCTATGTGGCTGTGACTGAGCACTATCAGAGGTAGGGTGCGGGGCTTGAGGGACTTTAAGTCTGATCCAGGGTGGCCATTCCTATTTCTTTTTGTGGGCACATTCATGAAGTCATGAGAAATGTAGTAAGACACAATTTTTCCTTGCTGAAGCTGTTCTCATTAAAGTCTCTCACATCACGATCTTCCAGGTGTTTTATTATTCCCTTTTAAATTCCTGTTCCGACCATTTGCAATGTGCAGATGTAATGCTTACCGGTCTAAATATAGGATAAACCCCAGATACTTGCCAACCCTCTGGAATAGAGCTTGGTTTTAATGAGAGTGCATATCTTTGTTAGCAGTTCAGCTAATTCATTCTGAAGCTTCTTCCAAATTCTCTTATACATAAATCATGTGGGGCTGATGATTTACTGCTTTTTAATTAATCAATTTGCTCCATCTTCTCAATCTCTGATAGTGCCTCATCTTTATCCCCAGAAAAGAGCAAGTCTAAGATAGGTACCTCCAAACTTTGTTTGCTATAAAGACTGATTTATGATGGAGAATCACCTGATTTCTTTGCATGAGAGCACATAATTTTAAAACATGTACAAGATATTACAATGTGAGAGTAAACAATTTAAATTCAGCATTGCAAACTTTTTTTTTTCCCCAGGCTACACATCTTGCTCATACACAAGTTTTATTCTCTGTTCCTTCATATTGCTTCCTTCCATCTTCCTCTGTTACAAATCTACTTTATAACATCTCTTTCTCCTTCAGTGTCACAGATTAACTCTCCCCAAGCATACTCCCATTCCTTCTGCTACAGGGACATTCTGCATGTTTCCCATTTCTTCTTCATATCGCCATGTGGCCTGTTGTTAGCAATGGCAATACTGCTTTTCCAGGGCTAAACTTGCATTGCACTGTGCAGACCTGCCTTTTGCATCCTCCATTTACTCCTTTCAGAAACAGCATTCAGAGCTATCATATTAAACATGGGGGGGGAGGATGGAAGGGTGGGAGGGACGGGTGGTGAAGAGAAACCTGGAAGGAAGTCTCAGTTTTCTTAGCTAAAAGGGGAGCAATAAGTATGGCAAGCCCCTTTCCTGAAAGTGACCAGGACTTCACTACTCTGGCTCACAGACCAAGAGCAGCCCAGATCTGACACATGTCGATCTTGCTCTTACTCCACTGAGCATAGCTCCAAGAAAAAAACAAGTAGCTGGCCACCTAGGCATTAAAGTCTTATTTTAATGGGGGGGAAGGGGAACCTGAGATTTTCTTGTTACTTAAATTCTTTGCTATCATATTCACAGTGGCCTTTTTGCCAGCTATTACTGGTTCAGAAATAACCTACACAGGCTTTCTTCCCCAGGTAATAGAGATGCAAAGGTGCTGGCCTCAGTCTACAGGCGAAATTTCCCTCCTCCTGCTTTTTTCAAACATTCCTAGTTGCTGACCCACAGAGTAGTATTGATCTAAGAAGAGACTAAGTATCCTGCCCCCTTAGTCACTTCTTATTTACAGTAGACATGGAAACAGGCAAGCAGAGGTAAAAAGCTCAGAGCAGAGGGACCACGCAGCCAGAAGCAATTGTACACACATGGGATTTCTCATCCTAACATAAAGTTAAAAAAAATGAGATGCTGCAATTGTTGGTGCTGTTGAAGACAGTAGAAAATGAAAAATGGTATGTGTTGCACTAATCTTGTTTTTCCAAACTGCATGCGTGATATCAACCAGGCCACTCCAATTTTTCACAGTAATAGTTCCAGCACCATTTTTCTTGATAGCCCCTTAAAAAAATATTCATTTTAAGAAAAGCCTGTGTTTTGGTTTGGTTTTTTTTTTTTCTCTCTACCTGAACAGTCAGTGTCAAAAACAGAGCAACTGCAATCCTTATGCATATTTAAAAATACTGTCCCATTTTCACCGTGCTGAGTTTGTTTAGACTACAAGAGCATTACCTCCTTTACCCTCTTTGGCAGTATGACTAGACATGATGGTGAGGCAAAAGGAACCATAGGACACATTTTGCTAAATTACACAAGGTTTTATTTATCCTTGACAGACTCTTCACATTCTCTTGCAGCTAAAGGTAATGGCAAAGTTCTAGACACTTTTCTTCCTCTTTAGACTGTCACAAAACACAGCGAGAGAATGTACACATTGCTCACAGGTCAGCAAGGAGGCTGATACACTGTGAGAGTATGGTAGAAACTGCAAACACAACGTGACTCACAATATACAAGCCAGGGAGCACTAATGCAGTGCACAATTATATGTCTTGCCAAAAAAAGTATTTTTTCTGTGCTCTCAGGAAACGTAAGCAGTTTAAAAAACAGGAGACCTTCCTTGCTCTTCGCATCTCAAAGATTCTCTGAGCCAAATCTACAGCAAACTCTGGGAAGAGGTATGGAGATTTAAAGCTGGTAGTTTGAGCTATAGCAGGATCTATATGCATCTGCAAAAACTATGCCTTCAATGATTTCTAGGCACACACTGTAAGGCTCCAGAGAAGTTACTCTTAAAATCACTGTTCAAATATTTGCATTTCCAGAGCCTAATCAATGAGATTATCTAAGCAGATGTGTCACTAGTTGCTAGCCCAGGCACATAACCACATATTCCTAATAGTGTGAAGTGTGATGCCATAAGATTACAGATTAGGAAAAAGTGGGCAGATAAAACCCTAGAAGAGAGTCTTAGGTCACAGTCTCTATTGATAAAATTAAGAAAAGGAAATACAGAAAAGATCCCAAGATGTTATTTCGTGTTTCTTAACATTGCCTGCACTGATAAGCACTAACAATTCTAAAATGTAATGTGAATATTGAGTCATACATAGAAGGCTTAGTGAAAACTGTATGTAAAACAAAATACTATCAGCTCTGTCAGCTTTGTCTTTCTGGTTTGCAAACAAAATATTAGTAGGCAGCAGTAATGTTCCTCAGTTTGTTTCAGGCTTTTACATTGCTGTTACCATTGGCATGTGGGACTACTCTGCGTACAAAACATTAACCTATAGGGAAGCCAGTAGGACTGCCATGCCCTTCTACTTTAATTTGAAGAAAGGTTTCCAGAGGATTATTTTTCATGTGTCCCTGGAACTCATGTGTTTTGCATGTCAGAAGGTTTGGCCCAAATATTAACTTCCATTTTTGACAAGTAAAGCTTTGTAGGACTGGCACTGTAAAAAATAAAGTCTATATTGCAATAAGTTTTAATCATTGAAACAAAGCATGTAAAAGTCTTCCAAATATTGAAACAAAGCATGTAAAATAAGTGTCAAGAAACAGTAATATTTGTGCTTAGATAAATAAAAAGGCAGGTGCAAATAAGATAAAGCAGCATACATATGGGATACAAACAGTTTTATAAGTTAATTGTCTTCAAAATGCTCCATGTTCTCTGTATTTCCAGAAGAATCACAGGACGTTTGTCAATGTGTTTTTAGGAAACGTTTGCAAGAGCACTTGACGTATATCAAGTTAAACACACAAATGGTGAAAATATAGGTTGTAATAACCTTAAATATTTAAAGGCTTCCAAGCAGGAGTCACAATTTCATATCTGTTGTTTTTTTCAGGCTATACCATGTATCAAACGTAGTCCCTCTGGTCTTAAAATGGCACAGAATGTACTGAGGTGTTTTATATATACAAAGAGATGTGTGTGTTAGCTATTATGTTAGCATTCTAGGAAATTTAGTCATGTAATACTGAAATATAGCCATGTAATACTGCAAATAAAAGGTATGGTATTTTCAATGTGATAATAGGGAAAATTTGATGCACATACACATGCACTTAATTAGAAAAATTACATCAAGCTATTACTTAGCATAGTGTTAAAGAATGGTTTGAAATATTTGGAGAAGACATTGCATCAACCTCATTTTGCCTACAGTTGTACATTAGCTTAGCTTTAAGCAGATGCACAGACCTGCTGAATGTGAACCACAGTTTTAAATAGGATTCATAAATTAGGGTTAAGCATTAACACACAGGAAGGCATTCCTATTCCACTGATTACTATAAAAATTCAAGCATGGGAAAAAAGAAATTCTGGAAGGTCTCTTAAAAGTTAACAGCTAATTTTAAAAAAGGAAGCCCTCTTACTAAATTAAAGTATACCAAAGCAGAACAACAAATATTGTTTCTATGCATTTTCATGCAGTATTTGTATATAAACCCCTATGTATATCAGGAGGGTTGGAACTAGATGACCTTAGGGTCCTTTCCAACCCTAACCATTCTATGATACATATGTAATACTTTAAGTCCCACAGTCACTAAAACTGAAAATATAAAAAGAACAAAAGCTCTTTGAAGGTATTATCTGGACTAAAACTGGGTAAAAATATGATAAATATTATGTCTTATAGCATTTTCAACTGGATGTGATCATGGTCATATCCCTTTCTGAATCTCTGTCTCAGAAGCATTAAACTTGATGTTCATTAACCATGAGGGCCTGGCTAGTTAAACCATTTACAGCAGATATAATACATGTTCCACATACAGTAATCCTAATGCAGATAATGTGAACCTGCAATATTCCTGCTGTCCAGATCATTGCAGTCTCCCATCAAGAGATGAGTGTGCCTGGTTTGTGTTCGTCCCATGCTGACTGTAGAATGTGGACACATGTTCTCCAGGGAACAGGGTAAAAAGGCCAAGACATTCTCATAACTCAAGCAAACCAAATCTGAACCCAAGTTTAAATGACAAATCAGCTTGTACTGCTGCTGCTTTTAAACAATTGCTAGCATTAACTTATTAGAATACAGTATGTATTTAAAAGACAAGACACAGCTATCTCACAGCCAGCCAGTACAAAAACTGCTTATCACTGTTATTATTTTAAAATTACTATGATTAAATTGAAAACAGACAATATAAATGGATGCATAAAAACGCTAAAAAAGTATTGTTTTAAACTGAAATTACAAATATTGAAAGGGAAATTAAGTGACCTCAGGAATACACAGGAATAGCACAAGACAGCAATAACCCAGTGCTTTTGTTTCATATCTGCTCGGTGCCTGCCAGCTGGAGGCTCTGATTTCTCAGATAAGCGTACTGTAACTCACCATTTACCCCACAAGAAAAAAAAAAGCCCTGATCAGCTGAGGGCTGTTCGTTATCGCCACACAGTGTCCCAGGTTTTGCACAGTCAGGGTAAGCTCTTCAAAACTGTAGAGGAGAAATTCCGCAAAGCCAAAAATGAAGACCTAAGGAAAAGCTTATAAATGCAACATTTCATACCTCCTGAATGAATACACAACAAGATCTCTTCTCCCTGACAGCTGCCTCAGAGAGAGCTAATGGAACTGGCAAATTCAAGAGAGATAAGAAAGGCAGAGTAGCGTCGCCTATTAGAACAACAGATTGAGCTGAGAAAGGCAAACAAGTCCAGTCAAAAGGGCTCACAGGTCTCAAAATGTTCTCCTTTTCCTAACTCAACCAGTTTATTTTATAAAATATATTACCTTTAACTCATATCCACTTCACGACTGAGTGTACTTGTTACAGGTTAGCTATGCCTTTGATTCCTTTTCAGTTTCTCCCAAGCAAACACTTCTAAATGACTCATCTTACATCTCCACTTTTCCCAAAGTCGTGTCTCATGATTTCCTCCCACTTCCTTCCACCACCGTAACACATTTCATCAGCAAAAGAAGCAAAAACCTATCACAGACTTCCTTTTAGAAGCTATAGCCATAAAAGAAGTGCTTTTATTTAGAACAGAATCCTATCATCAGAAGTGTTATCTATTTACTCAAACCTCACAATCAGAGTAAAGATCTTACACGTAGCTTAAAACTTTGCATATCCCCTAAATTGTTAGGCCATGTTCTTTGGTCATTGTTCACTTCGGGACTATTGCTGGCTTGGATCTGAAGATTTTGCCTTCACTTTTACCATCACGAGCTGCAAAAGCTATCACTTTTCCCATCACACCCTGCAAAATCATCCATGCAGCTTTTCTCCTTGAAGGCAGAATGCTACTTGCTAGCCAGCTGACCAGGGAAGCATTAACAGAAAGCATACAACTGACACTTGCACTGACAGAGACTGGTGATTGGCGTAGCTCAACTTCAACACTTGCAGGCATTACACCAAGTAATACACTAAGCCAACCTAAACAAACTATAGTTTATATAATAGTAGTAAAATTAAAGACCTCTTTGCTGTTTTCCACTGTATCTTGCAGCCTTGTAGCCTGCAAATACTCATGTATTAGCATTTAAACATTTTTATTCCATCTCAGAGAATGATGCTCTCTATCAATACCTTGCTATATCTCACAAGTTTTTTAAGGCCAGTTTCAAGCATGTGAAGAATAATGAAAAGTTCAGAAATTTATTTTGATTTCCTGCAATATGCTACCCAACAGTTTTCTGTTGTGTTATATGACCTTTCTGCCTAGCTAGTGTTTTGCTATTGATTTTAATTACTCAGTTTAATTTACTGCATGCCAACACAAAGCTGTTTACTCCTACTTGCCAAAATGTTGTCGTAGTCTCCCAGAGGAGGACAAAATGAGAAAACTGTATACAGTTTACAGTTACATGCTATTCATTATAAAGAATTTAATAGATTCACTTCATATAAATGTCACTGCTCTCACATGTAGCCACTAAACATACTAAAACAACATACAGAAAGGAAAATGCTATGCCAGTCAAAGAAGAAGTAGAATATAAAAGCCTTAATTTATGAAAGGTTTTGACTTGAAGCAATTTAGATTTTCTACTTTGCTATTCTTCACTGGACAGATGAGGGAGTTCGGATCCTATGTTCCCCTTCGGCATGAAAAAAGAATCATAGGCAGAAACAAATGAGTCCTAGAACCTCACAATGATTACACACAAGTAAATTCTACCTTACCCCCACAATCCAATTGCATGATGAGAAATAGGGAATGCTAATTTCTGCTTACTCTTCTCTGGGTTCCTGTTCTTGTTTCACGTCTCAGAAAGGAACAAAACAAAACTCTTGCGAGAGGATCCTACAGATGTTTGCAGAATGTTCTTTTAAGGGAAATATGTTGGCATAACAGAGGTTTGCAACACTAGAAGATGAAGGAAGCTCACTTCTGGGGTAACAGTCTAGCCCTTTTATCCAGGCAGCATGCTTATCAGTCCAGTTACTCTGTAGGTAGACAGCCAGATAGAGATAGCAGGGCAAGAGATAATCCTGACAAGTCTCTGTTTCTTAACTACAGTTTGGAAAACCTGTATATAGGTGAATAAAGCCTTTTTTTCTCAGCATAGCAAACTTTAAAAAGGCAATTGAAAAATCCTCATACCAGCTCAACATCTCTCCTAGATACGCAAATTTACAAAGAAAGGGGTAATTTAGTTCCCATATCCTTATTTTGAAACCTACTTCCCATTCTCTTCCTTTCTCTATCCCTGTCCAAGGAATCCTATCGTACTGGGAACCCATAGACTAAAGAAATTGCCTGAACTTGCTGCTCCGAGGAATGAGAATGTTTTTTGGTGCATTTTATCATCATCAATTAAAAGTGTGCATTATACTGATTGATTTTCATGGGTTTTAAAAACCAAGTTATCTACCAGCTCTTTGATTTCAATTATATTTTAAAAATAGGACCATCTGATGATAGTACTGTATTATAAAAGCTTCACTAACTTCACTCCATTGTAGAGTGCTCTTGAAGAATGGTAAGATTTTTGGACAAAGTTGAATATTAAGATGACACATGCTAAGAAAATGAAATTCTCTGAGTATCTTGTTTACAGTGTGAAATGAATCTCCTGCAGGACCTTTGAAAACTCTTTTGAATTAGGGGAAAAAAAAAAAAGATTAAAAAATACTAAAACCATTACTTTTTCATATCACTTTCTATTTGTTTATTGTGGGTTTGTTTACCATAATATCCTTCCAAAATTAGAGATTTTAACCCGAGCCTCTCACCACTACAAAATATTTGTATAAGTACAAAGTCAAACTCTCAAAACAACACTTGTTCAAAACCAGAATGATTCATGATGAAATTATGCATAGCTTAAAAATTTCTTATGACCTTGATGTAAACCATAAACTGAGCAAGTCTTCCCTAAAATCTAGGCCTATGTTTGTTCAGTGCAGGGACAGATCTTCTTGAAGGCTTCCATAAATCTACCCAGAGATGTATCAAAGTAGGAAAGCTTATAATTACTTTTTTATCTTCCACTGTACTTTGTATATATGAAAGATCAAAGTGGGTTTGTATGGGAGACTCTTCCTTAGAACACTGTCTGGTAGTCTAGAGCTAAATCTATAGAAAAACCTCAAATAAAAATAAAGTGTATCTGCTCCGTGCCCAATACATACAAGGAGTTAGGCACCTCTGAATGTGAGGCAGCAGTAAATGCCAAGGACAGGCAATTTCATCTGTTTTGTTCCTCTAAGATCACAAACTTCAAGCAGAGACTATCCCTTTCTTCCAACATGCAAACACTGGACACAGTAGCAATGCCACCTGTTACACATTCCATTACTAGTTATGTTATTAGTTACAACACTCACCCAGTTTGAAGGAGACTTGTGATTCTCTGCCTAAGAGGTCTACCTTCATGGGAGGGCCTAACCAGCTTGCTGTTGGCTCAGCTTGGACAGGAAAAGCTTCTGCTCCTATACACGTTTCCATTTTATAGGAAGTGATTAGGAGATTTGTTGGTAAAAGACTCGGCAGTCTGATCAATGGAGATCAACTGCACAGAGAGATATTGGTATGGTTCTATCTCCAACTACCTTATAAATACTAATTTTCTGCAAAACCTAGAAAGTTCTCTGTGCTCTGACCACACCCATCGGGTCAGCCACAACAGGCTGAAGAATGCCCAAATTACAGGCCTGTTCAGGGCCCATCGCATAGGACTTGGCTACTAACATTATTATGACTGAAGCATGTACGGACACATCCAGTCATAGACCTTTAAGCATCCAGGAAATTCAGAAGTAAAAACGTAGGATCTTACAGATGACAAATATTTGCAAACTTGCAAAGCTAGACAGCAGCTCTGAAGAGACTTTGACAACTTCACTTCTATGCTTGGGTTTCAAGAACTAGAATCAGGCAGGATTCTCACCCAAGTTCTTGTGAAGATTCATCTTCTAGACCAGACAACCAGCAAAATGTTAACATACCAAATGGTAATAGTACCAAAACACAGCAGACTTCGAGAAAGCTCATTAACAGTCCCACATAGTTTGAATAAATATGAGGCAAAACCAAATCAAAAATAATCCAATATTCAAACCCTTATTCCCAAGTTCTCCAGGTGGCACTGTGTACAAAATTATACATCTAAACTTAACATCTAGTCTTCCAATACCCGGCATTAGCCAAAATGCCAAACCTGAAAACATTTACCAGCAGGTGTAATACTTGCTATCATTAGCAGCACTGATCATGGCTACAAGAATTATGCCCAGAATTAAGAGTTTATAGTTGCCAGCACCAAAAAAAAAAAAAAAAAAAAAAAAAAAACCAAAAAAAAAAACAATCTTACCATGCTTTTTCTAAATATATCAGTAATAAAATACTAAACTATACGTGAAAATTTATGTAGATTCCGAAAACATAGCTTCTGTCTTTTTTACATGTGTGCTCTATATAGATCCAATGAGGAAATGGAAGTCTGTTCTCCCAAATATGTAAGAAATAAAGTAGATGCATTGCATAATATATTGTTCCATCCTGCAGATTTTTTTTTTCACCAATGGTGTTTTTTAAGTAATATGCACTCATGAAGCCTACTTTTCTACATACTTTCTAGGGTTTACAGTCCTTTGCTAGTTTGGTGCTTCTAGTTACAACTATGATCATCATCTGTTCTTTTTTGCTCAGCAATATCCCAAAATAATATTTTTTTATTAGGAAAACATAGTCAGTAATAAAATAAAGTATTTTTTTCAGGCTCAAACGTATATTATTTTACTATCTTTTCCAAGAATCTGTAGGTCTGGTTAAATAAAAACATGACACTTTTCTACTGCTCCAAAACTGAGAAGTGTCCTTGCTTTTTTTGGCAACTGTAATAGATAATCACGGAATGATCTTTCAGTTAAAATAGCTCATTAGCCTACACCCCATTCCATGCAGATGGCATCCATACCAAAAAGAAAACATCTTCACACCAGGCTCTATACCCAACAAGGCAAGCAAAGTACAGGTTGTTTCTTAATAGCCCACAAGTATTTGCAGGGTGACTCTTGCAAATCAGTGACCACATTCCTGAACATGCCTTTCATGCAGCTCGTCTTACTGAAAAGACAAGGCATGCCCACAACTGCAACGTTAAAATGTACTTCAGAAGACCAGTTTTCAGTTTTGAGCCCTACTTATGTGCTGCTTTATGATATTTGAAAGTAACTTCATCCTTCCATGTCTTCATTTCCTCCTTTTAAATGATAGCGCTTTCATCTTTTAAGCTAACTTAAACCAGATAGATCATCTCACCTGTTGCATTTAAAATCACAAGTTTGTCAAGGAACTATTTTTGTAATAATAATTTAAAAATATTGATTCTAAAAGGAACAGGCACTTTTTTTTTGTTTTTAAAAAGATAGCTTTTTTTTACAGGTTCTGTAATTACTGAAGACTCTGTGAGAATCTTTAGAACATATTGTTTTTGACCCCAGAAGACCAGTGGAAGTTCTCTTATACCTGTCTGACATTTCTATATGGATCACAACAATGAAGTTCCTAATGGGGCATAGACTAAAAATGAAATTCTAGTATGCTATGCCTTTTTTAAAAACAAAACCAAACAAAAATTGGGGTTTTTTTTTCCTTGAAAAAAACATTACAACTTTCCCCATTCTTCTGATAAATCAACCTTTACCCATAACCAGCTTGGTGACCTTTACAACTTCTGAGCCCAGAATTTCCATTTCAATGGGCCATGTTTTTTCTCACAATAACCCCAATTCTCTTTCCTTGTTAATAAGTTGCCTCTGGTGCTGTATTAGCTAATCCTTTCAAGAAGCCAGCTAGCAGGGCCAGGAATTGGAAGTTCAAAGTTCACCCCCAAACTGACATCTCCCCAGTGGCAACATGAGATGAGCAATGACATACAGAATGTCTTTTATTATTATTTAATAGATTTAGCATTCTCTGCTGCTGATAAAATTACTCAATATGACACTGCAGCATGTAAACACTTCCTATTTTTATACAGTACCTAATAGTTATTCTGTTAAAGAAACTTAACTTTGAAGATTCATACTCCTGGTTGCATTGCATTTGAAAATATATTGGAATATTTATTCCACTTCCTTACTCATAATGATATGCTAGATCCTTAAAAATGGTATCACTTTTCTTATATGAAAGCGGGCTGTCTGCCAAGTTCTGGAATTTAGCTCTCTAGCTAGACCTAGTCTTCTTCGCTATTTAGAAGATATGGATCTGTTATTTTAACTGGAATACATTTCACTATATACAGATTCTTAAGAGCATATGAGAAGTGCAATTGCATAAAACATACTGCTTAACTTGATTTAAACTGTTATGCACTATCTAGGACAATACAGATTTGCTTTTACAAACCTTCAACATCAAAACAAGCCAAAGGTATATAAAAATTACTGTCTCCATTAAGGATTGTCAGGCTTTCTCCCAAGAAATCAAAGACTCCTTAAAAAACAGATATCTTCTGTAAAATGCTCAGTCCCTCAGAGAACTACAGAGCAGAATACTTCCTGGACATACAAAAAAGCTTATGTTCAGAGGTTCTTTTTATGACTTATCTCTCTGGAGACGCTATAAGACAATGTCTATTCCCACTACAAAACCTTTTATATGTTCTGCTCAGTCTGGTTATGGAATGAAAAAAGGCCATTTTATCTCTAACAATCTGATTCAGAATGAGGTATATATCTAAAAGTAAGATGCAAACTGGGCATACATGCATGCATATGGTAATCTACTGCATGCTGTCCTACCACCTAAGAATCCCCCCTAGAAAGTAACTACCCTGTTTTCTGCTGTTGTTGTCTTGTCTCCAAAATAAAACTAATTTTCTTACCAATACATATATACACATCACTGTTAGAAGCTGTTTTGCAAAGATGGTCTTGTGAGACTATACTTCGACATTTGTATTACAAAGTCCAGTTCAGTTTAAAAAAACAAATAAATAATAGGGGGTTATCTTTAAAAAGATACGCATGTGTAAGAATTTTTTAACATTTTTTTTACAGAGTTATTTTTCATTGACATTCATAATCTCACCTTTCCGAACGCTACAGCTACCTTGCTGCTACCAAATAACCTTGTATTATACTATTTCTGTAAAGAAATAAAAAGGAAAAGGTATGTTATAATAAATTGCGGAGGTGAAGGAACACTTAATGTTACTATTTCCATTGCAATATCATAGCCTTGCTAATGGCAGCTTGCTGTGCAGTTAAAAAAAAAAGGGGGGGGGGGGAGAGAAAGAAAAAAAGGAAAAGAAAAGAAACCTGGTTAATTAGAGTACAGTTGCTGCTTTATTGCAGCATTACTGCTAAGTGCACTGAGATGCCTTCCCATAGGCAGGTGCCGGTGGCTGTACAGCTCATTTAGCCTGGGTGAGTAATGTCAGTTCAGGAGGAGAGAAAAGCTTGTGTCTTCAAACTTTCAATCTGCCTCCATTATCTGTGATCAAGGTGGAACCACAGGGGAGTGGAATTACTGGCAGGTCTAGGACAAGTGAAGAGACAGTGAATCTATAAGACATATTAATCATCTTTCCCTTCTCTTCACTGGCGCCAGCCAGTGCCTCCGACTCCCCGGCGCCAGGCAAATGGATTCTCTGTCCCCACAGGTACAAGCGAATGCCTTTCAGGGGCAAGACATCAGAATAATAATTACTGACACTGCTGAGATCAGCCCTAACCAGTCCAAAAGGGAAGAGAAAGTATTATGGGAGAAATATATTTCCCAAACTTTCATATCAGTATTTATGGCATTAAGATATTTTTCAATAACATTAAGGACTTTCAAATTATATCATTCCATACCTATGTTTCTCAATACTGCAATAGCATCATCAACATAGCATGAATATTTAAAATCTTTACAATTCCTTTTTAAAACATCATTTGGATCTGCTACCAAAGTGTGAATATAGAAAAGTACATATTGCATCATTTATATTACAACAAGTGTTAAAATTCAGTTGATATTAGAAAGAACATGACCCATACACATCTAGCTTTGCTAAATTCTGAAACAGAACACGGCACAGTTTTGGTATAGTCATTCCTAATTACAAATATGAAATAAGGATTAGTATGAGGATCATTATATACACTATGCATAGTAACCACATGTGGACATATATAAATACATACAACCAGACTTATTTTAAAAGCATAGGCATAATTCAAAATCAACCAATGTAACACAATTTAATACAATATAACTGATCCGTATTTTATTATAACATTTAGTATTTTTAGTCCCTTTCCCCTCCAAAGCATTATTTATACACACAGACAATAAAATACGGTGCATTACCAAACTCAAATAGAACAGAAGGAAAAAAAAAAAAAAAAACAAAACAGCAAAAAGATAGTTCTGTTTCAATTCAGGAACTGCACCAATATCTAAAGAGATCAGAATAAGAAAAAAGGCAATTTGTCATATTTTACACTATAGAGAATATCTTACATTACAGCATAGAATATACAATATATTCTTGGTTCTGATTACAATCAATTCAATATCTGACTGTCCATGATACCAAGCTCAATATAAGAGTAATACAGCAAAATGTCAAATTACTAGCCATAATTACATGACAAAGCTGACTCATTAACATAGACTGATCGATGAACCCTCCAAGTAAACACAAATCTTGACTTCAAGAGTTTACATCATAAAGTATCTGACCTTGAGTTCAGCTTGGAGTTCGCCACACACCTGCAGCCATCTAAGCAATAATAGTGCTAATATTTGTGTATATGCCATTTTATGTTAAGTACCAAAAATAAAGTAAAAGAAACAGATTCAAACAGTAACATGTGTTCATTTATTTTCAAATCAGCAATTCTGAAGTTTACTGACACACAGTAGAGAGAAAGGGAATGACTTGAAAACGTAAAATCAAATCAAATTACTGCTTTCTTGGTGATCAGCTGCAGCAGCAGCCTCCAAGTGAGCCAATCAGCATTCACTATTGATTTTTCTGCTGGTCTTAAGTGACTTTGGACACTGATCAATGTTTTAAAAGAGAAATATAAAATCTCATAAAGAAAAATGCACATCTGACTAAAGAGCAGCAATGAAAGTGAAAGTTTGCCAAAAGATAAAAGGATGTACATATTTAATGACATTCAGGCTCTCAGAACACATACAGCCAGGCTAAGAGCAAAATTAAGCTATATCTTTCTTTGTTGAGAAATGCAGAATTAAAATTTCTTTCACATGCTCTGAAAACTATTTAGAATTTTATCTGCCAGAATAAACAAACACTGCGCCCACAGCGGTTACTGCTGTCACAGATATATAGACCCCAAGCAGTTATAAAATAGCACTGCAAGTCTGTTGTTCCATTTCTGAAATAAAAGATGTTTCCAAAAAGACAGTTCACAACTATTATATTATTTTCATACTCCATTGTTTATTGTAATCTGTCTTATCTGGGCTTTTTTTAATGAAGACCATGCATTTTTCAGGATATTCATCATCACTTTAATGAAGTGTAAATATTTTTTCCAACTCAACTGCATTTAAGGGGGACCCCTGATATAAGAGGAAGCCCAGCTAAGACCCTGTGGATAGATACAGTGTATTCAGATATCAGCTGGCGTGACAGTGCCTAATCCTGAGTAACGTGCCCAAGAGCCAAGGGAATGCTATTTCTCTCCGTTGCTCCAAACAACAGATGCTGTCAATTAACTTTAAGCAGCGTCCAAGAAAACCCTTTTGTTACATTTTGCAGTATTATGCAGAAAGCGTCACCTCTGGAAATGAGGGAACAAGCTGTTTTTCATTATCATTCAATTGTCCCAATCAATCTGACAATTACAAAGAGAAAAAGTCTTAATCACTAGACACATGCGAGTTGCTGCTAGTTTTACCAGCTGCAAAGGAAAAAGAAATGAAAGAAAAGCCAACACCCCCTTCCAACAACAGAAACAACAAAAAACAAACAGAAAAATTCAAGAACAGTTTTTCTACTTAGAGATATAACAAAAAAATATACCTGTGTTAGGGTAAAAGATAATTAAATACACAGTGTTATGATAGGTATGGGAATAGCCATCGCAACAAATGAGTAATTAAATCAGCTTATGCTGTTGATTTACTATGGCTTTTATATAAGTACCATTTGCTGTGTACAAAGAAACAGCCATCAGCATCTTATTCATTTGAATACAAGAAAAGTTATTCATTAAAGTGGTGACTAGTGAATTTCCATATAATTAAAGTACTGTGTATATATAAGCAATATAGAAGCTTTTTGGGAACTGGTGAGAGAATAAGCGTAAATACAGATGGGCACATTCATCTTTTTTACTTGATGGACTGAGGCTGCAGAAAGGCAGCATCATCAGCCAGGATGTGTCATGGGCTGGGCCTACTGCTTTGGTGATTCCCCTCAAGAGCCTCAAAAAATAAATACAGTAACTTCCACTGGATCACAATATTCCTTTTATCTTCTAATCTGTACTTGCACTGACAAGGAGCATGCGTAGCATGCTTTGTGCAAAGTGAATGTGAGCAATATTGTACCATTTCTGTGCAGAAGGATACCCACACAATTTGTACTCTGACTCTAAGCTGTTTGCTGAACTGACCCAGTGTGATACCTTCACCTGGCCTGCTCATGCCAAAACTGTTCCTGAGAAAACAAATATCTTGGTGCTTCATTCCTCAAGGAGGCACAAAGTCCCTACATAACATGTATTTGGACAGTAAACAAGCAACAGATTCAGCCTGCCATCAGGAGTTTGAAGGATATAACCTACCTTGAATTCTACAGAAATGAATACTAAGCTATGGCAAAAATAATTGTACATCTTTTCAGTAGTATTAAAATATTCCCTTCCCTACCATCACCCAGAATAGAGCAGCAGGCAACAGCTTTTGGAACAGAACTGGCATAAAGAGTCGCACAGTGACACATGCACTAGATGGTGAGTGACATCCATTAGAACAGGTATTCCAGTAAATGCCAGATATGTGACATTGAAAGTATCTGTCTGATGCAAGTTTTTCAGTGTACACCACTTACGTTTTGTCATCTCCTCTCAAACAGCTCCACTGTCACTAAAAACATAGTGAACATTCAGTATTCACAACCGCACTGCTCTGGCATCTGTCTGGCCACTAAAGAAGCCACAGATGGAAATTACTGCGGAACTATGAGCAACCCTGTTGAATCCCTCTGCCTGATGCCATTCTTAAAGGAAATAAGGGTAACAAACAGCATTGGTCTACTGACATTCTCTTCCAAGCCACATTTCTAAGCTTCTGCTCATTTATCAAAAAGGTCCAACTTTCCCTCACCTGGCTGCATAGGTTCTTACAAAAAGGGGAATTACTTCACAGTGAGATCCCTGGGCCCTGCTGCAGTTCAGGCAAAATATTTGTGTGTGCTTACACTCTGGAGGCCAAGGCTATGATTTTGGTACATAAACATGGATTTCAGTTTTTGTCCTCAGGAAATTTGCTAGTCACAATAATTCCAAACCACATACCTAAAGATATAAAGATCAATGCACAAAAGAGATTCACACAAAGTAGTATAACAAAACACGCATCTCACAGAAATCCATAAGACTTAGATGAGAAGGAAATGTTGCACCTGAGGCATGGAAGAAGAAAACAGGTAAATCTTTTTTGTATAAAAAAGAGAACTCTCAGGTGCTGTATTGGCAATCACACATGCACACACATGGAGCTTTATCCACTCAGACCAATAAATCTATGAAACTGTGGTAATGGCCTACAAGGAAATCAACATCAAGGTGGGGACAACTCAGAGGAAAACAAATAATTTGATTTCTAAGCTGTTTAGAGAGAACACTTGAGGACACCATGGGCCCTCCAAAGGCCACTTGCCTAGGGTTTAGAAAAACTCTTCTGTCTAGAGCCTGTCTAAAATCATGAGGAGATGCTGATACAAGGGGCAGATGGGTCCTGAGAGTTTTCTCAAGAGGTGTCAACTCTGAGACTGGCTGTAAAACTACTCATTCTTCTTGGCAGACACTTCAGACTTCTAATCTGAACTCTTCAGGCTAGTTCAGGTTTTACTAGAGGCATACCAGATAAAGATGGTAAGAGGGTTTTTTGTCTCCTCTAGGCCTTTTCAAGTGGAATCTTTCTTCCCCACTCATGATTAATCTGTAAATCTGATAAAAGTCACTGTTGAGGGGAAATCACAGTGGTTATTCTGGCTTTACTGACCTGTTAAAAGGACATTTTGTTGCTCAAAGATTTCCTGTACTAGCTACAACAGTAGACAGCATAGATCCCACACAGAACTGTATTACTCACGTACTGAAAGTCTAGCACTTTCTATAAAGCATAGAAGATGGCACTTTAATTTTTAAAGACAAACAGACGATTTTTATTTTTGAAAGCAATAAAGGATTGTTGGTGTGCGAGTGTGTCTATTCTGAGAAAGAGCAGGAAAATCAAGCTAATTAGTCTTTTACTGGATATTTTGTTTTGATTTCTTGTTTGTCAAAAGCTGAAAGGAGAAGGCTTCTTGATCCATTTCTCTTTGCAGAGGTAAACTGCCTGTGCCTTAAAATTAAGTCCTTTTGTAAGATAAAATCAACATACAAATAGAGCTGGCATATCTCCTCTTGCATTTTATCCTGATAGTAGGAGAGAAAAAAATACATTTCCTTGTAATTATGTTTGATCTGCATATGCGTCTGTTCAGTCATTCAAGATTACTCTTTTTTTTAAGAACTCTCGGGTTTATGTTGTTTCCTTCTTGTATGTTATCCTTTCTACTCTATAGAAGAATTCAACAAATAGGCAGAACACAAAGCTGAAAGCACTTACTGCTTTTATTAACAGTTATGAATCATTCAACTAGAACTGTATATTTTTTATTTACAGCTGAACTCTAAGAGTGCTTATGTAAAAATGGAATGACAAACTCTTCAAAACAGATTTAATCTGAATTTAAAATATATATATATAAAAATAAGGAAGAATTAACATAGAATAAACACTTTGGTTTGACTTATTCAGAATAAAATGCTAATCATAGAATCACAGAACATTCTGGGTTGGAAGGGACCCTTCAAGACCATCTAGTTCCAAACCTCCTGCCACAGGCAGGGACACCTTCCACTTGACGAGGCTGCTCCAAGACCTGTCCAACCTGGCCTTGAACATTGCCAGGGATGGGGCAGCCATGACTTCTCTGGGCAACCTTTTCCAGCATCTAAGCACTATGATTGTCTTAAAACAATAACTGGTTTTGAAATGTATCAAGATTTAATTTCTAAAAGATAGAAGTATCTAAAAAGAAAATATAAGTATTTTAAAAGTAAGAAACATTAATAAAATTATGCATAAATTATTGCATATTGCAAGAGAACCTAGAGTAGTTTCAAAAGGAAGAATGGAGCAATTCCAAGATTATAAAGCATGTGGAGGGGAAAAGGAGAACTTATAAGGAAAGGTCAGTTATTCTTTTGGTTTTTTTTTTAACAGAATAAAAAAACATTACTGCAAGAGGTGCGGGGGGACACAGACCAAGAAGCTGATGGCTTCCTATGGGAACTCACAGCAATTTCAGGAAGTCAGTGGCAGCTGAGTATCACCCCATGGGTTCAGCTCAGATTTGTGCTGTGTGCCAGCTCTCACAAAGGACAGTGGGGTTAAATAAGGAAGAATTTTTCTTCTGCCGCTTTGGGCTATGCATCCGGAGACAGTCAGACTCAAAAAACCAGAGGAGAGGGAAGTAATTCCTCATCTCACATTCCTGCTTCTTGGCCTTCACCAGAATTTCACTGCTGTCACTAAGGAAGAGATGCTGCTGTAGAACCTCAGAAAGATATATAAAAAAAAAACAACCTTCCAAAAGCCAATTAAAACATAGGCCAAATGCTTAGGGAAAAAATTCTGTAAACACAGCAGGACAGTGCCAGCTTTTTGGAAAGTGGGTGTTTTTAATAAACATAGTGGCGAAGGACTGCATGATAGACTGCTGAGGGGAGTCAGAAACCTACGGTGGCTTCCTGAAGAAGAAAGGGTGAGATCCAGCCAGTGTATGATCTGACTCAATAGGGTAGGCCTGGGTTCTGTTATCAGGGTAGCAACTAGAGAAGTAAGAAATCTAATTTTGAAATGATCAGAGAAGCTGGCTATCAGAATGCATAAATACTCTTTTTAAGAATATTTTTTAAATGAAGAAGAAAATGGCACTTTGGATAGAATACCAGTGTGCATTTCAGGTGACCTGGGATTGATTGCTTAACCCACCAGAGAGGAAAGGGCAGACTGAAATACATTTTAAAAACCAACACATTTATGCAGTACATTTACGTAAGGACGAATTTGGAAGAAGCTTTGGAACAACTCTTAACAGGTATTCAGGAATCTACACTACATGTGCAAATCACAAAAGGATAAGGTAGGACAGAATATTCTCCAGTATTTTCAGCAGTATATTTTTGGTAATCTCATTTTTTACACCAGGGGTAATCTTACACTTTTAATCTATTTACCACTGGATGTATCACTAGTGAAGACAAAATAAAGACAGAAAAGAAATAGAGCCCACCCTTTCTGTAGCTAAAGACACTAATCAGCTATCAATGGTCCTGACAGACCAAGCATTAATGAAGAATGTTGACTGTTGATTTATTACCAGGATATACACGTCAGTGAAGAAATGTAGCTAGAGAAAATGTCTATTCAACAGGAGTATAATTACATGTAACAGGAATATAACACAAAGGTTCAAGACATTCTATCATGTCCATCTCTAGTACACTATATGAGCTATTGTGAAGATGACCTTACTGGATAGCATGCAAAATACAGGATGCATCTCTGCTTGGGGAAGCTAATTAAAAAAGAAAAAGCTACAGAATAGAATACCTGAAAATACCCTTAGCTAATTCAGATCTTTGGCTGATAACAAAGCAAGACAAATTGCAAAGAGCTGATACAAGCCCTTACAGTGTATTTTAACTTAAAAAAACCCAAAACCACCAAAAACCAAAACCAAACTATATGACATGTTTTCTTTGCAAAATTAGATGGAGTATTTTTATTCTTAATAAGTGAAAGTGTAATGTACTGTATTTTATGCTGTTACAGAATTGTATAAAGGTTATTTTGCTGCTAGTTGAATGCATAGTTTCATATGCAAATGACACAAATTAAATTATCTCAAATAGTAGCAGAAATTCCAGGAGAACAGTATTTTTAATATAAATCATCACTCCCTCAAGTCATATTATAGACAGAATTGCTTCTGTATTTATATTTTTTCATTAAAAAAATTATTAATTTCACAAGTTAATTTACTTTCCCCATCACAATACTAAAATTGAAATTAAATATTCTAATGCTTAGAGATATTAAAGACTCATTTATTGAAAGCAACTTATTGTTTTAGGAACATTTTCTTGATAAGTGCATGTTGCTGCTATACTACCACAACATTGGTGAAGATTTTATTGAACAAATTGTGCCTTGTTGCTTGGGTTTTGTTAAGCTTTATAGGACTCGCGTTTGTCTGCTAAGGAACATTCACGAGACCTTATGTTCATCTTTACTCCAAGTATTTTTGCAGTTGTTTAACAGAACACTCCAACAACCTTGGTCATAGATTTTACTTGAAATTCCAATTGCGCCACAGTGACTGTCCCCTCAGCAGGCTTCAGTATGCTTGATGGAAATTACCTGCTCCCCCCACATGCCATGTGTAAGCTCACTTTTACTTTCATGTTGCTTTCTCTTATAACATGATCATAACCTGCAAAGATGCATCTTATGGAACAATAGTAACAGGTTTATAAGAATAAAACATGAAAAAAACTTTAGCATTTTCATAGCCTCATATCTTCCCTCGAAAGAAATCTTCCTTTTGTTTAATAATATGAATTATTATTTCTTCTATTAAAAAATGACAGTTTCACTCTATTTCAGATTTTTATACTGTGTCTAACTAAGGTCAAAGAAGGCACAGACTGGGCATCTCTTTGGAATAATTTTATGTTGGAGGAAACAGAAATAGATATAGCAGGGAAATTATCCCATCACCTAGACAAGAAACTGCATTTAGTCACTGAGCCACTTGAAGGTTAATACAATCTCCAACCAATCCCATCAACACGGATGTGATGAATATATGATTCAGACTAATTAGTACGCAAATCTAGGCATTCTGAAGGCATGTGGAATAGCTTAGACAGTGACCCGGAAAAAGAATACAGGTAGTAATACTCTGCATTAATATGATCAAAAAATTACTACAGTCCCACCTAGGTCACCTTCTCAACCTCGAAAGACTTGCAAGTATGAATAACAATCTTTCTTTCACCAGTGTTTTCCTGGAAACAGAGATTGTAGACCTCACAGTTGTGTTCAACCTGGAAGAGAAAGCAGTTCTATGGGGTTCAAATACACATATATTAAAGATGGGGAGGGGTGGGGGACTGGGTGGTGGTGTTAATTTAATTTTACATGTTTACAAAGGCCTGAAATAAGATAAGCAGACTCAGTGTGGGGCAATACTTTCAGAAATACAATCTTCACACCACAAAAGGATCACAAAAAGCCATTTGTTCCCGTAACGGAAGCAAGTACTCCTTAGATATCTCTCTCTCCAAGGATTTATTCCATGGTACGTTCTTGTGTAATGCAGACACATATAGTATCACAATGTTTCATAACAAGATAAGCAATTACTGTATTTTAAGCAAAAGAATTTGGAAAAACGTGATTTCCATAATTCTATGATTAGTAAATATTGTTATCACCAATCTTGCCAACCACAAGTTTTTCCCCAAAGTATTGCAAACATTGAAGCATCAAGGTTTATAAAGCAAATCCACCAAATCTTAAAGCTGGCCTCTAAGCAATGACATTTAGAATTTACAAACATATTACTAAATTACCAAAAAAGAGAAAGAACTCCCTAAATAGCCTTTCTTCTTCATAAGGCAGAAGGCTGTTCAAGGGGAGTACAAGGGGAATTCTTCATTGGTCACATCAGATTTCCTGCAATTTTTTTATACTGTTTTGATTACACAGTAATAACGCTGTAAGAACATAATTATGAACTAAAACTGTTAATATATTGACTTAGAGTCTGTCGTGGTTTAAGCCTCTATAACTCACGCAGTTTTCGCTCACTCACTCCCCCCTTTCTTTCCCCCGCTCCTGGAGAGATGGGAAGGAGAACCGAAAGAATGCAACTCCCACAGGTTGAGATAAGAACAGTTTCGTAACTAAGGTATAACACAAACCGCTACTGCTACCACCGATAATAATAATGACAAGAGAAATACAAGGGAAAAGAATACAATTGCTCACCACCTATACCCAGCCCGACCAAGCAGTGCACCCCCACCCTTCTGGGTCTCTGCTCTCTGTTTTTACATCCTGGGTATGACGTGCTGTGGCATGGAATACCTCTTCGGTCAGTTTGGGTCAGGTGTCCTGTCTCTGCTTCCTCCCGGCTCCCCTCCTCCCTGGCAGAGCATGAGACTCAGAAAGTCCTTGGTCAAACTGAAACATTACCAAGCAGTAACTGAAAACACTGGTGCTATCAGCACTGTTCCAAGGCAGAAAGTCAAAAACACAGCGCTGCTTCAGCTACCAAGAAGAAGAAAAATTACTGCTACTGCTGAACCCATGACAGAGTCCAGTTCTTTTTTAGAATGAAGTTGAAACAAAAATTCTGATAAAGATGATAAAAAAAATAAAAATCACACAAATTCCAAATCAGAAATGTCAAAAAATTATTGTATCTTCTATTAAATTGAGATTCTGTAGAAATCTAAACTTTATTTTTGAATGTATACCAAAGAGAAAATATACCTTTCATTTCATGTTTCCAAATCAGCAAGTGAGAACATTTAATCCATGTATTTTTCAGATTTTAACTGAGAAAAAGAAATAATCCTCACTCTAACTGAAGCAAACAGAACTGCATTACAGAAAGAAATTCAAAGTAGTTTTACTACTGACAGACAGAAACAAGAATATAAAAACAAATGGGAAAAAAAGCCATTCACTGGATAAAGGGTGCCATTACACAGGGTGCTATACTTTCTCCCTTTAATGAGGCTTGACCATCATGCTTGCTACTTTCCATGGTCACTTTGCTTCAACACAGGTAAGAAATTGCAGACTTGAGCTTGGATGATGCATTTCTGCACATCAATAAAAAGGAATAATTGGAATACATTTTTTTTTTTTTTTCTGCGTCAGATCACCATACCAAGAGACCTGTGCACATGCTCACACACACACAGAGTCATGCAGTTTACAGGGAAAAAAAATAAATACCTATGTGTATATACATATATACACACACACATACATATGTTATGTAAAAGTGTGACCTATGACTTAAGTTATCAGACTGCACAGTCAAATTAAGGTGTTCCAACCACATCCTTTCTTCTCCTGTTTGTAGGACTGGACTCCAAACTTACTAGTAAAGAGATCTAGAGGCTTAAAATTGATAAGTAAATAAAATAAAAGATTTAAAAATACCTCAAATCCCTTAAACTACCTCACCTGACAGTTTATAACAATCTCAAAAACAGGTGCAGAAATAAGGAAGAGGGAAGACATACTGGCAGGAATGGTGAAAAAAAAAAACCTCTTACAAACAGGTCTGGCCTATGTAGAAACTCTGCATGAAACTATGCCCGCACCTACCTAGCAACTGACCACAAAAGTTACATCTCCAGCCAAAAACTTATAGTTTTCAGAAATAACCTGCAGAAACTTCTATCCTATTATAAAGCCCTATAAAATGTATGCTAAAAGCATCCCTAGAAAAATTGTTCTATTTTTAATATTCCTACATTAGTGCATTTGAATTAAAAAACTGTGTAAAGGCTGCAATTCATATATAAGAAAATTAGAAAATAAAAAATTAAACATGAAGATAAATTCTGAGACAAACACTTTATAGGTGTCTGACAGTTTTACTCAGAAAAAATAACTTATTGATAGATACGTCTTTATAAGATAGTTACATTTCTTCCCTAGTGCAAGGAAATATAAAAGATATTTAGAAACTACATAGGCAAATTTTCTCTCTGTTTTCATTACACATCCTGGAAATATAACAAAAAGACACATTTTTTTAAACAGAAAAAAAAAATTGTCTCTGAATGAGACAATACTTCAAAATGATAATACATGACAAAATATATCAAAATAATTATAAAAGTGATTCAGAGAAAAATGACTGTACATATTTTAAGTTAAACAGCAAGCTGTTAGCCTAACCAAGAAAATCTTCTGCTTCTAATTCATCTTTTTTCCTAGGTTTTAAAGAAATAGAGAATGGCTGAGGTTGGAAGGGATGTGTGCAGATGGTCTAGTCCAACCCCTCCTGACAGCAGGGTCAGCTAGCTCAGGCTGCTCAGGAGTGTGTGCAGTGGGGTTCAAATATCTCCAAGAGTGGAGACTCCACAACCTCTCTGGGCACCCTGTTTCAGTGTTTGACTGCCCCTACCATTAAAAAAGCTCTCATTTACATTTAAACTGAATCACCTGATTTTGTATTTGTGCCCATTGCCTCTTGTCCCATCGCTGGGCAACAGTAAGAAAAACCCAGCTCTGTATTCTCTAGTCTCTGACATCAGGTATTTACAGACTTTTATAGGATCCCCTCTGAGCCATCTCTTCTCCAAGTTAAAAAGTCTGAGCTGCATCAGTCTCTTCTCATGAGAGATGCTCCAATCCTCTAATCATCTTTGTGAGAATGAGCTGTCCATCTCTGTCTTTTACTGGGGAACCCAGAATTGGACACATCATTCCATGTGTCTCATCTATACTAACTAGAGAAGGAGGATCACTTCCCTCATCCAACTCACAATGTTCATCCTAATGCAGCCCAGGAAGCTGTTGTCTGCCTTTGCCACATTGGCACATTGCTGGCTTAGGTCCAGCTTGTTCTGTGGGGACCCCCAGATCCTTCTCTGCAAAGCTGTTTTCCAGCCCCAGCCTGTAACAGGGCATGACATGATGTAAGACCAGGTGCAGGACTCTGCATTTCTCCTTGTTGAATGACATGAGATACCTGTTAGCCCATTTCTCCATGGTGTCAAAGTCCCTCTGAATGATGGCACAGCTACCAGGTCTATCAGCCACAACTCCCAGTTTTGTACTGCTTCCCAACCACTTGAGGATGCATTCTGCCTCAGTATTCAGGTCATTAATGAAAATGCTTAAATCAGTATTGGTCCACATACCAATCCCACTCAACAGCAAGTCTGTATTTGCCCTAGTAATCTTTCCAGTGCTGATACATCTACAGTAATCTTTCTTGCTGCCCCTTATGTCCCTCAGCAGATTCAGCCCCAGATGGGCCTTGGTTTTCCTGGTTCCCTCCCTGCATGCTTGGAGGGTATCAATGTATTCCTCCCAGGCCATTTGTCCCTGCTTCCACTTCTTTTATCTGATGGGGTTTCTTACATGAATTAAAATACATTAAACTCTGGAAGCTGCTAACAAAGATTTAAGATCAGAGAAGACAACTGGAAAACATGAGATGAAGGTTCAGTATGAAAATACGGACTCGCAGTTTCTCAGATTCAAGATAACAGCTCTGCAAAGTTGTTCTGAGAACAGTGTTATAAGAAACCCACAGCTTCAGTTATTGCTTTGCTTTAGAGAAAAAGGATGTTTTGACATCAGTTTTGGATAGGCCAAGATTTTACTTTCAAATTTTATTTGTAAAGCAAAAAGGTGTGATCACAGATAGGAAAAAGAAGGTACATTAACAAGCACCAGGGAGTTGATTAATACACAGCTAAAGACCTAAAAATGCCATGAGTTTCCTGGCAAAGTATGTTAACAAGCAACAAGGAGCTGATACAGCTGAGGACAAAAAAAATTCCATGAATTTGTTGGCAAACCCATAGAAACTGCATGTGTTACTGCAGGACACTAAATGTATAATCCTGTTAGATGCTGGGTCTCACCCCAGCAATTAAATTCTCTACAAACTCAAGTCCTGTTCTGGGTTCAAGATTGATCAGTTTAAGGATCCTATTTTTATTATGCTTAGCACATTGTTTACACTTCTCAGAATGAGTCTATTTCCTTTTAATTACAGTTTGGCAAATCATTGCTCCCAACTGTTTGTTCAAAGATGCTTTGAAAAATAAGCCTTTAAGTTGCAGAAGAGAATTATTACAACTGCACACAGTTACTGACAAAATCTAAACAAGGCTGGATTTCTCACTGACTCATTACTTTCTAGAATCTGGACGAATCTTCAAGGTGTAACACATTCACAAATGTTTAGTCTTCCAGATAGGCCAAATACCCAATTACATGAATTACAGAGGGAAAAAAACAAGACAAAACACTGAGCAGGTATGTTTGTATAACAGCTGCTGCATTAGGACAGACCAAAGTTTCATCCAAACTGGTATCCAATCCCTAATAACAAACAGGAGTAAGTTCTGAGGATACATATAACAAAATCAATAAAAGTATTATTTAAAGAGTTGAAACACAAAAAGATTCAAATGACCAACATTCACTTCTCATGTACAATCCACAGATATACGTACAGGAGATAGGCAGAACTTTGAAAGGAGGAAAGTATGATAACTCCGAGTGAGCAGTATGATTTGCAGAGCATAGGTGATTTTAAGGACAAAAGATTACAGTTTCATAAAGATAACAGAGCATCTACACAAAACAGACTTATGCCATCTAAGAGATGCCTGAAGTAACAATAAGGCTATAGAGAGCCTAACTTGGGTCCTGGAAACAGCATGCCTTACCAAAGTACTGACCTCAAACAGAATAAATCCCACTCTCAGGATGGTTAGAGGTTAGGGACAGCACCTCATGGAAGCAACTGTACTGTTTTCACTTCTGTAGCTAGCTGGGTGTGTTTGGGTGTAAGGAACTATACTTCACAGGGCAAAGACAGGCACTCTATCAACACAGTGCTCTTCAGATTTCACAGCATAGTTTGGTTCCTCTCAGGAAATACTTAGAATGAAGACAGCACTATACAAATGTCACCAATCTCCATTTTATTTAATAAAATTGACTACACTGATGGAGCCAGAAAAGTTTCTGTCCACAAAGAATCATTCTGTGAAATATTTGTAGTATGAGCCCCCATAGAAATTCATTCTTGGTCATCTTTACCAATTCACTAGAAGAAAACACGGTAATATACCTGGAAATATCTAAGAAAACACCAAACTCTGAAAATAATGATGTGGAGAAATCACTAATATATATGATTTCATATAAGACCCATCATATTAGGTCAAGTTAGTGGTCCATCTAGCTCAAAACTCTGTCTCTGGATTTGACAAATACCAGTTCTGGAGGACATAGCTGCGGCTTTTAACATCAAATGCAAGATCCCAGACCTAAGAAGAAATGGTAAATCATACAGCAATTCTTTTACTCTAGAATAAGATGACACTGAGCAGGATGCGAGAACTGTAGCAATAAAATCTTCAATGGACAAACAAAGAAAGGCAAAAAAGAATACAGGTCACATATACATAACCAATTCAGGTCTTCACCACCAGGCACAATATAGATTTGACAACCATCTTTCCAAATAAACTTAAAAGAAGTAAAAAGTTCAGTTCTCTTACTGAAACGGCACATCTACAGTACAGTCACTGCTGACGTTAAGGAGTGTAGACATACACAAATTGGCTTCAACTTTGCATGCTGGTAAATAGAATGGCCCTGTTCAGGCAGCAGTAAAAGTCCCACATAGCTCATACAGCTTTATGGGTGTGTGTGGGAGCTCACACTGACTGCCCGAGTGGTATTACTATCAGTAGCAGCCAAGCTAGCATGCCCACATACACAGGTAGCTCTACACGGCCTGCCGTAGCTGCTGTCAGACGCATCCACAAGAAAAATCTGTCTGTTTAGTTTACCAAAAAGGTGGATAGGAGTTATAAAGAAGGCAACATTAATAGCTCCAACTCAATAAAAGCTAGCAAAGGCCTGCAGATGAAAGCTGAATCTAAAATAATTCAAACTAAGAACAGGGTGTGCATTTTCAAACATGAAGATTATTTACCACAAAGGGGAAAAAGAAATAAAAATCTTTAAGAGATTCAGTTACTCCCCCCTTCTATTACCTGACATCTGTAAATCAAAACGGGAAGTCATTGTTGGATATACACTATAACCCAGACCAACATTTATGAGAGTATTACTCTAAAATCTGTTCTCTGAGAAGCGATACCAGATGACCACAGAGGTACACGATATTCTTAGCACCTAAGAGAGTAGCACTTTCTGCATTCTTATGAGTGCAGATATTGGTTTATTCCTCTGCATTTCTCAGTCTTCCTAGAAGCAGTTATTCCAGTGAAGGAGGAAAGGAAATAGGCCCTTGGACTTTTTCTTGTGTAATTAGCAAAGTGACCAGTAGAATATGCTACACCATTCCCTAAAGATAAACCTTTTATCCATGTGTCATGGGTTCAGCAGCAGCAGTCATTTTTCTCCTCCTTGGTAGCTGGTGTAGCGCTGTGTTTTTTGGTTTTGGGCCTGGGAACAGTGCTGATAACACCAGTGTTTCGGTTACTGCTTAGTGATGTTTTGGTCTGGCCAAGGACTTTCTGAGTTTCATGCTCTGCCAGGGAGGAGGGGAGCCGGGAGGAAGCAGAGACAGGACACCTGACCCAAACTGACCAAAGAGGTTATTCCATACCACAGCACGTCATGCCCAAGATGGAGGACAGAGAGGAGAGACCCAGAAGGGTGGGGGGTGCACTGCGTGGTCAGGCTTGGTATTAGGTGGTGAGAATTGTATTCTTTCCTTGTAATTTCTCTTGTCATTATTATTATTGGTGGTAGCAGTAGTGATTTGTGTTATACTTTAGTTACTAAACTGTTCTTATCTCAACCTGTGGGAGTCGCATTCTTTTCTATTCTCCTTCCCATCCCTCCGGGAGTGGGGGGCAAGAAAAAGGGGAAAGTGAGGGGAGAACGAGCTGCGTGGTTAGAGAGGCTTAAACCACGACACCATGCAACTCAGAAAACCATGGTAGGGAATATTTGGGTAGAGAGAGAGGCCAAGCAAGGCTGGCAAACACAAAAATGTAGCAAAATGTTTACACATGAGCTCTGTTTACTGGTTGTATCTTCAAAGATGGACGGAGAGTAAAAAGCCTCTTATCTTCTATTTACAATGTATCTTCTTTAAAAATTATAAATTGTTTTAGCTGGAACTGTCAGCACTATGCTGACAATGCTTAGTTTTATTGATTTTATGATAGAATATTATCTGCGCTGCTGAAGGTTTTGCTGGGCTGTTTCTAATCCAGTGATAGATGTTGGCAAACTATCCTTAGGAATTTTAACATTCTGACAGTTCTTACAGTCTGAATATAATAAATAAAAAAAATACTGTAGCACACTGCTTAGTGGAACAAGACCATGGTTTGAGTCATTTCATTACAGTCCTTGACTAACAAATCGGAATCAATTTGTAAGGATAGAACAGATTATTTTGGCATTTAAAGTATATTTGGAATGAGGGAAATACATAAGATACCCCTTTGTGTTCCAACATTTAACCCAGTGTTTCCAAGAGACCCATTTATTATTTTTGTGATTACTAGTTTTAATTTCTTTTTTTTTCCTTTCCTATCTATTTTTATTTACCCTCTTCCACCTGTCTTGAGACTTACTATGAATCTTACCAATAACTTGGAATATGATGACTCAAATCAAGAATTACTAAAGAATATTTTGATCTGTAGAAACATAAAAGCATGATTTTTTTGATTGTGTTTCTTTAAAGGAAACAGGATGCAATATTTCAGAATAGAGCTAAACTAGTCTGATATGGTTTCTGATATGGTACAAAACAAGGAAAATAATTACTCCATTTGAGCAAATGGGCAAAGAGTTGGCTGAGCAGAGCACTAGGGAGCACAGCACAACAAGCAAGGGCAGGCCTCTGAACAATGAAAACAGTAAGATGATGGGTTTTGTCACACTAAGGCTTGCTTCTCAAGCCATCTGCTCTCAGGCATGAAGCAGTTTCAAAAATGACCCACATATGTGGCCGGACCCTATAAAATGCAATAGCTAGACCCATGCTTTTTAATTAAAATCAGTGATGAAACAGCAAAACATCTGGTGAAGAAAAAGGCTGTATTATGCTTTACACCCTTATAGTATGCTTTCAGTTAAAGGACAATCTTAATAATCTTACTTGCAATGCTACAAGTGTTTTCGAAATTGAAATGGGGATAACTGTGGTGCATTTGGTATGTGGGAAAGGACCTTACATATTGTCTTTATTGGAGAAGCCATCTCTCTTTTTATCATCAAATGAGATGAAACACTGTAAAAAAAAAAAAAATAAACCACCAGTATTGTTTCATATTTGATCGTAACTGTGATTTAAATAAGGTTCTATAAAGCCAGAGCTGCTGATGGCTCTGGGATTTGCAATTATACATGGCAGCAAACAAACAAGAACTATAGGGGTGAACTGCACACTAAGATGAACTGATGGCTATAAACAAAAGGCAGAAAGATAACTAAGAAACATTTTATCAACACACAGCAAGAAAGAACATTTATGTCCTGTGCTGAGTCCACTCTTCATGGCTTAAATAGTAGAAAAATGTTATTTTGAAATCATGCATATGGACTGAAAACGACTGTGGGAACATGAGATTTTTAAAATTTCTAGCTAAGAAAATGTCTATGGTATTTAATTGGTTTTATCTGAATTTCATAGCACAAAACTCTTCTAGATGAGAATTTACAAACTTTTCAATGGATTAAAAGCCTATCTGTTAGCAAGAAGCAACTGAACTTTGTATTATTATTTTTAAGCTCTTTGGAAATTCTATAGATGTAAAAAGACATCCTGCTTCAGCTTCATTTCCATACAAGTGCACAAAGCTTGCTGCCAATAAAAAACAAATTGTCTGGGAAGCAATCAGAAAACTTCACAAACATTTAATAAAATGCCATAAGGTATTGTACCAGGAGTACCGTACCAGAAGGTACCATAAACACTGAAATATATTGTATGTCAAACTGTGTTAGCAAATATGCTTTACTAACACTCATCAAGGAGCAGGAAAAAATCCCAGCTTCTATTCCCCTAATCCTTAGAGAATAAGCATTCTATAAATAGATGTTTAAAACGAAGAAAACAACCCAACTAGTATATCACTGTTATTCCAATATTTTACTACCATTGCTCACTTACAGTATCTGACTTGCTTCTTAAATAATGTGCAATGAAATTAATATTTAGAGCAATGTAAACTCTGACTTGGAAAAAAGTCAGTGTTAGGTTGAAATTAAGGTTGAACGCTGCCTGGATTCAGTCATAACTTTCTTAAATATTGCCTATGTCTTCTACACCCAACACAAAAAATTTCCAAATCCTTTCTCTGTACATCTGCAAATATTATCAGAGACCTATTAATAACATTTACTAAGTTTTAGCTTCATTTGCTGAGATAAGATAGCCGAGAGAGATGATGGAGTTACACAAATTAAGGTTTTAAATTGAGGGATGTCAGGATGGGAGAAAAGGAAGTGAGAAAATATTAGTCTCACTCCTAATGCCTCACATGCCACTACAATAATGCCAGCATGATGTACAGCATGTGATGGGGTTTTACCATACACCGTACTTTTAAAAGGGTGTGACTTTATGCCTAAATGGCAAAGCCTCAGCTGGAGAGAAGCTGAATACACTATTAGTACCTTCAAATAGTGAAGACGAGCACAGGCATACGCAAACTCAGGTAAAATACACTGTATTAGTATGAACCTAGCAGACGTTGAATATATCCCCACCTATATCCCCGCAACAACCTTTCATGTTTTGAGATCTATAAAAATTAAAGAAATGTAAACAGGAAAACCACATCACACCCAGTAGTAAGACCATAGCTCTGTTCTACAGGACAGTTAAGACTATTTGTGGATCACCATTTCTCCCAGTTGACTTTAAAAGAATGCATAAGCAAAAAAATCAGAAGCCAAAAATAAATTCACAGCTATGTCCAGGTAGTCCGCCTTATGGGGGACTCCCTGAACCCCAGCTACAGTTTAAGAAGGCCCCATATGTGAAGGAAAATGTGCTGGGAGACTTGCCAGCAGATGAGACTTGATACCTTCCACAGCAATCCTGATGCAGCTTCAGTATGATATTTGGGATTGCATCCTCCCTTTAACAGAATATACCCCTAAGACAGAGCGCAGACACCTGAGCTGCAAAACTTGGGCCAGTGTGTCCTCAATTCCCACTGACCTGTAAATTGCCAAGCTTATTTTAAAATTTGCCAAACTTTGATTTATAACACCTTTTTTTTTTTCCTTTCTGTAAAAACAGCTGCCTCAAGAGGAGTGATGCTAAAGTGACATGCTGCTTCGGAAAAATCACTCCCTAATATCTTCATTAAACAATTGTAGTTCAACACTTAACAGCAATTGTAAAATTTCTGTTGGATTTTTAGGATTCTGTTCAAAGCAGGAGTTATTTTGCTGCTTTAATGTTGGTGGTTCCGTGACAGCTTACATAAATACTCCAAAGGATACAAAGGACTTAAAAGTAACTTTCAGGCACTGATTTAAATGGAACAGAAGTGGGGAAAAAAATGAACTTCTAGCGAAAGGCTTGAATCTTCTGACATACATTTCCTTGCATTCACAAATAGGTTGAATAATGCAATTGAATAGCTGCATAGAAAGAAATGAAATGAAAGATATGAACATTTCCATTAATGTTTTTGGTATCTTCCAGTGATAATAATCTAAACAAGGCTACTTTTTTCAATCACATCTCATTACTAAATGAAAATAGCCTTTTATAAACCCTTAAATGGAGATCAGGAAAATGGCAAAGTCAGCACTGGAATTCAGTAGCACCGAAATTTTGTTGGCATTTCAGTACGATTAGTTTTCCCATAAGATTTTGATTTACCCCCACAACCATTTTCAACAAAAAGAAAAGAGGCAGGAGAAACAATAGGTTTTTTAAAGCCAAAACATAGCTTCTAAATTCAACTTCCCTAAACAAAACATTATTTGGTTTTTATGTTTCATGTCCTTGATTAAATCCCAATGATGAAACATTGTGAAGCATCAGCATATTTCTTCAATAAACCAAAGTGGTATCCTGAAGATATCCTGCGTTTTATATCTACCTGGCTAGACCCTGGGGTCAGCAAAATGTGCAAATAGCACAACCTTGACCATTCCCTTACACATGCAACAGGGAGATGATTTTTACTTAGCATTTTCCCTGAAGTTATCCATGTCAGTTCTTCTTTTTTCATGTGTTTAGACTGCTAACTACACAAAGAATTTACAAATGAATCACTGCCAGTTTGACATAGAATGCCACATTTTATTCCTAATTTTCCATGCAAAAATAAAAATCAGCAAAAATCTTCCAAAAACCAGCACAGGCTTGAGAATTTTTTTGGGGGGGGGAAGTGGGGAAGGGGAAGGGGGGAGGGGCAGTATGATGACCAAAACCAGAAAGAGCAAGAAAAGACAACCCCTGGTGCCAGTGTTCAAGACTTCAAAACAGAGATTATAGCCCAGTCAATTCCTGGATTGGAAGAACATTGGTTATCACATATATGTATTCTTATCCACAAAGAATATAGCAGTATAGCAATAGCAGGTTGCTTCTGTGACGAATTATGAAACTATTTCTTTGTTGCACTTGCCATTTCACCCACGTATGAGCCAAAAGGTTTCAAAACTTTTTTTTCCAAAGGAAAGAAAGGGAGGAAGGATTAACAAACAGCAAGAGAAGCTCATGGCTCAGTGGGTAGAAAGTGCTGAGACTTAAGTCACACTCCCACCAAATGAATACCTATTTAAACAAATCCTCTCCAGGGAACCAGCACAAGACACATTCCCAAAAGAGACCAGTTCCTGGCAATGGGTACTCCTTCATGTGGTAGAACAGGCTCTGTCAATGTCTAACTGTGATAAAGCCTGTGAAGTATTTGAGTCAGTATCTTCTACCTTTTTAAGAACCAACCTCTGGAATATGAATCTTCCTCTCACCAGAAGCCCATTCTGAACCAGAAAAGTTTTAAGCCAGTGAAATCTTGTAGAAATATTGCTAAAAAATTAGCAACGTTTTAGAAGAATCTGTCTCTTCCATTTTTAAAATATTTCATGAAGAAGTTCCTAGATAGGTCTTCTCTTAAAGATGAGCTCAAGTCAGATAGAAACATGATGTAATGCTGCACAAATTAACAGAAATAAGACTCCAAGCCCAGAAAAGATTACATTTTAATCTCTGAATATGAAAATTCAAGAAGAATTAGACCAAGAAAATTCTCTCCTAGTTTGGAAAGACAAATAATTATAACTTTGTCTGTGTTGTTAACATGCACAGTTTTTCTTATTAGCCTTAAAGATGAAATCTATAGAAATTGATGACTGGGGAAATTTTGATTCCAGCAAACTTAGTTTGTAACACAACCCGTCAGAAATTAAACCCTTCCCATACAACTTCCACTAACAGTAATAGAGCATGTAGGGCTAACAGCATAACAAGCTGAAAATAAGCTCTCACAGATATTAAAAGAAGATGCCAAGAAAGAGATCTGGACACTTGTCTGAATTCAGATTTTCACTTGGCAATGTTCTGAAGGCAAACGTAATTAAAGGTTACAGTTGGCTACGTTGCATTACCCAGATATTACAGGCTATAATTGTTCAAGGCCCAGGCAAGTGTTTAATTTCTACAGAAAATATTCCACAGCTAAATTAAACATTCTTCTATTTAAGATAATGAGCTTAACATCCACTCAAATAAAGGAGGAAAAAAACCAAACCCAAAACCCACAAACCAACCAGAAAAGGTAACTGGATGAATAGCAACAAAATAGTTGGAAAACTTTTGCTAGTGCAATTTCCATCACGATACACAGCATGAACTTGACAGCACTACCAAATGCAGAATTCGCACAAAGAAAACTGGGTTTGCATGTGAGAAATATGGGACACCTTTCTATCTTTTGTTTCTGAAAATCAATGCAGCACTGGTTAGACACATTATGGAACTGGGCACCTAACATCATCTTTAATAGTCAACTCAATGAAATGAGACAATGAAGTTTCACCTTCTACTCAATGGAATACAGGACTGTACATTATTATAGAATAATGTAATAACACTTTCAATTAGTTTCTTTGCCCAAGTGAACTTAATTCAAATCTTCAACTTGTCAAGATGCAGGTTCTCTTTCTGGGCGAGTTCTCTCATTCCCTGCTCCAATGAATGGCAAGAAGTCTTTCCAAATGGAGCAGGAAGGAATTGGGCCATGAAGGTCCAATCCCATCCATTTACTCATCTAAATTCCACCAGAGTGGTGAGCATCTATCCAGTCCACTGATTTTTCTGGACTACCTAATCTTGAAGATGCCAAAAACTATAATTCTAATTACTTTTCTGTAGCAGGGTAATGGTTGGATTACTCATACTGGAAGTAGGAGGCACTGGATTCAAAGCTCTGAACAGTCTGAGAAACCAGAACTGCATTTTCCCTATCCCAGGAAAATGACTAACTTCCTGCCTTCAGCCTGATAACTACGAGTTTCAAGACTCCACTCCACAAAACGTATATCTATATACATTACAAGAGCTTTTCTCTGGATAGAAAGAAATACTGTGGGTCATCTGATGTCTCTGATACTATGAAAGTTTAAGTATTTGATGAAAAGTGAATCTGTTTTGTAAATAGATTACTTTCTTGGGACTTCAAAGATCCCTAAAGGAGATCAAGGGGAGAGGAATGGGGGGGTGGGGAACATCCCAGGTAGAGTTTTTACTTCAGAACTATCAGGGAATCAGAAGGAGAAAAATACTTCTTTACTAAAGGGTAGGAAGTGGTTTAAGGACATTTGCCATGTTCAATCCTTATAATAATTTTTTATGCAATTGGCACAGACTGGTCAGTGAATTCATGCACATATATCCAAAACATTGGTGTTAGGAGTCTGCCAGTGGAAATTTAAGTACTTTATCGGATTAGCACCTCCATCATTACCTAGGAGTTTCAAGGGTCTCAGCCACAAACACCATCCTAAAACTTAAATCTTGGTAGACCTAAATCTAACCAGGTACTCATCACCTCATTGTAGTTTCCCTAACGTCAGCCTCAAGTTTCACAGTGATCAGCTACATTCAGATGAAAAAACATGGCAAATGCCTGGTTTCAGCTAACAGCTCATGCTGAGACAGCTATTTGATTTTGCTATCTTAGAATAAAACTTTCAGTGTTTTTCCATTTGCTTAAAGACAAAAGGCTTATTTATAAACAGATTTCATATCTCTGACAGATACTTGCATTTCTAGAGGATGGCTATGTTTAGAAATTCAACTATGTAAATAAAGTGTCTTAAACAACTCTGGGTCCCTGAATAACACACGTTTACAGATAAACCAATGTTTTTGTTATCTTCCAGCTGGGTATCTTTCACCTGAAGTCATGGAGAGTAGATCCTATTTTACTTGGTACATCATCAGCAAAATTCTCAGCTGAATCTTGGCTGCATGATATTTGCTATGAGTGGCAAAGAGGAAGAGGCAGAGTTGATCTGTTTTCCGGAGGAGGTGGAATCTGCAGAATCTGCCTGCAACACTCTATGTTTTCCAAGTGTCTCCATGTCACATGTTGTCTTTTGCAATAGCAGTAAGGAAGCACAAGTTTGAAACAGAAAAAAGCTACAAACACATGTGCTGCCACTTTATATAAAAATCAGTTTTCTTGACCCCAAAGTTTTAAATCCTTTAAGGTTAAAATAGAAGATTCTCAAATAACATGCATTTGTCAGGCTGACAGTTTCAGAACTCTGTACTGAAACTGAGACATCCAACGCAACTGAAATGTATACTAACACATAGAAATTACAAAGAACAAGGTTATGATCAAAACCAATATGAACTTCAAAATTCATGGATAGTCAGGATACACCATATGTCCTCCAACACCTAGCCACAACAGGGTGCCCTTTAATTACTCTGCTAATGTGTCTTTGTGTCTAAGTGCTGGAGAACATATGGTACATTTCACTTGTAATCATGAATTTCATGTCTTTGATGTTTTCTGTCAAAATTCAAATGTCCTTTTAAATGTATACATGTGTATACATTTGAATTCATATGCTGGCATTGCCACCTATTTGAATCACTATATCATTCTGTACCTCGTGGTGAAATACATTTGTACTCCATTTCAGGAGCAAACTGATAAAAGATTGAAATCTATTATATTCTTATTGCACAGACATATTAAAAATAAACAAAAACACATCACTACCCACTTAACAACCTCGAAGAGGGAGGGACAGGCAGCTAAATTATCAGTTATAGAAAAATGACTTTCAGTTTCAAACTTTATGGCTGAGCTTACACAACGAAATATTAAGTGAATCAACTGCACTTCTGCTTTAATCTTTTAAGACAGTGTCAGAGAGCAGCTTTCCAATCTACTGCCATGTGCTGCTGTCCATTAATGGACAATATTTTTTATGTATTTTTTTCATTTCAGGTTAAAAAGGAAGAAGGTTTTGTCAGCATCTTCAATTTTTCTGCAAGTGACAGTTCAGATAGGAGTCGATGAATGAAAATGCCATTCTGATGCGCCTAATGTACTGTAGGCAGCTATCAGATCTGTGGTACAAACAAGGTGCAACACAGGCTTCAGTCTTCCTGCTGAACACGGTATTCCTCATCTTAAAAGGTGTCAGTGTCTAGACAAAGAGGATGACATCCTTTAAAGTGCCTTTGGAAATTAGATGGCAATTCAATGCACCCTGGACTCAGATGGTGGTGATGTGCCTGATGTATGTACAGTCAAGACAATTAAGTTACATTAATCACATTCTGAGTCAATTACAGTTCCGGAGAGATTTGGGATTTGCCTTATGTAGGAAGAAGGCTCGTTTTATGTTTCAGTTACAATAAAGAATTTCTCAAGCACCTCCTGGGTTGTTCAGGGGTTTAAATCAGAGACAACTCCCAACACCAGACACTGAATTCTACAATGTTTCCTCCAGTCCCCTGTACATTTTAGTATAAACTGCAGCCCACAAAGACTTCAAATACTGCTGCACAGACTTGAACAACTCAAGATCAAATATTGCACTAGAAAGCGTAGGTTTAAACTACACCATGTCATTTTAAAGGTTAGGAAGCTTACAGGCTGTTCAGTTTTACAGTAAACAGTAGTCAGCTAGTAAACTAGAAATGTAGCTCTATGATGGGTCAAGTTTACTTTTTCAAGCTCAATGCTGCCTGCTGCTACTTTTAAATAAACCTGCATTCTGATGCTCGTCCCTGATCTGCAAACAGGTACAAAGTGCAGCTCCTCACCTGGAGGCGTATTAGCAACGAACTGGAGTTCCAGTATTTGACTGTTCTTACTCTGCATAGCACAATGAGCCACCGATCTAAGCCACTTTCTGAAAAGGACCAAACCAAAATTATCTCAGAATTAATCACAGGAGGAGAACTGGCAAACTCAAGGACACAACCGGCTTCTCCTTTAGGGATGGCTAATATATTAGCATTTTTATACTACCCTGAACACTTATGAGGACTACTGTTCTGTTTTGTTGGGGGGGGGGGGGAGGGGGTGTTCAGCATATGAGCTCCTTTTGAGACAAAGGAGCAAAAGAACTATGGTAGGAACAGATTAGGTTATTGGGGATTATGTGGGCAAATTCCACACATTCTTATATAAAATTAAATTCTCTGTAGCCATTTATGATTCAGTTTGTTTGAAGCTATGCCAACTGAATTATAGCTGTTTGGTACCAATCTGCCGAAATTCACAGGATAAAGCAAAATGTTTACAAGATAATGCAGCTCACTGCACAAGATGGCTAACAGCTCATACAACTAAAGATTCACAGCTATTTGGGAAAAAAGACACACAGTGCTGTAAACAATTTTCTATGAAACAGCTTTTAAAACACTACCCAAGACTGGAAAAAACCCACTAGAGATTATAAAATATTGTCAGAAATTGCAAGTTCATACATTCAAGTAACCCTCCAGCTGGCCAGTATCTTTCTACAATTGCATTCAAAAGGAATATTCAGTTTACGCAGACACAAAGCTCAGTTTTCATATTTGCAACTTCAGAGGATGGTCTGAACACAGTAAAAGGCCAGTCTGTGAGGTCAAATTAATTATAACTGTCTCTTGTTAAGGCACGCATGTTGGAAAACGGCAACTATTCTTCATTCATATACAGCACAATAAAATGTCATCTGAAGTGGAAAAACGGAATAAACTATTTTGTGGAGGATTAATCTCAAATTACAATTGATGAGTCTGAATCAAAGTCTTATGGGAGATCAAGGATTATGCTTATTTTAGCACTGGGAGTCAAATTTCGTTAGAAAAATATAAGCAGGAAAAAAAAAACTGAAAGAGAAAATTGAGCCCTACTCATTATGTATTATTGTCGTACTTAGAATTAACAAAAATAAAAAGTTTTGGCTCAGAAATATGACAATAACCTTTTAAAACGTTTGTAGCAGTGACTACATAGATCAGAACTATATACCACTGACTGTCTAAAAATTACAGAAAGTATAGAAAAACAGAGATTTTCCTAGCATATTCCCATTGATAACTGAGAGTGCTCAAGCACAGTGAAGTGACCATACATATCTAAGCATGCTCAAAAAGTTACGCATACAGATCAATCAGATGAACTATGGTGTTAAAAGGAGAGCTGGAAAATAAAATTATACAGCATTTCAGTGTTGGGTTGCTCATTTAAGTCAATTTAATAATTAAAACAGTCATATTTGCTTATCTTGATTGTCTCTGTTCAACAAATGCCCTATCAAAATTACCAGCATTAGCTAGAGGCAAGGTTGTGAGCTTTCTGCAGAGTCACCCATTAAATGGATTTGGAGGACGAACTTCTAACACAGGTGTTCCTCTACCAGACTGAATTGACACTTTGGCACTTCTGTCTCATACTTTCGTCTCTCTTGTAGGAAACAGCGCTTCTCAAGCTACCAACTCGTTATTGTTCATAATCACTAAACTCACATTACATTTAAAAGAAGTCTCAAACCAGTGGCATTTGCAGTGACAGCAGAGATGCATAATACATTTCAACTTTGTAAATTAACTATTTGTGAGATATAGTTTATGGATGTATTTGTGAAGCAGACAAAAATATTTGTACAAGCTTCCTGTTTTCTCATCTTTGACAAAATGGAGGCTCCATTAAAAAGGACAGAAAAGCATCTTTTCCTTAAACGATATGCTTCTGTGCTTTAGGCTTGACTAAATCACTGACTACATTCTATCAGCTACTGAAAAACAATTCAAAGAAATTAACTGAGCAAAGACCTGAGTCATCACACCTATGCAGACAGAAACAAGCAAAATTATATTTAAATATCAAGGTAGCTTCAATTATCCATCTAAATAAAGTGACATAAGTTTGCACAGCCTATTGCAATGGGCAAAAAAAACTTGTGCCTTTCAACACTAAAGAGCTAAGTTAGGAGCTGCAACTTCTTCCCCACCCACTCCCCCTTTTTTCTTTCTCTTTCTTAGATTGGGGTTTTGGAGCTGGGTTTGGGTTTAGATTTCATTAACTGCTAAACATGAGAAGAATTTTTTTCTTTCTTTTGTCCAGAAAAAAGAAGCTCCCTTGTGGTAGATTTTCACCCGGTTTCTTCATGAAAGAGCTATCAAAGAATGTTACAGTGTATATTACTTTTCATTTCAGAAGGATTTCAGCAATCCCTAAAATTCTAACAGTATCTTCTTGACAACCTAATCTCTTCGTAGTGGTAGCTAAATTAAACCAAACTGTCATCAGTGAAAGCTCTCAAGAGTAAGTCAAGGATATTCAGCACACATTATCCATAAAAGTACAGTAACCAATCTTTAAAAAATACCAGTTAAGGTAGAACGCTTAATTAAAGACCATAGTTTTCACAAAACACTATCATTTTTTCCTATTCTCACCTTTAAAATGTCTTCAAAACTGCTTATTTCAAGTTTAACTTCACAAATTACTGCTTCACTGGCAAAAAAAAAAAAAAAAAACACAGACTGCAAACTTTTAGAAAAACAAATTGTTGTTGAGTTGAACAATATAAAAATATCTAGAAAATACCACAGATCATGTTTCCATATCATTAGGGAAACTCCCAGACACACATCTATGAAAGCATTTCCATGAGATTACTTTTCTTAATGCATGCATTCCTATTTCCACAAGCCCATTCGAATACTGAAATACTTGTGTGTTTTCAAGCCTGGAGCTTATACGTCCCTCTAGATTCCTTGCAGACCTACATAGCTAGAAATGACAGACAACATATTTTACAGTCCACTTCCAGCTGAAAGATGCATCTCTTCCAGAAACTACCTGAATACAGCCATGCACAAAAGAAATCTTTATCTGAGGACTGGGTTATTAGAAAGCAGAATAAATTCTTCTTTCCTAAGTATCATAAAAAGCATAATGATGCATCGCATGCCAGTTGCATCTTCCCAACATCACAGTTCAACAAAAGCACACTATATCTTCAGGTTGTTTGTTCCACAAGCCGTCTATGAAATATTAAGTAGGGTCTTTAATTCTCACAGCACTTGGTGGACTACACCAAGGAATCGCTAACCCTCTGTGCTCCCTCTGCCTCCAACAGTTGTGCTTCTACAGGACAGTGAAACACGTTTAACAAACTACACCCAAGTACCACAACCTTCCCATCGCTGGAACAGAAGTGCACAACTCACTGCTGTACAGCTGACTAATGAGTTATTCAATCCTGCTTTACATAATACCACCTTTGTGAAAGAAGGAAATAAATAGATTCTTATTAATGGGAAGGGAACAGTTACGATTTAAATTTTACTTCAACTGAATACCTCACTGAAGTTTCTGTAACTGGCAAAAACATCAAATGTTTGATAACAGAAGCAGCATACAGATCCAAGCAGGACAGAATATGTGACCACAAAAGACACATACTCCACAATCTGCCAGCCCATAATTCAGATACTGCCACTTTCATTTAGTTAAAAATTAAGACAATGGGAAACATGCTGCTAAACCAGGAAAAAAGGCTCTGAATTCCACAGTGAATTGTTTGCCAGCTCTGGGTACTTTCTATTTGATGAAAACAGTATGGCTTTACTAAAATATCAGTAATAGCTGCCTTCATGAAACATATCTGTTATTTTCCATGCTCTGAGTAAATAGTGTAAAATATATATATGGTGATAAAGTTTACTACTAAACGTGATAAACGTTGACTCCAATACTGAGAACCCCTAAAACAATAGGTATCAATCACAAAAATGTCAAAGCTTCAAAACTGCTGTCATGTTATTCACTCTTAGTTGTCTAAGGTCGGAAAGATAAATCCATTCTAGAGCACCTATAGATTTTAAATACTGATTTCACTGAAAGAAATGGGGTTTTCCAATTGAAAATCAAACTCCTTGCTACTGGCTGTACATGTAGCTTTAAAGTAACAGATTAGAAATCCAAATTTGTAAACAATTTACCTGTATTGTTAACTAAATGGTGATTAATAAAATGATGCAGTCCCAGCGTCACCTTGGACATAACGCTATATAAAAGAAAGTGGGGATGGATACCCTTGGAGCAACATCAGACTTTATGTTATTCTTCAGGTTTTGGAGGGGTTGTTTTTTAAATTAACATATGAGAAAACAACACATAAAATTTCTGAGACATTTTGTTAAAAGACAAAGCTAATTTGCATGCTGTTTGGCTTTGAGATTGCAGCAACTGATATCATTTTGAGAGATATGGACATACTTAACACCATTATGAGTAGAACTGCATTTTGGTAATTGTAACACCACAGAACATTTTCGTTCAGATGAAGGAATGGAACAAGGAGAGTAAAAACATTTTCATTTTCCATTTTTAGGAAAATTATTCAAAATATTAAAGGCGGAAATAGGCACACTCCATCCACAGAGGCCTGTTCTGCAACACCTGCCACAACCCAAGGTATGACATGGGCACAGCAACCTGAACTTTCAACTTTACTCACTTATGTAAGAGACAGCTATTTAATAAAACAGCATTTTAAGCACATGAAGTGAAAAGCCTGTATTGGGTGCTATTAGTACACTGTCTTCTATGTGACTGACAGAAAGCAGCAAGTGTTAAATGGTATCAGTCAAATATAATGATTTGTTACTGAGGCTGTCACCTGTATCTAGGTGTTAGTTGCTCTCCCTATGCTCTGCTATTCACAGTTGGGGAACATATAGCCAATGTCTGTCAACCTGAGGTTCTTTCAGAGCTGTTGTCACCTAAAGTCACATTTAGACATCGTAGCACATAAAATACCTTTTTCTCACTCATCAACACTTTGTCTTACAGTGTCAGAGTTAGACAGCATATTGTACAAAGGAACCTGACTACCCAAATTGGCTGGGGAGACGTCAAAGTAATTTTGTGGCAATCAAACGAACATATTTAAAGATAAAATAACTGAACTTATACTTGGTACAGTTTTGATTCACTCTTTGCCCTTTCTCCAGGAAAAAACAAAAGCTTTTATCTTATACAGCGATGAACCTACTAAAAGCAATAGCAAAAGAACATTATATTAAAAGGACTTGCCTTAAAATTCCATCCAGACCTTATACAATAAATTACTTTAAAGGGCAAACAGGATACCGTCATATTTGTTTCCATGTTGTGCTGTGGGGCTCCTTCTAACTTTTTTAAATAAAAAGAAATACAGTAAAAGTTAAATAATTAAGAAAAAAATCTTCAAGCCTTAGTAATTGGAAGGGTCCCAAAATCCCTTTGTGTTTCATGCTGAGATGCGCAGAGAGTTGTTCATATTTAATTGAAAATGTATTAACATTACGATTTCAAAGGATCAAAAGTAAAAGGAGTTTCCCTGAAAATTTAAACCGGGCTTTCAGTGTTTCCTGTTGCGCAGAAGAAAGATCTATTTTTAATGGAATAAACTGCAGAAAAGGACCTAAAGAGGGCAATTTCTTCATTCTTCAGGGAAGCTGGTGGGAAGCAAAATGGTGTATAATTAGTTTTGGTGGGTTTTCTTTTCAAATATATTTAAAACTTTGTGAAGGTTAATACTCCCACACAGCTGCATTCAAACACAAACTATCTGAATGGTGTTTGCACTAATTTTAGATCCTACTAATTTGAATGTACAAATACTAAAGACTACTCCTTTGAAATCCTTAAAAAGGTTTACACTTTCTTTTTCATGTTTTATAACTCTTGCTTATTGTAAGATTGCACATTCTTTTAATGTTAATTATTTTTTCCTTCTTGATAGATCATGGATATCCATACAGCCTCAAGAAAAGCCCTTCATTATTTGTATAAAAACATATATGCAAACTAAGCTGTAAAAAAATTAAATTAACTCAAGATTCTATTTCAGAAAATTAATCTTCCCAGGTAGACATTTTCAACTGAAGAGAACCCAAGCACATCCAATTTAAAAGAACTGTTGGCATGAATTGCAGTCCAACACCCCAATATTTTACTAATCTTTTTTTAAAGCTGACTTCTTCCACCACATGATGCCTGTTAAAAACTGTAACTTCATAATAACTACTTACTCATTAGTCATATCCTTTCATTAAAAAGTGCAATCAATGAGACAATTGCAATTGAGAAACATCATGCACACCAAACTGTACTGTTACTTTGATCTCCAATTATCTGAAATTTCAAAGGTCTGATGCATAAGCCAGTTGGAACGCCTTAGATCAATAGTGGTGGAGTGAGCAATTGACACTTCTTAGCACCATAAATTAGATGATTACATCTATCATTTCTTTCTTCATGATGTAAACAAAGTTATGGCAACAGAATACTGCCACGGGATCAATGTCTCCTGCTTAGAAAATAAATTCTTCAACACTTATGCAGCAGGAGATTATTGTTGTACAACAGTCTATGCTATTTTCTTAATTACAGTAGAAGCATTAGTGCTGCTGTTTGTGCTGGTTTCAGCTGGGATAGGGTTTTCTTCCTAGTAGCTGGTACAGTGCTGAATTTTGGATTTAGGATGAGAATACTGTTGATAACAAACCGATGTTTTAGCTGTTGCAGTGTTTACACTAAGCAGAGGGCTTTTCAGCTTCTCATGCTGCCCCATCAGCAAGGGGGCTGGGCTTGCATGAGAAGCTGGAAGGGGACACAGTCAGGACTGCTGATCCCAACTAACCAAAGGGATATTTCATACCGAATGGCATTATGCTTGATATGTAAACTGGGAGGAAAGCTGGCTGCTCAGGCATCAGTCAGTGGTGAGCAATGGTTTTTCATTTGTATCACTTGTTTTGCTTGGGTTTTATTTCTCTTTTTTTGATATTTTCCTTTTCATTACAATTTATTATTAGTGGTTAATGTTATTTCAATTATTAAACTGTTAATATCTCAACCCACAGGTTTCTTGCTCTTACTCTACCCTTCTGATTCTCTCCCCCACCCCACCAGCGAGGAGAGTGTGAGTGGATGTGTGGGGCATAGTTGCTCACTGAGGTTAAACCACAACAGTGTTATGAGGAAGTATTGCTGAGTTTCTTCTACAGCACACTTCCATAACATACTTTTCTTGCTTTAGAAGGGGAAGCTGCTTTAAGGTGCTGCTGTTTTTACGAGAATGTAAAATTACCGAAGAAACAGGCAAGGAAGTATACCCAGGATACAAAGAGCAAGCAGAAGCTGATCCATGCTGCTTTTAGCTCCACATTAGAACTGGGCAGCAAACAGCAAGAGTGAGGTCAAACCACTTCATTGCACAGAAGCATCCACACCTCCTTAATGTAGGAAGTTTTCACTCCACACATCTGCCATGCACATGAGCAGCAGGATGCTGCAGGAGCTGCTGTAATCCCCCCTAGAAACTACACATGAACCCCTATCCATGTATTCATGTTCTTTTTAAAGCTGTGCCAGCATATTTGGCTTAACATCTAAGGAAAGCATATGGTGCACCTTCACTGTACAGTAACAACTGAAGTACACTCACACCCGTACTACCCATCCATAGATATTTCTCCAATGCATTCCCACAGTTCTTTTACCCATATCTCCAGCCCTATTAACTATAAATTCTCCCAATTATTCCTTATTCCTAAATCACTCCTACAAAAAGAGAAACAGCTGATGAGCATTTCACCTTTTGCTAACATATAGGTAGTCCTGATTTTCTTTACTACTTTCTGTGAGTAAAGTACAAACGCAACGATGACACTAGTGCCCAACATAATTTCAGTATCACACCTGAAAGGTACCAATTTTTATTTCAGGAATGTATTTATGCCCTGCAACTGTAGATCATCAGTGATGCTGACTGCTCACAGACTTCCATCAACACAGCAATGATAGTTTACTTGTTAATATCATAGTACCAAAATAATGTGTAATAAATCAAGAAGATACCAGATTCCAGTTCCCTCCTTCTAGTGACTGATGTTCTCCATCATCTAAACGCAGTGCAAATTCTAATTCTTCATGTTAAGCAGAAGAGTGCATACATGTTCCAGGTATGCACTTAGGAACCACTATGAATCACCTTGAGTCTACATGGTGATGCTCTATGTAGCATCATCCTTCTCTATGTAGCTCCTTGCACAGACGGGTTTAACAGGGAGCCCTGCCTTCAGCTATTCCCAGGAAAACCCATCTTATTGTACTTATCCAGGCTTTGTAAGATCAAGCCTCCGAGGTTATTCCCTGCAGTGACATTCTGCTGCATCTGCTATCTCTAAACAAAGGGACACTTTACTGCTGGAAGAGGTGGATAACACAGCTACTTCAGTGGGGTAACTATACTGCAAACTACTATTGACATTGCAATCTCTCTGATACAAACAGAAAATCATAAGCCTTCATACCTGAAATCAGTGTTTTGCAAACATAAGTATTAACAGGCTATTCATTTAGATGCATTTCCTAAAAGCATCAACTTGAAAAAGTTGAAGACTGAAAAGGGAAGAAATCAGTTGAGCTCCCTTGTATCTATCCACTGTGCTACAGCCTTTATTTACAAGATTATACATGTAAAGTACATACATTAGAGTTTATTTACATGACAGCTGCAGCATGATCTGCTAGCAAAGCAGCCTGTCCTAAGCTATCTCTTTCTCTAGCCGAACTAATAACCAGTTCCTGAATTAGCCATCATAAAACTATACAAGATCACAGCTAGCACTGCTAGTTTCATGTACAGCTCCCTAGGAAGCACATCCACCTCGCTAAGTCATGCATGGTAAAATATTATCCTGGCCTGACAAAATTAGGATTTTAACCTTGACAGTGGTACAAAATGAAGGACAGAAATAGAGAAAATCTTACAAATACTTCTGCAGTGTTTTCTGTGGTCCATTCAAATATTGGGAACAACAAATGAAAACTAAAGGTCCAAAATCAAAGAAACATAGAATCATTTGGGTTGGAAGGGACCTCTGGAAATCATCTAGTCCAACCCCCAAATCCTAAACCAGAAGTCAAGAACCAGATGGTGCAAGAAAGAAAAGCAGGCAGCCACTTTTTTGAACCAGTAGCCTGTGGATGAAACCCACCAGCAGATTATACATTACCCATGGCCTTTATCATATCTAGTTAAATAGACACTATGCAAAACTACTGCCACTGTAGCCATTTTAAAGATATTAAAATCATTCTTCCTTTCCCCTCATATTTCTTTTGTATTTAAATGTATTCTTCATGTAGCCTACAACAGAAAATTAAAGAACCCAGGAGACTGCCATTTATCTTGCTTTTCATTTACAAACATCAGACATTTACAAATATCAGATCATATAGATTTGCAATTCACAAATCTCTGGTCTTTTTTACATGTAAAAATTCACGGCGATATTTGAGAATAATGCCCAAATACCTCCACATATCTCTACGGGTTAATAAGTGGTTTAATGCAGTAACAATATAATTCTAGATTGCGAAGTATATAATCTAAACAGAATGTCCAAGGATGTGTTAAAGTAGATATTTATCTCCCTAATCAATAAAATTGGAGTCATAAGTTCTTTGTGCTTCATATGAAATAACTGCTAGTTTCTATTCAGACAGATTATGCCAATTTGGATGTTCTGCTCCAGGAAAAGGGGTCATGTTACATTTCGACAATTAGATTACTAGAGTAAGAGAAACAAAATATTTTGATCACATCTCATCCAGCAAGTATATCAAATCTCACCCTGAAAAAGAGACAAGTCAAAGCTTCAGCCGAATCTTATTACACTACTCAGGGATATTAGAGAGGCAGCTTGCATTACAAATTTCTGCCTTCCCCTAATGAGGCAGTAGGCATTGGGACACAGTTGCCTCAGAATATGTTCTTTTGTCTTTGGCAATTCAAAATGAGGCTATGCAACAGGAGATTGGGCCCTTGGGAACAAGCATGCAATTTCCAGAATTCAGCTGAGACCTGCTGCTTTCTTGGTAATGGAGCAGAGAGACTGAGCAGGGGTGAACTCGGGAGAAGATTCTTAAAGAGGGTGACATAGTGGAGTGATGCACTTTTCAAAGCTTTCCCAAGTTGAGTAAGGTATCTCTACTACTAAGAACTTGGTAGGTTAGTTATTGCTTACAAGCCGGAGCCTGTGGAGACTAATGACAAGTATGACGTACATGATTTGGAACATGTGATCTGACTGAGGATGAGCTGCCCTGCTCTCAACTACAATTCGGTCATAAGAGATTTCTATTGTGAGCCTTTTCAAATACTTCATAATAAATAGAAATTCCGTACTGAAGAAAGGCATTGAGAGCTCAGCCTTAACCTTGAGGTAGTTTTATCACCTGAAGCAGCTGACAGGTCAGCTCACTGGATTACACACACACTCATATCCCAAAAAAAGATTCAGCAACAGTTATAGACATCCTAAAGCAAGACTTTCAGTTTATAATGACTCATGTAGTAGCTGCGCTCTGAGAAATTAAGTATAGTGTAAGTGATATGGCTATTTTGCCAAAGTGGGGTATAAGCTAAGAAGAAACATCCAAGGGAATGATCCTATTATGGCCTGGCAGCTGGGTAATTGCAAAAAAAAGAAACAAGTGGTTTATATATCTGAGTCATCACCTACTGAACTAAATTATTTGAACGTGAAGGCTGTGAGAGCTTTTGTTAATGAACATATGGGAGAAGCACCCCTAATGTTAGCCCATAAAGACAGGTAAGGCAAAAATTGCATGTAGAAAAAACAAGTTATATGTAACAACATTAAACAACCAGAAATAAAATGTTGGTATTATATACAGAGCTGAAATAGAAAAGAACAGATTCAAAGACAGTAAGAAAGTTGGTTCAGGCAGTGCATTTATGCCTGTTCGGTTCATCTTCATGAGTATGTTGAAAGAATAAAGGGCTGCAAGAATACCATGACTGAGATAATTCAGTGGACACTTTTCCCATTAAACAAAAAAGAAAACCTTTGTCTGCCACAGATAAGAATTCTGATTGTTCCATTAAAGCTAGACAATTATAGTCCATGCTGTTTTGCAGTCAGTCCAGTCTTGTCTCACTGGTATCTGAAGTTTGTATTGAATGCCAGAGTTCTGGAATGCCCCAAGTCATTCATTTGGGGCAGCTATTAAAGAACTGCAAGCACAGGCCAGATGCTTGCTGTTTGGCATGTTTAAGTGCTTTGCTAAATTAAGCCTGCATAACAAAAAAGACACAGTCACTTTTCGATCCAACTCTGCACAGTAGAACACACAAATATACTTGAATCACATTGGAATTTAAATGCATGCTTACAAAGTTAACCATATTCCTACAGCTTTTGCTGAACAGGGACATCAAGGAAGGATTCTGAGAAGTCCAATTTATTCATAGTTGTAGCTATAAAATTAGGAGATGTCAACAGTTATGTCACCTTCTCGACTCTTACTGTAGCAGGTTAATGACTTCTACCTTTCTTAGCAATAGCAAAGCAGTTGGCATAGGCACCAAAGCTGGACCAGCACCAATGACAATCACTTAAAAAGCAATATATATATTTAGCACCAGAAATGAACAAGGTTCACTACTACAACACATACTGATTAAAACCGCACATTTCTTGCATACAGTCAAAATTGAAGCAGATGAGAAAAAGAAACATTTCTTTTAAGGACATGGAATTCTGGAAATTACATCTTATCTTTCAGTTCAAGTGCTGCAGGCAAATTTTTGGGGATACCATTATCCTACTGGCATGCCTCACAGATATGCTCTGTGATAGGGACTAAGCATATTGTGGTCTCCCTACACACACTGATTTGAGCCCATTGAAGCCTGGTGCAAGGAAATAAATTAATATGTGAGAAAGGGGTCAACAACAACAGGAAATGAACAGCATGGCATAAGCCAAACCATAGAAACAGAGTACAGAAGGAGGAGGTGGTGGAAAGATGCTTCTCCACAGTTGACAAACTTGCTCATGATCAAGGTTTCTCCCAGCTGACCTGCTACACCTTGAAGCAGTCAACGTTTTTGGACTGTGTCATTCGTTTCTCCCTGAAAAGACACACGATCTTCAATAAAAATAAAGAAATCCAGGCTCTATACATTCACATCTTAGTTTCATCATTCAAATTCCAATTTGTCTTCACTCTAACAGACAACATGTCGCTGTGCATTCACAGACTAGTTACTGGTAGCTATGAATTTTAACAGCTTACCTTGCTGTCTTTTAAGGCATTTGTTCTGTTACTGGGAACAATTACCAAGAGATGAAGTTGTGCTGAAATTGGGCGCATGTACATCATTTGGGTCAACACTTAACCATAATGACTTCTATATTATATCACCTCTAGAACTCTTTGTGCAGGTATCATTACAGACAGACGATAAGACCACACTTAAATTTTTGTCCTATTTTCAACAATTCCACTCATCTAGACATTTTATAATCAACCTATCCCATTCTGTAGCTGAAGCCATGAAACACACACATTTCAGACTTAGAGCAAAGATGTAGTAATCATGCTATGCTTGAGCATGTTTTGAGACAAGAGACACCAGGCCAGCAGTTTTAATTGCCTTGAGTTGGTAAGAATCAGATAGAGCCAAACACTGCCACAGTGTAAATGAAAGTGTAATGGGTATCTGAGATAAACAGAAGCACAAACAACTAAGCTGCAAATGAGCAAAATCTGCTCATGAGGCAGTCTTATGAAATAATTGAGCACTTCTGTGCATTCTGGTTTTGCTTGGACTATTAGCAATCAGGTGCATCACCCTTTATTGGGAATTACAAACCTGATTTCTCATCTACTGTGGTGAAAACGTGCCCTGACAACAAAAGGCCATCTAAACTAGATTCCATCTCTCTCTCTCAGACTGCCCCAGCTTGTTCCAGAGCTCCCTTCCTGCATTTCATTCCTGCTGGCAATCCTTAGCTTTGACAAGAATTTAACATTTGTTAATAACCATACCACTTACCCATAATGCTAACCACAGTGATGAATTCTGGGCTCCATGCGACCATTCCTGTATTGCTGCTGCTTCTGCAGTGTTCCATAATTGGCCTGTCAGCAGGGGGGACCACGGCTCCCCTCTCAAATGATTTTTCCTATAAAGTCTCAGCTCTTGCTAATCGCTCCTGACAAATAACTTCCAGCGCTCCAAGATTCTTATTTCCCATTCTTAGCAGGAATTGGAAAATATACATTTCTGCTTGTTAATATACTAACAAACATTTCAAGCACAGGTCACCGATTCAAACACAGGTCCCTCTTTCAGGCAGCTTCTGTTCCTTGCTGGCAGACCCCTCAAACATCTCCTGCAACCACACTATTCTGAAACAGCTGTGGCTCCCAGCCACCCTCTATTCTAAGCACTAAGCCCAAGGAAATGATTAATCTTAAAGTTAACCCCTTCGTTGATTGAATCCTTTATAAATTTAAACTTAATAAAGATATAGTAGCTCTCTTGCAGGTTCAAACATATGCATCGCCAGGATAACAGTCTTCCATGGCAATAGACAGTTTGAACTATAATTCAGTGAAGCATAGATCCATATTCTCATATTAAGGAATTTTACTGTGAAGAAGACAGTTCATTTGTTACAAAATTATCTTTATCGTATAACAATTTAATCCCTCCCTATTAGCAACAGATACCAATATTCAAAACAATCTTAGCCTGAACATTTTGTAATTATTTCTCTTTCAATATAGTAGTTATTTATATGGCCTCCATTATTATAGCTTTCAACTACTTAGCCCCTGAAGAACTAATTCTAAAACATCTTTCTGGCACAGCACACTATTGCTTTATGAGTTGGTAATTTAGGAAAACACTGAAGATTAACCAAGAAATGAGTACCAGACCTGGCAGCCACACCTGCCATCAAGTTCAAGTTCAGAATCTGCTATTTAGAAAACTAGAAAAAGAAGACCAAACAAAAAACAACCCATACTTCAGCAGGCACTATGTCCAATCTCACAGCATGCTCTTATGAACAAAGTATGCCACTGGATGCTCAAATTTCTGGTGTGGGTGGGCTGTCTAATGTTTTACCACAGCATATAAGTACCTCATACCATTGCATGCTTGGATATGCACATGCCATCTGCTTAAAAAGGAGACATTCCCTCCATATTCCAATTGCTAAGTTCAAGTTGCCTAATTCCAGTTGCTAACCCACTGACCATCATATTTGAAAAATCATGGCAGTCAGGTGAAGTTCCTGACAACTGGAAAAAGGAAAATATAACACCCATTTTCAAGAAGGGCAAAATGGATGACCCGGTGAATTACAGACCAGTCAGTCTCACCTCTGTGCCTGGCAAAATCTTGGAGCAGGTTCTTCTGGAAGGCATGCTGAGGCACATGAAAAACAACAAGGTGCTTGGTGACAGCCAGCATGTCTTCACTCAGGGGAAATCCTGCCTGACCAATCTGGTGGCCTTCTACAATGGGGCTATGGAACTGATGGACAGGGCTAGAGCAGTTGACATCATCTACCTGGACTTCTGCAAAGCATTCGACACAGTCCCACACAACATCCTTGTCTCTAAGTTGGAGAGACATCAATTTGATAGGTGGACCACTAGGTGGATAAAGAACTGGCTGGATGGCTGCACGCAAAGAGTTGTGGTCAATGGCTCAATGTCCAGCTGGAGACCAGTAACGAGAGGTGTCTCTCAGGGATCAGTGTTGGGACCAGTCTTATTCAATATCTTTGTCACTGACATGGACAATGGGATTGAGTGTGCCCTCAGCAAGTTTGCTGATGACACCAAGCAGCATGGTTTGGTTGATACACTGGAGGGAAGGAATGCCATCCAGAGGGCTCAGGGACTGTGGTGAGAGGACAACGGGTAACGTGTTCAAACTTAAAGAGGGGAAGTTTAGATTGACTTTGAGGAAGAAATTCTTTATCGTAAGGTTGGTGAGGCACTGGAATGGGTTGCCCAGGGAATTTGTGAATGCTCCATCACTGGCGGTGTTCAAGGCTGGGTTGGATGGAGCCTTGGGTGGCATGGTTTAGAGGGAGGTGTCCCTGCCCATGGCAGAGGGGTTGGAACTAAATGATCTTAAGGTCCTTTCCAACACTAACTATTCTATGATTCTATGACATGCTTGTGAGGTGGGCTGATGCCAACCTGATGAAGTTTAACCATGCCAAGGGCAAGGTCCTCCACCTGGGTCAGAGCAATCCCAGGCACAGCTACAGGTTGGGCAGGAAGAGATTCAGAGCAGTCCTGCAGAGAAGGACTTGGGGGTGTTGGTCGATGAGAAAATGAACAGGAGCCAGCAGCGTGAGCTCGCAGCCCAGAAAGCCAACTGTATCCTGGGCTGCATCAAAAGAAGCGTGATCAGCAGCTCGAAGGAGGTGATCCTGCCCCTCTATTCTGCTCTCGTGAGACCTCACTTGGAGTATTGTGTACAGTTCTGGTGTTCTCAACATAAAAAGGACATGGAACTGTTGGAACAAGTCCAGAGGAGGGCCAAGAGGATGATCAGGGGACTGGAGCACCTCCCATATGAAGATAGGCTGAGAAAGTTGGGGCTGTTCAGCCTGGAGAAGAGAAGGCTGCGTGGAGACCTCATAGCTGCATAGAGACCTCAGAGCAGCCTTCCAGGATCTGAAGGGGGCCTATAGGGATGCTGGGGAGGGACTCTTCATGAGGGACTGTAGTGAGAGGACAAGGGGTAATGGGTTCAAACTTCAACAGGGGAAGTTTAGATTGGATCTGAGGAAGAAATTCTTTACTGTAAGGGTGGTGAGGCACTGGAATGGGTTGCCCAGGGAAGTTGTGAATGCTCCTTTGCTAGCAGTGTTCAAGGCCAGGCTGGTTGAAGCCTTGGGTGGCATGTTTTAGTGGAAGGTGTCTCTGCCCATCGCAGGGGTGTTGGAACTAGATGATCTTAAGGTTCTTTCCAACCCTAACTCTTCTATGATTCTATGATACTAGGATGTGTTTCCATCCAAGAAGGAGCCTCATCACACATTCTGACAAACATATGCAATCTTGACACACTGGTCATTAATGTATAATAAGAGGAGATGCTGACATTTCAGTCCCAAGACATGACTTGCAGCCACTAGAAGAATGTCGAAGAAACCTCAAGGAAAGCAGAGAGCAAGGAGCCAGGTCTGTTTAATGACAGTGTAGGTGGGCAACACTGATTTAAGTTACATTTAATAAAAATGTATTACAGTAAAGACCTGATAAGTTGAGAAAATGAACAGAACATAGCCGCAATTCATTACTTATTATTTTTATCAGTCCTTTCATTTTCAATGTATAAGTTATTACACAATTTGTGCAAAACTGCTTAATAAAGCCATACATCAAGTGTAGTGTCTAAGATGGCCATTTGCTCAGTTAAAATTCTACCATCAATGCATTAAATAATTATTCCTCTTTAGAGGTATAAATGTTTCTTTTTCAGCTATGATAATTTGGATAAATTATTTTCAACTACTACTTGTAACTACAGGATACGATCAAAAGGTGGCAGCAGAATTGTCAAGTATTCCTCCCTACACATACTTTTTATTTTGGTTCATTTTAAAAGCAGGCACAATTTCCTTTGCATACCCAATACAGGAACAATTCTCAAACCTCATTACAAACTTAGATTTTTAATTACTTTCAGTTTAAATTTTGGGGCTTGTAGGCACACATGTTCTATATATGCTGTGCTATATTGCTGACCATGCAATATAAGAAATGTTCTTTAACTTGATTGTGTTTATACTCTCAGTTTTTCTGCGATCAGCTCGCTGTGCAGTCACTACTACCAGCTAATTTAAACAACTTGAACTGACAGAACATCTTACAGCAATTTCATGTTTCACCACGACATGTGTACAAGCATTAGTGTCACAGCCAGGTTGTTACAGCTGAAACATTAAAAAGGAACACAGGAATAAATCACTAGTTTTCAGGATGCTCTTGGTTTTGACTACAGATACATAATTACAGGAGGATGCTTGGGTTCCAGTCAACAAAAAGTTAGCATTTAAAGAGAAACATTTAGCACACAAACATATGAATCAATGAAAGATTGCATGAAGTGCTTTGTCTGCTACTGTCATTCTTCACATGCGACCAATAATAGAAGTTGGCAAAACTCCAGTAGCTGTATTTAAGTGTCTGCAATTTTGCACAGATACCCAGTAGCATTCTGGACAGCATATGTGCCATACATAGCACATGGGAAGCCATGGACAAGCACAATTGGTAGAAAAAAAAAGTGCATGACAAAATGAAGTACCTGAATGTTTAAATTTTAACCTATCCCCTTTCTGCATATGTAAAAATAATGAAATATTGCACAGTGAATGTGTTGCTTATTTTCCCCATGGGATTTGAGCAACACAGAAAAAAGAAGGCAGGACACAGTATTGACAAGCATCTCCTCTATACTTTGCTTTCTTTCCTTATCACTTAACACATAGCCTCATGACTTACCACATATTGTAGAGAAGGGGCAATCAGCAAATTTGTGCATGGGTTCACCAACAGCAGTCTTTTTACTAACTCAATACCTGCAGAGCACAACATTCAGTTAAGCTTTACCACATTCTGTGAGGCAAAGCAGTGGTAAAACAGAGCTACTTCCTCACTGGTTACAGGGCATATCCACCTAGGATATATGCAGAGCTGGATGTTCCCTGAATCAGCAGCTCTAGAGCAGGTGGAACCACTGTTTCCAGTTAGTCCTTTGGCATACCTAGCAAGGGTGGTGGAAGACACTCCTTGATCTGAAGGCAGTGGTACCAAACATTTATCCAGAGGTAAGAGAGATGGGAGATAATAGCACTACCTGGGACATGTGGAGAGTGTGATAACACCACATTTTCAAAGTGAGTAGATTGAGCATAAGCTACTTTCTGTCAAGATGATAAAACACAGATGTTTATGTATCCTGTGGTGAATTTTAAGGCCTTAAACAAACAAACCAAAAATTACTAGGACACTCATAGATCACTTACATTTGCTAATGTGGTTCAATTAAAAAGCCTTATTTTAAAGGAAAATAATAATAGCATTTAGGTTGATGCTTTCCATGCTTAAAAGCAGTAAGATTACTGTAAAAGATATAAAATGCAATACATTGCATAACTCCACTTTCAGTTAATTATGTTGTAATTTGATGCATCATTCTGGGGTTTTTTTCCCCTCTTACTGAGCCTTCAGCCAACATTGAAAATGTTTTTTCAGAGTAAATTGAAACCAACATTGGAAGCTTTATCACACTTAGGGATTAAGCCCTTTATGATGAAATGATGTACCTCTGAAAAAACGTGATGTCCCACTGCTACCGCTGGAACGGAACTCCCTAAGTTACTGAATAACAACACATCCATCCCTTCGATTTAGGAACAAGTTTTGTAACTCATTTATGACCTTACATGTATCACATAGGGAAAAAAAAAGGTAATTGCAAACTAGAGTGTAACAAACTATTAAACTAATGATGAAGAAAACATTAACATTAATATTTCGTGCTTTAAAGCTGAAAAAGTACAAAAATAGTTTTAATTATAAGACAGCTTATGTGTTGCACTCTTTTGCTAATAATTTGGAGGTTATAACCAGTTATAGCAAAGCACCTGAGTCCCTGTTAATCACTGGCATAAATGTTACCATCTAGAAACAAAACACCAGCATACTGCACAAATCCCCATCACCTGGGGCTTTTACTACTGGCAGCCATCACATTTATAATTATCCCACTGCTACTGTGATCCTTCACACACAGTTATCTCCATAGGACCTACTGTAATTGAGATGAAGAACAAGAAATAGCATCAGAACAGGAAAAGACCATTTGGCCCGAAGTATTCACTTTTCAAGTACTTATCTCAAAATACAGACTGACAAAGCAAACTCCTTTCTGAACTGAAGGTCAAGTTGCTGCAGGAACATGACACATGCAAGACAAAATAACAAAATCCATGCCACAGTGAAGTCAGCTAACAGCATAGATGGGGTTCCTCCCACAGACTGCTGACTTTGAGGTAGAAGAGACTGTCTTTAAAACAATTCTGTTAAAATAATTCAGTAGGCAAACTTCAGCCTTCTTTACCCACAGGGTACGGTAATTAACAGAATTATTTTGCATTATGATTTTGCATGAATGCCAAGGGCAGCAGAATTTAGCTTGGTACATCACTCACAATGTCTTTAAACCACCATACACTAGAAATAGCTCTCTGCAAATTATTCATTCAATAGCTGAGTTCCATACAGTGCTGCATATTTTGTACTTTAATCTATATGGAATGTATACTGGTTTGTAGGACTAGAAAAACTAGGAATGCTTTGTGGAGAGCGTGGTAGGGTTTGAAAGAAAATAAGATATTCAGATGACCTCCATCTATTTTAATTGGCAAAACTAGAATGTAGAGATCAGCGAGAAGAAGCCCATTCAAATAGGAAATGCATAAAAATAAAAGCCAGATACGAAGTGACAGTCCTAAACCAGTTATTTCAGAGTATGGGTAGAGAAGGGTGATGGGAGAGACACAAATCTGATTCACAGCTAGGAGCAGGATCTTGTTGTGCAGTCGCAGATAAGAGTGGAGATGAGGGATGGCAAGCTTGCCAATTCCACCACTAGAATGGTGGTGACTAAGAAAAAAATATGTACCAGAGACTGGACAGATAATATATAGCTGATGATATGAACCAGAATAGTACATTAGTATTTCTACTGGTAAACTCAAATATTATATACCCTGCTCATCTGTGTTACAGCCTAGAAAGGATTTATTAGCATTTATGTTAATGGAATGTTTAAAATCCAATATATTTAAAAATTACTATGTATTTAAAATAACAAGCCACTGTTCTCTCATTCCTTGTTTATGCTGTAACACAACAGCTGTGATAACATATTTTCAGTTATTTGATGCATCCACAAACCATAGTCTCTAGGAACACAACAAATTAAAAGTGAAAATAAATAAATAACTGGATTAAATTAACAAATTATACCAGCCACATGCAATAGAAGAAAAACAGTTGAGGTAACGAACCACAGGAAAAGTGTCCAATCAAAATCATGTACTCTGCACAGTGCATAGATTTTGGCAGGTCACCAAAAGGTGAGAGATGTACAGGTTTTACTAAATGCTCAGCCTTCTCAGGCACCTACATCTGGTGCTGTCTGCAGGGAGCCCAAACTCCACTTTAGTCACTGCACCTAGAGTTTTATCTTCACTGGCTCCAGCTTTCAGAACAGCTAAATCAAATGGAAACACACGATTTAGAGACTTAAGTGGAATTTACCCCATCTGAACATACCAGCAAGGAAGCACCTCAATTAATATCCATCACTGAAATGATACAGGAAGAAAGCCTCTGCTTCTAGAACACTGATATCCTAAAATATAGATGTCACTCTCACCCTGTTGCCCAAAGGCAGCACCTTGGACCCTCCTCCGACTCCCCCATCAAGTTGCACTGATTTTAAGAAAGGCTAGAGTTTAGTACCTCTAAAACCAGTGCATCTCCTAGGGTGCATAATAGTAATTTATAAGCTTAATCTTACACAGGTAACAAGCAAAAGATACAAACAACATCTCTAAAATTTCACATAGAGCTTACTCAAGACTGAAAGACACATTCAGTCTAACCTACAGCACAAAGCAGGGCCTGCTGCACTCTGCACAAGCTGCAAGCTGCAAGCTCCAAGTAACTCTCAAAAAATAATCCTAAACAGATCTCATTACAGTAAACCCCAGCAAGGGGTGAAAAAACTGTAATTATCACTGTCAATTTAGCATCTCTTAAGAGTGATTCCAGAGACCTGAAGCCTTGACATTTTGAGAGTTATCAGAATCAATTTAATTAGTTGAAAAATGGTTACTCTCAGTATAATGACCACCCTTAACTGCTCCTAAAGTACCTAAGGAAACCAGAATTTAAGAGCATTCAAAAGGACTTACCTGTTCAGGCTGATACACTCTATGAAGTGGAGGATATGACAAAGATACGGTGCAAGTTAAAAGGCTATCAAGAAGGATTACAAAAGGACATGCAGTCCTAATGTTTCATAATAATTAAGCACCCAGAAACAGTTATCACAGCAATTACTATACATGCATGATTGATGTAGACTTTTCCAGGTTTTTAAATTACATTCTAAATGATCATGCCATGACAATTCCAGAAAATGGCTGGTCTTTTTCATTAAATTAAGGTCCAAGAAGAATGGACTGGGGACAAAAAGAATAACCCACAACTCAATCAATTTTTTAAACAGATAATGCAGGACACAGAAATTATTCAGGGTTTTGATGAGACTTAACACAGAAAGCAACAACAATAACAAACTTGAGGCAAAACCTCACCAATTAGGAGACTTTTTATCCTGCATTATGTTTAACTTAGAAACCTTTGCATCCCTGCAGTCTACAAGCAAAAAAAATTCTTTACATAGTGGGTTTCAGAGACTGACTAACAATCAATATTTGGGAAGAGCTACATGAGAAATTTCCCTTGTGATTTAGCAATGACTCTGATTCCCCAAGGTCTATGTTACTGACATTGCTGCAAATGTAGTGCAAGCAATGAAAAATGGAAGCTGTACACACTGTGCTTTCCCTGTTGCCTTTACTCAAGTCATAACTCACTCTTGCATATACTGTAATTTAACCTGCGGAGATCCCAGAGGGTGCCGTATTAACACTGTGTGAAAACTTAACCCAATCATTAAAACTGTATAGCATATTTTGCAGATTATTGAATGTTTTCTAGTAGATCACTCAGCTGAACTTTCTTGCATTAAGCAAAGGCTTCATCTGATTCATAAATTAAGTTTTAGGCAAATCACCAGAGCACTTTGGCACCTAAAATGAGCCAGGAGCTGAGAAATGAAAGCAATATATGTCAAATTTCTGCGTTTTTTCTGACACACCTTAATCTCTCCATTAGAATGTCCCTTAAGGTGCCTTAAGTCACTTCATAAAAAATAAAATAAAATATACCACCACTGGGTATAAACATGGAACTGGGCAGCTGCTAAAGTTACCCTCTGAAGAAAAGCTCCATCTTTAAGTAAAGACTTTGCTCTTTCTCACAAACCCTCAGCTGAAGTCTGGCACACATTCAGATCTGATACCCACCACTCAAATTGGTAGCAGGTATTAGCTGTCACATTTCATTAGCCCCTCATCATGCTATCTTGCATCATGCCAGCATATAATGTGATATAATGGAACATGACGTGACATATGTGATGTGACGTGATGTGATGTGACAGCTACCATTTAAAGGGGAACACACCTATTTTCAAATCAGATGTCCATTATCAATTAAAACTGGTCTGGTGATGGTCAGACATTTATATGTCAAGCCCTAGCAAAACTAACCGGCATGTGTTGCCTGTGCTACTGAACTGATGAGCTGGGAATCTGCCAGCTACCCAAATTATCCTTGGGTAATTTGACAGATCTGTAATATAAGCTCTGTGTATCAGTTCCATGTCATATTTGCTCAGTAGTACTGAAAGCATGTTTTTGCCATTCTTCTTCTTCATCCATCATAATTAAAATCACCTAAAATGCTGATTACCAAGCTGTAACTTCAGATCTGATATTATCAGTTGCTGTACTTGATACATGGAGGAAAAAGGACAAAAGAATATTATTCTGTAGCTGCAGTGAAGAAAGTGCTGAGAGCATTGCAAAAATGGTCATTTAACTGACCAGATACAATGCGGAACTAATATGAAAGTTAGTAAGAGCAGCATATAGCGTGAGTAATAAAACCTTTTGCATCCACTAATGCAAAATGATTTTTCTTGCTCAGCAGAGAAAAGACATTAAGTGCTTGTGCTGTAGTTTAACCCCAGACAGCAACTAAGTCCCACTCAACCACACACTCAGTCCCTCCCAGCTGGATGGGGAAGAGGATCCAAAGGTTAAAAGTGAGAAAACTCGTGAGTTGAGATAGTGACAGTTTAATGGGTAAAGCAAAAGCCACATGCACAAGCAAAGTAAAGCAAGGAATTAATTCACCACTTCCCATGGTCAGGCAGGTGCTCAGCCATCTCCAGGACAGCAGAGCTTCATCAATGTAATGGTTACTTGGGGAGACAAACAACGTAACTTCAAATGTCTCCCTACTTCCCCCAGTGTTATATGCTGATTATGATGCCATATGCCATGGGATATCCCTTTGATCAGCTGGGATCAGTTATCCTGGCTGTTTCCTCATGACTCCTTGTGCAACCCCAGCCTGCTGATGTAGGGTGGAGTGAGGAGCAGAAAAGGCCTCAACTCTGTGTAAGCACTGCTCAGCAACAGTGAAAACATCCCTGTGCTATCAACCCTGTTCCAGCACAAACCCAAAATATAGCCCATACTAGCTATGCTAATAAAGTGAACTCTATCCTAGCCAAAACCATCACAGCTTGATGCTTAAAACTAAAAGATCTGCATAGGTACAATGAGAGTGTTATAAATCGGTTGCAGGCAACAGGCTGTGTAATATATGCGTAATTCAAAAGCAGAGAGCTTGTAGATGAGTTTAGCATATAAGTGAAATTCAGACACTGTAGTGCAGCAGCTTTACAATGCATAAGGAATACATATTATCCCTATGCAGATTAAAGTATTGATTCGTCATCATTCTATAGTTTAGCCATTAATATTCATGCAAACCCTCAGGGCTGGTCACCTTGCAAGAATGCACAGAGAGGAGGGTCAGCCCTGTTCTACACCAGCGCTACAGCACTGGAAAGAGCTTTCTGCACACACAGTAACATGGCTTCCTGTGAGCGATCCTTCTGCAGTTGCTGCTCAGTTGACTGTTTCTGATGATCTTGCTGCTGCTGCAAAAAAGGGTGAAGCTGCTGCCTCTAGATTTCCCGATGCAAAAATTGCACTTCAAGGCTGGATGGCAGCTTGAAGGTCACACACGCTGACGCCTCATATGCCAGAGACAGGAAGCCTAATTTTAGCCCACAAGAAACTAGAGTGCTGATTAGAAAAAATGAGATTCTATAATGCTTCAAAAGCTTTACAGGGGAAAATTATTCTTAGCACAAGATATCCCATCATACCTACGGGATGCGATGCTTCAAGGATGTCGAATGAAAAGGTTTCCATAATAAGTGGTGGAAATGAATGAGAAGTAATTACACAATTGTCTAAAAAGTGAATGTTGAAAGAAACTGCGGATATAATAGGATTATACAGTGATTCTTTACCTTATTATTATCCAGCCTCATAGGATAATAGAGAAATAAGTAGCAAGCTGTGGATTAAAGACATCGGAAATATTTATAGTTTCATTTCCTGGTACACCAGTTTCTACAAAACTCTGCAACATAAGCAGCAGAGTATGCCACCTTTTCCTCCTCAAAATGGTCTCAGATGTAGTATGATGGCACCCACACAGGTCTGTCTTAACAGAGAGCCCAGTCAAACCTAACTTGTCAGGCTCAAGCAGACAGGCTGTGTGGTGGTGTCTGCCCAGGATGTACTATAAAGTGCCAGTGGTTGTTTCATGAATTGCAGCCTGGTGCCTTAAGAAAGGAAAGTTTTATCCTTAAGACAGGTTGGTTCATATCCAGCCCATTCCATTCATTATCACACATATTTTCCCATTCTCCTCTATGTAATCCATATCATTCTTGCAGAATATGCTTTCAGGGAAAAACAACACTCTCCCTGCATGTGGGTTTAAAACTGCTTAAAAGAATTTAGCTACCAGAAGAGAGGTGCAGATGGAAAAGGGTCATAACCAGCTCCTTACAGATCACTTACAGCCACTGCTGAGAATCACACTGGGTATCTCCAGCTGGGCAAACTCCTGGAATTGCTCAGCAGGGGTTTGATGGCTGCATGGCCAGCTCTGCATTCACCCACTGTCTACATCCATTATAACACTGAATGCAACCACTAACACAGGGCAAATGATGAGAACCAAAGATCAATGCTTTACTTGCTACATCCTTTGTTTTAATAATGAAGCAACTTTGGAAAAGCCTTTTTTTGTCCCTGAGAATTATCTGGAATTTTCATTTTCCTGTTTACAGTTACATATATAGCTCAGCATTCAACCTTCATTGTGAATAATTTTCAGCTCTCAAATAGTTCTTAGAATCTTTTCTGAACTTCATATAATGCAGTTACAAAACAAGCATAACCAAGTCATAAAACATGCCACAAAGATTATCACCAATATCTCCCATTTCCTACATTCAACTTTGTCTGCATCAAATCATAAGCATGATATCAATATCCAGGTTTACTTTTGTAAGCTTTTTTGAGCATATTTTCCCTCAAGCTTTTAATAGAAAAATAAAAATGAACACACCATGGAAGGAAGCATTAAAGTTAATTGAAGCACTACCTCCTTCAAAGTTTTGATTAAATTATCCTACAAGCATATTTCACCAGGTAATGGTGAAATATGCTTGCTTATGTAGGCCTTTTGGTGCACACTTGACACTTCATTGGCATAAAATGGCAGACTTCATGCTCATTAACCGATAGTGCATTACTATGACTTCTTTAAATGATAATTCTGAACTAAAACCTTACACCTCCCTTTACTCTTTTATTTCATTCTGTATTGAGCCCTTGAAAATGCATTGCAAACAACCATAAGAGAACTGGCAAAGGGAAATCAGTGTTGAATTGTTTAGGAATTATAGTCCCATATTTTGCACTTTCATGCACAGTTTTGATTTGATTATAATGATATCCTTCCAATGGGGGAACTTCTGTTCCCATCCACCTTTTAAAAGTTCACATCAAGGTTTCAAATTTCATTTTGGACTTAAGACTTCAGAGTCCTACTGGATAAGCAGAGAAGAGCATAAAAACAGGACAAGTATGAATGTTATTTTTCCTCATATTCACCCAGGCACTTCTTTTCAACTTAGAGATTTCCTGAACCAGGTATCATGCCTACGTGCTTAGCTAAACTGTGAATTTCTCCTCCCTGAACTTGCCCAGTCTCCCCTTAGATCAATACAAAACTTTAGCATCCAACATCCTTTTGGCAAGATCAGCTACCCACTACATAAAATCCACATCTTTTTATTTGTTTTGAATCTGGCTGCTACTAACTCCATTTGATTTCCCCTGGCATTTGGACAAGATACTGTGAACAGTGTGAACAACTGAGCCTTATCTGCACTCTATAATGATTTTACAGACCAATATCACAGCCTCCATCAGTCATTTCCAGACTGCAAGATCCTCATTTATTTAATCATTCCTAATACAGAAACTCTTCCATGCTTTCAGTATCTTTGTAGACCTTCCATGGAACCCTTTTCAGTTCTATTACAGCCTTACGGAGAATAGTGGGACCTGTGGGGATGGCAAAATCATCTCATAGTCTAGGTGCAGGCAGATCATGGATTTTCACATGATACTGTAATAACGTTCTCCATTTTGTTATGTTTCCTTTTCTAATGATTCCTAACATTTGATGCGCTTTTGAGCCACCATTGAGCACTGAACTGACAGCCTCAGAGACTTACTACTATAACTGAAATATCTTACTCCAGAACATTCAGGATAAGATCAGAAGACATCATCATAAGATGATGAAGTTAGGGCTTGTTTTTTAAATCATGTGCATCACCTGACATTTACCTATATTGAATTTATCTGCTATTTTATTCTGCAGTCACTCAGTGTATCTTGTTTTCTTGTAAAGAAAAACAAGGCAGATTATCTGTGCATACAATCTGCATCCCCCAAGCACATTTTTCAAAACGGGCTCAGTTTGTCCCATAAACTTTAGATGATGGATATTGCTCCTGCATGTGTTAAGGTATTTGCCCCATCTGTCCAAGGAGATGCCAGCAGGGCTTTATTACTGTTTACTTCATAGAAGTAATATCCTTATGGAGGCTGCATTCCATCTACTACATCCCTACTTCTGATGTTTCTAAAGAGATTAAAGCTGCTCAGAAGATCTTATACAGGTTTTTAACTGAAAATTCAAATAAAGACACTTTGCAGAAACAGTTATATTTCTAAACATTCAGCAAAATTCAGGCAGAATTCTAATAGATTCTTGCCTGTCTACCAACTCAAGAGATCAGTCCTGAGTTTTGCTACTAGCTCACAGTGCTGGTCACTCCCAGGTCAGCAGGACTCTGACATTCCCCAGGTTTCAGTCTCTCTTCAACCAGCTACCAGCTAAAGGTCTTCTGGCAGGTTTTGGAAACTCTGGCAACTGCAGAAAAAAGGTAAAAAAAAAAAAAAATCTTTCTTTTTCTTCATGATTTTAAGAAACAGTTTTAACAGGCTGATCGGTTGTGCTGATGTTACTTATTAGCAGACACACACAACTACCAGGAATTGCATTAATTTCCACAGTTGCAAGGAGTTCCAAGGCTTCACTGCATAGAAACTATTTCATCTCTGAAAAAACAACTTGATTGTCTTTGAAAAGGAAATAAATACTGAACACACTAAACACCTGGGTTGTGGGGTTTTGGTTGGATTTTTTTTTTGTTGTTGTTTGGGGTTTTTCTTCTAATTTTGCTCCAAAATTAAGATGAAAAATAGGCAAGGAAAACTTGAAAACCTTTTGCAGAACTGAATTTTTGCATAACCATGCAAAAGACGTGCACTGAAAGTGAGGAAAGAATACATTTGTTCAGATTACTGCTATCTTCACATGATATTCCTTCTTCAATTTCACAGATGTAAATTCTAAAGATATACCTTAATAAATTACATAATTAGGAAGATATCTAAAACCAAATCCATTAAGTTGTCAATGGACAGAATAAAGACTTCAGATTTATTTTAGCAGGGCGATAACATATTTATATGTTCATACTGGTAACTATTTCTGCAGAGGAAAAAGATTACCATCCATATACACCTTTCAATTCCCTAATGAATTCTTTCACTGCCATGTGAAGAACTTCACACTTGAATAATCAGCTGCTTGATGGCTTCTCATGAAAAATTTCAAATCAACAATGCAAACATGGTTTAAATTTCCATAGTAAGAAAAGGAGGCAAATGCACAGAAAAACATCACAAATTCAAATATTTCTAGAGCATATTTTAATTTAAAAATGCCTGGCATATTTGTTGACTGAAAAACTTCAGCTATATTAGAATTTCAAAACATCTGTTTTCAGAGAGGCATCCATTTTCTTCTAGTACTTAAAAATAGTCAAATGTATCTTCTTTATGGGTGAGAACCACAAGCAGAGAAACCCAGAGTATTAAGCTTTTCTTATGATTCCCATACAGATCTTTTCTCAGAGATCTGTCATATCTTGCTACTCTAAATCATGGAGATAATCTTTACTCCCACTGATTTAAAAGGGCAACATGAATGATGAAGGGTTGCAGTATAGGTCTATTGCATTTTAAATTTCAGATAAAAAAGGACAAAAATTTTTGGCAGCATCATTAAAGTATCTGTTCTTAAAATAGAAAAGAAAGAACACGCTTCAGCTACTCTTTGACTACACAAATCAATAATTACAAAGAACATATGATTGTTCTTTTAGTACATGAAAAAATTTCAATAGTTTCATAATAGAAAAATTCCTGTTATTTTTTTTAGAAGACACAAAATATAATAATTTTTACCGCCAGATTAAAGTGCCTTTCTCCTTCCATTATATAAATCCTACACCAGATTAGAATACAGAATTATATCTCCATCTGCATTATGACCTGAAATGAAACTAGTTTTATACTATATTGACAGAAATGTTCATCTCCAGGGGCCTGCATTTGCTCTTACTGAAGTCAATGCAAAAAATCTAATTGGTTTCAATGACATCAGGATATAGTCTCAGGCTTCATTCATGGGCCTTTCTGAGGGAAATAAGGAAAACATTTGTGACTATTATCCTCCTCTGTGAGCCTTTCTTCTTGTTTTGCCTCACATTTCCACATTTTAAGAGTTAGACATCATGGCTGGGGCTAAAAAGAAACTGTCATGTGGGAAATTTATTTCTTGGGTGCCTATGAATGACTTTAAACTGCCAGCTCTCAGAAACTGCTGGCTGTTCTGCTGTTAGACTCCTGCTTTGTTCCACAGTGTCAACTTTTGTGTTGGATGTTGCTCTTTTTCTTTTTTTTGAAAGAGGTGTAGAATATATTTGAGGATTGCATTAATATAGCTAATTTTAATACATAAGCCTCAAGATGCAAAGTGTTAGTTTAACTGGGTTAGGTTTTCATGGAAAGTCCTGAAAGGCAATTCATAAGGCCAAGCCATACTCCCAGCACACTGAACTCAACTCTGCTACAGCGTTCTCCATTATTCCACCACAAAAAAAATTCTGCAAGTCTTCAATATTTCAAAAACTGGGAGGACTGTATGGCCATCCACCTTCCACTAAAAACAGACAAGAGGGAGAGGATTTATCATTGCCCTTCTAAAACTTAAGAGTTTTGCAAAATCAGGGCGAAATTGTAGGCACTGTACTTTGGTTACATTTAGTAATTCTCACATTCTCAAAAAGCCAGTTCTAAATGGCCTATAAAATTCTGTGAGAATTTCTAAGGCATATGCAGCACATCTTTGATTCCTATTTGTATTTAATAACGTTCAGACATATGGCAGTTTAAAGGCAAAGAGGAAAATAAAATCTTCATTTGCAACATCCCTATAGTAAACATTTTTGCAAGTACATGAGTGTAGGACTCACTGCATGCTGAGCTCTTATTCTGATAACGAGTACCACAGGCCAGGACAAAGCTGGAGCAAGGACAAGAGTATGAGCATCACATGGAAGCAAGCGAAGGAGAAAAATGGAAATTGCAAATTTTTTTTAGCATAACTAATTCCATATAATAATTTCCTGCTTCTATTTTATTTTTTCCCTAGGGATGCTTTTCATTGTTGCTGCTTTTTTTACAATATACTTGAAACAAAACAGACAGTATCAGTGCAAATTTGTGAAGGAATTAGTGGAGAAAATTAGAAGGAAAGAACAATGGCCAGACAGGAATGGGAAAGCTCAGCTGCTATTCCCAAGCAGAACGGCAGAAAAGGTCAGAATTCACACTGCTCACATTAATATTGCAAAACCACATCTTCAGAAATGAGGAAAAAATATGAGATTAATTCATTGTTTGCTGCTTTCCATATCTTCAAATCTTCCCAGCAATCCAATCTAAAACTAGTACAAGGTGACTATCTCAAGTATCGTTGTAAAAGAAGCTAACTGCAGAAGAAGATTTCCTGATTACTTTGTTGACTTAAACCAAGTGTTTCTACATGTCTAGAAAAAAAAAGTATTTTCATAAATAGAGCCCAGTTGTGATCTAGTCACATACTAATAATATCCAGCTCTTTCCTGAGACATATTATTGATATTATGGATTTATTATTGTCTTCTGTTATGTTGACATGAAATAATCTTTCTTCTCCTCCTATGTTAAAGGAGTGCAAGCATCCTTTGCTCAGTAAATAATTCAAAGACATATAAATATTTTAAGAACAATAAGCAGTATATTTCAGAGCAGTGGAAGAGAAGTGAAATTAGTTATTTGTAGCAGAGATCTTGATTGCAGCAGCGTAATTGTTTTTCGGTTTTCATTATCCCACAGTGAACCAAAATTCTTCCTTTACTTTCAGACACTGAATATTTAGTTTCATCTACAATAGTAATTTTTATGAAAAGAATACAAAAGCATTCAAGCATGAACTTCCAATGCCTTCAAAATTCCTGCGCCAAACAAAAGGAAGTTTACTTATAACGATTTGTTTGTCCTGCATACATCTTTTTTAACTATGGCATATGAATGTCTTTCATAAATATTGTCTTTATGGGTTAGTGGATACAACCTCTCAGAATATTTGACTGTAACTAGTGAGAAAGTTTCAGTTAAAGGAAAGGGTTTTTTCTTCATCAGAATGAAATAGCAAAAAAAGAAAAATTCTTTTTATCTTCACATAGAAGCCATAGTTGCAATGAAAAATCAAAACTGACCTACAGTCAAAAGTAATAGAAGTTTAGAATGCTGAATAATGTGCAGACACAGCAAAAATTCATTTGGGAATCACTTATCACTAGTTATTTCACTGTGATCTGCAGCTGGCCCTCAGACCTGCAATACAGATCTCCAAAATCAGGAATAAGAGAGGCTATAAATCCTGGCAGGAGCTCTACATTAATATTGCCAATCCATTCACAGGTCATCTTCTTTCCCCTAAAAGATTAGCACAAATTTTGTGTATCCCTTTCTCTTCTCAATGTTGGATTAGACAGCCCTAAGACACATGAAAGAAGCAAGTCTTGAGCCTCTCTTCAGTAGTGAATTTAAGGCACAGCCAATTTGGTATCAATTCTAAAAGATAAAGCACGAAAAGTTTCAGAAAAAGATCTAATGCTATAGATTGCTTTGGCTCACTGCTTGCAGAACAAAAACTAACTCATCTCTGAGCAGTCAACCCCTGTAGCTCTTTCACTGACTGTATACGGATATTTTATAAGGGAGCACTTGGCTGCAATTCTTCCATGTGTCTTTGACAGCTGCAAACCTCGCTCCTAAGGACAAGTGGTTAAACCCCCAAAAATTTACTACTTCAACTTAAATCATGCTTCTAAAACAGACAATGCAAAACCCACATAAAAAAAAAAAAACTATTTGATCAGATGCTTCCTATAATGATGTGCGCAAATATATTTATTTTTTTTTTTAGCCACTTGTGCACATATTAGAATAGAAAGCATGTCACATGCTTCAATAAATCCTAAGTAAGGACCCCATCCAACCCTCTTCGTGACTCTACACTGCATGATAAATACAGGACTTAGAATTCAGAGAACCTTTGTCAGATGAAAAAGAAACATTTTGAGGAGGTGAGCTGGCCACAACGTAGAAGCTATAGATCAACTTCACTTACGAACTGACACATACTTTAGAAATCTTTGTTCATTTAAAACACAGACATTTTATAAATTTTAAGTCCACTTCTCTTCATCCTGTTGTGCCTTTCCTTACCTTTCTTCTGAATATGGCTTCTTACCCTTTGTATTTTTTCTCTTCCTATTTGTTTTAGAAGCTGCCACCATGACCTTGATAAAGGTCAAGGCTAGACTTGACATAAAACTGTTAAAAGGCAGTAGCAACAGAAATTGGAAATAACCCATTAGAAAGGACAAGAGAAATAACCCCTTCAATCCTCAGAAATGTTGGAGATAAAACTGATACATCTACCTACTTCTCATCATGAAATGCAACCATCAAAGCAGCAGTATACTCTAACTGTATTTTCAAACATATCACTAACCCTACAAGAAAGAAGACAGTAAATTGGTGAACAGATTCATCAGCTGGTAAAAAGCATTTGAATTATTGATGTGAGCATTTATCTAATAATCTAATGCACATTTCCTCCTAGGCTTTGTTTTCAAATCTAGACCAAAGAATTGGAAAATACCAAACCAGTATTCTTCCAGCTCCAGACATCTAAGGCAAACAGATACTTTCCCCTCCCACAGCAGCTTTACAGACCTTTGCTTTGGTAGCTCCAATCATAGAATCAAAGAATAGTTAGGGTTGGAAAGGACCTGAAGATCATCTAGTTCCAACCCCCCTGCCATGGGCAGGGACACCTTCCACTAAAACATGCCACCCAAAGCTATTCCCACTCCAGCCTTGAACACCACCAGCAATGGAGCATTCACAACTTCCCTGGGTAACCCATTCCAGTGCCTCACCACCCTTACAGGAAAGAATATCTTCCTCATATCCAATCTAAACTTCCCCTGTTGAAGTTTGAACCTGTTACCCCTTGTCCTGTCACTACAGTTCCTCATGAAGAGTCCCTCCCCAGCATCCCTATAGGCCCCCCTCAGATACTGGAAGGATGCTAGAAGGTCTCCATAAAGCCTTCTCTTCTCCAGGCTGAACAGCCCCAACTTTCTCAGCCTATCTTCATATGGGAGGTGCTCCAGTCCCCTGATCATCCTCGGGGCCCTCCTTTGGACTTCTTCCAACAGTTCCATGTCCTTTTTATGTTCAGGACGCCAGAACTGCACACAATACTCCAAGTGAAGTCTCACGAGAGCAGGGTA